>OW026522.1:121697136-124097136 GCA_932274085.1 Protocalliphora azurea
TCTATTCTATTCTATTCTATTCTATTCAATTCTATTCAATTCTATTCAATTCTATTCAATTCTATTCAATTCTATTCAATTCTATTCAATTCTATTCAATTCTATTCAATTCTATTCAATTCTATTCTACTCTATTCAATTCTATTCAATTCTATTCAATTCTATTCAATTCTATTCAATTCTATTCAATTCTATTCAATTCTATTCAATTCTATTCAATTCTATTCAATTCTATTCAATTCTATTCAATTCTATTCAATTCTATTCAATTCTATTCAATTCTATTCAATTCTATTCAATTCTATTCAATTCAATTCTATTCAATTCTATTCAATTCTATTCAATTCTATTCAATTCTATTCAATTCTATTCAATTCTATTCAATTCTATTCAATTCTATTCTATTCTATTCAATTCTATTCAATTCTATTCAATTCTATTCTATTCAATTCAATTCAATTCAATTCAATTCAATTCTATTCTATTCTATTCTATTCTATTCTATTCTATTCTATTCTATTATATTATATTATATTCTATTATATTATATTCTATTCTATTCTATTCTATTCTATTATATTATATTCTATTATATTCTATTCTATTCTATTATACCATATTATTGTTCTTTCTTATATATTTCGTTTTTATAACTTTTTGAAATTTCTTTTTGTTATTTCTATTCATTGAAAAATATTTTCAAATTTTGTAAAGTAAAACAAAACTTCTATTTTAAATTAAAGTTGTTTTTAACAAAAATTAAGCTTTAAAATTCTTTTGTGGTTAGGAATTGGAACACGATAAATCGGATCTCACGTTAATACGCAAGTGGTGATGTAATGTATTGTCAGCACTATGAGAATACAAACAAACTTCATCAGGAAAAATTGTACAGACTACAAAAATGTTTTAATTGCATTTTTATTGAACCATCTACGTTTGGAAAATCCAACTCCTGAATCAAAGATATATTGCAGGCTAATAAGTTTTTAATATATAAAAGGAAGTGAAGAATACATATTCATGTTGTTACATGAATTAGGTTTTTGAAAATTTAATCAGGCTTTTTTCTCCCACATAAATATCTACTTATTATTCAATGAATTTGGCTATAAGCATTTTAAATTTGTACATTTTTTTATTTACTTTTTAAAATTATCTAACAAAAAAAGTCACAGATTTTGTTTATATAGCATGTTAAGTGTGTTATGTGACTATGTTAACAGAATCACAAAAATAATCATAACTTTTAGTCGTAATAGAATTTTGGCTTTTTAAAGAATTTTTCTATGAATAGATGTGGCAAACATAATTTATTACAATCCATTTTATATAGCTTTTCAAAATAAAAATAATATATATAAAAACAAGCAGCGTTTTCGAATTAATTCTCCATTCCATGCTACTGTCAATACAAAAAAAATTACACCAATTTAAACTGCTAACATATCTGCGAGATACTTTAAGGTCTATGCTTTTAATCGCTTCAGAATGTTTATTCTTTTAATGTTTTTTTTTTATTAGAAGGCACATTAGGAAATTAGATAAAATATATAAAACTCTGTTTTCGTTTTTGTAAGTATGTGTGGGCTCAAAATGTGCAGCACTTTTGCTATCTTAATGGCCATAAAGTTTTTTGTTTTTCACAAACTCATTTAAATGTGGAAAATTAAAACAACAAAACTTTTGTTTCATTTTATGGCCACATTTTGGTGGAAAAATGATTAGATTTTTGACGTGCTTTCATATTTTTACAACAAAATTCTCATAATCATTTTTATAAGGATGAAGAAAAATCGGCGTTTAACAGAGCAGTTTAATTGTCTTCATGAGTGTCCCTTTTAAATAGTTACTTAATACGTAGCAAGTGTTTGGTGGAATTTTAATTAAATTTGTCGTAGAAATGCTAATTGTCATCTTAAAATCATAAAGCTGTAACCCGGAATGATTTTTGACGATTTTAATGATTTTCATAGCTTTTAGTGAATGTAGAAAAAACACTAAATGTCACATCATTTTGTTAAATAAAGGAAATTTAAGGCATACTCTTAGTAAAGTATAAAGTATATATTTCTTTTCCTGAGAAATGGGAATGAAAAATTCTTCATATCTGAAATCGTAAATTATAAGAGAAGAATATTAAACAATATTATAAATCATTATTATATTAGCAACAATAAAATATTATTAAAAAATAAAAATTAAATAAGCACCTATTGCAAGTTATATTAAAAATTGTATATCTCAGATTTTTGGGTTAATTAGTTTTTCATGGCAAAAGAAATCCTAATCTATGGTACTATATTTAAGTTTCAATACATATCGTTTTATTAGTTCAATTAATCGTTTTAAAATCTTCAGTTAAGTTTCGAGTATTTAACATTTCTATATATTGCTTTAGAGTTTCGTTGCTTGTATAGGGCATGTGTCTCAAAAAACTGAAACTGAAGCGCAAATTATTTAATATTCATTTCCACAAAACAATAGTACAAATAAAAAACCAAAAAGATACATACATATGAAGCAATATATTTTTAGCATCCGCTTATTACTTTTGGGTATCATAAATCTTCCATCAATATACTACAGACGAATATATAACAATATCCTAATGTGAGTATTAACAGGTAGAACTTGTATTTCTAGAAAATTTTCCTTACTATTTTTGATTATTACAACACCCATTATATAACACCCATTACTTAGTGGTGTATTGTCATTATTTTCATTACTATGTAATGCTTCTTATATGCATGTCAGCTTTTTATATGCATGTCAGCTTATATGCTACAGTTTATGTGGTTTTAAATAAATACTTTAATATATTGTAGCCCGTAATGCTAAATTGAACAAAATCTTAATACAAAAATAAATATAACTTAACTCATTATATGGACAAATTTAATTAATTATTTACTTTAATTATTTTTTATCCATAGAAACTAAAATAATAAAAAAATAAATGTAATTATAAATCATCAAAATTTTTCAAATTTATTTATCAAAAATGAATTACAATTCAAAAATGACGAATATCTTGAAAACATTGGGACATTTTACATATGAATATAATCCAATTGTATGGAGAGATTTTGCTGAGATTTTATATATTATATATATATATATATATATATATATATATATATATATATATATATATATATATATATTACATTTTTCTGGCCTTATTTTTTGCTTTTCTTGACCTTGACTTTTTAATTTAGAATCTTTCTTCTCATTTTTTTAAACTTTTCTGATAAAAGGTACAGGGTAATTTAGGGAATAAGTCATATTCTATCCAGAGATGCACCGATATTTTCTTTAAATTCATATTATCTTGTCTGCCATACTACAGACTGTAAATCAACTTTTTCTTCAGTTATCAGGGTTCCTGTCAGTTGTTAAGAACTCTTTTTATTCTTTTGTAACTCAAGAAACTGTATTCCCTGACCCTTGCGCATTCCTAGCAATTGTTTTTTATGGCCAACATGAATTTTGAAATTTGTTAAATTTTCATTTTAAGAAAAACTAATTACTACTCTATTACAACAAAATTTAGCACGTATGGTACTATTTTATTTTGTACACATAGAGAAAGTTATAAACCCTAAAGTGTGCACGGATTTTTTCATGCGCAGTCCTTAATTATTTCTTCTCAAACTGAGTAATAACGGTATTGGTATTTTAGCAATAATGATAATTTATTTTATTTCAGTAAAGGTATTTTAGCGCTTTTAGTATTTCGGGTGATTTCGTTACATATATTTTAGCAGTTTAGTGGTAACAGTAATCAAGTTGAATGGGTTTATTAGCGGTAAGGGTATTTTAGCGGTACGTATACTCATTATAGTAGTTCAATATTCCTCATACGTTTACATTATGAGAAAAGTATATACATACCCAGCGTTACAGTTGAGCATTTTTACAAAGTGTCCAAAAAATTCGATTTCAAAAAATAAAGACGCCAAAAAAGGGGTCAACAATTTTAATACCTAAAAAAAGCTCCTTAAAATGTGTTTATTTGGTAAAACCAAAAAATATAGAATTTTATGAAAAACTACTAAACTCAATTTTATTAGTAACAAAATAATTTATTTGTTATAATTTTTATTATGTCAAAAATAAAGCTTTATTAAAAAAATAAATAAAAAAAATTTTCTTTTTACTAATCAAACTTCTATACTTTAGCGCGAAGTCTTCACTCTGACTCCAGTCTTACAAACCTCCATCTACTTCTATTAGCCAAAGTAAAAATATAAATTAAGATATAAGTATTCATCAAATCTATTTTTAGTCTTCCAAATCCGGTCAAAATGCTTCCACATTTAAAGCTCACAAGCTTTAGATTTTAACCATTTCATTTCTTTTATAAATTAGCTATATTAATTTCTGCGTTGGAATTAATATATAACAGGTCGGAATATTTCAAACAACTTAGTTTTTCATCATTTATCACATAGTCTTAAAAAGTGCGTATTTAATTCCTTTTTAAAAAAGGATAAAGAAGTGGCCAAGTAGTTAAAAAAGGGGCAATTATTGACCAATGTCACCAAACGGCAACGCCGTACATACCCTTGCCAAATAATTATATGTGCAATATTTGTTTTCTGGTTATTAAATATTGGAAATAGTGATAATTATTGTTTTGCTATGTAGTTTGTTTCATTTTTATTTACTGCCAATATTTTCAAAATTTTAGGTTCTTTTTTTACATTTTATTCTTAATATTGTTAAAATGAACATAGAACTAGCAAAATTTTCATAGAAATTAATAATATGTTCAAATTGATTTTTTCTTTTACTTAAAGGACTGTTTAACTAATTAAGGTTAAAAATACAATTAATATGAGATTAGTTAATACGTTTAGAAATTCAAAAGGGATTTTTTTTATTTTGTAATTAAATTTATAGAATAAACATGTCATCAGATACTAACTGATTATTTATCATAAATTCTACAAAATAGTATCTGCAGAAAAGGCATGTCATAACACTGTTGGAAATTTTCAAGAAAAGCCTGAAAAATAGCTATGTTTCTAAGAGCAGTAACTAAGGATTCGGGTATGGGAATTCCCGAGCGGAAATCCCCGGAATTTCCGAGTTTTTTTTTAAATTTCTCGGGAAAATGGAAAATTAAATACTCTCGTACTTTTAAAACCCTATAGCAAACATATTGCTATTTTTAATACCTTATATCAATACAAAATTGATGTTACTCTAAAAATAATACTAGTAAGAGCTTAACGCACATAATACAACTAGAGCGTTATGTAAGAGAAACTTCAATATTACATAAATTAGTTTTATTATTTTTTACTATTGATTTAGTTTTTTCTCCCAATTATTTATTTATTATCTATAGTTATGTATTTATTATTATTTATTATTATTATGTATTTATTTATCTATAGTTTAACGAATTTACTTACAATTTGTTTCAAATGAAATTTTAAATTAAATTTTATTTATTTTACGTTTTGTATAGATGTCATATATGAATATTTTAATTCAAAATATTTGTTAAAAATAAATTATTTTTATATTCAATATATATTTTCAGAAACAAAATAGTTTCAAGTCATTTTGTACTCTTTACAATACAATTTTCAATTACTTGAAATTAATTTGGAATAAAATTGTTTAAATATTATTCCATTTGTTAACAAGTCAAATTATAAAATATTTCAATAGAAGTATTTGAAAATACTTTTATAAAATTCCAAAGTCTTTAACGAATTTGAAGATAAATTTTATTGCTTTAGCTTGAATAGAATTAACCTTTATTTTATTTCCTATTTTAAAGATGAAATAAAATTTGTTTTGAAGCATTTAATTTTTCTTTTATTTATAGAAAATTTTTTAATATTTTAATTCAACATAAATTTGTTAGAAAAAATAAAATTAAGTAATATTCTCTTTAATACTGCAATTAATACACTAAAAAATTAAATTTCGTATTCTATTAATAAATCCATAAAACAAATTTCATTTTTTACTGAAATCGGACCTATCACTATATTAGTAAAATCAAATATTCAAATTCGTGTATATTTTATTGAAATTTTAATTTTTTTCTTATTAAAATATTTTTACTTTTTATAAATTTGAATATTTGAAAATTCTCAAGAAATTCAATATTATGGTTTATTAAAATCAATAAAAATAATGTTAATTTTTTTTTTGCAGATTTTCAAACTATTTTTATTTTTTATTTAATTTTTTTTTAATTTTCTGTAATATATACATTAATTCGGATTGAATATTAGTATTGTATTTTATCATGTAAATGCATGTATAGAAATTTGGTGTAGAAAAGCGAAAATTTTGTATAATACTAACTAATTAATTGATACTTTTTTATATGAAATACAGTTTAACGATAAAACACAGTATGTGGATAACGTGTACTTATGCTGGTGAAAAATAATGGCGCCATAACTAATAGTTTATATATTCATGTATAGTAGTATATAAAATATACATATATGAATGAAAAGATATATATGAAATAAAAGAAGACACAACGCTGTTTCCAAATTTGATTAGTAGCCAAAACCATTTAAAACTGAAAAGCAATCGTTATCAATTGAAGCATTTTTTAAATGTATTCTAATTACATACCTTTTAAAGGAGTGAAATATCTAAGTTTGAATCAAACCGAAAATAGATAGAATATACTAAATGCGCAAACAAACTCTGCTTTGGTACCGCCAAAACCAAAAATACAACAGGGCAATTTATGATTGCAAACATTTTGTTAAGGACCACTTCCGCTAAAGATCATTTTCGCAAAATACTTTTAAATGATTTGAAATACAAAAATTAAAACACATTAAATTATCTTCAAGAAGTCCAATTACTTTCGCATAATTATATCTCGAGAGGGCACATAATTGAAAGGACATAGTTTAATCGACTTAGGGATTATAGAGCAATATACAATAGTCCCTATCATTTATGTGATATATTGCTACACACATGCATATTTCATATGCTTTTGATTCATCTAAAAGATACACAAAAATAAATCACTATACATACATATTTGGTAATGAAATATATACGAAAATTAAGGTAACTTACCTCTATAATCCTGCAAATGATGGATTTTATATATATATATATCTTTTTTTTTTTTGTATCAACATTTTTATAATTTTATTTATTTTTATATTTTTAATTGTCAAAACACAAGAAATTGTTATGTTTTCGTACTGATTTAAAATGAGTTTACAAGCAATAAAATAATATATTAAAATCACAAAAAATTTTTTTATAAAATTTTATTTAAAGTTAAATAATAATTTATTTAAAAAGTTCTAATCATAATTTTTTCTGTGCCATAAAATAGAATATTAAAACCAAATATTATTTTGTATTAAATTTAATTTAAATTCAAATAACAATTTATTTAGAAAATTTTAATTTTCTGTGAAATTTGGATTTCGTTAATGAATATTTTATAAATGATTACAAATTAAATAACAGATTTTATTTGTAGAAAGTAGATTATTGTATTAAAATACATTAGAAATGAAATTGCTTATTTAAAACAATGGCAATTTGGTGAATTTTAGTTAAAATTTAATTATTATTTCACTAGTTTTTTTTCCGAAAATTATCATAAAGATTTTTGTATTTAAATAAAATTCCTAACAGTTGAGTTTTATCTAAGCAAAAATTATACTACCAAATTTCATAAGGATCGGTCCATAATTGACCATACTTCCAATATATGAGCCCCTTCCGTAATTACGTTTTCGTTCATAATTACTATATACATGATTGCATAAATATAAAATTCGATACAAATAAATCCAACTCCAGCCAAAGTTTAAAAGTATCGGTTCTTAAATGACCATAACTTCCATATTAGACCCTGTCACGTGAAGGCAAATTTTAATTTACGCCTACGTGTTAAGGTGATATAATATGGCAAAGCTTGCTTACTTTTATTTCTATACTTGTGTTTATTATTTTTCGAAAATTCTGAAATAGTGATGTAAATATAATTTTTATTTTAAATTTTTATTACTTTAATTTTATTCTGTTTTTGGAAGAAAGTAAGCATATTTACCTTGATTTTTTTTTATATATTTTTTTTCAAATGCCCAGTGTTGTTTTTTTTAAGTAAAAATACAAAATCTTTATTTTCATCCAAGTTCGTCTAAAAACTTTTTGAATTCCTATATGAAAAAAGTCCGTCTTTATAAAAACTAAAAAATGTATATTAAAAATATTTTTGCAACATTAAATTTAACAAGAAATGTGTAAGAATGGTTCCAAATACCTATCCTATGGAACTCCATTGCAAAAACAATATAAACTTCGATTTTAAGTTTCTTTCACTTTGATTATAAATTGCAAAAAACTTGTGGTTTTGACCATGCACTACACAGAGAGTGAAAAAATTAAAGAAATTTGAACAGATAACGATGCATCATTTTATCTATTTTTACCTGTAATAAATTACTTTTTCAAAATATTAATTTTCAACAAAGCATACTTTTTATATGAGAATTTGAACAGTCATTATTCTTAAAAGTCAAATCCGCAGAAAAATTTACGAATCGTATTTTATAATGTAGTAAAAATTTTATAAAAAGCAGATTTTCATTTTTGGCCAGAATTTACCATTGTACACTGTGCAAAAGATGAATGACAAAGAGGTTTCTCCGTGATTCATTCATTGATTTATGTCATATATTATAGATTTATCTCAGATTGAGTTGAATATTTGGGTTCATTACGTGCCTCAAAATTTAAATATGTTGTAGTCTTAAAAAGAAAATATATTATAAGTAAGTTAGAGTAATGTTTAAAAAGGATTATATAAGATTAAAACTGATGTGAAGAAATCGGATATATGTGGATTAATTGATTTCATCAAAATGTGCTTAATAAATAAAATTGCAGTTAAAAAAATATTGTACATAAATATATCAAAAAGACCAATATGCATCTTAATACTCCATTCCTTTAATCATTATTTAATTTCAATATATGGTTTTGTCACACTTAAAACTTCCAAAGTAAAGTTAATCAGAGACGAGAGTTTGCACATATAGAACAAGTTATTCTTTATGCTGAATTCTATGCTATAGTTTTCGTTTCAAGGTAAGATTTTAAATGATTTAACAAAAAAAAGAAAAAAATATTGGGCCAGTGTGAAGTGATAGAAAAGTATGCAAGTTATTAAATTTTTGGCTGTGATAACGTTAATAAAATTTTATTAAATCATAGGGCTTTTGATTTTTGACAAATATTTGACATTTTAAATTTTATAGAAAATATTTTAAAAATATAAAATGTTTAGAAAATTCATATCTAATTTTAAGACTTCTAATAAATATACATGCACATAAAATGATTACAAAAGGGAATTTTGCTTTCTAAAAGGATTTGAAATGTTAACGAGTCAATTTCTATTTTTTAAATCGTATTTTTATCCTTTATTTGTTTTGCTGTTTAATTTGTCAATATTTTACAAAGCTTTCATATCACACAGCAGAAATAAACATTTTAACACCAAAGTGAAAATATTTTTTACTATAGAACGTTCCTAACGTTTCACACAAGGCCTTTATATAAAACAAAATAAACAATCCTTACATAATTAAAATAATTTCGTTTGAATAAGTGATCAGCATAATTACTCATAAATTTTAATTTTCACTTGTAAATTGTACAGCAATGGAAAGACAGATAAATAAAAACTACTTATTTAAATGCATTGAAAAATATTATTTAAATACATTATTAATTAAGCTAATCGAATGAATAAAACAGTTTATCATACAAATTACGGTTTTGTTAAATATTCATATAAATATTTATTATGGTTATAATTTATTTTTTTTTTTAGATCTCAAATTACATAGCACTATAAGGTGCCAATATTATCCTGATAATAAAAAACCGAATTTGTAGTCAATTTGGACAAAACACTTTACGCTCCGAACGTAATTTCGAAAATTCCTCTGTACATTTATTTAATAATTTTATTTAAAAAGAAAATTTATATAAATCTCTAAGTATTTAAATGGTAGAACTTAGTTATTAGGTTTGGATCAAAATCACTTTATTTTATATGAAAAATTTTGTAATATTTTTAAATATTAAGAAGAAAATTACTCAGGACTTATAAAATAAAAGAACCTCACTAGAAACAAATTTAACATATATTTTTTGCCAAATTGGTAGGAAATGATTTTTCATTTAAATTTGCATCATAAAAAAGTTTAACAATTCAATAAAAGTATATAAAATACACAGAAAAAATTATGACTAAAATTTTTCTAAATAACTCATTATTTGGATTTAAATTAAATTTAATAAAAAATAATATTTTTTTCTTATTCTACTTTATTGCACAGAAAAAATTCATTCTAAACTAATACGAAAAACAATAATTGTTTTTTGACAATTAAAAATATAAAAATAAATAAAATTAAAAAAATTCTAACACACAACAAAATATATAAAATCCATCATTTACAGGATTCCAGAGTTAAGTTACCTTAATTTTCGTATATATTTTATTACCAAATATGTACAGCAATTTATTTTTTTGTATCTTCTAGATGAATCAAAAGCATGTGATATAGCAATGTATCGCATAAATGATGGGGTCTATTGTACATTGCTGAATAATCCCTAAGTCCATTAAACTATGTCCTTTCAATTGTGTGCCTGAACATGTAGCTCCCTCTCGTGATATAATTATGCGAAAGTAATTGGACTTCTTGAAGATAATTTAATGTGTTTTTATTTTGGTATTTCAAAGCAGTTAAAAGTATTTTGCGGAAATGGTCTTTAGCGGAAGTGGTCCTTAATAAAATGTTTGCATTCATAAATTGCCCTGTTGTACGGTTTTGGCGGTACCAAAGCAGAGTTGGTTTGCGCAGTTGTTATATCCCATCTATTTTGGCTTCATTGAAACTTAGATATTTCGCTCCGTTAGAAGGTATGTAAGTTGAATTTATTTAGAAAATACTTTAATCGATAACGATTGTGTTAGCAAGCAGCAAAAGGGCTAAGGCAAAGGAGCCCATTGAATGCAGAATAGTGATCTCTGAAAAGGGAAAGGAAAACTGGAGGACAGTCACTAAGAAAGGCAGAAAGAGGAAGCCGAAGAATAAATCAGCCGAGCCCAGCAGGGGAAATAAGCTACGACCTCAACGTGGAAAACCGAAAGTGGTGATAATCAAACCCGCAGGTGATCACAGCTACGCAGAAATACTAAAAGACCTACATAGTACTAAAAGTAGAGTGGAGCCATCCTTCTTGAAATTGGTAGAGGGCAACAGGTTAAGCCAGAGTTTCTTCAGCAGCTGAGGAACACTATCCGGGATACAGCTTTCGTGGTGGAGATAAAGTCGAAAACTACGATAGAGAAAACTGACCTTGACTTGATGACACTCAAAGAAGAAGTGGAAACGGCAATTCTGAAACTGCTCACTGATCCAGAGGAGCAAATTCAGACGAGAATCATGGCGCCAAATGTGCGAGAGCAGGAACAGGCTTTCGTCACATTATCGGCAGAATGTGCTGCCACACTTATCGAGGTTGGCTTTGTAAAAATTGGATGGATTCGAGTAAGGATGTGATTGTGCGAAGATATCAGAAGGTGCTATCATTGCCTAGGGATGGGGCACACCAAAGCAAACTATTCCGGAGTGGACAGGAGGAATAGGTGCATCAGATACTGACAGTTTGGGCACAAAATAAAAGATTGTAATACAGTTCCCAAATGCATTCATTACGCGGAAGTAAAGCTAGAGCGAACTGATCACATTCCGGGCAAAAAGAGGTATCCACTAAGCAAAAAATGATAGCAGTTCTCCAAGCAAACATGCATAGAAGCCAGACAGCAGATGCGTTGCTTGAGTAAATAGTTATTGAAAAGAAGGTAGATGCTGTCATTATCAGTGAACAGTATAGGCAAATTTGTCGAGGGTCCTGGTACGAGCATAAAACAAGCATGGCAGCACTTTGGTTACCCAGTGGCAGTAAGATTGCGGTCATGCAGCAAGGTTACGGATGGTGCTAGACATATGTACGAACAGAGCAATTTACACTAATGAGCTGTTACCTCACCCCAAGTGATATTATGGAGCAATTTAGGATAAAGCTGGATAAAATTGAAGATAAGATTCGATAAATAGGTGGCGCCTTTATAGTGGCTGTGGATTTCAACACCAATGCTGTCGAGTGGGGATGTCCAACAACGAACACTCGAGAAAGGTGCATTTTAGACGTGGCCGCCAGATTAGGGCTGGTTGTGGCAAATACTGGTTGCGCCACTACTTTCAGACGACATGAATGTGAATACACCACGCCGGACATCACTTTAGTAACTGAGAGCCGGACTGCAATGGTTGAAGTATGGAAAGTACTGGAAGATACACTGGAAGTGATAACCAATATATTACCTTCCAGATCACAGTGCCAACAAACGCCGCTCCGACATCAAGAGAGAGAGGCACTCGTAAGTGTAACGTAAGGAACCTGGACCCTGGAGTACTGCTGGCAAATTTTGATGGGGATATAACTGCGAACAATAGTGACGCTGGTTCCTTGGCGAACGCGATGATGCTACGAAAGTTCGAAGCTGCAATGCTTCAAAGCCACGTATAACGCATCACCCAAGAAGACAACCTGTGTATTGGTGGACACCAGAAATTGCTGTACTCAGACGGACAAGCCACCGCGACAGAAGAAGGCACACCAGAGCTAGGCGAACCGGTGAAGCTTTGATGGAGGCTGAAGAATTCAGGCGTTCGCGGAAAGCGCTGAAGCATGCCATAATTAATAACAAAAAAGCGAAATGGGGAGAAGTCCATGGAGATCTGAACAGTAACCCTTGGGGACTAGGCTATAAGATCATTACGAAGAAGCCAAGTACCAACTCTGCCCTCCCACACCTTGAGAATGAGGATGTCAACAGTATCGTAAGCGACTTATTTCCCACATACCCTGTGCAGCATGAAGAACGAGATTATCATATCGATGAGATGGCAGCGCCATTCACCGAGGAGGAGCTAAAAACCACTGCTAGGAGTCTTAAAAAGGGCAAAGCTCCTGGCCCTGTTGGAATACTAGCAGAGGTACTCATGCTTCTGCCCGAAGAAAGGCCAGATGCGATGCTCGAAGTGTACAATGCTTGCATAGCCCAAGGAATCTTCCCCAAACAGTGGAAGATACAAAAACTCGTACATGGCTTTCGACCAGGTAAACCTACTCTTGGTGCCATTGAGGATGTAGTAAGAAGCTTCGAAAGTCCACAGCGCAGACGATACTACCCAAAGCGTATAATCTCTTTAGCTACATTTGATGTACGCAATGCTTTTAACAACCTACGATGGGTTGATATTATGAAGGCACTACGGGAGAGATCTACTGAAAATCCTTCAGAGTTACCTGAAAGATCGCAAGTTGCTCTACGATTGTCCAGAGGGCCAAAGGGATAAAGCGATCACATCCGGTGCAGCTCAGGGATCAATATTGGGACCCGATCTTTGGAACCTGAGTTACGATGAGACACTTTCAATAGAGATGCCACTAGACACACATCTGGTAGGATACGCAGATGATATAGCGGCGGTAATCTCAGCATGAGATACGAAAGCTCAACCAAGTCATGATAAGGACTCAAATATGGCTAGAGAACCATGGGCTGGAGCTTGCTAAAAATAAGACCGAGGTTATAATGATGACGCGAGGACACATGCCACTTGAAATTAGCATGCATATTGGTGATACTCCCTCGGTCACGAAAAAGGTGGTAAAATATTTGGGCATCAAACTTGATTGCAGGCTCACTTATTGGGCTCAAATTCAACACGCGGCCACCAAACCGGCTAATGGCGAATATCGACGGACTAACACAGAGCAAGAGGAAACTGGTTAAGGCAACCACCAATTCAATACTACTATATGGTAGTGAAATCTGAGAAGAAACCATACGGGCGGAGACTAAACGAAAAGTGCTGAGGGCAGTACAGCGCACGGGGCAATTAGAGTCGCTTCAGCCTATCGCATGGTTTCGGAGCAGCGGTATTGGTTATATGTGGAGAAATACCGGTTGATCTCTTAGCGCGTGAGCGAAATGAAGCATGTCAATCTTGGGTAGAGGTTCCTGGTATATGTGCTGCAGAGCGGAGATCTCAAACCATCCAGCGATGGCAAAACAGATGGAGCACAGAAATGACCTTCAGATGGATGGCAAGGCTCATTCTCTATATAGAAAGGACGTAGAGGGAATCTGGGGACGTTAACTAGGCGAGGCGAACGATGATGCGGAACACACGTTCTTCAACTGTACCAGATGGTACGCTAAAGAAAACGCACTGAGGGAGCAAATCGTCGAGTTTAGTCTTGATAATATAGTTGAAAAAATGCTAGAATGAGGAGACAAATGGAATGCAGTGAGACACTACGTCGGAAATGTTTTACGCACCAAGAAAAAAAAGCTCAATACTTTGGGGCAACGCGAGCCCCAACGAACAGAAGATGAGCAGCAGGTTCACACTAGCTATGAACATGATGGACCCAGATGTGAGTAAATAGAGTAGTCTAAGGACGAAGTTTCTGGGACTTTCCGAAGGAATACGGATAGCAGTTCCGTGATGGCGCTCCCCAGAAAATGAGGAGGGATTGTTTTAGTGTAAACACCACTCGACGCAGTTATCGATGGTCACTGTAAGTGAGAATCTTTTTAACACTACCTCATGCATCAAAAAATAGTAGTAGTAATAATAATAATAATAATAATAATAATAACAATAATAATAATAATAATAATAATAATAATAATAATAATAATAATAATAACAATAATAATAATAATAATTATAATAATAATAATAACAATAATAATAATAATAATAATAATTATAATAATAATAATAATAATTATAATAATAATAATAATAATAATAATAATAATAACTATCGTAATAATAGTATTGAAAATGTTGTCGGTTATGATGTGTTCGCTGCAAGGACTTGATATGAAAATCTATGCAAATCTATATATATAATGAGCGTAATGTATATATGTAAGTATTTATGTTTGTATATATGTATGTATGTATGTATGTATATATGTATGTATGTATGCATGTATGTATGCATGTAGTATATTGAATGTATGTTGTGTATCTTTGAGTGAGTGTTCTAAGTATATTTATTTGTATATTTGATTCGTGAGAAAATTCATGTTAATATTGGTCATCTCAATGGAACGCCCGAATTATTATTAAGTAAACTTTACAATCTATGAACAACATAAAAATAAAAAATAAACAACATATGGCGGCCTGTCTGAAGTATAGTTAAATGTTATCGCTATAAGCTTACAAAAACAGCCAAATGTAGCTTGTATATAAACTTGTACGGAAATATTTTAGTAAAATAAAACAACGAAACAATTTTGTTTTATTTATAAATTCCTATCAAATCTTTAAAACTCATACTTAACGAATAATTCTATATTCTCGGTACTGTTTTTTTTTTTTTTTTTTTTTTTTTTTTTTGAAGAGCTGTAGTGGTTGGAAATCTTCAGTAATTGTAATAAACTTATAGTTTGTTTCAAAACTTTTATTGTATTTATGAAAAATGTAATTAAATTTGAGTCTTGATCATATATATAAACAACTTTTACTAAGTTTCAATATAAAAGAAGATTTAATTGAAAAAATGTATGGAATAATTTTTTCTGTGTAGAATATAGAAGTTCATTGAATAATTAATCACGGTGATTTATTATCTTGACAAGTACTACGATATATTCTAATGAAGGTCAAGTGAAAATGAAACAAACTGACATATCCTTAAATGAGTATAGACATGTGATAGTTAATTTTATTGCTAGCAGTTCAATTTAGTTTATGGACGTAAAACGTGACATTAAACTTCCTTCCCTATCAGTGATATTAAATCTAGGTAATGATTTTTTTAATAGCAAATACTACATTAGTAACTAATATTAATTTACATGTCACTTACTTGCAATAAAACCATCATAATTAAATTAAAATGTGAATGTTTTAATTCAGTCTGTTGTCATATAAAAGCCTATGAATATAGTGATATAATTTTCTTTAATTTAGAAAACATAACATATTAGTGATCATTTCATTGGAAATTCCTATAAACGTAGACGAGAAACATTTGTCTAAAAAGTTATTGCAAAAAAAAAAAAAAAAAAAATAAATAAATAAATAATAAAATAATAATAGTGATAAAAAATAAAAAATATAAAATTTTAACAGTTTTAGTTGCTTTTTTCACTTAAGGCAAGTTTCTGATGACAACATCACTGTTTACTGAAAATGTATTTGTTTTAATTGGGAAATTTCATCAGCTTAAAAAATTCAAATTAAATTTTCTCTGGTCAAGGATGTTCTAGCAGAGAAATTGGGTGAAAAAATTAACCATTCGGAAGTTGTTATTTGAGTCTTTTTTAAGAAAGGGCAGAAATATGCAGTGCAAAATTCAAATTAATAAAATAAAAGAAGAAGGCACCTGCAATAAATTAAATGATACACAAATAAAAAAAAAATAAACTTGACCTTTCTGTCACTTCCAAAAATGTTGCGCACATTTTGTGAACAGATAGTAACATAAAATGGAAGAAACCAAAATTTAAGCCAATGTTAAAAAGGTATCATAAGAAAAATCGTTTAAAATTCGCGCGCAACTACATAAAATTAACGGATGAGTGAAAGAAATTAATCTTTTCTGATGAAAAGAAATTCAATTTGGACGGTCCCGATTTATACTTTGCTACTGGCATGGTTTGAGTTCGAACGAAATTCTGCTGCAGGAAAATCAAAAATATGTTCTGTTCCAAGCTATTATCCCATTTATATATGAAAAAAATGGATGAAGATTATATATTCCTACAGGATAGCGCTGCAATCCATATCTCGAATCAACTTAAATCGCATTTTAATGAACATAGTTTTCCACTATTGAACTGGCCGGCTTGCAGTCTGGATTTAGGAGAATCCATAATGATAGTAGTGGAGTTAAAACTAAAAATTATGCAAGCCTTGGAAGAAATTGGCAATGATTTTATTCAAAAATTATTCAAACCAATGTCAGACCGAATTTTTAAATTTATCCAGAACAAAGGTTCATCAACACGTTATTTTCATTACAGTTGGTTCATTACAGTACATAGGAAAATGCCATAAAAAATGGCATTCAACTAATAAAATTACAATGAAATGTACATTTTAAGTTTTTTGTTATTAATTTTTTAAATGAAGTAAATAAACAATTTAATATATTAATTTGTAGCACCTTGATTATTTTTAACTCCATTATTGGTAAGTTCATTAAAAAAAATGTATGTGCGTTTATAGGAATATGCACCAGTGTAGTTTGTAAAAATTTGTATATATTCAACTTAAAACCGCTATAACTTTCACGCTCCTTGCACGAAATAATTAACACGAACTAATTCTGCATGCATTTCAATCACTTTATGTTTATACAAATAGTTTTTAATATGCCATAAAAAAAGATAATAATAATTTTTTTCTCAAGGGCCAAAATCAAAAATTTTTAATAATGGCCTATACTCGGGAAAAAGCATTGTGATTCCTTCCGATATAATGACTGCATAAAAGTATACAGAGAAGCACGAATTTAATGCTGTTTTCACACTTGCCCACATCTTAGAGGAAGAAGTATAGAAGATGTTAAAAATACGAAACATTTATCACACTTGTAACATCTAACATGTATCATCTTTCGTCAATGAAAATGTCACATGGTCGAAACAAAATGTTTGACGAAAAAAGAGAAATTTTAAACAATCGTTAAAAATTATTAAATATAATAAATATTGCAATTAAAAAATAGAAACAATTGTTAATACTATAATTTACATCATTTTTGTTAATATTTTTTGAAAAGTTTGAGTGCAGATGTTGTTATTGTCATGTTGAAACTATCAAGGTACATGCATAAAGGCAGCAACTACAACAATTCACTAATTGCAGCCATTTTTTGTCGTCTTGAATAAGACTGAAATGTTAAACAAAAGAAAATAAAAAGAAAAAACATGTGCAAATTGTAAACAATGATTATTGAAATTGAAAAGTAATAAGAATAAATTATAAGAAATTTGTTTTAAATATTTCTATACAGCACCTTTCCCTTATTAAAAGTACAAATTTCACCACTGAAAAAATTTACGTTTTTTTGTAAACAAACCAGAACATGCAAACGTAAAAGAAATTTGACATTTCAATCTTACACTAACAAATGAAGTAAAAAATAATCAGCTAAGCTTATAATGACACCGTATACTGGCCATGGTTGTTGTGTTGTCATGATTCTTTTGTTTACATTTTTTCTTGATTTTTTTTTTTCAACTTCATTCATTTTTCTAGTGATGGCAATAAAAAATAATCAAATGATGTTACGTGAAATAAAATATGATAGGAACATCTTTAAAAGATGTTGATGGTAGAAGTCAGATGTGAATACCACATAAGTCTAAAACTGCTGTAAGTTATTATCTACACCACCATAAATGGTTGTGGTATATACGCTTGTGCTAATGTTTATAATGCACTGAAAGAATTATACAACATCTAATTTAAGGTATGTATTCAGATCGACACAGAATTAATTTTTAAATCGATCTAACGATGTTACAAAAATGTAAATTAACACACAAATCGCACGAATTTTTGTCGAAGTGACAAACAAATTATTTAAGTTTACATTAAAATGCAAATATCTAACATAATTTCGTAACTTTATTGTTAGATTTGTTCAAAAATCAAATAGAACTCTAATATCAGTTCTATTAGGAAACAAAATAAAACGGTTATAAGCAACAAACGTTTGACGTATATGATCACTCCAACGCCAAATTATGAGGAAAGTTTTCTCTTCCAATTTTAAACGATTGCAATGGTCACACTAATATTTAGTGGATGAGTAAGATAAAAGTTAATGATATTTCACTAAATTTTAAATATTTGGTGGTCAACTTTTGAAAGTCACTTAATAAAAAAAGATGTCTTAGATTATGTATTTCCTTCCTTCTGACTTCTCTGTTGTATCCGCTGCCCTGATATTGTTGAAACCAATTTTTTAAACTTCTGGTCCTCTAAGAAAAAAAATCAAGTAGTTAATTTGTCAATTGCAAGATTCTTCAAATATATATTAATCAATTAGATATATATCTACGATTTTAAAAGGAAAAGTTAAATCCTTACCAATATAAAATATCAAATCCAGAATAAGAAAGAAAATCTTCAACTTTTGAGATAGCCAACCAAGAAAATTCAATATTAAGTCTTTGTAAGTTTCTAATTATTTCACTTATATAATTTGAATATATTTAATTCTGATGCGACCGTATTGTTCAAGATAATTTCCAAATTCAAATATAATATTTTCTTCTCTTGACAAAACACAATAAAGTATACTTCTATGCTAACTAACAATTAAAAATTTTCAAATTCTAAAACAAAATTCAAATCACAAATTTTATTTGCAGCCAACAAAAATGTTTGTATTTTCAAAACAAAAAAATTAAAAAAAAAAATTGAAATAGTAGTCACTATCACAAAATTTCATGAAGATTCATGAAGATCGTAGAATTCATACACACTTAATGCACACTGTTATGGATATCATAAGGTCGGGCTTGACCAACCATATCTCTCTTACATATTTTTCAATAAGCGAACACTCAAGGATGGCCTTTATTTACGCATTACATTGTGTAGATTGTTGTACTAAGAAGAAGAAATAGTTTATGATTGGAAGGATAGAGATAGTAGTGTTTGTGGGCAGCGTTACCGTTGAGAATTTTAAAAAGTGTTCAAAAAAGGGGATTTCAAAAAAAAAAAAGACGCCAAAAAGGGGATTTAAAAAAATCCCCTTGGAACTGGTTTATTAGATAAAAAAAAAATTTATTGTTCGGTATTTTAAATAGTTTTTCGTAAACATTATCATTGGCTTTATTTTTAATTTTTTATTTAAAATTCTTTTGGATTTTTTATAACATCACTATCTCTTAAAACAATCTCAAAATAATTAATTTATTTATTGAAAATAATATATAATGGGTCGAAATATTTCAAGTAATTGATTTTTTCACCATTTACCACATAATGTTATAAAGTCGTCATTTAGTTCCATTTTAAAAGAGGGCCAAGCGGTTGAAAAAGGGGAAATTAGCGACTAAACGGTAATGCTGTTCGTGGGTATTAGACTTGAACTAAATATTACAACTCTGCAAGGAGTTTAAACCGCATATGAATAGTAAATGGCTACCAGGAACAAGTTTCCTAATTTCCTGAGAATAAGTTACACTGTAATAACAAAAGAAGAGTGAAAAACAAAGTCACAATGCGACGATGTCACAGTGAATCATTAGATTTGAATAATAACCAACGTACCACAGTGTGAGATTTTGGTGATTTACCCGAACAAAATTCTATTTTTGGACCACTATAGAAGATTATTGTATATTTCAAAGAAATTTATGTTGGCTACAAAACATATAAAAACCTGACATTCAGTACACAAGAACTGCAAAATGGCGCTTCAAAGAGAAATCCTTTTGGGTTCTCAAAAACTCAATAAACTTTTTGAAAATTGTTTATCTCTAGATCGTCATAACTTTTTATTGAAATCAAAAATTTATAGTTTTTTGTGTAATTTAAAAGTCCTTGAGTATGGTAATATTAATTTTATATAAAGTTTTCATACGTATATATTTATTTTCAATTTGATAAAATAATGGCATTACAAAAATTTTTATAAATTCATCAATTTATTTTGTAACAATTTTCCATCAATCTACTTACAAATACATTAAGGGTTCTCAAAATATGTTTCTATTGTTATTTGAACAGAGTTTTCTTTTCTTTACAAAAATATATTTTAAATGTTTTTAGTTTACATTCATTACATTTACTTGGCAGCTGTTATTGTTATTTTGTAATTTTTGTTATTTTCTTATGTTTTCTTTTAATAGAAATCTACTTCCTACTTTAAGCTTAATTTTCTTATATATATCAAATTTAGTATAAAAATACTTTATATTACCAAAGAATCATAAATAAGTTAAGTAAGAAACTTATTTATGATTCTTTTGATCTTTTATACATAGTTCTATTTTGTTTCACTGAAATTGCTTTCCTAAGTTGTTTTCCTTAAAGGAAATGTAGGCGTTTGTTTTATATTGTGTTTTTCTCTATTTTCTCACCAAAGTTTTTCTTACTTTTATTATAATTTTCTATACAATTTAGCCTTATTTTATTAACACTCACTTTATATTTTTTTTTTCATATTCAATTCTAGTAGATACATTGTTACCATTGTTGTGTACCACTTTAATTATACTAGCATTTCATGGACAATTTTGTCTAATATCCCCATTACAATATACTTTTATAATTCAGGTAATTATATTAATGTATAAGAGCTAGAATATACTTGTGTGAGTGTATGTTCTTGTTTATGTTTAAGTTATATTATGAAGACTCCTGTATGTGTTTCAATTGTCTCATTTAACTACATTAACACCTGTTACAACAGCTGTTTTGCCACATTTAGTTACTTTTAAGTATTTTAATAAATAAAAGTGCTTTGGTTACAATATTCGTACTGTTGCACAGTGGAGTAGAATTGCCCCAAAATGGTGCTTAATTCAGGGAAAGTGCATAGTGCTTTGTTTATAAATTTGTTGCAATAATTAGCTCATTAGTACATCGAAAACACTTTTTGATTTATAATTTTTTTTACCATAAACCTCAGTCCGGCTGTCCATGCATCAATAACCATCATTTGTGCTATTTTGTAGTTCGCTGATTTAAAGGTATCCCTATTTAGGGACCGATACACCAAAAAATTCGTTAAAATCAAATCATTATTTTGCTCAGACTCCGTATAAAATTTTTCAAAAAAATGGGTCAAACGCTCATAAACGTCTTAAGTATATCCGCATTTAAATAAAATTCATCACATATAAATTCTATATAAGTAAAAATCACATTGCCAAATTTTATTAAGGTCGGTCCCCAATATAAAATCATCTCCTGGAATCACTTTTACGTTCATAATTCCTACATAAATTATGGAATTAATATAAAATTTAATAAAATAAATCCGATTTAAGTACTAATTTTCTTATTAGACCCTGTTACGTCAACACAATTTTACAATTATATTTCTGTATTAAAATAACTTAATATGGCAAAACTTGCATCACTATTACTTTTCTACTTGTTTTTAATATTTTCTGAATATCTTCTTAAAAAAAAAAAAACAAAAAATTAAGTAAATTTAAGTTTTATTCTAAATTAGTATTACATTAATATTCATTTGTTTTTGTTTAGAAAGTAATTGTGTGATCGACACAGTTCTTCAACCGGTTTTAAAATTTTTTTTTTTCAGTTTAAGTACTATAGGTTTTCTCAAAATGTTATTTTTCGAATGTGGAATAGACTGGTTTTTTTAATACAAAAACTGGGTTTACAAATATGTGTGCTAAATTTTAGTATTTGAGTGGAAATTTAGGAATAATTGTTTAACTAATTAATATTCACAAAGTCTTGTTGTATTAATTCTCTAAGTTCACAGTAAAAAATGGGGCTTCGAAGTAAGCAGGTTTGTAAAGGATAAAAATAAAATAGCGCTTTCATGTTCCCTTAAAAATTGCATGAATTTTTTTATGGCGGATTTTAAAATAACAACTGAGAATGTTATATTCGGCTTGGCCGAATCTTGGGTGGAAAATAGGCGGAACACGCCCATTTTGTATTTCAGAATGTACTTTGGTCATTGAACTATTTTTGTAAAATGTTGTTTATGTCTATGACTATTTTAAAAGATATCCGAGAAAATGTATAAACTGGAGTTATGACGTACACCCTGTTTTTCTAGTATATGGTCCGTAACTTTTTTGTTTATAAATCAATTTTGTTCAATTTCAATACCAAACAAACTTTATATAAGACAAATATTAGACCGAAATTTCGTTTTCTTAAGGTGATTGCCCCGAGTCCTATCCTGCTTTCAACATACAGACGGATATCGTTAGATCGTGTTAGATTTTCACGAGAATACAGAATATATATATATATATATATATATATATATATATATATATATATATATATATATATATATATATATATATATGTATATATATATATATATATATATATATATATATATATATGTATATATATATATATATATGTGGGGTCTTAGTTGATTATTTTGACATATTACATACGGAATTACAAACACATAATTTTTTGATAGTTGGTATAAAAAGCGCTATTGAAAAAGAGGCGAATATTTTATTTATAATACACACGTAGATTAATTTCACGTATATCCTATGTTTTTACTTATGCATACACATATTATTTTCTTACTTACAATTGCAGCCTTACTCAATAGCGCATCGTAGTAAAACTTATTTCGAAGCGCTTTTTTTTATTGATTTCAAACAAATAATTAAGCAATAATTATATTGAAATTAAAAAAATCAACTAACATAGTTTTTTCTCTTTTAACACCTGTAACACTCTTTTAATTCAATATTTATAATAATAGTTTACTTCATTTTTTAAAACAGTTGTATTTGAAAGAGGTCTAGCTACAAAATAAATTTCGAAAAAATTGAGACATGCTTTTTCCATATTGAGCCATAGTTTTTATGTATAATATATAAGCCTTGGTCTCAGTTTTGATGATTATTTTCTTATCTTAATTACAAGTTGTTTTCCAAAATAAACTATTTAATAAATTTTGGCTCGGTTTTATACCGTTCCTTTAATGTGTACTTAAGTGTAAACTTTAAACAAAAGCTCACTCTTAAGTAATATTTCGTTTTACAGTTTAAAACAAGAAAATAAACAAAAAGCTTTCAGCTTTTATGTGTTTACAGTAGTATAATTCCAATTTTCCAGAAACATTTTATTAACTCAAAATCATAGTTATTTTGCCTAAATTATTTTTTCTTAATTATGTTAGTTTTTTATTATGCTGTTGGCTTATCGTAATCCGAAAAGACCTTAACGATATCAAATTTACTTTTCTGGGCACAACATTTTAAGATGCCTCCCTTATCTGGCATTAAAAATAAATAAAAGAAGAACAATTTTTAGAAATTTGAAACCATTTGAAGATATGAGGAAAACTTCATCTCATGGGCTATAAAATTTAAAAGGTATTGGTAGAAAATATATAGTAAGACAGAAAAGATAAATTTAAATTTAATGGGTTGTTCGAAATCTTTCCAAAATTTTAAATAGTTTTATTAGATTTTGTATTTTTATCTATTTTTATTTATTTTCAATAAATATTTTTGAAGACGTCAGACAATTTTCATACTTAAGAAAAACTAAAGAAATGAAATGGGAAAAGAGTACTTAAGTTTTTAAATGTGAAACAATTTTTAGAACTTAAATACAATTTTGCAACTAAGTAAGCAATATAAGACCGGGCCTTTACTTTGAATCTTATAAGATTTGTTGAGTTTTTGTTAAGAAATAAATTTTTTTTATTGGGAATACTAACTTCTAGAAAAAATCGATTAATTAAAAAGTCGAATAATCGATCACCCTAGAAAACAAGCATATTTTATTTTATTTTTTTTGTTAATATTTTTTTCCTTCCAAATTTTTAAAACTTTTCATACTAAACCTATTACGCAAATATTCAAAATTTTTGTTTTCAGCCTTTTGAATTTCTATATAAAAGCAAACAAATACCCGTTTTTAGACTCCATTGTATAAAAGCTACTTTTTATGAAATAAAACGCAAAATAGAAACTTTAAAAAGTTAGATTTTCAGTTTTTACAATTGTGATTAAAAATTGCCAAAAATCTTTGACGGTCCACTGCACAGAGATTGACAAAATTAAAGAAAATTTTTAACAGATAATGATGCTTCATTTTATCTATTTTTATATAGATTAAAAATATTAATTTTCAAGTAATCACCGTTTTTCTCAATTTCACCCCTCTGTGCGCTGCATTGTGACTATTTACAGGTGTTGTATATAAATAGCAAATTATATGGTAGGAAGTATAAGAAATAAATTGAGTTATGTTGATATCCTTGGTCAGGCCTAGAGACTCAATGTTTAATAGGAGGAAAAAAAATCTAAAAATTTTCAAAGAAGGTGCATTTTAAAATGGACATTCTTTTTTATATTTCTGTTTTTCAAAGAGCTAAATATGACCTGCATATGCTCGGACATCTGCAGTTGTTGCGTTTGTGGTAAATAATTAAACTTAAAATAAAATCCACAATAGGATTAAAATCAGAGGTTGTCATTAGCTCTGCAGTTCTGTATGCTAACGGCGCAGCTTGACTATAAACTTATAAGAATTTACAAGTTTTTTCATTTTACTTAAATTACCCTTTCTTAAACAGGAAGAGGTGGAATTTGACATGCTTTTAGATTTTTTCTTTTTTTTTCTATTAGATCATGATTTTTTATGGATATGATAGATAATGAAATGCCAAATGATGCAGATCAAAATAGTCTTCAAGTTATTTTAATACTATTCTTTATCTGCCCATAAAAAATCAAAACCTGATAGTAAAAACTGAAAGCAGATTCGTCCTAAAATACAGAAGTAGGATAAAAATAAAAAGTAATATAATAAATTTAAAAAACATAAAAAAAGTTTTTTATTTTAATTTATTGAGACCTCAATCCGAACAATAGGGAATTCGATAATTTTCATGCATTTACTATAAAAAATGTACATAGTATTTAATATTTATATTCACCTTATTTAAAATATGTTTTCCTTTAAAATCATCCCTCAACCAATTTTCGACTTTGAAGCCGACCGAAATGGTGTCCTCATCGATAACGAACTGTTTTATGAAATTAAGAAATTGAAACAAACACAATTTATTATAATCAGAAAAATTTACCTTTATCCTTTTCACAAATTGTACTAATTTTCAACTCTTCCTCTAGTTATTTTTTATTAAGAAATTATATCTTGATTTAAGTATTGAGTGAGCAGAATTAAATTTGCTTTACATACCATTTTTAAAAGAAAGAATTGCGCTTTAATTGGAAATATTAATATTATAATGAAGGTATATTTTGTTAACAAATATAATTTTTTGTATAATTTTTTATTTAATTTTTTATACTTTTCGGATTTTGAAGATACAGTCGAGCATGGTTCGATAATTTTATGCACTTATTGAATCAATTGGTATAAATAAATGTTACTCTTGCATTGCAAACTTTATGTTTTCGGATTTTGATAATATTTGCAAACATTTGAATATTTTTTTTTTTTTTTTAATTTCGAAAAACTTGTGAATTCATGGACAACTTACATTTTTGGAAAAGTAAAAAAAAAAATCGAAAAAATAATTAACTTTAAACACCAAGCTTCAAACGAGTTTAAATGAAAAAAATTGACGTCAGAAATTTGAACTTGGGCACAAACTAACCATTTGTTTACAATGACTAACGTCTTACTCAGAACTCCTTTTTGAACTTAATTGTCTAACTAAGAAACTTTTTTTAGTATAAAATATCTTTTCAGAAACTTTGTTAAAAAAAAAAAACAGCATCAGAATGGGGTTGAACCAATAACCTTCGTGTTATTAATCCCGAGCTCTAGCCAACTAATCCATGCGATTGCAATATCATTGTGCTATTATACTATTGAGTACTTATTTATATAGTATAGAGTAGGCAAATAATAATGACTCCGCATTACCAAGAAACTACTTTAATAAGTAGTTGCCATTACCGAGAACCAAAAAATTTTTGCTGGGTTGTTATGTGATGTCCTCAAGAAGATCTACAGCCCACTTAGATTGTTTTTCAAGTGAAAATAAAAAGTATCCTATTGTAGCAGCCTGTAATCCTATTGCTAAGTTATTTTTCATTAGGAGAATGAAGCGTCGCAGGGAAAATTTAAATATAAACAATCTTGATTTTTTTTTAATTATTGCACAAAATTGCTTAAACGGATGATTCTGTAAAAATATAACTATTAATAACAAGAAATACATTATTTTCTTCATTGTGGAAGTAATAACATTTTAGACTTTTTAAGAATCAAAAAAGGCCAGAAAAAAGCTAGAAGCTCAAAATGAAAATTGTAAGGCTAAAAACAAAATAAAAAGCTAGATTTAGTATTTAAAAGGCTAAACTGGTAACACTGCATAAAAAATGCGTAATGCGGTTCGATTTAAAAACAAACTTTATTTTAAATTCTCTCAGAATTTTTTGTTGTTTTCATTTTCTCACAAAAAATATTAACATATTTTTAAAAATTTATATGAATTTCGTAAACAAAATTGAAAAAAACAAGAAATGAAAATAAAATAAATAAAATTTTTGTTTCTTTTCCGTTGCCTCCTAAGTTTTAGTTTAATTTAATAATGCATGCTATGTAGAAGAATCCGGACTTGTTGTGTTTATACATTTAGTTTGCAGTAAAGATATTGGATTTTAATATATTAAAAGAAAATTAGAATCGAAAGGATTGAAAATTGTAAAAAAATGCATAGTAAAACTGCAAAACGTATTTACTTACTTTGTTGGTTTTCTTAATTTTTATAAAAATTTAAGTCGTGAGTAAAGACGTAATTTTTTGGAAATTGGAAATCATAATAATGAGAATGGCTAAAAGCTCCCATAGATTATACACACGCCAAATATGAATAAAATCTGATAACGGTTTGTCAAACATAGTATTTTTTATTCATATATCTCTCATATAATTAACGATGTTTATCATACTATCTCCACCTATAGGGTATAGGGGTATACAAATTTAAAATAATATATTTTTTTATGATTTCATTTACTACGAGTTATTGTTGCCAATTTAGCCTCATTTTGCGCAAGAAAAATTTATTTTTTACCTGGCATTTTTCTGCCACTTTTTGAATTACTGTTTAGCATATTTTTCACTTGTTTTTATTAATTTGTAGTTTTGTGCTATAAAAACATTATCAATCGTTTTTTTTTTTTAATAAAAATTAAAACCGTAGCTAAAATAAGGTGTTTTTAACAACTCGTGCGGTCCTTAAAGAGTGTGCTTAGCAAAATAAACTTTATAAAAACCAATACAATTACAAATAGTTAACCTAACTGTCAAATAAAATTTTGACAGATAACTTGTTTTGCTATAAGAAATAATTACGTTAAAATAACTTATTAATTTTTACAACTAAACTTGTAAATTAAAATAAATCTAAGTTTTAAATAATTTCGAATCTCATTTACATATATTTTTATAGTTTCTTTAACAAAAATTTTTGATGATAAATAAGATTTCAAAAATAAAATTTTTTGGTAAATGATACCGGTTTTATTTCATCAAGATGTTAAACTATGTGTTATTTAAAATAACAATTTTGAAAAATCCACTCTTTTAGCTTTAAACCTAAAAAAGAAATAATATAACTCTTTTTTATTTAGCATTTTTCAGCATTTTTCTTTGCAAATTCTAGTACTTTTTCCCATTTAGGTTTTGGCAACTTTGCTATGAGTACGTAAGACTGAAAGTAGTGGAGTAAATGTAAAATACATAAAACGTCGACAAAAACAGTATCTCTATTACTTTTAACATTATTGAAGAAAGTAACGAGCAGTTTTGGCTTTCGTATAGAAATTAAACTTTTTTCTGTTCTCCTGAAAAATTGCTAAAAAAAAAAACACACAACTGATTTTGTCGGAGCAGCTACGATATGTTTTATAAAAGTTTGTATATGTTAAAAAATATATCTACAGTCTTAAGAATTTGCGAAATGTTATTTATAATCAACGTTGTAAATAAAATGTGAGAAAAGTGTAAAAAAAACATGAAAGAGTCAAGGTCAGTTCAGTTTAAAGAAATTAAATTGTTAAATGAAAGTAATTCGATACATAGTTGCTATCGCTACTTATTTTTTTTCTCTGTCAGATACTCATCAAAATATTTGCAGCTGTTTTAAAAAGATAATTACTTTATAAAAGAAATGGAATTGTCTGCAATATTCAATACACTTTATTCCACAAATTCTAATTTTTTCATACAAGAAATATAATATAGAGTGATAAATTTAGAAGTTTTTTTTTCTAATTTTATGTAAAGCACCTGAAATAAAACTGGAATCCATATTATGATCCGAAAGAAGATTCTATGACATTTACCTTTTAATCGTAATTTTATTTAAATATTGGCCGCAACTATGCTGTAGATAGTATTCGGAAGGTCTAATTTTTATTAATACTTTCCAACATTGTTACCGGTATCTTGCGAACTATGCAAGTAATGTTGGCTTTCAAGTCTTGATTCATAGATGGGTTATCGACAAAAACTTCTGATTTCACATAACCCGTCTAGATCGTGTGTTATTACACGTTTCGAGCGCTTTATCCGCCGTGACACCGTTTTGCTGAATGAGCTAGATTTTGTAAGCATTTATACCAAGATCCTGGTGTAAATTTCACTAAGTTATTGCATACGAGGGGCAAGATGATGCACACAACATCGAATCTTATGGTCACTGTTTTCACCCACACTATCTGCTACTACTCAGTACGTGTAGTCTATTTAGTCACATATCATTAAATAACGTACAGTAAGACTCATGGGCTGGTATTGGCTCAGAATGTCGACGATGAACATCATAGCAGTGCTGCAAAGTGCAACCGAAAATTGCACCTTCCAAATGGACCACCTGCAAAGTATTCGGAGCCAACATTTAAAAGGAAATCATGTTTAAAACGTAAATATCAGAGAACTTTATTTCATATCATATTAAAGATTCCAACATACAATACTATTTTAAATGTTTTATTTAAAATTGGAAAAAAGCATTGAGTGGACCATACTATATAAGTGAGATTTTCTATTCGTAAAGATTATATTTTGTCACTGACCTCATTAATTATATTTATTCTGTATTCCTACAGAATCAGATGAAAGTAATAAAAAAATAAAAATATAAAAATGGATTAAAAAGTCTGTGGCCTAGCAACGGTTGATTTAGCGTAACATAAAATATAGAAAGTTTTAAAATTTTTAAATCCATAAAAAAGTAACAACAGACTTATATAGCAAATTATTTTAATAGAAAAAATTAAAAGTACTTCATACTGCAAGAAACTTAAATCACACTTTATTAATTATGACATAAGAAAAAATTGCTTATTAACCCATTTTCGACCACTGTTGCGTTTTTATATCAGTAATTTTACCTATACCCTAACTCATTTACTATAAGGTTATTGATAATATTTTATACATATATATTGAAATATTGACTAAATAATTTAAGAAAAAAATTTGAATTCCACGGAATTTTTAGCGGTTAAAATAGGTGTATAAAATAGACCTTTATTACAGTTTTAAAAATAATTAAAAAAAATTGTACAAAAAATGTAAAATAATTTCAAACGATAGCTAAAATATCAGAAGATATGAAAATATTCAAAATATGACAAATAATTTCTAAAAATAGGATTACCAAACTGCTTTATTAAGTTTGCTATATTTTAACTATATTTACTTAAGGTGACGGGCGCATCATAAATATGTAAATTATTGAAGTGTAGTATTAAATTTATGCAAAATAAAGTTAAAAATATTTAAGTGGAATGCTGTTTATAGATGAATATGAAATTTGTGGAATTAAGGTTGCATGAGTAGTAAATTTTTTTTTTCATAAAGCTTTATGAAAAAATAGTATTATAGATTTTTTATGACCTTTTCTGTAAATTGAAATTGCTAGAATTGCTAAAATTGACAACAAATGTAAAAAATGGATTTCCAAAAGATCGGTGCTATCTGAAAAAAATTTATATAGTAATATCATATAGAATATGATCATTAATATTTAAGGATTTACCTGAATTATGCTAAAAATTGATGAATGGAACCGCTAAAATTGTGTATTTTAGTGCTACAATTTTTAAACTGTCTCAAAAATGCACAAAAAGGTTCATTAAATGTGCTTAAGAAAAAAATAGAAGTTGCAACTTTTATAACGAAACATAGCAGTGTTCATTTTTTTATTCAGAATATTAAAATATTCCAAGAACTAATATAAAAAGCTACACAATTTTATAACTTTTTAAAAGAATTTCTGCTACAAAAGATTTCGCTCTCTCGTTAAAATGACAGTTTATTTTGGCTTTTCAATCAAGTTAAATTCAGTAGACAACAAGTGAGTAAAGTGTTAAAATTGTGTAACACCCATGAGTGGTTTAAAATAATAAGAAGAGAATATCCCGAAGGATATTCGAGCTATAATAACAGAGTAACCTGGCAGGCGGTGTTGCTAGGAGGTGAGAAGAAGAGAGGCTAAATTAAACTTTAAAAAGGCCAAAAAAGTTAAATGCCCCAAAAAATAAGGCCACAAAAAAGTAAACACTTTTTTCAATTTAAAAATTTATTTCTTCTTGTTCTCAGTAGTTTTTGATATTTTTTTTTTTTTTTTCAATATACTTTGATTGGCACAAATTGCCTAAAAAATTCCCATACAAATTAGATTTTATTAACTTTTAGAATTATCTTCACATAAAAAAATACAAAAACTTTTTTTAAATTTCTTTTCGTCATTTTAACTTTCTGATTAAGAATTTGATTTTTCACTTTTGTTAAATTTGCTGTTATTTATGAATAGTTTCCGTGCTTAATGAAGTATGTATATAAAAAAATTAATATATTACTCGATTTAATAAGTCCATAAAATTAGTTTAGTTAACTTTGATTTGAATAACGAAAATTTTATGTTACATACATATTACCAATCTTGATTTTTGTGCAAATGGATGATTCTGGAAAAATAATCTATAATAACCAATTTTATAAGAAATAATAAATTATTTTCTTCGTTTTTCAAATACTAATATTTTAGCCTCTTAAGGCAATTTCAAGAATCCAAAAAGGCTAGGAAAAAGCTAGAAGCTAAAATAAAAATTTTGAGGCTAAAACCAAAATAAAAATTCTAAATTTAGTCTTAAAAGCCTAAAATGGCAACACTGCTGGCAGGTTATGTGCCAGCAATAAATGAAAGAATAGTACTTTTTATTATTTATTCGGGTAATGTTCCAATTTTGAAACCGTGGTCCAATTTGAATATATAAGATTATGTGCCACTGCATTTGGTGCTTTACCAGGACTTACGATTTTACAATATTCGTGTTGAAAATTAATCTTCTTCAGCCAAGAATAACAGAATCAATTTTTGTAACTATTGAATTTGAAGCAAAAAAAAAAAAAATATATCACCTATCCCACTGTGAACACAGGAAACGAATAGATTGAAGCAAAAATAAATAGCCTACGAGTCAGCTGGAATTCAAGAAACTTAATAAAAATTAAGAAAAACTTGACATCGATTTAGCCTATATATATATATATATATATATATATATATATATATATATATATGTATATATATATGTATATGTATATGTATATGTATATGTATATGTATATGTATATGTATACATATACATATGCATATACATATACATATACATATACATATACATATACATATACATATACATATACATATACATATACATATACATATACATATACATATACATATACATATACATATACATATACATATACATATACATATACATATACATATACATATACATATACATATACATATACATATACATATACATATACATATACATATACATATACATATACATATACATATACATATACATATACATATACATATACATATACATATACATATACATATACATATACATATACATATACATATACATATACATATACATATACATATACATATACATATACATATACATATACATATACATATACATATACATATACATATACATATACATATACATATACATATACATATACATATACATATACATATACATATACATATACATATACATATACATATACATATACATATACATATACATATACATATACATATACATATACATATACATATACATATACATATACATATACATATACATATACATATACATATACATATACATATACATATACATATACATATACATATACATATACATATACATATACATATACATATACATATACATATACATATACATATACATATACATATACATATACATATACATATACATATACATATACATATACATATACATATACATATACATATACATATACATATACATATACATATACATATACATATACATATACATATACATATACATATACATATACATATACATATACATATACATATACATATACATATACATATACATATACATATACATATACATATACATATACATATACATATACATATACATATACATATACATATACATATACATATACATATACATATACATATACATATACATATACATATACATATACATATACATATACATATACATATACATATACATATACATATACATATACATATACATATACATATACATATACATATACATATACATATACATATACATATACATATACATATACATATACATATACATATACATATACATATACATATACATATACATATACATATACATATACATATACATATACATATACATATACATATACATATACATATACATATACATATACATATACATATACATATACATATACATATACATATACATATACATATACATATACATATACATATACATATACATATACATATACATATACATATACATATACATATACATATACATATACATATACATATACATATACATATACATATACATATACATATACATATACATATACATATACATATACATATACATATACATATACATATACATATACATATACATATACATATACATATACATATACATATACATATACATATACATATACATATACATATACATATACATATACATATACATATACATATACATATACATATACATATACATATACATATACATATACATATACATATACATATACATATACATATACATATACATATACATATACATATACATATACATATACATATACATATACATATACATATACATATACATATACATATACATATACATATACATATACATATACATATACATATACATATACATATACATATACATATACATATACATATACATATACATATACATATACATATACATATACATATACATATACATATACATATACATATACATATACATATACATATACATATACATATACATATACATATACATATACATATACATATACATATACATATACATATACATATACATATACATATACATATACATATACATATACATATACATATACATATACATATACATATACATATACATATACATATACATATACATATACATATACATATACATATACATATACATATACATATACATATACATATACATATACATATACATATACATATACATATACATATACATATACATATACATATACATATACATATACATATACATATACATATACATATACATATACATATACATATACATATACATATACATATACATATACATATACATATACATATACATATACATATACATATACATATACATATACATATACATATACATATACATATACATATACATATACATATACATATACATATACATATACATATACATATACATATACATATACATATACATATACATATACATATACATATACATATACATATACATATACATATACATATACATATACATATACATATACATATACATATACATATACATATACATATACATATACATATACATATACATATACATATACATATACATATACATATACATATACATATACATATACATATACATATACATATACATATACATATACATATACATATACATATACATATACATATACATATACATATACATATACATATACATATACATATACATATACATATACATATACATATACATATACATATACATATACATATACATATACATATACATATACATATACATATACATATACATATACATATACATATACATATACATATACATATACATATACATATACATATACATATACATATACATATACATATACATATACATATACATATACATATACATATACATATACATATACATATACATATACATATACATATACATATACATATACATATACATATACATATACATATACATATACATATACATATACATATACATATACATATACATATACATATACATATACATATACATATACATATACATATACATATACATATACATATACATATACATATACATATACATATACATATACATATACATATACATATACATATACATATACATATACATATACATATACATATACATATACATATACATATACATATACATATACATATACATATACATATACATATACATATACATATACATATACATATACATATACATATACATATACATATACATATACATATACATATACATATACATATACATATACATATACATATACATATACATATACATATACATATACATATACATATACATATACATATACATATACATATACATATACATATACATATACATATACATATACATATACATATACATATACATATACATATACATATACATATACATATACATATACATATACATATACATATACATATACATATACATATACATATACATATACATATACATATACATATACATATACATATACATATACATATACATATACATATACATATACATATACATATACATATACATATACATATACATATACATATACATATACATATACATATACATATACATATACATATACATATACATATACATATACATATACATATACATATACATATACATATACATATACATATACATATACATATACATATACATATACATATACATATACATATACATATACATATACATATACATATACATATACATATACATATACATATACATATACATATACATATACATATACATATACATATACATATACATATACATATACATATACATATACATATACATATACATATACATATACATATACATATACATATACATATACATATACATATACATATACATATACATATACATATACATATACATATACATATACATATACATATACATATACATATACATATACATATACATATACATATACATATACATATACATATACATATACATATACATATACATATACATATACATATACATATACATATACATATACATATACATATACATATACATATACATATACATATACATATACATATACATATACATATACATATACATATACATATACATATACATATACATATACATATACATATACATATACATATACATATACATATACATATACATATACATATACATATACATATACATATACATATACATATACATATACATATACATATACATATACATATACATATACATATACATATACATATACATATACATATACATATACATATACATATACATATACATATACATATACATATACATATACATATACATATACATATACATATACATATACATATACATATACATATACATATACATATACATATACATATACATATACATATACATATACATATACATATACATATACATATACATATACATATACATATACATATACATATACATATACATATACATATACATATACATATACATATACATATACATATACATATACATATACATATACATATACATATACATATACATATACATATACATATACATATACATATACATATACATATACATATACATATACATATACATATACATATACATATACATATACATATACATATACATATACATATACATATACATATACATATACATATACATATACATATACATATACATATACATATACATATACATATACATATACATATACATATACATATACATATACATATACATATACATATACATATACATATACATATACATATACATATACATATACATATACATATACATATACATATACATATACATATACATATACATATACATATACATATACATATACATATACATATACATATACATATACATATACATATACATATACATATACATATACATATACATATACATATACATATACATATACATATACATATACATATACATATACATATACATATACATATACATATACATATACATATACATATACATATACATATACATATACATATACATATACATATACATATACATATACATATACATATACATATACATATACATATACATATACATATACATATACATATACATATACATATACATATACATATACATATACATATACATATACATATACATATACATATACATATACATATACATATACATATACATATACATATACATATACATATACATATACATATACATATACATATACATATACATATACATATACATATACATATACATATACATATACATATACATGGCAAATAAAACTCATTTTCATATAGTTTTTTAAAATGTCTGCTACTGATATGAACGCAGCAATATACCCCTTATTGATCATTGATGCGTTTTCGCATCAGGGGTACACAAATCTTTTGATTTTATGATCACAGTTTCTAAAATAGATTTCGTATAAATTTTATTAATTTATCTTAATGGGATTCAGTATCCCAACTTTTCTTGTGCGTTAAGTCTTTGAAAAATAGCTTTCCCTTATTTAAAAAAAAATAGTTATGACAAAAGGAAAATAATATAAACACATCCTAAAATCATATGGTCTTTGATTAGAAAAAAGGTATTTTTACCCCCTTCTATATTAATTTAATTTCAAAAGAAACTAAAATCGTTTGTTTAAATTTATACAATACTTAACATACGGTCAGATTAGGCAAATGTTTGTTTCTAATCTTTACTTTATGTTTTGATCATATTATGCACATTTGTTGTGCCATTTTTGTTTGTTTAAAAAGACATTAAATATAGTGAAATAGGCAAATACGAAAACATATTTTCTCATTGTTCACATTTGAAAAATTATTTGTCTTCAAAAATGTCGAAAAGATAAAAATTTTTTGATTTAATGATGTGAAGCTGCTTCGATAGCATCTTTAGAAGAGGAAAAAAACATAAGAATAAAGAAGAAAGCAATGGGTTCAGAAGTGGATTAGAAAATGAAATGAGGAAGGGTGTTCTGCAAAATTTTTAAACAAAAAATATGATAAGAACTCCATCTTTATATAGTTATTGCATTTACATTTAATGTTGTTTAGTTATCATTATATCTCAAGAAGATATAGTAAATTTTCTAGAGATATGTACTTTTTGTTATGCAAATTGTCGAAAAATATTGTGAAAATGTAAAATTTTTAATAAGTAATAATATTTCAATAGCAAGCTACCGTCCCCACAACTTTTTATTAAAATTTTTATTAAAACTACATTTGTGCTTAGCACACATATAAATAGTCGACTAAAATCATAACTTTTGTGAGTTTTTGTTATAACAATTATATGGGTGCTAGTTGAAAATATTATCTGATTTTAACAAAAAACTTATAGAGACAGTCCTCTGACGTGCCCGAAGTCTTTGCAAAGCTATGTGCCAAGTTTGCGAATGTACATTTATGTAATGGAAATAATGCGATTGCCATCTCACGTGCGGTTTGTAAATTACCAAATTTATTTCAGCATGTCCTGTATTTCACGAGATCTACGGTTGCGCTCAATTTGGCCAGCTGTTCTATTAAATCGCTAATGTATAATGTATATATAATGTATTTGTACTCCATATTACTTTTTGGTTTTTGAAACCTTATTTTGAGCAAAATAGTTAACTTCACTTTGGCATAATTCTCATCACATGGCTGGTAATTTTTCTCTGTAGCGCATTTTATAACATGTTTTTGTTATACAACTTATATACAACTTATAGGAGTACTAGTTGAAAATATTGTGCAATTTGAACAAAAATTTGTAGAGGTAATCTTCTGACTTGCTCAGTTATAAGCTCAAAGATATTGCTCAGTTATATGCTCAGTTTGCGAATATATTTTTCCTCTGTAGCCATTGAAAATTTTACATTTTGCGGACATCCTAACATGGACAAGAAAATATTTATCGAAAATATGTGCAGCACAAGATAAGTGAATATATTTAGAAGATCGTTGGTTTAATTATCCTTAAAATTTGATTATATCGTCATGTAATATAGTTTATACTAAAAAACGTTAAAACTAAAATAAAATGTGCTATAACTCAAAAAATAATAATGGCGAATAAAAATGTACTGCAGCAAACTTTTAAGAAATTTTATATTCTATAAGTGTTGAAATAGCATCAGGACATGCGTGATGCATAATAAACGAGATATATGTAAAAAACTGATTTTGGCACCTTCAACCGCAAATAATTGGCCCAGAAAACACATGATTATCGGCTATTTTTAACAGTATGTATGTATACGTATGTATATATGTATGTATGTAAGTGTGTATGTATGTATATTCAACAAACCATTTTTACCTATAATTTGCTTGGGGTACCAACCAAGGTTATAAAATATAATTACATATCCTGCTTTATTATATTATTTACTTTTGCTTTAATTAATTAGTGAAATTATTATAATATCAACAATATTGTAGTAGCGAAATTTATTGGTTAAAACTTTTCATTTATTTATATTTTTTTAGATTTTAATGATTTAGATCTAATACAACATCTATGTAATATTATTTTCTCTTAAAAAAATTTTGTAAGATGTGCCCAAAAAAATGGGAAAATTTTTTTCAATTGGTGACGTTGTGTTCACATTAAAAACTTGTTGTTTGCTACTCAATAATTTTATTTACGCAAAATCAGCTGATTTATTGTTTGCCACATAAAAATATTTTACGTTTACATTACGGCAAAAAAATATTTGTCAGTTTATGCTAAATAATTCCCTAGTCTGATCGTACCTTTATATATTTGAAATTAAATTTAGTTTTCTTCCCCAAACGTTTTAGAATGTCGTTCTATTGTTTTGTTCTTTCTTTAACCGCACATAATTTATCTGTAAGTTTCTGTGAAAAATCATTTCATATAAAGTAAAAATGTAGTCGTATACACATACGTACATATGTACGCGTATGTTTTTGACTACAAGTACCCACCAGTAAAAAGAAGAGGTAAGGAGACCAGCTAGAAGGCCTTTTTCGGAGCCGGGAGCTCCACTTCAGATCTTCCGCTTGCATTCCTTGTTCATATATTTTTTACGTACGTTGTCATTGCAGTCAAGGCCTTACACATTCGGGTAGCAGCCCTTCTAAAATGCCAAAGAAAGATTTTAACATAACTAAATTAATGCTTATTATTTTTTGTAATTTGGTCTTCTTTTGATAACGATTTAGAATGGTTTTGTTGTTGCTTACTTCTCTTCTCTTAAATTTTTTAAAAAGATTTGTTGCTTAAAACAAAATATCTTAAAAAACCGTTTCCTTCTCTTCCAAAAAAAGGGAGAAGGAAGTTCTACCGGATATTTTTAGGAGGCAAGCATGAAGCATTCTTAAAGGAAGGTTAGTGTGAGCAGCTATGTCTTAAACAAGTTGTAACAGCTCTTCTAGAAAACTTGCACAATGGAGGCCTTCAAATATTTACCGCTTGATATCTGTTTGATCTAGTTCATTTTGCGGTCTTTATTGTTGTAGCATAATACCGGATATTTATTTGCTTACTACATTTTGTCGGTAACCATATAAAAACCTCTTCTTTCTTCCTTTTGACACAAAAATTTTTAAAAGCACGCAACATGTTCTTTATTCATAAAACGAAATTTACTATGTACTTCAAATGTACTTGAGTGTTGTTTTGTTACCCAGTAAACAGAAAAATGTGGATAAAGTTTTAAATTTATTAAAAATTTAGTATCTGCAATAGCTTAACAAACTTATTGGAGATACCTTGAAGGTATTTAAAATTAATAACACACAATATTTTTAATAAGTTTTCCCGATCGAGAAAATAATATTACTTAATTGAAAATGATTGATTTTTTTTATTAATTTTAATTAATGTTTATAATTAAATTAATAAAATATATAATAATAATAATCGAAGTTGCGCTCAAAATGAAATATTTGAGTATTTAATGTAAAATTTAAAATTTACTAAACGTTTTCCTTTGTTCAAAATATCATCTATAATAAAAGTCTATAAATTACTTTATAATTCTTTATTGCACATTTTTAAATATTTGTTTATGAATGCGTACCACATATGTAAAATATGACAAATAATTAAAGTACGTAATGTCTCTTAGTAATTATGTGACTAATTATTTATATAGTAATTTCACAAAAAGATCGTATTCAGTAGCAGTGTTGCATTTTAGCCTTTTTAAGGCCTAATCTTTTCATTTTGCTTTTAGCCTCAAAATTTTCATTTTAGCTTCCAACTCTTTTAGCTTTTTTCGATTCTTGAAATTAGAAATGATTAATCAAAAGCAATTATAGTACAAATTGATGAAAAATCACGCCAAAATATTGGTCCATTTTTCATATGAAATATGTATAACCCAAATTTGTATGGAGGTTTTGTAGAAGATTTTTTACTGGATCATTTTGGTCCCAGTCGTACCAGGTTTTATTTATAAATTTATTTTATTATCTTTTAAAAAATATCAAAAACTAATGAAAATAATATTTTTTTTTTACTATTACATTCGAAATGTCTGAATTTAAGCTACTATATTTCATTATACATATCAGAGTATGGGTAAATATATCTATATTCATATTTTGTTCATATTTTTTACGTGCTTAAAAAATGGAAGATGATTAGCTGAAAAAAATTATAAATACCAGAATTCATAGTTAAAAAAAGTTTTATATTAGATTTGAAAATGTTGCGCTTCAGATATCAATATGAGTTTTGGAACACGAAAAGTATCATTTTGTTAATACTCCAAATAATAAATCAGAAGCCATTAAGAATCCTAGCACGATACTTACAGAGAATATAAAGAAAGGCTTCAACACTTACGTATACTTTTTTCACGAATTTTAAAGTACCATATCTATATTTTAGAAGGTTTTCGTATTTTTATAAAGAAAATTTATCTTATTTTAGAAGTAATGTAAATCACGAACTACCGCGAAAATTATGCTAAAACTCGGGAGTTAGTATTCTTGCTAAATTTCACTAAATAAAACTAAATAATTTTCTAATAAAAAATATTAGCAATTTCATTAAATAAAACTAAATAAGTTTTTAAATAAAAAGTATTAACTTCCTTCTAGCCTTGTTTTTTGGGTCTAATATCTGTTTGAACAAACAAAAATGGGAAAATAAATGTTAGTGATGTGACCAGAAAAATAAACTACGTATTACTTTGGAAAAATTTAATGTACGATCCAGCAAACAAATTCGAAACAAACATTTGCCTAATCTGACCGTATCTTTAAATAAACTTGTAGGTTTCTACATACTGGGTTGTTTACTATCCTTTGTTAAAACCCTTACATAAACATATTTAACAAAAAGTTGGATTGTACCCATGCAGTCTTTCATACATAGATACATACATAGAAGTGGATATAATATATCTTTTTACATATTCATACAATATTCATCTTTCTGGTTGATTATGGGAGTGCCACACAACTTTATGTGTGAGTTGAGTATGCTTTTGTGTGTGAGAAAGTTTGTTTTTTAAGCACTAAAAGAAAAGTGTTGGCTTAACTTTTACACACACATATGTACTTTTTTTCTACACATGTTCTTTAATGTCGAACATTTGGTTATGTGTGAGTATTTTTTTTCTTTTTTCAATTTATTTTTCAGTTTTATAACTCTTTTTTTTTAACTTAATGTGATGTGACTTGTATGTGTTAAATCAATAAAAACATTTGGTTTATGAACTTGTACATATATAAAGATTTAAAAATATCCCTATAAACATTTGGAAGATATCTTCCTGAAAGAAATTTACGCAATATCTTCTTTTTATTATTTTGACGAAAATCTTCCAAGCAATATTTTACTAATATAGAATTTTTATTAGTTTAAAGAAAATAAGACAATAAACAACAAAAAATATATAAAATTTAAACTTTTTTTATTATTTTTATCTTCAAAATATTGCCCCTTTTTCAGTAAGGTCATTATCACATCCGCAATAAATTAATGATATCCCATTGAGAACATCTGTAAGAAATTAATGCAATACATTTATTTTTTCAGTCACAATTTTTTCAGTTGTCGAAAAATTTTTCAAAAATGAAAATATTGAGGAAATTTGCTTGTCTTTTAGCTGAAAAAAAAGAATATTTTATGTGAGCGTTTCAGTTTTTGGATTTATGTTGTTAAGATTTATGTGCATGCATGCTTTGCAAGATGTAGAAGATACCTTTATTATATTATTTCAAGATTTATTTAATGATAATTTTTCTATATATTTATTATATCTTGTAGAATATTATCTGGCGGTATCTTCTTTTTTTCACGTAGATGATTATCTAGCAATGATGCCTATTTTTCTTCCAGTATTGCCAGTTCAGCAATTTTTTATTTTGCTTTTAGCCTTAAAAATTTTTATTTTCTTCTAGATTTTTTTCTACATTATCTAATTTTTAAAATTGCCTTAATAAGGTTTTATTATTCATATTTTATAAAAGTTTTTATCTTCAGTGCTTCTATGGACTTACTTAATAGGTTATTGTAATTATTTTTTAATAAGCTCAATGCTCACAGAAATTATTTATAAATATAATTAAAAAAATTCTTATAAAAGCGAAAAAAGGAATTATAATTCAGCACTGATAAATCTCTTCAAAAAATTGGGTAATTTTTCTTATGAAATATAACCCAAATTTGTATGGTAATTTTGTGGTCGATTTTTTATTGTGTAATTTTGTTAACAGCAGTTCTATGTTTTATTTATAAATTTATTACAATATGTCTTTAAATAATGTAAACTACTAAAGAGACAAACAAAAAAAAAAAAAAAAAAAAATAAAAATAAAAAATAATAAAAAAATTATATATAATGGGTGATTAAAGTAGAGATACTTTTTTCAATAGCCTTTTTTTGACAGATCACGTGTGAGTCGTGTCATGCTGTCATGTTATTTTTGTTTAGTATTGTATGGCATTTCATAATGGAATGACTTACGACTGAACAACGTTTACAAATCGTTTAACTTTATTACGAAAATTCACGTTCTGTGAGGAATGTGTTTCGTGCACTTCGCTCAACTTATGGTCAACATAATCGGCTGAGCGTACTATTCGCAACACCATCACCCATTTTGAGACCCAGCATTCATTATTGGATAATATTCGACCGAATAGACTACGTTCAGCATGCTGTGAAGAAAATATAGCGGCCGTAGCTGAGTGTGTACACGAAGACCATGGAGAGTCGATTCGGCACCGTTCGCAGCAACTCGGACTGACGTATGGAACAACTTGGCGCATTTTACGTCGAGATCTTAAATTGAAAGAGTACAAAATACAGCTTGTGCAACAACTGATACCGCTCGACCTTCCCAAGCGACATCGCTTCGCTCTTGAAAAGTTCCAATAAGATCCGACGTTTTCGAGGCAAATTTTGTTCAGCGATGAGGCACATTTCTAGCTCAATGGGTATGTAAACAAACAAAATTGCCGCATTTGGGGCGAAGAGCAACCTGAAGAGATTCAAAAACTGCCACTTCATTCAGAAAAAACAACGGTTTGGTGTGGTTTGTGGGTCGGTGGAATCATAGGTCCATATTTCTTTAAAAATGAAGCCAGTGCGAACGTAACCGCCAATGGCGACCGTTATCGTGCCATGATAACCGACTATTTGATGCCTGAAATTAAATAAATTGGTTTCAGCAAGACGACGCTACTTCCCACACATCGCATCAATCAATCGATTTATTGAAAGAACAATTCGGTGAGCACATAATTTCACGTTTTGGGCCGGTCGATTGGCTACCAAGATCGTATGATATCGCACCGTTAGACTTTTTTCTGTGGGGATATGTCTAAAGTTTATGCGGACAAACCCGCTTGATTCAGGCCTTGGAGGAAAACATCACACGTGTCATTCGCCAGTTACCAGTCGAAATGCTTGAACGAGTCATCGAAAATTGGACTCAACGGATGGATCATCTGTGACTTAGCAACGGCCAACATTTGATAGACATAATCTTCAAAAAATAAATACCAAAGAATGTTCTTTCAAATGATAATAAACATTCTCCATTAAACTTGAATTTTCTGTGTTTTTTTTCTTTAAAAAAGTAGGGAACCTGGAAATGGATCACGCTTTATTACCTTTTTTTCTGGCCTTACTTTTTGGGACATTTAGCCTTTTCTGACCTTTTTAAATTACAATTTAACCTTTTTTTCTCACCTTGTGGCAACACTCTTCCCACCACAATTTTGAAATTAATTGAAATACAATTTTCATTATATCCATTAGGGGAAAAATTACCAAAAGGGGTTAAAAGGGGAAATTTAAATTTTATTTAAACTCAATGATGAATTTTCTGTAATATTAAACCTAGAAACATGAACTTAAGTATATGTAGTCCTAAGTGAGTGAGGATTTAAAAGGGGGACTTTGTGACACTTTCTTATTCTTCTAATGGTACTTTTTGAATTTTCTATAATATTGAACCTAAATACATAGTCCGATGTGTGTAAGAATTCAAGAAGGAGGATTTTGTAATACCTTTTTGTTCTTCTAATGTACATTTTTGAATTTTCTATGGCATTTAACCTAAAATCATGATAAACAAGTGGGGTCTTATATTAGACATGTGGACTACTGTGGACCAATACTTTTATTAAGTGTAAGATAAAATACACGAATGCAGAATATTACATTAATACTAACATTTATATACATTTATACACTTTAGAGTGACTTCTGAAAGTGGGCTTATATGGGAGCTATGGTAAATTATGGAGCGATAATCATAAAATTATTTACTGTAATTTCTACTTATATAAAATTTATTTGTGTAGAATATAAATTTGATACTGACATGTGTATGTGATTTATGCATGTTAAAGTGATCTTCGCCGATCTTCGGTATTTATGATGATTAAATTTCTATTCCGGGAGGACATTTGTATTGGGGCTAAGTGAAATAATAGACCGATCGGAACCAATTTTAACAGGCTTTTTTCCTGTGCTATTAAAAGTTCTACGTTCCAAATTTCATTGAATTATCTTCAAAGTTGCGACCTATATTTTGTGCACAAAGTTTTCATGGACCGCCAGCTAGCCGTTCAGCCAGACGGATGGACGGACATCATTAGATCGACTTAAATAGCGATTCTGAGTGGCTTGGTATACTTTAAGGTGGGGGTTGGATGATTTTTTTCTATACGTTATAAAAATCAGCATAAACGCGTAACACTCCAACCATCTGTGGTGGTGCATGTTATAAAGAAAAGAAATAAAACAAATAATTAGGAATTTGTTAGGATTTTATTAGATTTTAAATCGAATACTACCTTATGGTTTGCTGTATTGACAATAAGAAAGATTAGAAATCTGGACGAGAACGAAAAAAATATTTCAGACCTTCTAACCAATTTAACAGTAGGATTTAGTCCTCATATGCCACAAGGATAGAACGATTTTCAAAACATTCTGTATGTTAGGTACAAGAGAGAAAATATTCCTCATCCCCAATATTAATACCAAAAGTTTAATAAGGCATTTTTGGTATTAACACTTTTCAAAAGAACAACTTCACGAAAATTATAAAATTACGACTTTGAGTTTCTTCTAAACAATTTTATTTTATTTTATTTATTTATTTTTTTGTAGAAACTAGTCGAAGGTATTTAAAATAAAGGTTGCTTTTTGGTTTACTTGAAATGCCCTATTGGCCAAAATTCTGGATTCATGGCCAAAGTGCAGTGCTGTCAGAGTAATTAACAAAAAATTTTAAAATATCATGGAATTATTGCCTATAATTTGTCGTTACTTAATTACTTTTTCATAAATACTCACTAATGAAATTGTTGTTAAAATACATTTTTCAGCTGGAATTTCTTAGCTTAATTTTCTTAAAAAAAATAAATAAACAAATAAATAAATAGATAAAACAAAAAACATTAGAATACATTACATTTTGTTAGAATCCTGAGAATTTTCATCAATGTTAGTGCCTTTCAAATTTCAAATTTCCGGTAATTCCGCAAAAAATTATTGGGAATGCGGGAAGTAAAAACGGCGAATTTCTCGAGAATTCAGAGGCTTTCGGGAAAATTCGAAATTTTTTATTTTATTTGTTTATTTGCTAATTTATTTATTTATTTATAATCTTGGAGTATGTACTTATGAAACTTAATGAAATTTGCCAATCAATCTGATATTGGTTGTTGTACGTTCATACACAGGAAAAATTATAACACAAAAGTTTTTAATAAATTCCTTTTTTGACTTCACATTTTAATTTAATAAAAATTATTAATTAACATAATTATTTTTTAAGAACTCTTTTGGCTTATGCATTTGAAAAAATTAAATACAAAATTTACAATTCTCTGAAAAATTAAAAAAAAAAAAATAGAAAAAATGCATATCAAAATTACATTTATATAAAGTGTAACAAATTTTGGACCTTCGTGGCTCTTTAATCCAATAGGGGTATGTTGCATGTTTAGTAACATGTTTTATTAATTGTTCGTGTTATACTGCGGATATTCTCGCGAAAGCTAAAGCGTAGAAAAATTACTTTCTTCCAAAAATATTAAAAAAATAGTAAATAAGATTTATAAAAAAAATCCTATAAATATCATTAAATATTTTTCGCATTGTGTAGGTTTATCAGATGTAAAGAGAAGTTATAATATATTTATTCCCTTCCATTGAAACTTCGCGCAAAGCGGATCCCATAGAAAATTTATGGCGGATAACGAACCTGTAACAGGGAGCTTTTCTTTTCTATAAATATAGGTAGGTACGCCTTATTTTTATTTGGAATGATACAACCTTAATGCCATTTTAAACTCGTCATTGCCTTTGTTATTGTGGATGATTTTATCGCAACTTTCTGTAAAATAGATATAAGTACATTTAACTTTAGAACCGCATAGCCTGATATATACCAATTACATGCCATAAATTAAGTACGAAATTTATATGTGCATTAATTATAAATATCTGTCATTCAGTACTTTACATTTAAGTACACATTTATTTACATTTATTATTATAAAATATTAAAAAAAAAAAAAATTAATTTTTCAATAAATAATTTGTATGTAACTTTTGTATTTTTATTTGATGAGAGTATGTTTTGGAAAAGATAAAGATTTAGTTAATTCCAAAATTTCAATCAAAACTATAATTTATTGGATTAAAAAGATTAATTGAAATTTACAGTAACATGAATTAATATTAATTATCATTTTGATGATTGGAGCAAAATCATACAAAATTTTAATTGATTTAAGCAATTTCGTAATTGAAAGTAATTTTTTTTTGTACAGATATTAGTCAAACTTAAATATATTAAAAATTACTAATGAAAAATGCTTTAAATAGTTTAGTAAAATACAACAATAAATGTGTAGATTATAGGATATATCACCCTCGCCCTAAGATTTTAGTACAATTTTGAATTGGAAATTTAAATGAAAACAAAATGACTTTAACTTGTTTACCTTTATCATGTTCAGCTTCATCAATATGAGAACGTAAGCATATATGTAAGTATACTAGACTGCTCCAAAGAAGCCGACTTTCGCATTTCGTAAAAATATATTAAAATGATCGTATGTCGCTAACACATGCCGCATTGCCACTGAATTTTGTAGGGTGCGGTTACATGGGAAAAATTTGATTTTCAGTTTGTTTTTTTAATTTGCTAATATCAACTCTCCCAAAAAAAAATTTACCACAACAGAAATTTGCAAAATTCAAATCTAAGGTACTGCGAATTTATAAAAGTTATCGACCTAATTATTTTTATTTATTTTCTTTAGTATTATCTATAAAACAGCATAGCTTTTTCCAAACTTTTTTGAAATTCGCTTAACAAATTTTCGAAAAAATTTAAATTGGTGATTTGAAATGCCCATAATAAAAATCAAAATTTTTTAATAAGGCATGTAAAGGGGATTGCATTATCTTGCAGAATTCGAAGCTTGTTTTTCAGTAATTATGGTTTGAATTTGATTAATAACAGCATTTTATTTCAATATTTCTAAAAAATTAAAAATTTGTCTCTACGTTCCTTGCACAAGTGTTCGAAAACATGTTTATAGTCAGAGGAATTTCTAATAACTTTAGAATTTTCTAACCAGTTTTAACTTTTTTTATTTTGTTTGATAGATAATTATGTCTAGATTACAGTTCTTTTATATTAATTTGGAAAAAAGTGTTGGTAATATCAAATTTTTTAAAAAGACTGTGAAAACGTCAAATTTTTTCCATATAAATGAAACCACAAACTTTAGGATCTATGCGGCACGTATTAGCGATCACTCTAATATTTTGCACACTATATTTCTACATAAAAAAGAATAATCCTAGGTGGAGCTATGGCCATAATTTGAAAGTCGTCTTTTTGTGGAGAAGTCTAATGTATACTCTCCCAAACTCAGCCATGTATATTATACATGTATTATTTGTGTTTCAATAACTTTTTTTTTATAACCCATCTCGCTTGTGTCCTTTTTCAGAAGAAAATCAAATTGAAAACGCTTATTGTATGTTTTGAAAGCATATGATAAACTGATATAGTCTTTGCATGTATTACATATGAATTTATGTTTGAAAAAGAAAATCAAATAATTTAAAAAACAAAGAAAGGCACATTTGTAACGATATGTCTAACATGGAGTTGACTCCAAAAACTCTAGGGTGTAGCTTAAGGTGTGAAAATAATGTATTTTTAACACATATTATCTTACATTTAAACAGATCAAGTCGTATAATTAGGTTATGGGGAGAGTGTTTCTAAATAAAAGTACGTTGCAAAGTTGTTGTAATGTTATGAATGTTATGAGCAAGAGGAATAATTTTTACGGTTGTCTTTAAGAAACTTAAGCATTAAGATACCTTAAGCATCAAACATACAATTTTTTTAATCAGCTTTTAATGAAATTAAGTGAACCACACATTGTGAAGTAAAACAAAAAAAAAAAAAAATGATAATAATAATAATAATAAATAAGGCCAGAAATGATTCCATGTTATACCAGCAAGTAGTCAAATTTAAAATATGCGAAAACGGATTTGAAAATAACAAGTTTTTTCTTCCTTTTGATTGATGTAATCGCGGATTTTAGCATATGTGTGCAAGAGGAATTGAACGTGAACTCCAAGCACTTGTAGGTATAGAGCAAATTGTTTTCAATTAGTGTGTCGTTGACCAGTGTTAAATAATATTGTGGACACGTAATGAAACCAAAATTTTCAAAATTTAAAACCTATGCTTTGCAATATCAAGGCAATATAATTGAGGTTTATTGCTCTTACAATCCTGAATCATTTGTTATATAAACCTAAATGGCTCCAAGAGCCACACTCACAGCGTATTTTCTATTAAGCTAAAATATCGCGTGATCAAAAAGGGTTACCAAATTACATTTAAAAGTCACTACAGCGCGATAAAGTATTAATTTGCAAATATTTATAACTCTTTATAGTCGATCTAAAATTTTGCGTATTTTTTATAGGAATTTTTTATATTTTATGTGAAATTTTCTTAGAATAAGTACATTTATTCTGTTTTAGTTAAGCGAAAAATGTGTTTCAACAAAAATCGCGGTATCCTTAGTATTTCAATTTAATGCAATTTGTTCGCCTGTATTTTTGTCATTGAGAAATTTACTTTTTAGTAATATAATTAATATTTGCCACTTTTTATTTATCAACATAACTTGAAGAGTTGTTTTGAGATCAGATGTTTAAAAGTATATCAGTATATTGAAAAAATTAAAAAAAAAAAATAATCTATGCACATTTTGTTTTTTACTCGATATTCTAAAGGGAAATATATGATCACTATTATATTTACTAATATAACATTTATCAAACGTTGATTAATTTGTATTTTGTACACCGTTCTGTAGGTTACATATGTGCATTTATCTTTGATGCCAAGCTTAATATGGAATTTTTACAATTTTTTTAAATTTCTGTTTTTTTACTACCATAACATGAACGAACATTTCTTGTCCATTAATATAAATTTAAAAGATTTTTTAATTGTCAAATATCAAAAATATATTAAAAGATTTTATAAAATAAAAATATGGGAAAACCTATGCATATTTTGTTGATAAAGGTAAGAAAAAAAGATGCTTAATCATACTTTCTAAAAGGTCAAAAAAGGCTAAATGCCCCAAAAAATAAGGCCAGTAAAAAGCTAAGATTTTCTATTTGTTTATTTATTTTTGTTTTCCTTAGTTGTTGATATTTTTTAAGGATATATTATAATAAATTTATAAATAAATTTGTAAACCGCTATTTACAAAATTACCCACTTTTGAGTTATATTTTATATGAAAAATGACCCAATGTTTGGAAGTGATTTATCATTTCTGAATTATAATTCCTTTTTGACTTTTATAAATTTTTTTTTTAATTATATTTATAAATACTTTTTATGGTTAATGAAACTTATTAAATATAATTAGTTAGGTTATATTTGCTTTTAAGAATGAAGCGCTGTAGGTGAAAATTTTTATAAAATATAAATAATTACGATTTTTGTGCAAATTAACATACAAAAATTCTTAAATATATGATTCTGTATAAATAAAATTAATAAAAGCAAATAAGAAATTATTTTCTTTCATGTTGGTACTCGTATATTAAAATTTTTAACATTTCTAAGGCAATTTTAAGAATCAAGAAAAGCTAGAAAAAAAAAGCTAGAAGCTAAAATAAAAATTTTGCGACTAACGGCAAAATAAAAAGGATAGATTTAACCTTAAAGAGGCTAAACTGGCAACACTGATTTAAAACATTAAACATTGTATCACTTCTAATATGTATTGTAATAACATTGATAATATGTATTGTAATAAATTTTGGCAATTTTATATAACATTTTATCTTAAACCTCCATAACGTTTGCTAGAAGTCATTCACGATTTGTGTTTCGTGAAAGCCAGCTAATATTGATAGAAAATAGCGTTAACGTGCCATTAAAAAATTAAAATTTTTTTTAATACCAAAAGTAAATGTATTTGAAGAACTACCCATAACTTTGAACTAGACACAAAAGTTATACCTAATAAAAAAATAAATAAAAAAAATGTTTCACACAAGTTAGATTCATATTAATAATAATAATTATATAAAAAATTTAACAGCAACTTTCGAAAAATTATTGTATCTGCAGACGTCTTATTCGATATATTGTAAATTAAAAACATAAATGGTAAGAAATATGACTTTCAGCGAAATAATAAAACTAGCATATATTTTTTTTGCTTTAAAAAAAATTCAATCATATTAAAAAAACGTCGTGGTGACGAAAAAAAACCGAACACATAATTTTTGATTTTATGCTTTTTAAAAAAAAGTACTACCTTTTTTATTTATTTATTTTTTTATGGCACATTAAAATATATAAAATGTCACTCGAATGGATATAGAATCAGTTCGAGTAATATCAAAATCTACTAAGATAATTAAATTAAATTTTTGATATTTTCGGTATTTTATGGTACTAGTGTGGCTTTCCTAGTAAAAATTAAAAAATTGTCATTATACTAAAATTATTTTTATTAGAGTTTATTACATATATTTTATTATAGTTATTACAAAGAAATGCTATTTAATATTGTAATCCTCCTCTAGTCAAAGTGTTTTTAACCCCACACCATCATAGGCGTGATAATTCAATAAAATTTTGCACGTAGGACCTTCATGACACAAGGACGAAGTCTATTAAAATTGGTTATGATCGGTCCATTATTTCACCTAGCCTCCATACAAATGTTCTCCCGGAATAGGGGTTTAACGATCATAAAAGCCTTAAATATAGTAATATTTTAATGAAATTAGGTGTAAGGAAGATTTGTATAAGTTTCAATCTTTGCCCCAAATTTCATGAAGATCGGTTGCTTCCATATAAAACCCTCTTCCGAAAATCACTTTAACGTGCATAAATCACATACACATTTAGTGTCAGGTTTATATTTGACACAAATAAGTTTTATATAAATAGAAATCACAGTGATAAATTTTATGAGGATATAAGCCTACTATCGGGAATCACTGTAAAGTGCATAAATTCATATAAATGTTAGTATTAACGTAATATTCTGTATTCGTATATTTTATTTTACACTTAGTAATAATATAAGACTCCTCCACGAATTTTGATGGACATGCACAATGGTATGGGGTATTATATGGTCGGGCTTAACCGACTATATCTTTCTTACTTTTTTTTTTGCACCTTTTTCAAATATGAACAACATTTGACTTAAATTTATGATCCCGATCAATTATATTTATCGCCATTCCTATTCTATATTTATGCAAAATTTGTACAAATTGCAATTTATACTAAATTTTTAAAAATACAAAAACAAAAAGTGCAATTTTTACGCAATTTTCAAAAAGTCTATAAAATTTTTTGTTAAGTTTATTCCTAATGCTTTTTCGATTTTATTGTGTAAAATAACAAAAAAAAAAAAAAAAACTAAGTTTTTGCAGTAATCCATGCTATTTTATATGAAACTGTGAATGGCCTCTCAAAAAACTGACTTTTATAAAAGTTTTCGCTCTTGTTTTCCAAATTTTGAGACTACGGGATATAGCAATGTGATATAACGCAGAATACGCATAATTACAACAAGTATCAATCTATATTTAAAAATTTTTATTTCGTTGAGGACCGCACAGAACCCGCTCAAAAAGTCAAAAATTTTAAAATACTAAAAAATTTTGTCATCAAAATTTGACTACTCTGTATGTAACTGTAAATCTGTACAACAGTCAAGAAGGTGCAAAATTTATTCACAAAGTCTTATTAGTTTATATAAAATCGCATAAGATTAAGAAGTATAAACGCACGAAAAAAAAGTGTGAAAGAATGGGAAAAAATTTAATAATTTTTAGACCTTTATCTAAATCTTTGAACTTTGATGAATTAACCTATAATCCAAAAATATTATTATAAGTTTCAGGTTAAACATTTTTGATAATGGCACATACTTTATTATGATTTTTGAAGAAATCATATATGCACAAAGAATTTTATCGTTTGCTTTAGATCGTGGAATAAAAGGCCAAACAGCAAAATAAATATGACCAGTCAACAGTTAAACGTAATTTTATAAATAAAAGCATATTTATCGCATAGTGGGGCAGGATTAAAGATTTTTGGAAACAAATCTGTTACTTCTAAACGGCTAGTTGAATTTATATACAATTCCACATAGGCGCACTGTGGGAAATGCAAGAATACGAGCTGTAATTTACTATAAAGCTGACATATCGTGAAATATTGTGTGAAAATATTGCAAAATTACAAATATTGTTGAATATAATTTATATCAATTTAGAGGGAGAACTTTGCGTAACTTTTATTTTAGTCATGAATTTCAAAAACAATACAACCGTGACTAGAATTCTCTTACACATTACATTCAAATATTTTGTAAGAAAAATAATTTATACAATTTATAATTGAAGGAATGCTCTTTACTTTTGCACTTAAATCGATATAAAACGAAAGACTGGTATCATATACATTGGATTATTAGTGATTTCTTTGCCGGACGTAGGGACCGTCATAGTTATACTACTAAAATGATTTAAAACAATATCGAAAATCTTACATGAATATATTTAATTCATTATTATAACCGTAATAAGCCTGTAAATTTGCATCATGATTTCTGAGTTATTAGTAAAAATAACTTGATTTTTACTTCAAGAAAAAAACTTGTTTGCATTAAAATTTAGCTCATATTAGCTAATTTTAATGGAAATAATTTTTAAAAAGACTGCACTAAGCGATCGAATATTGTTGCCTCGATAATTCTAATGCGAAATAAATGTGTACCATTTGGTTAATCAAATCTAAGAAGTTCGAATTTCGATTTTATGCACTCTTAAGCTTCGCATATTCTATATGTATATATATATATATATATATATATATATATATATATACTATATATATATTTGTGAATTATATATATATATATACTATATATATATATATATATATATATATATATATATATATATATATATACTATATATATGTATAAATATGTATATATCCAATCAGTACTTTCTTCATAGATATACATATGTGCCATGACATATGGTCAAGTTAACTAATGTACACAATATTTTTACAAAAATGTACAAAAAATAGTTTGGCATCCAGCAAACACGTTATAATAATGCTAGTAGTTTATCAAATAATAAAAAAAAAAAAACATAATTACATTTGGATAAAATAATTTAAATGTTCTTTATTTCCAATTATATTGAAAAAAGGGTCCGAAAAATTCAAACTTCAAGAGGTCATAAAATCGAATTTCGAACTAACTTTTAAAAAACCTTTAGGGATTTTGTCTTAGAGTTTCATTATACGTTGCAATTATGAAGGCAATTTTTGCTTGTTTTACTGTATTATTAAAGATTAAAAAGTTATAGATTTATGATCCAAATTTCAACCACCACAATTTTTGCAAGATCTTGGTTGCGTTTTTGTCCATATATAGCTCCATTTTTGTCCATATATAGCTCAACATTTGCGTCCGATCTTGTTAAATTTTTTGCTAATTAATTAAACAAAAATTGTGTATCGAATAGGTAAAATTGTAAGTCGATCTCTACTGGGTTAAAAAAAATATACAATTATAAATTTTAAAATTGCAAATGTTATGATTTTGTGTTTTTTTTTTTTTGGCGAAAGTGTCTACACTCTTGTTTCTATGAAATATGGTTCTCGCTAAAAACATATAATTAACCCAATTACCCAATAGAGCTAAGTACAGACCCTCTGAATATGATCTGTTTCGTATAAAAGAAATTATATATTCTAAAATCCCAAAGCACATGGCTACGAAAATAATACAGTTTCAGAAACCATGATATGAGTTTGCAAGCGTATATAAACGGACTTAAAATGGAAAAAATACCATTTTTTGGACTTTATCAATTTTTTGTGAATTATAGGATTACTATTATAAAAATCTTTACATTTAAATTTTGTTGTTTTGTCTCCAAAAACCTAAAAATTTGGTTTTTATTCCAAATATCGGAAAATTTTCGAATAATTTTTCATGTTTAGCTGACATAATTCTTAATTATATTAAAAATATTGAAGTCAATATCTCTTAAAGAAACAAACTTACGCTACTTCAAAATTTAATATTTCACCAAAAAATGTAGTTGTTGTATATTTTAGTACAAACACAGCTTGAGGCATTGGCCACAATATTATTGGATATTATTATTTCGTGACGTATTAAATTGTTCCCCCTTTCAAACTTAAAATTGAACACTCCTCTGCTACGCAAATGTGGAATTTTGTGTAAATCCAATCAACCGATAAGAAGTTAAAGATTTATTTTCAAAATTTTTTCTACCCCACTGTACATTAGAGCTTAAATCCAACTAACTTCTACCGAATAGTTCTGAGTATTATTAATTATGACAATCACTCTCGATCAAGTGAAAACAGCTTTATTTTTTCCACTAAGCCAAAGAATTAAATACAAATATTCTATATTTCCAAAGAAATAATTTTTCAGTTGTATGCTGTTTTCAAAAATATTTCTAACTAAAACAAAGAGTACTAGTTCAGCTACATAACATTTGATTTATATATTTCATGGAAATTTTGCAACTTTGACATGTAAAGACAAGAGTTGCAGCTATATACACCATGTAGTCAGATAACGTGCAAAATCTGTGAACAATTCTAGGAAAAATGAAGAAAAAAATTTTGCTGTTTTTGAAGAAACCAAGCAAGAAGAATTAATTGCAGGAAAAACTATAAAGGAACATGGAAAAGAAAATAGGAATTTACTGAAAGCTGAGGAAATTTTCATATATTTATATATGCTGAAAGCAGAAGGTACTGTTGATATATGATATCTGTTTGTGTGTTAAACAATCGAACTGATAATGTTTTATTTTTATTTTTTAGCTGCAAGTCCATTACATAAAATTGCAAAAAGGATTATTAGTAAATAGCTAAATGAAAAAAGCCAACATATCTCCGAATATTTAAATGCATCCTTTAAACTTTGAGTGTGATGTGGTACGTGCTAACGATAATATTTTGTACAAATATAATTTTACATCATAAAGTATAATTTTAGTGGAAGTTGCGGTTCATATTTAAAAGTTGATTTTTTTTCTCTTTTTTTTTTTTTTTTTTTGGAACAGTCTAATGTATGTGTTTGAAAATAAATGTCTTGAATATATGAATTTTATTTCTATATACGTATGTATTTTCAATATATACACGAGTTTTGAATTTCAGTGACAGCAAACGAAATCTAAGCAATATTAAAATTATATGATAAACTTATAGAATATAGATTTACAATATAAATAATGTAGAAAAACATGTCATCTACATTAAAGTGCCATGAAAGTTGCAAATGTATCTCACTGTAAATGAAGATTCGTATGTTCCTTACGTGACCTGGACCAATATTAAAACACTTCTAAAAATAGGGATTTCTTTATACAGCATTATAAAAATTTTCGTTATAAGAAAATTAACTTCAAGATATTATAAAGACTTATTAGTGCTTGGAATGTGCATTTAAAAAATTCTTACATATTACATAATAGTATAAGTTCATTTCTATAACAAATAAATGGTTACTTAAAAAAATAGATGTCACAAGATGCATAAAGTTTTAAAAGAATTTATTATATTTTCCATAAATTCATTGATATTTGAGTATACTAAATACTTCCATACAACCAGCGTTACCGTTGACAACTTTTAAAAAGTGTCAAAAGAAGGAGATTTCAAATAACATTATAACCTATAATAAATTTTGTTATTTGTTACCTCATACAAATCAATGTATTTTAATGTACATTGACTTTTTATTAAAAATTATTGTGCTAATATTAAAAACCTGCTTCTTATTTAAATTTGTAATCAGGTGTATTACCTACTCTGATTTCATAAATGAGTTAAATTTTTTAAAGCAAAACAATTAACTAGGGGTAGATATGTATTAAGTGATAAAAGCTTTAAATTTGATGTACGATTTTTTTTTACAATATGGATATATGTATATCCTGTACTAATTTTATATCACGTTCTGTGCGTGTATTACTTCGTTGCTGCTTGTAAAAATATATTTTACCTAAGGATTTTTACCGCATTAGATGCGTGACGTTTTTTGATTATTGCGAAGAAAATATTATATCATTTCTAAAATTTATATTAGTCAATACTATGATATTTTCGATATTTTGGAAAGTCTCAAAAAGTCATAATTTTATTGTAAATTGCACAGTGTGGAAGAATTGAAAATTTTTGGAATTAAATCTGTAACCTGTAATCAACACATAGCCATGTGGAGCTAGGGGGTTCATATTAGGGTACCTCCGAAATAAACAATTTTTTCGCTGTCCAAATATTTGTTTCTTAACCAATTTTTTCATACCTTCTTAAGACCTATGAAAAGCATAATCACATGTGCTATTTATCAATCACAGTTTTTAAGTTATTAAATTTAAATTTTAACAGTCTGAATATTGCATAATCTTGGTCAAGTTATAGTTATATATAGCTCAACATTTAAGATCGTTTTAGCAAGGTTTTTCTGCAAAGGGTTCAAAAACAAAGTCTATCGATTAAAAATAATTTGAAGTCGATATCTTTTCTATATTCAAAAATAAACGATTTTGAATTTAAAAATCGCACAATTTGGATTTTTTGTGTTCTTTTTTTGGCAAAAAAAAAATACATCTTTTTCCTCTAAAACAAATTTTTTTTAAGAACACATAACCAGCGTTTTTGGTGACTGTTGGGCGATTTTAATAGCCAATTTCTCCTTTTTAAACCTCTTGGCCACTTTTTTGGCCACTTCTTTAAACTTTGTAAGACTCATTATGTGTTAATTCCAACGAAGAAATTAATTATTTTGAGATTGTTTAACAATATTATAAAAACTTCCGGAGAATTTATAAATGAGTTGAAATTGAATGATAGTTCATAAACTTTATGAACTAATTAAAACATCAAATGCCTAACCTTTCTTTTCCGGATTGAGAAGACTCAAAAACAGATTCGATGGTACTTAATTTATATTTTTACTTAGCTTCATTACAGTTCCTCTTTTTTCTAAATCAACGCTAATGAAAACTAAATTGTCCAGTAGACTTCAGGTCAATACTACCGAATCCATGATTTCAGTTCTAAATTTGTTGGACTTGGATTTAGGGATTTAGGAAAGTAATATGAAGAGTTTTTTAGGCGAACTGTTTTTGTGAATTAGTCTTTATTTTTGCAATAATAAAAATCGTTATAAACAAATTATTTTGTTATTAATAAAATTTTATTTGGTAGTTTTTCTTAAGATACAACATTTTTTTGGTTTTGTTTGACAAAGTAAGTAAATTAAGTAGTTTTTAGGTATTGAAACAGCTGGCCCTTTTTTCAAAAATTTCCATTTTTGGTGACTTTTTTAAAATCCCCTTTTTGGACACTTTTTAAGAATTCTCAATGGTAACGCTTCGTATAATGATTTTGTGCTTTTCTGAAAGGTATCTTGCTGAAGATGATTTCAAAGTTGAAAATAAGCCCAATCAAACAACAGGGCTGAGTACAGATGCTGTCGAATTTTACCTATTTGGTATCGAAATTTTGATTTCAGCCTATATTTTCTAAACTCCAAATGCATGGGTCTACAAAAGGAGTACAGTTCTAGAAACTCTAATGTGTTTCAAATAGTCTCCCGGACCTATAACAAATGTGGACTTTAAAAAAATCCATTTTTGAGATTTTTGCGCGGTTTGTTGGAAATTGCGGGATTCCTTTTACAAAAATCTTAAATTTTGCTTTACTTTACCATTTCGAATGATAAATGCAGAAATCACCGAAAATGTTGTTAGGATATCTTAACTAACAAAAATTTATTATAGATAAAATATTTATAGTTTCTCCAAAAACCTAAAAATTTTAAGACCTTTTTGGTAGTCAGCGTAAAGCTTCTATGTTTTAATCCTACCGGAGTGTCTTGCATTCGTTAGTTTGTTCTGTTAGAATTATAATATAATTTGTAATTGTATGGTAATTATTCAATAAATAAATAAAACATTTTATAGAACCAAAACGACGCTACTTTACAGCTTGATATGTCACGAAATATGAATGGAGAAAAATAGCTCATGCAAGCACATTTTTCACAGGTCTTATCGAGATGTTAAGAAGAAGATATTACTATGTAAAATATTTTAAATTTAATAAGAAACAATAATTTAACAAACGTTTAAAAATGTTCTATGCTTCAATACCTATACTCCAGAGGAATATTGGAGCTTCCTTCCAAACTTGAAATCGTACGATCACCCGCTACGTCTATGTGAAATTCTGTGTTAATCCAGACAATTTATTAGAAGTTACAGATTTCTTTCCAAATAATGTTAATTCTGCCTACTATGAATTGCAGCATTGTGTCCTTTGTTTTATTTTTTGAAAAAATTTAAAAACGAAATTAAATTATAACAGTAAATAATTTTTTTTTTTTACAAATTCGACGTAACTCGTAAAAAATAAAAATATCCATATTCAAAGAAGTTTTTACTTATTGTTGTTTCTCTTCATTGCCAATGAAAAAACAATAAACAATTTTGTCGATTTCTTTAGAGAAAAATAATTATAAAACTATTTTTAAAAGAATTATATAAGAAAAAGTCCTTAGCTATTACATGAATTATAAAAAGTTGCAAGATACATTTTGGCTGATATACACCTTACCAATGTACCAATTTAAATCATTTCTTCAGCAAAAAAAAAAAAAAAAAAAAAACCCGAAATAAATTTCCGAATTTTCTGCGAAAGAATAAAGTCCACAATTATATTTATAGGTCATGTCTCTACCGTTTATGGACCTTACTTTGATGTATAAACATATATTTATGTTATCGGAAGGCTTTAAAAACGCAATATCAGTCCAAACACGGATAGACGGTCATAGTTATTTCGACACCCTTTCCTATAAGGATCAAGAGTATAAGTATATATATAATTTCTGGGGATATTACAAATTGAATGACAAACTTGTAAATACCTTGATATTTTATACTAAATTTTTGATATAACTGCTAAATCGTTTCGCACTAAATTTGAACGGTTACATAGTTATATGTTTAATGAAACGAAAAATTGCTACTAATATTACTTGGAATATATAATCTTTTTTTATGGAATTACAAGTAACTTTCATACAAATTATATTTAATCTACGTAGTGTTGCTCATATATTTTTCTAAAAAAATGTAAAATATTTTACATTTAAGGAAAATATTTCGTTTGAAATTTTACATTTATTATCATTTTATATAGTTATCAATAAAATAAAAATAAACCCCTTTTTAAAAATAGAGTACTTATATAAACATGCTATATACTTTTTGTAACAGTAAGCTCTATATAAGCGGAACTTTAGTGACGGTTAGATAATATTACAACAGCCTTATAATAATAGAAAAGAAAGTATCGAATGCAACTCTAATCTAGGAATTTTGAACCCTTAGTGCAACTAAGAATTGGAGATTACATATTTTTACTCTACGCTACCATAGGTGGTTGGGGTATTATACATTTGTGCTGATGTTTTTAGCAGAAGAAATTATTAAAGTATACAATTCGAATAAGAATCAATTCCTGAGTCGATTTAACGATGTCCGTTTGTCCGTCTAGCTAGCTGGCTGTCCATGTATACTTTGTGGGTATAGAATAGGCCACAATTTTGAAGATATTTGAATGAAATTTGGTTCGAATAACTTATTTTCATACAAGAATTAAACTTATTAAAATTGGTTATGGTCGGTCCATTATTTCACCTAGTCCTCATACAAATGAGCTAAAATATGCCACAAATACATCAATAATTTAACGAAATTAGGTACAAATAATATAAGTGTAAGTGTAAATATATAATATAAAAAAATTTCATGAAAATTGGTCATAATTTATCATATCTCCCGTATAAACTCCTCTACCGAAATCACTTCAACGTTAGTATCAAATTTACCCAAATTGACATAGCGCACCCATATGGTAACGCAAGCAATTGTTACATAAATGCTATATATCATAGAAAATATTTAAGATTTTGAAAAAATCTGAATTATATTTCATCATATGGAAACTTATTAATTGTATTAATATGATGGAAGTCATTTATATTATTTTTTTGGAAGCAAATGGTCCTTTTTGAAACCCTTAAAAAATTATTGTTAAAAAGGTAAAAAATTAACGATCCATATAAAATAAATATGTATGAATCATATATACAACATATATTATGATCCATACATATTTGGATCCGAAAATTGAGAATATATGGAAATATATGTTCATATACATATATCCATATATTTATCGATATTTATTTAAAGGCCCTATTGTGAATGATTATTAAAATATTTTTTTATTATAAATTTTATTAAAATATAAAAAGTACATACATATACAATAAATATTAATGCTCTACGTGACTTGATTGCTCCTCGTGACTTAACTCCTCTTCGTAGCTTGATTTCCAATAGAAACTCCTCTTCAGAGGCACCAATCAATTTATTTGGTATTCAAATCTATATGTTGTATAAATTAAATATAGTTGAAATAGTTAAATCAGTTAACGATACGTAGTTATAGAAAATTACTTGGAAACAAGGTTGAAAGGGATACTTATTATTTCGTAAATTTTTAGTAGCAACAGTATTTAAAATTTTAGATATCGTTTATAAAAGAAGAAGTTAGAAGTTTGAATAAACGTGTTGAATAAGAAAAAGTAAAATAAAAATAAAAAAAAAAAACAGATCAGCATCGAAAGAGTATTTTTGGTGAAGGTTATATATGTATTCATATACGAAAAATTATGTCATATATGACACCATATAGCAATAAAAATTCTCATATATAGTTCCATATATGGTTATATTGCTCATATATGGTTTAATATATGAATCCACATATTACAAATATTAACGCATATTTTTCATATATACAACCATATATATCTATATATTTTCATATATAAAAATATGTGAATGTTTTTACCTGGGTCATGAAAAAATTATTCATATATGTTTCGACACTGTGTAGCTTTTACGAATAATATTTTATGATTAATGTTTTATATATAACCAAGCAATTTTTATATTATATTGGCATAAAACAATAAAGTATATAAAATATTTTATTCCAGTTTTTTATGAACTATATATCTACGATACTACATAGATGCGCCAGACGCAATATAGACATTTTTAGTAGTCCATCAATGAAGCTTTGAAGAACTTACGTGTGAAAATGATGAATATGTCTGAAGGACTTTTATCGAATGGCCTAAAGATTATACTGATATTATTGCTGGTAACATTTCAAATAGTAATATATATAGTAATAATATATGATTGTTTATCATATTTAATATAGAGGAGATAAATTGTAAAACAGAATTTTAACATATCTAAATGGCATTTGTGTTAAAAATTTTAGTCAGCTTCAGCGTAAATAGAAAGAAAGTCTTAGCTAATTAGAGTTTTGTAGTACAATAACCATTTATTATTCTGAAAATGGGAAATAGCTGATGCCTTCCAATATCCAAAGGCAAATTCGCTATAAAATAAGTTTTGAGATCATGAAGGTCATATTTTAGTATCAATAGTTAAAGTAAGGCATATCCAAGTGGATATACTTAAGAACGAAAGTTCGGTACGTAAAATATGTTTCTTAGTACAATACTAGAACAAATATTAAATTGCATTTCCTTACCTAGTGTCTACATTAGACAAATTTATATCAAAACAAACGTCAAAATCAGTGCGAATATATACAAGGTAACCTGAGTTAAACAGTTGATTATTATTTTGGTTGTTAAAGTTGTCAAACTGCATATATAAAAAACAATAATGAATACGCCATATTGTTGTTTTTGTGCAACTGTTGCCACCTTCCACAAATTCGGGTTAAGTTTGACGTTTGCCAATAAAAATCTTTTTTTTTTTTTAATTTACTAATTTTTTTTTTACAAAAATAAAATTTTATGTAGTGCGTGGCGTGATCATATGGTAACATCCCATTCTGCCAGAACTAGTGTAACTATTCTCAATTCAATTCTCAATAGTTTATTCTTTAGAATATACGCTACCTATAACATCGGCTGAACTTTGCCGATTATTTATTTCAGAACATGAGTAAATATTTTACAAAAAATTAATACTTATGTAGCTATCAAAACTGCAAATCAGGCAAAGGCGCCTATAGCACTCCAGAGTCGAGTGATTTCGGCATTTTTACATACACAACACGAATGCAAACGAAATTAAAGAATTGAGTATGAATATAAAACAAAAAGTCTTTTAGTTGTGTTCTAGCTTTCAAGAAAGTGAGATCATGTCGCATTGTTAAGCAAAAACAAAAACAAAACACATTACAAAGAGCACAAAAAAAAATTATTACTTTTTGTGTAAATAAGTAAAATACACCAGCACATTAAAATTTTTATGTCCCTCTTTCTGCTTTTCACTGCTGTATATATAAATAAATGAGAAATTAGGTGTAAAATGTATCTCTTCTCTTTATCCACTCTTGCCCGATGCTATTCATTGTAATATCGTAAATAGCCCACTAAAATCTTAACTTCCGGTATTTGAATTTTTCGTGAAATGCTAAAAATTTTTTGCAATTTTATACAAAAGTAAGATTTGTTCTATAAATAGCGAAAATATACTTGTATTAATACGTATCATTATATTATTTAACAAACAAATGGAAATTGACAAAACTTCATTAGTAACAAGATTTTTATGAGTGTAAGTGGTGTTTTTTAATGATAAGTGTATTTCTAAAAGTTCCAGCAGAATTTTAATTAATTTTCTATATGAAATTCTAATGTGTTTGATTTTGGTATTTCAAAAATACAACATGAAAAGTAAAACTTTTACTTAAAATTTCATATAATTATACGAGTACTTATTTTATGTTCTATATTCCAAAAACATGTATATTTTTGACACAACAAAATTGTTCTCGTTCCGATGATCGTAGGGCTGTTGTCGAGCTGGAGTAAATTTGTCTAAATTGATTTCGTTTGTTTTAGGTTCAATTTTAGTTAAATCTTTATAGTGTGGTATAGTGTTTTATGTTTATATTCGTGATTTATGTATTTGCAAAGAAAGATGGTCCAACCATAATGAGCGAGGTCAAGTTTTCTGCCTAACTTAATTTGACATTTCTTTGTTTCAGTGTTTGAAAAATTCAACGATGGAGAGGTACACAATTGTGCAACGCGTTAAGATTTTTGAAGCTTTTGTGATTTTTTTGGTTAGCACAATCGAGAGAATTGTGCGCAAATTTCAATAAACCCGGTCTGTAAGAAATGCGAAAATACCTATGCATGCGGAAAACATTGATAGCGATAGTGCGGCAGAAGAGCCGTCAATCTCGACTTGTCGTCGTTCCCAACAATTGAACATCTCTCGAACATCACTGATGCGAATTTTGATTAAAGATTTGAATTTACATACTGACAAGGTTCAATTGACTCAAGAGCTGAATCCTCCTGACCATTTCAAGTGTTAACCATACGCCAAGTGGTTGGTTGAACAGACAGAAATGATAGGTGACTTTAGAAAAAAAATTATCTTCACCGACGAGGCACACTTTCACCTCAGTGGATTCGTAAACAAGCAAAATTGTCGCATTCGGGCAAATGAGAATCCACGAGTGATTGTTGTAATGCCGATGCATCCACAAAGAGTGACTGTTTGGTGCGGTTTATGGACCTGCGGTGTCATCGAGCCGTACTTTTTCGAAAATGAAGTCGATCAAGTAGTTACCGTGAATGGTGTTCACTATCGCGAGATGATAACGGACTTCTTGTGGCCAGAATTTGCGCTAGAAATTCAATGGCCGTGTTATCCCACGTCGCAGCGTTGTTAATTGGTTGCTACGAGCATGTAATTTGACACCGTTTGACTTCTTTCTTTGGGTATATTTAAAGGAATAAGTGTACGTCAAGAACAATACAACAGCTAATGAATGAGATAATTCGACACATTAATAACATTGAACCTTAATTATGTCTCAGAGTCACTGAAAATATGGACCATCGGATAGAGGTATGCCACCGAAGCCGTGACGAGCATTTGGCCGATATTTTGTTTTACATGTAATTGCCAAAAATCCTTTTTATCACAATAAAAAATATTAAGATAATTGTCAGAAAAGTTTATGTTTTAATTACAATTAACGTTTTAATTGGACCACCCATATTAGAGTGTATACAATTTTTGCCCAAGTAAGTTTACAGATTAAGATAAATAAAAAGTAAGTTTAAGTTTGAAGTAGAATAATTAATTGTGTTTCTTTGTATTTTGATTTTACGGATTTATCGAAAATTTGCAAACAAAATTAAAGACTTTGATAACAATTTTGAGTAAAATTCCAAATTCTGATGTAGTTTTAGTTTTTGTGTTTTTAAATCTTCACCAATATTATTATTTTAAAAATTTTGCAAAAAAAGCAGACGGATATTCAAATTTAATTTGGCACTATGTGAAAATCATGAAAATTTTTCTATTTTAAATATGACGCTAATATTAAACCGAATATCAAATTTCAAATTGGAATTTTGCTATAAAGATTTGTCTAAAAAAATATATTGGTTTTTCCTTCCACAATTAGTTCCAAATCTGTAATTTTTATATTTATAAATGTATCCTAAATTTCATCTTCTTTCAAAATTATGTTACCTGTTATTTATTTATTTATTTTTTTTTTTTTTTTGGTGTATTCTGCAAAATTTTAAAAATTTCGCACTTTGTATATAAAATAGAAAAAATCCAAATTTCTTACACAATATTAAATAATAAAGTTATCTGTTTTCGTTGAATATTTTAATTTCAAAGAAAATTGTGCTTCAAGTTCGATGCATTCTAAGTTATGAAATGAACATTTTTCAAACAAGTTGAAAATTTAAAATAAATGTAAATTATAATAATTTCTGGCTCGTAAAAAATTTTTAAAGTATTTAAAAGCTAGGGGCCGAAACAAAATTTTATATAATAGATAAATTTTCTTAGGACCCATTTGGTAATTCCGTCAATATCTGAAACAAAAAACATTCCCGGTCAATTTGGATTAATATACAAATCATCCATAAGTATATAAATTCAATATAAATATTAATATCAACATATTATAATGCATAAGCATGCTTAATAGCAAAACTCATTACATTTAATACCAGTAACGGCTCACAATTGGATACACGTCCTATATAAGATACCTTCCTAGAACTTTAATTCAAATACACTATGGTGTAAGGTATTATATGATCGGGCTTGACCGACTGTATCTTTCTTACTTGTATTTTAATACCTTAGAAAAGTAAAATTAAGATTTTAAATTTTCAATATATATAATTACTTATTTTATTATATAGCAAACTGTTTTTCCAATTGGGTAAATTTCACGCATATGCAAACAATTTTTCCCTTTTGTAAGACTCAAATGATTATCATTATGTGAAGTTGGAGGAAAATTCTGAAAAAAATAAATAAATATAAATAAATAAGTAATCTTAATACGCTGTAGGTGGCATTTAAAAATAAAAATGATTAAAAATACAAGGAAAACATTATATATTTTTATTTAATATTATAAACCGTAGAATTTAAATGCATATTTAATGATGGTATTATACTTTAATATAACGAATGAAATTTTTCTGTATAAATTCAGTAAAACTGCAGTTTTACTAAAAATATAAATTTTACGAACTATTAATAATAAAATGAAGGTATCATGTAACAATTGCATAGTGGGATTATTTGTAAAATAAACAATAAAAAATCTGGAACTTCTTAATTATTGGAACGATCTTTGTGAAATTTTGAATATTGATAGAGAAGGAAACTTTGAGATTATTATATTGGTTGAGTGTATAATTGATGCATAGACGACCACCTCGATGTTTTTTATATTTTGTTTATGCATTCTTTTTAAAAATTTAATTTAATTTTTAAAAATTTAATTCCTGAAAATTTCTGAATGATTCTTAAGAAAAACTTTTATTTATCTGAACTTGATATGTCCCTAAACCCTTAATTTATTTATTATTATTATTATTATTTTTTTCAAAAAAAAAAAAAAAAAATATTAAAGCTTAAAAAAGAAAAAGAATTTCGTTTAAAATTTAAATACTTTGTGACAATTTCTTAACAAGTACGTAAGGATTGCACACGAAAAAATTAGTGCTCGCTCTAAGGCTTATAGTAAAATAAATCAGTACCGTTGACTTATTTACACTTCTTATTACTCTCAGCTAAATATTTTTGTAAAAGCATAATTATTATTTTTTTTTTTTCTTAAAATTATGTATAACATTACCTGAAGTAATGTTTATTTCATAATTTTCTAGTATTTATTTTATTTTGTTTTATATTATTTTTGAGATTTTAGTATTTAAGAACATAATATGATTATGATATTAAAAATAGAAGAAAAGACCTACTTTTAAAAACTAAAATAATAATTAATTAAATAATAATAATTAATAATAATAATAATTAATTAATTAATAAAATAATAATTAATTCAAAATTAAAAAAATAAAAAAATACAATTTGTAGCAAGCATAAGAAGTGAAATGTGAGTTTTTTTAATTTTCTAGTATAATTGCTTATATACTTTAATAATTTTAATTTTTATAAAATGTCATATTTTTCAGTTGATGATTTGTATTTTTTTTGATTTGTATTATTTCAAGCGCATACTTTAAAAGGTCTGCTATAAATTGGAGTTAAATAAAGTGAAAAAACACCATAAAATATATTAGATTTTTTACAATGATTTCTTTTCTCTTATATTAAATTTCATGAATACCTCGTGGTAATATCGTTAATAAAAGAAATTAAAAGACTCCATTGAAAAAATAATATCAATAATACTAAGACATTAAACTACCTATATAAAAATGTAGGTAAAATTATTTGATTAGCGAATTACAATATACAGTGTGTTACTGGATATTTAGAAAATTTTCTTTTAAGAAAAAAAAGATACACGATTATTATAGCTACGATAGATATATTTTCCTTAACGTATGAGTAATACGAGCTCATTTTAATATTAATCATACGTGTAGGACATATATATATACGCTTAACTCTTTTCTGTATACCCTATCGCATGATATATGTTTATTCTCCTAAAAATATATTAGTTTGTTTATGGTTCTTTTTGCATAAATTACCATCATAAATTATCTTATATCCGTTGATGTTTTATGCCAGACCAGCCTTTAAGGGAAGCGGTACTGATAAAGACAATTTCTGGTATGTGCGAGTAATGTACGGGTTTGCATTAATTTCGATGATTATGACCCTATTAACCATAAAATCAAAAAGAAAATAAAAATAGAATATACAAAGAAAACAAAAATCGCATTTTCCATTAGAAATTGTAATAATAAGTAAGCATCTACATGTGTATGAGTTATTTTTACATCTCTAATATTTAATGTGTTTATTTTCAATTTCTCAAAGAACACCATAAGAAAATGTTTATAACAACAAATGATGATAAAAATGTAAAGAAAGCCAAAGGATATCTTATATCTTTGGAAATGACATATAAATACAACATCCTTTTACATATACCAATAAACATGGAACAAGGCTATATAACATACATGGATGCATACATATGTATCTCAGTATGTACATATATTTGCTTTACATGACTGCTTTTATGTATGTGTAGGCTTGTATATAGTAAAACACTGTGAGAGTATGTATGAAAATCTGTTTAAATGTTTATCTATGTAAATATACATATAAATGCAAATATATGTGTTAATGTGTATTAAAGGAATATATGATGGCTTTTAAATGGATTTGTAACCAGAAAAATAAAACAACAATGACGACAGCAGCTGAGCAACAGAGTTAGTGCAATAACAACAATATGGATAAAAAGAATTGAAGATGCTCGAGGATTTTGTTTATTTATATATATATGTATGTATAAGAAAAAGCCATCAGTGTTGTTATCAATTTATACATTAACCCTGCAATATGTTTATGGTGCATTAAAAAATGAAAACAAAATACGTTTACTTTCTGATATATGAAAAGTTATTGCGCTATATTGCAATGATCTTAGACAAAATATAATATTGGAATGGTTAGATTTGGAATTATATTAAGTCATATTATTTTCATTATATCGATATGTGTTTGATGAAAATGACTACTAATGTTTTTTTTTTTCCTACATAGCACAGTGGGTCAGAACCAAAATTATTTGAAAATAAATTTATACCTTCTAACCGGTTGCATGGATCTATATAAAATTTCACATCGGCAAAGCAGAGGAGTTTGGAAGGAAGGGCCCCAAATAACCTTCAGTATAGAAGCTATTAGGGCTCAAATTAGTTTACCTCTTGTTACGCGCTGGATATCTATTCAATAAATAACAATAATTTAAAAATTTTTCAATATAAAATACTAAGTTAAATAGGCATTTACAAGATCTTCCGACTAGCTTATATTTGGTAGATATGTTCTTAACCCGTACTTATGCGCGTAAACATATATATACTCTAAATGCCTATAAATGCCAAAGAGTATAAAAATTTAATTTTAAATAGCAACACAAAAAAAAACCAGTGACAAGATGTTTTGTCACATAGGGTAATCTTCATTCCCACCCAATTGTCATAAAGACAAACACTTTGACAGACAGCTTACCCCAAATGTTTTAAAATCTGCCCCTAATAAGACTGTTTACCGAACTACATTATGTTACAATTTACCAGAGTAATCCTTCCCATTAAAAAAATGTATGCATTCATTTTAATTTTTTTACAAAAACAAAGAATATAATTTATTGAATAAAAAAAAACATCATTAAAAAATAACATAAATCAAGCATAGGTTTGATTAAGATATGTAGATCATTACACAAGAAGTGTGGGGTTCATACTAAATAAAACAAATTCAGATAATATGACTTAAGCAATACTTATGAATGAAAGTAAAGGGGGACAAATATTATACAATATAAATAAAGCAAGTATAATTACAAAATAAAATATAAATATACAAAGATATATAATTACTCACAACACAATTGTTGGTGTTCCATTTTAAAGTTGTCTCGGTTGAAGGGCCCAGCAAAACGAGATGATAAAGATGTTTTTTTCTCTTTGTAGCTTATTTAAAAGAGGTTAATATATATTTTTGTTTTGTAATTGATACTTCTTAGTTTAGAATCTAAATCTAAACTTTAGATAAACACAATTATTTCAAAAAAGATATTTTGAATACAGTTAGACTAAAGATTATTCGTACAAATGATTTTAATTTAATTAGTTACTTAAAAAGTTTTATATTCACAATTTAGTTTTAAATTAAGAAATTTTTGTTAAGTATTTGAATATTTTAATTAATAAAAAAAATATTTTTCTGTAATTCAATTTCTTCTAATTAGAATCATTTGTACTTATTATCTCAATAAATAAACTTATTATTTACAATTTTAATATGATTTGAAAGAAAATTAACAATTAAGTTTTTTGAAATTTTAAAACTTTAAATTCAATATTACATTTTCAATTTAATTACAATTTTCTTAATTACACAATTCAACACAAAAGTTTCTAGTTTTTTTTTTTAATTTTTTTTGATATAAGAAAATGTTAGTTGACAATAGATATTATTATAAAGATTGTAATGCAGTTTTGAAATAATTCATTTTACGAAATTCAGGATATTTATATATAATATAACAGTAGATTTTTACAAACATTTGTTAATTTTGATAATTTTGAAATTCAAAAAAAGATATAATAATTTTAATATATGTTTTAGTTAATCTCATAACTAAGATTTTAATATAAATTTCAAGAAGAAAATTACAAAATATTAGATTTACAAATTTTTAAACAATTGAGTTTTGAAAATATTATGTTTGTCTTCACTTCACTATTTAGGTTACCAAAAGTTCAGAACTCCGCATGTGGAGACGTGCAATCACGTATGTTGTAGAAGGTGTGCAATCCTTTTTTGTATAAGAATGTCCTTATGGGGATCCTTTTGAAATCATTCACCGGTGTAGAGGGATTGTTTAGGATATTGTTCTCCTCTTTTCCTTTAAGTGGATAAATCACTTTAAAAATCTGTGGGAAAATTCCCTTTATTTAACTTTTTTCTTTTTTTTTATGTAGATTGAATTGACTTTTTTTTAAATAATGCACAAGTCTATTATTAAAATTTATAGGCACAGATTTTGTTGCACATTTTATTCTATGAATAATGATTGATGTGATCGTCACCGATTTTACACAGTTAATGAGCTTTTTTTAAGAAATATGGTTTAGGTACCAAAAAAGAAAAAAATGCGTAATTAAAACTTGTTTATTGCCTTTGACAATAAAAAAAAGTAGAATTTTCTCATTATACAATCTGTAGTGAAAAGAAGACAAAAATAATATGTACCGTGGAGGGTCATAGACAAAAAAGAGTGCAATTATCAAATTTTGTAATTTTTTAAATCATGACCATATATGGTCATAAAATTGGAAATAGGTGAGAGTGCAAGTGGTCACACATACATTCTCATTTACATGCGTAAGTACACGCATTATTGCAGTGAGAATGCAGATAAGCCGACTGAGCAGCTAATGTTAAAAAAAAATTTCTAGCATGCAATAAATAATGTTAGATTCATCAGTTTCAAAAGTTGATGTTAAATACTAGCATAATAAAATTTACTTTTGATGTAGAAAATTTTTCAATGTTAAAAGAAATCGTAACACTCTGACATAGAATAATTTTCATCGCTTGCCAAATTTTTGTTTCTTATCCAATTTCAAATATTTTCAAATATGTGTTATTTATCTCTTACAGTTATCTTTTATAATTATTTATTAATTTTTTACATCTCGTTTTTAACGTGTTTCATTTTATGCATAAATAAGTTTAAGCTTAAAGCAATTTCATTTAACAAAATTTAAAATATACCGAAGTTAAAATAATTTAATAAATGCAATAAATGTTCTTTTTTAATTCGTTCCATAACTTCTGTAACTATTAAAGCAAAGTTAAGGCATAACCATAAACTTACACAGTTTTTTTTAGAACCATTGGAAATTTATTGTTTATTCATAGTAGGTATAGTAGGTTTATAAAAGTCTTTCATTACATATGAAAAAACAAAAAGGATGATATTTTGGCAGGTGACAAAAAATAATTTTCGCGTTTTTGGAAACCTCATGAACCAATCTTTTATTTTTTATTTATTTATTTTTTATTGTATGGAGATCGACCCGTTCTAATAAGCACTTTCCATTTGATTTTACATACAATTTGTTAATTGCCACCTATAAATGTAATAAATCTTCAATTTATTTAAAAATTTAAAAACAAATATCCTTTGAAAAATTTCATTTGTTTTTCTGTAAATGTATACGGGCCGATATCAAAATTTTTTTGTTTTAAGCCATCAAAGAAATAAGCTTATTTTAAGGCACATTAAAATTAATTTGAATAAATATAAAGTAACTCAAGTACATGCAGAATCAGTTTGCGTTAGTCATTTCGTTCTGGGGGTGCGAAAGTTATAGCAATTTTATATTGAACATATAAAAATATTTTCAAACTAGAAGTTTGTTTATAATTCTGGTAAAAATTATACGTAATATCAAAACCTACTTAGGTTATCAAATAAAATATATGATTTTATGATTTAAAAATTTTAGTTATAATAAATTCACGATTTTTAAAAATTTCGCGGAAAGCGCAAGTTTATTACAAAGAAATGCTATTTACTATTGCAATCCTTTTTTAACCCAAATAATTATTTATGGTCTCGATCAACTATATTAATCGACGTTCTTATATCTATGTATCTGATTTATGCAAACTGCAATTTTTTATATAAAAACAAAAAAACAAAAAGTGTAATTTTTCCGTAATTTTCAAAAAAACCATAAAATTTTTTTATAAATTTATTCTTAATGCTCCTCCGATTTTATTGTGTAAAAAAAAAAACTAAGTCCACACAGTAGTTCATGCCATTCTATATGAAATTGTGAATGTGCCTCGTGAAAACTGACTTTTCGACAAATTTTTGCTCTTGTTTTCCATTTCGGGCACATCAACGAGGTATAACGCAAAATACGCACATTTATAACAGGTATTAATTTCTAATTCAAAATTATAATTTTGTTGAGGACGCACAGGCCCTGTCCAAAAAACCAAAAAGTTTTAAAAATTTAAAGATTTTGTCATCAAAATTTGACTACCATGTATGTAACTGTTGAAAGTCTGCCTAAAAAACAAAGAAGGTGCAGAATTTTCCACAAAGTCCCATAAGTTTATATAAAAACGAATGAAATCAAAAAGTATAAACGAGCGAACAAAAAGTATAGAAGATTAGGAAAAAGTTAAGTAATTTTATCCCATTTATTATGTTTTTGAACTTAGAACAACAATCACGATTGCACTTTATTAGTTTTTGATCTTATGAGTTCAGATCTATAATCCATTTATTGACAGTGGTTTTACCAAAAAATTTATTAAGGATTAAAGTCAATTTTTTACAGTTTAAAAATTTTTAATAATGGCCCATATCTTTATTCTTAGCAAATAAGTATAGACATCGTGTAATATTAAATAAGTGGTAAAAAAGTGCCTAACAATTGTCAATGTCAAACATACTCCCAGTGTCCCAAAACACTATTGTTCAATTTGTTTTTAACAAATGCAGTTTATTTGTGTAGTTAAGTTAGTTAATATACACGTGAATGAATGCAGTTTTTTAAATGATTTCTAATATTTTGTATTGAAATAGTTGTTTATCTTTTATTGAGTTTATATTATATTGTATTGAGTTAAAACGAGAGTCAACTAAACAAGGTACGAAATACTCAAATAGAATAGAAAAATGTTTTTCAGCTATATTATATTCCCTAATGCGCTATCGAGTACTATAAAAACATAAAATGAAAAAAAGTTAACACGCGAACATCAATGGAATTCAATATATTAAATAAAATATACACAAGTGTTGAAGCATCGAATCAAAACGAAAAGAAGGGAAGCGTGCGGGTCTGTGGATTATAAACAAAAAATGCACCGGAAACGGATGTTACTTATGCTTTCACAACTAAACAGTAATAATATAGATAAAGTTGTATAAGTAGCAATGTATAATAAGTGCCGTTACTATATTGCAATGCGACACATGAATGAAAAACTAAAAAAGGAATAAAAAATAGGAATAGCATTAAGCTTTTTTCCCCAATACATACTAGATTTTTTTATTTTATCTTCTGGTTTTAGATTTTCCATCATAATTGTTATTTATTTTTTAGTTTTTATTAAAAAAAAAACAAACATCCTTCTGTTAGTTCCCAGCGGTTCGCCGTACTAGTTCCGTAACGTTGAACTTGTTAGCCACTAAGGATTACAAATAGTTATTCTTCAACCCACTCGTAATGTTTTTAGGTGGTGAATTTAACAAGTGGATTCATATATAACACGAGAGCAAGTTTATAAATTGATACTTAACAAGTTTGCAATCGTCAATTGCCTTGTTGTGTCTATTTGGCAGTACCAAAGCAGAGTTTGTGGACTGTAATTAGACACCAACAGAATGGAATACGTATTTACTGTGCCGCTACACACTTCGTCAGCATTCGTGGTGTCTTACCCATTTTGGTTTCGTTTAAACCTAAACATGACACCCGCCTTGCACTGGATGCAATTTTGAGGGACTCAATTAGCAGTCCCAGGCGTTTGGGGCAAGTAAGAGAGAAATTGAGAAATTGAAACTATAAAGTAATTATAATTGGGATAATTTAAGATAAAAGAAATATAAATTAGTATTTCTTTCACTTAGAGATAATTGAGTTAGGGTTATTCTCACTTTTTTCAGGGTAGCCGCACATAGGACAAATATGTTTATGTGTGGTTTTCTTTTCAGATAATTTATTATACTTCAGAGGCAAGTATCTAGACGGGGCACAACTTTACTTGTCGGTGGTTAAAATGCAAGTAAGTGTTAGTTTCAATTAGGAAAATCTTCAGTTTTGGCGGGTAACACGAAATTTTGTAACTAACACTTTTGCTATAATTTTCAGTAATAGCAATGTTCTTTTATATTACGATATTATCTTATGGTAATAGAATTCAATTCTATTAATAAACCTATATTAATCTTATTGATATAATAATTATAAAATTTTATAAAAATTAAAATTTTTTAATTAAAGTGTCCAAATTGGACAGATAATTTTAAAACTCTCAACAAAAGTTCTATGTATTACATATAAACAAAGAAGTGGAAGTTTGCTTTATAATATTATATTTTTTTTTAATTAAAACATTAAACATGATCTATTAGTTATATCGTTAACGAAATGTAGTGCAGAAGGTGAACGTTTAGCAACCACTTGCGCTACCAAAAGTAACTATTGATTTGTATAAATAGTTATATATCTAGTGCTAAAGAGCAAAATGACACATTTATAACCTCCGTTTGTGAAAAGACAATTTTTTTCTTCCTATTTTCTATCGGAATTAGAGTCAACTTAAGAATTCATTTCATTGTATCACAATGTGGTTTTTAGATTTTCTTTGTTTCTTGTTTGGTTTTTTATAGTTTTATCATAAACCAACGTCATTTTTGTTTCCTTCATTATAACGGAGAACATTATGAGGAATTTGTCAATTTTTTCGGTATACATATGTGAATTTTATTTTGAAACTTGCTTTTCATGTGGACATGATATTCAATTCAGATCTAACATAGCCTCTAACTACCTTCGGCACTTGTACAATTTGTGTGTCAAATTTCGTGAAATTTAGTTCAGCCATTTATACGTGATTGATACACAAGCAAAACAAACTTACACCTCATTGCTATAATATATAAGCTTTTCCCGGTGCACTTCGATTCCCCTTTTTATGCGATAACTAATAGTTATTTTTATATTATGGGGCTTCTATATCCCTTGGTCCTACTCGTCCCATTTTAATCGTAAATTAGTTATTTAATTTTTGCTTTTGCTGTAAATGTTCTTAAAATATACAATAATTACCATTGCCTCTGGTCGTCTCCATCCCATTTTCATTCTTAGTTTGGAGGTTGACGAGAAAGTTATTCACATAAAAACTAAGACATTTGCTCTAACAGTATATAAGTTATTCTATAATTAATATTTTCCTTATATGGGGGATACTGTTTCCCATGGTCCTATCATATCTAAAAGATGACGGCAAAGTCGTTTCCCCAAATTATAAGACTTTTGCGGAAATAGTTTTAATTCATATTTTTATGGGGCTACCATTCTTTTGCTCCTATCGAAATATAAAATACCTTATTTTATTTCTGGGGTTCACAGAATAATACTGTAAAAATTTTAAGAAAATCGGTTTAAGTGTACAAACAAACAGAATTAATTTTTATACAAATATATGTTTATATATATCTAGATATAAGCAGCATTACCATTTGGCGATTGTCCCTAATTGCATCTTTTCAAACCACTTTTTTGGCCCCTTTTTTAAAATGAAACTAAATGGTGACTTTTTACAACTATATTCTAAATAAAGAGAAACTAAGTTATTTGAAATATCTCGACCCATTATATAATAATTCCAACGAATAAATTAGTTATTTTGAGATTATTTCACAATACAGTAATGTAGAAAAAGACCCCGATGAATTTATAATTGGAGATTATTAAGAATTAAAGCTAATGATAAAGTTTATGTACAATCTTTTAGGACATCAAATGTTGATTTTTTTTTTTTTTGGAGCGGATTGTGAAAATTTAAAAACAGATTTTGTGAATACTTATATCCTAATTTATGTTTCTACTTTGTCTCATAGCAGTGCCTCGGCGGAACGTCCTTTTTGTAAATTATCACTAAATTGTGTAGCCTACTTAAGGTCAACACTTATAAATCCATGCTTTCATTCATAAATTTGTTATACTGCGATTTGTAAGACTAGAGTCCGAGTGAAGATCTCGTAAAAAATTACAGAAGTTTAATTAATAAAAGAGAATTTTCTGTTAACTATTTTTATGAATAAATCTGTATTTTTCAATAATAAAATTTATTATATATAATTTTTTTTATTAATAAAATTTAATTTTATTATGTTTATTTGCTTTATTCCCGTACTCTAAACTGCGAGCAATGTCACCGAAAAGCGTTTCTATACTCGAAAATTTTCCAAATGAGAAATTTTTTGAAAGAATAATGTTCTTCTTCTAGCACGAGATATTCCTGAGCATTTCTTCAGGTAGATTACGTAGATTGTCAAATAATTAAAAAATAAAAATATACATTAAAAAATTTTAACGAAAATTAATAAAAAATTATTTGCTTTTGTTAAGGTACGGTCAAACTAGAGAAGAAGAAACTGGCATATATTTCTTTGACATAATATGACCATAAAAATTTTTGTGTGACAAACAAAAAATCAGCTACTTTTGGGCAAATAACATTATTTAGTACGAGCAGCAAACAAAAAAGTTTTTAATGTGAACAACAATGTGACCACATAATGGAAAATATTTTCCCATTTTTTGGGCAAATAATTATTTGATCTTACAAAATTTTTGTAAGAGAAAACAATATCAAATAATATTTGTATAGAATGTAAATCATAGAATATAAAAATATAAATAAATGAGAAGATTTAAGCAATAATTTCCGTTAATACAATATAGCTGATGATTTTAATAATTTCATTAACCTGCTTGCTTAAGCAAGCAAAAATTAATAACATAATAAATTAAGATATGTAATTATATTATAATTAGTTCGTACTCCAGGCAAATTATACGAAAAAATGGTATATTATACATACTGCTAAAAGTCACCGATAAGCACGTACTTGCTGTGCAAATTATTCGCGGTTATAGGTGCCAAAATCAGCTTTTACCTATATCTTGCATAGGTGTTTTGATGCTATTTCAACATTTATAGAATTTAAAATTTCTAACAATTTTACTGCAGTACATCGCTATCATTATAAATATTTTTCTGGTCCATGTTAGGGTGTCAGCAAATGTAGAATTTTCATTGAGACTGCAGAGTAAAATTACAAGCGCAAACTGGGCACATAACTGAGCAAAAACTTCGGGTACATAACTCAGCAATTCAGAAGACTGTCTCTAAAGGTTTTTGTTAAAGTCAGATTTTAGTCGATTATTTATATACGTGATAGGCCTAAATGTGGTCCAATTTTAATAAAAAGTTGAAGGAACAGTCCTCTAACTTGCTCAAGTATGTACCCGAAGTCTTTTCAGTTTGCTACTGAAATATTACCCTGTAGTCTTATTGGACCAGGGAAAGATTTCTCGACAATTTGTATAATAAAAGCAAAATACGTATCTTTAGAAGATGGCTGGTATAATTATTTTCACCATTTTACTCTATAATGTAATATGTAATATAAAATACGTAATATATGCTTATTCGACTATATTTAATGGCTGTTTGAACACTGCCACAACAAAAATGGGAAAATAAATGTGCGTAATGTGACCAAAAATAAACTGCAGGCAAATTCGAAACAAACATTTGCCTATTCTGGCCGCACCTTTACTAACAGAAAAGTTTTATTTAAAAAAATAAAAACAGTAAAAAAATACTGAAAAATAAAATTAAATTCACATTCGATTTTTAAAAACAGTTTGGTGTTTTATTTCTGGGTAAACAATTTGGATTTTTGTGTTCCCATACCTTTTTACGCTATTGTATTTTTGTGAGAGAAAAATTAGATTTTTCTCATCTTACCGCAATTTATCAAATAAAAAATTTTAGTGAGTTTTTTTAGGTATTGAAGCAGTTGGCTCTTTTTTCAAAAAATCCTTTATTTTTTGAAATCCCTTTTTTGGCAACATTTTAAAAATTCTCAACTGTAACGGATTGAGTATGAATTTATAACTTTTAAAAAAAGTATTAAAAAGAATGCAAAATTATGCAATAATCAAATATTATACAAGAACAAATTTTCATTTGAAAACCAAATTACTGCAGGAAATATTGGTCGCATATAATTTTTTGCCACATATGCTCCAGTTTAGTTATATAAACGGTTTTTAGGATTTCCATTGGAAAACCAATTCTTGTAAAGGAATATGAGTGATCACATATTTTCTCAGTTTTTGGTAGGGAATATTAATGATCACAGGTTTTTTTCCTCTTGCTTTATCTGCTCTGGTTTAGCCAAAAATATAGTTTTAAGTTTTGCATATAAAAATCAATTTTTGTTAGAAAATATAAGTGTCCAGAAATTTTCTTCCTTTTCGCTCTATCTGCTCTGGTTTAGCTTTAAAATCATGTGAATCTTATTCATATAAAAATAATTTTTTTTTTTTTTTTTGTGAGAAATATGAATTATAACAGATTTTTGTCTTTTTTTCTTTACCTACTCTGGTTAAGCTATAAAATCGATTTTTAGATTTTTCATATAAAAATTTATTTTTTGTCAGAAATATGGGTGATAACAGATTTTTATCTATTTTGCTGTATCTGCTCTGGTTTAGGTATAAACTTGTTTTTTAGGTTTTTCATATAAATTTCGTTTTTTGGTGGAAAATTAAGTGGTAACAGATTTTCGTTTGTTTTTCTCTATCTGTCATTATTTAGCTATAAAATAAAATGCGAGAAACATGAATTATTATAGATTGATTTAGCTATAAAATCGATTTATAAGTTTTCTTCATATAAAAATTTCTGATAAAAAGAATGCTTACCAACGCAACTAAAAATATGCAAATTCATATTTTTTCTTGTCCTTCAAATGAACTTAACGGTTAGTTATTTATACGTTTCAGACAATTTTTGAGAATTTTTGCATATTTTGGTTATAACAGCATATTTGCTTATTTTGGGCTTGGCAATATATTTTGTCATATTTTAGTAGAAAGTCTTTATTTTATAACATATTTTAGCATTATGACTGACATATTTCTGCATATTTTATGCCATATTTTTCATATCTTACATCCAATAGAATTTTTTACATAATTTTCTGTAAATGATTTTTATTTTTTTTTTTTTTACTTTTTCACATACATTTTTCAAATCCGCAAATATCTTAATACAATACAAATAACTATCCACTTAATTTCCATACTATTTTCATTTTATTAATATCCTGGCAACGGAAATGGAAAAATCAATCCCATTGGTCATTAGATTATGTGAATTATATAGCTCTTATATATTACAAGTAATTAATAGCTTTGAAATTGACAAAGGAAATTGTGCCAATTAAATAGTGAAATAAACAACTAATTAAACCCAAAGACAAACGATTACATACATTCTCATTCTTTTTAGTAATTAAAAGGATGATAAAATGAAAAATTTGTTTTTATTGCAATACATACATACACGCTTATCAATAGTTTAAGTTGATTAACTAATTCACTTATATTGGATTCATGACCCTCAAAATAAAGCCTTAACTAAAAATGAATAACTATTTGCAATTTATTTAGGTTAAATCAATATAATTCATAATCTCTCTTTTTTATTGTCTTTGGTTAACGCTTCTATATAGAGATGTATAGAATTTATAATACACGTAAAAATATTAAATAAATTTACTAAGTTTGTTGTGTGCGTTACTTAGTATTGTTGCTCTTACTGGGATTTGTTTACTTAGACCTAAAACTAATTAATTAACCCTAGGATTATCATCTTGGTCTGCCTGGACCAAATTTAAATTTAGAGTCCAATATCTTTCATTTAAAGTAAAAAATCAAAAAAGTATGAACAAGATATCTATAATTTCTGAATCGAATGAAATAAATTTTGAATCAGTTCAGGAACGATAACAAAAAAAAATATGCGTTTAAAAAGAAAGTGCGCTAAACGAACCTTTTTTTTCTTTGTAAACATGTTTCTTTTTATTTGTTCAAGTACGATCATGCTAAAAACAATCACTTATTTCACTGAAAGTATTAGATGTCAGAATAAAATATTCACAGAAGAAATTATGACAAATATTTTTTTATTAAATCGTTATTTGACTTTAGAAAAAATTTCATTAAAAAAAATTTAATTTGAATACTTTGCTTTATTGGATAAAATAATTTTGAAGTCGACATAGAAACCACAAAAAAAAAATAAATAAATAAATAAAAGAAAAGCCAAAAAACAAAAACAGAGAGAAAATGACAGCTTCAATCATTATGTTTTTCATTAATTTTTTTTTTTTGAATAAAATAACAAAAAAAAAAAAGGCAATAAGATGTCCACATAATTTTAAGACTCCCGGAGGTAAGTAAGATTAAATTTAGAAGATGCAGTAACAATTTTGCAAATATTTTTTTTTTTTTTGTTGATATCTAAATACTAGTTATATCACATCAATATACATACATAACTTCAAAACTGGCTTGGTCACAATTTTGGTCTTCCGATATTTTTTCAATAAAATAAGATAATTGTGGAAGTGGAACATTCACAACAGTAGCTGCACATTGATCAAGTCAATAAACTCTTAATATTGGTTTAGCAAATGCATGAAATATTTTGATATTTTAATTTAGACATAAATTAAAAAATATATATATTTCTAATCTTTTCAGTATATTTTTTGATATAAAGTTAAGTCATAGCTCTACATTTCGGGCAAAAACAGAATCAGGATTTATCGTTAAAGCTAAATTGTTTTATTACATACTATTACATCTGTGAGATTACATCGATCCTCTGTTTTATTATAAAATTGGGATTTTAAAATTAAGATCCAGTGGACTATATAAAGTACAAAGATGTACATATACATTACAGATAAACATATATAAACCTGTATTTGTAAAATGATAAATAAATAAGAAAAAAAACATTTATTTTAAAACACGGTTTTTAATATTGACTTTATTGATTTTAAAATAATTTTATTTGAATATTTATTCAATCTCAAAAATTTTGTTTACTGTTTTTATTAAAAAAAAAATGTTGAATTTTTTATAATTTTCAAACATCATTTTTAATAAATAGTATAATATTTCAATAAGAAAAATTTTATTATTTTTTTCAATAACTCATTTACAAATTTAAATGTTTGGTTTTACAAATTTCGTGATAGGTTCGATTTCAGTAATAAAAATAATTGAGTTTACAAATTTAGTAATAGAATACGAAATTAAATTTTTTCTGTGTACGAGTAGATTACTCAAATTTATGAATAATTGAACTGCATTCAAGAAGGAAAAATTATGCTACAGAATAATTTCTAATTCGTTCAAAAAATGACTTTAAGGCTTTACAACAACTAAAAAGTAGGAGGGAGTGATATGATGTCTTTGAGATAGTGACGATGAACCATTGTCATTTCCATACAGTTATAATGAGGGTAATGAAAAGATAGGTTCGGAAAATACTGAAAATTATACAGTAAGGTAAAGCTGGTATCTACAGATTTTTACAACTTACTATAACGTAATATTACCAAACCGACATTTTCCTAAAGAGTTCTATTGCTATTGGTTCTAACGAATCAAATTGTTAATTATATATCCAATCCTATTTATCCATTTCAAACAATATTAAGAATTTTGGCATCGATTTGTCCTAATAACATATTTTTTCACATTTTGTGTTTAGCAGTTTATTGTGTCATATTTTCATAGAAAGTCCTTATTTCTTCATATTTTGTACTTAAGAGCATATTATTGAAATTATTATACAAAAGAGCATAATTCTCAATATTTTACATTTAATAGAAATATTTTGCATACCTTGCACCCAATGGAATTTTTTACATAATTAACTACCCAGCAAAAACTTTGCTTTCCCGGTAAGCTAGCAGATATAATTGGAAACAAAAATAAACTACTTATTTTTTGCCTGAATAACTAGTTATTTATATTCGACTTGTCCACAAATTCATGTAGTTATTTTTTGACTCTAGGGGTACTAAAAAATATGTACCTAAACGAAAACAAAAATAAAAAAAAACAAAAAAACTTTGCCATCAGTGAGACTCGAACTTGGACACACACTAACCATTCGTTTTTACTGACTAACGTCTTACTCAGTACACCATTTCGCACATAGCATCCTAAGCGACAAAAACTCTATTTAGTTTAAAATATCTTTTTAGACATTTTGTTATAAAAAACTAACAGCTTCAGAATGGGGTTGAACCAACAACCTTCTGGTTGTTAATCAGGAGCTCTAGCCAACTCATCCACGTGATTGCAGTATTACTGTGCTATTATACTATTGAGTAATTATTAATGTAATACAGAGTAGGCAAATAATAATGACGCCTCATTACCAAGAAACTACTTTAATAAGTAGTTGTTATTACCGAAAACCAAAATGTTTTTGCTGGGTATTAATAAAATTTTGTTTTTAACTAATAATTTTCGTTTTATAAATTGACAGAAATTTTGAAAGTTGATGATAAAATGTATCAGCTTTGAGTGTTTTTAAGTGCAAAAATATAATATTTTTTTAGAAATTGTTTCTACAAATGAATTTATTTTTAGTACGAATAGAAGATAATTTAAAATTTAGCTAAAAAAAATATATATTTTAATAGCATATTTTTTAATTTTGAGAACATATTTTACGATTTCACCGTACAACGGCGGTTTCCCCACACAAACGAAACAATATACACATTAAAGCAGACATTTTATGATAGGACTGCATATTCAGTTATTTATTTAGAGAGCGAAAATACTTTTAGATTTCAGGAATAATAATTACTTTATAAATTATTTTAAAATCTGCCACTTGCTCAATGGTATCGATATGGGCATCAAATTAGAGAATATGATTTATAAATTCCAGTAAAATTATTTGTTTTAACTTTTAATGGCTTTATAATATCAAAAATGTTCTTCAAGTATTTTATACTTAAATGTACTTGAGATTTTCCAACAAATAATTCTGAAATTATAATAATATTATGATATATATTTTCTTAGTCTCACATTTTGTTTTTTAGATTCAACAGTTCAAATTTTATAAAACCTTAAAAATGTCCTGTCAGTGTTTATGAATATTTTGTTTTCATTATATAGTATATTGCAAATTTAAATGTTATTTAATAATTGGCACAGTCGCTCTTTTATACCTGAGGACTTAGCTTAAGATAAATTGTTCAAATCAGTCAATCACATACACATGTTAATATCAAGTTTGTATTCGACATAAATACTCGTAAGTTTTACGTAAGTAGAAATTACAATGACAAATTTATGAGGATCGCTCCATAATTTACCATAGCTCCCATATAAGCCCACTTTCGGGGTTCACCCTAAAGTGTATAAATTCATTTAAATGTAAGTATTAACGTAATATTCTTTATTCGTATATTTTATTTTTCACTTACTAAAAATATCGGTACAAAATTGTCTAATATAATACCCCTTTCACGAATTTTGATGGATATACACAATGGTGTGGGGTATCATATGACCGACCAACTATTTCCAACTATTTCTTTCTTATTTGTTTATTTATACTAAAATGTTTTATCCTACTTATATTATTATTATTATTTTTTTTTTTTTCTATATATTTGTAATTTAGGTTACTATTTGCTTATGGTAATTCCAAAAATCGTCATAAATATCAAACTTCCTTTTTTGCGCAAAACATTTTTTGACGCCACCCTAATGTGGCACCAAAAATAAGTAAGAAACCAACAATTAAAAAAAAATTTGAAACAACTTTAAAGATGTAAAGAAATCTTAAGCTTATGTGGTGTAAAATTAAAAAGGTGTTGGTGCAAAATATATACAATGAAAATATATATTTATAGCGTATTTTGAAATCTTTTTAAAATTTAAAATAATTTTATTAGACTTTGTATTTTTATTTATTTTTGTTTATTTTCACTACATATTTTTAAGCAGTCAAACAATTTTCTCACTTAGAAAAACTTAAAGTATGGAATAAGAATACTAAAGTTTTCAATCTTAAAACAATTTTAAGGACTTAAGGACAATTTTTTCACTAAATGACCAGTATAATAGCTGGCCTTAGTATTTTTTATTGAACTTGTTTTTTCACTTTAAGCCTTTTGAAAGAGAAATAAATATTAAAAATACATTTAGCTAGTAATTATTTTAAAGGAATAGCCATGTGTACTAAAAATTTACGCATCGTTAGCATTAGTATATAAAAAATAACGTTAGTATACTAGGGTTAAGGATTAAGGAAACCTCATTAAGTTAAAAAAAAATCACTACAATAAGAAGGAAATAATATATTTTAAAAAATATGTATAAAGATTGGGCTTCAAACGAACCAAACTGTTAACTGTTTAGCCGTTTCAGACAATTTTAAGAATTTTGTTATTGATTATTTTGATGGTAACAGCATGTTTTTGCATATTTCGGCCTCAATAGAATATATTTTTTATTTTTATATAAAATCCCTAATTGATAATAGTTTTCATAAATTTAAATGGCATATCTTTGCACATTTTATACCTAAGAGCACTATTTTGCATATATAACACTAAAGAGAATAATTTTGCATATTTTGCACCCACTAGAATTTATTTTTATATAATTTTCCATTGCTGAAATTTTATTTTTACTGTCACATTCGTTTTTCAAATGTGATTACCTAATTTCATCTTATAAATTGATAGAAATTTTGTAATTCTCCAGTTAAATTTGAATGTTTTTAAGTGCAAGAAGAGAATATTTTTTAGAAATTGCTTTTAAAAATCAAGTTATTTTTTTATCATGAATAGTAGATAATTTTAAATTTAGGCGAAAGAAAATATTTTAAAAACATATTTTTTTTATTTTAAAGGTATATTTTCGAATTTTAAGAGCATTTTCAATGAGCATAAAATTCCTTTTTTAGAGTATATTTTTGGTTGCCCTTTACATAAATAATATTTCACATAATACCTAAAAGCATATTATCTTTTAATCTTTTAAAATCAATGCATTATCGTAAAATTAAAAAGTAATTCAATGTGTTTAATAAAGATTTCTTGCTTTAAATGTTGCAAATTTATTTTCCTATTCTCTGATATCCTTTTTTTTTTTTTTTTTGTTGGAAACCTTTCGGGTAAAAATGCAATAACAAAATTCATTGCCTCCTTTTTTATACTTCTTTCCTTGTGAATTTTTACAATTCTATTTAATACAAATACCGATAAAAAACTTCATATCATGCTATAGGATTAATTTTGAAAATTTAAATACATTTTAGGCAGTTATTATCCTTGTTGTTTTTATTCCTTTATAAGGTAAAAGCAATATCTAAATAGAAGGATACTTCAACACAAGTTAAAAAAAAAATTGCCTGGATTTTATTTATAATTACACTGGAGAACAAAAATGCAAAAACAAAATATACATTTTATTCAGTTATTATTTAAAAAGTGATTTTTATTTCAAAAATTTGTGTTTGCATTATTTTGAATAAATGTAAACTAAATTTTAAAATAAGCACTTGAAAAATATATTGACTTTTCGATAATACTATAATATATTCCTGCAAATAAAAAGATACACACCATATAAAAATATTTCTCCTTCACTTTTATGATCATCAAATGCAAAAGTGAATTTAACAAAATAGCTCTTATGAAAAATACCACAAAAATAGAAATAAAAATATATAGCTATTTTTATCTTAACCCTACGGTACATAGTTTGTATTACGTTGATTTCATAATTTTATGTAATTATTTATTAAGAGCATTTAATTGGTTACAAAGCTAAAAGCATACTGGTAAATACATGTAAAAAACACATGTTTGGGTACGTTCTCCATGTCCGTCCGTCTGTCTGTCCGTCCATATTAAACTTTTAATGAAGCTGCAAGTCGCAATTTTTAAGATCATTGAATAAAATTTGGCTTTACTTGATGCAGAAACTTTGTTGAAATTAGTTGGCAATCGTTACTTATTATAACCTAGCCCCCATATAAATTTTCTACAAAGATATGGTGTCGGCGCTCATATATTTTTTAAATATTACATATTTCAGTACCTTTAAAAGTTTTATATATGTTAAAACCCCGTTTAATTTTACAAAATAATTTTTATAAATGTAAAAAGAAACACAATGTAAAATTTTTATGAGTTTCGCTCCTCAAACATCCATAGCTTCTTAATAGTGTTAATTACTATGTATTTTGTACACGTAAGAATCAAAATAAGTGTAAATTTTAATTTTAAACTTTACAACAAGACTTGATCCAAAAATTGGTCAAGCCAGACAATAACGTTATCACAATGCTAAGGAATGTTGTCAGTGATAGCACTGACTTGATCAACAATTGAGCACAGGTTCCGTATAAGATCCTCTACGAAAATTTTTTAAGTCCGACTATAACTTTCTTACAATTCCAAATAATATTATCGGTGATGGCACAGCATCCTGTCAAGTGTGTAGCTACAATATTGAAAGTTTACCTGACCTGGCACGAATAGCGAAAATAATATCAAGAGCTTAAGCATCTGCATGAAGTTTTAAAGTATAAATGGACATTTTTATATGATATCAAAAAAAGAATTCATAAAAATCACAGCCAATATGGAACCATGTAAAAACTTTCGCAAAATATTGATAGTGAGAAAGATTTGTAAGCTGTCATATATTAGATTAGGTTCTTAGGGCAACTATCTAGTCAATATGAGACAGCTCAATATTGTCCAATTTGGTTACGTTTTGAAAAAGTTGTCATTTCATTTTTCTGGAGCTTCTAAATAATCTAAAAAGTTCAAAACTATCTTACTTATTTAACCAGTTTTCCTTCAAATCCTAATGGAGCCAGATTTTATACAATGAAACTTTTGCCTGCATGAACAAGCTTATTTACTAGTTAACAAAAATAAAACAAGCAAAATGTAACTTTAAATGAATCAAAAGGCAATTAAAATAATAAATACTGCAAAGGAAAGTCCATTGTAGTGCAAAACACATAAAAATAATATGGGGATACCGGGGTACCCTGGGTATTGACAAACCCATTTTATATATAGACCAAGTTAACAAAATTGAAATTCATTTAGTTTTTAAGCTTCGGAAATATCTTAATCGTGACGATTTGAATTTTCATGACTATATCTTCTATGTTAAAGAAATACGAGTATTACAAAAACTTAGGGTTACTTCAGGTGGGAAGGACATTGTTAAATTTGTCCTTAAGTTTGCAAGTCTATACAATCATATTCCCCTGTTATTAACTATGCTCGTCACTTAGCCGTCCGCTTAAAACTTGCGATCAAAATATATGGTATATTTTTAAGTTATAATAATTGACTACATCACATTGATATAGGGTATCATATGGTAGAGTATAAACGACAATATATTTTTTTTCTTAATTGTTTTTCATTGCAATAAACCGTTCTCAAACAAATTGAAACATACAAAAAAATCAAATGCTCTTAATAGAAATAACTTGAAAACATTGTTTAAAGTCATAAATCATAACTATTTTTTCACATTTAGGAAAAATATGTGTTAAAACCTTCTCTATAAAAAAAATAAAATAAAATTGTACGAACAAAAACGTGCTTTTGCATGCTAAATTACACATAGAGGTAGATAGAAGTATTTATTAATCTTAAAAAATATTAAAAACAATAAATTTTTCACAGAACAAAATGTAATAAAAATGTATAGTGAGAAATGAGAGTTTTTTTTCCTTAAAAAACATTTGAATTTACTATGCCTCACTTAATATTATTGCGGAAATATTTTTAACACACAGAGACAACATAATGCATAATAGCTTTTGTCTCCTATTGTGAATTATTATTGAAACAAATTTATGAAAATACAAAAGAAAACCAAAACAATTACAGTAATTTCGCACATCCATAGTTAAAACATATTTAAATATTATTAATCTTGTTAATTGACTATATCATACAATATTGAACGAGCAGCGGTCTTCATCGAGAGACGTGCTGTATTTTTACAAAGTAAGTATGATTTGTGATGGATTCTTCTAAAAAGTCAATAATCTTCATTGCAGTTGAATTTAAAAAAAAAACACCTCGAGGGCTGATATTCATAAAGAGCTATCTGCAGATTTCCAAAGAGAAAAATGTTCGCGTCAAACTCTATAGTTTTTTGCTTTTTTTCTTATCTATGGTTATAATCTTAAAGCCAAAAGTTAATTCTAACACTATGTTTTCGTTTTTGAGCTATATACAACAATATACGTATATATTTTTTAAGGAAAAATGGTTATCTATAAGTTTTTGTTCGATTATATATATATGCGCTTGAAAAAGCGCGAAATAATTGGATAATATTGGATAATATGCACCGAAATATCTAAAAGAATAGTATCAATATGTACAGAAAAACTTATATATTTATGTGTTTTTTATATAAATATGTAAAAATGCATAAATAAAAAATTTTCCAATTTTGAAGTTCTAATAGTTTCGATTCTTTTTTTAAGTAAATAAAAATATATGTAAATAGATTTTGAGTCATATTTTATACATAAAATACAATTTTTACGAAGAAAAAAAATCACTAAATAACAGCGTTTTTTAAAGAAAACTAGTATTTGTATTCACTATATGCAAAGATTTGATAAATAAGCATTTTTTGTAAAATATCTTTGAAATATGAAAAAGCTTACTTTTCAAGCGAAATGCTTGAAAACTGGCCCTTTCGACACCTTTCAACGGCAACGCTGTATACAAACGAATAACACTACTTGCTTATACAAAAAATTACTACTAAATTTATGTAGTTATGTTTACATGAAGATTATATATATATATATATACATAATATATATATATATATCTATATATATATATATATATATATATATATATATATATATATATATATACATATATATATACATAATATATATATATATATATATATATATCTATATATATATATACATATATATACATAATTTATATATATATATATATATATATATATATAAATATATATATATATATATATATATATATATATATATATATATATATATATATATATATATATAATAAAACTTTTTAAAAGTTAAAAATGGCGGTTTTGTCTTTATATCAGGAAAATATTTGAACAAATAATAATTTTATTCACAATTATAGTAAACATTTTATGAAAATTGTGTACGTATATGTATATATAATATTTATAAACATATACGTTACATTTTTTTATAAACATTTATAAACATTTATCCAGCAAAAACTTTTGCTTTAATTTGAAATATATATAAACTGGTTATTTTTTGCCTGAATAACTACATATTTTGGTTCGAGTTGTTCACAAAATTCATGTAGTTATTTTTCTACTTTAGGGGTACTAAAAAAAAAAAACAAGTAAGAAGGATAACCCACACCATTTTGCAGGGGACTTATATTTCGTAAGACCCCTTTTATATTAGACATTTAGACAATTGTGGACCGATACTTTTACTAAGTGTAAAATAAAATATATGAATATAGAATATTACACTAATACTAACATTTATATGAATTTATGCACTTTAGGGTGGTTCCCGAAAGTGGGCTTATATGGAAGCTATGGTAAATTATGGAGCGGTCCTCATAAAACTTGTCACTATGATTTCTACTTATATAAAAAATATTTTTGTCGAATATAAATATGATACTAATATTTGTTTGTGATTTATGTACGTTAAAGTGATTTTCGGAAGGGGGTTTTATATGGGAGCTATGGTCAATTATGGATCGATCTTCATAATGACACAAAAATTGAAATGACACAAAAATTGAAACTTATATAAAACTTCCTTACACCGAATTTTCTTACAATATTGCTATATTTAATTTGTGATCGTTAAACCCCATTTCCGGGAGGACATTTTTATGGGGGCTATTTGAAATAATGGACCGATCATCACCAATTTCAACAGACTCCGTCCTGAAAGTCCTACGTGCCGAATTTCATTGAATTATCTTCAAAATTTCGACCTGTACTTTGTGCACAAGGTTTACATGGACAGCCAGCCAGCCAACCGTCCAAGCAGCCAGACGGACGGACGGACATTATTAGATCGATTCAAAAAGTGATTCTGAGTCGATTGGTATACTTTAAGGTGGGTGCTGGATGATTTTTTCTGTGCGTTACAAACATCAGCACAAACGCATAATACCCCAACCATCTATGGTGGTGTGGGGTATAACAAAAATATGTACCTTATAGTTATCCCGATCTTAAGAGAAAATAAATTGAAAATAAAAAAATAAAAAAACGAAAAAAAAAAATAAAAATTTTGCCATCAGTGAGACGTGAAAGGCAAACTTCTTACTCAGTACACCATCTCACACTTAATTTACTAAGAGATAAAAACTCTTTTAATATAAAAATATCTTTTTAGACACAAAAGAATTAACAGTATCAGACTGGTTGTTAATCCAGCTCTGTAGTCAGCTGATCCATGTAATTGCTGTTTACTGCATTATTATAAATACTATTGAGTACTTATTCCTGCAATATAGAGTATATTCTAAATATAAATATATTTATATAGGCATATTTACTCGTATATAAAATCAAGTTTTGTTTATCAGTTTTTTGATATATGGATTATTTTATTCGTACTATATCAAGCTTTATGATTATATCTTAAATACCGTACCTTTTTAGTAATTTTTAGGGAACAACATTTTTAGCAATTTTTTATGCATTTTTTTTTTTTTGCCACCAATTTCTCAGTAACTCCCAAACTACTGAGCGGATAAAAAATATACACATATATTAAGATAACTTGATAACAATATTTGCCGGCTTCAATTGGGTTACTACTCCAAAGCTAGCGTTTAATTATCATTTTTTTCAAATCACTTATTTTATTAATGAATGAAGAAATATTGAATTCAAAATTGCACAACGTAACCTAGCTATATAAAACATTTCAATATTTAAAGCAAATGTATCAAATGTGTATTCAAATCAATTGTACTTCCATCATGAGAGTAAATGCTGCTTAAGAAAACAAACCATTCAAGATAACTGTCTTAAACATTTATATATTATTTATTATCGAAATACTAATATAGATATCACATTATTTATAAGCCACCCACCCACTCATGCATTAAACCGCACATAATATGATATAAACATGTGAGTGCATGTGTCGAAACAAAATCCAAACAACTCAGCTGACAAAATTTTCAAGCGCATTTATTTGAAAATCAAAGAAGCAAATAAAATTATGAAAATACAAGTAACAACAAAATTATTAACATTTTGACATGACACTTCTTTATCTAGATAAAGTACATAGCATATAAAGCATAGAATAATATAATAACATTTAGCTTGAGGCACAACAGTACACTGAACAAAATGTTATATAAAAACAACGAAAAACTTCGTAGATATAACGATTTTTTTTTCCTAATTTGGATCTAACGTATAGTTACGTTGAAAGTACGTATTGACGTATGTTAACATTTATAATTTAAAATTTAACTTATAGGTTCATTGATACAATTTATTCGTACTTTGTTTTAACGAATACGTTCGTTGAATAAAATAAATAATTCCAATGAACAGTTCGCATGAAATTTTACGCTGAAAATATACCACTATAATAGGCCTGCTATATTTTTTTTAAACATTTTATTTGTAATTGTAAATTATATTATTCCAAGTTAAATAAAATTTTCATAATTTGTATATAATATATTTATATTAAATATAATTAATATAGTTGATATTAAAATAATACAATATTTATTATTCATTTTAATAACCTCAATAAACCAAAAATAAATAAATTTGGTACCCATAGCCAAAAGCAGTTCCAGATGAAAATTTACAGACGTACAATGAACTAAATTTTAGGTAACAAAAAATTAGTTTAGATGACAAATTTGCAAAAAAAATCAGTTTTGCATATTTAGACATTTTATTAATTAGATGTATTAAAAATCCTATAAGAACAATATTAGAAATAAAAATAAAAAATATTTATTTTAAAACTGTGAAAAAATTGTATAACTTTGGCCAAAATATCAAAATTTTCTAAAATATTGTCAATATTTATGGATTTGTAGAAAGGCCACAATCTAGGTCTGAATGGTGTTCAATATTTTAAAATGTTTTCTATACAGCCCTTGTTAAATTATAATTTCTGTGCCTACTTTTGAACTAGGTTAGTTCTAAAAATTGATTTTGTATTAAATATTTCAATTTTTTCGATTTGTCTACTGCAAATATTAATTTTTAAGGGTATTACATTTGAATAATTGTAAAGAATGCAACTAAGAACCATTATGATTTTATTTGAAATAAAATACAAATGAAAATCAAATTATCAAACTTTTAATTCTACCCAATCCTGCAGTCATAGTCTAACGAAACGAAACAAATAAAAACAACAGCATGAATAATTATTACGTAACTAGTAATTAAAAGATGATTTGTGCATATGCTTTTTTAAAGTTTTAATCATTCAGAAAACTAACATATTTGAAAATTTTTGTAATATATCTTTACTGATTTTTATAGAAATAAATAATATAAATATAATAAATCGTCAATAAATAAAATAAATTGCAAATACATATGAATAGAAGACGAAAAAGTTACAAAAAAAAATTAAATTAAATTTAAAAATTTTTACTATATCTAAAAACACTATGGCAACACTGATTGACATAAAAAGTAAATAATTAATGCAAAAAATACTATAATTATATTTCCCTGCGTGTTGCAATAGATATTATGTACCCTTATAAAACTTAATATTTAAAAAAGGGTACTTTTGGGTAATTTATTAATCCAATACAGGCAAGATATTAAGATTTTTTAAAATTTTAAAAACCTTATATAATTAGATGGTTAATGTATATACTATACAAAATTTCATTGTTGTATCTAGTTTCCTTCTACCTTTTTCCAATTTCATTGTGAGAGTCTTAGAGACTCTCTTATTTTCATGAAATGTTACAAATAGTTGTGAATAAAACCTTAACAATCACCGGATGCAACGCTAAAATATAATAATAAGTATAAGTAATATAATAATATTATTTTAATTTAAAAAGTATTAAAGTAAAATATTTAAGACGTTAACATATTCCTCTGCGTTGTATTATTCTATCTACATAAAGAAAAGTGAAATATAATATCTTAAAAGTTAACGTGTTTAAAAAGAATAAATATTATTAATCTTTACCAGCTGTGGAAAAATTGTTTTCATTCGTTGTATTTATACACTACCATACACTGAGGCCCCGATCTGCGTCGTTAATGGTGACCCGAGAAGAAATGACTATTTTCTATGTATTTACACTGTTTTCTTAGTAATTGGTTTTATGATAAAAATATATGAACAGAAAACAAATTCATCTTTAATAAAATAAATGGAATTCTCGTTCAAATTAAAATACTTATATAAATTCTATTTGATTTTCTAACTAAACTAAACACAAATAATTAAATCCGTTTTTTGCCATTAAAATGTTTTTCAGTGCTTTTGTACTTGTTATTAAAAATTATGTAACTCCTTTTGGTGAAAAATTTTTATTGTAATTTCAGAAAGCGATACAAAGCGAATCGACGAAAATCGAAATGACTCAAACCGATACCTGAGTGTATATTTTCTGAACAATTTTCATTTTTTCTGCTTTACAATTATTTCATTTAAATTATTGATTTATTGCCATTGTTTTTATTTTTTATAAAAAACTCTTTTTTAGTATGCGTTAAATACAAACTATGTTGTTTTCTTTTTATTTGACTTGAGTAAAGGTTCTTCTTTATTATATCAAAGAATTAGTACATTGAATCAACGAATTTTTTGTTTTATGTTTTGTCTCTTCTAAATCAACGTACAAGTTCATTGCACGAACTAACAAGTTCTTTATAATCACAACAGAACACTAGGGTACAAACTGATTTACTTATTTCATTAAGTAACAAAATTTAGAGAATGATCCCAACGTACCATTTATAAGTGTGTTGAATTTTTGGTAAAATTTCAATGAATATTTTCATAAAGCCAATGAATTCGCACGTTGAGTCGAAAAATTTTTGGAAAAAATCAACGAATTTCATTTAACGTCCTTCATAAATTGAAATTACTTTGTTCAGTGCATTCACTATATATTCTTTATTTTTATTTTATTTTATTTTAGTTTATTTAACTTTTTTATATATAAGAATTCGTAACCTTTTGTTTTTTCTTTATGTCTGCATCCATATCTTAAATAATATAAATAAATTCAAATAACAAGCAAGAAGACTTTTAACAAAATCTTTATATTCAAGACATTTCTGAATTCAACATGCTCATGTTACTATGTAAATACAAGTGTTTACAAATAACAAATGTTATCATGTATTCCAATGGCAGTAAAAACGTATATAGTTAAAAATACAAAAAATTTAAAGTCGACAAAATTTTTTTTGGATTTTTTCTCCTGGCACTTTTGAATATATATATATATATATATATATATATATATATATATAAATATATACATACATATTAAAAATATCCCCCTTTTCCAGTGGGGTCATTACCATCTCCTCAATAAGGTGAAGAATATCTCATTGAAATCATCTGGAAGGAATTAATGCAATACTTAACTTACTTAATTTTCAGTCACAATTTTTTCAGTTGTCACAAACTTATTAAGAAATGAAAAATATTCAAGAAATGTTTATGGCTTTTAGCAAAGAAATTGATATATATGAGTCTGTTTTAGTTTGACATACTTTATGATTAACATCATTTATATGTATGCTTTACAAGATGTAAAATTTTTCTTTATATATTTCGTATTATTTTGCTGGTAGGGATATTTGTGTTTTGAATTCTCAGAAAAACGCAGACGGCTCTAAATACACGCACACAATCGATGTAATTTTTGGGGCAACTAATGTCATATGTAAACATTTGCATATTAGAATATTAATTAGATTTTTATTGACTGTTTAAGTGTTTTCATAAGTAAGTAATACAAGGTGTTAGACTATAGCTTTTATATTGAAGTTGTTTGTTAATTTATTTGTTTGTTGTTTGGTAATACATATATATATATATTTATATATATATATATATATATCAGCTTTTGCTTAAGTCAAGTGCTTTTAGATTTCACTTAATATATATTTGTGGTTTTCTGTTGCTATACTATTTTTTTTTTTTTACTAAAGCTATAAAATTTAATTTAATTTTTTTAAATAAAGCTATATAATAGCCCAATAAATCGAACGATGTTATAACTATATCGAATTGTTTTCATATAGGTGGTACAAATTGTCATAGGTGATAATCGTTTTCGAATCTAAAACGCTAGGTTTTACGAAATAAAGTGTACCTTTCCTTATGATATCCGTTTTCCATTAAATCCGTTTTCGGTATTGTAATTTCCAAAAAATAACGATAGTAAAATCTCCGTTATCTAGATTTATTTCAGATTTCTATTAATACTAAAATTAATGTTCTTAGCATTTAAATATTCTAAAGCTAAGTTCACATTACGTTAATATTTGACGACCAGATAAAAAAAATCAGACCTGTCGCGAAAACAGAATAACAGAACCCAAAATTTTATTGAAAAATTTTATGTAATTTTTTAAATTAGAATTATTTTTATTGACATGTTTACATTTTAAGCATTTTTAAAGAAATTGGAGATTTTGAGTTGCTTTCTTGACAAATTATTTTTTTAAATAACAACTGAATCACGCATTTCGTATAGTGTTGTTATCAGCTTTTTCCGAAGCCCTTTGTATGCATACTTTAATCGATGTTGTACAATCGTCCACTTTAATTTTGTTTTCTTCATGACCACTATTCTAAAAACCCTCCGATTCCATATCTGATAATTCCATTTGCTCCTCATCACATTCCACATGAAATTCTTCTTGTATCCAGTTGTTTATGTCAGTATTCGTGAAAAGATATTCCGTACCAATTTGAGCTACAAGTGTACCAATAGTTTAAAGATCTTCGTTTTCTTCCTGAATTATATTTTTAAAATATTTAAGGACATGTTATCCGCTTCACTCCATTCAATACTACTGCGTTTGTCAGGGCACTTTCTGTTATATGTACGAACATCTTTAATGAATTTTCTTGCTTTATAATGCGGTAAACCGAAGACTTATGCAACTTGTAATTCACTCAAATTGAATTTATGAAATTCCCACTTTTAAATTTTTTTTAAAACCGTTGGCTTTAACATATGTTTAACTTTTCCCATATTAAGAAATGTATGTATATAAAGAGATGTATTTACACAACAAATGACATCAATAAACTGACAAAATTGAAGATCAAAATCATCCAAAAAGGTTAATATATTAAGAGACGGAAATTTCCCTTTTTTGTTATAGACATTGTAATCTTATAAAAAAAACAGATAAAAGTAGCGAAAATAGAACCCGTTTTTCGTAAATTGTCGCGAATTTAGAACCAGCAATTTTAAAAATTAAGCCGTCGCGATAATGGGTAGTCGCGAATACCAAGATTTCACTGTATTTTCTTTGCGAAATGTGAACACGAAATATTTTTAAGATTCAAATAAGATAACAGCTGTTTTTGGACCAACAAATCTATTTGACCTTAACTAAAAATGCCGCTAGTGTGGTCTTTATGTGAACTCAAGTTGTCGTTATTTTGAGCGAACTTTTATTTGATCTTACAAAATAAATGTAAGATCAAACAGACAGAGAAACAAACTGGTGGCAAGCCAATGAAATTTTACGAGCCATGTTAAAAATGAATAAAATTTAATTGTATTTCAAATCAATAGAAAATGAGCGTTTACTGCTAGAATACAATTTGAAGAGTCTAATGAAGACAATTTTATAAATTTTCCAGATCATCAGATTTCCGACCAACCTTTTAAAAGTAAAGTAATAACCTTGAATTACAAAGGACAACAAGGCAACGCTAAAAATATATAAACCTAGTGATTGTATTATTTTTGTATTAACAAATTATAAGAATTATATTCAACTGAAACGAAAATTCTTTTCAAAATTTTATACTAGAAAAAAATCCGATTTATTTACTGTTTTCAATAGAGATTGTCGAAAAGGCCGCAAATGTTTTTCCAATCGAAATAAACAATAACACATTTAATTTCCGACTCAACCAAAAAACTAAAAAATAAATAAGTAAATAAAAATAAAAGAAAAACCAACTGTCAAATTACATTTACGTACTTTCTGTACTTCAAAGTTGAAAATTTTTAATCGGTGAAGTACTGTGCGCAGAAGCTTAAAGTGATGGCTATATAAATTCTTGTATTTTATTTTATGTCAGCTGCAGTTGAAGCAAAAGTTCTGTATGGGATTGGACCTTAAAAGCTTTATTTGAAATTCTGAAAAATAATACAATTGTGACGTTGTTTGTTTCCTTTTCTGAAGTGAGGAAATTAATAATTTCTATAACAGAATTTTCAAAACTGGTATTTCATTGTATCGTTATTTATTTTTTAATTCAAATTATTGACGGCATACAATTTTCAATACTGTATTATAATAAACATCGGAAATTATGAATAAAGCAAAAGTAAATATTAAGGGCATGTTTATTTGTTCTCGCGAACTTGCGCTGTTTAATGCATTTATAAATCATTTATAAATCAGCTGTCTTTTTTTACAAAAAAAAAAAAATTATAGCTAAGATAATTATAATAAAATCATTGATTTTAGCAAAAATTTTCAATTATTTACTTAATTTTGCAGAACATTTGAAAACGGGTTTCATGAAACATATCGCACAAATTTGCACAATTGCACAAATGGGAAATATAAGCGTTTAAATGAGTACCCTTACTATTTTTTTTCAGTAAACCATAAAATTTATATCCAAAATAAAAAACAAAAATGAATTAAAATTTATAAAAAACATAATTTTATTGTACATGAAGCGAAAAAATTCGTAAGCCGATAAAAATTCGGCGCACTGACGATTAGCCGGCGATGATGAAAAATACTTCTTTTTTTATCAAGATAAACGTCAAAATCAGTGTGAAATTATGCAAGGTAACCTCAATTAGATATCTGATTATTAATTTATTGTTTTCGCTATCATATCGTGCTTTCGGATATTGGGAAAATTAAAAATACTACAGATGAATTGCATATTTTACTCCAATAACTTGTCTGTAAAAAATTTAAAAAAAACTTACATAAATATGTATTTATATTATTTTATAGATTTTCCCGCTACACTTCGCTATCCTAATTAATGTGATAAATAATATTTACTTTACATTGGAGCTACTACACCTCCCCCTACTGGACATATCCACCCTACTCGAAATTTGATATGAAAATTTCTTCTACAAATTTTTAAGACTTTCACTGTAATACTCTTTTAGATATATGAAAAATAATATTTGTATTTTATGGGGGTATTTCTCCCCCTAAACCTATCCATCTTGTTTTCATTTCATCAATGTAATAAGATGAGGCTGTGTTTCCCACTAAATTTGAGGACTGTAATAGTTCCTTAGATATGTCATAACGAATACTTGCTTTGTATGGGGGTACCATTCTCCCAGCTCCTATCGAAAAATAAACTATCATATTTTAAGCAAATCAGTTCAGCCGCTTGAAAGTTTTAAAAAAGTTTGCGTAAAATGTGGGCGTGACATCCCATAATATTCTCCAGTGCAAGGACTATCCGTGAAACAAATTTCATGTACATAGCTTCACTCAGAATTGGTAAAAGCCTTTCGTAAAAGGAGACTAAATAAAACAACCAATCCTTCAAATTTTATCAAAATTGACTCAGTGAATTCGAACTAAATGTAATTTCCCGTTTGGATATATTCTCTCATGGATGCTACAAAAATTGCGTTCCAATAAAATTAAAATTAGAGGGATCCCATTATAAAATATTCATATGTTTCAATTACAGCTTCAAATGAAGTAAATAAATCTTAGCTAAATTCCTTTAGAATTTACTTCTGGATTAAGAAATACTTGTTTTTCATTCCATAGTACCATTCCTAAAAATGTAATTCTATAGCTTCATTCAAAGGCTTTTGTTTGAATAGAATTAATTCGTCATTGAATTAATTAACAAAGAATTAATTTGACTTTTTTTCATTTAATTCAATTATATTCTTTAATTCAATTTTAATATTTTTTTTTTAATCGTTTGAAAAATGAATTAAAAATATTTTCTAAAGCTAATTTATAATAGAATTTAATTGCAGAAAATTTTAACGATTAAACATATCTTTTAAGCTTGAATTGTATAATTGATTCTAAATTCTTTAAAGAATTAATTCGTTATATTACTAATTCAATTTATATGAACTACAAAGAATTTAAGTCTATGAAATAAATTATTATGAATGCTTTAAAATAATGACTAGAATAATAAATTTTATTTGATTTGATCTTTCGTATTAATAAATATAAAAGAAATGTCTCATTAAAAAGTACCAAAAGTAGATAGGATTTTTGCCCCTTAAATATTTGAATTTCGAAAAGTACTAAACCGTTGCCTGTCATTTTTCGATAAGTTACTCATATGATATAAATTTTATTTATATGCTTAGTAATTTGAAAGATACACAGGGTACCAAAAGAAAAAAAGAAATACCAAAATACAGTTTTAACTCGTTTTCTCCCTAAAGGGGCTGAATTTCAAAAAAGTAACAGACACCTATCCGATTATTTTTTAAATGATTAACGATAAATGTTAATTTTGTTTCGATTTGTTTTAGTTTAGAAGGTAAAATGTTGCCGAATTTATCCCCTTTTGTCCTTTTTACCACTAGACATTAGAATTTCTAAAAATCCCTCCTTACAGTATGTATACGATGGAGAAAAACCTAACGCCTAAGTTTCGTACCTCTACGTTTTGTCGCTTGGCCTGGGTGAATTTGAATCAATGAGTTAGTCACTACTCAGTATAAATAATATACTTACTTCACATATTACACATTTTGCTACGTACTCAAAAACCCTTAAAGTACACTTACCCTATTTATGACCTGATGAGAATGTGAAAATATGTGGTCAAGCATTATATGTATATAAATTCTATTAATAATAGCACTTATTTACATAGGACCTTCAGCTACTAAACAAAACAAAGTCTTACATAGCATTTTCATAATATATTCTTAGTAATCATGGATGAATGTCGTATTTTTAAGGGATTAAGTCAAGTAAACATTTGTTGTGATTATTTTTTACACTATAACGTATACTAATGTTAAAAGAAAATGGCACGAAAAGGACTGCAGATAAATAAAGGATTATGTAGTTAAAATTTAATAGCAATATGTACGGTATTTAGAAAATATATATTAAACTAAAACCTTGGCATAAATACAAACGTCGCACAATGGGTTAGAAATACCGAAAATGTGTCATTTGTATTTTTGATATTTTTGAATTTACAAATATTTTTTAGCCTAAACCACTGTCCGTCTGGCTATCTGAACATCAATAATCCAAGTTTAGGATAATTAGTAGTTCGCTGTTATAAAGATAATGTGAGCTTTTCTTGAGCCAAAACAACAACATGTTTAAAATGGTTATAATCAAACCATTATTTCATTGAGCCATTTCCTGGAAATGGATCAAATGCTTATAAGTGTTTTAAATATGTCTGTATTTCCATAACTATTTTGGTGAGGTGAGTTTTGTCTAATAAAAAATCATACCAATAAATTTCGTGAAGATCGGTTCAAAGCTCTCGTCTGACCCCTTCCTGAAAATTATCGTGCATAATTCCTCTATAAATCTTCGTATAAAGCTAAAATCAGGTAAAAACGAGAAATCTACGTGCATAAAAATTAGGGAAGGAGACTTATATTACATCTGTGGAAAATTTTACTAAATTTGAAATAAAATATACAAATACAAAATAATACGTTGATACTAATATTTAGATGATTTTATGAATTTTATTGTGATTCCTGGAAGTGGCTGTATATGGGAGTTATGGAAACGATTTTCATAAAATTAGGTACAGAGATTGACACTTGTACAGAACTTCTTTACACCGAATTTAATCAAAATATTCTTATTTTTAAGATAATTTCGAGCATTTAAATTAGGTGAAATAATGGACCGATAACAACCAATTTCAATAGGCTTTGTCCTAGTCCCACGTGCCAAATTTCATTGAATTATCAATAAAATTGCGACCCGTACTTTGTACACAAGGTTTACGTGGACAGTTACACTGAAAAAATAAATTTCATTTTCTAGTATTAAATTTATTAAATTTATAAAATAATATTTTTTACTAAAATCGGACCTATCACTAAATTAGTAAAATTAAATACTCACATTCGTAAACATTTTATTATAAAGTCTTATAAAGTTATGAAGTCTTTTAATATTATGGTATTTATAAAATATAATATTTGAAAATTCTCAAAAACTTCAATAATTATTTTTAATAAAACGAGGAAAATAATATTTAGTTTTAAAGATAAATTCAATTAAAATTTATTATAAAATCGATAAAAAATTAAAATATAATATATATATATATATATATATATATATATATATATATATATATTTTATCGTAAATTTTAAGCTCGGTACATAATAAATTCAGATGAAATTGAAAAATAAAAAAAATAAATAAAAATAAAAATACAGTTTATTTCTTCAGGTTAGGTCCATTCATCTTACTTAAAACTCCGATTCAACCTACAAAAAGAAAGTCTATTATTTTGCTTCGGAAAAAAGTGATACCAGAGAAAGGGAGGGTCTTATGTACATAAGAAGTTAGGTCAATGACCGGTCAGTTTGAAAATCCAACATTAGTCAAAAATGTTGTTGAAATATCTTCCTGGTAGAGTTTCCTATATGGGCGCCGGGTTTTCATCTTGCAACAAATTACGTGTGATGCATTTTGCTATCTTTAAGATACTTATTAGGGTCATCGTTTCCCAGAAAATTTATTTCAGTTGGATTATTTTTACCAAATGCTTAGTAAAAAGCATATATGCCATTCCCATTTCATTCGTGTGTATCCAAAAATCGAGTAAAATGGACAGATTTATTTTGATAATCTTAACCTAATAGTATAATAATAAAAAAAGTTGTAAGAATAAATAAAATTTTTACGTCTTACTTGAAAGAGTAATTCATTATATGTAGAAAATAGCTTTATGCAGAGATCACTGCAGTTCTGCTAGTTGACGCATTTTCTAGAGGCCAAATTTTCTATTCCTCTTTCATATACACACATATATACATACATATATACATACATATATTAGATTTAATAAGAACGTTGAAATAAGAAAAATTTCAAAAGCATAACATCGATTTGGTATATCTATATTATTTTGTTTTTAACCCAGAATAGCTAATTGAATGCCATCCATGTGCAGAATTCTTCAGTTCATAATTACATTCTCTGGGATCTCTCTTTCAATGAACCAATCCACAGTGGGGTAGAATCGAAATTTTTTTGAAATAAATCTGTAACTTCTGATCGGCCAATTGGATTCATGAAATTTGGCATAGGCGTAGCAGAGGCGTACAATGTTATGTTTGGAAGGGGGGCACAACAATCCCACCAGGGGCGGAGCTAAGAGGGCTCAAAGTTAGCTACCTCTGACAAAAAAATTTTTAATCGCGTGCAAAATTTTTGTTTCTCGTCCGATTTCAAATATTTTTATATACAGTTGTAGACCTATAAAAAACATGCTTACATGTACTATTTATCTCTTATAGTTTTCGAGGTATTTGCATTTGAATTTTTAAGCACCATAATTTTGCATGTTCTTGGTCTAGTTTTTTTCATATATACCCTAGTATTTTCGACCGATTTTATTAGTTTTTTTCTTAACTAGTTAAAGAACAAAATTATCTATTCAATAAAAATAAATTTGAAGTCGATATCTTTACCGAGTCCAAAAATAAACGATTTTGAATTTGAAAATTGCAAAAGAGATGACTTTTGTGCTTTTTTTAGCTGAAAAAGTATCTACACTCTTTTTTATCTAAAATAAAATTTTCTTTAGCAACATATAATAATTTTTCACTTTTCTGAAAGGTAACTCCACGGACATGACTTTAAGATAAAACGCAAGCCCAATAACTCAATTGGTCATGGTACCTTAAGAATCCTAAATATGTTGTTAAAGGTTTTAAATCAAAATCTACGGGACTTCGAAAAAATGTGGATTCTATAGCCAAAAATGTAAAAAATCACATTTTTGGGAATTTTGATTAGTTTATTTGGGAATTCAGGAAAACCCTACCCCTGATTGAAATTTGGTTAACGCGGTTTTATTTATATTAATAAGATCCACATTTCCTGCAAATATCATTAACAAATATGTTATTACAATTAAAAAAAATTTTTATTTTCTCCAAAAACCCCAAATTAGGCCTTTTGTTTGGTTTATTTCTAAATAGCGAAAGAAATTTTAAAAATATGTATTCCAAATTAAGCTTATCCTTTAGAATATATAAATTCCGATCTGAAGAAAGATTCAAGCCAATATCATGCCTCATTTCAGAAATATGCGCCTTTAAACGTTTATATTTCCAATTTATTGTATATATATATATATATATATATATATATATATTTTGCGTGAATAATTACTTAGAAAATTATGAATATTTCTGTATACTTTTACTAATATCTATACACAAAATATTTTTACAAAAATTATTAATAAATATTTTTCATTTTTAATAGGATTGCCACATTTCCCAAATTTAAGTAAATCTTTATCCTTTTCTAAGCATTCATATATTTCTATTAATGAATTTAAAATAACAAAACAAACAAAAAAATTCTATTTTAACTTAATCCATAAGTATTTTATTAGTTTACATTTATGGTGTTTACCTAAATTTAACAAATGTATTTATCTATTGTTGATGTATAAAAATTTATATATTTATGATCTAGTGGCAATGTATAGGTATACTTTCCGGTGATACCTAGCTACAGCATTTATCTATTACTGATGGTTCAAAATCTATATTTTTATGAGCTAGTGACAATGCACCGGTAATATCCTTTCCGGTGATACCTAACAGCAACACAAAATATCAATGAATTCGGTATAGGTACTCTTTTAAATTGACTCTTTCAGATATTTTACCTAATGAAAATTCACAGAATATCTGTAGATATATATACCTGTGCGATATATCTAATAGATATATATAATCCTTATCAACATCATAACGAAGTTGATTACCATGTTGATTACATTGAAACATGAACAATTGTGTTGTGTTCTGTGCAGTTTATCCAAAAATGATCTTAATCGTTTGGAAGCTATAGTAGAATTCATAAAAACTACATATCATGCAAAAGTCGACGTCATTGGTAAATCTCAGATAGAGAGCTTTTTAAAGTTGTATGACGTAAAAATGAAGTCCTTGAATCAGCGTACTAACAGATTGAAAATTAAACATTCCGATTGGATTGGATACTGATGCAGAAATATTGGCGTGCAAAATATCAACTGGAGCACCCTGCAAGATATATGATGATTTAAGTACAAGATCTGAGAAGAAAAGACAAACAATTAATATTGCTGAAATACTGCATCAACAAAATGTCTTAAACGGATTGCCGAAAGTGTACCTACTCCAACATCACAATCAAATTTTAAAGAGGAAGAAGGAATTGCTTTAATGCTTGAATTGGACCTCAGCCGAAACAAATATCAAATTTTAAGAAAAGCTCTGCTTGAAAATGGACACTCAATTCTACCATCACACAAGGATATTCAAGAAAAAGGCAAACTATTTTACGATCTATTTCGGTTACCGAAAAGGAAGCATGTGTAGAGCTATCTTCTTTGCTTGAGAATACAGCTACCAGGATAGTTGCAGATTTTTCTGCAGATCAGTTGGAAAAAGTAAATAATAGCGACGTTGTATTAATCTGTAAGTGGGGATGTGAGGGACTATCAGCCTTTCCTGAATACAAGCATGCTAGTGTAAGTAAGAAAATGATGGATTATGAAAGCATCTTTGGTGCCATTAAGAATGCGATCCTTAAAGCAATCTTCATCAAAGTGTAAAAACTTATTTGAAGATATATGGCTTAACACCACTCCAGGATCAAAACATTTTTGCAGACCTATTTGGTTCGAATACACAAAGGAGTCGAAGACAACAACAAAGGATTTAGTGGAATATATTAAAGATGAAATAAATGATTTACAGCCTCTTTCAAAGGACTAACATACTATTAATGGCAATTAATTGTAAGCACAAAATTAACTCTGCTCGATTTGAAGAATATACAACAGAAATATCTAAACTACTTGTTTCTCTATATCCATGGAAAGAAATGACACCAACAGTACAAGTATTATGCCATGGCGAAATTATAATTGAACGAAATATTCTTCCACTCGGAAAGCTTATAGAAGAGGCTCAAGAAGCAAGAAACAGGGATTTTATGCACGTTCAATTAATCAACTCCAGGAAATGCTCCCGAACGTCACAAAACAAGGATATTTTCAATAGCCTATTGTTTTTATCAGAACCTGTACTATCATCAATGAGAAAACGTTAGATTTATTATGAGCCTTTATCAACTCAAAATACTGAAGACTTGAATGACATTTATTATCTTTTAGATATGTATACAGATACAACAGATTATTTTATAGAAAATAAGTAGTATAAGTTTAAAATATTAGAAAAATTGTCTACATAAATTTAATGTAAATAAGTAATAAAAAATCGAATTAGGAATAGAATATTTATTAACGAAGATGATAAATACCAAAAATAATGATATTGATTAAGTTAGAATAGACATTTTTTGTTTGTTTTGTTATTTTAAATTCATTAATAGAAATATATGATAAAGATTTACTTAAATATGGGTTATGTGGCAATCCTATTAAAAACAAAAAATATTTATTAATAATTTTTATAAAAATATTTTGTGTATAGATATTAGTAAAAGTATACAGAAATATTCATAATTTTCTAAGTAATTATTCACGCAAAACTAAAGGCAAAAGTTGCAAGTTTGTAAAAATATAGTCATATATACAATAAATTGGAAATATAAAAGTTTAAAGGCGCATATTTCTAAAACGAGGTATGATATTGGCTTCAATATTTTTTCAAAAGATCGGAATTTATATATAATAAAGGATAAGTTTAATATATATTTTTAAAATTTCTTTTGCTATTTAGAAATAAACCAAACAAAAGGCCCAATTTGGGGTTTTTGGAGAAAATACAAATTTTTTAATTGTAATAACATATTTTTTTATAAAGATATCTTAACGAAATTTGCAGGAAATGTGGATCTTATTAATATGAACAAAAGAACGTTAACCAAATTTCAATCAGGGGTAGGGTTTTCCTGATTTCCCAAATAAACTAATCAAAATTCCCAAAAATGGGATTTTTTACATTTTTGGCTATAGAATCCACTTTTTCCGAAGTCCCGCAGATTTTGATTTAAGACTTTTAACAACATATTGAAGATTCTTAAAATATATTCCGCTTGTCGATTCGTGCTTTGGGATTTGAGAAAATATGGTCTAAAGTCAAAACTTTCATACCAAATGGGTCGAATTCGGGAGGGTATGTACCATGACCAATTGAGTTATTGGGCTTGTTTTTTATCTTAGAGTCATCTCTGTGAAGTTACCTTTCAGAAAAGTGCAAAATTATTATTTGTTGCTAAAGAAAATTTTATTTTAGATAAAAAAGAGTGTAGATACTTTTTCGGCTAAAAAAAGCACAAAAGTCATCTCTTTTGCAATTTTCAAATTCAAAATCGTTTATTTTTGGACTCGGTAAAGATATCGACTTCAAATTTATTTTTATTGAATAGATAATTTTGTTCTTTAACTAGTTAAGAAAAAAACTAATAAAATCGGTCGAAAATACTATGATATATATGAAAAAAACTGGACCAAGAACATGCAAAATTATGGTGCTTAAAAATTCAAACGCAAATACCTCGAAAACTATAAGAGATAAATAGGACATGTAAGCATGTTTTTGAAAAACAAAATTTAAAAAACTACATTGTTTACATACCTTACTTCTTCCCAACGTTTTTTTTTTTTTTTTTTTTTTTTTTTTTTGTTAACATTCACATTTTCTGGATATTTTTTATTTCCGCTCTATTTGCTATTTCTTCGATCAGAGAATTTTCAATAAATTATTTATTGTAATAATTTCATAAACAAAATAAATAATTTTTATAAATTTAATTTTTCTCTTTATATATAAAAGCTATGGTTCTAAAATTTGCTTAACAGGATGTATCACAAATGGTTATTTTAGTTGTTTTTATGTGGCTTCCAATAAAAACTAGTTAAAAATGGCTTTTTTAAGTAGTTTTTTATTCCAAAACTAATTAAAACCAAAAACTACTAGTTTTTGTTTGGTGTAAATGGTATATAATAAAATTTAAATTTTAACGAAACAATGATATATTAAAAAATTTTTAGTTATAATTTTTTTCTGAGTTGATTGGTATACTTTAAGGTGGGTGTTGGATAACTTTTTATATGCGTTACAATCTTCAGCACAATCGCATAATACCCCAACCACCTATTGTGGTGTAGGGTATAAGAAATATATATATATATTATATATGTGTAGTAAACAGAAAGAAAAAAACATTTTGCGGGTTTTATGTTACTTTGAAGAAAAAAATATTTAAAAAAGAAAAAAAACCAATGAAATGTTTATATATATATATATATATATATATATATATATATATATATATATATATATATATATATATATATATATATGTATATATATTTCAAAATATTAATCTTCAATTAATCGCCATTTTTTCAATTTAACCCCCCTGTGCGTTGTTTAGACGAAGAGTTGGTAGAATATATTTTATACAATTTATGCAAAGTATTTTCCGGTATCACGATCATTTTAGATAGCTTTCATAGTGAAGTGATTAGTGATGCATATCTTGGTTAAGGGAGAATACAGAAAAGGGTAAAAAAAAAAATATTCATAGTAGAAACATCTTTTGCATTATTAAAAAATATTCATAAAATGTTCTTATTTATTATTGAAATTTCATACTTCATTTTTAATTCTTTCGTATTTTGTATCAAGCTAAGTAGTCAAAAGATTTTTTAAAGCGATTTTATTTCTTGTAATTGAAAGAACTGGTTGTTAATTATAGTCAAACAAAACATGAATTTAAATAATACTTAAATATTAATTTTCATGCTAGAATGCATTAATTATAGTTCGCATCATAAAATTATAAGAAAAATTCTTCAGAATTTTGTTTTGCCAAGTACGATTTAAATTATAAAGGTATACATAAATCTTATTGTAATTTAACAAACCAAAAAATGCGGACTTTAAATTTAAAATTTAAAAGCTCTTAGTTACTCAAGCATACCTGTAGCAGACAACTTAATGTTATATTGTCGCCAAAAAATTAAAAAATAGTAAAAAATGTACCACACAAACCAAATCTGCTATAACTTATGCACCATGAACTTCTTGCTACACAGAAAATATTATGGCTAGAATTTTTTAAATAAATCATTACTTGGTTTTGAATAAAATTTTATTAAAAAAATATTTAATTTTAACATTTTGTTTTATTAATTTTAAATTATTTGAAAACCAATATAAAAAATAAAAAAAAAATTTGACAATTTCTGTAAAAATAAAAAGAAAATTATAAAAATTTTAAATACAAAAGGTGAAATTCGATATTCGAGTACTACAAAAAATAATTGTTTTCATTTTCTTGAAGAATTTCCAAACACAATGATTGGTATTCTTGTTTCTTTTTCTTGACAATTAAATATGAATAAATAATATAGCTATGTTCATCAGCAAACATTGTAAAAAATATGTAAGTATTTTTTTTTCTTATCCTTTTTATCACCATTAACATCTTGTAAGTCGAGTTAATAATGTTCGTTAATGTAGGTAGCTGTACAGCTAACTCTATAAATACATTAACCTAGTGTGTAACTATCTAGGTCTCGAAATGTGGGAATATTTTGTTACCCTTAATACCTTACTAGTACTTTTTCCAATATATTTTAACATTAGGACAAAATAAAAAAGTAAGAACTTATATCCGGTCAAGCCCAAATATTTGATACCCTACTACATTATTTGTATTTGTCAAAGCTATATTCGAAGAAATTCTAATACTTAACCTATGACTATAATTTAACCGGTACTTGTGCGGCTTGAAAATGTTATAAAAATTGTGCATATAAAATATAATTCATTTATATGGGGTCTAAATTCCTTTTCGTGATTTTAGGAAGTATGCCCTATATGGGAGCTACTATCTATAATGGACCAAACTTAATTGTTATGAATTTCATACGCTTACTCACACTTGAGTGATATTTTTCCATCTATAATGGGGTATATCTAATTTAGCCGTTTAGTTTAATTTACATTAAACTTCATACCTGCATTACATATTAATATTCGATGCCTATGAACACCTTAGAACGTAATAATGGGGTCTCGAAATGTATTTGAATGCCACTTTCATAATCTTAATGGAGATAAAAGAAGAACCAAATAAGTCAATTTAGCTAAGAGTTTTAAGCCGAGTTATAATTTAAAGGCTTCCATGAGAACTTTAAGAAAAACAAAAAGTTTGAAAAAGATTAAAAGATTTACGTATCAGAGAAGTCGTTTTTCGTCTTCAAAACATAAACTTGAATGATTGAATTTTTGAGTTTAACAAGAATCAATCTATAACTGACCATATTTTTCACAACTTGTTCCATTGTATTTCATCCAGATTTATTCATCCAGATTTATTCAAAAGGGAATACGTTTAACTGTAAGAATATCCTTAAACATATATATATATATATATATATCCCTTTTTTTGTTCCCTTAGTTTCAGTACAACTATCTAGCGAATACCTCTTACAATGGATAAATAAATCTGGATGAAATACAACTGAACAATTTGTGAAAAAAAAATATATGTATATATATATATATATATATATATATATATATATATATAATTTACATTTATATATATAATTTATATTTACAAATACAAATGTTTGATTTTACAAATTCAGTGATAGGTATGATTTCAGTAAAAATAAAACTGATTTTAAAAATTTTGTAATATAATAGAAATTTTTTTTCTATGTATCTTTGGCATTTTCCCAAAGGGTGAAAATGAAGGAAGATTAAACAGAAATGAGTTTTGAAACTTACGTGCATAAAATTAATATAAAGAAGCTACAAATTATATGGTATTGTATATTCATATTTTAAAAATTAGCGTCGATTTATTTACTAAATATAGGGGCTGCATGAGATATTATTTATTATTTTATAATATAAATCATTTTTTGTTTGAATACTAAATATGCGCAAAGTATCAGTGGGTGTGTATTTAATATACTTTGTAGGGACATACTTATAATTGATTCGTGAAATAAGTCTAAATGCTGATGATTCTTGGATTTATCATTTGAAATAATATGAAATTTTTTTTTAACATTTTTTTTTTTTAATTTGTGAGAGTAGGCTTGGGAACTTCTGTTTATTTAATATAAAAATTACTTATATTTATTTAGTATAAAAATTGGTATGAAAAATAAATATCATGAATTCCACGAAAGAACACATAAAAAAGTACAATTTTTTACCTCATGTCTTTCCATTTTCTTCATATTTATATTCTCCATGAAGATAATAAAATTTACCCAAATTTAAAAAATAAAATCAAAAACCGTGTTCTTTTCACGGTTTGAAATTTTGAAAAAAAAAAAAAAATAAAAAAATCGGAAAAGTATGTCACTTTAAATTACCATATTTTTCAAATTAGTTGTTGGATTTTCATTTATCCTCTTTTATAATAAATGTAACAACTGCATTTTTCGGATGCAATTTTATCTTAATAAGAGATTTATTTATTAAATAATTCTATTGAGGTTTTTTTTGTGACGAAAATGTTTACTTTTTTCCATATAAGATATTGTTATTGCTATTATTATTATTATTATTATTATTATTATTATTATTATTATTTAAGTTTTTGCACTTTAAGTTAGTCAAAAAGCGAAATTAGTTAGAAATTATATTAGATACATTAATGCGAATTTCTAAGTGCATTTTTTGAAGAATTGCTTTGTCTAAAAATTTTAAAAATTATTACTCATATAATTTTTGTTTCAAATATTTTTTAGAAATAAAAAAAACTTTAGCCACCTTAAATATACCAATCGACTCAGAATGACTTTTTCAATCGATCTAAAGATGTCCGTCCTTCTGTCTGGCTAGCTGGACAGCTGGCTGGCTGTTCTTGTAAACCTTGTGCACAAAGAACAGGTCGCAATTTTAAAGATAATTCAATAATTATTCCACCTAGCCCCCATACAAATTTTCCTCCGGAATAGAGTTTAAACTCTTAAAAACTCCTTAAAAATAAGAATATTTTAATAAAATTCGGTGCAAGGAATTGACTATAGCTCCCATATAAACCCCTCTTCAGAAAATCACTTTAAAGTGCACAAATCCCATATGATTGTTAGTATTCGACAGAAATAAGATTTATGTAAGTAAAAACAACATTGCCAAATACTATGAGTATCGGTCCATAATTTATAATAGCTCCGATATAAACCTGTTTTAAGGAATCGCCCTAAAGTGCATAAAATCATCTAGATTTTTTTTTTGCATTTTGTAAAATTGGCCTCAGGTGTAATATAAGTCCCCTTCCCGAATTTTTATGCTCATACACAATGTTGTAGGGTATCATTAGTTGGTCTTGATCGTATATATCTTTCTTTATGGTTGAGTTTTATTTTATTGTTTGAAAATTAAAAATCTGATTTGATTTTTTTAGCAAAAATCAAAAATAAAAATGAGTTTGAGATTTTTAAAATAAAAATGAAAAATAAAAATCTAACAATGAGTTTTGTGTTTTCAAATCAAAAGAAAAAATATTTTGAGATTTTTATTTTTGATTTTAAATAACATAAGTGTCATATATTCAAATTTGCATTAAAATGCATAGGAAATTGATAATTTATTAATATGTAATCGAGGTTTTTTAATCAACTTCAACCATTACACGATTCTGTGATATGTGATAAGATTTGGCATGGAGTATATTTAGGTAAATCTGATGAAGTCACACACACGTACCTCTCCACACGCACATATTTTTACATCATTGCTTTATTTATAATTCATAAAAAAAAAGAAAAACAAAACTTAAAGAAAAAACATTATTTGTAAATAGCAAATTGATGTAAACAGAACTCTTCTTCATGTTTATTTTGTTTATCCAACTGGTCACATTGAATTAACAACAAACACTCTTGCCAATATATAAGATATATAAAAATTCAGAGTTGCAAGAAAGGGTATTAGTTGACATGGAGACTGTCAGTTTGAGTTCCTGTGAAAAGTTTTTTTTTTATAAATTATAAATAAAGAAATGATGTAAAAATATGTGCATGTGGAGAGGTACGTGTGTTTGACTGTAACAAAGCCAGCTTATTGTATGCAACTTGTGGAATACAATGAGTTGGGAAAAAGTTACAACAAAGTAAGTCGGTGACAAGCAAAATAATAATATTTTCAGTCTAATGATATGAATGATTGTGTATTATGTATTCATGTTTTATATTAACAGGTATCAGTGAATAGAGGAATGCCTCTGCCATTACATCCTTATCTGAAGACCAAAGGTAGTTTCTGCAGTTTCCAGGTATTTTAAGTTCTATACGAGACGTGTGGCCATATAATACGTCAAAAAAATAAGTGTCATAGAATACCTTGACTTGAGAATTGCCTTTAATGTTATTGTTTTTCATCAGGTATCTGCAGAATTATTGAAATACGGAAAAATGATTGAGATTTATGCATATGACAGTAATAGCGATCATCGAGTTATTGGATATTTGTCTATGCAGGTAGAGTCTAGCAAGGGCGATTAGTTATATGAAATAAGTTTTAAAAAATAATGAAAAACGCAAAATGATACATTGAATAACTACTTTATGTATATAAAAGTGATACTGTGTTTAATATGGGCTATATAATTTAATTTTAATCTAACTACTTGGAACCTAGTGTATTATAAAAGTGTATATTTCGTCTCAAGTTATTTACATTTAGTTGTATATTTTTTTAAACAAAGCGCCTGATTAAAAGCAAAAAAAAATTATGTGCACAAATTTACTATTGAATTTAAATTATTATTAATAAGTGTTTTACCTAAAGAAAATTCTATATTTTTTTTCAGTGTGAGCAATTAGAAGTTTTGGTGCATGCTTACGTACGTCCAAATAAATGGATTTGTTTATAACGGCATGGATTTCGTGAAGAACATTTAACTGGAAATTACGAATGTAATCTGAAATTTTCAGGTAAGTTATTCAAATACTTAATGTTTTAAATGCTGGGCATGGACAACTCTAATTAGTTTTCCTTTCAAATTTTCTATCTCATATTGGTTGTTACCTATAGACAAAACAATTCGACATTTCAACCATGGACGACAAAGCTTTGCGTTGATACCTTTTTGAAGTTGCTTTGAATGAAATTTTTACGAAAAACTTCTTGACCAGGTTTGAATGACATATGTCTACTTCTTTTGTTATAAGATTTTTCATTTATAAGCTTCGTTCATTTTAGTGGATATTTTATTGTGTATTAATTTCATTTGATCATGTTTAGACAGTACAATAGTATCGTCTTCAAGCGAACCAAGTTTTTTAAGAATTGAGTAAGCTTGAGCGTGTGTAATCATATTGAATCCTGTAAGGGCAAAATATGATGTTACTCCTATTGAGCCGTGTATGGTTGATCTTAGGCAGCATTCAATTTTAGAAAGGTTTTGATCCCATTTCGATTGGCCCTGTTGTATATAACTTCTTATGCTTGTCAAAATTGATTGGTTCACTCTTTCACTAGCGTTAGCTTGAGGTGAGTGAATTACTGTTCTCATATGATTCACACCATAGGCTTTAAGTATATCTTGAAAAGATTTTGATACAAATTGTTTGCCGTTGTCGGAGTGCACTGTTTCTGGCACACCAAACTTATGAAAAATTTCATCTATTAAAAATTTGATTACTGCTTTAGTAGATGCTTTAGACATGGCTTTTAATACAACAAATTTTGTTTTATGGTCTGGTACGATGAATACAAACGTATTGCCTGATTTTGACCTCGGGTAAGGGCCAAGGAAATTCATATAAATTTTTTGAAAAGGTCTTTGTGTTACCACTTCTCTTCCCATTGTAGGCCTTAGTGTCTGCTTAGGGTGCTTGATCTCCGTGCAGGTATCGCATTCAGTTATAAATTGTTTAATTTGTTTAACCATATTGGGCCAATAAAAGAATTCTCTAATATTGAAAAGGGTTTTTGCAGTATCTCCGTGAGCAGTATTGTATATGTGTGATTTTTTTTAATATTTCTTCTGTTAATCCGTTAGGCAACCAAATTTTCCAACAGTCCTCTTCGTTAGCGATTTCATCTTGATTGAATTTCACTCTTTTATAAACAATGTTATCCTTTACTTTAAGGTCAGGTAGTCTATCTTTGTTTTGTTCGATGGCGTCTATTAACGAACAATATTCTCGACTTTTAAATTCATCGGAATGGAAATCTATTATGTTTGTGGGTGTTATGATTTCCTCTACTTCGAGTCGTGATAAAATGTCAGGTACTATGTTTTTACTTCTCTTTCGGTGTTCAATCTCGAAATTATAGCGTTGAAGTTTCAAGCTCCAACGAGCCAAACGACCATTTAAGTCTTTCTGCTTCATCAGCCATTTCAGGCTCGAGTGATCAGTTATGACCGTTAATTCCATAAGTTCGATGTATTGGCGAAATTTTTCTATAGTCAGAACTACGGCAAGGCATTCCTTTTCGGTTGCCGAATATTTTTTTTGTGCGGTGTTGAGGTTTTTGGAAAAGAATTCTATGGGGTGCTCTCCGCCTTCATCATCTTTTTGGAATAGAACTGTTCCTATTCCTACATTAGAGGCATCGCATTGCACGAAAAATGGCCGTTCAAAGTCTGGACTGTTCAGTACCGGACTAGAAACTAAGCTTTGTTTAAGTTTTTCAAACGAATTCAGAGCTTCTGGTGTTAGGGTGAAATTTTTTGTCTTCTTTAGCAGGTCTGTAAGTGGTGATGTCAGTGTGGAGAAATTTTGTATAAACCTTTGATACCATCCTACTGTACCGAGAAATCTTCTAACATCTTTACGGTTTTTAGGAGGTATTATCTTAAGAATCACATCCATTTTACTCGTATCCGGTTTTAATTTCCCTCCTCCTACAATATAACCTAAATAGCGTAGCTCTTTATAACAAAATTTTGATTTTTGCATATTAATCGTGAGGCCTGCAGCTGTCAGTTTATTTCCAACAGTTATCAACATTTCCATGTGTGTTTGGAAATCTGGAGACACAATGAGCAGGTCGTCGAGATAGACGAATACCCGGTCTTTAAGTTCATGTGGGATGACCTTGTCCATGAGGCGGCAAAGGCGTTGGGCAGGGCATTGCACAAACCAAAATGCATTACTTTGAATTGGTAATGAGGTCTCCCTTGTACTGTGAATGCTGTCTTCGCTCTATCAGATTTTTCCAATGGGATCTGCCAGAAGGCATCCTTTAAATCTACTGCAGAAATATAATAGGTATCACCTAATCGAGCTAGCAATCAATCGATGTTGGGGAGCGGATATGCATCTTTTTTTGTTACTTTATTAAGCTCTCTGGCATCTAAGCATAATCGATTTTTATTCGGTTTAATGACAAGCGTTGTTCGGTTATTCCATTCGGCGTTAGTAGCTTCTTCTATGACATCTAGCTTAACATGCGGTCCAATTCAGCATAGCTAAGTTTTTGAATTGCAGGACTTATGGGATAGTATCGCAGTTTTTTCGCGGGAGCGTTTCAATTGAGTGTGTCTCAAGATATGTCTTACCAAGTCCATATTGAGTGTAACATCTAAACGATAATTTTACATTTTCTAGCATCGAGGATTGTTCTGCTGTTAACTCGTGAATATCTAGGTCCTGTTTATTCATTTCTAACTCATTTACAATGATAGCATTTATACAAATCTTTGTGCCTAAACGTTGCCAAAAGTCATATCCTAAAATAAGTTTTTGTTTGAGGTTTGGTACGAGGTAAAGTATAATTTCTTCATTTTTATCACCGCATTGTATTTTTGTTTTAACTTTTCCTATAATTTGGTGTTTCTTTCCATCGGCCGTACATATTGATGATTTGAAGTCCATAATTGGGATGTTCATTTTGTTAACATTTGTTAAACAATCATCGCCTAAACAGCTTATCGAAGCTTCACTGTCCATTAAGCTTTTAAATTTTATTCCATTTATAATCACGTCCATGTAAGGTCTAATGTCAAATTCACCGGATATAATAGTTGATGCTATTTCCTTTCTTTCGCGTTTACGTTTTTGATACCTTTGCCTAGTTTTTAATATCCGATTTTTTTGGTCCGAAAACATCTTTGAATATTTCTGCTCTTTTTTTGTTATAAATTTCTAGCCTGGTTTCATGCGGAATTATTTCTTTCCTTTTATTTACATTATTTTCGCCCAAAGTTTTCTTGGAATTGTGAAGTAAATTCTTTATAGAATGGTCTTTTACTGGCTCTGGTTTTGTGGTAAACATGTTGGTTCAGTTTTCAACATACTCTTCTGGCTGTTTCCCTTACATTAAGGACAGTTTGGTGATATCACATTGTCGAACCCACATCGGTAACAAAAAAGATTTCTTTGAGTCAGCGTACAGTCAACGAAAGAATGTCCTGGAGTTTTACAATTCCAACAATTCAATTGTTTACTTGGAGTGTTTCCGTGGTTAATGGCTTCGACATGATATTGGCTGCTATCTTCTTGTAATTCTTCGTTGTTTTTGCTTGTTGGCGATAAGGTGTACGTTTTGCCAAATTGCGTTCGGCTCTACGACATTCCTCGAGAAAATGATCCATGCTACTAATTTCCATTGGGAAAATAAGCTGTGTCACTCCATCTTTCAGATTGTCTTTTACCAATCGAACTAACTCATATTCTGGAATACTGAAACGCAACTGATTTTGTAGTTTGACTATATCTGCAATGAATGCATCTGCAGATTCAGAGGAATGTTGACGTCTCTCCATTATTTTTCGTTGGATTTCGAAGTCACTTTCATAACGCCTGAATTTACGTATCAAGCGATATTTCAAATGTCCCCACTCACACGAGGGATTTTGCCTATTAAAGTCCCAAAACCATTGTTGAGCACTAACTGAAACTAGGTGATAAAAACTCTTCATGAAAATGCTCCAAGGACACTGATATTCTTCTCGTAAAGCTTCAGCACGGAAAACGAAATCTTCCACACTCATCATTTGATTGCTGTCATCGTATTTGATACCCTATTTTTCCATTTGTAAGGGTGTATTGTGGTTGAAACTAGGTAACATATTCAGTGGATTGTATTGGTATTGCGGTTGTGATGGTAAAAACGTTGGTTCTGCTTGGTTCCTATAATTGTTGTTGTTTTGATTTGGTAAACGATCTTGGTTATTATTTGCATTTGCCTGAATTCTGTGTGGGTTTTCGAAAGTGCAGTTATGTTCTGACCTTAACGAGTCTCTTATAATTTGAGGAACAAGTGCCATTAGATTTTCTTGAACTTGTCTCATAATTGTAGCTTGTGCTGCACCTACAGATGCACTAACGTAATCCCTCAGTGATAATCCATCGCCGTTGATGGGCGTTTCTGGTCTCACTTCTTCAGCAAGCCTTGGCATTTGTGTATTTTGTTGCTGCATATTTGTACGTTGTTGAACGATGCTTCTAGCTGTCAAACTACTACATTCTGGTGAGCGAAGTGTACTGGCTGTTTCTGGTGGTGATGTTGTTTGAGGACCTGTACCAGGTGGAAATTGTAAGGACATTAACGATGTTATTACATTTGTAGTTGTTTGAGCTGTAGTAGCAGTATTATTTATAGGCTACATTGGAGGTTGCTGAATTACCTACATTAGAGCTTCTATTACCTCCCAGACGATTAGATGCTCTGGTATTCCTGGTATTACTAGAGCCTGGTATTACTATCTATGTCTACCAAAAAAAACTTGTAATTCAAAAATAAATTCTTATGGTATACGAGAAAAAGGTAGCTCTTGATAACTGCTCGTACTTAGAACACGGTGTTTTGTAAGTATTCTAAAATTTCGAAATTTTATACACTAAATGTAGATAAAGTTTCAAAAATATATATATATAATATATATATAATATAGCCAAGATTCAATATAATTGCGTTTTGTTATGTTAGTAAATTTATACAAAAAACAAAAAGTTGTATTTTACTGGTTCACACAGCACAGATAATATATTTTTAGACATATAACGGATATATGCAATTATTATTATTTTTTCTTTATTTAGCTAATCTATTATTATTATTATTATTATTATTATTATTTTTATTTAGGTAAGTACGAGATAAATTTCGAGTTGGTTATCGGTAGCTCAGTGTATGTAAGGATTGATGTGGCGAAAACTTATTCTTCTGGAGTCCAACAATTTCCTTTCATATCTAATATTAATATATTTCTAACTTTTCATAGAAGTATAGTATATAGTTATTAAGTTAAATACTTTGTTGTTTTTAACTTATCTTTCTTTTAAAATGCTCGAACGTTGGGCGCCAAAATGTAATGACTACTTTTTTTGACATCAATTTGCGGAGCTGGCACATAGGCTGTAGTTGAGGCTTTAGCTCGCCGGGTGTGTAGGTTCCTTCGTTTTCCGCTAGTCATTGACATTTAAAATTTTGTGCCAGTAAACCGGGACGGTATGGAAAGAGGTTTTATTAGGAAGTAAGTTTGCTTAGACCGAGATAGGATGTAGGAGAAATATTAAGATGCAAGAATTCGGATGTATATGTCTTGCGAAGGCTGCCTACCCCTATTGATATATCACAGTCAACCATGACATCTTGACAAGCCCAAGTAATCGTTAAGATGTCCCTAAATAAGCAGAAGATTTCGCCATCCTAGATTTGCCTCGCTACCTTACCAAATCTCTCTAATGGATAAATTAATACATTATCTTTTGAATTATGTGACAAACATAGATTAAATCTTTAACATTATTACAATCATAATTCGAAGTTATTTATTAACAAAATATTTAATAGTCATAATTCTTGAGTATAATTATAATAAGAAATTTTAAAACAATGTGATTTTATTTAATACTAAAAATGTTAACCTAATCATGTACATGAGAGAGTATAGAAGTAATTTTTTTTTTTATATTAATACGACTGATAATACTGGTACATATAAAATATGAATTTTAAATTTAATGTGTTTATAACACATTAAATAATCTTAAACCTTTAATGTTCTTAGATTAACAACAAATTTGAATTAGTAATATGTTTACAAATTTTAATCAATGTATTTTTCTTTTTTTTTTTAATTTTTAGACGTTCGTTAATTGTATTCTAATAATATGTTTATTATAATATTAGCATATATTTTTTTTTAGTAATATAAAAATGTTTTTTTTTTCAATAATTACATACACATGACACACAAATTTCACAATAAAAACATTTAAACACGTGTTGGAGACAAAATGGTCATAACCTTCAACTTGGAAGATTTGAAGGTCATGTCGCTGGCAGCGATTTGCTGGGATGCCGCAAAGTTCTTTTCCTTTATATTTTGTTTTAAACTATATTTGTTACCGGTTTTCTCTTGGCTTTAGATATAATTTTGGTGTCCTAGCTCACTCTGGAATAGTATATATTTTTCCAACCCTGTTTGGTATACTTGCTTCTCTCGACAGAATTCCACCCTTTCTCTAGCTGCTATAGGATGCCTCCTTGGTCTTGTCGTGGTAGGAAAAATTTTTTTCTCCAATAAATTACAATCTTGTTCGATTGGTTCAGATTCCTTCTTTATGCGACGGCGTGCATCTCCGAAAAAAAAAACTTTTCACAGGAACTCAAACTAACAGTCCCCTATGTCAACTAATACCCTTTCTTGCAACTCTGCATTTTTATATTTCTTATATATTGGCAAGAGTGTTTGTTGTTAATTCAATGTGACCAGTTGGATAAACAAAATAAACATGAAGAAGAATTCTGTTTGCATCAATTTGCTATTTACAAATAATGTTTTTTCTTTAAGTTTTGTTTTTCTTTTTTTTTATGAATTATAAATAAAGAAATGATGTAAAAATATGTGCGTGTGAAGTGGTACGTGTGTGTGACTGTCACATATTTTAAAATATTTGTGTGTAGATGCAATGGAAGTTTTTTTTGAAACGAAAGATTTAATTATGAGTTAAAAATCTAATTCTTGCAATTGCCAAATATTTGTTTAAATTAACTGCCTGATAATGGCTTAAAAGTTGACACTTACGGAAGTCAATACCCATGTGTATGTAATTTCTACTCAGGCGATAATCTTTTATTTGAGCTTTTCTTAATTTTATAATTGCTGTGGACAGTCTGAGATTTCAATCTGGTGATCTGGTTTGTTGCCATTCCCTTCTAAGTTTTCTTATTTTAAGAAAAAAGTTTTCAATATTATAATTGGAAATATGCTTATTATCTTTTTTTAAAATTAGATTTTTTTCAATGATTCATGGCTGAACTAACTAACAACTTAAAGCCGTTGAAATTGAAAACTCAAGTTGCGTAAGTATAGCCTTTCTCTCATACTGTTTAACCCTACGTTCATATTTCTTTTGCTTTAAAATTCTCTCATGAATGCGATGATATTTTGTGGTAATGATATGACGCCTTTTGTTTGAAAAAAATATTTTTCCGATTATCGCAGTTGTGAAAAAATCAATTTAGTGCTCATAAAGGGTTTATGAAAATGTTTAGTGTTAACACTACGGTAACCGTGTACCTTTTTTGATTTAAAAATTCTTGCATTTCTTTAATAATGAAGTTATAGTAACGAAACTTCAGATCGTTGCGAAAAAGGTGCTTCCAAAGCTTAGAAACTGAAGAAACCATAATTTTGTTAAATATATAATGGCTTAAAAGTTTACACCTACGAAAGTCAATAACCAGAGTACCCTGTATCCTATATTATTTTTATGTGTTTTGCACCACAATTAAATTTTCTTTGCAGTATATATTATTTTTATTGCCTTTTGATTCATTTAAGTTAAAATTTAAATTTTTTTGTTTAAACTAGTGAATAAGCTTATCCATATCAGGCAAAAGTTTCATTGTGAATATCTAGCTCCGTTAGGATCTAAAGGAAAATGATTTCAATAAGTAAGCTAAATTTGAATTTTCTAGGTTATTTAGGAGCACCAGAAAGATGAATAAAAGGTAGTACGTAACAACTTACAAATATTTCTCATTATCACTATTTTGGGCCAGACTTTATGATTATGAAAACGATGACGCACATTTCAGCCATTTTTACATCCTTTAATATTGGCTACGTTTTTATGAGTTCTTTTTAGTTTTTTTATAAGTCATGTGAAAATATCCAACATTTATACTCTATAATATTATGCAAAGTTTCAAGCTGTTGATAATATTTTCACTATTCGTGCCAGGTCAAGTAAACTTTCAACATTGTAGCTCCAAACTTGACAGGACGCTGTCAGGCTCAAATGATTTTCAGAGAGGATCTTTTACGGAATCTGTGCTCAATTGTGGATAGGGTGTGCGGTTTCCTGCAATATTTTTTTCTCCCGGGAAACGGGAACAAATAAATCAATCCCGGGAATTCCCGGCAATTTCTTAAAACTTTAGTTATAAGAAAAAAATTCAATGATTTCTTATAAAGGAAATTATTTTATATTATATATTATTATATTGAATTAACGAAAAACTAAATAATATAAAAGTATAACTCAATTTCTAGGATTAAAAAAAATTAAACAAATAAAATTAGTATCTTTCGCAATTTATGTTAAAAGCTGTGTGACTTTTACGTTATTGTGTTTTTGAAATCTATTGGATAAATTTTATTATAAATAGCTTGGCGTTTATTTCCGTTTTATTATATATATATATTTTTTCTTACTAATTTCAACATAAATCTATAAAGTATAAAAAATTACAATAATAGTGTTCAGAAATCTGATTAAAATAATCTCATATACATATGAATACAACATAAGTATCTTAAAGTTATACCGTTTACATCTAACATTAACGAAAATATATTTATATTTTTCGTTGTGTAAATTATACTCTTCTGCAGTAAAAGATCACTCGAAAAATGGCATAGTGTACGTTATAGGCCTTCTAGAGGACATAATTTTTATTACCATTTTGTTCATTTTTATATCCAACATCCAAAATATGGGGTTATATTGAGTTTGTTATTCCATTTGCAAAACGTTGATATATTTCTTAGTAATGAATCCCTAAAATATATTATAACATGCATTTAGATTTTAATAATTTAAACTCATGTAAATGTAAATTTCTAAAAGCCTACTTCAAGGGCTTATTCTTTACACTTGAATGCATGAAAATCTGTACCCTATTCATTATGTGTGATTATGTATATATTCTGGATCCTTATTAAATTCTAAGACGATTTTGGTATGTTCGACTGTCTGTCTATCTCAAACACCCGTAATAAAATGAAATCTTAAATTAGTGTACAACAAATAAATGTGCAGTTTTGGTGGCTATAATAGTATTGGCCAATCCGAATACTTACTTGTTTCTTAGAGGACTTTAAAAACCTGTTAACATCTGTGATAGTTTCAACGATTTTTGAGGAGAATTTTCTAAATTTCTAATTAGGTATATATTTTAGTGCCACACCCACTCTGACCGGAGTTATTAAGGCGTAAACTATATATTGTTAAATTTAAAAAAGGAAGTGTGGCATTTACAAAATATTAAGATATGCATCTTATAATCCAACAATATCTCCAACAAATGCAGTGAATTTTGTGAAAATACCTTCTTGGGTTCTGAAGTTATGGCGATCTAAAGAAAATTAATTAAAAAAATTACTTGCCATTGAATTTTGTTCACCTGGTAAAATATCAAGTTTCGGAGAGAGATTTCAAAGTCATTTTTTGGGATGTAGTTTTAAGGATTTTAGAGGACTCTTTATAAAAGTCTTTATATCATTATTAGTTTTAAAGACTTTGATTTGAAGATTGGCAGGTACTTGGAAAATAAGATGGGCATTTTAAAGATTTACAAAGTTTATTTTACGCCCACTCCGACCGGAGTTATTAAGGTGTAAACTATATATTTTTGAATTTAAAAATATGGGAGTAGACATGTATCCTATAGTCGAACATTTTCTCTACCAAATGCAATACCTCTTTGGGAAATTCTCGGGAAGGTTTTTTGAACGGTTTAGAGGACTCTTTACATAAGTGTTCATATCTGCGTTTAAGAGAATAAGAAGAGCATTTTAATGAGATATAGATTTTAATGTCACGCCTACTCTAACTAGAGCTATTAAGGCAAAGAAAATATATCGTTAAATTTAAAAAAGTGGGCGTGGTATTTTTAGGATTATGGAGAACTATATAAAAGTGTTTATATATATGCTAGTTTTAAAGACTTTAACGCTAGTTTTCGCAGGTAGTTAAAGAATGAAAAATGTAAAATGAAAAAAGAAAAAAGAATGAAAAATCTAAAATGTATAGTGTTACACCCACTCAGAAAATTAGGATAAGAAAATAAAGTTTAGAAAATATTTAACAACGTTTTTAATTTTTTAGGCCATTGTTATAATTTTTTCGGCTCCTTAAATGAAAATTTACGGGCTATATAGAATTTGATGTACCAAATACGAATCAACTTTCAGTTCATTTTATACGGTTTTGATTTTTTATGGCAATGTATAATATTTCCTCCTTTTTAGGCAGTCACATTAGAGTAACAAGAGAACGGAAAATAGTAGCGACAAAATTCCATTTTTCGTACAAAATTAGGAAAATTTTACTCTTTAAAAACACAGTGAAGCTAATTCTAAATTCCCAATGTTTTATAAGTTACCCTCGTATATATTTTTTTTAAACAACTACAGATAGTACTGATGCCAAAACTATCTTGCACTATTTAAAGTCTAAAAGCTATAGGGAACTCATTTCTCTAATACAAGCATTTACATAAGGCTAAACCAGTTTGTATGGGATAAATAATAAGTCTCGGTAATGAAGGTTTTGGTACTTCATTTTAAAATACTTTTTATTAAAATGTACTTCTAAGTATTATTGTTTTTTTAGATGAATCGAAGGGTAAATATCCATTCTTCTTTTTATCATATATATTCCAAAGGAATAGTACGATTGGTATCATATGAAAGTTGTTCAAAAATATCCTATATTAGCTAACAGAAATTTTGGATTATGTTCGAATGCATCCCAAATTCTGTAATTTCTGGGAAAAATATGAAAAACACAAAAATAGAAATACTTACTTCAATTTAATGCGGAATCATCCACAACATTTTTTGTGCTGCCCTAATTTATATACTTTCTAATCTACATAGTTCAAAGCAAAAAAACTTCAACTTAGTTAATTACATAAATAGATTCTGATCCTTAGGTGTCCCAAGACTTACGTTTAAAGCCTTTGAAAAAACCTTGGAAGTTTTTATCGTCTCATATGATCTAATCCTTATGCATTTTGAATTAACTCTTTTCTTTTTCCTGCAATTTTGTTTAGAAAATGAATTTGCTAGACTTTAAATGATGTGATGCTGAATCATTACCACAACTAAATTTCAATTTAAAAATTGCATCTTTGTATGTATGTATGCATGTATGCATGTGTGTATGTATGTATGTATGTATGTATGTATGTATATATGTATGCACGTATGTATGCACGTATGTATATTAAAGTGAATCGATTTGTATGAAGACAAATGCTAATATGCCCCCATAAAATTAAAGATTAATATGTTATAAAATAATCGCCAAAATATTTCGGTTTTATTCCATTCTCGGTTCAATTATTCCATTCTCTAAAAAGATAGTTTTCGATAAACATTGTACACAATTTTTAAATTTTTGTCAAAAAAAAAATACAATATGTAATATACACATGTAGACTAATACTAAATGAGCAATTTTTTTTTTTTAATTACATTTTGTGAAATGCAGAATTTTAGTAAAATTTTCTATGAATTTTTTTAAATACTATTTTATTAACGTTTGAAGATGTCATCATTTGGAATGGTCTTCCTCAGTCTTATTGATATATGTATTCATTTAACCTTTAGCAACAAAAGTAATATTCTAGGATTGCCGTTCCATTAGAGTTTAAGTTAATTTTTATGGTAAATAAATAATTTAGTTAGGAGAAGAAATGTTATAAGAAGCATAAACTTGTTAAAAAAATTACAAATTCGTATAAAATAGCTACTAAACTTCAAAGACATTCTTTATGTTCCTTTGTTTTTCTATTAAATTCATTCATTGATATTTAAATATAATATTGCTGATTTAAACTTTTGAGTACCAGATGTTTACAATTGACCCTTTCGCTTTAAAAGGGTTAATTATCTGTAAGTTTTAATAGTATTAGAATAGACCTCTCCACTGGTAACTTAGAATAATATTGAAATAAGATAATGAAAATATGACAACAAATGTTAATAACATTTTAATGTTTCACGAATGAAAAGAGATGTAATAATTATTTAAATACATATTCCAGGTGCTAATATGTCTCTACTATATTAATTTTAAGTTAATTTTCTTATAACAAATATTTTGGTAATGCTGCTGAAAGAATAATAGTCCAGCTTACCAGCGTTACCCCTTTTTCAACCACCATACTACTTTTTTGATCCCTGTTTTAAAATGGAACTAAAAAGTTGCTTGAAATATCCTACCCTAATATAAATTAATTCCAACGAAGAAATTAATTATTTTTAAATTATTTGCAGTGATGTAAGCAAAGAGCCAGAAGCTAATGATAAAATTTATGAACAACTATTTAAAACATATTTTAAACGAATCTTTTGGACCACATTGGGAAAATTAAAAATAGATTGGATGAAAACTTATATCCTAATTTATATTTTTACTTTGGCTCACAACAGTGTCTCGGAAGAACATCTTTTTTCAAAATTATCACAAATGAATAATGAACTGTCCAACAGACTTAAAATCAGTACTTGTGAATTCATGCTTTCTAGCCTGAATTAATTAGAAGGGGATTTTTAAGATTGGAGACCGAGTGAACACCTCGTACAAAAGTGCAGAAGTTTAATTATTAAAAAGAATTTTATTTTAGGTATTTTTGTGAATAAATATTTATTTCTGCAGTAATAAAAATTATTATAAATAATCTATTTTTTATTAATAAAATTGAACTTAGTAGTTTTCCTTAAAATATAATTCTTTATCAAATAAAAAAATTTTGAGCAGCTTTTTTTTTTCTATGTATTGAAGCAGTTGTTCCCTTTTTCCAAAAATTCATTTTTCTGCGACTTTTCTTTGGACACCTTTTAAAAATTCTCAATGGTGAGGCTGCAGCTCACGTAAATGAAAACATTTAGACGTAATATTTTGGGAATTATTCAAGAACATACTAATCTTCATTTATACAGGGGTACATTTGCAACTTGTTTTCGTAAGGCACTTTAATGTATATTTCGTTGGCTTAATATAGAAAGGGCGTATCTCGAAAGAGAAAACCCCTAACTAATTTTAAATATATTTGAAAGGAAAAAATCCCTAACTCATTTGAAGTATATTATTTTCATATTTTTTTAAGAATTAACCTAGAATTTATAATAAAATTAATTTTTGTGGTAAAGGAATTGTGGCTCAAATAATGATCGAAAGAGAAAAAATGTTCTAAACAAACGGAAGAAAAGTGAAAAGAAAAATAGTAAATTGAAAGTGAGCAATATGTGAGTATTTCTAAAAGTGGTATTTGTAATAAGCCTACTAGGAAATGCATGCTCTTCATTTATCAAAAACTTTATCTCAAATTTAAAGAAGATGTATTGGAAATACCATCTTAAAAATACTTCGAGCCTTGGGATATGAGTCATCAGGAAGAAGATGAAACCAAAAATAAAAGACAGCATTAATTTCGCTCTTTGCTTTGAATTAAAACTGCATACTATTATTAATATTTTTTATTAAATTTTTCCTACTCCTGTAAAATCACAAAAAGTCGATATACGCCTTTTCTATATTAAGCTACCGATATGTATGCCTGTGTATTTCTGTTGCGCAAATCAACTTACGAGTTATTCCAAGAAAAAAGTTAAAGAATATTTGAGTTAAATTGTGTAAGAAAAACTACAAGTTAATGAACATTTAGTTATGTTTACCTCATCTCGTCGATGATGTGTATAATGGAAGTAATTAGTAAAAGACTAATTACAGTTTTACCTTACAATTATAATTAACTTCAAGCAAAGAAATAATTGACATTTATTAAACACTTTGAAGCATATTGAAAAGAAGTGTGAGAGATAATGGTAATTAATATTGGAAATTAAATTTGTTTCTTCATACATAGTTATCAAATTCTTAAAATTTATGAAGAAAACTATTTAAAGTTATAAAAGCAACGACTGAAAATTATGTAATTGAAATTTTAAAGGTTAATTAATTATTATTACCAGTGTTGCCAGTTTGGCCTTTTTAAATCTAAATCTAGACTTTTTATTTTTCTATTAGCCTCAAAATTTTCATTTTAGCTGCCTCTTTTGAGCAAAAACTTTGGTATTTCAGAAAAGAAAAAAATAATTTCATATTTTCTTTTACTAATTTTATTTTTACAAAATCATGCATTTAGGCATTTTTGTGTATTAGTTCGTACAAAAAAAATCGAGACTAGTTTTATTTAACAGAAATTTTTTCTAAATCAAATATAACTTAATTCATCGCATAGGCTAACTTAGTCAATTAGAATAGCTATTCTTTAATAAACATATTTAACCATAGAAACTGATTATGAATACAATTTATAAAATTCTTATTTAAACGAAAAGTCGACCAAAAATTTGGAAATTACTAATCAAAATAATTCAAAAATTACCAAAAAATCACTTCAAAACATTGGGTCATTCTACTATTTTTCTTTGTGTCATTTTGCTGGCAACCGTTCTATGTTTTATATATAAATTTATTACATCTTTAAGAGAAAAAATAACAAAGACTAATGAGAACGAGAAAAAATAAATTTTTGAATTAAAAAAGGATATATGTATATATATATATATATATATATATATAAATATATAAATATATGTATATATATATATATATATATATATATATATATATATATATGTTATATTTTTTCTGCCCTTATTATTGCTTTTTTTTGTCATTTAGGCTTTTTATTATCAATTTAGTCTCTTTTTTTCTCATCTCCTGGCAATACTGTTTATTACCATCTAAAGTTATAAAACTTTATTTAGTATCAATGAAAATATATTTAGAATAAATCATTTTGTCATTTAATTCAACAATTCATTATTAGTTTGTGTTATTGAACAAAAAATTTTTCTTGAATGGAAAATTTTAGAAAATTAGTAAACTAGAGTATTAAAATTCATTCCAGCTTATTAATTTTCTTTTATCAAGCTTTCAGTAACAATTAATTTTACCAAATATTTTAATGGAAAACATCACAAAATTAAAAGTTTTTGATACTAAAATTAAATACACTTAATAATAACAGCATCAAAGTAAACTTAAAAATTTTATCTTTTAAATTTTTTAATATAAAATCAAATACTGCCTCAATGATTCCAACAAGAAGTAAAATTATACCATTACATCCGAAGGAGTTTGCAAAGTTAGTTCGAATTTCGATTTTATAGACCCTTAAATTTCGGATATTTTGGAGTACTTTTTCATTATGTGTGTAAATTAAAAACATCTTATTCAGTAAATTTCAACGTATTTATGGTTATTTATTGTTAAATTTTTTAACTGTGACCCAGTACATTTAAAATCGACAGAGTTTTGGACAGGCACAGAAAAAATGTTGGTGAAAAAAGGTTACTGTTAAAAAAAAATTAAGGATTCCAAAAAATGTATCTTAAATATAAAAAATATTTAAATCTAGAAGATTTTTTTTATATTTGTAATAATATTAACACACCCACAATAAAATAGATGTTACCATAGCTTTCAATATAGTAGGACTAGCCAATTATTTAGTAATTTATCAATTCAATTAAGATACCCAAATTTTATACTTCTAAATGCACCTAAGTCTAATATATTTCATTCGCTGCAAAAAAATTCTTCTATGCGATGTATTTTAAGTTCTAGTTATAAATAATTTGTTCTAATATTTAAATTTCAATTATTACTAATGAAAAGGTTTGGTTCGCTCAAATGGTTTTATTTGTATTTCGGCTTGAGGTTTTATAAATACATAAATAAAGAAAGAAAAAATATTTCAAAAATATCAAAAAAACATTATGTTCGATAAAATACATTAAATAATAAAATACAGCTAATAGTTCCACTACTAATTTGATCAAGACGTTGGACAGACGAAGCATTTCGAATAAGGAACTAATATAAGCCAGATATGATTAGTAACATAAACGAATAGCCACATTATTTGTAAAAAGGCTGTTGCTTTTTTCTTACAGGATAATTTCTTGTTAAGAAAAAAAATTGGTTCACCTTCGAAGACATTTGTGTTTGATTTTGCCTTTAAAATTGGGAATATTTAATCAAATTCCATTAACAAAAATCATAAAACATAATCAATAAAATAAGAAGTTTATTTTTTTCCATTTAATATGTACTATTTTTTTTATATATACATACACAGAAAAAAATATGACTAGAATTTTTTTACTTAATCACTTATTGAGAGTTTTTAGGGACATATCCGCTATATATATATATATATATATATATATATATTGTTACGATATTGTACTTGAATTCAAATATAACGGTTTTAACGGCTGGTTTAAATCTTTCTCAATGCTTCCAGACATTTCCGTTTATGTTAACAGCATTTATCATATCTGTAAAAATTATTAACATAGTTCTAAACATACAACATTGAATAAAAAGCTTTCACCATTGTTTTTAAGTGTGGCAGCACTAGGTGCTTATGCTGCTGGCACTATCATCAAAAGCTAGTTTGGCAGCACTAAGTGTTTATGCTGCTGGCACTATCATCAAAAGCTAGTTTGGCAGCACTAAGTGTTTATGCTAATGGCATTACCTACAAAAACTCTAGATTGTCCGTTAACATTGTAGAAAGAAATAGAGCTCTCAAGAAACATCTAGTAGGCAATACAGTGTATATAAATTGGCCGTGAGAACACCATTGAGTCAGTCTGGTTGGAAGCGTCGTTAAGTAAAGACATATTAACTGCCTTGGCTGTATAATCTTGTACATTATTAAAGTGTGCTGTATAAAGAGTGTAATTTAAGTGTGTGTGTGTGTATTAAAACACAAAGTGACTTATAAACTGTATTGTTGTACATTTTTAAATAAAATAAAGTGTCGTTACAATTTTTAAACTACTGAACTGCTGTTATTTTTGTAATCAAAGTACAAGTTTATTTAAAGGAAATAAACGACCGTTTTTAAAAGGTAAAAACGTAATAATTGGTGTCAGAAGTGGGATTGCAAAATAATAAGCAGTCATGAAGTTTGAAGAGTTAAAAGTGGAGCAACTCAAGAAAGAATTGAATAAGTTGGAGTTACCTACAGCTGGTAATAAAGCAGAATTACAAAAGAGGCTGATAGATGAATTCAAGCGGCGTAATATTGACATCGGAACTTACGAATTCGAGTATAAAGAAGAAATGGAAGTTTCTACCCGTGCAACAACAAGCATGGATTTATCCACAATGTTTGCTGCTTTGATGGAGCAATTTAAAGAAGTTAAAGAAGAAAATAAAATAATGGAAATTAAATTTCAAGAAACTTCTAAAGAACTTCTTGCTGAAGTTCAAGAAACTTCTAAAGTAAATAACGAGAAACTTCTTGCTGAAGTCAAAGAAGAAAATAAAATAATGGAAATGAAATTTCAAGAAACTTCTAAAATAATGGAAATGAAATTTCAAGAAACTTCTAAAGTAAATAACGAGAAACTTCTTGCTGAAGTTAAAGAAACTTCTAGAGCGACAGACGAGAAACTTCAACAAATTTCGGAAGTTATAAACAGCAGAGTGGATAGCATTGAGACAAAGGTGTCCGACTTAGAGAACTGTCTAGATTTACAAGCCAAAGTCGATAAAAAGCTATCCGATTTAGAGAATGAAATAGCCAAAGGTGTTGATAAAATCTACAAGACCTAGAAGTAAAGTTTAATAATCTTCAATGCCAAGATGGACAGATGCGAATTATACCAGAATCCTCTAGTAGAATAAAGGCCCCTAGTTTTGATGGCACCACACCATTTAATGTGTTTAAGTTCCAGTTTGATACAATTGCCATTAGAAACATGTGGAATGACGAAGAAAAGGCTATAGAGTTGATATTGGCCTTAAAAGGAAATGCAGCAGTGGTTCTAGAAAGCGTACCAGCGTGTAACAGAAACAGTTACAATGACATAATGGAGGCGCTACAACGTAAGTACGCTGGTGAACATAAAAAGGACTTATACCGAATGGAATTGCGTGGTAGAGTGCAGAAGCCCAATGAGACACTACAAGCCTTTGCGTTGGAAATCGAACGTTTGCTGCAGCTTACTTATCCAGGGGAGAACAGCCCGTTTTTGGACCATTTCAAGACAGAGGCATTTGTTAATGGCATTCGCGATCCTGAAATAAAACACGCGGTTTGTGCAACACCTAAACCATCATTTACTGAAACCGTCTCATTCGCACTGGCACAAGAAACGGCGAAAATAATTTCAAAGCCGCAAATATGCAAGGTGCGAAATGTTGAAGTTGTTTCTGATAATGAGAGAAATATAGTCGACGAATTAAAAAAGGTTTTGGAGGCGTTTAATGAGAAGCAAAATAAAGCAAGAGTAAAATGTTATAATTGTGGTAAATCGGGTCATATTCAGCGAAACTGCAAAGCACCAAGAAAACGAACCAGATCTGCCTCGCCTCAAAGAAATAACCGGCAGTCAAATCAGCAATCATCACAAGAATCACCTTTAAACTAAAACGAGCTGGCACTATGGGGCAAGAGCTAGCTCCCACATCTGAGGGCCCCACCATCTCCATATCCGTAATGCAACAGAAAAATAGCAATCTTACTGCTTCGGGGTACATCAACGGTCAGAAGCACGTTTTTACTGTAGACACCGGGGCATCACAGTCTATCGTCAGGCCAGATTTAGTCAAGAAAACAATTGAACCATTATGTGGGGTAAGCCTGCGCACAGCTACTGGTGAGCCGGCCACGGTCTATGGTAAAGTAAATGTGGAATTAACCATTGCCAATGTTACCGTCAATCATGTATTCATTGTTGCCGACATTGTGGACGAAGTCATCATTGGTGCTGATTTCATGATTAGCCATGGCATTACTTTGGATATGGGACAAAAAGTTATGATTTGGCGAAATGTGGAGATACCCCTTGACGTCGGATATGAAAATAGGACTCAAGTAAGAAAGCTAGTTACCGTCGAGCATCAGAAGCTACCATCACAGTCAGAAACTTTAGTATGGGCTCGCATGGAGGGAGATTGTGAGGACAACAGTTTGTGGGTAGTAGAACCAGCAGAAATAACAAGTGATCTTGTAACAGCAAAAGCCCTCGTTAAACCCTGCAACAACAAAATAGTTCCTGTAAGAATGCTTAACCTGTCCAGCTACGAAAAAGTCGTTAAGCCAAATTCTGAAATAGGTCAATGCACTTCAGCAGAGGCAGTAATCAATTGCGAGAAAAACCCGCAACCTGCCAATAAATCCACCAAAGAACACGAGCTTCTAGCGGAATATGTGGGGAAATGGGTAGAAGGATTAACGCCGCCAGACAGAAATAAGGCCAAACAGATTCTGAAGAAATACAGCTCCGTCTTCGCCTTAAAAAGTCAAGGCCATGGTAGAACGGCAATTGTAAAGCATCAAATAAATACTGGCGAAGCGAGGCCAATAAAGCAGGCGCCCAGAAGTGTTCCTCTAGCAAAACGAAGTGAAGTGAAGGAGTTGGTCAATGAAATGGAGCGGAATGGTATAATCGAACCATCTTCAAGTCCTTGGAGCTCGCCTGTTGTTTTAGTTAAGAAGAAAGATGGCAGCACTAGATTTTGCGTCGATTATAGAAAACTGAATGACGTCACCAAGAAAGACAGCTACCCGCTACCAAGAATTGACGACACCCTGGATACACTAGCTGGAACACAATGGTTCTCCACATTGGACTTGCAAAGTGGTTATTGGCAGGTAGAGATTTCAGAAAAGGACAAGGAAAAAACCGCCTTTAGCGCGAGTGATGGGTTATGGCAGTTTAATGTGATGCCATTTGGACTCTGCAATGCTCCAGCCACATTCGAGCGTTTAATGGAACAGGTATTGAAAGGACTTCACGGGAAGACATGCTTGGTGTACCTCGATGACATAATTGTCATGGGTAAGACTTTTGATGAACATCTGAATAACCTTGAAGAAGTCCTTAAACGTATATCAGCGGCTGGACTCAAACTCAGTGTAAAGAAGTGTGCGTTGTTCCAGAAAGAAGTTAAATATTTGGGACATCGCGTAACAGCAGACGGAATATCAACAGATGAGGATAAGATAATGGCTGTTAAGAACTGGCCACGTCCGAGAAATCTCCACGAATTGCGTAGTTTTCTTGGCCTTTGCACATACTACAGACGATTTGTCCCGAATTTCGCCAATGTAGCCGCAAGCTTACATGAGCTGACCAAGAAGTCACAATCATTCCAATGGTGTGAAGCACAAGAATTAGCATTCCAGAAGCTCAAGGACCTGTTATGTACGGCACCAATTTTGTCATATCCTATACCTGGAGAAACATTTGTGGTAGATAGCGATGCGAGCGGATACGGAATAGGCGGTGTACTTTCACAAGTAGTCGGTGGCACTGAAAGGGTCATCGGATACTTCAGCCGAACGCTTTCGAAGCCTGAAAGAAACTACTGCGTAACGCGGCGAGAACTTTTGGCAGTATTAGAGTGTGTGAAGCATTACCACAAATATCTGTATGGCCAACACTTCCGACTGAGAACCGATCATTCTGCCCTCAGGTGGTTGCTGCAATTTAAACAACCTGAAGGACAACTGGCTCGTTGGATAGAGCGGCTTCAAAGCTATGATTTTAGCATCGAGCACCGGAAGGGTTTGAAACACGGCAATGCGGACGCGCTGTCAAGACGGCCCTGCAACGTGGAATGTAAGCATTGTACAAAAGCCGAGGAAAAGGAATGTATCATCGATGTTCGACTAATGCATATAGAGTCCAGTGAAGATTGGTCTGTAGCGCAAAGAAATGACCCCATACTGGCAAAAATAATATCGGCAAAAGAAGAAGGTAGAAGGCCAGCCCGCAATGAAATATCCGCCGAAAGTCCACAGATGAAATCATATTGGGCCCTATGGAATAGTCTACAGTTGTTAAATGGCTGCTTATACCGCATATGGGAAAGTGCTGACGGTAAAACAGTGACAAATCTAATTGTAGTACCATCCTCTAAAATAAACGAAGTAATGAAAGAGTTCCATGACGGCCCCAGTGGTGGTCATCTTGGTGTAACAAAAACCTTAGAAAAGTTAAAACAACGTTTTTATTGGGTGGGTTGTCAGCAAGCAGTAGCCGATTGGGTAGCCAATTGTTCGCAATGCATAGCAGCAAAGGGCCCAGTAAGAAGAAGTCGTGGACAACTTCAGCAGTATAACTCAGGCGCGCCATTCGAGCGGATTGCAATGGATGTCGCAGGCCCTTTCCCCGTCAGTGATGCCGGAAATCGTTACGTTCTAGTGGTTATGGATTATTTCAGCAAATGGCCAGAGGTATATGCCATACCTGATCAAGAAGCTAAAACGGTTATAAGTGTATTTGTGAACAACTGGGTGTGCCGCTATGGTGTTCCACTGGAGTTGCATTCTGATCAGGGTAGAAATTTTGAATCTGCCGTATTCAAGGAGATGTGCGATTTATACGGAATAAGAAAAACGAGAACAACGCCACTGCATCCTCAATCTGATGGCATGGTCGAAAGATTCAATCGCACTCTGGAGGAATATTTAAGAAAAGTGGTCAGTGCACATCAGAAGGACTGGGATGAACACATACCGAAATTTCTATTGGCATACAGATCAGCTGTTCATGACTCAACCTCTCGAACACCTGCAAAAATTGTCTTCGGGACAGAACTTAAGTTGCCTGGTGATTTAGAATTCGGTATTAAGCCCTCATCAACAAATAGGGAAAACACTTCCCAAGAGCAAGATGACCTGAACGAGCTACATGAATTCGTACGCGGACGAATAAAAATGACCAGCGATAAAATGAAAGCCAGATACGATCGAGCAGCGAATTCTGAAGGATTTAACGAAGGCCAGCTTGTACTGTTGTATAACCCACAACGTAAGAAAGGACTGTCTCCCAAACTACAAACCCATTGGGATGGACCATACAAAGTGATTAAGAAATTAAACGACGTGGTGTACAGAATACAGAAAGAAAAGAGCCCGAGATCTAAAATGAAGGTTGTACATCTAGAACGACTAGCTGCCTATGGGAAAAGTGAATTCGTGCCTATTCGGGACGAACAGGCTTAAGCGGGGGGCAGTGTTACGATATTGTACTTGAATTCAAATATAACGGTTTTAACGGCTGGTTTAAATCTTTCTCAATGCTTCCAGACATTTCCGTTTATGTTAACAGCATTTATCATATCTGTAAAAATTATTAACATAGTTCTAAACATACAACATTGAATAAAAAGCTTTCACTATTGTTTTTAAGTGTGGCAGCACTAGGTGCTTATGCTGCTGGCACTATCATCAAAAGCTAGTTTGGCAGCACTAAGTGTTTATGCTGCTGGCACTATCATCAAAAGCTAGTTTGGCAGCACTAAGTGTTTATGCTAATGGCATTACCTACAAAAACTCTAGATTGTCCGTTAACATTGTAGAAAGAAATAGAGCTCTCAAGAAACATCTAGTAGGCAATACAGTGTATATAAATTGGCCGTGAGAACACCATTGAGTCAGTCTGGTTGGAAGCGTCGTTAAGTAAAGACATATTAACTGCCTTGGCTGTATAATCTTGTACATTATTAAAGTGTGCTGTATAAAGAGTGTAATTTAAGTGTGTGTGTGTGTATTAAAACACAAAGTGACTTATAAACTGTATTGTTGTACATTTTTAAATAAAATAAAGTGTCGTTACAATTTTTAAACTACTGAACTGCTGTTATTTTTGTAATCGAAGTACAAGTTTATTTAAAGGAAATAAACGACCGTTTTTAAAAGGTAAAAACGTAACAATATATATATATATATATATATATATATATATATATACATATATATATGCATAATATAAATATATATATACATATATATATATATATATATATATATATATATATATATATAGCTTTAAAAAGTAGGCGTAATGGCGTATGACATTATACGCTATCTGTGTGTCATATTTCATGTAAATAGCTTCACTAATAACATGTAAAATTTTTTTTAAGTAATAAAATATGGATGTGACGTCCAAGCGAGATCTAACAAAGTCTGTTAGCATCCCTGGCATTGGTACTATTTATGAGTTAAATTTCCTGAAAATCGATTCAGACAATTAGACGTGATTAATGTACAAACAAACAATTAACGAACAAACGTACATCTCATTTTAATAATATGTATAAGGATATAAGGATTTATAAAACGTATTCTATTCAACTTTATACGAAAATGAAAATTACTTAATTACATCCAATATAATGCATTTAATTACCTTATAACACATCTCAACACGGGTGAAAAGTATATAAGATTCGGAACAGCCCAATATATCACTCTAACTCATTTTTCTTACTTAATTCCCTAATCATAAAGAAGCACAATTTTTTTTTGTTTAATATACTGAGTTGAATTTATTCGTTGTACCAATAAATACTTGAACATATTAGTGGTACAACAGTTACTAGAGAAGAAGAAACAAATAAATTTCTCACTGAATGCAAAACCTCAAATAACTTTTACTATTTTTATGAGTTGATTCAGTGTGTAAAAAGAAAATCATACTATATCAGTTACACTCATACTCTCATTTATACCAATATTCATAAGTATTTATTTGTTATATTTGTTTTGAGTATACTTTCAGTTCTAATCTCGCACATATTTACTAGAGACATATGTATCTAAAATCAAATATTAACCGGAAGAAAGGAATATTATATGATACATTTGAATTCAAAACACGCTGTACGTGTACCTAATGCAGAATTACATATAACAGGATATTGCGAACAGAGAAGACAGTTGAAACTTTTGCGAATTATAAAGGTGCGTTGTGGTATATAAGAAATTCAAAAGGATCGCAATGTACAAACACTTTGCAAGGAAAATATGTTATATGTTTTCCCATTATAAAAAAAAAATATATTTTGTGAATCCTCTATTAAATTTACATAAGTCAATATTAAAAAAAAAAACTCAAAAGGTTAAACTAAATTATCTTTTGTTTGAATTAATCCTCTCACTCTCTTTAGGTTCTTATATCATGCAAAATCCTTAAACTCATATTTTAAATCCGAACATCATCATGTACACGTGTTCATAAAAAAACTAACACATCAACGTAGTAATACTCCTGTAAATATGCAATTTTCCAGAATTTGCTAATATAAACAAGTCCGTGTTCTCCTCCTTTTCAAACACATACACACCTTCGTATACTTACACCATAAATAAGCATATGAAGATTTCTTCAAATTCGTTTACTTTTGGGGTTCAAAAAAATTTTTAATTTTTTTAATGGCACATCAACGCTATCTTGTACCCTTTATAAAATCGAGTAAAAAACGAAGTGTTCGTAAATTTTTTTCAATTTTTTAATTGTGTTTAATTCTGTGATGCCTTTTCACATCCAACCGCAAAAAAGCTCTTCAAATGATGTTAATAAATAAAAATTTTCACGTATTAATTATGTTACTATGAAGTAAATTTTTCAACGACAAAAATATAATAATATTAAAAGTAACATAAAATTCCAAAACGAATTAACTTTTGTGTGCCACTTGATTCCGATATAAACTATAATAACAGCTATAGATTAATAAATAATAATAATAAATTTCACCGAATAATAATAAATAATAAATTTCACCGAATTCAATTAGATACCGCGATCTCAGGACAAGAATACTTTTTATGTAATTTTCTGGTGAAACCCACTTTTCGCTTGACTAAAACACAATTTCTTATTATAAATATATTTTTACTTACAATTTAAGGAAAAAAATTCTAAAATAATGTAATCAAAATTTTAGGTCGATTTTAAAGAGTTATAAAATTTTTGGAAATTAATATTTCATCGCACCATAATGATTTTAAAATTTAATTTGAAAACCTTTTATGATTACGCGATACCTTACGTCATTAAAATTATGCTATGAGTGTGATATATCTCAAACTATGCCTAATTATAAGAGCAGCAAACTTCAATTCTTCCATTCATTTTTTAATTCTCGAAACGGCGCAAATTTTCTAAACGAAAAACTGCAAAGAAATTAAATTTTTCAAGTGTGCGTTTCACAACTTGTCCACAATGTAATTCAATACTGGTCAACGACAGACTTGTGTTTGTGGTTTACATTAGAAGAATTGGACACATATACTCATCGATTATAGCAATCAAATGAAAGAAATAAAACTAACCATTTTCTTTTTTGTGGACTTTTTAAGTTTGAGTGCTTGTCGGTACCGTTCAATATAGTATCGGCAAGGTCTTGAATTTTTGCCGTTTTACTCCACCAGGTTTTGTTAACCTAATTGCATCAAAAGTTGTTTTAAATTAACAGATTTAAGAAAAAAAAAATATAATGTTTAACGTCGGATTCGTAAAGGTAAACTTAAAAATAGAGTCCCCCATATATGTATGTATGTATTTATTGAATAAGGATTATTTAGATATGCTATTATAAGAATTCAAGACAGAGAACGCGATTTTAACTTATTGTTTCATAGTAATATCAGTAACAACAAAAGCTTTGAATCATTTCTATGTTTATGACTAATAACACCCTATGTTGAATAAATAATATAGTATGAAAATATGAAAAATGAGTTATAATACGAAAAATTAAATTTGGGATAAAAACTATCAATTTCGAATTATACATTCCGATTCTTCAAGTCATAAATTCTCATAAATAAATGACCATAGAATTAAAAATTTTAGGCCATTCACTTCAAGTACCTAGAAACTATATATTGGTATTTAAAGCTTAAAATTATAGATTAATATATATATATATATATTAAAAAAATAATAATAATTTACACTAAGAAAAAGCAGCACTAACCTACAAACTCATTTCTCTTTCTGACAAAATATTTTAGGACTAATTTAAGATTTTTATTCTGTAAAAAAATTCCTAGATATGAAATTTCCACGATATACTGAAATTGTCAGGTAGCAGTATAATAGGAATTGAATTATTAGGTATCGGCGAAATCCTATTAAAACGGGATAATTTTGTTTATTTGCTAAAAGAAACTTAAATTTTTATTTTTATCAAATAGTATGAGAAAAAAATATTAAAGGAGTGTTTAACAATAATTTTTTGTTTAAATAATCTCATATTTGTATATTGTTGAAATTTTTATTTAAATTTTTCAATTGAATTTTAAAGATTCCATTTTTTGTTTCCCCTAGATCTGCCGTGAATTTGATTGATTTCAATTAATTTTTGATTTCATTCATTTGAATTGCAATTCATTGTTCTAATTCAGTTGCATGAATTCAAAATCAATTCAATTCAAAAGAATTGGAAATAAATTGCAATTCACTTCAAAAAATTCATTTGAATTGGAAACGAGTTGAGATTTATTTCTGCCTAATTCGTTTGAATTGGTTCAAATTTCATTAATTTTTTTTTGTTGTGAAAAGTATTAATTCAAAATTTAGTTAATTCGTAACGAATTAAAATCAAATAAGAATGATTCATTTACAGCTCTGCTAAAAATTACTGTTTTATTATTTATTGAAAATAAAAATTATGCAACCCCCAAAAAAATTTAAAACACATCATTTGTATATTCGTATTTTGATTTTTGTTTATTGAAAATTATGTTGAAAAAATTAGTAAATAATAACATAATGAAATAACTAAAGGAATACAGCATACATATTTATATCTATATATTAACACTTAAAGGATGGTCCGAAATGCTTTTGGTCATTTTTGAAACAATATAAAGTGACTAGTTTTTGGAATAATTTGTGATTTAACCTCACTTTTTAATTTGGACACATAATAATCTTTGTGCTACGCAGAGATTTTCAGTTAAATTCAAAATCTTTGTACAAAATTTTTTAGTACCGGAGATCTACTAAACTTGATTTATTTGGAGCATAAAATATCTTTAAATGGTTTAGTTATGGCGAACACATATCTTAGCATCTTTATATTATTGGAATCATATAACCCATATACTACAATGACTGGTCACCTGATATAGCCAAATAAATTAAATACATAATTGACAGTCTTTACAATCATTCAATTCTAGTTAATTCTTGCCATACTAACAGGTAAAAATTGACAGTGATATCTCCAAATAGTATTATTTAGAAAATACCTTTAACGTGCCAGCAAATAACCAACCAAAGGATATTAGCTTGGGCTAAAATACTCAGTATTATTCCTGTGCTCCAGATTTTAGAATACTTTCAGATGATCACTTGTTATAAAAATGTATACAGTTTTTAAGATAATTTAAATTTAATTAAGTGATCTCGCGATTATGATTTAGTTCAACTTTGTGCAAAAATATTTCGCATCTCTTAATTTCCTAAAAATTTCGGTGGAAAAATATAAGAAATACTTCATAAATTCTATAAACCAGTATAATGAATAACTCAAATATATAATATAATATTTTACACATGTATTATTTTTACTTATACTAGTTAGGCTATGAAAGAATTACGAAAATATTTTTATTAGTTTCTGCGTTATTAAATTCGGACCACCCTTTATATTAAGAAGTACTTATAGTAGAAAAAATCTTTCACATTTCCTTAGCTATTCTTAGCCAGTTCTAATGGTTTTCATATATTTTTCGGAATATAAGTTTCAAAATCTATGGATATATGAAAATAATTGTTAGTTAACGTTTAAGATAATATATGTATACTAAAATCTTTCCATATCTCAATGAATTTGGAGGACTCGAAGCAGGCTTTGACTGACACAAAGGATTCATCCAGCTGCATTATACGTCAAACCACAACGAGCCACTTAAACCGAGTCCCACTGTTAAACCGATTTTAATGAAATTAAACTCGACAAAATATCTCTCCACCCAAAAAAAAAAAAAAATATTTCTATTGATTCAAAAGTTACAGGGTGTTACCTGATGAAAAACGATTCTGAGCCACTGTGCGATGTAAGCAATTTTACTAAAAAATAACTTGTAAATAACTTGTTAAATTATATTTTTTAGTCCAATTTACAATAAATACTTACCAAATTTTGTGTTTCATTTGTTGGTTATTTTACTTAGTTCTTTTAGATTTGAATTATTTTTTTTTTCTTTTGGAAAAAATACAATAAAGAACATGTTTTTTTTAAATATATAAAATATAATTGGATAAAATACTAAAATATTTTAATTTAAATTAACTTAAATTATCATTTATATTTAAAAATTTAAGTTTTATTTTTTATTATTGAAAATATTAACTCTAACCAAAAATACTTTTCTATAGTAGTTTTTTATGAATAACATATAAAAAGTTAGAAACTATTTTTTTCTACAATAACTAGATGTTTATATATCTTTAACTTAACAAAAAACTTTCTTAATGAACTACAAACACTTAATGTAATTACTGTTGGGTGTACCAGTATTTATTTTCAAGGGGTATCAAAAACTTTTTTCTCTTAACAGGAGTGAGTCTCCTTATTAGTCATAGGTTTTACATATTAAAAATTAGTTCATTTCTTATAAATTTTTTGATAAAACTGTATTCGAGTATTTCCAATATGTAACTGTTACAACTTGGTTTTTTTCTTCGATTTTTTTTTTTTTTTTGTAATTGAAGAATAAAAAAAAAATTGTTTTCTTTCCACATGTATCACAAATACTGATGTGCTCTTCAAATACTAAACGTGGTGTGAATTTTTATTTGACTAAAGGAAATGCAAACTGAAAGTATTTTATATAAAAAGGTTTAAAAAATATGCTGTCAGCACTAATAAGAAAAAAAAGTTACATGCATTTCTGAAAATGCATATCAAAAAACTTTCAAGTGAAACACACATAGTGTCTATATTGGATAAATTTTTATCAAGACAAATGTCAAAATCAACGCGGATTTATGCAATAGTTGCATAAAAACAAAACTAAAGCGAATTCATTAATGCAGTTTGAGAGCTGCAACAAACAAGAACAATAATAAACTATTACCTTGTATATATTCGGACTGATTTTGACGCTTGTCTTGATAAACATTTATCTAGTATAGACACCAGGTTACATTGACTCTTGTGTTCCTTTAAGACTCTTGTGCAAATATCTTTAGGGTTCTTAGAACTACTTACATAAATACTTATGATTTATGAGCATTTATGTAGTTAGAACAAAGTTTACATTTTCATTAGCCATAAGTTTATTTACTAAATAGTACCTCTACAAATGTTAATTCTTTAAATACTTGTTTTCATTCTTAATACATTCTTTTAATATCACACAGTATTTATCATCGATGTTATTTTTGTTTATTTATTATACAAATGAAATATAAAAAATTATATTCATACACATCAATATTGTAAAACATTCTATTTTACAACAATAGGTCTGTTCGTTTGCAAACTGTTTTTACTAGTTTTACTATTTTTACATGTATTTTACTCGAAAAGCGTTTCTGTGCACATAAAAATAGTAAATGTAGCAAACATTTCAAGAGAAATATATTTTACTTGAATATTTTGACGAGCAAGACTAGCAAAAAAAAAATTATTTTCAAATTCCTATTGAATTTTATTATAACTAGAAAATATATATACTTAACTTTTTCAACGTTTTTTGTTTTTTGGAATCTGTGGTCAATTTTGAATAAAGTCTTTCACAAATTTTATACTTTTATAAAACTTATGTGTACAAAATTGTATTGTGCTACTAATTTATTTACCTTTAAGTGATTGGACAATTATGGTCTGATACTTTTGAAATTTTGGTACATTGATTTGTATTTAAATTCGTCTACATTTGCCTATATGTTGACATTTTTTCCTTATTAAAGCCCGTTTAAGGCTTATGGTCAATTATGGACCAATACTAAAAAATGTATGTGGTGGTTTAAGGTTGCAAAGATTTTATTTGTGTTAAGCTCTGTTACATTTCAGATATTCATGTATGGAGTCAAACCCTATTCTTGGAAGACTTTTATATGGAAGTTAGGTAAAATAATGGGCGTATTTTGAACAATAGGTTTCATCCCTGGATCGTCATCCAAATCTAGCTGTAGTTTCCATGGACGGACGTACGTACAAACGGACAAAGTTTAATTGATTCAGCAGGTGATTCAAGCTGATTAGTATATTTTAAGGTAGTTTTTATTAGCAACAGTAGGGTATAAAAATGAACAGTGCAATAATGCATTCGATTCCAGCAAAGCATCCACTTGTGAGGATTTTAAAGTTATAAAACTTCTACTATTTCTCACACACAACAGGATGCTTTACAAGCAGATCAAGAAATTGAAGTACTGATGATATTCAACAAGGTTAATATTTATTTTCTCCACTAATTGTAATCATACGTATCCTTATGTATAAGAAATTCTATAAGGAAATATGCGAAAAATTAACTGCAAAGGAACGTATCACAGTATTTTTGAGATATATATATATATATATATATATATATATATATATATACATACATAAATAAAAATTTTAATAAAAATTTTATTTTTTTATTTACACTAAAATTTATTTTACTACATTCCATTTTCTTACTTTTTCATGCAAAAGTTTATTTTTGATATTTTTTTTAAGTTCTTTATTTAATAGTTTTGCTAGAATTTCAAACGAACAAACCTAATATTTTACGATACTTCGTACGATAAAAACACATATGGAAAAAAGTTTTTTTTTTATCATAAATATTTACATCACAGATGTACCAAAAATTATTGTTATTTGAAAAGATGTTTATAATTTTGTACATAAGAACAAACATTTAAATTAGGGTAGCTTACGGTTGTAAAATTTTGTCTTTTTGAATTTTAATCATTATAAATTTTAAATAGAACGCAGATGATGAAAATATAAAGCAGGTTAGATTTTTTTTAACTTTTTATTTATTTATAGAATATGCATTTTATGAGCCTCACAACAAGTATTTAAATCTTAAAACTAAAATTAAGCTAGTTTCTCTCTAACGAGAGCCTAAGTGGTTAAATGAGCCTTACATCTGCAGGGTCGTAGGTCGGCTCTACGAATCCTTGAGTCAGTTTGTACTTCAGTAAGAAGTCTTGTTAGTAGATTGGGATGACTCTGTAGTCTAAGAATGTATTTTTCTCTGAATTTTCTGAACTTGTCTTTAACTAACGGCACCTCTAAGATATTTTAATTTCTTATGTACCATGGTGCACCCGTCATAGTCCTAAGAATATTTGATTAGGCCCTCTGTAGAAGATCAGTACTCGTATTACTGGCTGTTTCCCATAATTGAATGCCATATGTCCAAATTGGTTTTAATATAGTTCTATACAGGACGACTTTATTTTCAAGGCTAAGCGTTGATTGTCAGTTAATTAATAAGTGAAGGCCAGAAGCTTTTAACTTCATATGGAGTTTCTTGGATTCTGTATGACGACGCTAAATAAATCGCATATCTAAATGAACACCAAGATATGTGACGTGATCTGAATGGGTATACTTATACCATTAAGTATAACAGATGAACAGTTTCCTTTGCTTAGAGTAAACGTAGCATGGCTTCTTTTCAATTCATTTACCCATATACACCAGTTTTTTAACCATGTATCCATACGTCGGAGATAAATATCTAATTGCCTAGTTGCTATATGTGGATTTTTAATGGAACTGAGTATTGCTGCATAATCAGCAATTGTAAAAATAGTCAATTAATCGCATATAGGCAAATCGGAAGTGTAAATTAAATAGAGGATAGATCCAAGAACACTTCCATGTGGAACACCTGCTTTTATCTCAAATTATTCTGTCACAAACTTATTAAACCTTACTCTAAATATAAGATCAGATAGATGAAACTCTAGCAATATGTGGGTGCATAGTAATAGTAAAAATTTAATTTTATATATAAGACCTTTGTGCCATACTTTGTCAAATGCTGAACAACACTTATTTAATTCAATAGTTTTCCTTATCTCTCCAAACGATTTATATGTTGAATGGGACGATATTTCTGTCATTCAAGAACAGCATAATTTTCTTTTCGAATACTTTCTCGAAAATCTTTGATAAATAAGAAAGCTGGCTATAGGATGACGGTGTAGTCAAATCTTTTACTGGATGGTGTTATTAAATCAGGTCAAATATTTCTAATAATGTCCTTTGTAGTTGCAAAAAAAAAGTAAAATCTTAAATACCTTTTTTAGCATCGAAAATATGCAGATATGGTATTCTGCTAAAAAGGACAAAAAATTACTATATTTGAAATATCGTATGTGATTAGGAATTATTAAAAATATTTTTCGTACGATGAAGGATCCCATTAATGCACATATTTTGTGGTTACATTACACAAACCTAAATACACATTTTCATGTATACATAAAAAACTATGTAGAAACTAAGAACAAGGATTTATGATCGTTTTTAAGAAAAATAGTAGCAAATATGTTACAAAAATAAAAAAGCAAAAAAAAATAACATTTCTAGTTTCAAGTTTAAATAAAAAACGAACAAGAAAGACACAGACACATTCCCCAATAAGCGACAGTTGAGAAGATGTGAGAAAGGAGTTTTTTTTAAATCTAATAAAATGGAAACATATATACGAAGAGAAAAACAAACATAGTTGCTACGTTTTTATGTCAACAATATTATGTTTTTACCGTTATTTTCATTGACTTGAATAATACTGTGAATAATACAAAGTTTTTGTTTCAGTTCTAAGATTTAATGGTTACCCTCAAACAAAATTTGAATATGGTTGACTACAATAATAATATATTTTTAAGCAATTTTGTCAGAAACCAAATATTAGCAAAATGCAGAAAGAACATTATTTCCACAATCATTAAATGTCACCAATATTTATATTTGGTTTTAAAACATATTTTGCTTTGTACAATTTTAAATTAAAAAAATATTAACCCTTGGTTTCCGATTTAGATAAAATTTGGCACATGTGTTGAGGAGGATGTAGAGGCATGTAAAATTAATTTCTCTTATTTTTATTTTAAGACCTGTAGCAATTCTATAATTTTGAAAGTGATTAACATATTTATTTAAATGGATATAATAAAATATTTTTTTTGCTGTGGATTTGTTAAAACTTTTATTTTAAGATGCCATATAAAAATTTTGAATATATTTTTTTTAAATTATTCTTTTGTAAGAATTTTCTTTACTAACGTGTATTGAAAAAAGTCCATCTTTAATTTTTTAATATTTTTTGGAAAGAAGCCTTATCAGTATACTTGCTACAGAGAAAATTTCATAGAGGTCAAAATTTTTAAATTTAAAATGGGATTACTCTTTTTGGAACATTTTATATTTTCCTTAAATGAAGAATATTTGTTGTTCGACTTCGATGGCGGATCAATAAGTCCGTGACTTTCCGAACTCGTAATTACATGAAATGCAACACTATTCAAATCAAGTACCACCTGTTAATAGACTATTGTCAAATTTTGAGTAAGTGTCGTCATTTACTTTGCGTTTAACAACTGTTCAAAACATATAACCTCGTGTATTTTTCTAAAAATGGATTTCGAGTGCTCATTAAACATTATTTTTTGCAAAAAGAAACCGTCAATAAAACCAAGGAAAAGCTCGACAAATACTATGGAGGTCAGTACACCCGAAAATGTCGAAGAAATCCACGATATGGTGTTGGCTGACCGAAGAGTAAAAGTGCGTGAGATGTTTGATGCCATAGGCATTTCATATTTCAGTGTGGTTTCGATTTTAAATGAACAGCTGGGTTTAAGAAAGTTGTCTGCAAGATGGGCGCTGCGTTTGCTCTCAATTGACCATAAGCGCAAACGTGTGACAACTTCAAAGGATTGTTTGGAGTTGTTTAACCGCAATCCGAATGAGTTATTGCGGCGTTTTGTAACTGTGGATGAAACATGGATCCATTACTGTACTCCGGAGATCAGGCAGCAATCTAAACAATGGTTTTCTCTGGGTGAACCTGCTCCGAAGAAGGCCAAGATGATGGAAACAATAAACGGCGAATATTATGCCAACTTATTAGAGCGATTTAATAAGGATTAAAAAAAAAGACTCCATATGGCCAAGAAAAAAGTTATTTTTAATCAAGACAATGCACGGGTGCATACGTGTGCAGTCTCAATGGCAAAACTCTATGAATTGGGCTACGAATTGGTACCTCATCCGCCATATTCTCCGAGAAGTGGTTTGGTTGAAAGAGATTCAGCTCCAACGATAAAATGACCAAACAAATGCCTATTTTAAGGTCCTCGAAAAATCCTTTTTTTTACGCAAAGTAAATGAGAGCACTTGCTCAAAATTTGGCAGTAGTCTTTTAACAGGTGGTACTTGATGGGAATAGTGTTGTATTTTATATAACTATGAGGGAAGTTCGAAAAGTCACGGATTTATTGATCCGCCCTCGTAAAATAATAATTTTATTTAATGTGATTTATTATAATATATGATAAAATTGAATAATATTATGAAATAAAATCAGAATGTGATAAATATAATTAAATCATAATCTGGTGGAATGGGATAATATTGTAGTAAAATTTTATAATATGAAAATATCGAATCATAGCATGAAAAAAAAAAAGAAAAACGAACCACAACATCGGACACAATATGATAAAATGGAACCTTAACAATTATTATTTGTAATCATATCTATTTTTAGCTATAACTATATACTTCAATCATAATATTTTGCTCGTAGATTATGGTCACTTTAACTATATGTTTTTCTCTACATTTATTCAAACGGAAATGCTGTCCAAAATTCAGTTGATCAACAAAATGTTTATACGTAGTAGCCAAAAGCAAAAATTAAGTATGATATGGGTTGTATTTATTTACTCAGAGATATATTGTTGGTTGGAAAATAATTTTGATTCGAGCATAAATTACATAATAACTACACGTAGAGCAACATATTATGATTGGAACATATGATCACAGCGAAAAATTTAAATGATTATTAGTAATAATCATTATGATTACAATTTGTAATATATTGTCCGATTTTATGGTTTGTTCTTTCATGTTAGTATTCGAGTTTTACATATAATTGAACAATCTTATCACATCGTTATCTCATCCTATCAGATTCTGATTTTTTATTATTATATTATTATTTTAACTTATTGTATTGTTATACCATATTGTCACATTTTTATTCCATTTAATAATATTATTGTGCCATTTTTCATATTATTATTTAATTTTATCATGTTATTATCCCAGTTATCTTATAGTTATCTTATCATAATATTATTTCATTTTGTCATATTAATTTAAACTTTAGAAACAAAATATTTTAAAAAACAAACAAGTTATGAGTTTTTCCGCTAAGTTTGTGAAAAGTATAGTTATTGTATTTATTTGAAATATTTTATTGTTATGGGATATGGTTTAAAAACAAAATATACTTTAAGAACAAGAAAAAAGACTGCAAATATTTAACGGATGTAGAAGTAATGATATTCTTCATATTGATAATATTTTGTTTCTGGTAAAAATATGTAAAAACATATAATTAAAATTAAAATTTTTGTTCAGTGTTAACATTAAATGACAAAAAGTTAAACAAAAACATTGTTATCGTGAACACAGAGTTATTAAAATTCAAGAAAACTAACAATGATAACATAATATTATTGTAATGATAATGGTGTAACCATATTTTTTCTCCGGGTGTACTTTTCAAAAATCTCATTTTCGGATTAAAAATCCAAAGGTCTAAAAAAGCTTCAAAAATAAGATAAATCTTCACATATGATAACTGGTAAAAATATAATACACAAGATATCAGTGTTTCGTTTTATATTGATTTAAGCTGTGAGGTAATTGTAGCAACAAATTCGTGCTCCAATAAAAATTATTTGTTGCCCAAAATATTTGAATGTATTCTGCAAAAAATTTTAACCGCGGTTCTATTATTTTTGAAATTTATCACTAAAAATAAAATCTATTCCACAAAGTTTATGATGCGAAAATAATAGTCTTTAAAATGAGTTAGGTTTTTGTTCAAATTTTGTTTTATTTCAAATACACTACAGTTCGTGAACATTTAAAGATAGTTGTATTGGTTTCGAATTTTTGGTTCGAATTTTAATTTAAAAATTTTATGAAATTTAAAAAATTGTCAAATAAAATTTGTGATCAGCTCGTAATCTAGTATTTCCCACAGTGCATATGTATAGTATATGTATACAAATGTTGTGTAAATATTTACCTTAAGGCATAAACATACGTTTGCTTACTTGTATATGCAATATGAGTTGCTTCTAATATTGCAAAAACAAAAAAGAAGTTGAAGAGGTGATAAAATAGAAATCACAATAATAGAATCCAGAAGTTTATAAGCAATTTGTGTGTTTCTATTATGTGAAGGATAGTAAAATTTTACAAGGTAAATACAGATACACATATGTGCGTGATAAAATTTGTTAGTAAAAAATCAATATAAGTTAAAGTTTATTACAATGATGAATTTAATGATGTACTAAAAATTTTGTTTCATACATAATTTAAAAATGACGATATGTGTCATAGAGATTTATGTATATTGTAGAATTTTTTATTAAATTTGTTGCATGGTTCTTTCAAAAAAATTTTATTGCCACATTTGGTGAATATTTTAATAAAAAAGAATATAAGTATAGGTACAAATTTGCTGCCATCAACAGTCGAAATGTCTTCGTCACACATTGTATCGTTTTATAGACAAAAATAACAAAAAAAAAAAAAAAAAAAAAAAAAAACTGAATGGATTAAATCTACATATTGTAGTGCCAATAATATATACATTGAAAAATAAAAATAGTCAAAGAATGTTAATCTATCACGGAGGCAACAAGAGGACTGTGTTAAGTATTTTTTTCTACGAGAATATTAAAACCTCTAATTCGAACTATTTGTTTTATTCGAACAAACATAAGAATATTTTAGATTCGCTAGTTCAACATGTGTTTCGTTTTTGTTAAATATTGTGAGGAAAAATATGGTTGTGGTGAATGTAATCTAAGAGCAGCATATTATTACTGGAATATATGATTACAGTTGAAAATTAGAATTATTATAAATAATAATCGTTACGATTCCATTTTATCATATTTTCCGGGTTTTTTTATTTAATTTTATAATATTATTTTATCATATTGTGTTCAATTTTACAACATAGCAGTGTGTTTTGTAATTCGACTTTACCATATTATAATACAATTTGATCACATTATAGTGAGTTTTTTATATGTTGATCCCATGTTATCATATTATGACCAATAGTTATGTTTCCTCTACTAAATTTATTAAAATAAAACATATTAAAAAGTTATTATTTTTATTAATTTTTCATTAAGTCCATTACACAAGAAAAAAATATAGAAAATTAATTATTAGATATAAATATTAATTTACATATTAATTTTTTTCACATATCGATTACTTCCATATAAATATTTATATGGAAACTTAGTACAATATTTTTATTTTTCCTTGGAAATGTAGACCATAATTTTCGATTCTAACGATTTAAGAGTAACCGAAAAATAAACATCCTCGTATTCTTTTTGATCTATTGATGATATATTTAAAACTTTAAAGTGAACATAAAGAAATTTGCATGCATTCGGAATTAGTAAAATTATGATATTGATTAAATAGGTTTTTAATGTAATATAAATAGTTTTAAGTCTTTATCTTTTTTATTTGCATTTGTTTAGTTTATTTTTACAAATATTCACTATTTTATTAGCAAATATTTAATAAATACATAAACTCTTATTCTTCACAAATAATTTGATTTCTTACTGATAAATGTCTAATTGATGCACAAAACGTCTAACCAATAGTTTTGGAGAAAAAAAAAAAAATATATATATATATTTTAAAAGCAAACACTTAATAGGTGTGGCAAAAATATGTCTTATAAACAAAGATTCTAAATTTGTGGAAAACATAAAATTTCTAATAACAAACATTTAACAGTTATACATAAAAAATATGGCTTAAAAACAAATAAAAATATTGGTACCATGAAATATTCAAATTTCTATATGTTTGTTAAATTTTGTTTCTGACAAAAATATTCTCCAAATATAATACCTTTACTGTCAAGAATATTAAAATTTTGATTGAGGTTAACCATTAAATTATTAACTTTAAACAGAGACGTTTTTATCAAGAAAATAGTATTATTAAAATGTATGAAAAATAACTATAGTAACATAATATTGTTGTCGTGAGCATGCCTCAACCATGTTTTTTCTCTGCATTCATTAACATAAAGTAAATTTTTTATACGAGTATAATACACAAATATTACATTCGTGTTTATTTTATGCACAAAATTTACAATTGCTACAGAACTCTTGTTATAGCATTAAGTAACATCTTAACTTATTTATTTTGTAATTTTTTTAATCAATATAATCACCCACAGATAGTTACGAACATAACAAAAAATAATTACCATTTGAAATATATGTATATCAAGCATATTTCATTATATCATTTAAAATGTATTTCCAAGAACCGAGCTAACTATAAACAAAATATATTTAATCTTTAGCCAGAGATGTATACGTACACATTTGGGCGAATATTTAAAACAAATCATTTTAATTTATTGTTTTACATATTTGTAAATGGTTAAAGAAAATTAAGCATTTGCACAAAACCCAAATCATCAATCATGGTTCGGAATCATCATTATCAAATCCCAGCCAGCAGGTTTTGGTGGCTATTGCGAAATAGCTATTTAACTGACTATATTAGGCTACCACTACATGCAGAGAGAAAATATAGTTGTAGTGATCATAAGCTAAGAAGAACATATTATGATTGGAATATATGATCACTGCAAAAAATATATATGATTAAAAATATTAATTGTTATGATTCCTTTTTATCATATTTTGTCTGATTTTATGGTTCGTTTTTTCATTTTATGATTTAAAATTTCATATTATTATACCATCGTACTAAATTATTATCTAATTATATCATATTATTGTTCCATTTTACCATATATCCCATCTTATCATACATTGAAATAAAACACATGAATAAAAAATTACTTTTATTTTATGATTCCTTTTTATCACATCTTGTCCGATTTTATGGTTCGTGTTTTCATGTTATGATTTAAGTTTTTCATATTATTATACCACCTTACTACATTATTTTCTAATTTTATTATATTGTTGTTCAATTCTATGATCTTTCCCCCTCATATATTAACACAAAACTCGTTAATTAAAAATTATTATTTTTATAAATTATTTACTGAGTCATATGTTGTACCATCATATATTGTTAAAGATAGTACAAGCTACTCTTTATTAACTAAACCCTTTATTAATCAATTTCTTATTTCTAATTAATCTAGTTAATTCTAATTAATTTCTAATTAATCAATATCTTATATTGCTTAAATCACACCAAACATTACTAAACCTACTTTATTTATATTAATTTATGTGTAAACTAAATGAGAATTATAATGAGGGTGGAGAACATACGTTAAAAAACATATATATATGTATTTAAAAACAAACAAGTTATGAGTTTTTCAGCCATAATTGTAGAAACTATATTTATTTGTAACATTCTATTTTTATAGGAATAATACTAATATCGTTTAAGAACAGGGAAAATGATTAATAATATTTAATAGATGTAGCAAAAAATTATATTTTTTATAGTAATAAAATTTTGTTTCTGGTAAAAATATTAAAAAAAAATAATAATTTTTTTTTTTTAGTCAACTATATTAAAATTTTGATTGAATATATTGAATGATAAAACTGAAAAAAAAAAACATTTTTATCATGAACACAATATTATTAAAATTAATAAATATTAATAATAAGAACATAATATTGTTGTAGTGACAATGACGTAATAATGTTTTCTCTCCGTGTATAGTTACTTTGTTAGCTACGTGACTAGTCACTTCAACATGGGAATTTCCTAGGAGGGTCAGTGAAATGGCAATCGCATTCTACTCGACTATGACGTGGCACTTTTTTTGCACACAATCTCCTCATCGGATACGACGTGTCATTTTTGTGCACACACAATCACTTTACTGGTTACGAGTCAGTGAAAAATTTGTGTTATTTTCTTTTCGTCTTCTTTCTGCTTACCATAAGGTCAGTAAAGTGACAATTGATATCATGCTTATTGTTGACAGAAGCAAGAGCTACAGAAGGCTATAGACCCATGAATTTTACTGCCTAAACGTGAGTAAATTGGAACCAGATAAACTGCTTGGAGATGAAATAATTGAACTGATATGTGATAGTGAAAATAAATGATTATTATACCGTTAACGATTGTTATGTATATACTGTACACTTTACTGTCTCTTGATAAGGAAGTGATAGGTCACTTTTTTTTATCTACTGACAGTCCCTCGCTAGGACAGAGTTTAAAATAGTAGTTTAAAAATACTAGAAGGAAGGGATAAATCAACAAAGCTACAGTTTGCGATGTATTCGTTATATATGTAGTTGTTTGCTACTTAAGGATAGTGTGTTCAATCAGGACTTTTTAAAATTAAAATCTGAAATCTTTTCATTATCTTTTATTATGTATTATTTTGAGTGTGTCACAAATTATGTTATTTTATAAATACCTGAGAGTATAAATACTTAAATATATAAAGTACAAGTATTAACCATTATCTTAAAAAACAATAATTTCAAAATTAATTTTCTGTTAAATTATTGTGAGTATAATATTCACAAGAGACAACTATAATAGTATGGACTTCATTTTCTTTCTGATTAAATAATAGAAGTTGAAAATGGTAATTAATATCGGAAACACAATTCGAATGTAACAAGAAGTGCGTAACATATGAAAAATATAGTGGTTACAACTAAAAATTATCTGCAATCAAAAAAGAAATTTTGTTTTAAACTTATTTGTATTTACAAATTACAAGTTACTTTTAAATTTACTCCATTTTAAAGACATGTAATATTTATGCATGCATATAGAGCTAGATAAGTAGAAATTGAAATCACTGTGTTTTATGAATGACATTTATATGAGATGTAAATTTTGCAAGATAAATAATTTAATAAATTTGAGAATTTCTATCAAGGCATGAATATCAAATTATTTCTATAGCTTGGCATAAATTCTATTGTGTACGTATACAATAGATAATACGGATAATGGTAACACATAAAGGATATACAAAAATTATTTAAATCAAACATTTCCTAATGAATAAAACTGAGGATCTATAAATTTAATAAGTAAGTACATAATCAATTTAATTCTCTAATAAATAGAATACATATTTACTCCAGAAAAATAAGGAAAAAAAATTACTCAAACTTGGAATTTTATGAAGGGAAGCGAATTTTAGTATCTAGCTTCGTATTGGTATCTTATGCATTCTGTTAAAAGTCACAGATAATCACGTGTATGCTATGAGAGTTATTCGCGGTTAAAAGTAACAAAAATAAGTCGTTTTTGCATGCCATTATAACATTTATAGAGCATAAGATTCTTAACAATTTTGCTGAAATACATTTTTATATAGCATCATTAATTTCATAGTTATAGAACATCTTATCTTCTATTTAGCGTTTTTAATATTCGCTTTATTTCAGGATGATATAGTAAAATTTTAAGGATAATTAAACTATTCATAGCGATAGATATGAACTAATTTTTTATTACGTAAATTGTACCGTAAGTACTTCCTAACGAAAACGCAAATTTTTTGTTAATAAATTTCCTAAACTATTGGTGGGATCAAATTTAGATGTACGAAAAAGTTGTGAAAAATATTCAAATTCAGCACTCTGAAATTAGTATGAAAAATGGGTACTATTTTACAAAAATATAGTACAATTCTTTCACTTTTTTACCAAATCTTTGTTATTAATTTTCTTTTTCTTTACATAATTTAAAAGACAGGGCTTCACAAATAGTTAATAAGGAAATTTTAAATTGATTTACCCTACAAATGGTAAATCTTTGGAAAAAAATTCATGATAATCGAATAATAAAAAAAAATGTCACGTAAGTTTTTTAACTTATTGACGCCCATTTATTAACGATATATATTTAGATCTATATAGCACTAAACTATTTCTCGTTCAACCAAAAACTAATGCAGGAGTGCAGATTTTATGCAAATAGTCAACTTTATAAATGATTTCTTTAAAATTGCACAAAAAGACATATAAGAATTATATTTGCACTACTATTTATTATATATTAAGTAAAATAGACATAAGGCTTTCATACTTGAAAAAATCATTCAAATAGCTTAAACAACCAATTTTAAGCAATTTTTTAAAAATAAATAAAAAACATAATATCTTTCCAAGCAAAACTTCGTCTACTTTCTAAAAAGCATTTAAAAAAAGATAATATAATGGTTTCAAAACCAACAACTCGTGTTACTATTACTATTTTATAAAAAGAGTACTAATTTAAACGCTTCAGTTACCCATTTGTGCAATTGTGTATATTTGCGCGTAATGTATTAAGGATAAGAAAATAAGAAATCGTTGTAAAAAAAATTTACTGAACTCAAAGACACATGCAATGATTTTATTTTAATTAATATAATTATAATTTTTTACATCGCAGTTATTAACAACTTTTAAATATAAACAAAAGACAGATGATTTATAAATGCACGATTAAACAGCGCATTTTTATGGGATTAAATAGTCGTGTAAACTTATAAGTGTTGGGCAAATGAATTTCCATACAATTTTTGACAATTTATTTGCGAGTGTGCAAACTTGCACACATTGCAGAGTTTGCGAGAGTTTTGCGCGTTTTCATGAGGACCCGTAATATCTTAATATCTTAATTTAATTAATTAAATATAATAAAATATAATGCATTCTGTTTATAAATTTTAGAACATATAGACTAAAGAGCAAATATTCATACAAAATGTATTGAATTTCGGATGGTATGCACTTAGCTCTATTAAGTGATTTGCCTCGTTTTCTATTTCACCATGTAAGACCACAGTAGAATTTTATTTTCGGTCAAAAAGAAAAAACATAAAAAATCATAATTTTTGTAATTTTTAAATTCAAAATCGTTTATTTATTTAAAAAGTTGAATCAATTCTATATTCATTTAAGAAATTATAAATGAGGTATTTCTTATAAAAGAAGACAAATTGAAAGGATAGAAATTTGACCAAAATGCAGTTTGAAATTTCATTTGCATTGTGAGTACGTTTTTAGGTATTACTTTTAAATTATTGTATTTAAAGAGAACATATGTATACTCTTTTTCAACTAGTAGACAAATTATTGTTTAAAAATACATACTTTTCGATTTTTTTTTTTTTACTCTTCAAAAAGTTAAAATTCAGGATAGCAATAAAACAGCTTATTTTTCGCATGAAAACCATTCGATAATAGATATCTGCATCAATCCATTTGTAAGTCTTTTCAATTCATAATCTTTCTTTTCAATTGTTGACTGCTTTTGCTTTGTAGCTCACAAATCAATTTATTGCACGAGTATACATACGTATTGAAAAATCAAGAGGTTAAAAACAAAATGAAACTAATTTAGTTGTGCAGAGAATCATTAACAGCGTTACCGGTTGGCGACTTTAGTCGCCAAATGTCACTTTTTCAACCACCTGGCCACTTTTTAGGCCCCTTTTTTCAAAATGGAATTAAATTTGGGATTTTAAGACTATGTGCTAACTGACGAGAAACTAAGTTATTTGAAATATCTTGACCCATTAAAAAAAACCCCGAAGAATTTTTAAATGAACTGAAACTGTTAAAAACTAAAGCCAATGTTAAAATTTATAAGCAATGGGAAAATTAGAAATCATTTCTTTTAATGAATACTTATGTCCTAATTTACATTTTTACTTTGGCCTTTTTATTCTAAATTATCACTAATGAAAAATAAATAGTCCAATGGGCTTAAGATCGACACTTGTGAGTCCATGCTATCAGTCCTAAATTTGTTAAATGGGGATTTGTAAGACAGGAGAACGACTGCAGTCCTCATACAAAAGTACAGAACTTTAGTTAACAAAAAGATAATTTTATCTTAACTATTTCTATGAATAAATCTTCATATTTGCTATAATAAAAACTATTATATATAAATTATTTTGATATTAATGAAATTGAATTTAGTAGTTTTTCTTAAAATATAATATGTTTTGTTTTTATCAAATAAACAAATTTTGAAGAATTTTTAGGTATTGCTTCAATAGTTGGCCTCTTTTTTCAAAAAAAAAAAAAAAAAAAATCCCCTTTCTTTGATACTATTTAAAATTTTTTTTAACGATAACGCTGATTATCAATATATTTTAGCAATAAATCATTTAGAATCGTATTGAATGTAATTATAGGAAGAAAAGCAAGAAATTCAATATTGTTATTTTGTTGTGTAGATTGTTTACTACATATAAAAATTACAGCGAATATTAAAATTTTAAAATAGCAGAAAAATAAATAAAACAATAATATGTAAATTTAATAAAAATGTAATAAATAAAAAATAAACTGCTTTATTTTAAATACTTTTTTATATTATTCATTCTGTTTGATTTATTTTTTTTTAAGAATTGCTTTTATTTATTAAGTTTAATTTTTAAGTTTTTATTTTATTTTATTTATTTATTACATTTATTTTACTCAAATATATAAATAAGAAAGTTTTTATGCATTAACATACATGCATACGTCTTACATTTATAGTTACCACACATACATATGTATGTATGTATGTATGTATGTATGTATGTATGTATGTATGTATATATGTATATTAGTTTTTGCTTTACTTTTTCATAACACGCAAAATGGAATAACTGTAAATCACAGTTTTCATTTGATATCTTTTCGTTGGCATTATTACTTTCTTTAAAGTCTCTCATAAACAATAATAAATTAGAGAGAAAAGTTAATGCTTTGTTTTGCACTCATCTTTTCAATTAAATTCAATTCAATTCAACTCTTTCTTTTTTTATCATATATTTTAGTTTGCTTCGATTTATACCTTTGCAATAATGTGAATTAAATGTGTTTTGTTGCAGATATCTATTAGATAGCTACAGAATTATTTAACATATTCGAAAAAGGAGGATAATAAAGTTTCTAGATGGTTCAATAAAAAAAATTAAGAATATACATTTAATGCAGCTGCATAAAAAAAATAATAATTCATTACGTTAAAACACACGTTAAATTCCATGTAGAATTTTGGCACAATGACACGACCTACAATATAACAGCAAAAGTATGATGCTCTTACTCACTTTTACTTTACACTCACTTACTTACTTTTATCCATACTCGTACTACTTCATATCACATTTATTGTTCAATTTTATTTTTGTTGATGGAGCTAGCTTTGTCAGGATATTTTTATTTTATTTTTTTTTATTATTTTGTTTTATTTTTTTTTTTTTCTAACAAAACCAAAATACAACTGTTAATCTTAATTTTGGCAAAATGCTACAGTTGAACATTTTTTAACAAAATTTGAAAAAAATGGCACCATTTTTTTCATTTTTTCTTTTTTTTTTTTTTGGTGGCGGTACTAGCGGTTCACACAAAAAATGAATATCTGAATACCTGTATTATTAATAATGGGACTAACTATGTATATTAGTTTAATGCAAAATTTTGAAATATAGTTTTTTATTCTTTAAGGTTTTGAACTTATTTTTTAGTGACATTCGTTTTTGTCATTAACAAGGTATAATAATTTACCAACCAGAGGAAGTAATATATGTGTTTGGCTGCAAGTAAACATATATTGGTTATTCCATGAAAGAACACCCAAGAATTTATCGAGTGCCTTGCGATTTTCATAAAATTTTGCAAGCAAATATTCTACGGATACCTTAAACTAAATTGCGAAAACACGTAATTATATTTCACTTTCTAGGAAACCTAAAAAATCTCAAAAATATATAAATTTAAAGAACAATATTTTTGAAAAGCCTTTGGGGAATTCAATACTCCAAACAGCATTTGAATTGTAAATAAAAAAATTTTTTGAAAAATGCACTTTAATGCAATTGCAGTTTTTAAATGCATTTTTCGTTAAATACACTATTTCAGATTTTTAATATTTTAGCATATTTGCATTAAAATAAAAATCTAAAATTTTCCTTTTTCTGAAACCTATTCACATGTTTTCATATAAAATTATATATTTCTGTATCGCAATTCCATAACATTTTAACGAAAAAAAAAAATTGTCGCTCAGTATCGAAGATTCACTAGTTAACAAATTTTGCCATTAAGTGATATTCTTTAGTAAATTTTTAGCAATTTTTGTCGTTAAGCACATTGGTACACAGGAAAAATATTGTATAAAAATTTTTAATAAATTTATTTTTTACTTTTATAGAAGAAGTTAATAAGTTATTTTATATAATTAATTTTTTTAAAAGCAATTATGAATTACAAAAAAAAAAAAAACAAGAAAATTGTGACAGCTATCTAAAAAAAAGTAATAAAAAAGCTAAATATTGTTTTTTGGGAATTGCTGGAACTAATAGTTCGCAGGGCAGTTGCGAAGTTTTTCTCAAATATTGAGTTTTAATATTTAATAATGAATTTGTATTAGAAAATGGGAAAAGTTTATATTTTCAACATTTGAAAATATACATAAATATTAAAGCGTTCCTTATCAAACCATTGTAGATTTACCTGCAATGAAATAAAGTTAACTTCAATATCAATGTTCGGTTTTACTGCAATCGCTGTTGCCTCACGTGGTACCTATTTCGGCTGGTCTTTGGAGAAATCTTTCAGCTAAGTAAGTAACACCAATATCACCCAACAATCTATCACATATCAATCAATATTCTAATTTTATTTATTTCATAGATCATCATTTTATTAAACTGGTTCTCCTACTTTACACCTAAAATTAAGAAAATTTGATTTTTTGCCATCTTAGAAATAAATTTTAATAAAAATTAATAAGAAAATATTGGCTTTTATATTGAAAAAGTATTTTGCAATGGTAAAGATCCAATTAATATTTTAATCACACTAATTATTATATTTATTGATTTTAATCATAATTCTAATCATTAAGGTAATGAATGTAATTAATATTTTGTTTTATTGTTTTGTTTATTTAAAATTTTAATTAATTTCATTTAATTAATATTATAATTTTAATGATATGAGCAAAATCAACTAAAAATATAATTGAAGAAAGCAATTTCGTAATTTAAATCCATTTTTAGTTTTTTTTGTTTCAGTAAGATAACTAAAAAAAATTGTCATAATATCGTAACCATAATAATAATGTTGTTAAGTTTTTGAAAATGTACGATTTATAAAAAAGCTGATTTTGGATTTTTGGGGCCATTTTTATTTTCTTAATTTTGATAACACTGTTTTATAAATAATTTCATTATAAAAATATAGTTAATAATAAGTACGTTCGTTTACCTTTATCAAAAGATTTTACAGATTTTCAGCAAAAATTGAGAGAAAAAAATTAGTGTTTATATACAATTTTGAAGTAGATTTGTTATTTCTTAATAATATTCTTAATGAATAAAAAACGGTGAAAAAACTGAATTTTGAGTAAAAGTTTGTAAAAATTTGGTTTTTAGTAAAAATTTCAGTTTTTTATAGAAAATAATATTTTTTTTTTTTTTAAATGGGATTTTTAGTAAAAATGTTAATTTTTAGACAAAACATGGATTTCTTTTTCTTTTGAAAATTAATATTTTCAAAGAAATATTTTTATTTTAGTGAATTCTTATTATAATTAAAAAATATTTGATGAAAAAAAGTTAATGAAAAATATTCTTTAGGAATTTTTAAAAACAAATCTCGTTATTAATTTATAATTTCAACACTTTTTAAAATTAGTTTTTTAAAAACCAACCAGAATAGTTGAATTGTTGGACAAACAATAATAATAAAAAATATACTTTAAAAAGGAAATTTCAAAATTTGTTCGGTTGTTTTGAATTCAGTGAAAACTTAGTAATACTCACATTAGTATATTGTTGAAAGACTTTTATACAATATTTAATCCCTTTTCACATTTTCTGAAGAAAATATTTTTATTTTTAAATAAAAATGCAATTTTAATGTAAAATTTTTGTTTTTTTATAAGTAAGAACGTATCATTATTACGAAAAAATCTTATATTAGAGAAAACCAAAATTGTTAAAACAACCGGAATTTTTCGTCAGTTAATAATATCGGTAGTAAAGTGGTCCAACATTGTATGAGGAAACCAAACATTTAAACAGACATAAAATTATGAAAGGGGACATTATAAAAGATATATACGGCCATTTATCGACATAAAAAAATCCTAAGGCTGTTTAAATCATTATAATTCACAATACTTTCCAAGATATGTTGCTATTTAAAGTTACGTACTTTCAAATCTTGTTTTTGTTTTGTTTTTGTATCGCGATTTTTCGCAATGTCGGGAAACTGAAAACTGAATTCGATAAATGGCCTAATGGTGTTTTTGTATATTTTTTTTTTTTTTGTATTGAAATCTGCCAAATAAAAAAAACTCCCTCTTTCGGGCGTTCTTTCATGGAATTGCCGATATGTATTTTTGAAATATAACAAAAACAATGGGTTACAATTATTATTTTTGTAGCTCCTTTTAACACTGAGTACTTCCTTTCAATAACAACACTGTGTTAAAAATCATTGATTTTGAAGCTACTTTTTATATAATACACTACCATATGTGATTGGGGTATTATACGTTTGTGCTGATATTTGTAACGCATAAAAAATGTTTTTAAATCGATCTAACGATGTGCGTCCGTCCATCTGGCAGGCTGTTAATGTAAACTTTGTGCACAAATAAGGGTTGCAATTTTTGGACTTTTATGATACAAGGACGAAGCCAATTCAAATTGTTTGTGATTGGTTCATTATTTCACCTAGCCCCATACAAATGTCTCCCTGGAATAGAGTTTAAACACTCAAAAATGACTTCAAAGTAAAAATATTTTAATGAAATTCGGTGAAAAGAAGTTCTGTACAAGTATCAATTTTTGTACCAAATTTTATGAGAATCGATCCATAGTTTACCATAGATCCCATATAAACATACTTCCAGGAATCGCCCTAAAGTGCATAAAATCATCTAGATGTTAGTATCAACGTTAATTTTAAAAATGTACTTTATTTTTGTTTTTCCCTAAATTAATACTTGAACGTATGAGTAATATTGTTAAGTACACGCTCGTATAATGGACGCTGGTAGTTCTGGTACTCCTAAAAATCATTTTATATTCTTGATATATTTAATTTAATTTTTTGCAAAGAAACTAATTGCAAACGACTAAAAAATATTTAGCTTTATGGAAAACCTGGTAATCATGATTAATTTCAGAAAACGTAATTTTGTGTATAACTTGTTCCACACATAACTTATAAAACAAAATGTGTCGCAGTACTAACATGCATTTCTGACATATTTAAGCACACACACTAGCGAAACTTCCTACAGGAAATTAAAAAGGCGCCAAAATATTTTGTCTCTTCTTTTATCTCTTTTCACTCTGGCTATAAAAGTATATATTATTTTTTCCCATAATAGTTTCGTTGATAAAGTGCACAAATTGAATAACAAATACGTGAGGTGTAAAAGTTCATTTTTTAGCGTACTATTTTATTTATACCTTGCTTTTATCCGTCCATGTTTAAAAGCTCAATTTGTGTATAAGTATCTTTTTTAGTAGATGGGTTTAATGGATAAATATATTACTTTACTGTTTCTTATCGTTAATATTATCTTCGTTCACTATTATCATTTGTGGTGACATGGTCATGAATTATTTTTGTCGTTTTAATTCTCAAGTGAGTTTTATTGATCTGACATAGAAATTTTTTAAATTCGTTTTTACATAGTTTTTTCTTTTCTTACGAGATATTAACGAACTGTAAAGCTATATTTACAAAGGTAGATGACAAATTAAAATATTATGCCTTAATCCATTAGAGGTTTCTTAATTCCAAATAAACCCCTTAAAATAGAACTGGATGTAGGAATATTTTCTATGACCCGAAAAATCATTTCTAGGCATTTACATCTAATACTTGTTACACGCTGAATGTCTATTCAATGAATAAATAAAATTTAATAATTTTTCAATATATAATACTGAGTTAAATAGCCATTTACAAGATCTTCCGATGAGTTCTTAAACCCTACTTAAGCGCATAAACATATAAAAACTCTATATTCCTATAAACACCAAAGAGTATAAAGAAAACAATTTTTATAAGATAGCAATATATTGAGGTTACCAGATGTTAAGTCACATAAGGTAATTTTGTTCCCACCTAATCGACAAAATGTTAGACACCATGGCAGATTGCTTACCCTGAATTATTTATAAATCTGCCCCTATTAAAACTGTTTTACTGACTTACATTTTGTTACATTGTACCTTAGCTATCCTTCCCAATTAAAGCAATTTAAGAATGCATTTTTTTTTTCTTTTTCTTTACAATAACAAATAATACAATTTATTCAAAATAAACAAAAGAAAAATTAAAAATAATAACAAAAATTTAAACGTACTCTCAACTAATAAGAGATCATTGTAAAAGAGGTATAGAGGTCTCGCTAAATCAGAGTAATAATATATGATAAGAAATATTTATGAATGAAAACAAAGGGGACAAAATGGAAAACGCACAGACTGGCAGACAAAATAATATGCAAAATAAATACAATAATTATAATTACAAAAATAAATCAATACAATTTATAATTTCTCACAATTTATAAACACTCACACTCCATTTCTAAAATCTTCTCGGTTGAAGGGCCCAGCAAGACGAGAAGATAATGATGATCTTTTTTTCTACTTTAATAAATATGTTTATTGTTTTTTTTTTTTTTTTTTTTAATTTATACTTATTTGTTTATATATTGCACACATATGTACATAGTGATTTTAGAAAGATATTTTTTTACAGTGAAGAATAAAAATAATCGTACAAATTATTTTAATTTACTTGTCTTTATAAATGTTTGAATTCAAATATTTAATTATATTTTAATTTAATCCATTTCTATTGTACAGTCTAAAAATAAATTTTTTTCATATTTAAATTAGAAAATTAAATTAGAAAAAAATTACATTAATCATATCGAAAGAAGATAAATTTTAAGCCAATGAAATTAATAATTATTAATAATTAGTTATTAAATGTTTAGAATTTGAATATAATTTTACACTTATTATTTAATTGGTATTAGATAGTTAGCAATTTTTATTTAGTTTTTAAAATTTTTTTTTCTTAACAAAAATTTTGGAATTTTTAGATTATATGAAAAATTTGAATTTGATCATACTTCTTTTTTTCAAAATTTTAATAATATATTTATATAACTAGATTTTACAAAAAAATTGTTATTATTTGACCATTATTACTTCAAAAAAAAAAAAAAAGCTGTTTAAAATTTGTATATATATATATATATATATATATATATATATATATATATATATATATATATGAATTAGAATAATACATAACTATATTATATGTTTTAGATTTCACAATTGTTTAAAATTTCTTTAGATTTAAGTTAGTTAATTTTTCATATATATTTTTTTTTAGAAAATTAAATGTTTTTGAATATTCTTCGAGTCACTAGTTTTGTTAACAAAGCCGATAACAGCTTATATAGACATAGAGAATCATATGTATTGCAATAAGTTTGGAATCCTTTCTGGAATCGAAAATCCTTATTGGGATCCTTTTTAATTCATCTAACTGTGTTGCTAGGATAGTTAAAACAGAATTTTGTGTATTGAATCACTTTCCTTTTGGATTCCAATAACCTTGTAATATCAATTAGGACACATTTATAACTTAATAGACCCTTTTTTAAAAAATTTTTAACTTTATTTTTAAAATTTAATTAATTTTACACATGTTTGTTAATAAAGTTGATGTGATCGTCACCGATATTGAATAGTTATTGATCGTTTATGCGTACTTAAAACTTGCTTGTTTGTCATTAATTGATCAAATATTTTTATAACTGCATGATCTGCAGTGAAAAGAAGACAAAATAATGTATACAATGGAAAGTCATAAAAAAAGCAATGAATGTAATTAAATCATGACCATATATGGGCATAAAATTAAAAATAGGTGAGAGTGCATATAGACTGAGCCGCAAATGTTATCAATTTTCTATCATGCAATAAATAATATTGTAAACTGATAGATTACCCATGTAATCAGAAGTCGATGTTAAATTTACTTTTGATGTAGAAAATTTTCAACGTCAAAAGAAATCGTAACATAGTATGTTCGCACATATTAGTTTTTTACTTGTTTTTTGAAAAACGCAATAAGCTTATACATCACTGTCCACATATTATTTTATTGTGTTTTTCTTTTTGGTCTGTTTTTCGCTTGCTAAAATATTTTAACAAATTTCTGATTTAAATAAAAATTTCACATACAAATTAATTAAAAAAATTAAAAAAAATGCAATTTGTAAAATTTTTAAAATTTATGAATAAATATAAATTTCATTCACAGTTTTTAAATTTTTAATTTTAAACTCTTTGACAATTTTTACAAATTCTTCCTCAACAAATTTCTATATACTAAAAATAATAAAAACCTCTTCTCTGTATGTAAACGACTCATTTTCAAAAACTTTTATAACATAAAAGAAAAAAATTCGCACTGAGGTATACTTAAAACAAGTACAAAACAAAACTGCTTTAAAAATTAAAAATTATATACTTAATTTAATTATTAAAATTTTAATATTAAGTGAATTAAAATCATGTAATTTGTTCTTGAAATTGGAATTAAATCTAATTTGACTTGAATTAAGAGGAAAAATTTTATAATTGTTTATGAGAAAATATTAGCGGAATGAAATTTGTTCCCTGTGGTCTGTCACTAATTATTTGTTTATCGATTTCTTGCAAGTTTCGTCATGCAATTTGTATTAGTCTTTTATTGTGCGCCGCTTAAATACCTCGACATCTGCTTTTAATTTTTTTTAAGTGATTTTTTTTTACAAATGTATGACCAACTAGTGAAATTCACTTCTATTGAAATCTTATCTCCAATTGTCACCTTAGGCCTGCTCCAAATCCTTCCTTAAAGAGTTCAATTTAGAACCAGATTTTGATTGTATTAGACATGTATGTGCATTAGGGTGGGTCGAAGTAAAGTTGAAAAAATAGTTCATAAGGGTTTCAAAAATGCGTCGCTATTTTAAGTCCGATTTTAGAATATGATATATCGTTGTTAATGGTTTGATAACCGCTTAAATTTTATCTTAGGTGATTTTTGAATCCGACATCAAATTCCTGATGTCACTTCTGGTATCTCGGATACATTCCCTCTAATGTGTGATTATTTTCATATGTAATGAAAGTCTTTTTTGAACCTATTATATTTAGTTTTTAAAGTATTTTCAGGTTTATATATAAAGTAAGTCTGAAAATTCTAGAAACAAGCGCTCTATGGGCCAATTTAAGTATGAGTTCGATCTTAAAATATGCTTCAAGTTCTTGAACAATCGCAATTGGGATTAATTCAAGATAAATTTTTCTTAGATCAAGTGCACTTAGGATTAATTTTAATCCGATTATTCTTAAATTGATCCTCTTTATGCTCAATTTAACTATGGACTTAAGGATAAAACAAGCCATGATTTCTAAAGACAGGAAATAATTTGGATTAATTCAATGCAAAATAGGCTTAAATAAAACTTAAATTGAGAATTTTTTCCCATTCTTAATCAAAAAAAAAAATCCATTCTTACCGTACTTTTGACACCACTCCGGATTGATTTAATTACGGATTACCCAATTTATTTTTTGAGTAAGTGTATATAAAATTTAGTTGCTGCTACCTGCTACCCTTCTTACCACAGCATTTCTAGTAAGTAATAGAAATAAGGAATTTAAAATATGGATTATGTAATTTTTATGATGATATAATTATTATGAAAATATAACTAATATCGGCCAGAAAAAATGTATTTTAAATAATTTAACACACAGAATGTTGATTTTAGAGTGGATTCCTTATTCATAAAATAAAATTTTTTCCTAAAATTTTGGTCGTCCCGATTATGTTTCATTTATCTATTTTTCGTAATTCTTAAAGCAGTATTATATAATTTATTATATTTTTCTATTAATAAATTAAAAAGAGAAGACAAACTCTTTTTAATTTATTAATAGAAAAATACAAAATTATTTAATTGCTAGAACTAAATTATTACACAGAGTTGGCTTAAGTCAGCCTTATATCTTAAGTAGTAATAATATATGAAATCTAAGAAATATTTATTTATAAATTGGTGAATTAGAAGGGAAATTAGAATAATTTTAAGTACAAACGTATGTATGTAGCTTGTCTAATAATAGTGCGGAATAAGTCACCGTACAGAGGTTGACCGCATTAGAAAGGATTGTCCAGTGTACACAGTGTCAACTTACTATGAGATTAAATATATCTTTCAATTTTGTAGATTTATTTTGATAAATGTATTAAATGTTATTATATTTCTTCTTCTTCTATTTCACCGATTTTTACGAAACATATCATTGGAAGTTTATAACCGTATATTACGCTTAAACAAATTACATTATTTTTATATTTATCAAGTATGAATTTAACGTAAATCTACTTTGTTCTCACCTGTAAAAATTGTGAAATTGTTGTAGAACTAATAATTTTTTTCCTGGCTAGAAACGTTTGTAAGAATCTACATTTAAATTTAAAAAAATTGGACAAATTGTTAAAATTTGCTTCTAGATATACATACTATTTAAATTTCTACGGTTGGAAAGCCTAACAATTCTCCTTATAAAAATAGTTTGAAAATAAAAAACCAACAAGATATTGCTTCCCATTTTTTGATAGCTAAATAGAAGATGTAAATTGCTACTTTATTGGCTGCTAAAATTTCTCATTACGTGCAGAAATATTTATAAATTGTTTAAATTTTTATTATTGAATCTGATGATCTAACATTTTATGTACTTAAAAAAATACATACATATATAAAAAAAAAATTGATTTTCAAAACGATTGCATGTAGCGTAGCTTGGGCCGAGTCCATTATGAATGTTTATTGTAAACTGCTAAACGATATTCCATGATTGTCTTTAAACGAACATGATATTTAACACTTGTCTTTAATGTATTTTCCTTATACAACACACATCCGTTTTTTTTTTGTTTTGGTATATCTTCTTTGGTACTGGTTTTCATTTTGTATGTGTTACGATTTTTGCTGGTGTTGGCATTTGTGTTGTCATTGATGTAGGAAAATAAGATTTCTTGTTATTGTTCTTGTCCCTGTATTTACTTTACAGTTTTAAATTTATTCTCGGATTGTAGATATTTTACACTTCTATTTTGCTATGCCAAACAAATATGCCATGGTAAAATTAATAAATTCATGGTACTTGTTTATAATGGTAAATGTAATATGAGCAACAATATCAGTAGCAAAAGTGGCAGAATAAAAAAGGCTTCAGCAGCAATAACAAATAACTGTATGAGCAGAAGCAGCGTCAGCAACAGTGTTGCAAGTTTAGGTTTTTTAAGACTAAATCTAGCCTTTTTATTTTATTTTCGGCCTCCAAAATATCGTTTTAGCTTCTAGCTTTTTCTAGCCTTTTTTGATTTTTAAAACTGCCTTAAAAGGCTAAAATGTTAATATTTCAAAAACAAAGAAAATAATTCCTTATTTGTTATAACAAAAATCGAGATCAAAACTAACTAAACTAATTTTATGGACTTACTAAGTAGATTATAATTTTTTATAATACATACATTTCATTAATCATGGAAACTATTCATGGATATAATTAAAAAAGGTCATACAAAAGCTAAAAATAACCAAAAAATAAAAAAATATATAATATATGAAAAAAAAAAAAAAAAATGACGAACAAATCATTTTAAAACATTGAGTAATTTTTCGTATGAAGAAAATTCTAAAACTTGATATAATCCAATTTGTGTATTATTTATAAATTTAAAGCAATAGCTTTCAAAAAGTAGAAAAAAAAATGAGAAAAATAAGTTTTTAAACTGAAAAAATCATAGCTTTTATTAGTCTTACTTTTTTTTGTGGTATTTAGCCTTTTTTTAAAGTTCCATTTAGCCCCTGGCAACACTGACTGGCAACAAGAACATTATTGTAAATAAGCACAAATACACAAGAACACTCAGATTTACAACAACAATTAACTTCAGACAGTGGGATTTATTGGAAAATATTGTGATATTTTTAGTCATTAAGAAATACTAACCTGAACGGTATTAAAATTTTAATTAGTACTCGTATAAAATAATTTTATAGCGATGTATGTATGCTGAATGGTACATCATCTAAGGAGTGAAAAATATTTCGCAGTTAGATACTTGAATGCAAATTTAAAACTTAGGGTCACGGTGTTCATCATAGTATTATAAATTGTTATACAACTTTGGAAATATTTTTTTGTGATTAAACATTATTACGAAATTCACATTTAGTACGCATGCATAAGTGTACAAACAGATGTACACACATCCAAACAAACTGTAGAGATACATACTTAATACTTATACAAACTGGACTATGTATTTTGTTGCAATACATAAAGAGCCCAAGATTGTCTTTTATTTAAGTGAAAGATAGTTTATTCAGCTTAAAAATGTTCATTTATTATGCCGTCTTAAAACTGAACACATTGTCCAAACAAATACAAAAACAAGAACATAGGTAAATAATATGAAATACAAAATGGAAACAGTGAAAAATCAACAATCAAATCATTTTGCACTAAGAATACACGTTTTTCGAAAGTATTAGCGAATGTTTAAAAAAATTTTCATATTCGAAGTGTCCAATTTTGGGGACCTGTGGACCCGCCCCGGTAGGTCTATATGGTACTAACTCAAAACATAAACTCTTTTAATTAATAATTATCTCCATTTCGCTTGGATCGTACATTGCACAGTGGGGTAGAATCGAAATTTTTTGGAAATAATTCTGTAACTTCTAATCGATTGGTTGGATTTATATAAAATTTCACATAAGCGTAGCTAAGGAGTATGCAATTTTAGCCTGGGAATAGTGCTCTACATACCTCACAGGAACGGAAATATTGAGGCTTAAAATATGGTATTTCTTAGATACAAATTTTTTAACTTAAGACCTATGAATTATTATTTATTATATTTTTTTGTAAAATATTGGTTTTTGAATAATCTAGAAATATTTTATAAAGTTCTAATTTAAGTTCTATATTAAGTTATTCTAACGAAATTTTAGATGATTTTTAACTTTGCCATTTGAAATGGTAAAGTTTAGAAAAATTTGAAATTTTTGTAAAATGAAGCCAGCCCACAATTCCTAAAAAAAACCAGCGAAAATTGTTTAATTTTGCATGAATAACACTTGCAAACTTTTTGCAAAATTTTGGATATTCCGAAACTGTATTCTATTTGTAGATTCAAGGTTTGGGATATCGGCTGTATTCAAAATTTCGATATAAAATTGGTCTCGGAAAGGTTTGCACTTAGTTCTATTAGGTTTTTCGGCAAAAAAAAAAAAAAAAAAAAACAAAAGATCATCATCATTGCAATTTTCGATTTAAATATCGTTTATTTTGAAATTTATTAGATAATTTTGTTATTTAATTAAATGTGTAAAACTTGAAAACTATACCCAGCAAAAAACGTTACTTACTTGGATGCATATAGCTTAGCATATAGCTTCCATGTAGTTGGTCTTATCGAGAGCATAAGGAAGATGTTAAAGCATTTTAAATTGGATACGAAACAAAATTTATTTTATTTTATGTCGCAATGTTAACAGTCTGCCAAGGCATTAAATTTGGTTCCTCGGCGGAACTTCTTTTTTCTTTAAAAATTGTCCAACAGACTTAAGGTCGACAACTGCGAATCCATGCTTTCAGTCTTAAATTTTTTAGACGGGGATTTGTAAGGCTCGAGTCCTAGTGAAGACTTCGCACAAAAGTAAAGATGTTTAAATAATAAAAAGAGAATTTTATGTAAACTATTTTTATTTTCTTATTAGTAAAATTTTATTTAGTACTTTTTCTTAAAACACAATATTTTTCGTTTTTGTGTTTGTCACATAAATAAATTTTCAGGAGCTTTTTTTTTATTGAAGCAGTTTGCCCCTTTTTCCTAAAAATCCCCTACTTTGGCGACTTTGTTTTTCAAATTCCCTTTTTTTGACAACTTTTAAGAATTCTTAACGGGACAACCTAATAAATTATATTAAAATAATGTTTCATACATTCCGTAAATAGAATTTAATTAAAAATAGTTTAAATAATAATTTAAAATATATAGCCTTTTTGAGTGTGGGTTCTTGGCAAAATCATCTTTTTATCTCACTAAGAATTATCGGGCGATATTGTCAGATTATCATCTAGAAGAATCGCCTTCGTATTACTTTGGAGTATTGCCATCGGGACACGTTTTTTCCCGAATGAAGTTTCTACCGAATGAAGTTTCTACGTATTTGATTATAGCCGTAATATTATTTTTGTTCCAGGCAATACGTTTGGAGAATCGTTTTTCGTATTGCCGTTTTTGCTGGGTTATTTTAGCTGTTTTCACGTCTTTGTATTTTTAGCGATATGACTTGACTTTTAAAAATCTGTTGCGAGTTTTTTTTAATACGGGCGAATATAAAGACAATTAGCAACTATTTATATTGTCATGGACAATTAAAAAACTAATAGAAAAAAAGATACATAAGTTTTTGTGTAAGGACAAGTATGTGCAAGTATATATATGCCATAAAACAAAATAATTTTCCTCTTAACATAAAAACGATTTATTTTTCCAACTGCACAGTCATACAAATCTTTCACTTCAGCATATAGTTTTTTCTTTTTTCGCAATGTAACGAAAACGGAAATGGTGGAAAAACAGAGGCGTCATACACAATGTATCATATAGATAATTTTTTTTTTTATTTCGTTCACGTAAGCTCTACCATTTTTAAAATACCTCCAAAGATATGGTCTTCGATAAACTGTGTACACAATTTTTAACTTTTTGTAAAAAAATACGATATACAATACACATGTCGATTAATACGTAATTAGCAAAAAAGTCTTTTTAAAAATAGTTTTCATCCTCGTGAAATGAGGAATTTAGTAAAAATTTTTTAAATACTATTTTATTAAAGTTTGAATATTTCAGATATTTTACATAATTATTTATTTTTTACATCTTAATTTAGATTTTAGAGCATCATGGAATTGATTTATTCAGTACTATTGATATATGTATTTATTTAACCAGTCCATAACATGTTAAGTTAATTTTTAATGAAAATAAATAGTTATTTAAGAAAATAAATATAATAGGAAGTATAAACTTATCAAAAAAAAAAAAAAAATATATATACTAAATAATTTTTACGTCTCTTTTCATTCGCGAAATATACAGATCTTATTAACACTTTTTATAATTTTTTCATTACTTAAACATGTAATTGTATATATTTCGAAAAATTTCAATATATATTGGTCTTTAGGTTACCATTGGAAAGGTATATTCTGATACTATTGAACATTTTATACATTAGGTTTATAAAAGGTTAAATCAGCATATTTATATATATATAATATATATATATAAATTATATATATATATATATATAATATATAAATTATTTAGTTCATATTCCAAGAATTAGTATGTCTCCATAATATTCTGAATTTAAGTTTCTTATAACGAAGATTCCTATAATACTATTGAAAGAAATACGTATTTTTAAGGTGTTTTAAAAATGAAAACATTCGTACGTAATATTTTGGGAATCATATAAGAATATACTAATCTTCGTTTCTAGAGGGTACACTTGCAATGTTTTTTTTACATAAAGCATTTTAATGTACGTCTGCAAAAGAGTAATCTTAAGAGAGGTTTGGAAAGCAGGTTACAAAATAGTCTAAGCATAGTACAAAATTTTAATTAAAATTTTATCACGAAAAATTACAAAGTTGGACCTTACCTCTCCGAATTTATTGAAAATGTTTATATTTTATAACATTTTTAGAGACATTCCAATTAAAACCAATCAGCTGTTTTCCTCACCTCTTCCAAATTTAATGATATTTGGTAAAATCATTGTACTCACCAAAACTAAGACTGGAAAAAATTTAGTATAATTTTAACAAGTGGTTCGCAAAATATAGCGGTTTGAAAGTATAAAATAGATAAAAAATTCACAAAATCATATATATAAAATTTTAAATATCTTACAAAGTATTTATGGTAAAAGGTTCATTGATATCATATTAAAGATGTCAACATTAAAATGGTCTGTATACCGTGATTTATACTTCGCGACTATATATCCCAAAAAATGCTACTTTTAAAATTAAAAAAAAAATAAATAAAAATTATGTTAGTGGCAAAAATGTTTTCTATCAAACAGAAAAATCGCCAATTGTTTCCACAAGTAATTCAAATGAAATTTGACGAGAATATCAACATTAACACTGGTAATGCAAATGTTGACTTCTAGATGATTTCCAGTGTTGACAATTTAGCTTCTCTTAGGCTAAATCTAGCCATTTTATTTTGTTTTTAGCCTCCAAATTTACGATTTAACCTCTAGCTTTTTTTATCCTTTTTTTTCTTTCTTAAAATTGCCTTAAAAAGGCTAAAATGTTAATATTTTAACAACGAAGAAAATAGTTTCTTATTTGCTATTACTAATTTTATTTTTACAGAATCATCTCTTTAAGTATTTTTGTGTATTTATTCGCACAAAAAACCGAGGTTATTTATACCCAACAAATAACTTAACCAATTTTATGGACTTATTAAATCGAATAATATGTTATATTTTTTAATATACTTCATTAACCATAGAATTATTTATAGAAAAAATTAAAAAAATTCTTATAAAAGCGAAAAATCTCACAAAAATTTGAAATGCTTAATCAAAGTGTTCTAAAATGACGAAAAATCACTTAAAAAACTTTAGTAATTTTTCATACGAAACATAACCCAAAATCGAATGTGAATTTTTGGACGATTTTTCGTTGGTTAATTTTGCTAGCAGCTATTCCATGTTTTATTTATAAATTTATTATAATATCATAAAAAGAAAAGAAATCAAAAACTAATAAGCACGTGAAAAAATAAGTTTTAGTATTAAAAGCGAGTTTTTTCTGGCTTTAAGTTTTTAAGATATTTGGCCTTTTTTGGCCTTTTTTTAAAGTTTTTTTCTCATTTCCTGGCAACACTGATTACTTCCGCGATGGTTCGCGATTTACAGTACTTCTAAAATTAGATAAATTGTGCTTATACATATGGACAACTTTAATACTGAGGAAAAAGTCATGCTGTAAAACATACTAAATGTAATTTTGATAGCTCTATTATGACACCTCAATGAATTTTATAACGTAAATACTTTGAAAGATATTTAATATTTTGTGCATTTTTTAGCTATTTTATTTTTTGAGATCGCTATATTTCGCGAACCGCTTTATAAAATTATCTGAAATTTTGTGCCAGTCTTAGTTTTATGAGTATAAAAATTGTAACAAATATCGTCAAATTCGGAAGAGATGAGGAAACCAGCTGATTAGTTTTTTTTTATTACTATTTATTCATTTTTCAGTCTATGGATATACAATCCTTACAGACAATTACAATATAAGCACAACAAAAATAATTATAATATTAAATAAATAATAAAGATAACTTAATTTTTGAGATAATAAATTATGTTTTTATTAATAGCAACTAAACTTTTAAATATATATTAAAGTCGATAATGTGTTATCGTTGATTGAATTCAACATAAATACGGTGATATGGATCAGAATTTTCGTAATTTGAGCGGAAGTATTTAACAATGAGGTATTGGTAGTAACGCGAGATGCGATGAGGAATATTTACATTGATTTTTCCTAATAGAAATTCAGATTGTAAGTTACCGTTTATAAGGTTGAGAAGAAATGTTACGTTCAGCATTATTCTACGACTTTGAAGCATTGGAAGCTTTATAAGAGCCAGACTACTCTTATAGGATGGTAAATGAAGGTTAGGATCCCATCCAAAACCACGCAGACAAAATAATAAAAATTGTTTTTGAACCGATTCGATATTACCTTAGTGGACACTGTAGAAAGGATCTCATATAATAGAAACATATTCAAGAATAGGTCTAACTAGAGAAGTGTATAGCTGTTTAGTTGTATATGGAACGGGTAACTTATTTGCCCAGCGCTTGATGAATCTCAGCAAACCAGTTGCTTTGTTAATAGTTCTGGATATATGATCACGGAAATCTATTTTTCTGTCCAGTAGCACACCAAGATCTTTAAACATTTGAACCAATTCGAATAGCTTATAATTCATCGTGTAATTGCCATTCATTACCAATAACCTAGTAAATACCATACATTGGCATTTCTTGACATTTATGGCCATCAAATTCGTCGTAAACTATCCAGTAACGTTATCAATATCCATGTGGAGCAGATTTTGATCAAATTTGTTGTTAAATAATAGTAATATTTTTACATCATCTGTATACATTAGGCACTTACAGTAGTGAAGAGAAGAAGGAAGATAGTTAATGAAGAATGTAAACAAAAAAGGTCTCAGATGACTGCCTCAAGGAACACCAGATGTAACATTAATAATATTGGATAGATTTCAACAAATTGTCCAAAACTGTTTCCTTCTTTATATATGGAATATTAACGTTTGCTTTAGAAATATGATAAGGATAACATATGTTGTTGTTGAAAACTGATGATGAGTATGTTGAAGAGAAAAAATCTATAAACAAATAACTTATCGAAACAAAATCGGATACTTCCATATTATTAAATGTCATTTTGTTAGGAAAGTCAACGGAACGCCTTTTGGAATTGACAAATGTATAAAATGTTTTAGGATCATTTTTAAAATTATTCTTTATTTTACACAAGTACATTTGATATTACTTTTGATTCAACTTTTTATATTCAGATCTCACTAAAGTATAATTCATGTAATTATAAGTTAGAAAATATAAACATTTTGCATATGCAAGAAATCCCAGGAATTTCTGCATGAGTTCCCGGATTTAGGGTTAAAAACGCTAATAATTTAAATTAAAAAATTTTGCCATTTTTAGCACTTTTGCTTTTTCTAAAAATGATGGTAATTAAAGCGATCTTTAAAGAATATATTCAGAGAATAAACTTTGTAAAAACCAATACAATTACAATCAGTTAACCTACATAGGAAAAATTATTAGATTAATTTTTTGACAAATTTGTTAACCTTGTTTTTTATAAAATTTAATAAACCTACAAACTGATTTAATTATTCTGTTTAATTGTTAAAATATTGCTCAAAATTAATAATATCAAAAAGTGATAACTCTTATAAAAATTAAAGAAAAATTATTTTAAAATTTTATGAATTTTTTAGTAGAAATAAAATGTCGATAAACATAAATTTTTGGGATAAATATCAACCAAAAATTATATTATTCTGCAAACTTGTATTGGTTATTCGGTAAATAGTTATCAATTCCCAATTCTGGTCATTTTATGAATTGGATTATTATTATAGTTTATTATAGAATAATAGCAGAACTTAGTCCTAATTACAAAGAACGGTTGTTATGCATATTAAAATCGAGTACTAGTTATAAATTGGAAGATGCTTGGCTAAAAATTTCGGTGATTTTACGAGGAATACTTTCACCTTAAATGAAAGAATACATTATTTATGTCCATTTTTCAAACAATTAAATGCCCCTATTTCTGTTATATTTACCAGATGAAAAAATGTTCGCCAGCGATAGTTTAAACGTTCTTTGTAGAAACTCATCACAGTTGAACATCTTTTGTCTATTATATTTAATTTTGCATAATCCTTAAAAAACTAAAATTAATTACAAAATCATATACATATGAACGATTACATTACATCGCTATAAAACGTATTGCATTCATATTTCTCTATTGTAAACTAATTTTGATACCTTGTTATATTTCTTTGTATGTAATTGTATTTGCAAAACTATAAATTTTCAATAAAAATAATAATTAAAACATTTGCAATTTATTTTGATATCTTTTATATAACAAAATTTATGGCAATTTAAATAAATATGTTATTCACATTCAAAGCTATAGAGCTGCCATAGTTCTCAAAATAAGAATAAGTAAAATTCATTTTATATGTCTCTGTATCCTTCTCTACACGTGCACCAAATTTTACTCAAATCGGTAACAAAGGCCCACAATTTTTTAAATTTAGAATGGAATTACTCATACAGTAAATAAGATGAGTAATTTCTTATATTAACTGTAATTTATTTTTATATTTTATACGGAAGCTTATGAAAAACTTTAAATTTGTAGTTCGATAAAAATAATAACTATTTAATCTTATAAGCGGAAATTCTGCAATAGAAATACAATATTTTCCATTATTATTATTATTTATTATTATTATTATTTTTTTTTTTTTTTTTAATTTTAGTCATTTTAAATAGTATACAATGATTCGCTTCTTTCTTTTAAACTTATATAAAACTGCTAAATTAAGAAAAATGTCTCAATTTTAAATTGACAGTTTGGCATTGTTGCCAAGATTTTGTACAAGTTTTTGAAACGATATACATTTCCTACAAAAGAATTATTATATTCGCTTGGTTTCACTAATACAAGTAATTTCTGGTTTAAACAAATAACTGGAACAACATTTTCGATTGTAATAAATGACAGCAAGAACCTACAATTGGGAACAAATGTTTATACTTAAGCTATAATAGTAATAAATATTAAAAATTTGAAAAAAAATCTGTACAGCAAAGACGAATTTTGAATATAATATATACATGCATATATATATATATATATATATATATATATATATATATACATTTATATATTGGGGTGATTTTTCTCGTCATTTTTTAATTCATATTTAATATATATATATATATATATATATATATATATATATATATATATAACATTTTTGAGGCTGGTAAAAGGAGCTTAAAAGCAAAATAAAAAGTCTACATTAGAAAAAGGCTAAACTGGCAGCACTGGGTCATGCTTTTTTTCGGTCAGTTATCTAAACCCAAATATTAGAATAGCTTAAGTTATTATCGTTTGATTTTCTATTAATAAACTATACAAGTTTTTGTCTGATAATGATAAGTATACAGCTAATGCTTTAAATGTCTGCAGCAAAATGGTCAAATGCTATCCCAACAAAGCACATATAGGAAGATTTCTCAAACGAAAAGTCACTCAAAAGAGTGAAATTTCGAAATTTTGTTAAAAAAAAATGAATACATAATATGATAAAAATTCTGGATAAAACCAGCCACCTTTAAAAATGGTTCTAACGTTGACCTGGGTATGATTTTAGTATGGACTAAAAGGGATTTCTATACGACAGGGTTTTATGTCTCACCTATTTCAAATCCCAGCTTCGTTAAATCAAGGTTTTTCATATTTTTTGAGCTATATTTCGTTTTTGATAACACATTTTTGATAGTTTGGGTGATTTTTCCTTTTATTTATGTTTTAAATTTTTGTAACATGCTTGAGAAAGTAATTTAGCGAAGTCTGGGTTGAAAACTTCTGCGTCTGTCTACTAAACCATTTTTATCTAGAAAAGAATCCTACACAGGCCAAAGTTAAAGGTATTATTATTATGATTTTGTTCCGAAATTTTATCACAAAATGTACTAATTTTTATACCAGAGGATAATGGTGAGTTTTTTTTAATTATTTGGGGATTTTTTTCATTTTTATACGTAACTTTTCAATTGGGTGATTTTCTTTTATAATTGCTTTGGGTCATTTTGGTGGCAGCCTACTATCTCATACATATTATATATATACATATATATATATATATATATATATATATATATATATATATGTATATATATATATATATATATATATATATATATATATATATATATATATATATATATATATATATATATATATATATATATGTATATATATATATATATATATATATATATATATATATATATATATATATATTAAATATGAATTAAAAAATTAAAAAATTTTTCATAATAAAAAAAATTAAGAAACAGTGGATTATAGTCACAGACTTTTTCTGATCACAAAATACATTTCTATATAATTTATTATAATAAAAATTAAAAAAGAAAATAATTCTATACTTTCTATCACACTGAATTCAATTAGATTGAATTCTTCTTTTAATTTCTTTACCAGAACATATTTTAAACAAAACTTCTTAAACTCTTAATTTACTATACCTAAGCGGTTGCAGAACTTTTATCAAAAGCCAAAAACTTTTTTAATTATTTTACAAATGATACTGTTTTTTACTATGAAAACACTTGTTGGCATAATTACCTTGTGAAATTATACTATATAAATGTACAAATTAAATATTTGGCCACACACTATTAATTCTGAAGTGAAATGCAAATCAACAGCAAACAGTTAATAGGACCAACTTTGTAAGGAGGAGGAGAAAACTGAAATTACTACTGTTGTATTTTGTTCTATTAATAAAGATATATATTTAGGATTTTATAAATGTTGTGGTCGGGTTACTATTTTTAATATAAATTACAAAAAAAAAAAATATATATATATATATATATATATATTTCAAAAATGTACGTTTTTATATTATTCATTCTTCTTTATATTTTATTTTTTTCTTTTAATATTGAAACTTTCACTAAAATTCTGGTCACATTATACAAGAAAGCAACATCCGGAGCGAAAAAATAATCAATTTTAATAAACGAACAAGAACAAACTTTTACTTTATGGATGAAATGACATTACAAACAGATCAATAAAATGAAGGCAAAAAATTGTGTAAATTAATTAAGTTCAAATACGTATGTGCGTCTGTGTCATTAAAATGAAGAAGAAAAGCAATTTTGAGGTTTCATGAACGTTTTGCTGCTTTAATCATTAGTTTAATTTCTTGGTGACGTTAAAGGAAGTCATGTGTGTTTCCTATAAATATTTGCATACTTTTACAAATTTAATGTGTAAAAAATACCACCTCCAACAAAAAATTCTTAAGTTAAGTTCAGAGCAGACAAATATTTGACGATTTCTGCTAAATATTTATTTGTCTAATGTGAAAACCAAATATTTTTACGGGGCAAGTATTGAAACAAGTGGGAATGTTTTAGGAAAAATATTTTTCCAATTTTCAATTTCTATTTAATTGTACAAAATTCTCAAAAATTAGGTAAATAGAGAGTTTTTGAGAAAAAAAAAATGCCCTTCTTGCTGGAAACAGCCTAGAATTGTATTTTTACAATGCCTTCATAAAAAATATTTATTGTTTTTACCCTGTACTAAAAAGTTGCTCAAAAACTCATAGGAACTAATAATTTGATTTTCGGTGCTCCCTTACTTTTGTAAATATTTGTATTTTTATGAAAGCTAAATTTAACTTATCTGCTTTTATCCAATTTATTCAAAAAATATGGAAGCAAAACAATTATCACTGGCGTGAGAAGGCCGGTCTGAGGAAAAATGTGACAATTTATATGTTTTTGTTTAGAGCGGAAAATAGCATTTATATGCGCATTTCTCCAAACTTGTTTAATTTTGGCGTTCGAACAATTTTAACATTTTTTTAGTGACACATCAACGCTATTTACTACCAATATGAGCTGACTTTAATGAAAAAAAATCTGTTCGCGTGAATGACTTTTAGGGAACGACATCAGTGTTATGGAGGTTTAAGATAAAAATTTATAAAAAATTGCCAAAATTCTATTTTCAACAATATTTAAAAAAAATTACCATACGTATGTAGCCCACATCAATATGACTAAAATACAAATTAAAAGTGACACGATATAGCTGGTTTTGTTTGAGTGGCACTTGATTCCAATATGAGCTATAATAACATCTACAAATTGGTATACATTTTCGCCGTAGGTGTGCCTCGACATAACATAAAATGTAAAAAAATGCTTGTATAAAGTGCGCAAAATTTTACATTTTAAATTTGTAAATTAATATTTTGTTGTTTCACAACGATTTTAAAATGTAATTTGGAAACCGTTTTTGATCACGCGATACTTTGACTTCATTGAAATTATGCTGAGAGTGTGTTTCGCAAAAAGACACCTCTTAGAGCCGTTCATGCTTTATCTTCACAAGTTTGTGCACCACCTATAGCGCTGTTATTAAGGGCACATCAACGAAATAAGGGGAAATAAACGTATATCCTTTATTTTGCAATACTCTAAACGGCGCAAATTTTCGAATCGGAAAACTGCAAAAAATTTAAATTTTGAAAATTTTGATTTCACCACTTGTCCACAATATAATTCAATACTGGTCAACGACTTACTAATTGATCATAGCTTGGACTACTTGTGCAAGTGTTTGTAGTTGTCATTAGAGGAATTAGACAACTATGTTAATATTTGCTATTACAGCAATCCAAGAAAAAAATTTTATTTTCAAACACTTTTTTGGATTTTTTTAATTAGAGCGCTCGCCTCATGAAACCATTTCAGATCTTGAATTTTTGTTTTTTTTTCTTTTACTCCACAAAGTCTTGTTAACGTAATTGCATCAAAAGTTTATTAAAAAAATCAAAATTTATATATATATATATATATATATATATATATATTTGAGATTGAAAGTCGTAAATATTTTTTTAAAAAATTTGGTTACTCTGCTCATACGAAGACAATCTGCTAAATATAACATTTTTTCAGTTAGTTTTGGCCGACACTGCATATATGAATAAATTCAATATATACAACAAATACTTAATTTTTAAGTTATAATTAAAAAAATGTAAATAAACAAAATTTATTAAAATTTTCGGCATCAGAAAACAATTTCTTGGTCAGGATTGTAGCCCCCCTTCTTTTTCTAAAAAAAATTGTCTAGCTAGGCCAATGCCAATTATATTTATTAAAATAAGATCTTAAATCAAAACCTTTATAATTTTTAAAAACTTGTGAATGTTGCAATTTATACTAAAACCTTTTAAAATTTTGGCATAGAGACTTACAATTTAATTGTCGGGCATTTTTTATATTTTTCGACTTCCACGATTTTTAACCTTAAACATGGATTCCATTTCGTTTTCTGCCCCTCATTTTTTTTCACTCCCTTAAAACCTGATCAAAGCAAAGTAGCCTTTGAGATCCTCAATAGTGTTAATTGAATGTTGGATGGTTACTGAATAGTAAATCAAATTATTGTTCCTATTTATGAACCTGATGATATTACGATTCCAGACTAGTGCAAATATTCGTCATCCAATTTTGTCATCCTTCTTCAAGTTATTTGAAATCTGTGAGGGCTTTGATAATTGTTTTGTAGTGCTCAGATGTGTCGATTAAAATGATGATGACAATGACGTTCATGAGTTTTGTTAACTTTGGCAACAATGTACTATAAAATTGGTTTAATCGTGGACCGTACTTGAGATGATACCCGCCCGTACTAACATTTGTTGAGTTGAAATATAATGATGACTATTATACTCCAAAATTATTTCTACGCCTGTTTTCGTTTTAGGTAACGATATAATAACGCTTTAATTTCAAACTTATTGAATTGTGTTATTTGAAATTTCTCTCTATTATGAATATTTATGTGAAATAGCATTTCTTGATATTTTTAAAACAAGAACTATTGTGAAGTGTTTATACAATCAAATAAATAATTATGATGGGCACAGTTTTGTAAGAAAAACTAGAAATATTTTAATTAAAAAAAAAAACATACTTTGGGAGGTACAATAAAATGCATTGGAACTTTCTATACAAAAAGTCTACTATTTTTTATATCTTCAATTTTTTAATTTCAATCGCATATTTGAAACATTTCAAAACAAATTTAGGGCATCATTAATATGCAAATACGTGCTTTAATTTGCAAATATATGCATTTACATATGACTTTGTATAAAATAAAGCTTTTAAATTTGCATTTTATTGTTTTCCCATAAAATTATATGTAACTGTAAATACAAACATATGTATATAACAAAAAAGTATAACTACCCAGCGGTTCGCTATACTAGTTCCTTAATGCCGAATTAATTAGCCCCTACCACTGGTTATCCTTCGTCCCACTCGCAACGTTTTTAATTGGTAACATGGGGATTTTATTGGAGTTAACCAATTGGCAACCCATTGCATTACTATTCACAAATAGTTTGGAAGGTACTGTGAAGCTAAATATATCTTCATAAACAATAAAATGACGCAATCTGCATAACAATTCACTAGTAATTTTGAATGTAGTATGATGCTACACATTGCACTGTTTGTTAGAAAGTAGCACTACCAGCATAACACGTCATTAGTGTTTTCAGTAGTATGAAAACTCTAGTATTTGGGACGAAAAATTAAAAAATAAAAATTAAAAAAAAAAAAATATTTATACAATTATTTTGTATTTTCATTAATTATTATTTTTATTTATTTTAATAATTTTATTATTATTTTTTATTTTTTTTATTTTATTTATGATGTTTTAATTTTCCTCCATCGATGTCTTCAAATGGGCTTTAACTTCTAACCTTCTGGTTTGTAGGCGCGCGCATTTTCAATTTCATTTGAATTTTTGTTGCAATTTATGCACCAACTGTACCAAAAACGTATAATAAAACATGTAGTCTATTAACAGGTGGTACTTGATTTGAATAGTGTTGCGTTTCATATAACTACGAAGAAAGTTCGAAAAGTCACGGATTTATTGATCCGCCCTCGTATTAATTGTAAAGTTGTCCTAAACATAGTGAATTTTTATTAAAGAAAAATAAAACAAAGTATATATATATTTTTATATAAAAGAAGTATCAATTAAAGAAATAATAAAACATAGGCCTTATTCGTAATAAATACTTATTGTACGCTTAATGTATAAAACAGATATTAAACAGTTTTATCCTTATTAACCTCTTATAAAAAACATTAAGGGTCCTCATGAAAACGCTCAAAACCCTCGCAAACTCTACAAGTTTTCACACTCGCAAATAAACTGTTAAAAATTGTTTGTTTGAGCAAGTATTTAGTCTCGTAAATGAATACCCTCACTATTCAAAATATATTATAAATAGTTCAATAACTATTAAACAGTTTTTGTTATAGATTAGTAACTGTACATTTATGTGAGAGAAAAAACCTGATTCAATTGTCAAAAACCTAATTCATGCAACAACAAAATAAATGTAGTCACATATATTTTGTTTTTGAAAAATTGAGTTTTTTTTTTTTTTTTTTTTGAAAATTTAGTTCGAAGTGACTCTCGCATAAACTTCTGGTTGTATTCTGTGGATTTTATTTTCTATTGACAATGCTTTGTTTATTTTGTCTCAATTTTCTATTAGTGATAAAGAAAATATTAAAAATATATTTAAAAAAATATATATTTTTATTAGTTAGTGTTACCAATGCTTTAAGAATTTAACAACTTACGAAGGCGAAGGGAGGCGTTCATGTTTTTCGGTAGATTAATATTAAGAATATTTAAAATAATTTAATGATGGAATTATTGTGAGTTTATGTATGTCACTAATTTTATATTTTGTTATTTTATTATTATTATTATTATTATTATTATTATTATTTGTATTTTATGAATTTTTATTTTACGAATGTAACTAAATTGAAAGCAAAAAGTCTGAACCAAAGCCTGAAGCTCAAATATAGAGCTGTATTTAAAAAAAACTCGTATTTTATAACAGAATAATAAAAAGTACCAATTTGAATGTAAAAATCGCGTTTAAAATGGACCTACATTTCAATATAGTTATTTTTCAATAAAGTGGACAATGATTGCAATTATGAAAACATTCCTCAGGCAATTTATTGAAAACAAATCTCACGCACTCCACTTTGCAGAAGCAAATTATTAGTACTTTTTTGTCAATTAGAAACAGAATGCCTTAAAAATCGAGTGAAGTTTATTGAGTACTTTATTAATGAATATATAATCCTGTTATGCAATACCAATATTTTTTATTTTTTTCGTTTCAACGGAAACTGCAATTTACTATGGTCTTACTCCAAGTTAACTAAAAGAACTCCATGGTTTTTTTTTCGCGAAAATATTTAAGCATGATGTTTTTTTCGGAAAAGTTGTATCTCAAAACCTACTAGATATTGTTCCACCAAATTTTTCAAATTTTAGATATACATATGTATTTATATGTATTTATTTATACTTTTTACATACACTATTCCCAGAAAAAACTTCCATTGTCAAATAATGAGTTAAAATGCAATTATAACAATCCTACACTATTTAAACTTTAGTAACTTAACTTATTATTTTAACACGGTGATGTCATTAGAGGCAACTAGTTACCATATATGCTTCCAAATAGGGACCTAAATAATTAAATACTCTAATACAAATGCATATTAATCTGCTCAATGGTTATACAACTAGTTAAGTGTAATGCAGAGAAAAGTTAACTGTTGACACAAAACAACTTTTAGGTATTGCAGACGGAATGCCACTAACTATATGTCGTTACCAAGTTTGTGTTGTAATTCTTAGTAATATACTAATTTTATGCAACGGAAGAAAGGAACAATTATTGGTTGAAACGAAATCATATAAATTCGTCTTACTAAAAATGTTCAATAAAAAATAGCTATAAAATAGTTTGTCCAAAACTTTGCAAAATTACTATAAAAATTCATTAGAATTGCAGAAAAGGCTATTATTTTCCTCAAAATTTGTTTTATCAATATGTTAAAGTAGGTTTTAGTCTACGATCAAATTTTTAAATTTTATTCATTTTTATTAAATGTTTATAAAACAAAAAAGTTATTATGAATAACAGTTTTTTTAAAATTTCTTATTAGCCCGTAATAAAAATAAAATAAGTTCTTTAAAATTATTCGGGTATGTGCTGAAAATCAATTTCGAAAACGAAGCAAATTCAAATCGAAAAAATGTATGATGTATTTATCTTTTTGTTTTCTTTATTGATTAAATTACAGTAAACTAATTTTTTATCAGATTTTATTATGAAATTGTAAATGTTCCACGAAAATTATTTTGTAATGGATAGATAAAGCTTTGTTATAAACATTTTTCTTAAATCGACCGAAATTCATCACAACATTTCAAACCGTTCGATTTCAAAATGATCGATATCCATCACATGTCTGATTATGAATAAAATTGGGATATTATGTGTATGTGCTAATGTTTGCGATGCACAGAAATATCGTTTATGTACACCAATCGATTCAGAATCACTTCATGAGTCGATTTAATGATGTTCGTCTGGTTGGCTGTGCATTCAAAGAACTAGTCGCAATTTTATGGAAAATTTTATAAAATTTGGCACATATAATTATTTTGGCATAACGACGAAGCCTACTAAAATTAGTTATGATCGGACAATTATTTTATATAGTCTTCTACAAATGTCCCCCAAAATAAAATTCGAATGCTTATAATTGCCTCAATTATCTCAATATTTCAATAAAATGTTCGCATGCAAAGCCCGTTTCCCAAAATCTCTTTAGCGTAAATAAATCACATAAATGTTTATATTACGATAATATTTGAAACGGATGTGTTTTATGTATACAAAAAGCACATTGCCAGATTTTATGACAATCGGTCCATAATTGACCATAGCTTCCATATAAGACATTCCCAGAAAATTACTTGTACGCATATACATAGCGGTGTAGGTTACGGTCAGACTAGGCCGACTATATTATTTATATAACTTACTGAGTTATATAAATAAAATTTATGATATTTTCAGAGTTTGATGGTATTAGTGTGGCGTATTTTAGGGTTTCCCAGTAAAATTAAAAACAAAAACTTCATAATAAAAATCGCGATTTAAAAAAAATTAATTTTTCAATAAACATATTATACGAAAATAAATTTTATTAGAGTTTATTTCAAAGAAATTCTACTTTATATTGTGATCCTTTTTTCACCCAAGTGAGTTCTTTTTGGTCCATAAAATTTTTATATTTCGATGAATTTTGATGCGCAACTATTTTGTCTATTATGGTCAATTTCATGTTGTTCATGCTCTTTTACGCATCAATTCAAGCCATTCCATTAGAAACTGTAAATATACCTTGCAAAAAACAAAAATTTCGCCCTTGTTTTCCACTTTCTACTGAGTTGACTATTTCGGGCACAAAAGTGAAATATAACGCAAAATAGGCATAATTACAAATATTTATCCATGTTTTAAAATTTGTAGTTCGTTTTGGGGCGCACAATCGCCGCCCAAAAAAATTTAAAAAGTGAAAAAAAATTTTTCATCGAAATTTTACTACCCTTCATGTAACTGTTGAAAATCTATACAACAACCAAGAAGATGTAGAATTTATCCACAAAGTCCGATTAGTTAACATGAGATCGCATGGGATCAAATAGTATAAATGCACAAACAAAAAACATAGAGGAAAGGGGAAAAAAGTTAAGTAATTTTTAACCCTTTTCCTAAGTTTTTGAACTTTGAACAACAATCTTGATTATATAAATAAAACCTATGGTGCTGAAATTTTACCCTCAATTAACTCAAAGTCTTGCGCGTTCAGATCTGTAACATGTTTCTTAAAAATAGTATTAGCACAAAGCTTATTAAAGATTAGAGTCAGTTTCAGTTTGGTTAAACATTTTTTTAAATGGCCCATATACCGACCAATGTATTTGAAGTAAAATAATATTAAAAATATAATAAAAACATAACATCTTCCTTAAATATCCCTTTTCGAATATATTTCAGTAAGAATAACAAATTTAAAGAGTACTTTTGGTGGTTTTGTAGCCACTTGCCGGCCACTTATTACATTACAATTGAGTGATAAAATAAATTAACAATTGTAACAAAATCGCACATATTCATGTGAATTTCTAAAATCTATTGACTACAAATTGCCTTACATTTCAATAGTGCATTTTCATAATAGTAGTAACGAACTCATTTATAATTTCTAGGGACAAACGCAATAATTTTTTGTCAATATATTTCGCTAAATTAAAAAATTTTAACGATTTCGCATACATTAGTGTGAATTTCTGAAGAGCCACCCATTGCACTACATCTCAATAGTATATTCAATAATGTAATATAACGAATTCGTATATAATCAACTTTATTTCTTGAGGCAAATTTACTAATTCTTTACCGATTGGCCACTAGCTGCATTACATTTCAATATTAAATTAAACAAGTTAACAGTTGTAACGAATTTGTATATATTCAAGACATTTCCGAAGACTGTTGGCCACTTATTGCATTGTATTTCAATAATGCATTCACTAATTTAATAGCTTTAATGAATTCATAAATAATCAAGGGAATTTCTAGAGACAAATTTAATAATTTTTTTGCCAATTAGTCACTAACTGCATTATATTGCAGTATTGAATTCACTAGTTTAATATTTGTATCGAATTCGCATACATTAATATGATTTTCTGAAGAAAAAGAGCCATCAATTACACAACATTTCAATAGCGTATTCAATAATTTAACAGTTGTAACGAATTCGTATATAATCAAGTTTATTACTAGAGAAAAATTTAATAATTTTTGCACGATTGGTGACAAAAATTTAAAATTTTTGAAGGCGAAGTGCCACCAATTGCATTACATTTCAACAGCGAATTCACTAAAAGAAATGATGTAGCAATTTCGTATGTAATGCGAAAGCAAATTTCTCAGTTAATACTTTTAAAACTCTTAACGGCAATTTTATGCATTACATGTAAATATAGAAGTGGCAGTTTATTGTGTGATATTATATTTTCTAATTAAAATATTGAGCATTCTCTATTACTCATTTCGCTAGCGAAATATAGTGCAGAAGGTGCTCGTTTAGTAACCACTTGCACCACCGAAAGTAACTAGTGAATCGTCTAAGTAGTTATATATTTACTGCTAATGAGCAAATCGGAACCTTTAGAACGGCTGGGTATTTCTGAAATTACATTTAATTGTTTGTGTGTGAAGTGCCCACATGCATATACACATTTTTATAAATGTAAATGTATTAAAACTTAATACTGTGTAATGACATATATTTTAATTTTTATTACATCTGTTTTACAACGCCTGAAGTATTACTTGTATTTGCGTCATACATCCTTGAAATAAAAATATGACAATTTCAATTTTTCAGATCCGTTAATAAAACCAAGAGTTTGAAGTAAGTTAATTCGTAGAAACGTACTAAGTCAGTACGTTGTGAAATTATAACTTATACATGTTTATTGAAACTAGCACAGACTTTGAGGTGTATGTAAGTTCTACGTTCGAATAGATTTAATTTATTTTTTTACGAAAATTACGACGGTGTTTATCGTTTTAAAAACAAAAACAAAAAAATAATAAAAAAAAAGAAAATATTTCTGAATTTGAGATTTCTATTGTTTGAAAAGAAAATTCAAACGAAATAAATAAAGAAAATTACACATTTTGCTTAGTGTTTCTAATAGATATACATTTCAAAAGATACATGTATCTTTTTTTGTTTTTTTTTTTTTTGTATTTATATTTTCGTTTTGGTACATATTTTTGAGTATCCCTAGAGTCTAAAAATGAATTTGTGGACAACTCGAACAAAAATATTTATTCAAGCAAAAAAAAAAAATAAGTAGTTTATTTTTGTTTCCAATTATACCTGCTAGCTTACCAGGAAGGCAAAGTTTTTGCTGGGTTATTCTCTTTTCTTTATTTATTTACTTTTTTTTTTCATTTGATATTTGTTTCTAATATGTCAAATAAATTTGCAAAGGCATTGATCAATATAAATTGATTTTCCTTTTATTATAAATTTTATTGATTACTATAATTGAAAATCTAGTTCTTATTTAAATTTTAGCAATACAAAATATATTTAATTACAAATACCAATATTTCGGTTTAGTATATGAATTCTGTTCGATCACTTCTACTGAATTTTTTCGATATATTCTAACCAACTACACTTGATTACGATAATTGAATCATATGTTGCAAGAAATATATTTTTAATATAATTGTACTTTTTAATTAAATATTCCTATCTTGATCAATTTTTCGACTAATATTTTTTCTGTGTGCGTAAATAATAAATACATAAAATATATTTTAGTCCTAAATCTGACCTCGATACTAACAACCACATACAATTTATGTACGTATGATCGTTTAAAAATTATTTTCGCCATATGTGAAATGTATAATAAACGTATTTCATCCTTCTTGGAAAAAAATTATGGGGCAAAGTTCACAAAGATATCGCACAAAATGTGACCTCAAGTTTGACTCGAATACTGGCATTAACTATGGTTAGAAGGATGAACTGACGGACACCGTCGAATTGGTTTAGTGACTTGTTTTTGTAAAAATTTTGAAAGTTGGCATATAAAATCATTTTTGAGCATTATAAGCAGTATCATAAACGTCGTATAATTACATAACTTATAGTGGTGTAGATATAATTAAAAAATAGTAGTGTATTTTTACTTTTTGTTCCTGTATTTTTAAATATTACATATATATAACTCTATCAACATTTCTAAGATGCTCATCATTCTCTTCGAAACGCTACCAATATTAAGAGATAAAATCTTAAAAATTAATAACAATTTTTCAAATTTTAACTACAACTTTTTATAAATTTTTCTATGGAAGCATGATTTTTAACCCTCTAACGGTTGGAGATTTATAAAATGAATTTATAGATTAAAAGTGTAAAATTTGTGAAGGACTTAAAGTCTAGATATTTAGTTTATTATGTCCGCTAATTAACCAAATGATTAAAATACCAAAAGAAGTAGAAATATAAAATAGTTAAAAAAAGTAAAAAAATGAAAATAAAAACAAATGCGCAGAGGCAGCCTTGACCGTTGGAGGGTTCGGAACGTTTTTGTTGTAAATATAACAATAGTATTAGTATAAGAAAAAAATATTCTAAACTTACATAATAAGAAGAAACAAAAATCAATGGCTACAATTTGTAAGCAAATAAAAAAGGAGAACAAAACAAAATATATTTGCTTTATGCAAAATATGTTTTCGTAAAGATTTTCTTCTTACAAAGGTGTAATTTTACTTAAATTTAGATACAATAATTATCAAAGTAAAACTGGGAGTAAATATCAAACAATTTTATCAAGTGTGACAATAAAATGCACTATATTTGAAATTATTCTGCAAAGATTGGCATGCAAATATGTCCTGCATGATTTACATAATAAATCTTTTCTTATAGGATTTATAAGTTAAAAGATATTTTTCGAGAGGAGAACTTACAAATATTAATGCTGGTATGGAACTTCTTTGCACTGAATTTCATTAAAATATATTTATTTTTAAGGCATTTTTGAGCGTTTAAACTCTATTCCGAGGGGTATTTATATGGGGACTAGGTGAAATAATGGACAAATCATAACTAATTTCAATAGGCTTCGTCCTTGTGTCATAAAATCCCAAGTACCAAATTTCATTGAATTATCTTTCAAATTGCGACCCGTTCTTTGTGCACAAGGTTTACATGGGCAGCCGGCCAGCCGTCCAGCCAGACGGACAGATATCGTTAGATCGATTTAAAAAGTGATTCTGAGTAGATTGGTATACTTTAAGGTGAGTGTTTGATAACTTTTTCTATGCGTTACAAACTTCATAATACCCCAACACCTATGGTGGTGTAAGGTAAAATAAAACAATCTCATGTTGTATTCAAAAGTATATGAGATTATTTTTCTCAGATTACTGAACACTATGATATGAAAAAACATTATTGCGAACCAATATTTAGTAATTTCCAGATTTATGTTTAATTTAGTTAGAGTTAGTTAAGTAAAAATAAAAAGATAATAAATAAATGCACTACAAGCTATGTAATGAAATTTATCTAATAGATTATTGTATATTTTTAAAAAATGTTAACAACAAAAACACAAAAAATACTAATTTTATTAGTTGGATTGTCATATTTTAGACCTCATCCTAGGGCATATTGTGGATGAATTATTGATTATAAAAACATCGTCTCTTAATATCTCTTATAATTTTGTTCCGAAACTAATAAATTACAGAACCATATATATGGTTCTGCATTTGAGTACTACTAAAGAAATAAAAAAAAAATACTTATATAAAATTTAAAGCCATACCGATAATAATAAAGCCATCAACGGTAATTCTTGCCATTTTAGCATTTGTCCTTATCCTGAAATACCGAGACCATCTTGCCTCAATATGTGAATTCAAATGTTCACTTTACTATTTTACTTTATTATTTCTTTTTTTATATATTTATTAGTAAAATATTTAAAATTTTTTATTTAAAATTATTGAACAGTTTTGGGTAGGGGGAGGTTTTTATTCCAAAATGGCTCGATTTTTTTTTTTTTTTTTTTGTAAATAATACAATATTCGCCATTGCATGGTGCTAGGGCCAAAATTTGGTTATCAAATTAATGTACATAGTATATGTGCAAATATGAGTTCATATCCAGTTGGCCAAATGGTCGTAGATGACATTGTCTTCGACGATTTATGTACGACATGTCTACTGTTGCCTAATTTTTCTCAACAGCAATGTGAAGTAGGTTCTCTTTAACGACAAGACCAAAGTCTTGAATACTGTCTTCTTTTAAAATACTTTGGTGACAATATAAGCGAAAATTTCTTAAATATTGTGACATTTAAGCGAAGAAATACAATATCTTTAATGTTGTCTTCTATTAAAATTTTGTGACGACAAGATGAAAGACAATATCATCAATAAATAAATAATACATATAAGTTTTCAAGAAAGTTCATTAACATTATGATTTCTGGTGAAAAGAGAATAACTGAGTGCAACGTTAAAAAACATTGTATTGTAGAAAAGTTTTCATTTTATTTTAGTTTTCTTTTCTCTATTTTTTTTGGAAAATGTTGTTACCAATTGACCTAAATGTTAAATGTCAACAAAAATGAAAAAAATTTCTCCATAATAAATAAGCACAATAGTATGTACGTTTATAAATAGCGAATGCCTTTTTATTGGAAAAATTTTACCAAATTCAGTCAATATTTACAATGGTCTATACAGCACAAAATGTAAATATTTGATTTGTGTTGTGCGTTAAGTTTTGTTTAGTTTAACTCATGTTGGAAAATTTTCAAAATAATATTGTGAGTTTGAATAGTTTTTCATTGATTTTATTAAATGATGTATTCACAACAAAATAAATGGTTGGTATTTTTTTAAGGAATATATTTAGTTGATTATGCATTGCATTTAATATTAAGTTTACAAGTCAAAATGTTGCATAAGGACAACACATATTGTAATAAATCCTATAAGATATCATGAAATTTCCTTTTTATTTATTAACTTCGCACTTTTTTATCACAATTTTCATAATATATATATATATATATATATATATATGAAAAACAATAATTAAATGAAAAAAAAATTTTTTTTTAAATATTTTTTTAATAATTACCAAAATACACATGCACACAAACATACTTTCGTCCATATGTATTTTTTTACAGTTTATCTTATGAGATAGTTGTGTAGAGAAATCTCATCAGGAATGTCAGATTTTGTTGAACCAAATGAAAGTTTTATTTGGTTTTTAAAGAAATACTAAAAAATTAGCTAACATTTTCAGTGTCGTACAATTTTTAGCATTTAAAATTTCATATATTTTGTAAATGCAAATTCAGCTAAATGAGGCAATGACAATTGCAGTAGCTAATAATAACACTGTGCTAGTTGCAAATTTTAACAAACTGGGCACCGTACAGGTAAAACTAATTCAAGTACGCTGAATTCAATGGTGACAAATATTTTTCGAAGTTAGTGCTCGTACTCGCAACATTTGGGTTTAAACATAATTATAAAAGAAGCGAACTAATTGAAAATTAGAAATAAAAGGGACATTATTTATATATATTAAACAATGAGTCGGTTGAATATATATTCCAATCATAAATTAATTTAATTTTAGCCTGATTTTAAATATTTTTATATTTTTGATTGAATAGTTGCTTATTGGTAACACTAGTTAGCTTATTTACAGAATTATAGTAATATTTTGTGCTTGTTTAAACTTTTGTTTATTAGCTTTTTTAATATATTTAAAAAAAGAATTCATTGTTATACACTTAATCTTTAAATTTTAATCGTTAAATTAAAACTAAAAAATTAACTCCCGTATTCACAAACAAATTTTAAATTTAAAATGCATTTTAGAGACAAAATTTGTATGAAAAATTTGATTTAAAATGCATTTTAAATTTAAATGTTGTTTGTGAATATGGGGGTAAATTATTAAATTTAAGCTAAAAAACAAAAAGAATTTCAAAATTAAATATATCAAAAACGAGTGCTTTTAAAAATAGTTATCACTACTAAATTCAGCGTCGTCGATTTAGTTTAACCCAATGGGTGCTCACATTGTTAAAAAAAATTAGTCTCATTTTTGAATAAAAAAAAAAAACAACTTCAAATACACTTTTCTGACATATAGCCACTATCTAGGACATCAACTTTTAAAATTTGTTGGATTTTATTGTATTTTTTAAAGAATATTATATAGCAACATCGATTCTATTAAACTTTTAAATTGCTTCAAGGAATTCATGAACGTTTATTTCATTGTAACCGAACTCATTAATAACCTTAAATGATGGAAAACAAATTATAAATAATTTAATACATAGTTCTTTTAAAATATATTTTTTGGGGATAAAATTTCGTAAACTAAGTTGAATATATTTATAAATTAAGGCTCTTCATTTTGCTTGATAGGCAAATACTTAAAATGGTCCATTTCTAGTAAGAAAATTTAATAGTTTTTCTTAAAAATTGCCTATTTAATCAAATTTTAAAAATTAGACAAACAAATCGCCACCATGTTATATATCGCCAAACGGAAAATTCAATCGCCAAGAGTAATTAAAAATCGCCACGTTTGGCGAAAGATCGACAAATCTGACAGCCCTGCTTATAACACTAAAATTTAAATCTACGCGTGAAATAGTTCTCTCAGAGAGCGAATTTGCCACTCTCTGAAAGAAAAATGTTATATGTTATGTTACGTTTAGATGGGCTGTTACCGACAAATAATAAAATTTACGCCTCAATTATGCTTTCATTTTTTCACATTTATATTTACAAAAATAATCCAAAATTTTTTTCAAACTAGAAAAAAGTAAACAAAAAATTAAACTATCATAGCAGGCGTTGCTTCCTTTAAAAAAAACAACAACACTGATGGCTTCTGATAAGTACTAAATTTATAAAAATATATTTGTATGTAGATACATGCATATACAAAAAACAACAACAACGCTGAGTCATTGCAATGCTTCTATTTCCAACTAAAAACATCCAAACATACATAATGATTATGTGTATGTAGATATTATTGTTGCCTGTTTAGCCTAGAAAGTTTTGTTTCAGCTCTAGCTTTTTGTAGCCTTTTTTGGTTTTAAAAATTGCTTTAAAAAGACTAAAATTTTATTTTTATTCTAACAACAAAGAAAGGTTTATTATTATTATTTTTTTTTTTTTTTTTTTTTTGCTATTACTAATTTCATTTTTACTGAATCATCCCTTTAAGCATTTTTTAAGAAAAATTTTTTGCCTGCAACAAATTTTATGGACTTACTAAATTGATTATAATTATTTTCTAATATATATCACTAACCATAAAAAATATTTATAAATATAATTTTAAAAAATTGTAAAGATTGAAAAAATATTAAAGCGAAGATTTTTCGCTTTAATAGTTTTTGGAAATGCTTAAACAAAAACGAATTACAACCTAAAAGTAACGGTAAATCATTTCAAAATATTGGGTATTTTTTATTATGAAATATGACCAAAAATGTATTAGATATCAACATCTAATGGAAACGGCAAAAAATAAGTTTGGAATTAAAAATAATATTAGTTTTTTTTTTTAAATACTTTTTTGGAGCATTTAGCCTTTTTTGACCTTTTTTAAGTTTTAATTTAGCCTTTTTTGTGTGACGCTCCTAGTAATATTGGTATATACCATCAACAACCACTGGTTGCCTATACAAAAAAAAAAACAACACTGAAATTCATTGCAATGTTTTTTATACATGTGTATGTATATTTTTAATAATTATTTCAGATTTTTCCGCGATATGGTTAAATCAAAAAACCGAAATTTTAGAAAAATATTTACAAAAAGTTTGTATAAAAACGAATTATGAAGCTGATATCTGGGTTACTAATGAACCTAATATGTTCATTTGTTCCGCAAAAATTTAAAAAAAAATAAATATTACGATTTTTTTGTGCTATATAGGTTCTTAGAAAATTCGAAAATAAACACGCTTTTAAGGCCTTTTCACTTTTTGGCGACATCTCGATTAATGTACCAATTTTATTGATTTTGATCATATATATATATATATATGATCAAAATCAAAATCAAAATCAAATCAAAATCAAATCCATATACGAGACTTTTTGGAACCTCAGATGAACGTTGTAGAAATTAGCAATGGAAGTGTATATATACACTTTACACCTGTGGTGAAGGGTATAAAAATAGCAGTCAACTATTTTGTATTTTTATTTTTGATATAACTAAAATTTTCTTCAAAAGCTGGCATTTTCACCTTAAATTAATATACGTATTTTTGGCTTTTGTTCAAAACCCTTTTTATTTTATTTTCTATCCACTAAACATTTAACATTATTTTCTCTCTAGAACAATTTTTTTTTCATATGTATGAATGTTCATTTAGTGTTGGATAAAAGAAAAGAAAAAAAACTTTGACCAAATGCTTACTAAAGTGTGTTAAATGTAAACTTTTCACTTTGTTATATTTGAGACTTTTCTTTTGTAATATATTTTGAGTATGTACGGATTTTGGCAAATATTGTTGTCTTTACCCCATTTGCAAATAATAGCAATAAAAAAACCCAAACAGTCGCAAAGATGTAATAACAAATAGCTATACAAATATATATAGAAAATTGTTATTGAATATTCAGTGTTCAATAATGTTCGAAATATTTTTGTGAATATTTTGGAAAAAAAAAAAATAATAATAATAACTGAAAAGAATAAAATAGTTGTTGAAGCAAATAATAAGAATAATTGTGTAGGTTCTGCGAGAAATGTCACAATTCGATTTAGTAAAATTAAGCAGCAACATTTTACATTTATATTCTGGCTGTCTAAAGCCATTTATATATGTATAAGGCATATATATTTCAGTTTATATGTACACAAGCTTTTTCCGATACGCTTTGCAACCCCTTCAAATCCGATAACTAAAATTTACTTTTTGGGGATGCTACTATTTCCCTTGGACCTATCCACCCTATTTAAATTTTATATTAAAATTAATTATATAACTTTTTAAGACTTTCACTGAATTTCTCGTCTAGATATGCGAAAATTAATATTTGTTTTGTACTTTCATTTCGTCAATGAAGTAGAATAAGAAAGTAGTTTCCACAAAATTTGAAGGCTCTTATTATAATAGTTCGTTAGATATGCGATCAAAAATATCCTGCTCCGATCGAAAAATAAAATAATATATTTGAGTTTAAGCATACACAGGATGATGCTGTAAAAATGTTAAAACAAATCGGTTTAGCCGTTTGAGAGTTTAAAAAAAGAGTGGGCGTTGAATATGGATATGGCGTCAGATCAAAATTCAACACATCCTTCTGTGCATGCACTATCTGTGTATTGTAAATATCTTCATTAATAACGTGCAAATTAAAAAAAAATTGCTTTTTTAAAAGTAGGTGTAAAATTTGGGCATGACGTCTAATCAGTATCTAATATAGCCTATTACCTCCGGCACTGGTACTATCTGTCTGTCAGATTTTGTGAAAATCGATTTAGCCCTTTAGATTGATTAAGTATACAATCAATAGTAATAATACAAGAGTGATTGGCATACAAATAAATAAAAAAACTTACACCTCATTTTTATAATATACTATCTTATACCGGTGCGCTTCGCTACCCCCTAGATCTATTCGCCCTATTCAAGATTTGCTATAAAAATTTATTCTACAACTTTTGAAGACTTTTACTAAAATACTACCATGCGAAAACTAATATTTGTTTTGTATGGCAACTACACGTCCCCATGGCTCTATCCATCATATTTTCATTTCATCAATGCAATATGATAAGGAAGTAATTCCCACAAATTTGTATGGCTCTCACTTTAATAATTCTTTAAATATGTCAATAGGAATATTTGCTTTATATAGGGTGTGCCATTTTTTGTGGTCCTAACCTTCTCGTTTTAATCTTAAATTATGGAAGTTGATGAGGAAGTTACTCCTACAAAATGTTAAAATTTTTACTGTATGGTTATTAAGATACATATATGGTATTCAATATTTTCGTTATATGGAGGTACAATTTCCCCTGGTCCTATTCATCCTAGAGGTATTCTAATAAAATTTTAAGACTTTTTCTTTAACGCTTTTTAAGTTATCCTATAAATAGTATCTTTGGGGGATACTATTCTCCGATACAAATAAAGAACGGTAAGTTTTTTCTAAATTATAAGACTTTTTCTTAAGTTATGCAATAATTAATGTTTTCTTTGTATGGACTATCAATATCCCATACAAACGTACGTTAAATTTTGAATGGGGAGATCATTTATAATATAAAACTAAATTTTATGATTTGTTTTGGGATAATCAGCATTAATGGCCTTGTAGCATCTTGTTCCAATCATCGTAGGAAGTTGAGATTTGCAAAATATATTTATAATTATGGTCGCTTTCATAATTCTAGATTGATTTAAATGTAGCCCGCAAAAAATTATTTTGAACCATTCTGATATAATCGAAAGTGATTACCTTTTTTAAAACAAAACAAACTGCTTTAAGCTCTCAAACTTTTTACCACATTTTTTCTTCTCTGTTTTTTTTATGGAAAATTTGCTCATATTTGCGAAATTTTCACCCGAAAGGAACAAGTTTGTCTTGTTGTACTCAAATGTACTCTAATGTACTGTAAAGAATTTGTAAAATGGTTAAAAGAAGCTATTACCACCACACAGAAAAACTATACCCATTGAAGATTCACCACCAACATTTTGTGGAAATATAGAAAATCCTTTCGTAGGACTCTCCCATAATTACTAGATTCGGCCCAGATGTATGATGTTAAATTTCTCCATATCGGAAATGATATACCACTGGTATACTAAAGGATTTTTGAAGTTTTGTTTAAATACAATTTCAATTGCAGATTTGCAACACGTTTGAGATCTTTTTAGGCTAAAGTCATGATTGAACTGGCATTTCTTCACACCCGATTGTCCAGAGTACTTTGATAATAAACTTGTTTTTTTTTTGTGTGAAAATTTTCGCAAATATGAGCCAATTTTCTATCAAAACAAATGCTGAAGCATTGTCCACACCATTAGCCTGGAAAAAATATGCATGATTTTCGGATCACAGCTCATTTGAAAATATTTGAGGAATGTTAGTCCGTCGGATTTATCCTGAAAATTAGACATATGAAAATGCTTTTAATCTAAAATAACAAATAATTGATGCATGGTGGTCCTTAAGCGAAAAAAATGATGGCAACACTGGCGAAAAAATAATGGTAACACTGGATGCCGGTGATAATGTTTTCCAATATTTTAAAATATAACTGTACATAATTATTATTAATTTATATTCCTTATATATTTTTCTCTTTACGTTTCAAAAAATTTTATGTTTTTATGTTAAGTTTACTACTAAAAATTAAGTAAGTTTTCGTGTAAATAATAAAGTTTGTTAAAAGTTGTTTTGTAATCTTTCTTCAATAATCCATAAAAAATTTAGCATTTTTCATGTAAAAAATAAAGTTTATTAAGTTATTTTATAATTTTTCTTCAATAATCCTTACAAAATTTAGCATTTTAAATGTTGATAAACATGTACCTAATAAATTAAACAAAAAAATATAAACTTATTTTTTAATGAATAAAAAAATAAAAATTCAAAATTCTTGTTATAAAAGTAAAATTTTTTTAAATATAATTATCTATTGAAAAAATTAATAGCATCGGCAAAATATTTGATTTTAATATGTAGCAAACTATATAGATATTTAAGTTGATGGTAATGAATGGTTTCCATATAATATAAATTATCTACCTAAATAGATTTGAAGGTGGAGTAATTGCAACAGTTTGGAGTAAATAAAGAACATAATAAAGAAAATATAATTGCTGTACATGACTTCAACAAACTTCAGAAAATCTGTTAGTCAAGATGAATATACAAGTCAAAAACTCTTTCATTCCTTCTTTAAGTTCCACCAATGTTGTCTTCGTCTTTTGTGAAAATACTACCATGTTTTTTACGTGTTGAATTCACACAACATTTGCTTGCAATATATAATTAATAAAGTATCAATTTAAAATATATTTTTTGTTCTTAAAACTTTTAAGATAAATAAAGCATTTTTAATACATAGATACAAATTGCACGTGTACCTTTACACACAATTACTGTTTTTAAGGTACAAAAAATGTAAATTTAAATTAAATGTTGATGTTGCTGTAAAATGTTTACATACATAAATAGTTAATTATATACACTTTGTTATTTAAACACAATATTTGTAAATAAACACAACTGGTAACTTTACCCTAATTAAAGTAGAAATCATGTTAACTACAATAAAAAGGGTAAATTTACAGGAAAATTTATAATTTTCGCCTTGAAATAAAAAGTAAAATACAAAGTAGAAAACAATTGTTCACAACAATGTTTTTTATTTCATTTTTACACATTGCCAATTTTCATTATTCTACAAAATTTATATCTCCAGAATTCCGTAATAACAGGAAATGTTTATATTTCTGCAACGGAATATATTATCATTTCGTTTCCTGATTTCTCTCAAATAAAAACATTTTTTAAAATGTTACGCATCCTGCTTGCAACTATTTCTATTTACAAGCTAAAAAATGATACACTTTTTTTAATATTGTGACAATTACAATAATAAGATTTCTAGCTGAAACTCTATTGGTTTATTACCGAAAGATTTACAAGAATTTAAGATAATAAATGCAAATATTTCTGGGAAGTATTTTTATATTTCAGCAAACATACACATACATGGCAAATTATAAACAAGCTTATTTCATTACCAATCATCCCCATTATTTTTTGCTTTATTTCTGAATAACACTACTTCTTAAAAATCTTATACTCCTACGTTAAATATTTTTTTTTTTTAATATTTTAAATAATATAAAATAATAGGTACATACTTAATAAGGCAAACCATTTTGCAAAATAAAAACTATTTTAAGCCTTTGAAATGAATGCTGCACTTGAGTTATTTAGTGTACAATTTTAATTTTAATCCATTTAATGCTTAAACTAAATTAAATAAACTATAGTAACTTTTAATGGTAGAACTAACTTACATTGTATATGTTTCATGCTTTTATACACATAAATATTCCACAATATATAAGTAGTTATTGTGCAAAGTTTCTCTGCATTCTTATTAATCTTTTAAGTTGTTTGAAAACTTGACTTAAGATCTTCTTATTACAGTTTCTTGAAACACATGCATAATTTAAATCTCTTGGATTTATTTTTCTCTTATTTGCTAAAGATTTAAAGCATTTTTTATAATAGCTTTTGTTTATACGAGTGTTGAGAAATAATGTTTTATGAAAAGGACTAACAATGAAAAATACTGTTGACTAGGCTATGAACTACACTAGATACTAGACTGCAGACTATACTAGCAAATATACTGTAGACTAGATTAGTAACTGGACACAATATACTAGACTATATGCTATAATATTGACTGGAAAAGAGAATAGACCAAAAAATAAAAAAATCTTGTTTGAGACTAGTCTATACACTGGGTTATTGTTGAAACAAGAAAGAAAATATAATCGGTCAATCCAGACCATATGATACCCCACACCATATATATGGTATATATACTGAAATTTAAATAATTGTGCACACACACACATATATATATATATATATATATATATATATATATATTATATATATATATATATATATATATACATATCTGTGAAAAATACGTATATATAACACTATGTTCATACTAATATTTATATATGATTTATGCACTTTACGGTAATTTGTGGAATTAGGCTTGAAGGCAGTGGATTGGTTATATGGTTTGTAATTATATAAAACTTATTTGTGTCATATTTTATATGACACAAATAATATTATATATATATATATATATTATATATAATTATAATTTTATGTTAACTATTTATTATGATCATTTAATTGGTTATAAAAATAAAAGCAAACTAGTAAATACATGTATAAAAAACTTTTTGGAGTATGTTGACGATGTCCGTTCGTCTGTCCGTCCATATTAAACTTTTAACTAAGCTGCAGGTCGCAATTTTTAAGATAATGGGATGAAGTTTAGCTTTGTATGATGCAGGAACGAACTCTGTTAAAAATAGTTGACAATGATTAAATACTGTAACCTAGTCTCCATACAAATTTTCTCCTGGAATAGTGTTTCGACACTTATAATTTTGTTTGCAATTTATTACATATACAAGTCATTAAGAACCCCATTTAATTTTATATAATAATTTCTATAAACGTAAAATATCGTAAATCCGTAGCTCGATTTTATGGCTCACTACCGAAAATCATTATGAAGTGCACGGCGTCATGTCACGTTTGGCGCTACAATATCATAAGTTTACTTATCCTGGCACGAATAACGGAAGCGATATCAACAGATTTAGCGTTTACATTATATTTTAGATTATAAATTTGTATATGAAATACAAAAAAAAAAAAAAAAGAAAATAATAATAAAAAATAAAAAGAATTCATCAAAACTACAGCCAATATTGTAAGATATAGAAATGATTGAAATGTGCGTCATCATTATATAACAATAAAGACAAGCGCAAAATAGTAATAATGAGAAAGATTTGTAAGTTGTCACATATATTTCTTCCTCTTTCTGAAGCTCCTAAAAACCTATAAAGTACAAAATTAACTTGCTTATGGAACTAGTTTTCCTTCAAATCTTAACGGAAACAGATTTTATACATTAACACTTTTACCTGACATAGACAGGCTTATTGACTAGTTAAAAAAGATAGCTTTAAAAGAACCAAAAGACAATAAAAAGAACAGAAAAGAAAATTTAATTGTAGTGCAAAACACATAGAAATTATATCGGAGTACCAGGGTATTGACTCCCATAGGTGTCAAATTAAAAGCCATTTTATAAATAAAGCAAGTTAAAAAAATTGAGGTTTCATCAGTTTTTAAGTTTAAAATACACCTTAGTCACAACGGTCCGAAGTCTCGTCACCATACCTTCATTATTAAAGAAATGCGAGAATTTTTAATCAAAAAATGTGCCCGGGTATGTACCGTAGGGTTAACATAATACAAACATTTCTGTCGAATTTATACCCGTTAAAGTAATTTTTTTAAGATGAGTTTATATGGGAGCTAATTTCATCGATGTTCATCACATTTGACGAACTAATTTTTATTTATATAAAAAGTGTCTATGCCAAATTTAATTAAAATATTCCTATTTTTAAGGCATTTATGAGTATGGGGAATAAATGTTGGGTCAATCGTAACTAAATTCAATATGCATCATCCTTGTGTACAAAAAATCATTCGCGCTAAATTTCATCAAATTATCTTCGAAATTGCGGCTTGTACTTTGCGCACAAAGTTTAAATGGACAACAAGCTAGACAAACAACCACCTATAATGGTGTGTATATTATGTATATGTAGTATATATCTATATATGTAGATTCACCACTAACTATCTTTCTCTTGCTGTTTTAAAATCAAATAACCCCTTTCAATGATTTCATCAGAATCACATTTTTTTACATTTTTTTATATTTTCTGCAGAACAAAACTTATTTATAGCAGCAACTTAATGAACTGTAAAATATTTAATAGTTCATTTCATATATTTTCAATTCATTAAATTAATTGAAGACAGTATGGAAATTATTGTTAAAAGTAAGAAAAACATTGGATGACAATTAAACTATGATGGAAAGATGTATAAATAATTTCAAATTATATTGAAAATAAATGGCGTTTTCTTTTCTGACTTAAAAGTTTCCTTTATTCTGTCTTTTATACTCTTTTATGTTCTATTTAAAAAAATGTAATAGCGTTGCCCTTAAATTTAGAAAAGATATGCTACATAAACTATAAAATTAAAATTTTATTAACACTAAACTCAAATATTTTCTGCTAAAAGAATTTATGTTTAATATTTATTGTTTTAGAATAATATAAAAACTAAATTTCTAAAAAAAATTTAAATATTATGAGAAAAAATTTCAAATTTTACCAAAAAATGCAAAAATTTTACTAAAAATTCCAAGTTTCATAAGAAATCTGAAATTGAAAGAAAAACAATATTAATAAAAATACTAAAAAACCGAAAATTAACTAAAATGAAAATTATACAAAACATCTCCAATTGTATTCAATTGACTAAAGAGGATCTTTGCAACATTCACTTATGGGTATCATCAAATGGTCTCAGTCTAAATTCTAAGAAATCTATAGCTATACTTATTGGTCAATCAAAGCATATATTAACTTGTTTACTATCGATAAGTTAGGTTAAAAAGGGCAGTGTCTTCACACCTCACCCAGACACCATTCGGTCCATTGTGATCGCTCTATAAAGGCCAAAAATGGCTAAGAGAATGGGAGAGAGAGAGAGAGAGACCTTAAGAAGATAAGGCAATAGAAGAAAAAGAAAAATGTGAAACCTATAACCTTTGAATCAAAAACGACTACCCCTAAGCCACAGTAATCATAGCCACATTGACCCTTAGATTTCCACGACTCATGCTCAGAGGATGTTTCGAACCTGCTATTTTAAGACTAGGCCGCAACGATATAGATAGCTTGCAGACCGTTCTATTCCTCCAAGTATGGTACTTGGCCTCCCACAGAACTAGTTCAGTCTTTTCACGGTTGATCCCCAATCTGTTACTGCTAGGCCTGGTTCCATGTCCTCGCTGATCATAGGTAAAAATTTACTCGAAACCAGCACTACCACGTCACAGTAGGCTAGGATCTTTCTTCCCGTGGCATTGACCTCGTTCAATATAACTCACCACATCATGCAGAGCACTCTCAACAGACTTATCCTTAAGCTAGGCGTGTTTAGCGTCGCTGATGACCTGCATCATCAGATTCAAATCGAACAGTCTTTCTATTGTCTTAAGTAGAAAAGACATTAGGCTGATCGGTCTATATTCCTTGAGCTTCGAGTGAGTCGTCTTACCCGCTTCGGGTGTAAAAATGAACCTTACCTCTAACCACCGATAATCATAGACAATTCTAAAATTGACTTTGTTTATACAGTAAAAACTTTAGGTGTTATATTTAATAAAAAAAACTTGATTGGGCAGATCATTTTAAAACAAATTGTTGCAAAATATTTGGAATGTGAAGCAATTTATGGATGCCGAATTATTATACTCCAATTCGTATCTGAATGCTATTTGCCAAAACGTATTTATTGCCGACCCTGTTATATGGATGTGAGCATTTTTCTAGCTCTTTCTTATAACATGACATTGGAGAATTTTCTATCATATCAAATACTTATATTTTTACATAAAATTATATACACTTGATAACCTAACTACCTATTTCGTAAAAGTACATTCTCTATGTCAAACAGAGATAAAAAAAAATAATAACATTAAATATAAAAAGTCATTTTTATATTTCTTCATAAACGCGATTCGTCTTTGGAACCACATTCAAACTATAAGCAACCAAAAACAATTTAAATGTGGCACAGCCAAATACATTGGTTAATGATCTTTTTTGAAATTATAATACCTATATTACTATTAACACATTCAATTGACTCTATATATATTAACTTTTAAAAATCATTTGTTAAATTTAAATTTATTATACGTTTGTTTAATTTAATGTTATTTCTAATTTATACCTGTATCTATACAATACTATAATTTAAGATTTGTTCTTGTTGCTACCCAAATCGCAAAGTATATTATTTGAGTTATTGGGTTATATGTCATTTGAAATAAAACATTATTTAACATTTTTTTTAATTTATATGAAAATTTAAAGTAACATTATAATATTATGAAACCTACATATGCTTATGAATTTTGTTAAAAAATTTGTTGATTTCTTACAAAAGGTTTTATTTTTCATTAAAAAATGTTCACCAATAACCTAAATTTACACCAAAAATCCGATTTTTTTCATTAACAAAAAAAACTAAATTTCCACCAGAAATTCTAATTTTTACTATAATCCATTTTTTCACTAAAATTTGATTTTGTTTTTCACAAAAAATAATTTTACCATCAAAAGTTCAAAGCTTTACAAACAAAAAAAAATATATATATATATATATATATGAACTAATCGATGCCACTTTTCAGTAAAATATATGATTCAGATTGATAAATATATATGGCAGTCCAGGAAAAAAACATGTATTTCATTCCATGTACTTTCTGTACATATTTTCTTATATTTTCTGTACATATTTCCCACTATACAGTTTCAAACAAACGTGTTAAATTGAATTATTGCCTGTCAAATGGGTATTTATCGTAATAAAAGTACCTGCATAAATGGCGATAAATTAAATTAGTCAATTAAATGAAAAAGGTCAAATTATAATTAAACAAATGAATGACAAAAAATAAAATAGGAAAATTAAATAATCTTGTCCTTACTTAATGGACAATAGTTTGAACAAACTTAATTAAAGCTATCACAATTTTATAGACATGTTTCTCATATTTAATTATTTATTAATAAATTTGTTTTACTGACACTTATTAGCTTTGGTAATGGTTCTTGAAATTTATCAAATGTTTTATATTTATTTTTCTTAACAAAAAAATAATGTTTCACATCTACACCGGAAAAAACTTTACCGTATATTTTTCAACTAACACCGTTGTTTCATTTTGCAACTAAATTTAATAAATATTTTTAAGTAAGTTAAAAATAAAAATTTAAAAGGTAAAGTTTTATATCTCACATAAATTTTTAATCCATTCAATTATCTACTTGATTGATTTGATAAATTGTTTAATTTTCAAAACTTTTATGTTTTTAATTTTTTACACTTTTTAGTAATTGATATAATCATTTTGTATAAAGGTGCAAATTAAAAAAAAAACTTTTTGAATTAATGAATTATTTACTAACACACTCTATGCTTGGTGAATTTTTTTTGTGTATTAATTACCACATTAGGATAGTCTTTTGTCAAGCCTCCAGTATAAGTGCCTTGTTACTACCTTGCTACTTAATCTATATTAATGCCTAACCCATAAATCGTATTAAAATATCATGTCTGTTACATTTTCGCTTAGTTGTAAGTAGTGGTATCAAATAATGTTGTATAAAAAACATATGTAGGTTGTTAAGAAAATGAAAGTAAGATTTAATGTGGCATGTTAGGCAAATGATACTCTGGGTTTTTTATTTTTTAACAATGATTTATAATGTTGAAAAATGAAATGAAATATAAAAATATTTTGTTGTTTGTCGAAAAAAAGCTAAAAGAAGAAAGGTAAACTAAACTTCAGTATATATATGTGCATATAATGATGAAAGCACTGACAAAAAAAAAAAAAAAAAAAAAATCAGACGTTTGTCTAAGTTTATTTAAATTATGCAAAATTCCCACAATATAAATCATTTTTGAATATGAATTATTTAAGTCTCAGGAATTGTCTAGGAATTAAAAGGAAAGTTTGTTTTTAAAAGAAATTATCATAATACCATTAAAATATTTAAAATATTAAATTACATATATAAAAGACTACTGAAAATTATTATCAAATAATGTTTACATACATGGCAAGGTTTTACTGTTGGTAACCGATAATAGTTAAAAATTTATTATAGAATGGCAATATTTTGTATTTTATCCATATATTAAGAAATGCATTTTAACTATTAATACTCTGCTATAAAACTAAACTTATTATTTTCACTTGTATGACCTAATGTTAGCTGTAGATCTTCTTGAGGGTTCACATAACACTTTTAAAAAATTTCTAAACATCGGTTTTGAAATATTTCCAAAAAACGGTTTTGAGGGTAGTTAGGGCACTAAAGTTCTCGTTGCTTTTAAAAATATTATGACAATTTTATATTTTTTAAATAATTTGGAAATTTCCCTCGTAGTTTTATGAAATGCAACACTATTCCCATCAAGCACCACCTGTTAGTAGACTACTGTCAAATTTTGAACAAGTGTTGTTTTTTACTTTGTGTTTAACAGCTGTTCAAAATATATAACCTCGTGTATTTTTCTAAAAATGGAAAAAAGTGAATTTCGAGTGCTCATTAAACAAACCAAGGAAAATCTCGATAAATACTATGGGGACTTTGCACCGTCGATTTCAATGGTAAAAAAGTGGTTTACTGACTTTCGTTGTGGTTGTACAAGTACAAATGACGCCGAACGTTTTGGACGGCAAATTGAGGTCAGTACACTCGAAAATGTCGAAAAAAGCCACGATATGGTATTGGTCAACCGAAGGTAAAAGTGCGTGAGATTGTTGTTGTACTCTGAAGAACAAGCAGCAGTCTAAACAATGGGTTTATCCGGGTGAACCTGCTCCGAAGAACGCCAAGGTAAGTTTGTCGGCCAATAAGGTGATGGAAACAGTTTTTTGGGATGCACGCGGGATTATCCGACCCCATCTGGCCAAGAAAAAGTTCAGTCCCAATGGCAAAACTCTATGAATTGGGCTACGAATTGGTACTTCATCCGCCATATTCTCCGGATTTAGCCCCTAGTGAATACTTCCTATTTCCAAACCTAAAAAAATAGCTCTGTGGAAAGAGATTCAGCTTCAACGGTGAAATTATTGACCAAATAAATGCCTATTTTAAGAACCTCGAAAAATCCTATTTTTTACGCAAAGTAAATGACGACACTTGCTCAAAATTTTATAATAGTTTCCAGAGTGGTAAAAAAGTTAAACAATGAGCTATAATCGAAGGAAACCTGTTACAGAAAAAAATAAAAGATCACGAAATGAACACGAAGCCAAAAAGTGGAGCAGTTCTTAAAAAATATTCCAAACGTGGCTAGACGTGTCAAATGTTCTGAACACTATGTGCGTAAAGTTAAAGCCAATATTGGGTTTAAAACATTTAAAGTGCAAAAAGTGCTAGAAAGGAATGCAAAGAAGAATGCTGAAGCTTAAAAAATTTAAAACATTTTAAATGTTGTGTAATATATGATATATACGTCATTTTTGGCTTCTCACAGCTTGCTGACAAATGTTTTATGTAGCGGATGTTAGAGAAAATATTCCAGAAAAGTACCGTATCATAAAACAAACTAAATTTCCCAAAAGCTTTATAGTTTGCCAATATATATACAGCTGTGGTGAAAGAAGTGTATCGTTTGTAACATCAGACACAATAAACTCAAATATTTATAACACGGAGTGTCTACTAAGTACATCGCTTCTATTTATAAGAAAACCTACAGTTTCATAATTATTTTGGCCTGATTTGGAATTGTTCAATTACATTAAAGGTGCTTTAGAATGGTGCAGTAAACATACTGTTCATTTGGATCCGACAAATTCCAACTCTCCATGACAGCAACTTATTCCAGTCAACTTTTATATCAATATTTGTGTGTTATGTTTTATTCGAACGCACAGTACACTTTATTTATTCAGCACCACAGTAAATTTATTTTAGAATTTTGAACTGTTTTTTTCACAAAGTGGAAGTTAAAGAAGTAATTTAAATTCACAATGAATAAAAAAAGACATTTAATGAGTCAAACAAATCGCTTAGGAAAATAATGAAAAAAACAATAACTAAAATATTCTGATATTAAAAAAAATGTAAACTTTTAAATTTGCTAATTAAAACTAATTTAATTTTTACACATGTTACATGAAAAAACTGTTTTCTTGTAGGTACGTATGTTATTGAAAATTAGGTTTCGTTTTTAGCGACTACAGCATGACTTTAAATTTGCTTGAAAGTAAAAATCGTTTTTATGACATTTTCTTTTTTGTTTGCTATTTTTGGTGTCATAGCAGTGAATGGCTTTCGAAACTGTTTTTCTGCCATCTAAAAGTGTTTTTTTTCTTTGTACTGCGAGAGAAAAAATGTTCATCAAAAATGTCATACTAAGTTATTTTGTTTGTAGTTGTTGGTTTGCTTTTGTCATATTTGTTTGTATTTGTCATATTTGTTTGTATTTTTTTGGAAGCTGTTAACAATTTTTTTCGGGCTTTATAAGCGAATCAATAGTTGTGGGAAAAATTTAGGCAGATGCGTTTTAGAAATATTTAACTGTATTTCATTTTTTTAGTTTTGACAAGAATAATAGCTCCACTACATACATCTTTTTTATCACCTGAGAAAATATTTTCTGTTTTGTTTAACTGAATGCTAGGATAATTTTATAAATCTAATATAATTTTTTAACTACTTGTGCATAATATGTGACACCCTATCACTACTTTTACTACTATTGTACCTTCCTCTGTTTTAAGCTTGTTGGTTAGTCAAATAATTTCAGTTTTTTTTTAATTATCTTCATTTTTATACCCTAAACCATTTCTATGATATCTTCTCGGGAATTTTAAATTATACAAAATCAATCCTAAAATCGTTGATTTTAAGTTAGATTTTTTTCAACTTCTTTAAGCCCAAGAGAGATTAGCATCTCTTATGTTTCAGAAGGTAAGAAGGGGAATCATTCACTACTATTTTATTTCTTCTCGTAATCGTAAACGATATCTGTTGTTCTTTCTTTTATACTAAAGACTTAGATATGTTCAATTTAATTCTTTTTTGTCCTGACTACCTCTCCGTTAAATTCGCTTTTGAAGTTCTGAAGAGATCGAAAACGCTGATACTATCCCAATTCATGGGGTAAACTCTCCAAGTGATGGGGATAGAATCGTTTGCCTATATAACATAGGTGGTTAGGGTATAATACGTTTGTGCTGATGTTTGTAACGCACAAAGATAGTATATATCTTTAAGTATACCGATAGACTCAGAATCAATTTCTGAGTCGATTTAGCGATATATGTCTAGCTTGCTATCCATGTAACAAAGTGAACAAAGTATAGGTAATTCTGAAGATATTTTGATCAAATTTGACACGAGTAATTATTTCGGCTCAAGGACGAAACCTGTTGAAATTAGTTATAATCGGTCCATTATCTCACTTACTCCATACAAATATTTTCCCCGAATAGCGGTTAACGATAATAAATTCTTTAAATATAGCAATACTTAAGTTGTATATTAGTGTAAACCATGAATACATGAGGATATTAAGTTCAATAGCCCCCGCAATTCAATCAATCTACCGACTATATGATTCCCCGGATGGACTTCAGAAATATTATTAAAGTCCTATTCAACACCAGGAGTGAATGGAGAAGGAGAAATCTTCTTGAACAAAGATGAACTTCGGTAACGGCTCTGGTATCTTCTCCAACGATCTTGGAATTAGACACTCCCTGATGAGGCAAGCGTATTCAAAGCGGAAATACTAGCGGTCAGGGAAGCAGAATTCAAAAACACTATCTAGAGAAGGTGAAAAATAGATGGCGAAATTTGGACAAATATAGAGCCGCGAAGAAAACGTGGCCTACCTACAACGAAAAACACTCAATGCAAGTCATTGGCTACAAACGCAAAGACATCTCGAGACTAATAGCATTATTTACAGATGACTGAACGATCGGAAAACATGCAAGCAGACTCCCTTACAATGAACACTGTCGTAATTGTGGCAATACCGAGAAATAGGAGACCGTATACCATCGTATATGTGAATACGCAGCCTTGAACGCAATCAGACATAAATTTCTGAGAAGACAGCAATTAGACAACCTCTGCGAGATATCTGACACCAGATTCAGTGACATTATTAAATATCTCAATGCTACAGGCTGGATCTAATTAATTTATGTTCTCATTTTTCTTCCCTACACTTCTATCTCATTGCAAACTCAATCCAACCCATTCACCTGGCGAGTAGTGTGGTCCAATCAAAACGGAGTCTAACGAGTCATATTGATTTCCCGTAAGGTTACGGGCTACCACGTAAACCAACCAAGCAAACCATGAATCATCTTGAAGGTTAGTCCATAATTAAACATAGCTTCCATATAGGGTTTGGGGTTGGTTTCCTGTAGTAATATTTATTTTTCCGGCAAACGGGAAAGAATCAATTTCCCGCGATTCTTGGGAATCTTTTTCAAACTTTAGTTATAAGTAAAAATGTTATGATTTCTTATAAAGATTTTTTGTATTAAATAAAACAAAACGAAACATTTTAAATAGTACTGAGTTAACGAAAAATGAAATAACATAAAGGCATAACGCTATTTCTAAGATTAAAACAAGTTAAATATTTTATACAAATAAAATCAGTACCTTTTGTAATTTATATTAAAAACTTTGTCTCAGATTTTTACGTTAATGTGTTTTTGCTGCTAAAACTTTTTAAAAATATACCCTTATATATTGGATAAATTTTATTAAAAATAGTTTGCAATTTATTCACACTTATTTCTAATTTACATTTTTTTTCTTCTTTTTACTTGACTGCTTCTTAGTAAATAAAACATAAATCTGAAAAATACTAAAAATTGGTTAGTAACAGCATTTTTTGCATCAATGGTAGAGTTCATAAGTAATTTCATATACGTTTGAGTACAACACGAGATTAGTTTTTTATAAGTATTTTGAAGTTATAACATTTACATCTAACATTTACAGATTCATTACTTGGGTGAGAGGTGTTGTTTCAAATACAAATGTTGCATTAGAAAAAAATCTCCCAACCAAGTAATTTTACAATAGTATTTTTGAAGTTCAACTTACTTAATTATAATAATTCATTTTTACATATCTATCATAAGTGTTACTTGTGAATAAAATAAAAAATGAAAATACTTTTAATTTCATTGCCATTTTAATTTTTACTTCCATTTTTAAATTTAAACATTAAGGATTTCCATTTATATTAAACCAAATGAATTCTTATATAATTCTGTATCTGATTTAACAGAACAAATTAAAAATTAAAATATTTTATTTTATCAAAAGTGAAACATATATATATATATATATATATATATATATATATATATATATATATATATATATATATTAAGATAACTTAAGTTTTTATATTTGAATATTCCAACCTTGAATAAACTCCATTTGTATTTTTTTGATACAAAAAAGTTCAACAAAATCTTAGGATTTTTATTTAAAAACAGTTTATTCAAATAGAAAAATTTCAAATAAATATTTTAATATTTTTATTAAAAAAAAAGAAATAAAATTATTCAACCAAAAGAAAGAGGTTTGAATAAAAAAATCATATAATTTTTTTAAATATTTAAGTTAAAAAGAATAACAAAGCGATTGTTTCACAAGTTTTTTTTCAGCAAATAATGTTCTTTGTAGTTTCTCCGGCTATTTAAAAAAATCTGCACTGGTGAATCTAATGACTGGAGTAGAGTAAATAACGGGACCAATAATTATCGAAATAAACTTATTTAAACGTATTACATATTTTTCTTTTTCCAAACAAATTTAAAATTATTCAAACAAATTTATGTTGAATAAAAATATTCAAAAATTTTCTATAAATAAAAAAAATAATAAAATTAAATGTTAGAAAACAGATTTCATTACATTCTTAAAACAGGAAATAAAATAAAGAATAATTTTATTCAAGCTAAAGAAATAAAATTTATTTTCAATCAAATTAGTTGAAGACTTTGTAATTTTATTTAAATATCTTAAATGTATATTCGAATACTTGACATTTTTTCTAATCGGACTTGCTAACAAATGGAATAATATTTAAATAATTTTATCCTAAATTAATTTCAAGCAAATGAAAACTGTATTATAGGAAGAACAAAATAACTTGAAACTATTTTATTTCTAAAACTAAAATTGAATATAGAAATAATTACTCCCATAAAAACAAGTATCTAAAATTTTAACATGACAAAAATAAAGTTGATTTAAAATTTTAATGTACAAATAAATTTGTGAAACCATAGATAAAAAAAACTCATAAATATCTAAGAGAGAAAAAACCTAATTCAGTAGCCATAAAATTCATTCAACATTAACGTTCCTTTCAAATAATGTTCTAGTTGTATTATATGCGTTGAATTTTAAAAGTACGAGAATATTTAGTTTCCCGTTTTCTCGAAAATTTTTTAAAAATTCCACAGAGTATTTTGACGGGAAAACTTGCGATTTTCCGACCGGGAATTTCCGGACCCCACTCTCTACTCCCATATAAACGCCTCTTGGAAAACCACTTTCACGCGTAATTCCAAAACAAATTTTAATATCAAGCTAATATTTGACAGAAATAAGTTTTATATAATTGTAAATGATAGTACTAAATTTTGTCAAGATCGGTTCATAATTTACTTCAGTTTCTATATAAGGCCTACTTTTGGTACCTTCTTTCGTAATGTTCTGTATTCATATGTTTTATTTTACACTTAATACAAGTATTCCGCCACAATTGGCCACAGGTCTAATAAAACACTCCTCGCCAAATTTTGGTGCAAATCCAAATTGTGTAGGGTATGGGCCGACTTGACCGATTATGTCCTTCTTAATTGTTTTACTTTATTTTATTTTATTTTATTTTATTTATTTTATTTAAATACTGAATTTGAAAAAATAAATAATATAATTAATTGAAGTTCATTTAAATTATTTATTTAATTAAAAATCACTTAATGATTTTTTGTCTAAATTCTGTAAACAGTTGTGCCTCTGTATGTACCGTTAAAAATCTGCAGCTATTAAGTTCTGAAAAATAATTTGTGGTTTGGCGAATGCTCCCAGGAGGAACCTTATATACTAATGATAATTTTTGTCACATTTGAAATTAATTTATTAAAACATCTGTTGTCAATTCTTGTTCATTACTGTCAAATTTACAATTTACATTTTTATTAAATTCCAAAACTAACAATCAGAAACAAAGAAAATACGAACAGAAAAATACCAACAATTAATCACGTCTTTCTTCCTATCAAATACACATTGAAAATATAAGAATTTAATGAAAGAAATATGTGCGATAAAGGAAACAGAAATCAATTTGTTCCACAAAAATTTTAATTTCGTTTTCAAAATAATTGACAATGGCAGATGTGCCGCTATGGAGAATGCTTCTTCTTTACTTTACTTACTGTTTATATTGCTTCTATTAAAGTTTTTAAAATTGATTCATAAAAATACAAAATATGGACTGTCTTTTTAAATAAAAAAATATGTGCTTTCATCGATTTTTTTCTAAAAATCTAAAAACTTCGGTTTTATAAAAAAACAATGATTTCACAAAAAATTTAAAAATTTCCAAAAATTTGTCTTGCGCATAGATGCCTTCTTAGGAGAAAGGTATAAGAAATTCGGCATAGTCTTATTATATGTTTTTGTCAACCAACTTGTCAAGGTTGTTATTTTCAGTTTCTTTTTTTTTATTTCTTGTGGTTCTCCAACCAGGCGTTTGCTTTTTTTAAGAAAGTCAAGTAGCTTATTAAAACTGAACACTGCTTTGCTGTTGCTGTTCAAATTAAATGAATAAAAATCTGTTAAGGAGACAAAACAAGAAATGTAATTTTATATGAAAAAGAATGATGATATGACACCTGGACATTTTTTGTCTAACAAAACGTAACAAAAGCATAAAAATATGCAAGAAATTGTTCTTAAATGAACAAAGATATTTTTTGAAAATTAATTTCTTTAAAAACAATAAACTTGTGCAAAATTGTTCAGAAACGAAATACAAACATCTACCATTAACAGCCTACGACAACAACTTTGAAAAGGGTTATACTCAAAAGCTATTCAAAATGAAAACTTAAGAAAGACATATTCATTATTTAGTTACACAGAAAAAATTAAATTTCGTATTCTATTATTAAATTCATAAAATTCATATTCTTTACTGAAATCGGACCTATCACTGAATTAGTAAAATCAAATATTCAAATTCGTAAATATTTTATTGAAAAAAAAAATTAATTTTATTCTTATTAAAATACTTTTACTATTTATAAATTTGAATATTTGAAAATTCTTAAGAAATTCAATAATGTAGTTTATTAAAATCAATAATAATAATAATAATAATAATAATAGATGAAATATAGTTTAACAGTAATACACAGTGTATAGTATGCAGATAACGTGTAATAATGGTGCTATAACTAATAGTTCATGTATTCACTTATAGTAGTATATAAAATATACATATATGAATAAAAAGATATATATTAAATAAAAGAAGACACAACACTCTTTCCAAATTTCATTAGCGGCCAAAACCATCTGAAACAGAAACGCAATCGTTATCAATTGAAGCATTTTCTAAATGAATTCAACTTACATACCTTTTAACGGAGTGAAATATCTAAGTTTGAATGAAACCAAAATAGATAGGATATAACAAATGCGCAACCAAACTCTGCTTTGGTACCGCCAAAACCGTACAACTGGGCAATTTACGATTGCAAACATGTATCATGCTGTTAAGAACCACTTCCGCTAAAGACCATTACCGCAAAATACTTTTAAATGATTTGAAATACAAAAACTAAAACACATTAAATTATCTTCAAGAAGTCCAATTACTTTCGCATAATTATATAACGAGAGGGAGCTACATGTTAAGGCAAAAAGTTGAAAGGACATAGTTTAATCAACTTGGGGATTATACAGCAATATACAATAGACCCCATCATTTATGCGATATATTGCTACATAGATGCATATTTCATATGCTTTTGATTCATCTAGAAGATACACAAAAATAAATCGCTATACATATTTGGTAATGAAATATATACGAAAATTAAGATAACTTACCTCTGGAATCCTGCAAATGATGGATTTTATATTTTTTTGTGTCAAAATTTTTATAATTTTATTTACTTTTATAGTTTTAATTGTCAAAAAACAAAAAATTATTATTGTTTTTCGTAGTAGTTTAAAACGAATTTACAAGCAATAAAATAATATTTTAAAATCAAAGAAATTTTTTTACACAATTTTATTTAAAGCTAAATAATGATTTATTTAAAAAATTCTATTCATAATTTTTCTGTGCAATAAAATAGAATATAAAACCAAATATTATTTTTTGATTAAGTTTAATTCGAAAAATTTTATCCATAATTTTTTTCTGTGTAATATCAATATATTTTAATCTATATATATATATATATATATATATATATATATATATATATATAATATATATATATATATATATATATATATAATATATATATATATATATATATATATATATATATATTCAATCTATGTACATTTTGTATGAATTTATAAATTAAAAAAGGAATGGGGAAAATTTGGCGTTTAAAAATTTAAAAAATTAGAACATTTAGGAAAAATTCAACTAAGACTAAAATCTTGTACGACGACCATTTTTGAATTTAATGATCTAGGAGAACTTAATATAGGATAGAGAATTTGTGGGTTTTAAAAGGTATTTATGCAATTTTAAGGTTTTTTGTGCAAATTTTTAAAATTTTTCTGTTGCGAGCAAAAAAAAAAAAAAAGCAACGCTATGCTATATAATTTCTATTCGTATGGATTAGGACTATTATGATTTTAGTCTTTGCAATCTTATCCAAATATTTTTTGTCATTTTGTTCCAAATTGATACACATAAAAACAGTTATTAAGAATTTTGTTAAAAAATGTTGTAAAATAATGCGGACAAAAAATTCAACTCCTAAAAATCAACGGAATTTTTTAAATGAAAAATGCTTAAAACTATAATTTAATTGCATTACAATCAATTACTACCAGTACATTTAAATTTAACGTCATTTGACGATATTGCTAATATTTAAACGTAATATATTCATCACTCTTTACAAAAAATTGTTAATAGTTTAGAATTTCATTATGATGATGGTACTTAAGTAATATTGATATAATTATAATATTAAGATTATTTAAAATTATCTTACAGACACAATATTGAAACGATCTTTAAAATTTAATACAAGTCACGAACAATAGAAATTTGATATTACCCTAATGAACACATGTGGACATTTAATGCTACTACTGCCACCATCCGTTGATTTAGTGATGTAAGTATGATAACGAGAAACCCTCCTAATATAGAAAATATTATTTACTAGAATCAAAGTAGTACCATTACTTTTGGAGACTTTAGAGTCCTTTAATGTTTTAACGATTATTATATAGTAAAAATGAGGGACGATTACGGCAACTTGTATTAATTTGAATCTAAACGCGAATATTTCGATTTAGACTGTCTAGGTAGACATATTTTCCTAGATATTAATTTCCAATAGTAAAAAAGTATAACCGTTCAATAATCACGAAGGATAAAATTTTAGCTATTTAACTTAGGAATAGTGTCAAAAAGGTCTAATTGTAAATTGTCTTCCCTTGTGCTAGAATTTGTTCCATAACCGCAATCAAGAGATATTAGTACAATATTGCGTTATAGAGTATTAAATAATATCGTAACATCGGGAAAAAGTTTTATTTAGCTGTTAATTCCATCAAAATAACAATCTAAACTTGTAGCATTATTTCGGTCTAAGACTCGTAAACAACTGTGAAGTATCAAGTTAAGCCAAACTATCACAAATACTAGATTGTCTTTGCATAGAGAATACTTCAAATTAGTAAAAAAATAATAATAAAAAAAAAATAGTTCCGAATATATAAATCATTGTAGAATAATTTGCAAAATAATAGATCAAAATTTAGTAGAAAGTTTAATTATTTGGTAATATTTTTATTATCTGTAGATTTCATGTCTTTAAATCTATATTTAAGAATAGAATATCATGGAATTTTACAATATTATAGTTTCCAACATTTTACAATAACAATTTTTATCAAAATTTTAAGAAATTATGTTGATTGGTTAAGAGTTGATTTTTTCTCCCATTGTTTTCACTATTTGTTTAATACTTTTCCCTACGAACAAAAGTATTTAACAAAGACACATTCAATAGGTGTCGAAGGCCACAAATAGTAAAATCACAATAGTATTGTTACATCGGTTGTCGCTATAAGCAAAATATATGTGATTAAAAATAGCATCAATTTTATGATCGCAAATGTAGGTATTTCAGTTATGCAGCGTGGTACACCTCCATGTTAAAGTTTGCTTTAATTGCAGCTGCCAGAAGAATTTTTTTGCAAAAATACTTCTGTTTACTCTTTTTTGGACCATTTTACCAATTACTTATCTCTAAATATTCTCCAAATTGTCTGATTTCATAGATTGCGATAGATACCTGCTAAAATTTATTTATATATATTACATAAAACGACTAAATTTCATGAGAAAAAAAACGAATCTAAGAAATATTCTTATTTATATTTGTAAGCTTTGAAAATATATGTATATGTATGTAATTTATGATAATAAATAAAGACAAACCAAAATACAGTATTAAACTTAGTGATCATTTTAAGGAAAGCTCAAAGTAATGAAAGATTGAATTGTGCTAATAAAATTTTTAATTGATTTTAAGAAAAACTTTATTCATGAAAGTAATTAATTTGTTTAAAAAAAATATTTGAATTTTATAAAAAAAAAATCAATTATTTTCACATAATTAATATTATCATTTTTATGATTGGAGCAAAATTAATTAAACAAAGGTACTTCTTAACAAAAATTTGTTCTTATTAAAATAAATGTTATAAGTAATTAACTAAAAATGACAAGATTATCTTGTAGCTGAAAAGGGTATATTTTTTTTTTTTATAAAAAAGGTTACGTTTCGGTAACATGACATTATTTACTTATAATAATAAATAAGTGACTGCTTATAGTATGATGAAATTTTAAATTAGCACCTGATATTGATTTCTTTTATGATTTAAAAATAAAATCATTAAAATGGAGTTTTTGAACACAGAAAACAGCTAAAAACTATATATCATATTCACAACTAATCGTAAAATTACAAATACAGGTTCCATTATCCATTTTTAGTACTTTATCATAAAACTTTTCTTCTATTTATTAATATTTTATTATACTACAATTTTTTAATTCATTGGAATACAATTTTTTTATATTCATAGTGGTAAAAAAAAGTACTAAAAAGTGGAAGAAAGGGGAAATTACATTTTATTCAGACTCTTTGAGACACTTTCGAACAAAATTTAAAGAGTGGTTGGTTCATTCAGTCACACAGAAAAAATCTAATAGGACGTTATTTGGTACTCGGGTACCAAGTCCATATAGGACCAAATTTGGGTAAATAGTTTGGTACTTTCTTTAAAATATATTTTTTTTTTACTAATTGAAGGCATATTTTTATCACTTGAGTAATGAGTTTGAGTCTATGTCATGCAAATTTAAACATATTGAGAATTTTTTTAAATTCAAGATTAACGTATTTATTTTAGGGTATAAGATGGAATTTGTTTTTTTTTTTTTTTATTACAATGATACTCTTCTAATGTTTTCACTGAATAAACTTACCGGCATAAAAGTTAACTATATGGTTCCGAGTGAATTTGGAATCAAGAAAAAATATCTCATGGTATCAAAGAAGGAAGCCTAATAGTAAATTTTTATATATTTTTGATTTAGAGTTCACAAAGGTACTTTCTGTATTTTGTATGACATGAACTTAGAAACGTGAAATTAAATATACCCTGCCCTGAGTGAATAAGATGAAATATGAAGGAATGTTTTGGTACTTTTTTTTTTCTTCTAATAGTATTTTTTATGTTTTCGTTAGTAGTGAACGTTGAAGCATGAAATTAAACATAAGAAGTTCTGAGTGAATGAGATTTTATATGAAGACTTTTGGTACTTTTTCTTCTTCTAATGACATTTTTTTTTAATTTTTTAGAGATGCCTAATTGAATGAAAATCCACAGAGAGGACCTTTCATTCTTGTAATGGTAATTTCTGAATGTTTCATAATATTTAACCTAAAGACTTCATGATACTTTTTCGTTTTCTAATTACATCAGAAACATTTTTTCCTTCCAATTTTCTAAATTTTTATAACTAACATATAAACATATAGTAAAATATATGGGTCTTAGTGAGTGAGAATATAACAAATCGTTCATTTGATTTTTCAATAAAAACATAAAAGCAATTGAGCTAAAATGGTTTTGAATATGTGAGAATTCAATATTCTACTTTATGGTATTATATAAATATTTATTTTTTTCTTATGAGAATAGAAAATAAAACTGTAAAAATAAGTATTAAATAAATAAACTTAGAAAAATAAATATTACATATATAATAGTAAATCTGTGGAAATTCATTTAATAAAGCTAAATCAAATATGTCTCATCAGATTCAACGAAAGCTTTGTATTTGGTTAATTTTTTTCACCATGCTACATTATATTTTCCTCAGTAAATAAATACATTAATTATAACTACAATAAAGTTAACAAATTTATCTCTGGGTTATGTACGAGGTCCAAAAGTCCGCTAACGTAGCAGGGTAAATGCTAGTAAAACATAAATTCAAAGCTAATATAGATATGTCTCTGAAGATATAGACTTTGTTATTTTTTTAACTTCTCGAAAAATTAAAAACGAATTTTTCAAAACTTGATGGGAAAATTCCAAAAAACTTTATTTTTATATGAAATTTTTGATAAACTTTTTTCTTATAGAATTTTCGCCAGTATGCTTTATTTACAGAAAAATTTTGGTAATTTTCTTTTTTGTAAATTATTGATATTTTTCTTATTACACTGATATATATATATATATATATATATATATATATATATATAACTTATAATATAATATATATAACTTATATATAACTTAAAATTTGGAGATATCAAGCTATATTATTAGACAAAACCTTTTTTAGTGCTTATAAATATATTAGAGTAATGATAATGAAAAATCCCGTAGGCAGAGAATACAACTATAAGTTTATGTGAGAGGCACTTCAAATGAAATTTTCAAAAAAATTACTCATTTTTTTTCCAAACACTAAAATAAAATGTATGTGACTATATATATATATATATATATATATATATATATATATATATATATATATATATATATATATATATATATATATATTAGTTTTTGACAATTGAATTGGGTTTTTGTCTCTCACATAAATTTCTAGTTGAATTTTATGCCCGCAGGTTGCTTGATGTTGATTTTATATGAAAAAACGGTGTGTTTTCATACTGATTCAATTTTTTTTTTTTTTTTTTGTCATTGACGAATACTTTAAACACATAAATTATATAATTTTTAAATTTTGTTTAATGGAACAAGCAATAATTAATTTTCTAACTAAAGAAATATCATAAAATTTTTACAGCTTATACTTCAACTAAATTTTATTCGCCTATTGAACTTTTCTTTATAAAACAATCTTTTATAGTTAAAACATCTACCTGTTAAAATATATTTATCGATTTTCTTAAAGAAAAATTTTCAGTTTTATATTATAAAAAAGTCATTGAACAATTAAGTCTATTTATTCTACCAACATCACTTGTTCTTTCAACTCATTTCAGACTTTCATTGACACTTTTCAAAACCAACAATGGCAAAGTATGAAAACAATTTCCCACACTCATTGCGAAAATACTTTTGTATACATTTTGCCAATGTCAGTGGAATCTAGACTAGAATACGAAATACTCAGAGTACACAGAAAAAGTTATGACAATTTAATTCTATTATTAAGTACCAAATTTATCAATACAATTATTGTTTTTTTTATTTATTTAAAAGGTACTAACAAACGTCTTCGTAAACTTAAAAACCATTTTTTTGCCTTAAGTTGTTAATATTTAACAAATTTTTTCGAGAATAAAAACATTAAATAAAAATGTTTTTAACAACCTTTAATTATATTTCAACAATAATTATATTATTTTTGTTTATTCATATATTATATATTTCTATTTTGAAATAATGAAATTTTTACCCTTTAAAATGAACAAATGCAATATAAATTTGCCTTAAAATGAAGTGTTACCAGGAGGTGAGAGGAAAGAAGTTATATTTTACTTTAAAAAAGTCAGAAAAGGTTAAATGTCCCAAAAAAAAAAAAAAAAAAAAAAAAAAAATAAGGCCACAGAAAAGCTGATATATATTTTTTTTATTTAAAAACTTATATCCGTATTCTTAACTTTGTGACAGTAACAAAATTATAACAGATTTTTTTTTTTTAATTTTTTCCTGAAAATTGCTTTTTTAATTATTATTCGTTACAGTTTTGTCATCAGTCATAATGTTCAGAATACGAGATTTATTCTATTTGTTTATTTTCTTTCTTTAGAAATTCTATTTCTAAATATTCTTGTTATGATATTGTAAGAAGTTTATAAAAAAAAAAAAAAAACATAGAACAGCTGACAACAAAATTATCCAATGAAAAATCGCCCACAAAATTTCTATACAAATTTGAGTTACATTTCATATGAAAAATTACCAAATGTTTTGAAATGATTTTTCGTCATTTTTGAACTATCATTAATTTTTAACCATTTCAAAATTTTGGGGGAATTTTTCTATATATTTTTTAATTATATTCATAAATATTTTCTATATTTAATAAAGTTTATTAAAAAATGATTACAATAATTGATTAATTAATTCCATAAAATAAGTTGAGTTGTGTTTGATTTTGAATGAACTGCCGCAGGCGAAAATTTTGTCTTAAATATAAGTAATCTCGATTTTTGTGCAAATTAATATACAAAAATTGCCAAATGGATGATTCTGTGAAAATAAAATTGGTAAAAGAAGATAAGAAATTATTTTCTTCGTTGCTTAAATACTAAAATTTTAACAAATTTAAATCAAGTTTAAAAATCAAAAAAGGCTCGAAAAAAGGCTAGAAGCTAAAATAAAAATAAATAAAAGGCTAAACTGACAACATTGTAAAATTGTTTATATATGTATTTGTTTTATAAATTTAAAAGAATAACTTTCATGAAATTCTATATAGGCGTTCATCCTTTGATATGATCCACGATTTTTCACTCAAACTATCACTTCAGTATGAGTTTCTGTAGATGCAAACACCTCTCTTGGGAAAGTTTCTTTATCTAATAATGAAATTAATTAATGATTGTTTTAAAATAGAAATTGTTTGTTATAAATTTCTTATCATTACCTTAGACATCATTAATCAACAATTGCAAAAATGTAATTCCTAGAAATGTTTTATAAAATTGTTCAGAATTGGATCTTGATTACATGGTTCATAAGGCAAAATGTTGAAAAAATATAAAATATAAAACGTTATATAAAGTTATTTGCGATAAATATTTTCAATATTTTATATACTTACTACTTTATGGACATATATTAAATTCTCAGCTATTCATACTCTATTGTAAATATTTTCTTAGCTCTTGTTCAATTTCTATTCTTTCAATATTTTATAAAATAATTTTTAATTTTCACAATTTACAATCATCTTTATTAAACAGATTGTTAACATTATTAGTAGTATACCAATTAATATTCTTAATTACTTAATAACTTCAGTAATTTTTTTTTTCTGTGTATGAGTATGAGAACATTAACACCAAATATTTTCATAAACGCTTTATGGTTATTAAATTGAATATTTCATAACTGTGATAATCTAAAAAATATTTTTTCTCACAAATATTCATAAGGAAAAAGCGTCAAATCATTATTACGGCTTTATCGCATTCCTGAAGGGATGATCAAATAAAAAAATTGGAAAGTAGAGTTTTTTTTGTACGTTATGAGATACTTTAATATTTGATGTATAACGTGTTTAATATTAGTAAGGCGGAATTTTCTTTAAAAATTCTTAGATAACCGAACAATTTTAAAGTATTTAATATAAAATCAATACCATATATAACATTATAATTTCGCTCAAAGATTATAATTTCGCTCAAATATAACTGTCACAAGTTTACTAAAGTAACAATTGAATTAAGAGCACTGACTTCACTGTTTAGTACCATGTAATTGGTGCTATCCTTATATATATGCATGTGTGTGTCATTTTATGTGAGCATACATGTGTTTATATTACTACAATAACACAACTGTAATATACTCAATACGAAACAATCCAATATAGTAGAGTACGCGTGAGTTTAGGAATATGACATTACTAAAGGAATCAAACTGAATGAAACTACACGTGTACATAAACATGTCAATCACAAGAGTATTTTATGACTTGACTTAAATTCATTTCAAAGACATTTCGTCGAGATTAACAAGTTGTAATTGATATTTAGTTTAAGTGAAGAAATTTCTCATTGTAAAATATAATCTTTTATAAGGAATTAAGATAATAGAAAATAAAACTGTTAAAATTAAATTTATGATTGAAATATGTATATTGAATTGAGAATAAGAGAAAAAAGCAACAGTTTTTTCTTGTGCTATCTTTAAGATCATAGCTTAAGTAAATAAAATAGTTTTTTCTACTTTAAAGGACGTCCAATAGGCCAATCAAGAAAATCTACATAGCATGAATTCCAGGAAAAATCAGTAGAAAAAATATTAGTTTTTGGCCGGTATTGATTTTCGTGAAGTTATGCAGATATTTACGCCAGGAAATAAAATTGATGATGGTGATGGTGGAAAATATACGAAATATACAAGTTTAAGTAGTCACAACTTTGCAATCGATTTCACTGAAAGAAAAGCAATCGAGAAGGTAATTATATCCTCTAAATCTAAAAATTAAAAAATAATATTATTTAAAGAAAAGTGCATTTATAATTCAACTGCATTTTTCAGATACATTTTTGAAAATGTACTATCCCTTCAATTTTTAATTTTTTCGTTTCATATTAAAAAATGATTTATTGATTTAACATATCAATTTAGGTTTTTTTTTTTGTGATGGAAATGTTTACTAATTTTTATTACTTTTTCCCATAAAAATAGTATTTATTAAATATCTAAGCTTTTTAAACATATAAGTTTTAATACGTAGATATCGTATTTGGTTGATTTAGAGAACATTTAAACTATACATTTATACACTTTAAGGTAAATTAATTAAAAATGCAAAATTAGTTACTTTTAGATAAATTAATGAATTTACATATTTTTAAGTGCATTTTTAAACAATTTCTTTGTCCAAAAATTTTAAGAAGATATGGTATTAGAATTTGATAATTTTTCTAATTACTCATATACACACATTTTCGCTTCGGCACATATTTCCGCAATTTTTTAAAAATAAACCAAAAAAAAAAACAAAAACCTGTAGAAAAATTTTACATTTTAAGTTAGTAAGATTTTGTATGAGGTTTTTTAAAAATATTATATATAAAAACTTAAACTAAATTATTCAGTCAATTTATCAATTTTTAAGTTTATTTGAAAAAATAAAAAATGGAAGGGGGAAACCGCTTTCAAAAGTGAAAAGAAAAAATGTATGTGCATTATAAATATATTTTTCTACAAAATTATTTTTTTTATTGTCAGAAAGGCGACTACGTTTCTTTGTAATGCCATCAAAATCTATGAAATCGGGCTTCAGCGTTTAAAAACGTCCAACTGCTACCAATTTTTTTGGATGGCTAAAACTACAGCTACTCAAAATTGTCAGTAGTGGCACCAAAAGCATTTATAATTTTTTGTAATCTAAAACTGTCTATAGCTACTGCTAGTCTAAAAAAATAATAAAACTTGAAATGAAGCAGAAACTATGAAACATATAGTTGAAATGCAGTAGTATTTTTAAAAATAAAATATTTGGCTACCACTCCTTATGTACTTTTATAACTACTTCCCTTAAAATATTTTTTTATTTTTACTGCTACCTTCACTGCATAGTTAATACTAACAGAAGTGAGCATAATACGTTGTTGTAATGAGACTTAGAACTAGAGTTTTAAATTCAGGAACGGGAATTCTTGTACATTCAAAATACTTTCCAGCTTTTGGTAATGACTACTACTTACTGGATTCATTACTCATCTGTTTAATAGAAACTGAATTAAGAGTTAAATTTAGCGAACGAATTACTATTTAAGCCAAGTACAGATTAACTGTAAGCCAGTCTACTTAGTTTATAATGAAAACATTAATTTAAAATGGAAATTATATGAAGGTACAATTGTACTTATATTGCCCCTTAACGATGTAAAATTCCTCGGCTCAACTAGGGTTAAAGCTGCACAAAAGAATTGTATGTATTATGTGTATGTATAACCCTCTTAACCACTAAATACATAACTTTATATATTGACCTTTACGCCTTGTAAATTGCTGACCATGAAGTACCTAAATATTAAATTGCCTTAATTAACTAATTCCTATACAAATATAAATAAAGTTTTTGTTAGTTCTATTCCACCGTAATTAATTTATTTTTGTAATGAACTTAATAGCGAATTAGGAGCTAATTTAAGTATTGTATTATGCAAATATTAGTTGTGTGTGTTTTTCAAAATTAAGTCTAACTACATAAATTTTCAAATACTTACGTAAGTGTCAACAATGTAAATCACATCTAATTTAAATTATTAATAAGGTATCAACAAGCAATTAGAATTGTCTTTATGAAATGTAAAAATATTATTTATTTATTATTTTCAGTCTATTGATACAATATAACAGACATCAATGATAATTTATTATACATAAATAAATTAATTATTTTAACAAACTATTTAACAAATTTTTAAATTCAAGATTTGATATATAAATATAAGTTTAATTCATTAGAATATTTATTAAATAATCTAATAGCTTTTATTAAAGTTTTATGACAATTAATTAATTAATAATCTAAAGTTTTCATAGAAATCAAGGCACACTTATCAGGGTTTATAGGAATCGACATTTGAGAGTTTACAAATGAAAAATTTTAAAATAAAAGAGCAAAATTTATATGAAATTGAGTACAAGGGCCTACCTAAAACGAAAAACGTTCAACGCAACTCATTGGCTACAAACGCAAAGAGAGACTAATAGCATTGTTTACAGGTCACTGGACGATCAAAAAACATGCAAGCAGACCTGGTCTCCTTTACAATGAATACTTTCGCAGTTGTGGCAATCGCGAGAAGGAGGAGACAGTATATCATCTTCTATGTAAATGCCCACACTTGACAATCTCTGTGAGATATGACTTTTAAAAAGTTTTAAAGTACTTCTACGAATATTTTCGCTGTATCTCTCTATAAGAATTTAAAATTAATAATCATAATTTAGCAGCGCTGAGGCCTTTTTAAAATCGCATACAAAACTTGTACCTTCGAATAGCATAAATATTTTTAATAACTTATGTTTTCCAGGCTAATACAAAATATTGAAAATACATAGAAAAAATATTCGGAATATTTTTTTAATAAAATGATTAATTAACTTTGCATTTAAATTTAATTAAATTATTAATTAATATAATTAATATTTTAATTGATTTATATTTTTTTTGACAAAAATCGGCAGCTCTTAAAAAACTTGTCAATAAAAAATATAGAAACAAAATCATTTCATGTCAATTTCCAAACATTTTTAACTGCTTCGGCTCATTATGGCCACTAACAAAAATATTAAACAGTAATACGAAATACTTTCGTGATCTTTGAGTATTCGGAGACATGTTTAGTAATTATTTGATATGTACGAATTTTAAATAAATATATATTTTATGAGAATATTAAACGTTTCAATAATTTTTTAAATGTTTCCTTTATTGGTATCGATTCTATTCCTCTTTCAAAGCCGCTCAATGGAAGATTATTTATATATAAAGGTCAGTTCATATTTATTGTTTTTTATGATTTATTTAGACATTTCTCATATTCTTTAATGTTTTTATTTGTATACCATTCTTGGTCATAAAGTCGCTCAGATAAGATAATATGAAAATCTTTATTGGAGCGTCCTTCAGAAATGAAAGGTTTTATGATAAGTTTCCGGGAATATAAGAACATGTAGTAGTGCCAGTAACACCCTAGAATGAAAGAATTGTTAACGATGTTTCCAAAAATGAAAAAAAAATCTTCTTTTCCCACGCCCCAAAATATCGCCCTTTTTGTTTGTTGTGCATAGCATCGCCACTTTGAGTCCGATTGTAGAATGTGGTATGTCATAGTTAATGGTTTCAACAGCGCTCAAATTTTCTCTCTGGTGATTTTGGAATCTGATATCAAATTCTCGATGTCACTTCTGTTATTTCTGATATATCCCCTCTAATGTAAAATTATTTTCGCATGTAATGAAGGCCCTTTGTTAGGTTTTTAAAGTATTCCATTTTATGCGTTTTTGGAAACCTCATGAACTATTACACAAATTCAATGTATATTAAACGTACACATTATAATTTTTTGAACGGGAAACGAAGCCTGACATATAGTTTCGTCTTGGTATCTTATATATTCTATTGAAAGTCATAGATAACCACATGTAAGCTATATGAGACTTACGAGGTCAGAGGTTATAAAAGTCTGATTTATACGTGATTATCGGTATATATGATGCTAAGGTGAAACTATATACCAACTTTCATTCCTCCCAAATAAATTTGTAGATTTCATATTCTTTTTTCATCTAATTTTACTGCAATGTATTATGTTAAATAATAATAAATTAATTATATTAAAATCCGTGCATTTTTATTGAATGAAAGATTTAGGTAATTGCAGAATTAAATTAATACAAAACTTAGTTGAATTTCTATCATAATTTTAATTAATTTGATAAAAAAAGTAACAATAATGATAATAATAATAATAATAATAATAATAATAATAATAATAAATAAAATTAAAGCCAATTATTCAAGTTCATTAATATTATCATTATGATTGGAGCAAAATTAAACAAAAATTTTTATTTTTATTTTTTCTATGCATTTTTTATTTTTTTCTATGCATTTTTATATGTTTATTCAAAGAAAAAAGCAAAAACATGAATTTAATTACCAAAATGCTTCCTTCTTTAAAAATAAAAAAAAAAAATATTTAAATTTGCACCTCTCACCAAAATAATTATATTAATTTCTTATAATTGTAAAAACTGAGAAACAATTTCTTTCCAATTAAACATTTTTAAGATTTTAGTTAAAAAGATAATTTAACTTTAAACAGCGTAATAATTTAATGAATCAAATTGTTAAATGAAAATAAAAATAGTGTTTTAATTATATCAACCAAGTAGATGATTGATAGAGCAATGTGTTATGTAAAAACATGATTTTTACTTGATTTTACTTTTTCTTTTATTTCCATTTTATTCGTTTTTTTTTATTATATGTCACATCAGAAAAATAATAATGATAGTTTTTAGGTACATACATATATTAATTATTTGAAGTAAAGCAAAACCTGAAATGAAAAATGGAGACAGAAAGGAAATGTTGCAACCACATAGTTTACACTTACTGGGAAATGCAATGACATTTTTCGAATGTGTTGCTTGTTGCCTTTAGGTTATTTATTCTGAGAATTCCCGGGACACATTTCTCTGGAATTTTGGCAAATTTGTTTTTTACTTCTCGATTCCCAAGATTTTTTGTTGGGAATCTTGGGAATAGAGAAGGACTAAAAATGTGCAATTTTTACCATTTTTATAAATCAAAAATTTTATAAAAAATATTCTGATTTATCATAATCAAGAAAATATAGCCTTGCATTGAGTTCGATGTACATAACTGTATGGAGTTTGTTTAAAAAGTATAAAAAAGAAATAACACTTATTACATATATGAAAAATCCAAGTTTATTTGACGTCATGGAATTCTCTATGTATGAAGTCACTCTTATTATAATACGAAACTTAGAAAGCTTCTCCAACGCTATAATCCAAAATCCATTGAAAGCGAAAGAATATTTTCTATTTTAATAAGTTTAGAAATCGACTATCTAATAATACAATAAATTCATTAGTAGTTTTAAAACAACATTTCATCTCACTTGGAAAATATTTCCATTATATATATATATATATATATTCGTTTTTTTAAATTTTCAAAAATGTATATGAACCAGAATTAGGAAAGTTAACAAATAAGGCATTTAACTATGCAAATATTTTGTATATGATTTTAATTATAAATTCTAAAAAAGAAGAAAAAAAAAAAAAACAAAAAATAAATTACAAAAATTACAAAAAATAATTACAAAAATATATTGCAAATAATTTTACGTATTTCTTGTTCCTTGTATCGTATATAGTGTAGATTAAAGTACAATAAAAAATAAAAAAAAAATGAAATAAATAATAATAAAATTTTGTGTTAATCCAAATCAATATTTTTCTATACAAGTAAACCAAATCGTAAGCAATGAAAAGCAAATAAAAGTATAAAATTATAGAAATAGATTCATATATTTGCGTATATAATTTTCCCGAATACGCGGAAATTCCCGGAGTATCTAAAATAAAATCCCGATTCCCGGAAGTTTATAAAGGGAAATTAAAATACCTAGTTGCATTGTATCTGCCATTCAGTCCTTTTCCATTGATGTGGCGGCACCTATTAAATCGTCCTTACACTTAAAAACAATGAAATGATAAACTTGCCTAAGATGAAAAAAAAAACAAACTTATCTGAAACGCAGTTCCTTTCTGTCCAAGAAAGAATATTTGGTCAGAAATATTGTACCATTAATCCCTTAATTAAATTTTGATATAAATACAAAAAAAAAGACAGTGTTAATTGAAAAATTTTATAAAATAATTGTTTTCTGTATTATTGGGGAGCTTTGATCATTCTTTACCAGAGTTCTTTTCAGCTTTGTTATTTAAATCTTTTTACTAAAGCTTAGGCTTAGCGTTAAGATGGTTAATATTTGATTTTGAAAAAAGAACACAATGTGGCATTCGCAGCCGAACGAGCTTCTCTAGTTTTTTGGCTTGGAATTTATTCTTATGACATTTTCTTTTCCTGAACCACGTTTCGTCTCACATTTTAGGTCCTTTATTTTATTTTATTTTATTTTATTTTACTTTATTTTATTTTATTTTTTTCATTTCCTTTTTATATTTTTATTATTTAACTTTTAAAGTTTTGCTCGGCACTAACATTTTTGTTATTTTGTCTTTCTCTATCTCTTCCAAGCTGAATTTTTATAATTTTTTAAAAATTTTACAATCAATATTTTCTAATAACTTAAAAAAAGATAAAATAATAAAATTTTATTTTGTAAATTTTTCATTGACCGTCATCTGCATGCGAAAAAATTACCTGATTTCAAGAATTCAATCTGCTATTAAATCTGATATGTCTCCAGAAGATGATGTAACCAAGAAAGATATTCAAAAGTAACGGCTAAAAGAGTTATTACGAAAAATGTATGTTATGTTTTATTCGAACGCACTTTTAGTTCTATGCTTTGAGTCACCATACGAGCGCTTTTACCAACTTATTAATTTAAAATTTAACTGCTACTGTAAATTGTTATGATAATCACCCGACAGAAAAATACATATAATAGTACCAAAATATCATGTAATTAGGTGTGACCAGATCATATGGCTGTCAAAAATATATATTTGAAAGAAGCTTAAATCAAAAATGTTTGTCCTACTTAAAAAAAAAAGATATTTAACCTCTAAATAATTTAATGCCACCCAATTGTTTTTTTTACAAAATTTTTAATTTTTCATAGTCTGTGGAATTAAGTAAGACTATTTCTTTTTCACATACAAAATAAACAAGTGCCAAAACTTTAAATGCTGATGCACTTTATTTTATTTTATTTTTTTTTTTTCATTTCCTTTTTTATTATTTAACTTTTAAAGTTTTGCTCAGCACTGACATTTTTGTTATTTTGTCTTTCTCTATTTCTTCCAACTATAATGAAGCATTGTCAAAGTGTCTTCTTGTGAAGATATTATGAACATTTCATAAAATTGTCTAGTGGCTTTTGAAATGGAAGAATAAAAATGGATATTTATATATGTATGTAAGTCTCCGTATATGTGCATCTTTATTTTTACCTTATGCATAAAGTTTATATGTCCACGTTGGTAAGAAGGTGGTAAAAGTTCAAGTATTTATACAAAAGAAAATTCAAGTGGGTAATTAAGAATATACTTAAAATAAGGTTTATTTAGTAATAACTTTTTGTTTTGTAAAACAAAATAAACATTTTTGAGGAGCATAATAAGTATAATAATAATATTTAAAGCATAATAAGTAATATTTAAAGCATTTTACTTATATTCTGAATATTAGTAGGGAATAGTTTATTTCAAAATTAAGTAATTATAATTACTAAAATTTTAATATTTTTTCCTAACATATTAAATTTAGAATAACTATCTATTTTATCTGCTAATAGATAGTGTAATTATAAATACACTTTGCCTCTATTGTTTTATTGTTCTCATATATATACCAAATCACAATGACTTTTAAAATATACTTTCCCACATTTTTTTATGTGTAAGTAAAATCAGTTAAACTTAAAGTAAGTCCAAATTAAATCGTAAATAAAATAGTATTTGTATGTTTTAATATACTTTTGTGTAATAAATGTCATACGAAAAATATTCCGTAGAAAAATCTTGCGCATCCGACTGGAAGTTAAAAGTTTCGCATATTAAAATAACAGTGTATTTTCATTATATAGAATTGTATTATATACTTTTTAGTTATCTTTTAAAATTCGTTTTCGTGTATGCTTAAATTATTATACATATATTACTTTAAGAATTTTAAGCATTTTGTTATTATTTATTTCGTAATTAATCTTTTATAAGTAAATAAGTATGAATTAAATTTATATTTAAATTAGTATATTAATACCCTACACTACCATAGGTAGTTGAGGTATTATGCGTTTGTGCTGATGTTTGTTGTGCATAGAAAAAGTTATCAAACACCCATCTAAAAGTATACCAATCGACTCCGTATCGCTTTTTAAATCGATCTAACGATATCCGTCCGTCTGGCTGGCTGGCTGTTCACGTAATACTTGTGCACAAAGTGCGAATCGCAATTTTAAAGATAATTCAATGAAATTTGGAACGTAGAACGAAACCTGTTGAATTTGGCTGCGATCGGTCCATTATTTCACCTAGCATATACCAATGTCCCCTGGAATAGAGTTTAAACTCTCAAAAATACTTTAAAAATAAAAACATTTTAATGAAATTTTGTACGAAAAAGTTCTGTAAAAATATCAATCTTCGTACTAAATTTTATGACGATCGGTCCACAATTGATCATAGCTCCCATATAAACCCCTCTTTCGAAAATCACTTTTAGGAGCATAAATCCCATACAAATGCTAGTATCCAGATAATATTCGACACAAATAAGTTTTATGTAAGTAGAAATAACTTTGTCAAATTTTATGCGAATCGGTCCATGATTTATCATAGCTCCAATATAAACCCACTTCCAGGAATCGCCCTAAAGTGCATAAAATCATCTAGATATTAGTAACAACGCACTATTCTACATTTGCATATTTTAATTTACATTTAGTAAAGTTATGTAATATAAGTCCCCTTCCAGAATTTTTATGCTCGTACACAATGATGTAGGGTATCAAGTCGGTCTTGACCGACTATTCTCGTTATTTTTTTTTTTTTTTTGAATTTTGAAAAAGTCGCTATTTTTTTCAGTGTGGAACTTTAAACAAAAATATCTCTGTAAGCTGTAAACGGATTTTACTGATTTAAATTTCATACACAAAATTAATATGTCCTCTTTAAGCGCATTTATATAAAAATAATAATGAATTTTTAAGATGAATTTTTTTCTACCCTTTCAATTTTTGTCTACTTTAGATATAATAAAAATTATAATGCTTACTAAAAGCTGCAATATAGTTTTTTCTTGGAAAAATGGTCCACTATTTCAAAAAAATAAAAATATTCCTTCAGATTTTTTCTACAAAAATATTTTTTTCATATTTTTTTGTTTTTTTTTTTTGTGAGTTTATTTTAAAACTAATTTTAGTCATAGTAAATTGTTACTTGTGGTATAATACTTTTTGCCGCAAAATAACTGCGAATGCACTATGTCTTCAATACTAATCAATTTTCAATATTAGTCAAAAATATTTAAAAAAACGATAAACATTTTTTAAAAATACATCCGAAAATTGCATTCTTGTTGTGAGTGCATTTATAGCAAAAATGTTATTTTTGAATTCGCAATATTATATCCAATATTTATTGCGATAAAATTTGTACTGTTTTTTAAATCAATAAAATTTGAAGTATAGTTAAAGAGTTATGAACACTTAAAAATATATTTTTGAATAAGAATAACCAAAAAATAAAAAATAAGAAATTATGAGAAAATTAAATTTTTGTGTGAAAAAACTGGCGGTCATTTTTCTAAAAAAATATTAAAAATAGTAGATCGCCTTATTCCAGAACAAATATTATTGCACTTGATAGAGAATATATTGTTTTTAAACATATTAAAAACATTAAAATATAGGGGGTAGAAACCTGTAAAAAATGCATTGTAAAACTGCAATTGCATTGCGAGTGCATTTTTGAATTAACAATTTACCTGTGCATTATTGTCTTTAAAGAAGCTTCAGTTAGCCTTCTTTGGAGTCTTGAATTATTAAAATTGATATAACTTGTAAAGATATATTAACATTTAAAGTTACATACTTTGTTGAATTTTTTAAAGTTTATAAAAAATTAAATTGTGAATAAATTTGCAATTTTTTTTTTTTTTTGAAATTGGAAAAAATAATTATGGAAAAGACTAAATATCTCCATAGGTTATATCTGTACCAAATATGAAAAAAAATCTGATAACCCTTTTTTTTAAAATAGACATTTTTTTATAAATCACTCGTGGAATGAAGGACATGTAATTTTTTATTTATGTAATTATACATTGAACTTTTATAGGTAAACTAAGTACTTCTCAGGTGTTGTGTGGTAGTTCATTTTTGTTTGTTCAAATATTGAGCATCATATATGAAAGTGTCGGCTTTGTCTCATGTTTACTAAACTCATTCATATAAACACATAAATTGTATTAAATGCAGTAGCTAATGACAAAAAATTATAAGAACGTTAAAAGTCATATAAACTTAAGCTAGAAAAATTGTTAAAGATTTAAAAAATACAATATATAAACATAAGTGGTAAAGTATTTTTTAGTATCTCAGTAAATATTAAATTATAAAATACTCCAAATTTATTTTACTTTAAAATGCTTAGAAGTATTGATCTTTAAGAGTTTGTCAGAAACTTATCTCAAATAAAATCATATTTATACATACGAGAGTTTAATACGTAACCAAGGAATCCAACGTTGTTCAATTAATACAAGATTTCTCAACTATTTTACCATATGATACATATTACGCAAGGATTCTTGAACTAATAACCCTATAAAATAATTCATCTAAATTGAGTTCAATATTAATTCTATGTAGATATTTTATGTACATATTTATGCATAAATATGTTAATTTTAAATAAATATTGTATATACGTATTAACAAAAGTATGTAATCGCAAGAAATATTCAGAAAATTTTCCCAAAGAAAAGAAAACAGAATACTTGTATCAACTTTGATTTTAAAAATTTCAAAATATTTCAAAAAGCAAATTAATATACTAGAGATAAGCTTATTTTATAACTATTTAGTAACACAAAAGTTTAATGGTTTAACCCTTATGTCTACAACCTCATAGAAAAAAATAATAAAAAAATATTTTATGGCTAAACTTATAAGTGTTTTTCGAAGGGTATCCCTTACAATTACATTCATTATACCCGGGTATGTAATTCATTTTTAAAATATAATATTTTCAGTTGTAGTTGTTATATGAATTTGAGAGCTCATACATTCATCGATAGTATTGTTTGCTATAATATTCCAAAGAAAAATGTAAAAACTCTTCTATATAGGTGTTTTTGGAACGGTATTTATATTTACATCCATTATATCCCAGTATGTATTTAATTTTTAAATAATATATGTTGATTCCAAGTTATCATATCGTCACCATATATTCTCTTTTAACGACTAAATCCTTAAGGACATATATATTTCTGAGAGACGGCTTTCACGGCTATAAATTTTTGATAGCTGCCAGAGTCTTCCGAATTTGACATACCCATATATGTTGGACGTATGGATGTGTATAGTTTTTTGGTTTTTGTAATGTAAATGTTAAATTTATAAAATTTTATTCATTTTTAAATTAATTTCTTTAGCAATTATATTTACAACTACTTACTTATAGCAACGTATGAATACTCAACGATCATATTTGTTATACCTTTCACCACAGGCGTAAAGTATATATAACTTTGTCATTCCGTTTATAATTTCCAAAATTTTCAACGGAGTGCAAAAATATTTATATTTTCTGGAACCTTGTAAGAAGTGTTGAATAAGTGATATCGATAGGATGATGTGCAAATTGCGTTTATGAAAACACCTATAACACCTATATAGGTGGTACAGAAAATCGAAACGTTTCAATTTTCTGTAGCACCTATATAAGCTAGGTATATATATATATATATATATATATACCGAAACCCGTTCCGATTTTCTGTAGCACCTATATAAGCTAGGGACTTAGGTTTTACAAAGAAGATTAGGAATTTTTTTTTTTTCTGAATTATTATGCTGAAGAAATGATCTAAATTGGTCCAATAATAACCAAAATATCGGACGAAAAGCTTTTTTAAATTTTTGAAGTTCTTGTTTAAGCTTGTTCTTAAATGTAGAAAGGTCATAAATATTTTTGTAAAATTTTGGCTTTTTCGGTCATAAAAAATCGAGTTATATGCAAAAGTCTTAAAAAAATATTAAAAATAATATACATATATATATATATATATATATATATATATATATATATATATATATATTTATATTTATATATACACCGCTCCGAATTGATTTAAGTACAAACTACTCAATTTAGCTTTTTAGTGAACTATTATATATTTTTAAAATACATATTACATTTATTTTACTATTTACTTACTTTTCGTTTACTCACTACGTTTTTTATTTTTTCTTTTAACAATTGCTTTTAAAACTATATTTGCATATCTATTCTATTCAAAACGTACTCAAATTTAGAATATTAATGTGAGTATGCTTATACAACCAAATTTACATTTATATTCATATTTAACCGAAAAACAAAACTTAGACAAAAAAAAAAAAAAAAAAAAAAAAACAGTGTTGCCAAAACTTAGGTGGGAAAAGGTGCTATAATTTTCAAAGAAAACGTTAGAAGCTGCTAAAAATAAAAAAGATGTCAGAAAAAAGTGCTAAGAACAAAAAATGTTTATATTTAAAACAAAAAGAGTTATATTATTTGAAGCTAAAAGAACATTAAAGAAAATAATAAAAATATATTCTGAAACTAATTCTTTAAAAATTAAAAATTAATAAAATCAATTTAAACAGAGTCCATACATGGATTATATAAATTTATAGTTTTATCATCAGTTATCCAAGTTAGCGTTTCTGTTGAGAATTTTTAAAAAGTGTTAAGAAAAGGGGATTTTGAAAAGTAATGTCCCCAAAAAAGGGGATTTTTTGAAAAAAAGGGTCCAGCCAGCTGCTTCAATACCTAAGAAAATCCTTAAAATTTGTTTATTTAATAAAATCAAAAACAAGAGTATTGTATTTTAAGAAAAACTACTAAATTTAATTTTATTATTTACAAAATAATTTATTTACAATAATTTTCATTATTGCAAAAATAAAGATTTATTCATAAAAATAGTTAACATAAAATGATTTCTTCATTAACTAAACTTTTAGACTTTTGTACGAGATTTTCACTCGGACTACAGTCTTTTGAATCCTCGTCTAACGAAGTTATGGCTGAAAGCATGGATTCGCAAGAGTTGACCTGAATACTGGTGTAAAATTTATTTTTCATTAGTTATAATTTAGAAAATAAGACATTCCGCTGAGGCACTTGGAATATTAGCTCGACAATCCGAAAAATTTATTGCAGACTCAAATTCGGATTTTTTTCCACTTTTGTTCGAAAAAAGTTAATCAGATATATAATTTATTTAATTTAAGATATCAAATACAAATATTTCCTCTAATAACATTCCATGTTTTGAATTTTTAACAATTTTCAGTTTATCTAAAAAAAAGACAAATTTGTTACTCTGTTTACTGAAAAATTCTTCAACACTTACTTCATAATTTTACCGTAATCCTTATTGTATTTCAACCAAATGGATTTTTTTATTTAATCTGGATTATAGAGTATGGAATGAGTTAGGAAATGTTTTCCGGATAACCGAATAATCTGAATTATTGAGTGGATACTATATATATGAAATTACTAAATTTCCAATAAATTGTTTTCTTTAAATGAGTCAAATAAAATTTGTATTATATGATATTCAGATAATATCTGCTAAAAATTTAGTTTAACTAAATAAACATACTTTTACCTTAAAACGAATATTATCAAAAAATAAAATTTTCGAAAAAAATTATCCCCTAATAAATATTTTCAAAAGCGTTTCCAGGAGGTAAGGAAAAAATTGAACTTTGAAAGAGATCAGAAAAGGCTAAATGACTCAAAAAATAAGGCCAGAAATCTTTCCCGTTTTCATTAATGTATAATAACTTTTTAAGATATTGTAATAAGTTCATAAATAAAGCTTAGAACGGCTGCCAGCGAAATGATCCAATGAAAAATCGTTAAAAAAAAGTGCCCTTAAAATTTGGGTTATATTTAATATGCAAAATGATTTGAAGTGATTTTTCGTAATATTTGAGCTATAATTCCTTTTTGATTAAGAATTTTCAAATTTTTAAGATGATTTTTCATTTTTATAGGAATATTTTTAAATTTACATTCATAAATAATTTCTATTGTTAATTAATTATATTAGAAAATAATTATAATAATCGATTTAGTAAGTCAAAAAATTAATTGTTTTTTTTTTTTTTTTTTTTTTTTTTGATTTTTAGAATGGGCACCGTAGGTGAAAATTTTTGTTAAATAATCTTGATTTTATGTGCGAATAAATGTATGATTTCATAAAAGAAAAATTAGTAATGGCAATTAAGGAATTATTTTCTTTATTGTTGAAAAACCATTTTAGCCTTTTTAAGGCAATTTTAGGAATAAAAAATGGCTTGAAAAAAACTTGAAGCTAAAATGAAAATAAAAAGGCAACACTGGCCCTCAAAAAAGCTATTTAAAAATATAACAAAATAATCGCAAGAGGAATTTCTTCTTTAATAATTTATTCGTCATATAAATATTTAAAAAAATAAAAACATAGATGTTTTAAGTTGGGTATTAAGTTGTTTAATTATGTATAAATACTTTAATTTTCAGAAAGATTCCAAATTTATTAAATTCTTGTCTCATTTTAATTAACGATATCGATTCAGTTATATATTTATATTTATATTTATATTTATATTTATATTTATATTTATATTTATATTTATATTTATATTTATATTTATATTTATATTTATATTTATATTTATATTTATATTTATATTTATATTTATATTTATATTTATATTTATATTTTAAATTAATAAGATATTTTATTGTAATTATTTCTTAAAAAAAAAAAAATTAGTTTACTTAACTGCCAACACCTTATTTGGCAGTTAGATTAACTGTTTGTAATTGTATTGGTTTTTCAAAATTTTAAGTTTCTATACACACTTTAAATAAATTCGTTACGACTGTTAATGTTTTGTAGTACGAAACTACAAATTAATAAAAACATGTGCAAGATTATCACATCTATCTCAATATCTCGAAAAGTGTTAGAAAAAATACCAGGTGCTAAGTTCATTTTGTTCGTGCTAAATGAGTTTAAAACGTGCTAGATCTAGTACTAAACATGCTAAATTGGCAACACCGCAAAAAACTTACATATATATTTTTATATAGGCTACGTGCTCTTTCAACACTCCCACAATGACATTCATAAATGCTTTCATTTATTATAAACTAAGCAGTTTAGAAGAAAAGGAAATAAAAAGAACATTTTATCGAGAAAAAACATATGACATAATAACTATTGCAATATTTATTCTATTGAACTTGGAAAATATAATAGTAAAAATATATAAAAAAAACACACACACACATTTTCAAACTATTATGGATATTATAAGATTTTGTTTTTAAGTCTCGTGGAATATAAGAAAATTGAAAGAATGAATAGTAGTTTATGAGAAATTATCGAAAAATATTGCGAAGTCACGAATATTTTACGAATTTTCTTTGAATTATTAGGTATTTCTTTTAGTTTTCAATAATCACCTTTCTGGCCTCATAAAACTTATTTGCAATTTTGTTTTAAATAATATTTTTAATAGTTTAAAAAATGTCTAATCATTAGACTACCTATGAATACAAAATTTTTTATTTTGCTTGTTTCACCGACAGTTTCTGGTACATTGGGATAAAAATAATATGTGTGCAGAAACTTTGAATTTTGTCCTAAAAAGGACATTGAAAATAACTAAAGCTTATATTGTTTTATAATTCTCTAATTTTTCATTTTACGAAAAAAAAGTTATATATGCTTTTTTATTCAGAACAAAAAGCAGAAATTTTTGACATATAATTTTTTTAGCATATTTTGATTTATTGCGATGTATACATTGACTTCTTTCAAAAACACCCTCTTTTTTTAAGACTTAAGCTGTAAGCAACGGTTTTTAATATTCTGTAGAATATTAATCTAACCAAAATCTGACTTTGGCATATAATTATTTTTTAGTTATTAAGCAAATGCTGGCATAAATGTAGGGTGTAGCGTGCAATTTTGGATTTTGATATAGTTATTGGATAAAACAGTCACTGGAAACCGATTGTTGCCGATTAACCAAAAATTTTAAAAATTGACATGCTAATATTTTTTCACCTTTTTTATTTCCTCTTCGTTAAAAATCGGCGAAATATATTGAAAAGAGATATTTTTTACAACAGTTCGTAAATAGATAAATAATTATGTGTAATATTAATAACAATTTTCTTTAATGTTTGTAAAAATAGAAAACTAAAACAGCAAGTGTATGATGAAGAAGTGCCAAATGTGGAATAAAAGTAACTTATTTGATAATTCTGGTATTTAAGTAAATAAATACAATACAAATACTTCTTGATAAAGAGAGATATTGAAAATGGAATGGAGAAATACATTTTAACTCGGAGTTACGTAAATAGAATAGTTTATTTTTAATTAACCTTTAAAATGTCATATACTCTCAATACAGGTAAAATTTTGAAAGAATACTAAAACAACTGTAAAAAAATGTTTCAGATAACATCGAAACACAACTTAATTTCGTTTTTCTATGAATTTTAATCATATATATATATATATATATATATATATATATATATATATAAATTTGGTAGTTATTTTGAAAATATATTTTTATTTATTTGCAATGTTTTATGAAAAAATGTTACCTGTTTTTAATATATATCGCCGATTTTTAAGGTACCAGAAATAAAAAAGTTATATGTAAAAATATTAACATGTTGACTTTTAAAATTCCGAGTGATTGTTTTACTCAATAACAATCTAAAAATACTCGCTATAATAATCCATAAATTCACGCTATACTCTACATTTTATGCTAATATTTATATAATATGTCAAATTTTATTGGTTTATAAAAGCTACAAATCCTACTATACACAATAATAAAAAACCACTGCTTAGAGTTTTGGTCCACATTGAAACAAGGGGCTTTTTAAAAAAAGTCCATGCCTAAATATTTATTTTGATTGCCTATGTAATCACAACAGGTCATAGAATGCAAAAAAAAATATATGTCAAAAATTTCTGCTTTTTATTCTGAATAAGAGAAAAAAAACTATATGTTTTTTTCGTAAAACGATAAATTAAACAGTTATAGCGCAATAAAAGTTTTAGTTACATTTAAAACCTCAATGCCGGTTTACGACCGATCGATCCAATTTTTGCACACATGTTATTTTTTTGACCGCATCTACAATAAACTGCCGGTGGATCAAGCAAAATCAAAACTTTAGTAAATCCCATACATTTCATGGGTGGTCTAGTATCTATATTACTCCAAATTATCACTATCTCCATATCAATATTATAAAATCAAGTATTTGTTTGTTTATTTATTTATTTGTTTGTTTGTGACGTAATCATAACTAATCCGCGGAGCCAATTTTAATCAAATTTTAAATATAGATGAATTTAAAAGTGGAACTATGGCGAAATTAGTGCAGTTTTTTTCACTTAAAATTTAACCTGATTTTTCAATAAAATTTAAAGTTTTAATAGAAGAAACAATACGGGAACAGTCTTGCCAGTTTAGCATTTTTAAAGCTAAATGTAGCCTTTTTATTTTGCTTTTAGCCTCAAAATTTTCGCTTTATTTTCTAGTTTATTTCTGGACTCTGTTGACTTTTAAAATCTTAAAAAGGCAAAAATTTTAAAGCCTTAAAAATGCTAAAATGTTAGTCTTTCAAAAACGAAGAAAGTTATTTCTTATTTGCTATAACCAGTTTTATATTTAGGGAATCTGCCATTTAAGCAATATTGTGAATTCACTAGCATACAAATCGATATTAGTAATAGGTTACAAAAATGTTCGCTTCATTATTCAATTCAAAACTACCTAAGCTAATTTTATTTACTTACTAAATCGATTATTATATTAATTTTTTCTATTCATGAATATAATTAAAATAAATAAATAAACTAAAACAAAAGTTCATGTATAAGCGAAAAATCAACCAAAGAAAAAAAAATTGGAAATTCTTAATTAAAATTTGTAATGAAAAATTTTTTAGTCGATCTATATTTTATTTATAAATTTATTACAATATCTTTCAAAAAATATCAAAAAATAATGCGAACTAGAAAAAATCAGTTTTTAAATAAAAAAAACATTTTTCTGGCCTTTTTGACCTTCTTTAAAGTTCAATTTAATTTCTTTTTCTCACCTCTTGGCAATACTATACGGAAAACACAGATATTTGAAAATAAATTGTATTATATATATATATATATATATATATATATATATATATATATACAATATATACAATATATACAATGTATTAATAGTAATTTTTATTATTATTGCAAACTTTCTATATAGGATTTTGTGTTGCATTATATCAAAGATTTTTTTATATAAAGTACTTTTAACCTTCATTTCACACTTATCACTATATTGTGAAACAATCTCAAAATAATTAATTTCTTTCTTTGAATAAATATATAATAGATCGTGATTATGTAGTGTATATAATTTAGTACATAGACTCAAAAAGTGGTCATTAAGTTCCATTTTAAAAAAAGGGCCAAAAAAGTAGCCAGGTGAACGGTAATACTGAATAGAACATCAAATAATTTCATATTATTTAAAAAGTTAAACTAAAACTATATCACTATTTACTTTACTTTATTTTAATATTACTTAAAAGTATCTATTTTCCTTTCCAAAGTAAATAAATTTCTGTATATTAATATAAAATTGTTTGCATATATGTGTTTATATAAGCGTTGTTTTTTTAATACATTTAAACACTAAAATAAATACCAAAATTTATATAAATACAATATTGTTGTATTTTATTATTACTAATAAAGTGGTTTTATAGTTCAATACTATATATCTAATTTTTTTTATCATTACGCTTTGAAAACAGTGTAGCAGGGCATTTTGTTTTGAATGTTGGCATTTTCAGATTTTCTTCATATCTTAGTTTGAATGGAGAAGTGTAAATACAAATAAATACATTTTAATTTTTTATTTGTATAAATTGAATATTTTTTTTATATTAAACAATTTTATTCACTTTTTATTATCATTATTTGCCATTCAAAATTTGACAATTCTAATGTTTTTTTGTAACGAAAGATTTAACCAAATGGAGATAAAAGTAATTATTCGCAAAATATTTACACATAAATCGCATAAGAACTTTCGCGTTTGAAAATTTTCTTCGAGAATATGGTGACAAATTTTACTGAAGTTTAATTAATTAGAATTTTTTCTTTAGATATGAAGTAATAAATGTTTCCTTTGTATGGGAACATCATTTCCCCTACTCCAATATTTTACTTTCGTGCCTTACAGAATGATGCTGTGAAAATTTCAAGAAAATCGGTATACAATTTTGCTGTCTGTAAAAAATAAGCGAACAAAGTTTCATCATCAGGAAACATCACATATCAAAACAAGTAAGAAAGATATAGTCGGGCAAGCGCGACTATATAATACCCTACGCAATTAGGTATGTATGCACATCAATTCATAAATGTTTTATTCATAAATGTTTTATTGAAAAAAATTTATTTTTTTTCTTCTTAAAATATTTTTACTATTTATGAATTTGAATATTTGAAAATTTTCTTATGGTTTAATAGATTATTTTAAGTAAAACAATAAAAATAAGATTTAGTTTTTAGTAGATATTCAAACAATATTTATGTTTGAATCAATAAAATTTTTAATAAAAATTTATATTTTTTTAAATGCTGCATAAAAATTTTTGCGTAAATTTGATATAGAATTCATGAAATAATACGGTATATAAAGTGTAATTTTGGTATTTTATACTATTAGTAAAAATGGTGCATAAATAATAGTGTGTAAATATACATTCATATAAAAAAAGCAATAAGAAAATGCTGATCCTTTGACGCTTTTTTCACGTTTTATAAATTACCAAATCGACCTAAAAAGAGAAATCAAATCATTATTGAAATTTAACATTGGTTCCAATTGACAACAACTTACTTGTCTTAGCTGTGGTTTTGATATCTAAAATTGGTGATTTCGATGTGCATAATAAGGAGCGTTCCAGATAAAAATTTTTGAAAATGAAGAACTGGAGATTGGCACAAAGTTTCCAAGTGTTCAAGAAGTACTTGCAGATGTGTTGTGTGTAAATCTAAAAGCAATGAAATTGGGTGCCACGCAAGAAGAAGTCTTAGCATGCCTGAAATGAGCTACTCTAAGGACGGACATTTCTAAATTAACTCACAGGATAATAAAACAATACTACTTACGTATAGTTATTTTATGAGTTAGATTATATTTATCGTCTGAATTATATATGAATTTTAATCGTTATTAGGAAAATCTCTAAGGAAATGTCTTCAAATGTTGGATTTCATACTTTCTGATTTCCTCATTTTTATAATTTTATTTTTTATTTTACTGAAATTGTCAAAACACGTTAAATTGTTTTTGTTTTGTGTATTGGTTTTAAAGTCATTTTTAATCAATAAAATATAATGTTAAAATCTATTTTTTTTAATTTTATTTACAACCAAATAATGATTTATTAAAAAATATTTAAGCATAATTTTTTCTGTGTATGTACTATGTTATGTTGCTACTAACACCTACAGTAGATTTATGCACTTTAGTATGATTCTCGGAAATATGCCTCCTATCAGAGTTGTGGTCAAATATGAACCGATCCTTATAAAATTTGGCACTTCTTACATAAAATATATTTCTGTCAAGTAATAACTTAAATTTGTATGGGATTTACACACGTAAGTGATCTTTTGAAGAGATGTTCTGTCAAATGTGGATCGAAATTCATGAAATTTGGCTTAAAAATTTCCATAAAGATTTCACTAAATTTTATTAAAATTTTATTATTCATATTGACAATATAAGAATTTGGGTCAAATATGGACCGGAAGTGATAATGACTTTTGAAATGGTTTTCTGATAGCCAAAATTTATTTTTATAGAGTTTTATTTTTGATATTTTTCAAGAATTTAGAAGCTCTGAAATGATTCTGAGGGAAATGGTTTATAAAGGACGTTGTTATTTCTACTCAATATATTCATTACTATATATAAAATATATTTTAGAGCAGCTTTCATCTCAGTAGTGTCAAAATTCGAATTCTAGCCTGCAAATTTAGAAAAAAATCATTTTGTGCCTCCACGCCTATTGTGCTGGAGTATATAAACATCATAGATCCTCAGATTTAGTCCATATTTTACTTTGTAACACCTTAACAACATAAAGTGTACGTCAATATGATAAGGTCGCTTCTTTTTCCGTTTATGGAAAAGTTTAATGGATATTTTATGGTAAGAGTACCACTAGCTTAAATACTTATTACTGAAAAGTGTCCTACATGCAGCATTTATTTGGCATTAGATCTTTATACAGGGAAAAACGCTGAAAATGTTAATTTTATAAGGTGTGAAAATTATAAGGTCAGTCCCTTTTTCCAATAAAATCCAATTTTTTTAAATTTGCTCATTTTTATTTGCTGATTTATAGAAGTGATTAGGAAGTGAATTATTCTTATTCCAAAAGTTTTCGTGTGAAATAATAAAAATGATTACTTTTAGGTTTCCCAAAAATTATATGGATGTTTTAAATTAAAACCTACCGGGCAAAATTATGGAGAACGAGCTGGCTAAAAATAGATCTATGCTACACTTTAAAGAAATAGATCATCCAGTTTGCGCGCCACTGTTATTGTGCAGAACTTTAATACTTCTAAAGTTTTTGAGGTCAGCATAGTATATATTTTATTTCATGGGGTACTCTCGTCATCGGCTATGAATTTAAGTGCCTATATTTATCAGGCACGGTCCCTTCATCAATGATTATTATATCATCCTCATTTTTACGAGTTCGTCAATAATCCTACTAATCATCCTAATCATTAGTATTAAGAGGTAGCTAGATATATTTTTTACATTGGTATTATCTTAAAATATGACAAAATTATGCCAAAATTTAGTTTACTATATTTCATTCCGGTTAAGTACTATTTTTAATAGCTTTAAATATTTAAGAACGTAAATTAAACTGATACGTGTTCCTGTGGAAAGATGATCTCGTGAATAATTTTATAAAAATTTGTACATACATTTGTACATACTCAACAAAAAATAGATCTTTGAAAAGAGCACGTTTGTAAGGGAGAAAAGTAAAATAGCGCCTACACTTCTTCTTAAGAACATTGACTAGGATATTAAAATTGTTCGGTTTTTCTTTGTTCGAATAAAACGAAATATTCGTCTAGGACATTTTCGTTTGTTCGAATTATTCTATCACGTATTTAAAATTATTCGAATTATTGAACAAAAAGACTATAAAATAAAATATTTATGAAGGAATAACAATAACAAATTACAAGCTAATAAATATTTTTAAAAAAATCATTCTCAATATAAATATACATACATATATAATTAGTATATAATGCATTCTAGGAGAGATTTAAAATAAGAGATATTTTTTGACAGAGGGTCATTAGATTTTGTTTCTTTGTTTTTCATTCAAAATTTTAATTTTTTTGCAGGTTAAAAAATCCATAAAATATGTAAGAGCCTATTTAAATTGAGGATATTTTGTTTTGAAGTTGCTTTGAAAACTCGTCTGCTATTACACATTTAAATTTTTATTGTAAAACTTCTAACAAATTTTTGACAAAAGATACCAAATAAAAATAAAAAATTAATAATAAATTTAAAATCTAATAAAATTTATGTCTTCGCATTGAATAAATTGTCAAAACCCTGGAAGAAATGTGACATAGTTTTACAACTAGTTCCAATTCACAGAAAAAACTATTACTGCATATTTCAATTAACACAGTTGTTTCATTTTGCATCTAAGTATAATAAATATATTCAAAAATTTTTTTTTAATTAGAAAATTTTTTCTGTTTTACAATTTTTATAGTTTTCAGGTACAAATTTAAAAAAAAGTTTTAATTAAATGAATTATTTAATAATATATTTTGTGATTGGTGACTTTTTTCTGCGTGTGTATGAAAGGACTCTGTACTCATTCTAGTTTGGCGTTACGAGCAAAAAAATAACCTACTAAATAATGTGTTTTGTAAGCGAAAATTTTGTATGAAAAATATGAAAAATAGCTTCCTTTTTGATGCTAATGAATATTGTACACGAAATCGAAAATTTCATCAGATCTTATTTGAGAACCAAACAGTTATTTTGGGTGCTATTTTTTTAACGCACAAGAAAAAAAAAATAGCTCGGTTGAAAATTTAGTTTATTACACTGCTTAATTAATTAATTATTTGTTAATTTGCCGTCTTACTCGTTACGCCACAATAGACTTATATCTTTACGCGTTAAAATGTGGCTTTCATATAGGGATATAAGTAAACATTATTTATTAAAAAATATATTTGCCTCAGTTGGAAGTTAAACGCTATTTCATTTTTAATACTGATTCTTTTAGACTCTTTAGACAAATTCCTTTCATATTTACTAAAAACTACTTATGTAAGTACTAATATGTTATGCACACAAAACTGGTTCTTTGGAAGTCCAGTAACCATTTTACGGAAAAATTGTACAATTAGTTCTTTTTTTCAATACTGTTATATTCCGAACTCGTTCTATAGAAGCATTAAAGGAAGGCTCAAGAACTACTTACCAAAATCAATAATTTTTGTTTGATTCCAGCAAAAACTTCGCCTACTAAATAACGTGTTTTGTAAGCGAAAATAATATAAATAACAGCTGCCTTTTTGGGTGCTATAACTAATGGATTTTTAAAGAAAGGCTCAAGAACTACTTACCAAAATCAATAATTTTTGTTTGATTCCAGCAAAAACTTCGCCTACTAAATAACGTGTTTTGTAAGCGAAAATAATATAAATAACAGCTGCCTTTTTGGGTGCTATAACTAATGGATTTTTAAAGAAAGGCTCAAGAACTACTTACCAAAATCAATAATTTTTGTTTGATTCCAGCAAAAACTTCGCCTACTAAATAACGTGTTTTGTAAGCGAAAATAATATAAATAACAGCTGCCTTTTTGGGTGCTATAACTAATGGATTTTTAAAGAAAGGCTCAAGAACTACTTACCAAAATCAATAATTTTTGTTTGATTCCAGCAAAAACTTCGCCTACTAAAAATGGATTTTTCTCGCGATGTTCAAAATTTCATCAGTTTTTATTTGGATATTAAAACAGTTGTTTTAGATTCTGCTTTTTTTATTCACAAGAAAAAACATTTAGCTCGGTTGAAATTTGAACGCACGTATCAAATATACTGCTTATATTTATTATTCTGCTGACTTACCAGCAACATCACAATCGACTTGTTTTCTTATGCGTTAAAAAGTTGTTTTCACATATTGATATAAATAAATATTTATTGCGTCAGTTGGGAGTTGAATCCTTTTTGAGTTTTAAAACTCATGAGTTAAGTAAAAATCAAATTCCTCCCATGTTTACTAAAAACTACTAAAAGTACTAATAAGTAATTGGAGTGGCGAATGAGGTTACAATGTAATGCTACCTCTACGCTGTTGCTTTTAAGATTGTAAGTTAAGTTTTTACTGGGATTTTATCAATTCCCATCAATTTGGTTTTGTTTTTATTATTATTATTATTATTATTATTATTATTTATTTGTTTTTTTTGTTCAATTTTAAGATTTTTACAAGTTTTTTAAACAGTTACACACAGAGAAAAAAGATACATATTTTTTTCATAAATATTGTGAATCTAGCATGACTTTTTTTCCCAAAATTTTTTCATAAATAATAAAATTTTGTTCATAGATATTATTAAATTGTTCATAATACAAATTTTAGTAATTTTGTAAAAAATTTGTTAAATCTTTGATTTAGTTTTCAAACAATCTTTACAAATTCATAATATATATGAAAATTTAAACAATTTGTTTAGTCTTCTTGACTTCTGATTCATTTGAAAAAATATAAAAAAAATTTAAAGCTTAAGAAATTATGCTTAAATATTATGAACTGAAATCAATAAAAGTAAATTCTTATATCAATGTACAAACTTTTTTCAGTGTAGCTATTCTTTTTTATACATACTTACAGTTTTAAACACTTAAGTCATTTGGAAGCCAGTAATGCTTTCAGAGAAGTAATTTAAAAGTCATAGAATGTGGTCTTAAGTATTAGTTCTCAAAAACATTTTTTAAAACCAATTACATAGTTCTCTCCATAACTGCCAGAATTGGTGGCAGCACCACTAGTTCTGAGGATGTTACTAAAGATTCTAGAGGGGACCTAATTACACCAGTTATAAAAATAATAATTTTAGAATAATTTCTAAAATTTCATTGATTTTTAATTTTTTTATAAGTAATATAATAAAATCATATCAATTGCAAAATGAAAAAAATTAAATGAATCGTTTTATTCAAATATTCGACATAAACATAATCGTATTTTAAATTCTTCGAAAAATTATTCTTAATAAATTTTTAAATACTTTATTTAGACCAAAAAGTGTCATTCCGTGTTTAGCATGTCGAACAAATGATCTAACACCCCCTAAAGTATATATATTCTGGGTGCTGATAAGATTCTGATTAGATATAGATATGTCTATCCGTCTCTCCGTCTGTTGAAATCAAGACAAGGCTCGAGGCGAACCACTTAGGGGGCAAAATTTGTCTCAAATATTTGTCTTATGTAAGGTTTGTTTGGTGTTGAAAATGGGTTCGTAAATAAAAAAGTAATGGGCCAAATACTACAAAAACGAATTGTCCGCCATAAATTAAGTAGAAACTTTTCCACTGATATATTTTAAAGAAAAGCGTATATGACAACAAAATTTTGTACACATAGATCAAGGATTGTTGTTAACTCGAAAACCAAAAATGGGAGTAATCCGCCTACTTTACTGCGGATTTAAATGATTTAAAATAATATTTTATATTAGGGTTGCACAAAAAGTTGCAGATGGTGGGTATAGCAGATTCAGCTAAGGCGAATATAACGTTCCAACTTATTCAAGAATAATTGATTAGACCATTGCTTATTGCTACCAATCTGTTTTTATGTACCATAAATTAATTTCATTATCGTCTGTGATTACAATGTCAGAAAGTAAAGTGGAATTAGTAGCAAGTGTTATGAAAATTTTATTTTTTTTTTTTTTTTTTGTTATATATTATTTTTTTCGATACAACAAAATCTTAAATATTGATGAGCATTTGCTGAATCTTATTGAATCTTATTGACTCCTATTGACTCTTATTGACTCTTATTGAATCTTATTGTCTCTTATTGACTCTTATTTACTCTTATTGAATCTTCCTCTTCAGCAATAAAAAGTTAATACTAAATAGCTCCTTTCATAGTATATTTGCAAATATAAAAACATATCTATAGAATTATAAACTTCAAAATTTAACAATTCTCGCATTTTGTTACATGTCGATGAATTTTATGTTCATTTAATTTATATTGCATTTTTATTGTTCATTTTTCAATCAATTGTTCAGTTTTCAATCAATTGTGCGCAGATAATTTAAATTCAAAGCACATAGAATTTACACATCTAATGTAATATACATATGTATATTATGAAATAAATCTAATTTTATAGCAACAAAAATAAATTTAAAATCGATATGTTTCTAATCACAATAATATCTACTTTTAAATTTATGGCATACTTAATTGAATACAGCAACATTAATGAGAAACGTTTGTAATACAAAGAAATAAACATACATATCAAATAATATTCCTTTTGGTTCTTTTTGAAACTTCTCTGTTAGAATTGTATAGCTTGTTGCTTTTCTAATTAATTTTAATCCAGATCAATTTATTAAAAAAAAAATACAATTAAATGCAAATGAAATTCCATGTTCATTCGCCAATATTCAACATAAATATTTTTGCTCCATTGGCAATCACCTATAAACCCAAATGTTAAATATTTGGATTTACACTCAAAAATTATTGAAAATTTAGGGTCTTTCAAAAGCCAGTAAATTTGATATTGCCTCAAATTTTTGTCTTTAGTTAAGTTTCAATATAACAAGAATTTTTTTTCAGTAACGTACAGATATATTTTAAACGAGTTAATTCCTAATAAAAGGATAATTTATCAAATGAAAATTTAAATTATTTACAATACAATTTAAATATAGTGAAAGTGTTAAAATCAATTTGAACAATAATTCCACAATCTACGCCACTTTACTGGAAAACACTTTATTATAAACCTTCACATTTAATTGTTCAATTATTTAACTAATTATTTTCTTTTAGTCAATTCCCGTTAACGTACAAATATTGGTTTTTCTTTGTATGTTATCCGATTTTGTGTTTGTAGGTGTGTGTTGCTCATATGTAGATATGTATTTTATTTTCTAAATAATTAAATATTTAGCACAAAACTAACCATTGAACGTTAAATCTGTTTTTTGCATACATTGGATGCTAATTGTTTTATTTTAACCCATTTCCAACCACTACCCAATTCCGTTATGATAAATTAATAAAATTTGGCATTGGATCTATTTTAGTATATATGATCATTAAATCGAAAGATATGGGTATTTGTGTCAACTAGGGGTATGTTGTTGCCAGTATTGCCAGGAGGTGGGGAAAAAAGGAGTCTAAATTGGACTTATAAAAAGATCAAAAAAAATCTAAATGTCTAAAAAAATAAGGCTAGAAAAAAGCTAATTTTTGTTTCTATTTAATCTTTTTTTTTTTTTGTTCTCATTAATTTTTGGTATTTTTTTTAAAAGATAATAAATTTATAATAAAAACATAAAAAGGCTGCCAGCAAAATGATTCTGTAAGAAATCGCCTACAAAAATTTCCATATAAATTTGTGTTATACATATTTCATGTCGATGACCTATATTCAAGACCCTCGATTTCAGGTTTTCATGATATTGCGTTTTCAATGCCATTATATTCCCTCTCATCTATGATATAAATTTTCAATTTTATCAACGTTTTGTATTTTCTATCTTACAAAATTATTATCTCCTCCTACTTTCATCTCATTTCTGGAAGTGGATAAGGAAATTATTACTTCAAAATGTCAATACTTTCGTTGTAATACAACTTTAGATATATATGGGGGGTACAATTCCCCTTCTCCGATTCCAAAATAAATTAGTCTACTTGAATAATGTTTCTTTCCAAATTACTAACTAGTTTAAAAACTATAAAAAATCATACATCAAATGGAAATTAAATGCATTTTTTTCAACGCAAAACCTTCCATGTAGTTATTTTATTTATACACATTGAATATTTGAAAAGTAAAAAACCCTCTATATCTCCATCAATTGCAAATATTGCAAAATATTAAAAAGAAACTATATGTAGGATTTAGTTGTGGTTTTAAATGAATATAAATAAAATTTTGTATAATTCTTGAAAAATAAGTGAAATAGTTTTTTGGTCTCCTGAAATATTTTTTTACGTGATTTTTCATAATTTTTGAATTATAATTTCTTTTTGATTTATCATTTCCAAATTATGGAATAATTTTTTGCTTTTACGCGATTTTTTTATTATATTCATTAATATTTTCTGTGGTTAGTTAAGTTTATTAAAAAATTATTACCTATAATATATTTGATTAAGTAAGTCCATAAAATTAGTTAAATTTTATTTAATTTGGAGATTGAAGCAACGCAGGCGAAAATTTTAGATTATCATACATAATCTTGTTTTTTGTGCAAATTAATTAAAAAAATGCTTAAATAACGATTCTGTAGAAATAAAATTGTAAAAGCAAATAAGAAATAATTTCTTTCTTTGTTGAAACAGTAAAATTTTAGCCTTTTTAAGGCAACTTTAGGAATCAAGACCTTAAAGAGAAAGCTAGAAGCTAAAAAGAAAATTTTGAGGCTAAAAGCAAAATAAAAAGCCAGCCCTAAAAAGCTTAACTGGCAACAACAGTTGTTACACCCATATAAGAAGAAGTTTGAACAAATTTTGTCAGAATATGATTTTTATTTATCATTTATATTAAGTTTTACACTTATTAAATTTAATATAAATTTACTCCATTTATAGTAGGTAACTTGAATCCAACTATAATTAGGGCAAAAATACTTGTGGTATTTAATATCATATAATTACGCACTTTGTTGGTAAAAACTAGACATTAAGTATATATATTTACATGTTTGTGTATTTAGAAAATGTATAGCAACATATCAATTTTATGTAAATATATTGACTTTGTATCTAAAAAGAATTTATAATATGCAAATCACAGTTAAACTATTTAGAACTATACGTCAAATATGTACATAAATGTAAATATATAGGTACATAAAAAAAATAAAAAATGAATGTGAGAAATTTCTTATAACCTAAACCACCATAGGAGGTTGGGGTATTATGTGTTTGTGCCGATGCTGATGACTGACTTAGAATCACTTTTTAAATCGATCTAACGATGTCCGTCCGTCTAGCTGGCTGGATGGCTGGCTGTCTGTCCATGTAAACCATGTGCACAAAGTACGAGTCGCAATTTTAAAGATAATTCAATAAAATTTAGCACGTGGGACTTTTATGATACAAGAACAAAGGCTATTGAAATTGGTTGTGATCGGTCCATTATTTTGCCTAGCCTCCATAAAAATATCCCCCGGAATAGAGTTTAAACACTCAAAAATACCTTAAAGATATGAATATTTTAACGAAATTCTGCGCAAAGAAGTTCTGTATAAGTATCAATCTTTGTACCATATTTTATTAAGATAGGTCCACAATTGACCATAGCTCCTCTATATACCCCTCTTCCGAAAATCATTTTAACGAGCTTAAATGTCATACGAATATTAGTATCATGTTAATCTTTGACACAAATAACTTTTATGTAAGTAGAAGAAAAATTGCCAAATTTTATGAGAATTGGTCCATAATTTACTATAGCTCCCATATTAACCCATTTCCAGGAATCGCCCTAAAATGCATAAAATTGTCTAGATGTTAGTATCAACGCATTATCTATATTTGTATATTTTATATTGCATTTTGTAAAATTGGACACAGATGTAATATAAGTCCCCTTCCCGAATTTTTATGCTGATACACAATGGTGTAGGAAATCATATAGTTGGTCTTGACCGGCTATGTCTTCTTTATTTTTTATTACATTTTAATCACATGATCTTTTAGCACATCAAATATCCACTGTATGATATTTTAGCCATCTCATTTTAAAACAAATTCAAATTATAGTATTCCTTATTTCTTTATATTTGATTGTTTTGATTTTGTTGTCTGCACTTATTAAAAGTTGCAGGGAATTTATATTTTTGATTAGCTGGTTCGATGGACTATTTGCTTTGCAATTTCAAATCATTTCTTCTTCCAAATATAGGCGCACAAAATATTAGAATTATTTTTTGACAAATTTAAATAATTTCTTTGTTTTCTTGTGAATTAAATATTTAACCCTATGATACATACCAGGACACCCAAGATCGTTTTTTGGCTATAAAATGTTTGCATTATTTAATAGTCACGAAACTTCAGATCGTTATGGTTAATGTACGGGAGTGAAAAATCAACGAAAAATCACAAGATACCTAACCTTAATTTTTTTGGTATGTACTGTACGGTTAATTTTTTTATGATTTTTATTATTTTTATTTATTTATTTTTTTCTCTTAACACAACTTTGACATTTTTAAATTCAGAAAATTAATAAACATATACTTTACACACAAAATGTTGAATTTGTTTACAAACACTCGGAATAGATATAGTATTCCGTAAGTACTTTTGCATACAGAAATGCCTGATTTATTTTTATAAACATAATTAATTTAAATTTACGCACTTTCTGTAATTTTACATGATAATTTACTTTCTTTGTAGTAGTTATTTTACATGAAGTTTTTAGAGTGTATGATTCCTTTACAACTTGTGTATAAATTATATCTAATGTAGGGCAGAAAAATTCGAGGCGTACTATTCCAATTGAAATTTAAGACAATTAAATAATGATGAAATAATTTCATAATATTGTATTTGATTATTTGTTTGTTCATCATCTTGGTTAACATTTAGATATGGTGGTCATTAATGCATTTTTGGATCTGGCGCACTAATCCGATGTCAAGTTTTTTTTTTAGGTAATTCACTTTTAATTTCCAGTCGTCTAATGAACTTTATATTTTCAGCTCTAATCTATCTATTTCCCCAAATATATATGTGACGTAAATATATTCTGTTGTTTTTGGCTGAGTAAGATGAACTTTAGTCTCGAATATTGTAAAATTGTAAATCCTGATAGAGCACTAAATGCATTGTCGCATTATCTGATATATTCCGATTTGACACGATTTAAAAATTGGCACATACTCGAACAAAGAAAAAATTAGCTTGCTTCTATTTATTACGGGCTCATCCCTTTACAGATTATTCTTTTATTATACCTGTAATATTTTTTGGTATTTTATTATCCTGTGATTTGTTTCGCAACAGTAAAATAAGAATACTAGAATACTATTATTTTCATAAGGCCACAGTAAAAAAAAAAAAAAAATTTCCATATAAACTTAATTCCATAAATTTCATATTCATTTAAGAACAATATTTTTCTTAAATATTTTTAATTTTTTCATAATTTTAACAATTTCCGGGTTTTCAACCTGCGTAAATATAATTAGAACACATTGCATCTTATTGACCATTGATGCGTTTTCTCAACACCAATTTTTAAGAGCTTGGTGTTCCTATTCCCCTAAATTATTTGTCAAAAAATTAATATATTCTTATTTTTTAATGTCTTGACTACAGTTTGAAAAGTTCTTTTAGAAGTTTTGCACCATTTTTCGAACATATTTTTAAATTTAAAAAAGGCCTATTTTATAGATATTTTCGACCCGTTCTAATTGTAAATTTTTTCTTAACTTATTTAGCTAACATTCCAGATTTAATATTTATTTATTTATTTATTTATTTAGGTAATTTTACCTATAAGTTACTGAATGGGTTAACTAAAAGTTTATACACCTAACAGTTTATAAAAGACCACAAAATAATTACGGGTAAACAATATTAATTATCTTGTAATTTTCTAAATTGTTTTCTAAATAAAAAATTTAAAAAAATATTTGTTACATTCGTACATATGTATATATAGTATACAGTTATGTCAGATGGAGGGAATTTTCTTTTTTTGAGGAAATTTTTTACGAAAATTAAAAGCAAAGAAAGGGAAGCAATTTTAGTTTTTGGAAAAATAAAGGGATTTTTTAAAATATTCATACATTTCGCAAAAAACTATTGAAGATAGGAATAGAAAAAGAAAAATTCAATTTCATCGTTTACGTTTATATTAGATGGAAACCCTAATTTGCCAAATAGGTTCTGTCAATAATTACAGATGTTCAATTTTTTGTCATTTAAATATCTTTCTCTGTGTACTTTTTTTGTGTTTTTTATTGAATTAGAAACAAAACCTACCTTTTTATAATTATTTTTTAATAATTGCGATTATAAGGAGGAGGGAAAATTTTAGGGAAACAATTTGTAGAAAATAGGGAAAATATTGTTTTGTTTTACAAAACAGAGAGATTTTTCATAAATTGTATACGGCATCATTGACAGTACACATGGAAAACAGATTATTTTTATCAATCGAGTTTCTTGTCAATCGAATACGGTCGGTTCCACGTACTATCAATCAAATTCATTTCAATTGTCGAATTTATCGTTTGTCAGTTCCGTACTATTACCATAGAGAGAAAAAAAAAACAATCATTTGTGTTAAAAGAATTTATCGTTTTATACTTTAGCTCCATTTAAATTACGCATAAATTGAAAAAAAAGACTATCGACAACATAAAAAAATATATATTTAAATTTAAAAACCATCATTGATAAATGTTTAAAAGGAGAAAATATGTAAAGACTTAAAATATGAGTTCTATAAATAGAAGAGACGAATTTAAGTATTTATTAAAGGTATTTGGAGTATATATTTTGAATATAATGATTTCGATCATGATCCAATAAAATCTGTTTGCAGTACACAGTTACGGACCAGAAAAATAGGATCAACTATATTCCTTTTACATTCATATTTATTTTACAATATATCAGTGATTCTTATTTCTTTTTATTTTTTCAGTTTATAATTGTTAATATCGTTATCAAGTTTTAACAAGTTAGAATGTTACATTCGATTTGGCCGAATTTATATACCCAACATAGGCAACATTTTAAAATTTCATCTTTGATTTCCGAGTTTACATTGGTAATATTTGTGCAAACTTTCCTTGATATACATGCTTTTTTGTAAAAGATATCAGCCAAAAAATGTAAACTAGATTTATGACGGATACCATATTTGATCCATAACTTTTGTTTATAAACCGCATTTGCTAATTTTCAATACCAAACAAACCTTGTATAAGACAAATATTTGAGACAAATTTCATTACCCTAGGATGTCCGCCCGAGCCCTATCCCACTTTCAACAGACAGAGAAACAGACGTACATCCTTAGATCGTCTTAGATTTTTACAAGGATCCGGAATATATACTTTATGGGCTTTTACCTAAACAGTTATATAATTTGGGGAATTATATTTTCAATGGGTTAAATTTGCCATGAGATGTTTTGCGACGACTGGAGTGAATGACTTTTCTAGTAATTGGGATGAATATTCCTTGTCTCGTGAAAAAGGCATCTATTGGAACCACTCCCGTTTTTTCCCCTAATTTTGGGTACCCGCTGTAGAGTTTTTATTGAGGGCATATCAACAAGATATATATCAAAGGATTCATAATTACAAAGGCGATAAATTCCCATTCCTTATTTTGCAATATTCAAAATTGCAATTTATAATCGAAAAACTGGAAAAAATTAAAATTGTTAACACTGGTCAAAGACAAACTTCATTGAACATAAGTTCGTCTATTTCTACCAGTTTATGTAGTTTACATTAGAGGAATTGGACATATATGCTAAAATCTGCGATTATTGGAATCAAAAGAAAATGAGTTGTTACTTTCAAACATTTTTTGGAATTTTTAACTTCAGTGCTTGCTAGTATCACATGAAACCATTTCAGATCCTGAATTTTTGTTGTTTTATTGAACGAGGTGTTGTTAACATAATTGAATCAAAGATTAATTTAAATAATCAGAATTATATATAAATATAAATATATATATATATATATATATATATATATATATATATTCTCCATATATGTATGTGACCTTATAATCAATACATTAAAAAGGAGCGGGAAACAAAGCTGGAAAAAATATTAACCACAATACAACCAACTAACCACAACATTTTTTCGAAAATTATAAAAATGGTAATTTAATAAACCAGCAACAAAAATATAAATAGTATACTTATACTAGTGTCAATCTTGGCCAAAACTAAAAACACCACAAAGAAATATTTTGAAAAAAGCTAAAATTTTAGGGAGTCTGTAACATAAAAATTTTTCGCACAAAAAGGAAGCAAGTTATTGTATTTTATATTTATTTTTGGTCAGCAATAATTTCTTTTCATTATCAATTTCATCTTAATGCTTTCCTTAAATCATTTTTGGGGGTACATTACAGTGCCACAATCAATGTAAAGTAAGATAAAGTAGTAATTAATTATATTTTGCTTTGTTCCTTTTTTTTTTTTTTGTTTTCTAACATTTACTGAGCACGTGACTGGAATACTAAACAGTGGATATTAAAGAATAAATTTTATTCAATGACAAATTCAAAATCATTCAATAATGTAAAATATAAGAAATTCGCTGAGATGGACTAGAGTAACAAAATTAGAATAATTGCTCAATGTAAGCCTATATTGTATCATTATATCAATGTATATCGTATATATTTTTCAAACAAAGTTTTTGAAAGCAAAAACAAATCAATTAAAAAATATTTACGACATGTATCGGCAGAGGTTGTTAATAGGACAAATATATTTTAATAAATTATTTTGGCCGTTTTTATGAAATTTTTTTTCTAGGACATACTTCATAGAAAAAATCAGCATAGCTCTGATCTGTTCAATTCTCTGAATTATACTGCTTAATCTAATTTGTTTTATTGTTTTATTGTATTAGCAAATAATCAATATGCCATAATCACGTATGACAAACTAATTTTTCGGAAGTAAACATTTTCGTATAGTAGAATTCGTAATATTTTCATTTTGTTTCTTCAGCTCTAATACGTTTCCACTAATTCTTTTTAGAAAAAATGCGCTATTTCTACATTAGAAGTAATTAATTAATGAATGAGAAATATTTAAAAGAAGAACTGAAAAAGAAAAGATATGATTTAAATTAAAGTTAAAAATTATGTGTGTTCTCTTAACAAAAAACTTATTGTTAATTTTAAAAAACGCTTAAATTTCTTATAAAATTGGTTGATGTGTTTTTTTTTGCAAATGCTATTAATAAAATTAATGTTCATTAATTTTTAAAGGTGACTTGAAAACGAGAAAATGTTTTCGTATTTCGAATATCTTTACTTTAATCACAATGTACAACAAAAATCAAAAGTTATTTCTCATACATGATATATATATATCTATATATATATATATATATATATATATATATATATATATATATATATATATATATATATGTATATATATACTAATGTGACTGAGTGATTCATCATCTCACAGTCCAAACGCCTGAAGCTAGAGAGATGAAATTTAGACCGTAGGTCCAAATATATCCACTAAAAAATGATAGATACGGGTAAAATCGGTAACCTGTGATCCTAAACTAAAAAAAAAAAATTAATACCTATCGTTATTCACTTAAAAAATTAACAAACAGGTGTTTGGTACTTTTTTGAAAATAGGTTTCTTTTTAGGGGAAAAACGGGTAAAACTATATTTTGGTACTTTTTTTGGCACCACACGTATCTTTTAAACTAGTAAACATACAAACAAAATTTATATTGCATTCGTAATTTATCCAAAAACGACAACTACAAATTTGGTAATTTTTGGAAACTCGAACGTTTAAGGGATAAAAATTGTACCTATTTTTGGTACTTTTTTCATAAATTTTGTATCTTTTTATTGACATATATATATATGCGCCTCACTGTAATTTACAAATTCATTGGAATAAAATTTTTACTACATCCATGCGGGAAAAAAGTACTAAAAAGGATAAAAGCGAGAAATTACGATTTATTTATATGTAGACCTAGTGAATAATAATTCACAAGGTGGTACTAGCACTTTTTCGTTCTTCTAATGATTCGTTTTGAAATTCTTGTAATAATTGGAAGAAAATACTTGGTAATATGTAGATAAGGATTTACAAGAGGGACTTTGTGGTACTTTTTTGTTCTTCTAATAGTGCTTTTTGAATTTTCTATAATATTGAACCTAAAAACATGAAAACATGAAACGTGAATAATACATGATCCTAAATGAATTAGAAATCATAAGAGGGACTTTGTGACACTTTTTCGTTTTCTAACGAAACTTTATGAATTTTCAGCGATACTAAACCTAACAACATGAAATTAAGGACACATAGTCATATATGGGTAAGAATTCATAAGGGGGTACTTTTCATTCTTCTAATGGTACTTTTTGAATTTTCTATAGTTTTCAACCTAGAAAAATGAAATTAAAGCTATGTATCCTCAGTGAGTGGGAATCTACATTATGATATTTTGCGGTTCTTTTTCATTCTTCTAATAGCACTTCTTGAATTTTATGTGATATTGAGCCTAGAAATATAAAATTGAATCCTTAAGAGGGAATTTTGTGGTAATTTTCTGTTCCGTAAATATTATTAATATCTAATACCTTTCTAATAATTAAATTAAGAATATGAAATTATGGATATATGGTCCTATGTAGGTATCCATAGGACTATTAGCCACATTCTTCTCAACTAAAAAATAATAATAGAAATAATTTAATAGCTTCTGAATCAACAAACGTTTAGGACATAAAAAATTGGTACTTTATTGGTACTTTATTCGTAACAAATTTTAAATTATATTCTTTTTATATTTAATTTTGTTTTATGACTAACATGAAAAAAGTCTGTAGTCAGTAAAGCGCGACTATATAATAATGCCCTATACTATTATGTATACGCGTTAAACGGATTTTTGGGAGAGATCCTTATATAGAAACTCTGATTATTATACACCGATCCTTATTAAACGTTATACTGCCATTTATGTACTTATGTATTTACAGTAATTCACTAATGAAAAATTTAATTCAAAATCTGGCATTTATATGAAATTTAGGTGGTCAAAATAATTTGTTCGAGTGGGTCTTGAATGAAAGCTATGTTTAATTTGATCGTTAATCGATCCTCTTAAACTCTGGTACTGCGATTTAGAGTTATATAGATTTTAATTGTTGCAAATAAAATGTAAAAATAAATTATTTATATGCCTTTTATGCGTATTAAAGTTCCATTCTGAAAATGGTGTTGCATGGGAGATGTGATCAATTAGAGGTTGATCTTTGCGAAACTTGATAGCATGATTTATACTTAAATACAAAGAAATCATGCCAAATTTCATTTTAAATCTAACATTTTATAGTATTTGTACACCTTAGAATAATTTTCGCGAAGAGGCGTCATATGGAAACTATGATCAGTTGTGTGTCCAACCTCTTGAAATTTGATAGTATGTCTAATACGGATGAAGTTCCTATGTCCTATCGAATTTCCTATAAATATGTTCATATTCAAAACAATAGTGACCAGTAAAGTATATTTCCGGCAAATTTCTTTATAGGATCTACGTAAAATAATGGACCGATTACAAACATTTTCTAAAAATTTCTTGTTTAAGTCTAAAAAACGACTGTCGCAATAATATTTAAAATTACAACATATTGATATAAACTTCGACAGTACATTTTTAGTATTTTATAAAAGTTTAACTGTTAAAGCTAAAAGAACAAAATGCATTCAGAAATTCTATTACGATGTTTTTAAAATTAACATCATTTCAGTATAATTTGTTAGAAAACCTCAAGGATATATAAGGATAAAATATTTGGCGGACATATTACAAAGGCCAAAAAGATATAAAAGTTGCAGGAATTTCTAAATCATTTTCTATCATTTGATAGCTACATCGGCATTGATGAGCATCTAACTGAATTTAAAATAATTTATAAAAAATTTATTAATTTTGAAATCTCAAAGCATTTTGAAAACGCTGCTCATATTATGGTGTAAAATATGTAAAACAACAACTACTGATTTTTGCGCATTTAAACTATATACCAGCAAAATAATACAATGAATAGTGGTTTAGTTTTACAATACGGCAATCAACTAAATATGTAAAACTTTTGTAAAATTACTCCTAAGTATTAAAAATATTAAAACATTTTGCAAATATAGAACTTCTCCATTAACCACTTATATTTTGCGTCATGATAATATAAACACATTCACTTGCTTGTAGAAAAATAACCATTGAAACGAAAAACATGGCAAATAATTACAATTGTATGTTTATAATCATTTTATACCGACCAACTGTACTTTAAGTTTAAACTAAAATCAATAGACAACAAAAGTTAGCATTTAATTTAATTTTTCACAAATGTATAAAAACTCACATTGAAAACACTAATGTTATGAATGCTAATGCAAAAAATAAAATCATTTAAAACAAAACGACAATTTTTCTGCACATGAAATCCATGGTTATATTTTTAATGAAATGATTTCTATCCTTTTGTTGCATGTTGTTTAAATACGCATTTTTAACCCCAGTCATATGGTTAAATCATCCCAATGCCAATATTTGCTGTGTAAAATTTGCATTTGGTAGGATAACGTGGATTGAGTTGAGAATAATAAGCAAAAAACTTTTAACATTATGTAAAATGTGACCAAAATTATGCTACAAACCCTGTTTTAATTTATGAAACCAGAAAACGAGTGAGAATTAACTAGAATTTTTGGAATTTTAATTTAAACTTAGAACCCCAACATTGTCATTGTCATTAGCAACAAACTATGTAAAGTTAATAAACCCATTAACAAAATTATGTAAAACGCAAGTCAAAAATTGTTGTAATATCCAGAAATTTTTGCGCATATGAATGTATGTATAATTTAATCATAGGCGGTGAAACTAAAAGGCCTCTAAAGTCTACGAAATAGTACATTTTTTTCTTGTCTTTTTAAGACTCATTATTTGAATAATGAATTTTAAAAATGGTATTTATTTAAAACTGGTTGACTAAGAAATAAGACTTACCAGAATTTTCAATAATGTTTAAAGTGATTCCCTAGTAGAGCTTTTTTATCCTCTTACTATATTTTCAGATTATTTGTATAAAGCCTTTTTGCTTACACCACAGTGTGTAAATGTTTTACTTTATATTGAAGTTTTTTTTTTATAAAGATTTTATACCCTAAGGTTTTATAATTTATGATACAATTATCTGGTTATAAATATCTTTCATTTGATACTAATTATAAAAATTAAATTCAGTTTACATTTTGACATATTTTTAATTATAACTTAACAAAGTTGTGATGCGATGGTTTACTTATGACATTTTCAATTAATTTTATGTTGATATGCAAATGCTGCTTAGTAATAAGTGTTCCTTAAAATAGTGTTCCAAAAAAATATTTGATTTAAAATGCTCTTTATAAAAAGAAATATTATTTAATCCAATTAAGAAAGAGTTCGACCTCAGAATTTCATGGAAAGAAACGAATTTGTGTACTTAGCTACATACTGTTAAAAGTCACCTATAACACTGGTCGGCAGAAAAATCTTCCTTTGAACAAGAACAGGTGGACTAGATCGAATTTAATGTGCTAAATATAAATCCGCATTAAGTTTTTTTCTCTCAGGTAATGAATTTAAAATATTAGATATGTCCATAAAAAAATTGCAAGACCTGATAGAAAAGAAAACTTGAAAGCAGATTCGTGTTCAGCATATGAAATTCCATCTAGTTACCTATTTTTTGTTTAAAGGAGGAAAGTCTTTTTCTTTACCGACCAATGTAATCACGTTAAAATAATTCCCGGTTAAAGTTATTTACATTTACTCATCTTTTGTTATGCAAATTGTCGAAGAAGCGTTCATACTCTATAAATGTTGTAATGATATCAAAATACATACGATGCAGCGAGATATTATCAAAAAAAAAAAAAAAAAAAAAAAAAACACATATTTTCGTAGCCTTTTACCCCGAATAACTCGCATATCGTACATATATAGGTAATTTTTAACTGGATTAAAATTTCGAGGTTTTTCTTCTAATTTTGCTAGATTAGAAACAATTTGCATTTAAAATTTCATCAAGTGAGAATGAATGAAACTATATATCCACCATCTGCAACCTTTTAAAATTTCATGTCATATGGGAGGTGAACGGTAAAGAGGACGGACTACGCCCATTTTTGATTTCCAAATCCTTGGACTATTTGTACAAAATTTCATTGATGTCTCACCTAATATGGGAGTCGGGCGGTAAGGTGTTTACAGTAGTCTTCGAGCTATTTGTGCAAAATTTCGTTGATGTACATACTTTTTTGTAAAAGATGTCGGCCGAAGTGTATAAACTGGAATTAGGACGGACACCCTGTTTTTCTAGTATTTGGTCCATATATATTTTTTTTGTTTATGAACAGATTTAGTTTAATTTTAATACAAAAAAAACCTTATAAGACAAATATACGAGCCAAATTTCGTCCGTTTATGAGTTCCGTTCCAATCCCTATCCTGCTTTGAACACACAGACAGACGCGCAGACATCGTTAGATTGTCTTAGATTTTCACGAGGACCCAGACTGTATATACTTCATGAAGATTTAGATGATTATTTAATGTTATGCAGGAAATCATAAACCAAATAAATGGTTGGTGTATTTTTTGATGGTGGATATAAAAACAATTTGCAATTTTAATAGTACCTATGAACGAACATTTTGCTAAATTATTTAGAGTACTTCTCTTATGTAAGCTCCCACCACGCCACACATGTATGCATTTACATTTGTTTCCGTCCTGTTGTTAACATTTTTCTCGTACACTAACTTGCAAACTAATATTTAAAAAAGTGTTTCCTATTTTATTGCTATTGCATCGAATAATTGACAGTCATTCTAAATTTTGAATGTTTTTTTTTTAGCCTAAAATAAGAACATGCAAACAAGCGGATGTGGAAATACACCCACACACATATACGTATATGCAGTAAAGTGCAAACGAACATAAACTTCAATAATTTTGTGTGTATTTTTACAATAGCCTGCCTTCATATTTGCTTTATCAATTTTATTGCAACATATTTAATATACGGGATTTGTTAAAATTCCATTCGAGATAGATTTTTATAAAGTACATTAGAAATTTAGAAAAAAATAATAATAATAAAAATAAAATATACCCAGCAAAGGCTTTTGGTTTTCGGTAATGGCAACTACTTATTAAAGTAGTTTCTTGGTAATGAGACGTCATTGTTATTTGCCTACTCTATATTACATAAATAAGTACTCAATAGTATAATAGCACAGTAATATTGAAATCACGTGGATCAGTTGGCTAGAGCGCTGGATTAACAACCAGAAGATTGTTGGTTCAACCCCATTCTCATGCTGTTTTTTTTTTATAACAAAATGTCCAAAAAGATATTTTATACTAAAAAAAGGTTTTTGTCACTTAAGAAATTAAGTGAGAGATGGTAGTATAGTAGCACAGTACTCTCGACCAGCGGAGTCCTCTCATATGAAAAGCTTTCAAATCGGTTCAGATATAACGAATCAGAATTGCTTTTAAACATTTTCATACCGGAGGTGTCCAACTTTGGGTTACTGTGGACCCGCCGCCGCTAGGTGTATATAGTCTAAGCTCAAAAGTTAAACTCACCTGCATCTTCAGCATCATTATGTGAAATTTCATTGAAATCGTTTAAGACGTTTCATAATTGTATAATATTTTTGATCACACACTAAGTATAGGAGGAGGTTATAGGCTCTGTTAGATCTAATTTGGATGTCACGCCCACATTTTACGCCTACTTAAAAAACAAGCAATTTTTCAATTTTGAACTTTATTAATGAAATTTGACACACAGATAGTGGTCGCACTGCAGAATTTGAATGGCTCTTTTGGATCCTGATCGAATGCCAACCCATAATTTACACCCACTATTTTAAAATTATCAAACGGCTGAGCTGATTTTCTTAAAATGCTCACATCGTCCGTGTATCCTTAAATTCAAATATGATATTATTATTATTTTTTTTTTTTTTTGTTCGGACCACGAGGAGTTTAAAGGAGTTCAAGTCTTAAGAAGTTATAGAAATAAATTTTATATTAAATTTCGAATAGGGCGGATTGGTTCGGGGTGAGAAGTAGCCCCCATATAAAGTAAATATTAGTTATAACATCAAAAAGGGCATTGAAGCGTACTATAGAAAATTAATTGCCTGCAAATATGTACACGATGATTGAATAATAAATTTGAGATTGTGCTGTTGTTTATAACACACAGAAAAATTTGTTAGAACATTACTTTTAAGTGTAAAGTATTCGATTCAGAATAACTTTCTAACTCAATTTAACGATATTCGTTCATCTGGATGGCATGATCGAAATTGGTTGTGATAATTTTTTCATCTAACCACAAACCAATGTCCTCCCGGAATATGTTTTTAACGTCCGTATATGAATTAACTACCCAGCGAAAACTTTGCTTTCCTGGTAAGCTAGCAGGTATAATTGGAAACAAAAATAAACTACTTATTTTTTGCCTGAATAACTAGTTATTTTTGTACGATTTGTCCACAAATTCCTGTATTTATTTTTAGGCTCTAGCGGTACTCAAAAGTATGTACCTAAAGGAAAATAAAAATTAAAAAAAAAAACAAAAAAATTTCGCCGTCAGTGAAATTTGAACTTGAACACAAATTAACCATTCGTTTTTAATGACTAACGTCTTACTCTGCATACCATATCTCACTTAATTTTTTAAGTGACAAAAACCTTTTTTTTAGTATAAAATATCTTTTTAGACATTTTGTTATAAGAAAAAAACAGCATGAGAATGGGGTTGAACCAACAATCTTCTGGTTGTTAATCCAGCGCTCTAGCCAACTGATCCACGTGATTTCAATATTACTGTGCTATTATACTATTGAGTACTTATTTATGTAATATAGAGTAGGCAAATAATAATGACGTCTCATTACCAAGAAACTACTTTAATAAGTAGTTGCCATTACCGAAAATCAAAAGTCTTTGCTGGGTATATTTTATTTTTATTATTACTATTTTTTTTTCTAAATTTCTAATGTAATTTATAAAAATCTATCTCAAGAATAGATTTTGTCTCTTTTAGTTTACGAGATATTGGGCTTCAAAGACTAAAACTTTTGCATTTTAACGTACCTTGGTGAAGTTCTTTCGCTATAGCAGCTACAAATTTCAACCAATTTTTCTTATTGTATTAACAACAAATAACAAAATAATGTAAAGAAAAAAATTTGCAAAAATATTTAAGGAGCCAAAAGTTAAAGGCATTTTAATTTGAACATAGAAAAAAGTCGACTTTTACAGTATTTTTACCAAAGAAGTGGTCTTTCACTTTTTCTGCTATATACAAATTTTCTAAGAAAACATACACAGTATTCCTATTTTTCTTAAAGATAATTAATACTAAATATTCCAAAGGTAAAAAGGAAGTAAAAATAACGTTTCCTGCGAGAACCAAGATTTCTCAAATTTGATCTATTTTAAAAAAAAAATTCAAATTTTCGCCTAAATTTCTTAAACCGCAAAGCTGGAATCAGATAATTTTAATATTTTTTATATCATCTAATATGCTTTAAATTCTACGATAATAAAAGTTTTTGATGCCTGATATCGGCTGGAAGATATAGCAAAAAAAAGTAAAAAAATCATTTTTTTGCAAATTTTTGAAAGCTTTTTGAGAATTGTGGAATTTTTGTTGACAAATCTAAAAAAGCGAAAAAAACTGAAAAATTCTACTAAGATGTAAAATTTTATTCAAAAATATTCACTAACAAAAATTGTGTGGCATAATTAAAAATGAATAATATGCACAAAATCCCAAATCAATATTTTGCGGTATCTTTTTGCAAAAAGTCTTCAAAGAATTTTCTACATATAAACATACACTCCCCAAGTAATAAAAACTTTCAAAAAATTTCCAAAAATGGGATTTTTTATTATTATTTTTATTTTGATTACGAAATTTGATTTGATTACGAAAAATTTAAAAACTTTTCTGACTCAAGCTTTGCGATTTGAGAAATTAAGGCGAAAATTGGACATTTGTTGCAAAAATAGGTCAAATTTTAAAACTCTGATGCTAGCAGGAATCAATTTTCTTTTATTATTATTATTTTCTTTGGAATATTTTATGTTTAATTATCTTTCAGAAAAATATAAATGCCACATATGTTATGAAACAAGAAAAAGAATGTGACCACTTTCTTCTATAAAAAAAAATGGAAAAAACTAAATGACTCCGTAAATAGTTTGTCAAAATTATTTCTTTACACTATTTTGCTATTTATTTTTAATATACAGAAAAAATTATTCGATAATATTTTTCAATAAATTTCTTATTTCATTTTATATATAACTTCAATTATAATAATTATTGAGGCAATACAGTTTATTATTGTTTATAATTTATTCTAGAAAAATTAACAGCTCTATGAAAAATGCAAACGTAAAATAAAAGATATAAATTTATTTAAAATACTGATATTTTCTGGCTATTTTTGACTTTTTTAAGAAAAAATAATATTTTGGTAATTTTCTTCCCCTTCAGAAGAAATAGATATAAAAATATTTGTGAGTATGGATTTTTAAGGCTTTGTGAGATTTTTGTTGAATGTTTTCCGGTGTTATTCTAGATGTTATTTTAGTTGATGCAGAAACTTATATTGCACAGCATTTTAAAAGTGGCTTCATGAAACATGTCGCAAATATGCACAACTGCAAAAGTAGGAAACTTAAGCGTTTAAATGAGTACCCTTAATGCTTTTTCAGAAATCCACTTAACGTGAAAATTATGGAATTGAGTTAATGTGGTAAAAATATACTGAGATATACTGGGATGCACAATTTAACAAATTTCTCACCCAATAATTTGAACATGTATAAAAATGTAATAAAACAGATTAGATGTGATACTTTAGTAAAAGCAACAAAACGTAGAAAAATTTGAAATAATTCAACTAAGACTAAAAGACTAAAAATTCATAGAATCAACATGTACCATTACATTAGCATATAGAAGTTAAAAAGTCTGGTTTTAGAAATCATACAAATAGTGGATGTTGTAAAATTATACACCTGATATGAAAAAATGCATACAAATAATCTGTGCACTTAAAGTGCGCGAAAATTTTATCAATTTATTACCACTATTTCAAATACGAGAAATAACGCCTTATTTTTTATAAATTTTGTGTTATTATTTTCTATCAGTTTGTAACGATTCTTCTGTTGAAGCTGTATTTCTCTTTAGATAGGTATAGCTTGTAATACCGGCCGTGCTCTGGGCTGAGATACATTCAAATCGACAACAGAAAACTTTACTTTAGATAGCAAAGACATTATACTAAAATTCTATCCAAAGTGATAAAAAAAAATAAAAATAACAAAAGCAAATAAAATTAAACAATGAAAAAAAAAAATTAAAAACTTTAATGACAATGCAGCAATAAGGTGAAAAATCTGATCACTCACCTACCATGCTGATTTATAACGTATATCAGCCCAATAATTACTATGTCTAAACTATACCAATGCCATGACTTCACCTTTCGAAACAAAAATAATTATATTTTTAAAATTTAATTTTTAAGCAACAACAAAATTCAGTTCAATAGATTTATTCATTATTTTTATATTTAAAGTAACAAAACAAAAACCTATAATAATTATGGTCACCTTATTCACTTGCATAAAATTATTTGTATATAATTTTCTATATGTATTAATATAACGTTAGAAATTTATATTTTTATTAATTCTTATATACAGATATATATATATTTTTATGTCAATCAGATATGTTAAAATAAGTTTATATAAAAAAATGGTCAAATAAAAAAAAAAAAAAATAATTACGTTTATACTCGTTGTCCACAGGCGCCAGGAGACGAAGAGTTGATTTTTTTCAAATTAAAGCTTAAAGATTTAATACTCCTTCATAACAACTTACATAAAAAATATCTAATTTTGTTTGGTTGTTTATACAAATGTAGTTAGGTGACCGTAAAAAAATTTGTTGAGAATAAATAAAAACTTAATTTATCATAAAATTAGATATTAAAAAAATGGAATTAAGTTTATGTAAATTACTTAAAAGATAATAAGATTATTTTGTAAAAAAAATAATTTTTATAGAAATTATGAAATGTAAAAATTTGAAATTAAAAAAAAGTTCTTTAAACTTTTTCTTTTATTTTGTTTTTGTTTTAGAATTTTGGAATCTCGCCAAATTTTTTTTGTGCCAAAAGACTTTTGATGTAAATTTTCTGAAAACTTTTGATTTCCACGAAGATGACTAGTTTATGTTCCTTAAGGATTGTATGAAAAGACAAAAGATACAATTGCCCCGTCAAATTTAGATCTTCATTCAATTATCTTCTTCTTAGTCTTCAAGATTGTTTCAATGGTCATATAAACTTAAATTACTGCCTTTCGTCCTTTTCAGAAATTTCCATATAATTAGTAATCTGTTTACTATTTTCCGATTCTGTGTGCTCAAGATATTGTCTTCTTATTTTCCAATAAAAAAATTTATTTCTTCACACACTCTTAACAGGTTTCTATTTTTCTTTTTTTTTTTCTGACACTCAAAAAAACAAAGCCTACTATTCCTACGTCAAACGAAACGAAATGCTAATTCGATATGAAAAAAAAATAATTTAACGAAATTCTATTTAACTATAATATATTTACAATAAAACAATTATATAAAAATATTATATTGAAGATTTAATATCACAAGTTTTATCTTTAAACTGGCCATTTTTAATATGTTCCACTTTACCCAACACTGAAAAATAATACAAATTAATCATATTGTTTTTATGCAAAAGGTAGACAATAATCCATTATATTGCATTATATTGTTATGTTGCAGTATTCAAAACACAATTCTTTGGTATATTAATAAAGTTAAATTAAAGTATGCTCTACTTTACCCCAGTCTCCCCTATATATATATATATATATATATATTAAGTATAAAAGAATTAATGTAGTTACTATTTTACTTCTTTTTTACTTTGTTTTCTAAAGAAATCTTTTGAAAATTTCTTTATTTTATTTACGTATGTATTAAATTTGTTTTCTATTAACCCTACTTCGTATTTAATTCAATACAAGGACACAGAGAGCAAGAGCGAAGAGCTCTTTGTGTTACAGCATGCATTTGCATTTTTAGTGGTTCTTGAAATATTGCCAATTAGGTCAATTCTTAGAATTGTGGTTTGGAAAGTGAATTTTTATTGTTTTTTTTTTCTTTTTTTCTTGTTTTTCGCTTTCGGTTTTCCTGTTTTTTGTTCGTCGCTATTGGTATTGTTGTATGAAAAGATAAAGGGAGTGTTTTGGAAGTTTCTTTTTACTTTTTTCATTTACAAGTATAACGTTACAAGCAGAGAATCATTTTTAACATTTGAAAGAAATCATTTTATTAAACAAATAGTATTTTTTGCTTCTAAACAATACACAAAGGGGTTGCTCGAATATTTATCTGGCAAAAAGTTCAATTTTAAGAGTTCCAATTTTGCAAAAATAGCTAATAATGTACTGAAATTTACCTCAAACTTATTTTTGGTATGTCATTTTTTGATCTAGATGAGAGAAAAAATTAATTTTCATATTCTGTTACTAAATTTACAAACTCAATAATATTTTTTTACTGAAATCGGACCTATCACAGAAAAAAAAATTTTTTCTTTATTAAAATATTATGCTATTAATAAAATAAATATTAAAAATGTTTACAAAATTTAATTGCTTTTTTAATAAAAATAAATAAAACAGTTTTTACTTTTGCATATATTTTCAAACAATTATATTTGAATCTATAAAAGCATTAATAAAACACATTTTATAAATTTTATGTATTATTTGTTTTATATATTTATATGCATACTAATGTTAGGAATGAAAGGTACAGCTTTAAATGCGATATAACGTAATGTTGATGTAATATAAGTGTAAAGTTGATCTGTTTAATGTAAATTTATGCTAATATTTTGTTTTGTAACATATTGTTGGTGTAATTTCAGCTGCAAAATTAGTGTAAATGTTAATGTAAAGCAACGTTATGTTACAAATGTAAAGTAGCTCTGTTCCAGTACTTTCCAAATTTTCTGGAACTGGAATATGGCTAGTGGTAGTGTGTAATATTATATAAACTAGAGTAGTGTATTTTACAAAAAAAATACAATAAAAATAAAACAGTAGAAAACATTACCGTAATTTACTAATTTAGTTCTCCTGCTCAATCGATCTTAAGGTAAAAGAAAAAACCCAAAATTTTTACTAATCTTAAGGACATTTATCTTAATTTATTTACCTTTTGAAGTTTACAGATTTTCTAACCAATTTGTGTACAGTTCTATGATCAACTATTTATCCCTTCGAAATATGTCTAGGAAAATTAAAGCAATAAATCGGTATAAAATTACAATTAAAAACATGAAAGCTACGTGTAGTCGTCAAAACCCGACCGTATTACAAAGTTAACCATTGTGCATAATATTTAAATTTTTACTCGAGAATTGGCTTTACATAGCAACTATGGTCAATTATGTACCATCTTTCTGAAATTTTAATAGATCTGTTCCAATATTACTCACATTTACAGGCTTTAGTCGATATTTACAGGCCACATATGTCAGACAAACATCTCTCCACAAATTGTCGTGTATGCTATGGGTGCATTTCATAATGTCCAATGCTATAATGACCTTTTTGATAGAACAAAATGTATCATACTTAAGGTTTACGGATTTTATGTATCTTTTTAAAATGACAAAATGAGACATTCTGTTATGAAAATTATTACTAATGTGATCAAATTTGGGGACACAATCACCTTTCTCCAGAATAAAAATGATTCCAACTTTGGACTGGGTAGGATTCTGGCCTGTATTAAAAAAGTGCCTTAGGCAACCGTACGTAGGAATTTTAAATTTTAGTGTATTTCATCCTGTATAGGATGAATAATTACACCCCACTGATTTTATGGCATTTTTCTTTTTTTTCCATAGGCACTATGACGCCTTTTAATGTATCACAAAGTCCATGACCATTTCGACATTGGATGCAAAGACATGCAGCCGTAGGCTATAAACACACACACACACATTTCTTACCTTATGTATTGGAATTAAATCCATTAAATGTTATTTCATATCTTCACTTATTCCTCTAGAAAAGGAAAAGATAGCCAAAGCATTTAAAAAGTAGTAATAACCAATAATTTTAGCTCAAAATTCTCGGAAAATTGCTATTGTCAAAATTAAGTATTATTATTATTTTTTCTTGTGTTGCTCTTTCTTTATTTTTTTTTTAATCAATAAAACAAAATAATAAATTGAAATAATTTTTTTATTAAATTAAATCTAAATTCAAATAATAATTTATTAAAAAATTGTTTTGCTATAAATTTTTCTGTGAAAATTTCCTCAAACATTATTTTATTTTTTTAAAATACTAGAATATAGCATCAATTTTGAATACAAAAATGTATATATAGGTATATTATAGCAAGTATTCCAGGGACTACGTAATAATTTTAAAAAAGCAATTAAAACACTAATATCGTGTATATAATTAGCACTCTTTTTAATTGCAGCACTATATTTTTATAAGATTTTCCCATAGCATGGGAAGCCTCATGTGGATGCTAATTTAGATTGATAGTCACAAAATTAGGTATCATAATTTTCACTTTAATAGAAACAGTAAAAACGTATTTCGGGAAAATATTTTTTTCATGATTGCTACGAAACTCACGTAAGTCCACCTTGGAAAGGAAATCTTATTCTTTTCAGCGATACCAATATTTTGCTACAAAAACTTGCTGGTTAGTTAACGACACAAAACCCATTTGTTTACCCCAATGTGCAATTTTGAAAGTAAATTAGCATTATATTCGAATATTTTTCAATGCTGCAGTGTGAATCTGTAATGTTCAAAAAATTTAAAATTTAAATAATTTTTATTCATTTGGTATTCAAACCAATGCCACTTGATGATTCGACGTTTGATGTTGAAAAATTCATCACAAAAATATAAAGCAAATCTATACAAAGCTTTAAGTTGTTTGAGAATTTTACGCATTAATCGTAGATTGATTTTGGGTTGCCTTTAATCATAGGAGCCCTAGATGGAAGGGAACTGATACAAAAACTAGTACCGTTACTGAGACAAAGTTGGCACGAACAAGCTGATAGCTTGGTTTACGGATGTTGCGTAATGTGATTTGAAATAGTAAATTTTGACGCGTTCCAGGGTAAGAAAAGGACTAGTCCTATCACAATCAATTGTTGTTTTACATAGAGAAAAGTTTCTTAGCTCTTGACCTTAAGAGATTTAAAAATAGAATACCAAATGAAATATATACATATCGGTATAGATTTCTCTACATATGCAGATTCTGAATAAAATATGGCATACACAATAATCAACTAACATATCCCTTCCTAATTATATTAAAAGCTAACAAAATCCAATTCGATACATTTAAAAGGGAACAAAACTAAAATTAAACATAGATCGACTAACAAACATTGAAAGTGTTAAATTATTTTATTACTTCTACGTTTTTGTTTAATTAATTAACAAATAAAAATTAATAAAATATTACAAATAGAAACATTGGATAGAAATAGAGTTCATATTATTTTCTAACAAGACAAGCGTCAAAATTAACCTGAATTTATGGAAGGTGGCACAAAAATAACATTAAGTCAAATTCATTACTGTTTTTATATATTTGGAGTCTGACAGCTGTAATAACCAAAAATAATAATCAGTTTTTTAACTGAGGTTACTTTGTAAAGATTCGCATTGATTTTATCGTTTGTGCATATAAAAACCCAAAACTTATCCAGTGAATTAGATTTGTACAGTAAAGTATAAAAAGGAGGTACCGTAGACTAACTCTCAAATAAAATAAGTCCCAACAAAAATGAAGAAACTCCGAGTGAAAAAGAAAAATTAAATTACTTCCAAAGAGATAATTGAAATAATTACCAGCAATTTGAACTTTTATCAAAATAAAGAAAATAAGAGCTACATTTAACGAATTAACTCCCAATGAAATAAGTCTCAAAATAAATGAATTAAGTCCTAATGACTTAAGTCTCAATTTAAAATTATCAAATAAAATAATTAGTAAGTTTTAGTTTCGGACTAGCGAGAGCTGGGGTTTTAATTACCACATTTTCTGCAATACCGTAATAACTCAAAAAAATAAAATTTCGAATTAACACCACTAATGCATAGTAAATAATGTGTTTTAGTAACTGATAAAGTCTTTTGTACGAATCTTGTTCTCGATTAATTTTCTCGATTAATTTTGAATTTCTGCAAAAAATAAAAAAAAATGGAATTTTTGACCAGTATACTTTGTGGTATTTTAAGCACCGGCTTTGCCAAGTAAAGTTTTTCTATATAGCCCGGTGAAAAGAATTTTCCGTCTGTGGTATTTAAAACATCATCTTCGCTAAGAAAAGTTTTTTAGCCGGTTTACTTAGCGAAGACGGTGTTTTAAATGCCATAGACGAGAAAGTCATTTCGTCCACCTGAAGACCGGCTATGTAGGAAAACTTAACTTGACGAAGCCGGGGTTTAAAATAGCACAGAAGAGAAACTCCTTTCGCACGTCTTAACTCAGCGAAGCCGATGTTTTAAATACCCAAAAGAGGTAGTCCTTTCGCTGTCAGATTTTGGAACTGTTGCTTACAATATATCAAATTTTATAGAGCTACAAATTTTAAGTAAAGCGAAATAACTCCCAATAAAAATGAAATAACTCCCAATTCATTTACTTATATTAAACGAAAAAATACTAAATAAAAAGAAATAACGCCCAGTTGCAAAAAAATGAAATAATTTCCAACAAAATTTCATTGGGAGTTGTTTCATTATGAAATAACTACCGATGAAATAAAAAGAAATAAGTTCCAGCCCACTGGACATTATTTTATAATGAAATAAAACCCAATTTGTGCGGAAAAAATGGGAATTTTTAAATTTTTTTGCTGGGAAATATTTCACAGTACCTAAAGAGGATATGCGTACTTCCACCAATGTTTTTTTTTTTTTTCAATGACGTGTTTATGTGAAACGCCAAAAATAAAAAATAAAAACTACGTATGATTATAATATAAAATATTTACTTAACTGGTTGAAGGAAACTGTTCTATAGAATAAAAAAATAATAAAATTAAAAACAATTTTGATATTTCATTTTATTCATCTTCTTTATTATGTAACCTTTTAATTCTTTCGAAAATAAATAGTTTTAACTATTGATGCTTTAAAAATTTATCTTTAGTAACAAATTAATAGGAAAACCCCTTAAACGATGTATATTAATGGGAAAAATATTTAACAAATTGTTAAAATTGATCTTTAGTTCCCTATAAGCGATTGAGTTACGCTTACATGTGGTCGTGACTAAAGTCCAAACCCGACTGACCTGAATTTCGATATTAGCAAATGTACGCTAAAAACAAAGAATTTTCGATAGTAAATATTTGCGTAACTTTCAAGAATTTTTAAAATATCAATACCGAATATTCAACATTTCTCAATAATATATCCAAACTAAAAGTTTCGCGAAATTATCAATTCTTTTTAATTTTAATATATTTTCCCGCCTTTAAAACTAAATATTCGAGAAAATATCAACAGTTATATTAAATATGAATGTTCGAAGTGTCAAACTTTTCTCCATAATTTCTCGATATTAAACATTAGCGTAATATTCGAGAATTTTAAAAGTAACGATGTCGCAATATTAAATTTTTCTGAATAAAATCTCAGAAATAAATTCTTCAAGAAATTATCTATTCCTTTCAATTTCTCGAGAATTTAATACTTAAATAAAAAAGTAACGTAAGTATTTTATTGTTTGTGCTTGTAAAATACTTAAACAAATAGAATCAAGTGTCACTCTTGAGTCATAGTTCATAAAGTTTGGTTGTAAAATATTGCGCATTAAAACACCTGATGTCAGTTAAATTCTCTGCAATTTTAATAAAAAAATAATATAATAAAGTTTTAGCAAAAGTGGTAAGTAATGTTGGCAATTGTCTAAAGATATTTGCAAAATATTATATTTATCCGTATATTTAATGTATTTCATTGCAGATTAATTCACAAAATGAGCTCAAGGATATCATATTCGAATCACCAACGATAGTCTTTCTCAAACGTTTTGTCAGAGAAATTTTTGCGAAGTATTCGAAGATGATATCATTATCGAAGTTTGTGGTCAGCTGGGTTCTTGGTTGTGCATGTAAGAGACTTAAGCAAAGAGAATCAAACGTCATTCTTGGGAATAGTTCATAGCGATCGGTTGTAAAATATTGCGCTTTAAAATTTATGTGTTAGTTAAAATGAGTAAAAGTAATATAACAATAAAATTTAGAAAATATGGCAAGTCTATAGATATTTGCAAAATATCTAATTTATATATAAGTACCTAATTTACCGCTCTAGCCAAACCTGAAATTTGGACAAAATGCTTCAAGTATTACCAGTGTTATTTAAATGTCCTTATTAATTTTATTGTCCATTAAATTAATTATTTTTTTTTCTTTTGATATCGAAAATTAATCATATACGAATACTTTTACATTTTGCTGCTAATATCGCTAAAGAATTCACTATTAAAATGATAAATAAACTTTCGAGAACGAATGATTTGCTGCAATAAAGTGAGCGATGGATGAGCTCAAGCGGTACAAAATTCGTTCTGAAATGCTTTATCAGAGAATTGTTTGCCAAAAATTAAATACTTGTTAATTAATAAAATTTTTGTTTCCTTATGACATATGTTAAAATCAGAAAATATCATCTGACATTAAAATAAAAACAAAGAAAATACGTGGTAAAATTTATGATTTATCAATATAGTATAATTACTATTATTACAAAGCGAAAAAAGTAACATAAATATCCAGAGTTATCCATATTTTTAACATTTTAAAATGTTTGATTTGTGTCTGATTTTTTAGACTTACAGCTCACAACTTTTAAAAAAATTTAATGAACTTTGGTATCTATAGTTTTCTTTTACCAAGAAAAATTACTACTGTAATTAGTTGTCATCGGCCCATTATTTCACCTAGCTCCCAAAAGATATTTTCCTGGAAAAGAAGCTAAACGCTTATAAATGACATATATAAAGTCAGATTTTGATAACATTTAGAAACACGACAGTTTGGTAACCATAAATTATTCTACCAAATTTCATAAGATTTCGTCCACTTTTGACCACAGTGCCCACATATTTCACTTCTCGAAATTCACTTAAAATGCATAAATAAAAAATTATAATTTTAATATCAAGTTCACGTTTGGCACAACTAGCTTTTATTTATAAGATCATAAAATTTTAGGGGTATCGGAAACGGTCGCAACAGAATAGTATAATATTGGGCACATATTTATACTATTTACCAAATGAAAAGTTAAGAAAATAAAGAAATTTATATGTATATTTCATTGTTTTTTTTTAATTAATTTTGTTCGGTGGTTTATAATATTAAAATACATTTAAAATCTGCAGAAAATTATTTTTTCAACGATACTAATAACTAAAGTTAAAATACCGCTGCTTATTTAATTTCACGTTTGGTATAATTTTGCTCCTATGTGCATTGTAGTACGTATTTCCCATAATAAATTATTTAAAAAAGAAAATTGTACACCATGGGAAAAATTTTTTAAATATTTTGTTTTCCATATTCAGCTCACTGAAAGGTATCGTTAGAGTTGTTGAAGTGTTGATTATTTGGATACTCAGTGCTTGATTATGAGTACTTTTTTCAGTAATAAATACCAAATTTTAATTACTCGATACTTCCAGAGTTGTATTTTGTAGTAAAACACGTATGTTGTTTGTGCTTTATTACAAAAAAAAAAAAAAGATATGTTACAATTCTATAGTCGGCCAAGCCGAAATATGTGATTCCTATACCAATGAAGTTTTCAGAAAGGATCTAAGATGGGACCTATAACATATTGTGGACAGATTTTTTTTTTATAAAATTTGATATTTGAGATAAATATGGATGCTGTTGACAATTATGAACGCATGTTACTGAAAGACAGACAGACATACTTAAATACGCTCTAAAACGGATTCTGAGTAGCGTGGCAGATTTCAAAAAATTTCCAAAAAAGATTTTTTGAAAAAATGTGTCAACTGCTTCAATACCTAAAAAACTTATTAAAATTTGTTTCTTTGATAAAAATAAAAACAAAATATTAATTTTGCTAATTACAAAATAATTTATTTATAATAATTTTTATTGGTGCAAAAATAAAGAGTTATTCATAAGAATAGTTAACATAAAATTCTTTTTTCATTAACTAAATTTATGTAATTTATGTATTATACGAGGTCTTCACTTCGAACTCCAGCCTTACAAATCTCCATCCAAAAATTTTAAGATTGGAAGCATAGATTCACAAGTGTTGGCCTTAAGTCTGTTGGATAATTTATTTTTCATTATTAATAATTTAGAAAAAAGATATTCCTTTGAGATAGAGGATAACAGGGTATTCATTACATCTATTTTTTAATTTTTCCAATTCGGACCAAAAAGACTCGACATTTGGTGTTTTATATAGTTATTTAAAAACTTTATCGTTAGCTTTAGTTTAGCTTCTGTTCATTTATAAAATTTTTGGGGTCTTTTTTTACGTATACAGTATCTTGTGAAACAATCTAAAAATAATTAACTTCTTCGTTGGAATTAATATATAACAGATCGAGATATTTCAAGCGTAGCTTCTCCTCATTTAAGTCCTCTTAAAAAGTCAAAATTAAGTTCTATCTTAAAAAAGTTGCCAAAAAGATAGTCAGGTGGTTGGAAAAGAAGCAATTGGCGACTAAAGTTGCCAAACGTTAAGGCTGATTCTGAGGTGATTGGTGCTGTCATAGTAATTTTGTTAATAACTATGATGTTGAAGGCTATAACAAAATAAAGTTTTATAAATTAAAAAAAAAAAAGAAAAATACTTTTCCTCTTAAAATAAAAAATAAAAAAATTTTACCTTTTTTAAGTACGTAACATATTCTGAAACATAATCTGAAATAAAAAGAAAAAAATATTGAGTGGTATCAAGCACAAAAAAAAAACAGTTTCGAGTTTTTGTCTCAAAAAATTCGTAATTTTGGAAATTATGGTCAATTATTTATCGAATAATTATAGAGTATCTTAACCAATTTCAAACTTTTCCGTGATTGCTTTCCGTATTGAATTTTATTAAATTATCTTTAAAACGAGTCAATACAGACTGACGGATATCATTATAATAAGTCTAGAAATAAACTATGCGAAGTGAAGATATAAAAAATTAAAAAAAATTATCTTTTGTTCCCCACCATCGAATACAAATCACGGGCTTTTATTGCAAAAATTCCGGTATATAAAAAGGCTTTGGAATTACATTTTTTGAGACCTGTTTCGAGAATAAATTTAAAATATTTTTAGATAAAATGTAGTAAATAGACCAATCATTTTAAATTTTGAGTAGGTAGCAGAGCATTAAGTTTTTGAATTTTTATTGGCTTGTAATTATTGTTGAACTTTTTTTATAGAGTTCTTTATAAAAAGACTACATTATAAACCTTTTATTAGACAATCGGCAGAATGGAATGCATTGAAACTAAAAATGCGTGGAAAAACAAAATGAAGAAGAAAAGTTAAAAGAAAAAGAACAAGAAAAAGAAAAAGTTAAAGAAGAAGATAAAAAAGTTAAACAAGAAGAAGAGAAGGTTAAAGAAGAAGATAAAAAAGTAATAGAAAAACAAGAAGAAGGAAACACTGCCACAACTAAAACACAAGAACAAAAAACAATAGAAAATGAAACAAAAGGAAAAGATGCGCCGTTAAATGAATTAGAAAAACCACTAGATAAAACTACTAAAACAGCGGAGCCTTTATATTAGATTTGCCTGAAGAGGAAGAGAAACCGCAAGAGAAGGAGGTGGCTAAAGAAGAAAAAGAAAGTAAAGAAACAAAGGTTGAAGAGGAAAAGAAGAAAGTAGAGGAGAAGGAGAAAAAGGTGAAAGAGGTTAAGGTAGATGGTAGAAACAATGGTTGAAGAGGAAAAGAAGAAAGTAGAGGAGAAGGAGAAAAAGGTGAAAGAGGTTAAGGTAGATGGTGATAAGAAAATGGATTGTGAAGAGATAAGGCAGAAGAAAAGAAGGTGGAAGAGGAGAAGAGGGAGGAGGTTAAGGAAATAGAGAGGGATAATAAAAAGGAAGAAGTAGCTAAAGGGGAAAATAAGAAGGAGGAGATAAAAGAAAAAGAATGTAGCAAATGAAGCAATGTATTATTATTATTATTATTATTATTATTATTATTATTATTATTCTTTAGCCACCTATTAAGTAGCAATGAATTAATGCTGTTGTTATTTGTTACTAATTTTTTTGTATTTTTAGAAATACCTAAAAGGGGAGTCAAGTAACAAGTTTACGCCCTGTCAGTTTTAGAATTTTTTAATATTTTTTTCTATTCACCACATCAATGCACATCGTTTAAGTGGTCTTACACTATAAGAGTCTCAAAAACCAATTTTCTTGGGATATACTTTTGCACACATATTATATAATATCTGTTATTAATCGAAGTTCATCAATTTTTACCATTAATACATATACTTATTCTGACTTAAAGAAAAACGTTTTAACTAAATGACTATTTTTATGGACTCTCACAAAACGAAGTAATCAAGTAAACTCTTAAAAGACATTTAACAACAAGTTTCGTAAAGTTAAATTTTGTGATCTATAGTTCTGTTCACTACTTTTTCATGTTATTGCAGAACATGCAACTGGCGTGACAATTTCATATGTTTTTTTCCACTTTTTGTTTATTTTACGGCTTAAAGGCATGTAAAATATGTTTGTATACATGTACACTGTTTGGGTTTTTTCTTAGTGCGATGAACGACAATTCTTAAGATTTGAAAACACTTTTAAAAGAAATAATTTTTGGGAGAAATGGACAATATTGAATCCTTTTGATATTAATAAAAATTAATTAGGGATTAGTGACTACATTTTTTATTATATTACTTTATATGTAATTTTATATTTTCAAATACAGTTAGAACTAATTCTAATTGCAATTTTTGCAATTACCATTACAGTAATTGTACTTGAAAACTTTCAATTAAAATTATATATAGATGCAAAGAATAGTATTCAATTACATTTTGAATAATTTTGAGGTAAATCATATCGAAATCTTATTAAGAAAATTCATTATATGATTCTATTAAAAGCAATTTTGCAAATTTTTAACGTCATAGAGTCGTCATTTTTTAAAACAACTTATTCACTATGAATGTAATTTGTAATTTTAATTTTCAAAGTACATATACACTATTTAGTAAAAGTGACACTTTCATTGTAACTATATAACTTTTTAGGCTGCTTCTTCTCAACGAATTTTTTTGCTTCTATCGCAAATTGACGCGAATTTTATAAGTACGACAACAATTTTTCCCTAACATCTTTTATTTTTGGGTTATAGCTAACTACCCTCATTTACTATTTTTACTAAAGTTTTCGTTTTTTATTGGACACTAAAATTTATTTTGTTGTTGTTTTCGTTATGGCTTCGTCAAGAAGATATTGTGTACTTAATCCAGATGGCTTTTGCTATATTTGTGGTGAATACATATTTAAAAAATATCGAAAATCTATATCGGACCTTGTGAAAACTGCGTACTTTTAAAATAAAATTGTGTGATCAGGACAAGTCATAAGTTCCAGATATTTTATGCCAGAAATATGTGGTATATCTACAGTTATGGTTTAGTGGAAAAAGAGATGCAATAATGTTTGTAACACCAGTGATGTGGTGAGAATCTTGAAACGATCAAGACGACTGCTACTTCCGCGATGTGAAAGTAAGTGGAATTAACCCTGGAAGTAGAAGTAAATGGTCATATCCTAATTTATCTTCTGCTCAACGACCTCAATTAAAATCAAGAGAGGTACAACCCAACATATCTAAATCTTCTGATGATCTAAATCTCTGCGAACACAAACGAAATAAATCAATTGAAGACTCTGATCCAGACTAAAAATTTAGCTTTTCAAAGCCTGAACGATTTAATAAGAAAGAACTAATGACCTAGTTAGAGATTTGAACTTACCGGAAGAAGCTTCAAAACTTTAGCATCTCCTTTAAGAGAAAAAATGCTTGCTCCGGAATCCAAAGCTTGGAATTCATTTGTTTTAATTATGAGTAATTTTCTAGGCTAAAAGAAATCTGACGACTATTTCAAGCTTGCTGAGTGCAACATGAGCGTAAAAATGCACTTCCTGCACTCGCAATTAGACCGATTTCCACAAAATCTGGGTGATTTTAGTGAGGAGCGCGGTGATAGATTTAATCAGGATCTTTTTACGTTACTGCTGGAGTTTATAAAAGATAATTTGATAGTGTTCAATAGAAATTTTGTTATCACTTGCATTAAACTTTATCAAAATAATAAAACTGTATATTTCAAAAAGTAAGCTGCTAGCAATCTCCCAGTATTTTTTTTTAGTCAGGACCATCGAAATACGCAATAACAGAAAAAAAATAAAGGAAACGAAAATTGTGCTTGTGCAAATTTTTCAGAACTTTGTTTGAGTTAGTAAGTTTTAAAATTAGTTAAAATTAATTTAGTTACTGTAAAAATTTATGATAATCTTCAAATAAACAAGTGTTCAGTTTTACTCCATCCAAGAAAAAATTTAAATTTTGGTCCAGTTCGACTCAGTAGGACTTGTGTTTAGACTTCAGTTTGGAATCAATATTATACAATGTCTTCAACATTATATTCCTAGAAAATGGTAAAATTTTAGCAAATAGTTCAAGGAAATTTTCTTAGGACATAATGCTAATAATTAATACCATCGGACCAACACTTAAGTATGGGAAACTTCCCTAATAATTAAAAAACGATACCTTCATTTTATAGTTCTGTTAGCTTAGTAATACTGGGAGGCAATTCTAATTTCAACTGAAATAAACTGTTATATTCAGGCAAAAATATATTTCCGTTTGTCTTTTCTGCAGAAAATACTTGTTTCGAGTTTTCCACGGTCAAGTAATTATAGAAATTTATAAGGTTCAGTAAATTTTGTCTGATGGCTAGTTTTAGTTCTTTTGTTTTTTTTTGCCGCAATAGCGCCATTTGTCTTAAGATATCGGGATATAGTCCAAACACTAGGATTAGTTTTTTGGGATTTTAAGTATTATCTTCAACTATGTTCGGCCTCTCTATTTCTAACTATTCTAAATCGCTGATTTTTAAAAATTTTTGGATCCATTCACTTTTCTTCATTTTTTTTTTTATTTTTGTTGCCAAGGTTTGAGATAGTTTCTAATCCTTGCAAATTTTTATGGAGAAAATCTACCTAAAAACATATTTTTAACTTTTTTGACTTCTTGATTTAATCAGTCTATTTCGTGTTCAAATATTTTTAACAGAATCCTAAGAAGTTAATTTGTTTATTCGACGTTCTTAGCTGAATTATAAATTTAAACAACAGAAATATCCGTGTTTATTAATCAAATTTAAAGATGGTGCAAATATGAATACTTTGACATTTTAAAGTATTTGTTATTTTTTTATATCAGCCAAAGAAGTGTATTAATGTTTAGTATTTAGGTATCTTAAATTAAGCCCTAGGGAGCATATTCCACTATTTTTATTTTATTTCGGATCCATAGTTAAGAAGATAAGAATTTATAAAGTTTTCATTTTTGCTGCACAGTGTAATTATAATTTTTCAATTATAATTAACTTTTAATTGTAATTGAAAATTCTAATTACAAATTACAGGATAATTATATTTATGTGTGCAATATATTACTAAACGTAATCAATCCGCAATCCTGATAAATTATAGTTAATAGAAAAACTTCGAAGCAATAATATAATTATGATGATTTCATTACTATGCACAAATTTTATGCTGAAGACGGTTAACTAATATGTTAAGTGTTAATATAAAAAGAGGTTTTGCTGATTTACAAAACTTTTGCTAAGTTCTTTGAATAGAGGGAGAGCGCTTTTCTTTAAATATCAAAAAAAAAAAAAAATGTTATTTTTAATATATAGATTTTTCTTTTAAATCTACATAATTGTTTATATTGCTTTTAAGCTTTGGTTTTAGATAAAAAAACCAATAATGCTATATTAAGAAAACAGGCTATAGAGTGTAGAGTTTGTGTATATTAGACATTGCTTCAATAAATATTAATTGGATACCCTACCATTACTGTGGATAGTACCGTTTTCTTCGGCTCACAAAAAATGTGCTTATTCTTATACCCGGAATATGAAAAGCTTTCATAGAATCATTAAGAAAATAGAACCTTTAAAAGTTTTATATTCAATACTTTTTATTTTCTTTTTGCCTTTAATGTTAAAATTTAAATACAATCTTTTGCAACTCATGCACCATTACTTCACTTTTATTTATTCCATCATTAATTATTCTGTAAAGATTTATTGGCATTTTGAGACCTAACAGCAACGATTTATCGAAAAAAAAAATAATTTATTTAATAAAATTATTTACATGTACTACATTTAAAACGTATCCAATTATTTTTTAATTAAGAGTGAATTCGAATAAAGCATAACACACAATTTTCGTAATAACTCTTACTGTCGTTAATCATAAATATTTTTTTGACTACAGTATTTTATAAAGACATTTAAGGTTTAAAATCAGAACAAATTTTTCAAATCCGGTCGTTTTGAAAAACGTACAATACGAAAATTTGATTTTATACTTTTATTCGTACTTACTAGCAAATATTGATTGAGTAAATTTTGACCACAAAATAATATTTAAGGGTAATAAGAAAGCTTAACCAGGACCAGGCAAATGAGATAAAACTTGATTCGGAAAAAGAAAAAGTCACAAGGATTAATTCCAAGCCCAAAATGTAGACAAATTCCTAAAAGCTATGCCAAAGATGTTCGGCCACGTAATAACACGTTATTTTAATTTCTTCAAAGTAAAATATGAGCCATATTAAAGCTATGCCCAAGATTTAGCCAACCAAAGCTAACTAAATTTAAATAGCAAAGCTGAGAAAAACTGTGAGGCAAAGAACCATCAAAGCTTCTCAATAATGAAAAAATATATATATTTTCAATATTTAGTATCAGAATTGGATTAGACTGAAAAACATATATTAATTCTGAATTTTCTCATGTTCCAAGTTACAAGTTTTGTATCTGAGTAATCGAGCAAATGCTCCTGAATAGTAGCAAACTAAAGACATTAAAAAATTATGAAACAATTTGTCATATGACAAGTTTTCTCAAAATGCTGCTTTATTCTGAAGGGACTCGAATAATCATAACAAAGATTGTGATAAAAATACATTGATGACACTCGTGGGCAGTGTTGTCAATTTAGCGTTTTTAAAGCTAAATTTAGCCTTTTGATTTTGTTTTTAGCTTTAAAATTTTCCTTTAAGCTTCCAGCTTTTTTTCCGATCCTTTTTGATTTTTAAAAAAGACTAAAATTCTGGTTTTTAAACAGTGAAGAAAAAATTTCTTATTAGCTATTACTAATTTTATTTTTACAGAATCATCCATATAAGCTTTTTTGTGTACTTATAGGCACAAGAAGTCTATATTATTTATATTTACCAAAAATATTCATTGGCAACGCTTCCTTATCCAAATCGAAACTAACAACTTACTTAATTTATATAATTTTTTTCGTTAACCATAGAAACTATTTACAATTATAATTTAACACAATTTTATTTATTTTTATTTAAAATTCTTATAAGCGAATAATCACACACAAATTTAGAAATGCTTAATCAGAAATTTATTATGGTTAAAAATTATAAAAAGTCGCTCAAAATATGAGATTTTTTTATATTAAATATAACCAAAAAATTGTATGGGATTTTTTTGGGCGATTTTGCTAGCAGCTGCTTTATCTTTTATTTATAAATTTATTAGAATATCTTTAAAAAAATATCAAAATTTAATGAGAACGATTAAAAATAAGCGTTTATTTTAAAAAATTCTAATTTTTTCTAGCCTTATTTTTTGGGATATTTAGCCTTTAAAATTCAATTTAGCCTCTATTTTTCTCGCTTCCTGGCAACACTGCTCATAACATATATGAGTGTGTTTAAGTTTTTCTGGCCAAATTTGGAATTTTGTCGTTAAAGCACAGAAAATAACTAATATTATTTAGTACCAGAATTAAAGAATTAGATCCAAGTTAAAAGCGAATTTAAAAAAAACCCAAGCATTGGCACCATAATTGTGAAAATTATTACATTATTATAGAGAGATACTACGAAAAGTTTAGTAAAATTACTTGAAATTTGTTTTCAGAAGTCATACCTGAAAAATTGAAAATAATCTAGTTAGTAATTAATTTTTATATATAACGATATATCAGAAACATCTATAGGAGGAACGATAAAAGTGGATAATTTGGTTTTAATCTAAAATTATTCCGTTCATCTTTTATTTAAAAAAACAAATGTTATGTTATATTTTAACGCACACATTACATGACTAAGAAAATTTTTAGTATTTTTTATATTTTTAAATTTGGTACATTAAATATGTTTTAAAACAGTTTTCTTTTAAATTAACACATAACTGCTGGTGTTCGTATTTAAGTAAAAAAATCCAGTCACGTTAAAGAAATTAAAATAAATATGAAAATATTATATGCCTCTTAAAAGTATCAAAACGGCATGACTATATGTTCATGATGCCTTTAAGCTAAAATTCATTCAAAGTATGTAAGAAAGACTATATAACTTAACTGGAAATATAACATAATTTAGTGCACGATTTAGCATGAGCTTTTTAAATCATTCTTTGTAGGTAGATTTTATATACACACCACTATAAAACTAACAGTGGCATACCTGGGTATATCATAGTTTGTGTTAATCTAAAGATATGTAAAGATGTAAAGTTTGGAAAATATATTTTCCAAACTTTACAAAATTTCTAAAAATACAAATACAATGTAGAAAAAAAATTTTTAATCAATATCAAGGATATGGAGTTGCCACAGTTTTTAAAATTAAAAGTAATAAATTTAATTTTATATGCTTGTGTAGCCTCCTTTCTGAAAGACATACACTTTAAAACTAGTACACTTCCAATCATCATTTTCATTTTGTTGAATAAATATGTAAAAAAAAAAACAAAATAAAAATACGCACATGCAACGAACTTGTTGCATTGATTGTTCATTTTTAATAAAATGGAAAAGTTTCAATTAAGTAATTGCTACCATAAATCCCTGGTCAATATACTCAATGAAACAACATTTAAGTTGCTCCGTCATCAATCTGATTTTTACTGAATGCCATATATCGTTGGCTTAATATAGAAAAGGCGTATCTAATCTTTTTTAATTACTTTTTTAATGTATTCTGGTAGAATTTACTAGAACTTATAATTTTTGTGAAACAATCGCATATCAAAATATTGTGTGTTTTTGTATTGGAAAGTAATTATATTAAAGTTTTCAATAAAATAAATTGTGTAAATAGATAATTATGGCTGAAATAACGTCCGAAAGAGAAAAAATATTCCCAGCAAGGCCGAATGAAGGCAAACTGAAAATAGCATAATAAGAAAGATGCAGTCGGTAAAGCTGACCAATGATATCTACACCAAAAATCAGGGAGTTGTCTTGTATTAGATCAGTGGCCAATTGTAGACCGATACTTTTATTAAGTGTAAAATAGAACATACTAATGGAGAGTATTATGTTGACACTAATATTTATATGAATTTATGTATTTTAGGGTGATTTCAGGAAGTGGGCCTTATATGGGAGCTTTGGTATTATATATCGATCATCATAAAAGCTAACACTATGATTTCAACATATTTGTGCCGAATAGTAACTTGATATTAATATTTGTATGGGATTCATGTACGTTAAATCTTTGGAGAAAAGGTTTATGTGGTAGCTGTAGTCAATTATAGATTGATCTTCATGAAATTCGACATAAAGATTGATAATTATACAAAAAGTGATTCTTAGCCTATTGGTATACTTAAAGAGTGGTCTACGATCAATATTTTTCTGCGTTAAAGACATCATAACAAACGCATAATACCCCAACCACCTATGATGGTGTAGGGTATAAAAAGCGAATTAAAGGTGAGCAATATGGGAGTATTTCTAAAAGTGAAGTTTGTAAGAAACTTTATGGGTAACCAGCGAAGTCAGGTTCATCATCCATCTAAAATAAAATATTATCTCATATTTTAGGAAGAAGCACTGGAACTGCCATAGTAAATATGCTTTCAGCTTTGGAATATGGGTCATCAGAAATAATTTATTTCGAAACTAATATGACTGATGAATACTACTTATTTACTCCTCCAAAAATCTATTATTGATTTTATTTTCTCATATTGCATTTTTAAGGAAAAAATAGCCTTATTTAAAAAATGGGATAATTTGCAAGATCTGGAAACAATCCTGCCACCAGATTGCCACCATTTTTATGAAAATTTACCTTTTAAAATATAATTTTTCTAGTTTTTTTGCATCTTTTGAAATATACATTTTTGTTAGTTAAAACTTTAATTATAGCATTATTTTATTAAAATCTTAATTTACTGAAAAAAGCTAACTTTTGATTTATATTCGGAATTGTTAGTAGCAAAAACTGCATTCTATTTTTTTTTTATCTAAATTTTCTTAAGTTTTATTCAGTTTTTTCCTTCTCCTGTAAAATTACGAAAAGTCGAGATACGTCTTTTCTATATTAAGCCATCAATATGCAAGTAGTTGTTTTTTTTTTTTCTTTTTTGATTTTCTTTTCAACGTCAATTTTTTTTTATGGTGAAAATATATAGCAGCCGTTGGTGCAGCACACAATAAAAAGATGAGTAGAAACACGGCTACTCATCTTTTTATTGGCTTTTGAAACACTACATTTCTTTACTGCCATATCAATTTATACAAAACCACGGGTGCGTATTGTTTACTACCTAAAATACTTCGTATTTATATTCATTATCAATCATACGTTATAGTCTTAATAAACCAAAAGTTTCTAATATACATATCGACAAGAACAAAATATATGTTTTTCATAAATCAAATTATTCAGAAATAAAAAAATTAAAAAAAAAATAATTAAATTTTCAAAACTCGCCAGTAGTTTTTTTTTAAATTGTTAAATGAATAAGTAGTCAAAATTGTTTTATATATAACTTAGCATCGTATTCTTATGATATTTAAAATAAATATTTTTATTGCAAAAAGATATACAAATAAACACGAGTTTTTCAAGTATTTTATAATCGTAAAATATTGTATTTCATAAAAAATGGAAGAAATAAATAAAAGGAATTACAGTTTTGCAGAGAAATTTATAATGTATATATATATAAACAAACAGATGGATAAACAAGATTTTTATACTAAGCTTTGAAAATAATACCTAGTAAAATATGAATTATATGAAGATAGCTAAGAAAATAGCACTTAAATATATATGGCCCATTATCAAAAATTTTTCATCTGACTGTAACTGACTTTAATCTTTAATAAGTTTTGTAGTAATACTGCTTTAAAGAAACAGCTTACATATCTGAACTTACAAGACTTGAGACTAGGTTAGGTTAGGTTGAAAAGGGCGGCGCATTCACGCCTACACCCAGAGGCCAAACGGCCCATTGTGATCCCTTTATGAAGAAGAAGAAAAAATAGAAAAGTGGAACCTATACCCAATCAATCAGTTATGATTGTTCCTAAGCCATTTTATCCCCATTACAAACCCTATGAGGTTGACAAGTCCTTTGCCATTAACCTCACCTAGTTCATGTAGTGTATGGCTTCCAAACCACTTCAACCTATTACGCTGAAGCCCTACGCAGTGACAGAGTATGTGCTCCACTGTCTCTAGCTCCTCAACATCGTCGCACGTTCTACAAAAGTCTGATGCGCCAATGTCCCACTTACTCATCATATTCCCTATTGAGAAATGACCCGTTACCATACCTACTATGACTCTAAGACTACCACGACTCATACCTAGAAGATGCTTGGAATCCGCCAGTTTCAAGCTAGGCCATAATGCCCTAGAAACTCTGCAGTCCGATCTGTCATTCCAGGCTCGATTCGTGTTGTCCAGAGTCCACTCCCCTATGGCCCTAAAGAAGGACCCAATTGGAATCTTAACAGATGACTCTATGAAAGACCTATTTAGCTCCGAGCCACTGCGAGCTAGCTCATCGGCTATTTCGTTGCCAAGAATGTCACAATGACCAGGAACCCAACATAGTCTCATCATATAGGAATCCATTAACCTTCTCAATTCCCTTCTGCACTCAAGTACCAATCTGGACCTAACAAAATGACTAGTCAGAGCCAATAACGCCGCCTGACTATCAACATAGATAGTAATCTCAGATCCCCGTTCAACATTCCCTTCAATCAAGCCGAGAGCCTTATAGATGCCAAGAATCTCTGCTTGAAAGACACTACAACTGTCAGACAATTTGTAGGATCGTCTGATATCAGTTCCCATAAAGTATACACCTGCCCCAGTGCCACTTTCCATTTTCGAACCGTCCGTGAAGACCGCGCACCCCCTATAGAGCTTTTCTACTCCATCCCAAAGATCCCTGCTAGGTAACACCAAAGCGGGAGTAGCCCCGAAGTCAATCGTGGTCCCGACATAATCCGTAGGCTCAGCCAAGGATAGTGTCCGACCGTTGAATCTGACTTCATCTAGTATGCTGACATGCCCCGCTCTAGAGGAACCTAATAAACCCAGTTCCTTCAATCTAAATAGGCCACGGACAGCCATACCCCTCACGAATTCCTCAATTGGAAGAAGGTGGAGGATTATGTCCAGCGCCGCCTGAGGTGTACTTTTCCTGGCACCTGAGATGCCAATTGAAGCACACCTCTGAACTTTAGAGAGAAGTTTCCTGTACGTTTCCCTACTCAATACCTTCCACCAGACTGTACAGCCATAAGTAAGAATAGGTCTAACAACCGAAGTGTAAATCCAGTATACAACTTGCGGCTTAAGACCCCAATTCTTGCCTATAGAGTTCCTGCAGGTGTAATAGGCATTGAGTCCCTTCTTGACCCTCTCCTGAGTGTTTCTCCTCCAAGACAATTTACTGTCCAAGTACACACCCAGGTATTTGGCCTCACTTGACAATACAAGTTCAATCCCGTTCAATACTGGCAAGCTAAAATGCTCAACCTTGTATTTCCTAGTAAACAAAACTAGCTCCGTTTTTCCGGGGTTTACCCCTAATCCCTTACTGTTGGCCCAAAGGGACAGATCACGTAAACCTGTCTGCATGACCTCACTGATCGTAGATAAAAACTTACCAGAGACCAGTAAAACAACGTCATCGGCGTAGGCCACAATCTTCCGTCCCATAGCATCAAACTGTCTTAAAATGACGTTCACGGCCAAGAGCCACAGTAATGGAGAAAGGACCCCCCCTTGCGGTGTGCCCCTAGTCACGAGTTTCCTCATATAAGTGCCTCCCATGTTTGAGTTGATAACTCTGCTGCTAAGCATCAGAATTATCCACTCAACAAGGAGCTTACTTACATTCAGCGAAACAAGTGATTCCTCGATAGCCTCTATCGTGATATTATTAAAGGCCCCCTCTATATCGAGAAAAGCCGCCATGGTATATTCCCTCTGCAGCAGACCTCGCTCAATGTAACTCACAACGTCATGCAGAGCACTCTCAACGGACTTACCCTTGAGATAAGCATGTTGAGACTCGCTAATGGCCTGAGTTCCTATACTAGTCCTAAGATAAAGATCGATCAGTCTTTCTATTGTCTTCAATAGAAAAGACGATAGGCTGATCGGTCTGTAATCCCTGGGCTTCGAGTGAGTCGTCTTACCCGCTTTGGGTATGAAAATGACCCTTACCTCTCTCCACCCCCTGGGAATGTACTTCATTCTAAGACATTCCCTAAAAACCTCCGTCAATAGAGAGATGGCTCTTTCATCGACATTCTGTAGCATGGCCGGAAATATTCCATCCGGGCCAGGAGATTTGTATGGCTCGAATGAATTTACCGCCCATAATACTTTGTCTCTAGTGATCATCTCCCTTATCACATCGGTATCCCCAGCATCTGATTCGGGTTGTAGGTTATCACTGACGCTACCTGTCCCTCCAACAGATTCTATATCCCTACAGCCTGGAAAATGAGTCTCCATAAGTAAACTGAGGGACTCTGAGCTAGACTCTGTCCACGAGTTATCCTCACGTTGTATGTATCCAGGTGCCACTGGGTCCTTGGATAATACTCGCCTAAACCTAGACAACTCGTTAACAGAGTCCACCGATTCACAGAAATTTACCCATGAAGTCCGTTTCGCTCGTCTAATGTCCTTCTTATACTTAGAGAAACTATCACTATAGCTATTCCAATCCTCATCACTCCTCGTTAGTTTGGCTCTATTAAACAGCTTCCTAACTGTAGACCGCTGGTCCCTAAGTTCCCTAGTCCACCATTTCGGCTGTTTCCTTTTCCCAGGATAAATCACTGGACAATTGAGCGCAAAACTAGACTTGAGACTAATAGAGTGCAAAATTTTAGCACCATAGGTTTCATTTTATAATCACGATTGTTGTTCAAATTTCAAAAAATTAGAAAAAGGACTTAAAATTACTTAACTTTTTTCCATTCATCTACATTTTTTGTTCCCACGTTTATACTTTTTGATCTCATTCGATCTTATGTAAACTAATCGGACTTTGTGGACAAGTTCTACATCTCCGCTATTGTTGTGCAGATTTTCATCAAATTTAGATGACATTTTTTTTGTGGCGGGCGCCTCTCGACGAAGTACAAATTTTGAAACAGAAATTGATACTTGTTGTAATTACTCGCATTTTGGTTTATATCTCGTTGATGTGCCGGAAATAGTCCGCGCAGTAGATAGTCCAAAATTTGGAAAACAAGATCGAAAATTTTTAAAAATTCAATTTTTGCGAGTCATATTCACAGTTTCTGATGGAATAGCATGGATTAATGCGTGAACTTAGTTTTTTGTTATTTTACACAATAAAATAGAAGAAGAATTAAAAATAAATTTAATAAAAACAAGGAAGCATTTAAATGCTTGGGGTCTTTAAGACGTTGTCAGACATATTTTCGTTCTTATTTTTCTTTCTTTCATTGTAATTTATATATTTATTTTTACGTGGCGGCTTACAAGACCAACGTACAACCTGAGGGATATCTAGAGGAATAGGCCGCCTCTCACCTTAGCCGCCAAATGTCGGAAGCTGATGCCGTTACCAGCGGTTACAACGTGGAGGCCACCACTATTTTAGTGGCGGTGTTACACAAGTGATGACCAGAGGAGCAGATTTGAACTGACATCAGCAAAGACAATGAACGGCTTTACCAAATTAAAGCCATCGTCATGTTATCCTGCAAAAACCAGTCCATAATTTCCAGTCAGTGTTAATAATAACATCGATGTCAGCTTAGAAATTAAGCGGAGAAAAACTCTGGTTGAGAAATAAAGTGAATAAGAATAACATTCTACAAATCGCTCATCTTATCCATCTTATTATATGGTGCTGAAATATGTACAATAAAAACATCTGATGAGACATTGCTCACGGTGTTCGAGAGAAAGATCATCCGCAAGATTTATGGCCTCTACGCGTTGATGATGGATTCCAAATTAGAATGAATCACGAGCTGTAAGAGCTTTATGCCGATGTTGATATAATCAAGTGCATTAAAATGCAACGACGTGGACACACCTGGCGAATGGAACATTATGCTCCGGACCGTAAGGCATACAAGGAAGAACCCATCGCTGGGCAATGTAGAAAAGGGCGACTTAGTATCCATTGGATGGACTAGGTGCAGCAAAACCTAACAGCACTTGATGTGTCCAACTTGCGCCAGCATGCAGATGACAGAAATAGCTGGCGTTATATTTTACTTCAGGTTGAAACCGACTCCCGGTTGTAATAGTCATTTAAAGTAAAGTATGTAAAGTAAATTAGATACATTTTTCTTCATCTAACCTACACCGTATATATATACCACCTACATGCGTCCAAAAATGGAATATAATACATATTTGGGCACTAAATTTGGAATTATAAGACCGTGTTCAAAGTAAGGCACTAAACTTCATTGGGGGCGAAAATATTTCAAGGTTTAATTGTCCGTTAGATCACCATCGGAATATCGGCTGCTTATTTTTGTTTTATAGGTACATTCATAGAAGATAACCACCGCATAGCTCTCATCCACTTGCCATCGACTGGAATACGAGTCGTACAATCCACTATAAAGAAAACTCTTTCTTCCGACGAACTATCCGTATGTGGAATTTACTTCCAGTCCATGTCTTCCCAGCTGAATACAACATCAATCAATTTAAATTAAACATACACAAGTGCTATTCTCTCTATCCTCCTCCTCATACCTATATCTCCTAATATCAATACAATGTGGTTACGTAAAAAAAAAAAATGGTTGGAGTTTGTAAAGCTTAACGGAAATGTAGAGACATTTCAAAAAATCTCGAAAATAACAATTTAATCGAACAAAAAAATTATACTTGGGTTAAAAATGGACCACAATACTAAATTATTTGTATTGAACTTTCGTATAATATATGAAGAACTAACATATATTCGAATCCCATTTTTCGCACAATTTTTAAAAATTGCGACTTTTAGAATAAAGAAAGTTTTTATATTTTATTAGGAAATCCTAATCCTTTGAGGTTCAAGCCCTAAAAACGTTGTATGCTAAAAAAAATATTTATTTTTATATAGTTATATTATTCAGTTTAAACAGAATTTTTAAGATTTTATGACGACAACATTTTTATAAAAAAAGGACTTGGCACAGTTGTGCGTTTTGAGCATAACATAACAACGCATGGTCTATTCTTATCCTTGTGAGGCATTTTAATTCACTGCTTAAAACGCTTTTTTTAAATTAAGAAATGTTGAACAAAAATATTATATTTCGAAAAAAATGAAATAAATTAAAAAAATATTGTGTTATTTATGTGAATGTCTTTTAAAGTTTGTGAATGTGAAACTCCAAGAATATTTTTATTTATTTATTTATTTTTTTTTTTTATTTTTTAAAAGCAAATGAGATTCACATTTTAAATATCTGGTTCTATTCCGGCCTTTACGGTTTGGATTTTGACATATTGAATTATATACTTCAACAATTTTCGTTCAGCAATTATATCTGTCCTATCGAATATCTTCAGAAGTTTCAATAGGCGGACTCTCTTGATTCTAGAAAAATTATCTGTTACTTCGATGGATTGCAAAGATTCGTGTTCTACATCAAGAACTAGTATATATTTAGTAATTAACTGACATGCGTCAAATCTAATAACACTTCACATTGCTTTTCCCTTATTTAAAATGTACACTTTTCTAAAATAAAACAAAAATCACATTTGTAAGTTCATAGGTTTGTATTGATATATGCACAAAGCTCTCAATCATGTTATGTAAATTTTGTCTAACAATTTTGTAAATCTTTTTACTTAGATTTTTGTTTTGTTTTTGTATTAAAGAATAACACTTTATAGAAAGTCTAAACTTATTTGCCACAAAATAAAAATCCAACTGATATTAAAATAATACACTTATTTTTCAAATATTCAAAATGATGTGGAACTTTTTTCCATTTCTTTGCTTTTTCACATAGTACATACAAAATCCAATTTTTAATATTTTGTATTTCTTTTGTTCATTAAAAATTAAGAGCTGACGAGTTCGGCGGTAGCAATTTCGGCAACGTTTTTAAAACTTTAATAGGTAAAAAGTTCTCAAAATTTGTAATATTTTTGTAAGTGATTTTTTGTTTCCATATTCAGATGTTGTATCAAGTTTTAGTGAAGCATCCGATAAAACGTTATGAGGAGCATTGCAGCGAAAAAAAAAAATATATTTTAATCAAATGGTCGAAGCAAGTATAAAATAAGTGAAAACATTGAATTTGAAGGCGATTCTTTGAGCAAAGAAAATTAATATTTTTGAATTCCCTAATGTTATGAATTCCTTACTTTTTAATAAAACATCAAATGTTAACAAAAGTTTTATTAACAACGTCTATTTCAGAAAAAGTATCAAAAGCGTAGACTAGAATTACTAAAGTAAATATGTAGACAATGACTACATATGGTCCCAAAAGAACTACCTACTCAATAGTACCAGTGTCAGTAGTAGATTTCCAATGACACGCACATATTAAATGTTTATAGCAAGAAAGCATGGTCGGGGATATAATAAGTCACTAGTACTGATGACAGTGTCAATAGTGAATCAGTATTGATTCAATAGTGGCATTTCCTACAGGGCATTTACTATTTATTTTATCAAAAAAAGTAATAGTTTAGCAAATATTTTCAGTGAATAGTTTAAAATAAAAACAACAATAAAATAATAAATAAATTTTTTTAAAATGTAAGCTCACAATCATGTATGCTGGGTCTCAAAGGGCTAAAATATGCTACACTAATGCCATCAAACATTGAAAATATCATAACCCTCTTGACCTGAGTTTCGTTATTAGTGAACATTCATTAAAAACGAAGAGTTCTAGATAGTAAAAATTTGACAATTTAAAAATATCGATATCAAATATTCAACTTTTCTCAACAAGATATCGAAAATAAATATTTTCATTTAAATAAAAAAATAACGTAAGGCTTAAAAAAAAAATTAGTATTATTTTTGATTATTATTTCTTAGCGATTGGTTGTAAAATATTGCGCTTTAACATTTTTGATGTTAGTTAAATTTTCAGTATTTTTTAATAAAAAAAAATAACAGAACAATAAAATTTAGAAAAAGTGTTATGTAATATTGCTATTTGTCTAAAGACATTTGCGAATTTTTTTTCTTGTAAATTAATTTAGAACATATTTCCCTAACAACATTAGTGAAACAAAATTAGTGATATCGTTAACGTTATAAATTTCAACATTTTTGGTATCGAAAACAAATCATATACAACGATAGTCGCTATCGCATGTTTTGTCTGAGAAATGTTTGATCGAAGGCGATATCATTATCAAAGTTTGTGTTCAGCTGGGAAATTTTATTCATATGACCCAGCAGTTTTTGATATTGTGCGTAATTTTTCCAAAGTTATATATAAATTTCTAGTTTATGAAAATTTTTATATGTTCAAATAAACATAAACTGATTCTACATGCATTCGATTTACTTTATATTTGAGCAAATCAATATTATTGTGCCATAAAAAAAATAATAAAACAAACAAATAAAATAAACAAAAATTTTAAAATTTAAAAGTTTTTTATAATGGCACATATTTTTTATATATAAACATATAAAATAAAACATAGAACAGCTTTAAGTTGAAAACATCTTTAGGCAGCCCAACTTTCTACAGAACACAAATATTACGTTTACTCTATTACTAAAATTGTTACGTTACGTGGCTGTCATGTGACTTTGTCATACAACTGCAATGTTGTATAGATTTTTATATTAAGAACAATTTCAAACAATTAACTGTTTTAAAAGTTATCACATTTTTATATTGAAAATAAGTTGTACGATATACACATTAGGGCATAGTACCACGGAGTGGCCAAGAATGTTTTAGTAATGAAAATACCTGTCTCCCGTCGTTTTGCGAAAAAAAACCTCACGCAGGGAAATAAATTTTTAAAACCTTCCAAGAATTTTTTTTTAGAAAGATTTTTCATTATTTATTTTTTGACCAGACTTTAGAATTTTTTTGGACATTTAAACCACTTTTCTTGAAAGACATCTTTTATTAATTCAAACAAACAACAAAATTTAATAATATATAAATACGTTACAATTTCCATGCCTTCTAAATTAAATAAAAGTTTTAGAAATAAAAAGTTTTGCAACTTTTTCGTTTATTTCGTGATATTTTTTAATTTTGCATGAATTTTCATTGGAAATGGTGTCTTTTTGAAAACTTCTTTAAAAGATAATAATCTTGACATTTAGTGTTGGTACAATCTATGAAATTCGGATCATTGCTTATATTTTTATATCACTTTAATTATAAGGTATTTTACTCAGGTTTTTACACATAACGGATTTTGAACCGCGATGAATTGTAAACCGTAGGAAAATTTTTAAATCTAAATTTTTAAATCTAAATTCCAAAATAGAATTTAAGTGATACGTATAGGAATATATACAAATATCAGGTGTGAGATAAAAATGGTTGTTTTCAAACTTCAACCCGATCCCTGCGTGAACTTTTTAACAGTCCGAAAAAATTATCATATTTTTTATTAATAACTTTTAATGTTCTACACGATTATACTATGCCGATTTTGATATTCGCAAAAAGTGTGAAAAAGTTATAGCCCTAATATACATATACAGCATATATACTTGTTTTGACAGTTTGTGTCTACTCGTAAAGTATGTAAAAGTTTCAATTTCTTTAACCCTTGTTGACAGAAAAACGTTCGTATCCATGGGAATATAAAAATAAAACTTAGAAAATTTCCTTTGCCTTTATGATGCTGCATTTTTAATGAAAAGTAAATGATTCTTATTTATAATACAAGATATTCCTTGAAAACAATATAAAGTAATTAAGAAAAATTTGAAGAATAAGAAAAGTTTGAAGCATACATGTATAAATTTATGTTATTTTATAGCGTTTATGGACAACTTTGTAATACTTTCTAAAGTTTTCTTTCAATAGTCTATTTTATAAAACCAAATATTTTATATATTTCAAAGTCAATAATTTGCTTTACAATCTATAACTTTGTTGTTCTTCAAAGGTTTAACAATACCACAGCTCCTCTTACACACTTATTTTACAACTCAATTCATAATGTGGAAATGCGTTTTATGTGTTAACCAAACAACATGGCCATATTCATGTGGCTTTTGGGCCAATGTTACAGCAGTCCACATGTGTTCATTATATTGAAAATTATTATTTATGTAGCAAAAGTTTTCAAATGTTGAAACTTTAAAATGGTGTTGAAAAGAATTGTTAAGATGTATTTCTCTAGTCTATTTTTTATTTTAAATGGAAATAAAAAATTATAACTTTAAATCAAATGGATTTTTAGCTATAAATATAAATACTTAAAAATAAGATTATTTTCTATTTCTATACTATGTAAAATTTTAAAAAAGGAAAAAAAATAAGAAGTTGTAAAAATCGATAAATCTTTACTTCTTACATAACTAACCAAATAAAACTTTTGAAATGTTTAATTGATTGTGATGAGAAAATCTAAAATTATTTCAAAAAGAAGTAAGAAATTTATAGTTATATAATATAAAATCCTTCACCATTGTTAACTAGAGTCAGTATATTGGATCTATGCTGAATAATGTACTGATTCTCATGAAATTTGGCCAAGGACAAAATTAAAAGTCTTATAAAACTGTAACAAGATGGACATTTTTTATTTAACTTTTTGTTGACTGTTTTTTTAAAAGAGTAAATATTTGTGTCATTATAAAAAGTGTTTAATTCTTCCGATATTGATTATAAAACTTAATAATTTTTGTTGTAATATTCTCTTAAGTAAACGGGTCACAGATTTACACTGATAAGACTTAAGTTTGAGAGAGTGCAAAATTTTAGTACATAGCACATTGTGTTAATTCAAGGAAAGGTAATATTGTTTGCATTAAATATATTGATCAGTAATCAAAATAAAGATCATTTTTGGAATTTTGAGATTTTTTTTCTCCTTGAGAAAACTCTGGTGTCCGTCCGTCTGTTTGTTAATTTTTGCAATCTCCAAATTAAAAGTCGTTTATTTTGGACTCAGTAATGATATCGACAAATTTCCTTTATTCGATTGATTGTTTTGTTCTTTAACTAATTACAAAAAAAATTTAATAAAATCTGTCGAAAATGGAAAAAACTTTACCAAAATCTCTCAAAATTGAGATAGTTGAAATTTGAAAAGCATATAACTCAAAAAATATTATAGATAAATAGTACATGTAAGTATGTTTTCCAAAGGCCTTGTTAAGGGCTTTAAGTTGATATAAAAATCTTTGAAATCGAAAAAATTAGTTAGTAGTTAAGAATTTTCTATGTCAGAGGTAGCTTACTTTGAGCCATTTTAGCTCCGCCTTTTAGACGTACGCAGAGTTCTCCATTTAAACTTAAAATTTTACTTTCCTCTGTTACGTCAATGTAAAATCTTATGTAAATTTTAATTCTCAAGTCGGGCTATATATATATATATATATATATATATATATATATGTATTATTTTTCGGAAACAGATGAGAACAAACAACATGTAACATTTAAGGCCAATTAAAAAAATAAAAAAATAATAACAATATTTAGAAAAAAAAATTTAGTTTCAAATACTTGAAGAAAAACAAACTAAAATACCTGAACTTAATGGTTCCATTTTAAAATTTTGTTTTAACAAACTTTTAATTTAAAATGGTACACTAAAGTTTATGGAATTTTATTATATTTTTTTTTCTTTCTTTTTCAACACAAAAAAATTTTTAATTTTAACATCTCTGTACAAAAAGACAACGCACTCTAAACCAATGAGTTTTATTGCTATCGATACATAATTAATTATAATTTAATTTTAAAAATTCAATTAGTCGCCACTTTTGACACGTTGTACCCCAATGTACATAGGTTTAATTGTATAATCGTGATTGTTGTTCAGAAGCTTAGAAAAATCACTTTAAATTATCCAACCTTTTTTTATTCTTCTGAATTTTTCGTTCGTTTTATCTTTTCGAACTTATCCAATGCCATATAAACTTTATGGAAGAATTTTGAATGAATTTCTGTCTCTAAATTTGTTGGTTTTTGAGCGGGGTCTGTCCACTTTTTAACAGAATACAAATATTGAAACTGTGATTGATATTTATTATATTTTTTAGCCAGTTACTTGGCATATTTTTGTTTATTTTATACTTAAGAGCATAATTTTACATATATTACACTAAATATTATAGTTTTGCATATTTCACATTAAGAAAAAATTTTGGCATATTTAAACCCAATAGACATAATTTACCATTAGTGAAATTTTAATATCTCATACGTTTTTCAAATCCAATTCACTTATTTTTTCCATTTTATAAATTGAGAGAAAATTTGTAATGTCCTGATACAATGTATTATTAAGTTAAGGCTATTGGCAATTGCTAAGAAATATTGAGTTATTTTTAGCATGAATTGTAGATATTTTGAAATTTAGTCAGAAAAAGGGAAATATTTTAAGAGCATATTTTTTAATTTTAGGGGCATAGTTTACGATTTTAGGAGCCTTTTTGCACATAAAATACTTATTTTATCATATTTTTGCTTGCCCTAGTTACTATAAATAACATAAAGTTATGCTCATGATTTAGTAAAATCTTTAAATCTTTATTTGAAAAATCTGCGGCAACAAGGAAAAACTACGTTAGTAGTTTTATTAAACTATTCAGGAGAGCAATTTATATTCCTTAATGTCCATGCAAAGCTATAGAAAATTATAATTTCAAATGTAAATATCTCTTGGAATACTTGTTATATTTTTCAAAAAATTAATATAGCATAGAGCTGGATATAAAGAATTCAAAAACTGAAAAACAAGATTTTTGCATATCTTAAGTTTTATAGTTTTTCTTTGTTGCCACAGAGATTTACAACCAAGAATATATATTAATATTTTATATTTAAGTTCACAATCCTAGGGAATATTTAAATGTCAATAACTCTGGTCTTTGCTCAATTAAACTCAATTTTGAAAAAAAGTCAACATTAATATCTTTTAATACATGTCGGGAAATAAAAATACTAAACAAATTATGAAAAAGAAATCAATGAAGTAGAAGGCATACTTTTAAGATGCTCTTTTTTCCATCATTTAAAAAATTTTCTACTTCATAAAATTTTTAAGAGTAAATTTTTCTTTTTACAAAGATATGTATTTTTCTTTATTCTTGTTCTTTTAAGCAAAAGTGCAAATCCTAAAGGACCTCAAAAATGATGCTAGTTGACTGGTTAACACTTCATTGTTCATTGTTGTATATGTTAATCGATTAAATTCCTTAACCAAGACAAGAAAGTACATTCCATTGGTTTTAACGCATACTACAGTCAATAGAAAAAGCTAGTCATCAACTATACATTAGGAAACTGGAAGAAATGGGACTGAAAAATTCATAAAGTTATTTTAAAAGAAGTTGGTTTTTTTCTAGCAAAATATTAATGGGCTATTTTTTTTATTTAGATATAGGTTGACTTATATAAGATCTCTAAGCGCAAAACCGAATATTTGAAAAAAGAAAAGTTCCGACTACAAGAGGAAAAAGATAAACCTTGGGTCACTGTAGATAATTATTTTTGTTTTAATTTTTAAGTTTATTGTACTTTAAAGATTATATAGATTAAAGCACTCTTTTTTTAATGTCATATTTACAGCTCTAACTAAAAAATACTTTTGAAATTAAAATTTTTAAATCAATCTGTGTAAAGAAAGTCTTACTTTTTAAAATCATCAGCAAAGTTTTTATAAAAAGTAAAATTATTTATACTTCATAGCATTACATCTGCATCAATATAATTAAAATTCATATTACTTATTGATTGCCAAAATGAAATGAATATAAGTATGAATCATTTTAATTTTTTTTAATAGTGAAAAATCCTTCACAATATGCCATATACTATACTTACAGAATAATCTATGCTAAAAAATTAAATAAATAAAAAAAGACCCTTATATAACTATGATATTTGACATATTGTAAAGGATTTTCTACTATGAAAAAAAAAACTATTTTAAATAAAAATTACTTAGTGGAACACCACAATAATACCCTAATAAAAACGTCAATCACATGAGTATTTATTAGGATTTAATGACATCTCTCACTTCGTAACTTATGTATCGTAGTCCCTTTTTGTTAAACATATATTTTTTGCTGCTGCCCTCTAAGAGGTGGTTTGATAAAAAAAACATTTCAATAGTTTGTTTGAAAATATGTATATATACATTAGGGTTATAACTATTTTAGGACCTCAAAATACCGTAGCATTACCTTACATATACTACCTGTTTTTATAATTAACAAGTAAGAATGTTATATTTATATAATTATAAAATTATATATATAATTATAATTTGTTATTCCCACAATCTGCAACTTTCTGTGCCACCGTAATTTGAGATTTCAGCTTATATGGGTGGTGGGCCGTAAAGATGATCACGTCTATTTTTGGGTTCCGAGTTTATATCAATCCTCGAACAATCTGTACAAAATTTTGTTGTTGCACATGCTTTTTTTAATAAGATATCAGCTGAAAAGTATAAGATTTCAACTGTCAGACTGACGGACGGACATAGCTAAATCGACTCAGAATCTTACAACGACTCAGTATATATATATATATATATATATATGTATATACCATATGGGGCCTCATATGACTCTTTTCGATATGTTGCATACGGAATAACAAATACAATATTAAAATAGTTTTTTATATCGATTAGGACAAAACAATTAACGAATCGAACGCGATTTCCGATTTCCTTTGAACAAATTTTTAATATTTTTATTTTTATATCATTTACATACAGATCAAAATATTTAAATGAAATATCGTATGGATTACAAGTACCTTATTTTATGATTTTTTTTAATCATTTAGAAAAAAATACTTATAACTAATCGATTATCGAATGAAATATAAAACTTTTACTGCTAACTACTTTATCACATTTCGGCACATATTCTGTTACAAATTGCTTTGGAATGATTTTTCACTTAAATAAATATCGAGACAATAAATAACACAAGCCGACAAAAAAAAAATAGACTTGAAGGAATTTGACCTGCTAAACATAAACATGATTTTACTTTTTTTCATTGAGGTCGGTGTTTTTTATAGGCATGCCTATACAGAAAAAATTATGGCTAGAATTTTGTAAATCATTATTTGGTTTAAAATAAAATTTTATTAAAATAATTATGTAATTTTGTTTTATTGGTTATAAATAATTTTGAATTCAATATAAAACAATTTCCTGTATTTTGACAATTTCAGAAGGTTAATTTATAAAAATTTTGAAACAATATATATATATATATATATATATATATATATATATATATATATATAATTCTATATTTACAACTTTTTAGAGGTAAATTATCTCAATTTTCGTACAGATTTTTGTAATATTTATAATAATTGATATTTATATAGGTATGTATCTTCTAGATGATTAAAAAAAAAAATGTGTCGATTCAATAATGCCTGTTCGTATGGGTGGATCAACACCTTGCTACCTCTTTATACAAACCCTGTGCGTAAAAATCACACTTCTGAACTTTAGCACTCACAAGGATGTATTTTGGGCTAGTCTTTAACAAGATTGCTTTTTAGCTAATGTTAGAGTTCTTTCTTGACTTTGACATCTGCGTGAGTTCTCAGAAGATGCAGCATATCGAAATTAATCTTCGGAGACTATCTCCATGTAAAAGCCAACATATTTATATGTATCTGAAAAAACGTTTCAATCCATTTCACATTCATATATTGCTTAATTCAGAAATCTTGGTATCCTGAAGCTAAAATCGTGTGTAGATCAACTCCGAAAGTAGAGGAAGTGGAAAAAGCTGTTAAAAGACTTATCTTGAATGATTTCTATCTTCTAGGATACTTTGAATATAGTTAACTATTCACACACGTTGTCGTTTGCACACATATACAAATAGTCATAATTGATCTTAACAGTAATAGTTAATCAATTACAGTTTAATTCAGATTTTTTTGCTGTCTTAATAGGTCATTATTCGAGGTCTTAAAAGATACATGAGGACATAATGCATCCTGCTTAGAAGTCGTCCTAAACTGTAAATGGTAAGTAAAATTTTATACGAATTATTTTTAATTTTAATAACGATTGGGCTTATCTTTTAGGTCGATTGTATCATAAATGGAATTTCGAAGAAGTTTCAAATAAATTTTCAACATTGTTTTCTTTTGGTTCATATATGTACTTATCGAAAGTGCTACTTTAGTTAGTTAGTCTTATTTGAAACGAACATTTCTTTTTAAGTATTCAACATTTTACATATTACCATAACATTAACATTTTTGTATTAAAGAAAATGCATTAATTATAAAAAACAATTTTGTAATATTGCTTTAAAAAAATCTTATTAAATATTTAATAAAATGCATAATGAATGCTTAAATGCTTTGTGCAATTGCGCAGATACACGCTATGTGTTTAATGTATCCCTTTTTAAATGTTGTGCAATATTAGAAATTAGAAAATTAGAAATCATTGTAAAAAAATGAAAAATTTTGTTAAAATCAAAAATGCATGCAATGGTTTTATTATTATATAACGTAGCTATAATTTTTAACACAAAATTTATTCATAATTTTTTAATATAAACAAAAAACAAATGATTTACAAATACACAATTGAACTGCGCAAGTTTTCGAGGCTAAATAACCGCGCAAACTTATGATTGCAGTGCAAATGATATTCCATACAATTTTTGATAGTTTATTTTTGATATATTTTGCACATTTTGCGAGGATTTTGCGCGTTTTCATGAGGATCCTTATTATCTTTCTTGGTTTTTTAGAAATATTTTTTGAATCTTATGGGAATTTTGATTAAAACAAAAATACTTTAATGAACATTTTTTCAATAAATCATTTAGGAATTTTCTTTTAAGAAATGTGCAGTTTTTAGTCCTTTATCATAAATTTTGATTTTATTCACAATTGAGTGAAAATACTCATGTAATCCTACAATTAAGTGGAGACATACTAATTAGTAAAAAAAAAATATTTTTGCTTCTTTAAACAAAAATAAGTGAACTAGATGGAATTTTACTTGCTAAACAAGAATCTGTTTTCACTTTTTTATACTAATCACATGAAAAAAATGATAGGGGGTATATTGGGTTTATATTTCTTTGGGTAACATATCGAAATATGTCTGTATATTAGTCTGTCTGTCCATATATATATCTGCTGAAATCATGATGAGACTCGGGTTTAAATCTTAACAAATCTTAATTTGTCTCATATAAGGTTTATTTGGTATTGAAAATGAGCTAAAGCCGTTAATAAACAAAAATGTTATAGACCAAATGCTAGAAAAACACGATGTTCGTAGTAACTACAGTTTATACTTTTAGGCCGATGTCTTTTACAAAAAAGCGTGCACATCAATGAAATTTTGCACGAATAGGTTATGAACCAATGTAAACTCGAAAACCTTCCACTTTGCCGCCAACTTTCAATATAAGATGAAATTTTGAAGAGTTGCAGATGGTGGGCCGAATAAAACATACTAACTTGTTCTACCACGGATTGATTTTTTTATGTGCATGTCAAATATGGCCCCCTTCTGAGGTAGTCACACTTGTATAACTTGAGAACGGTTGCGCCAATTTAGATAAATAAAAATTCAATAGAGTTAGGAGTTATTCGGAAATTAGTATAAAATTTTCATGAAAAATTGGAAGCGGATAAAAAAATAGTGAAAATAATTTTAATCGATATTTACATGAGTTTCATCTAAAAAATTCCACCATTCGTCTTACTTAATAACATATAGGGAAAATAAGTTACAGATTCCATTTATCAAAAGTTGTAAGTTAAATAGATGATTTTTACAGAGAACACCACGGTGGGATGCTGAAGATTGCTGATGACGGGCGTGGCGATCTAAAAAATGCATTCCATTCTGCCGAGTGTCCAGTAAAACTTTTACATTGTATTCTTCTACAATTATACAATGAACTTAAGCCGAACATGCAAAAATTCTAAAAAAAGCTATATGAAAAAGTTAAAAAAAAAAACTATAAACTAATCTCTAAATAACTTCGAACGAATTCACTAGATGCAAAAATAATGTTAGGGTGTCTTGAAGACATTTTTAGTCTGCATCTTTTGGTTTATCATTAATATAAATCGTGCACACCATTCTTAAGTTATGGTGAAATATACTCGTATATTGTAGGCGAAATATTAGACACGTTCATAAAAAATTCAAGACGAAATGAAAAACTAACTAAAAGCAGATTCGCGTTTAGCGCATCAAAATCCATATAGTCCAACTATTCGTATATTTGCCGACCAATGTATTTAGTAGAAAGTACTGTTAAATATTAATATAAATTTAGTTAAGTACTTTGTTTATAAAATTTATATTTATATCTCGGTTTACTAGATATTGCACTAGCAAACGGTTTTATTTCAAAGACTATACCACAAAGCTTCCAAAACGTATGTAATTTGGTGGAAATTATAATATTTTTGATCCAAAAGCAATAATATCATCATAAAATGTTCACCGTGTTTGCTGCGTGAATTTTTTTTTAACGATGGCGAATAATAAAGATCACACTCCTTTATACCTTTCTATACTCTACAAGGTCTTGCTATAATATTTTGGATATTTGAAAAAACTTCAAAACGTTATACCCTAATATATATATGTATATGAATATTCCTATTTTGTACGTTAAATAATATGATTTCCAAAGGTTACAATAACAACAATGTATTATATCCTTTGTTTATATGTGTAAATGTTAAATTTATTTGCATGTGGAGAAAGGTCTATTGTTATTTCTTGACTTTGTGAAATATTAAAGGGTTAAATTGAAGAATGCTAAAAATTAAAATTGAAAGAAATAAACAAGCTTCCTCCTTTTTGTGATTTAAAATTGATCATTAGTTCGCAAGTATAAATCAATTTTACCAATTATAAACTTATTAAAGAAACACAATATTCGGCTCTTTTACATGCTCTTACAACTCTGCGAGAAATTTATAGCAATTTATAGCAATTTGATAGCAAATCCTCCCTAAAATTCCTGTTTGGAACCAGTTGCTACCACTACGCTCACCAAGTATCAGTTAAGAGTCAATTTCTAGCAATTAGCAACTCGCGCGCAATAATGATCTGTGGCTAAGTGGTTAGCGTATAAGACTTTAAAACATGAGATAAGTAAGAAGGATGTAGGTTCGATCCATTAGAAAGTAAACAATTTCCTAATTTTTACCAAATTTGTTTTATAATAATCGATACAGAACGTGTCCTTTTGGGTTGGTTCTATGGCCTGTCTCAAAATTAGTTAAAAAGGGTAAATTTCTCCCTACCAGTCCCGTGACACGTTTTGCGTTACTTCCTTTCCTTCAAGGAAAGTTATTAATTAGCAAGTGTGGAACGAAATAATTTCCATCAGAGGCCGAAATCAGCTTTTACATAGTAAAAGTCGATTTTATTCCTAATAAAATATAGCAATAGCAAAAATAAGACAAAATATGTTAAAATATTAGTAAGTTGTCTGTTAAAAATGGCTACAAAGTGGAAAATATAAATAAAATTTAGATTGTGTTCTTAATATCTTTCCCTGATTTTCTATGATTATAAACATGTAAATTGTCTGTATAACGTTTTTATGACAAAAAGATTATTATAGTGATATCAAAAATCATTTTGGTACAAAAATTTTCAGCACCAAAAGCAGTTTCTAAAGGCTTTCAGAAATTTTTTTATTTTTTAAAATATTGAAATAAAATGTTCAAATTAAAATTAAAAATAAAATCAAAATGGAAATTTTCAAAAAATTTAAAAAAGTATAATTAAGAAATTTTTTGACCTCATAAAAATTGAGGCAATTAAGGGTTCATTAGGAGTATATTTTAAGATATTTTTTCGAATATAAAAATTTACTCATGCCATGGAAAAATATTAAGAAATACGCTATAACATTTTTGCGATCAAATGTTAAAATTTTCAAACTACTGATTTTTGGAGTCTTTTACTATTTTGTAGTAATTTTATGAAAAAATTGACTTGGTATATTAATTTCAGAGTTAATATTAACCAACTAATTATTATTATTATTATTATTATTATTATTTTAGCGATACATAGAAAAAAATGCAAATTTTTATCATGATTTTATTTTTAATTTTAATTTGAACATTTTACTTCAATATTTTTAAAAAATAAATAATTTCTGAAAGCCCTAAGAAACTGCCTTTGGTACTGAAGATTTTCATTTTATCGATATCGTGGTACCCTATATATTTTTTTTTTTTTTTGTCATAAAAAAGTTATACCCCCGATTTTCATGTTTATAATCATGAAAATCACAGAACGATATTAAGAACACAATCTAAATTTTATTTATTTTTTTAACAGACAATTTACTAACAAACATATTTTATCTTACTTGTTCTATTGCTATGTTTTATTGGGAATAAAATCGACTTATACTATGCAAAAAGTTATACTATGTAAAAACATATTCTCGTAAAATTTAAAGACTTTTGCTGCACCAGTATTTAAGTTATCCAATAATTAGTCGTACTGGGTGATATTATCCCTCCAGGTCCTATCATTTCAATTTTCATTTCAATAATAAAGAATGTTGAGGAAGTAGTTTCCTGAAGACTTCTGCCAAATTAGTTTTTAAATTATGGTATAGTTAATATTTTTTTGTATGGGGTGTCACATTCCCCCATATATATATATATATATATATATATATATATAAACTATTAATCTTATTATCAAAATTATATAAATTATTTTTACAATATTGAATGCTGTTATTCATACGAATGGAAAGAGTAATACGACCTCTATATCATGTTTCAAAAATAGCAGAAATTTTTAATAAAATTTAGCGGTATCCTTAAAAATTAATTTTAAATACTAAATATTTGATCTCTTATTTTTTCTGTATATATAAAATCAAATTTTAAAAAGTTCACATGTGATGAAAAAACTTACCTTCAAAATGTCTAAATATGCTCTGAAAATATTAAATATGCTCCGAAAATAATTAAAATTAAGCTCTAAAAATCAATATATGAAAAAATTTTCCATTAAGGGTGAACTATGCAAAAATATGGACTTACAAATCGATGCCAGAATACTTTATTAGATCTGAAACGAATAAATAATATACAATTGCGTATTTGCCATGTCTCTGTTTTCCTGTTGATAAATGTGAAAAATAGTTAAAGTTTTTTATTTTCTCTTCTTTTCAGTTTTTTGTCTGTTTTTTAAATCAAATACAGAAATTCATCAATCAACAACATGTCTGAGTGAGTTTTATTTTTTTTTTTTTTATTTTTATAAATTGTTAATAAATTACTAAAAACAAAATTACTTATAGAAATATTCAATTACTTACATGGTTTTGTATTAGCAGATTACATATATATATATATATATATATATATATATATATATATATATATATATATATATATAAACTTTTGAATAAATACATGTTTACATACATACGAGCTCTAAACTAAGGTATACTGGAACCATATTAGTGGCTATGAGAAATGATTTTTTTTTTTTTTTGACTCCATTACCAGGTGGAGAAGAATACGTTAAAAATAGGAGCGCGTGGATAACTTTTTTACTCTCATATTCCAATTTGTAAATTAAATTATACAATTTGTAAAGCCATTTATGTAACTTTTTCTATATACACTTGATAAACCTCAAATAAAATTTTAAAATATAATATATAAATAAATACTAAAACTTTGCTTTTATTCACATTATAATTCTCCCCCTAACACTAGCACAATAAATCCCGTAAACAAATGGCAAAAAGGTAAGGGAAAAAACTGTTACCAGGGGCATTTTAAACTCTTCTTTCAAACTCTATTTTTTCGCAGTATAAATAATTTATTTCTTCCAACTATTATATTTCAGTAGTTTTAAAACAATCAAATGTACGTTTATCTTTTTCGCAATTTAAACTAAAAATAAAAATAATTCTATATGCTCTCTTGCATATCGTTACTGTTCTGAGAAAAAGAGTTATGTGCACGGAAAAAATATTGCCTTAATATTTTTTGAAGTATTGTTTTAATTAATTCTTAAAACTCGTTTAATGAAATAATATATTAATATAATAAACATTCTAAATTGATATTATTATTTTCGAAAACTATGACAGTTTTCATAAATTTAAAAAAAAACTGAAAAAAATATCTTTATATTCAATAATAAAATGTGATTTTTGCCGATGATTTTTGGTTATTTTACTGAGCTCAATTGAGTGTTTTTTTGTTGAGATAAAGCATGCTGTAAAGGTGAATTCGATTTGGTCATATATAATACAAAAATCATGTTAAATACTCGGTAAAAACTTGTTTTTTGTTATTTCTTTCTTATTACTGATACATGTTGATATATAGTTGTAGACTTCTCGTTATTGTTGCTGGAATAATCAGAACTTAATTTGTCTAAAAGGTGCATGACTTTGAAAGATTATTTCTATATAACATGTAAGTACACACAGTTTATTTTGAAAGATTTGTCAAAAAATAAATGACATGCACTAAATGTCTTTATTGATGTATCTTTATTTAGGCTACCCCAGAGACATTTTACATCCAGTATGTTATAATATCCTAATGTCCTGCTACTGTAAGATCTTTCCTTGAAATTAGTATCTATGTTAAATTTTAACCACTACGACATCAAGTATATTTAATACATCGCAACATAACTTTTATATGTCATATTTTTTTCATATATTTTACACATACTTTTTTATATATATCAATATTTTTGATACATTTTATTTGCACAGATTTTTGTAAAATGTTATTAAATAAATATTAATAATTAGGCAATAAAAAATTTAAATGCATTTGGTAGATTTTCTTAAGGAAACTATTTTAAGCCATGATATTTATTTATTAATTTTTTTATTCATTAATAAATATCTTAGTTAATTTTTACCAAAATTTCAATAATAAATATAATCGATTTGATATTAAAAATTAATTACCATTACCAGAAAATCAATAATTTGCACTTAATTAATATTATTGCTTTGATGATTGGAGCAAAACCAAGTAGAATTTTAATTAACATAAGCTATTTTGCAATTGAAATTAATTCTATTTTTTTTTTGTAAGTAATTTGTCAACAATTTTTTTTAATCAAGAACATGAAAGAATTTTTGATCGACTATTGACGTACTAAACCGCTTTCAAGAAGAAGATATTGAACAGTATTGGAAGTAACATTATATACAGAAATTAAACTTTATTTTGCTCTCCTGAAAATTTGTTAACAAACACATAACTGTTTTCATCGGAGCAGCGACGATATAAAACGCTTGGGGATAATAGGAAAATGTTAAACGATTTTCTTGCTTTATTTTATTTTTATTTGTTTTAGCAACAAAAATGAAAATAGGAAAAAGTATCACCTTTGGTGACATAAAAATTTTTTTTTAGCATATCAAGATATTTTTACAAAAAATAACAGCAACACAAATATGAAAAAATGTCTCTAGGGTATATAAAACAGCATGCGAAATATGGAACGATATGAAGAAAATAGGAAAACTTCCTGTGTTTGGGAAGCTTTTCTATCCCCAATTGGAAATTCCTTTAGACATCATAAAACAGTCATTTATTACATGCCAGCATCGCTGCTCACATTGTCTCCTTTTCTCACATAAAAAATATTTTCACATATTTTGAAATGCCAACTTTATTTATAACTAAGCAAAGGTAAATCGTTAAATAAATATATCGCGAAAAGCTAATATAATTTTCCTTATATTTTATAATATCCTTTTAGAGTATGAAAAAACTGTAAAAATGTTATGGCTAACGTCACCACATATAATGCTTTTTAAAGCTCGACCCTGCCTTAAATATTTTATTTTAATATTTAGTTTCATAATTACTTATTCAATTTCCTTATTTACGTTTTCAAAAACATTTTTTCGAATATTTTTATACCTTTCATCACAGGTGTAAAAGGTATATATAAGTTTGTAATTTCGTTTGCAATTTCCACAATTTTCGTCGGAGAGCAAAAAACTTTAAACTTTCTGGATCATTGTAAGAATTGATGTCGTTGGACGATGTCTGTTCATTTGTCCATTATCCATTGAAATGGTGTTTATAAGGCCCACCGATAACTGCTATACATAATATATATATATATATATATATATATCAAACGATCGGAAATCCCCTAGAAAATATTACTGTTGAAATTCAGCAATATCGGTTAAAAAATGGCGGAGATATGTAAAAACCGGATTTTTTAAACCATTTTTGGATTTTCTGAAGTCTCTATATAAGCTCTTTTATGCTGAAGAAATTAACTAATTGGTCCAATAATAACCCTTTTGGCATTTTGAAGTCCACGTTTAAGCTACGGATTTCGTTTCTGTTAATTCTTTAACTTTAACTACGTTAGTTTTTAATACTTTCAACTTCGTTTCGTGACTAAGCAATCACTTAACGACTATTACTACTCCGTTTTTGTGAAAAAACAATCACTTAACGACTACTTCTACTATTGGAATTTTTTGATTAAGGAATCACTAGTTCTTGTTTAAATTCACCCACTTCGCGTTTAAACAAACACTTGTAGGTATCTCTACTTATATATATATTCACACTTACTTGATATTTCTCCAGTCCTCGATGTTGCTTTCGCTGTTGCTCTGATCAGACTATCCCTTTAGAATTTTTGGTCACCCTTTTATACACAGTTCTCCTTTCTATTTTGTTGTTATAAATCCTTTTATTAAAATTTTCCTAATATAAGCTAATATTATATGATCTACCAGCTTGTAACATTAAAAATATTTAGTTTATACATTTTGTTGTTATTCCCTAATCCCTTTGATTACTAAAATTTTCATCCTATGCTTGTTGTTAGTGTCTTATTTATGAAGATATATTTATGTTATGTTTGTTGTTAGTATGTTTATAGTTAGTGTCTATGAAAAATATTTATGTTGCTATTGAAGACAACACAAATACAGGGTGTGACACTAGTTTGTGTACAAACTATTCGTCACATTACCTAAAACTATGATCAATTAAAAGGTATTGGGCTTATTCAACAAATATTAAAATGATATTAAAAGCTTGAAATTACACATACTCCAGCAAAAAAAGTAAAAGTAAAGGTTTTGCAGAAAAGCTTACAAGTTTTATTAAAACCCAATAAGAAATAAATTATCATTTCAAATTTAAAACTTTTATAGAATATATAAACTATCTACCAGTATTATTATGAAACCCAGAGTTTTATGCACTAGTTGTTTAAAACTCACTACTTAGTATTTCAATAAAATGACAAAAATTGGTAATAAAAATAAAAAAATTCTCAAAAATTACGTGAAATAAAAAAAATTAATTTTGAAATCATGCACACCAAAATTTATTACTTTTTCAGAGTAATACTTTTATGCAAGTATAAATTAAGGCTTTTGTTTTAAAAAATTACAAAAACTAATATTTTCTTGTTAAAACATTTAATTACTGAAAACCGGCCAACTGTTTTTTTCTAAAATGAGATTTTCGCTTAAACCGAGAACCGACTTTTTAATGAAGTCGGTTTTTTAGATACTTGAATTTACAGAGTAGGCTTTCTTGAAAAGCTGATCATTATTCTTAATTCATTTTTGATAAGTAAAAGTTTTAAACTTTCTGTTACAATAATCATCTCGGTATGGAAACTACGCATATTGGTGAGGTGAAAATGGAGAAAATATTAAAAATTCTTTTGAAATTTTTTTTTTTTAACTTTAAATTTATTTTGGCAAAAAAAGTTTTGAATATTTTGACGAAATAGATCTTTAATACATACACAGAAAAATAAGATAAAAATTAAAACAAAATTCAATTACGAAATTGCTTATGTTAATTAAATTTTGCTTTAATCACCAAAATTAAAATTGAGTAACTAGAATAATTGATTTTAACTTAAATTTTAATTATTTTTTTATTTTTTGTTTATAAAATTAATTAGAATTTTTATTGAATTTTTACCTAAACTCGACTAGAATTTTTACTAATTCTATTAAATCCTCCCTGCAATAAAAACGTACGGATTTTATTATAATTATTTTATAATTATTAAAAATAATAAAATACAAGTAAAATTAGATGAAAAAATATGAATACTCCAAACTTAATTGTGAGGAATTAATCTTGGTATAAAGTTTCACCTTAGCGTCATACGCACCCTTTGTATTGTTATTTGTATTCACCTATAATCAAATATAAATCTGGTTTTGGTAAATTTTAACATCGAATGTCTCATGTAGCTCACATGTAATTATCTGTAGCTTTCAATAGGATATCCAAGATACCAAGACGAATCTTTATATCAAGTTTCATTTCCGTATATCAAATTTTGGTTTTATACCGTTACTAAGCTAAAATTTAAAATAATATATCCATGTATGTAGTGTATGTATAATATACAACGAATGTGTGTTTTCTAAATAAATTTGAATATGTAGTGTACTTATATTTAATTCCTGAAAATTTATTATAAAAGCCTTCACTTCTGAGCGACGCTCCAATAAAGATTTCAATATTATCCTATTTTAATTTCTTAGCTTTGAAACAAAAGTGGATTTTGAAATTGAATTTAACCCCCGGTGCTAATGACGGGAACATCTTCAAAAGTATTGAAACGATCAATAATCAGATCAGATAATAAAATTTGTTCTTACAAAATAATTACTAAATTAAACACACTTCCGGCAACTCAGAAATCTAGTTTTTTTAATAGATATAATGAACTTAAAGAGCTGAAAATGGTGGGAAATTGACTTAGAGTTATTTCATTCCTAATTTTTTTTTTATTGACAGTTTTACTTTCTTCTTTATATTTTTTTAAGAGCTGTCGATTTTTGTCAAAATTTTTAAACGAATTGGAAAGTTAATTACATTTGTTAATAATATATTTAAATTTGAATATAAAATTAATTAATCGTTTTATTGAAAAATTATTTAGAGTACTTTGCTGTGTATAAATACATTTTTGGTAAAAGAAACCATATTACTTCAGGGAGATTTCTTGGTGTATTCTAGAGAATTTTTTTACGAAACCTACAAAGATGGATCTAGATTTCTACAAACATACATTTTAATCATAAAAAAGACAGTAAGTATTTCTTTAGCTTTCACAAAATATATAGTAATAATGTTACCACGATGTAAAAAGGAACTTTTTTTAACATTTTTCGCACCCAGCACTTCATACTTATCGTTTGAGGGAACCTTCTAAAAAAATTTTTATGGTATACTATTTTGTACTTTATTCAGAAACACAGAACGTTGAGATTTAAAGAAATAAAAGAATCCTCTATTTTATAAAGAATTTCAAAATCCTCATTTTTTCATAATTCCGCAATTTTTATAAATTTTTTTCATAATCCCGCTTTTTAACAAAAACCATCTAGTAACATTGTTGAACAAAATGTCAATAAATTTTTGGTTGACTTTGGTTACATGCATCTATAGTTACAAAATGTATATATGGCATATTACCAACAATTTTCAATTCTAAGGCCTTATTATTATTATTTTTTTTTTTTTTTTGACTGTACATTAAAATCAATTTGTTTAAATATAAAGTGACTCGAATGCATGTAGAATCAGTTTACTTTAATCATTTCGTTCAGAGCGAGCGAAAGTTATAGCGGTTTTAAATTGCATATATACAAATTTTTACAAACTAAAAGTTTATGTATAATTATGATAAAAACTACAAGCAAAACCTATCTAATTAAAATAAAATTTATGATATTTTCAATATCTGATGGCATTAAGGTAGCATACTTTTCGGGTTTCCTAATAAAATAAATTTTCTTTTATACTAAAATTAAAAATTGTGCGAAATTCAAAAATTTTGCGAAAAATGCGGATTAATATTGAGATACTTTTTTAATCCAAGTAAATTTCTTATGGTCCTCATAAATTTTATCATTCAAAGTTTTTCGATGCGTCGCCAAGTATGGTAAATTTCGTGCTATCCATGTGATGTGCCTTAGCAAAATGTGTTTTGAAAATAATGTTCCGTTTTGCAATTTTTAACGAAATTTTACCTAAGTTTAGGTTCCCGATCAATTATATTTATTTAATTTGGTATATTAAAATACAAAACCAATAAGTTAGAGTGTTATATTCGACCGAAACTTATACATCCTTAATTTTCAAAATGAAATACATTATATTGGACCCACTTATATATATATATATATATATATATATATTTACATCGTCTTATCAACATCATATATATACATTTTTTGCCCTCCGAAAATATTGTGGAAATTACTAACGGAATGACAAACTTATATATACCATTTACACCTATGTTAATTGTATAAAAAGTGCAATTTTTAACTTATTTTCAAAAAATCCATATAATTATTTTATTAAAATTATTTTTAATGCTCCTTCGATATTATTGTGTATCTATTCTATTCCATTAGAAACTGTGAATATGCCTCTCGAAAAACTGTTTTTTTTTTTTAATTAGTACAAAACACGCATAATTAGTAAAAGTATAAACTCTGCTTTATAATTTGTATTCCATTGAGGCTACACAGACCTCGCCCAGAAAAACAAAGATTTAAAAACTGAAAATTAAAAATTAAATTAAAATTAAATTTTGCCATAGAAATTCAACTACTTAGTATTTAACTGTTGAAAGTCTGCATAATAGCAAAGAAATTGTATAACTTATCGACAAAATCCGATTGGTTTATATAAGATCGAATGAAGTCATAAATTATAAATTCGCGAACAAAGAGTTGAGAAGATTTGGATAAAGTTAAGATATTTTAAACTCTTTTTCTAAGTTTTTGTATTTTGAGCAACAGTCGTTATTATACATTTGAACAGGTTGTACTAAAATTTTGCACTCTGTTAGCTTCAAGCCTTATAAGTTTAGTTCTGTAACTTGTTTGTTTAAAGTAGTGTTAATACAAAAATTATTAAGGATTAAAATCAGTTTCAGCCAGGTTACACATTTTTGATAATGGCCCATATGTGTATATAAAGTTACATGCATGTGTATTTTTGCAGATTTTGTCTTTAAACATTCAAGCCACAAACCTGCTGTATGCAGTAAATTGTGTAGATGTAAGCTATTCGTTTCTATTTTTCTAAAAAGCATGTATAGTGTCGATCAAAACTAACCGAACAAAAGTTACTTTCGTAAGCAGAGTTGTAGTTGAGAATTTTTAAAAGTGTCCAAAAGAGGGATTTCAGCAAATAAAGTCTCAAAAAGGGAGATTTTTTGAAAAAAGTCACCAACTGCTTCAAACCAAAAAAAACTTATTATAATTTATTTGATAAAAGCAGAAACAGAAAATATTGTGTTAAAAACAATACTTAACCCAATTTTATTAATAACAAAATAATTTATTTATAATAATTTTTATTATTGCAAAAATAAAAATTTCATTCAAAAACATATTTAAAATTTTACGAATATGAAATATTAAACTTCTTCACTATTGTACAAGGTCTTCGCGCGGATTCCAGTCTTAGAAATTCCCATCTAACAAATTTAGGGCTAAAAGCATGGATTCACATGTATTGCCCTTAAGTCTATCAGACAATTTATTTTTCACTAGTGATAATTTAAAAGAAAAGATGTTCCGTCGAGGCACTGCTATGAACCAAACTACAAACATAAATTAGGATATAAGTCTTCACCAAATCTATTTTTTAATTTCTCCAATTTGGTCCAAAAAGATTCGGCATTTTATGTTTTAAATAGTTCTTCATAAACTTTATCATTAGTTTTAGTTTTTAACAGCTCCAGTTTACATATAAATTTTTCGGTATTTCATCTCAAAATAATTAATTTTTTGATTGGAATTAATATATGGTGGGTCGAGATATTTCATGCAACTTAGTTTTTCGTCCTTTATATCATAGTCTTAAAAAGACACTTAATTTCATTGCCAGGTGGTTGAAAAATTGCCAAAGGGTAACGCTGGGTATAACACAATTTTTTCTTTTTCAACTTATTAATTAATTTAACTGGATTATATATTGACATTGGCATTTTTATCCAAGCATCCAGAATTTCACAGGATTATTACTCTTGTGATTTAGTATTTTCTATAGTGTTTAAATAGTATACAAATAATAAGACTGTATTGACTTGACATTGTCGGTTAAAACTTGCCGATGTAGCTAATTTTTCATTAATTTTTAGGTTTATTTTGGATCTTTTTCATGTTTGAATATCCAAAAGGGGTCAGAACTTAATCGCTGGCACCTAAAAATATAACTTCTAGAAACATTTTTCAATACGCTTTTTTATTCATTATACAATTAATTTTACGTACCGACTCTAACTTTTTTATCACAAAAAGAATTCTATGCCATTACATCTCGCCTTCATGCTTTATAGTACCCTGACATTATAGAGTATGAAAATGTTGATAAATGGACTGACTAACACTTCTAATTTCATCCAAATTGTTAGTAATATCTTCGATTTGTCTGAAAAAATGTGTTTCATTTGGTTCCGCCCAAATTCAGTGTTGCCTTTTTTCTTGAAAGTAAATGGCCTTTTTTGCAGGTCAGCACAGAAAAAAGTATTCAATATATATCTATTATGTTTTTTATTAATATGATTAATATTTTTTAAATTTTGGCGGCTTTTAAAAAATTTATACAAAAAGAAAATCAATTTGAAGAATAATTTTCATGTTTAGCAATTAAATTAAATTTTGAGTCAAGTATGCATAAATTGTGGTCAGTTATTGCTACATCCTTAGATCTCAAAGATTACAGACAACAGAAATTTTATTCGATAAGTTCGCATGTTTTGTTTGGATTTACTTTGAAATTTTCTTGTCTTAGAATATTTAAATTCTTGTTATTGGTGCTAACTAATTCTTATATAAAGGTCAGTACTCTGTATGTATTTTTGGTTACTCATAAGCAACCAGCGATATGTATTTTATATATTTTCTTATGTGTCGTCCCCTAGATTATAAAGTTCATATTGATGAATTTCCCACTTTGAATAACTCGCAGAAATTACAGCTTTTATCGGAACATCTAGTGAAATAAGTATAATTGAATTCATTTTGAAGACTACACAAATACTTGGATAAAACTCACAGCCATTCAAACATTTTACTGCGAAATAATACTAAAAATATTAAAATAAATAACTTGAACATCATTTTTGTATTTTTATTCGTAAAAACATTTTTACAAAAAAGGTATAGATTTAATTATATTTTTAAATATATCAATAAATATTTAGTTCATTTTAAGTAAAATTCAAATAAAAACTGTAATTTATATGACTAAAAAATTGATTGAAATTTATAGAAAAAATCAATTAATTTCACTTAATTAATATTAATGATTGGAGAAAAACTGAAAAAAATTTATCTGATATAAGCACTTTCGTAATTGAAATCCATTTTTTTATGTAGAATTATACTCCGGTCTGAACTGCTATTCTTTAGATTGTAATTGTGGTTACTTTAATGCTCAATGATTTAAGACTACTTGAAGCAGTCTTATTATGCTCCTTTTGACTTCCTTTAACAATTTATGCATCATTATTGATAGTTGACCTTTTGGTTGGCTTAAATAGTCGATTCACTTTACCGTTTCTGACGTTTCTAACGTATCTGTAATGTAACTTATGCTTCATTTTCCCAGATTTATATTTTTCAAAGCTTTTAATTAATAACACTAGAAATTTCTAATGTGGTCAGTTTAAACATATTCGCGGTGTTTTGATTTACACAGAAAATATTAAAAATGGATTTCAATTACGAAATTTATTATATCAATTAATTTTTTTGTTTGATTTTGCTTCAATTATCATTTTAATAATATTACATAAGTTAAAATAATTGATTTTTTAATGAATTTTAATTAATTTTATTATTATATAAATCATATGTAGGATCAGTGTTGCTTGGAGGTGAGAAAAACTGAGTCCAAAATTAATTTTAAAAAAGGAAACAAAAAAGGAAAAATGCTACTAAAAATAAGGCCAGAAAAAAAGATAGCATTACTTTTTCATATTTTTTGAAAAATATTGTAACAAATTTATAAATAAACCATAAAATAGCCGTCAGCAAAATAAACCAAAAAGAAATCACCCAAAAATTTCAATACAAACTTGGATTATATTTCATATGAAATCTTAAATTGTTTTTCGTCATTCTTGGACTATTATTTCATCTCAATTAAGAATTTTCAAATTCTTCTGTGATCTTTCATATTTATAAGATTGTTTTTTAATTATATTCGTAAATAGTTTCTGTGGTTAATGAAGTATATTAGAAAATACTTATAATAATCGAAGAAATTAATTGAAGGTCCATAAAATTTGCTGTTATTTTTGATTTGGAGAATGAAGCGCCGCAGGCGAAATTTTTGTCAGATGTAAATAATTTAGATTCTTTGTGTGAATAAATATACAAAAATTATTAAATGGATGATTCTGTAAAGAAAAAAAAATTATTATTAACAAATAAGAAATTATTATATACATATATATATCTTTATATATATATTCTATTTTCGGATTAAACTACAAAAACTATAAAAAAAATCAGAAACTTTTTAGGTCTGTTTTAAAGAAGATTTTATACGTCATCATTTCTGAGATTAGAAGAATGTGTTTTTGTCCATAAATTCTACAAACTTTGCAATATTTTGGGGCACCTTTGATTTCAGGATAAGTCTTGACAAAACCATGCTATTCAGTCACATTTTAATAGTTTTTACGCAGCACCTTGGATGTGCCCAAGCAAAATGCGTTTAGATTATTGTTTTAAGCCAAAACTGATTTAATTTGACAGACTAAAAAAATTGTCATTAAAATAAACTAAAGCAAGTCTCGTAATGTGTTTTATATAATTTTAGGATATTTTCTGGTGTCCATAAATGGTGGAGAAAAATGTAAAAGTTTTACTAAATTTTGGAAAAGTCTTTAAAATTTTCAATAAAATATTTTAATGGTCCGCTCCAAATATGCCATATTAAGCAAGCAAAAACTCATTTCACGAATTAAGCAAATTTTCAGAAAGTTATCCCTAGAGTGTGCCTGGCGAAAAACTGTAAGCTTTTAAAAAATTCACCCTAATATTTTCATTTTTGGAAAGGCCAAAGTCTTTTATTCAAGAGAACACAGTAATGGGATACATCACAAACGAAGCACAATTACCTTGAAAATAAATATGTGACCTCAAATTGCATCTTCATGGAGGAACGCACATACAGTGACCAGAAAGTATAAAACTATTAAAAAGCAAAAATTTAGTCTTCAAATATACAGAGTCATAACATGCTGCTTATATGAATACCAAATTCTAAATATAGGATATATTCAGTTAGTTTTGGCCGACATTGTATTTACCAAGACATCTAAGAAAATACATTAGATTTTCTGGTTTGTTTACACAATTTATGCTTAATTTATTTACATTTACAACAAAAGTTAATAAAAAATGTTTATACAATCCTCCAGCTTTGTGTTGTAACTACATGTCAACAAAATTTTGTACACATGTCTTCTCTGACGACAATTTAATTTGATTCCAGCAATTATTGAACAATATTTTGGCAAATAATTAAAACTTTTAAATATTTTATAAATGATTTCATTTATTTATTTTTTATTTTATTTTTTTATTATTTTTTTTGTGATTTTTGTATTCTTATATAAGTTTACTATATTTTAGAAGATATCGCTCAGTTGTTGCAACAACGTCATAACTCAAAAATCCATTTTTTCAGTAATTTTCAAGTTGATATATATTTTCTAAAAATTTTGAATGAAAGTAATATTATGTTGAAAATTTATCCGAGAAAAACTTTATACAAAGTCGACGCACAAGTAAAATAATTCATTATTACAAGGAATTTACAATAGATTATGAAATTTAGAGAAAATGTTTTTATAGGCATCCTGCCTGTGATGTTATCTCGAGAATTTCTTTTTCTGAGTTATGACGTTGTTATAGCAAATGAGCGATATGTAAAATTGCATGAAAAAAACTTAAGTAATAAGAATAAACTGACACATAAATTAAATTTCTTTTTGCTTTATTTTTAAAAGAAAATTTAAGTTAACTTATAAAACTATAATAAAAACTTAATTTAAAAAGTTAATAAAAAAGTGCCTAAATAAATTTTTTTAATCTATATTTCTAAATACTTCCAATTTAAATCAATTTAATGAAAATTTACAGCCACAGTAAAAAGTAAAACATATAATATTCATACAAAATTTGAAATTCTTTATTTTTTAAATGCTATTCATAAAAAGTTTATATTGTAACTAAACATACATGAATATATGACTGACTATCAGTGTTATCAAGAGCCGATAAAAAAGAGGCTAAATATCCTAAAAAATAAGGCAAGAAAAAAGTTACTTTTTGATTAAGCATTTTTAAGTTTTTGGATTATTTTTCGCTTTTATAAGAATTTGCTAAAATTATGTTTATGTATAATTATAGTAATCGGATTAGTAATTATATCAAATTAGTTATTAGTATTTTAGTATATTAATTGTTCTTCATTTGTATGAATAAATACACTAAAGTTCTTAAATGAATGCTTCTGTAAAACTAAAATTAGTAGCAGATAATAAGAAATTATTTTCTTCATTTTTGAAACAGTAACATTTTAGGAATCAAAAAAGGCTAGAAGCTAAAACGAATACTTGGAAGCTAAAAGTAAAATAAAAAGGCTATATTTAGCCTTAAAAATGCTAAATTTGCAACCTTGGTTGTGACTTTAGACTTTTTAATGTAAAACCTAGCCTTTTTACTTTGCTGTTAGCCTCAAAATTTTTGCTTTAGCATTTTTCTAGCTTTTTTTTTTTTTTGAAAAATTTTAGTATTTCACCAAAGCGAAAATAATTTCTTAATTGCTTTTTCTAATTTTATTTCTACAGAATCATCCATTTAAAAATTCGATAATATTTATATTTAACATTCTCCAAATCAAATATAACAACTCATTTTGTCGACTTACTTTTCAAGTATTATAATTACTTTTTAATAAACTTCATTAACCATAGAAAATATTTATGAATATAATTAAAAAGAAAAAAAACTTATCAACAGGACTAAGAAAAATGCTAACAAAAACTTCCCCAAGATCTAAAATCTAAATCTAGCTCATGTCGATATGCAAAAGAAAATTAACCAAAAAGTATTTACTGCTTTTTGGTAAATTTTGTTCCCTCTAGAGGACCAAAATCTCAAGTGAAAAATTGAACATATTCTTAGGCACATTTCGGGGGGGGGAAAAGTTTAGATACAAATATGGAAACTATGGTTTTTCAATCGCTGGAATGGAGCTAGGTTTTCATTTTAGATTCTTATTTTCTTAAGGTACTTTTCTTTTCTTTTCTTAGAGTTTTGGGTAGATTTTGTTTTTTCCATACGCTTTTCATGTTTTTCATCCAAACAATTTCACCCACCACCCACATATATCCATCATAACGAATTAAATCCAGAGAGAGCAAAAAAGTTAAAACCATTTTGCCAATTTTGATCTAAGTTTAAAGCAAAAGCATTTGTAGATGAATTTTTATACCCTACACCACCACAGATACTTGCAATATCTATCTAATGAATATTTATCTAATGCCCACCTTAAAGTATAACAATCGACTCAGAATGCCATTCGTTCATCCGTCCGTCTGGCTGGCTGTCCATATAAGCTTTGTGCACAAAGTACAGGTCGTAATTTTGAAGATAATTTAATAAATCTACAAGGACGAAGCCTATTAAAATTGATTAAGACCGGTTCACTATTTCACCTAGCTCCCATACAAATACCCTATTGGAATACGGATTCAACGAGTGTAAATAAATTAAATATATCACTAGTTTAACGAAATTCGTACAAAAAAATTGTGTATAGCTTAAATATATGACAAATTTCATAATAAACAATAGTGTCCATAAAAACCCTCTTCACAAGTCACTTTATCGTGCATAGATCTTATACTGAATTTAGCGTCAAGATTATATTTGCTAAAATAAGCTTACTATTAGTAGAAATCACTAAGCCAAAATTTATGATGATCAGCCCATAATTGATCATACCTCCCATATAAGTCCCATATCCACTTTTTTCTTTTTTTAATTAAATTTTGTGGCTTTGTTTTGAAATTGAGTACACTAGTAAAAAAAATTCCAAATACTCTTAATTTGAAACTTTCTATAAGATTTTGTATGTAGGCCATCGTTTGAATTTATCATTGAATTATTAAAAATATACCAATTTTTCTTTATATTATTTTTCATGGAAAATAAAATTGATTCAGTTAAATTTTTTAAAGCTAAAATTCGTATGTATTTTCAATTCAAATGTTCAAATGTTTTACAGTAAATTATTTGGTCCATGGGTGAGAAACGATATTGCAGTACGAGTACCATTTTAATAGTTACAAATAAATATATTGTCATGAGAAAGTACTTGAAAATATAAAACTGAAGCTGTAAATTTAACGCTAAGAAAGGGTATTTAATTACATGTTTTATATGATATTTTTTTCTATGTTATTATGTACATTCAATAAATACAGTACACAAATTAAAATAGGAAAATGTTGAGAGAAAATGATACTCAAGGAAATAATGATATTTTTAAGATAGTTTTAGGATAGGAATAAGTTCTATGATGTAAACTTTAATCTTAAATTTTGACATATTTATACCCTTCACCAACATAGATGATGAGTATGTATTTTGTAAATATGTACGACCTGTCTCATAACGTCGAACGGAAAATTAGTTTCTTGTTTGTTAAATTCACAGAAATAATTATTACAATAAATTCTGCATTAGAAATACCATATCTAATAAACCAGAGATTGTAGTTGCAATCAATATTTTCTCTTGGTCATAGTACAAATTTGTACATAAACTTTGGTAATATTTTCACATTACCACTTACAATCATACAGTCACACAATAGTGTCTCAATAAAAGTTATTTTTTTTAACTTTTCAAATTGTTCGGTAAAATAAATAAAAAACTATTTTTCTATTTCGCTTGAGTTTTCAAATTTTTGGTTTGAAATTGCAATCAATTGTAACGCAAAAATTTTAGATATGACAATATCTTCATTTATCTTGTTTGCTATTTTGACCGAAACTTTGTGAAATGGCAAAATTGTTTTTGCTGAATTTTGAAGGAAGGAAGTTAATGCACAGAATAAAGTTGCATTTATATTCCTTTAATTTAAATTTGTATTTAATTAGAATAATAGTATTTGAAATTAGTAGTAACTACTGGTAAAAAAAACACATAGTTATAATAGTATATATTTTATATTATTTTGGAGCTATTTATTTATTTTCGACCACTGTTGCGGTTTCGATTAAAATTATTTAATATAATACATAATAAAAAATATGTATATGTTTTCCAAAAATTATGAAATAATTTTGTTTGGCTAAAATTCGTTATTTTTGCCATTACATCCACTTAAAGAATTACTGTAGGATGATGATGCTTGATAATCAAAACATAAGTTCAATCACTGAGCAGATTTTTATAGCTAAAGCAGAAGAGATAGAGCCAAAAGGCTTAAAATTTGTGATCACTAATATTTCTTTAGAAAAAACGATTTTTATATGAAAAACATAAAAATCGATTTTATAGCTAAACCAGAAGAGATAGAGCCAAAAGGCTTATAATCTGTGATCACTCATACTATAAATTTAAAGCTGTTATTTATTTTTCATTTTATGTGTACTCATGAATTCCATGAAAGATCGATTAAATAATGTAGTTTTACGAACTTAGATCTTCCGATTTTCTTATGCTATGGATTAAGATTATTAAAAACATTTTAATTTTTCGAAATTTCGATAAACTTCTGATTTATTCGTGACTTTGTTTATGGAAAACTTTCAAAAATATTCGAAGTATTTATTTTTAAATACGCATACATTTTTGAGTTGCAATACTGAAATAAAAAGCGTTTAGAAGACGATTGTAACCTTTTTACAACTCATAATTAAAAAAAAACTATATATATTTTTTTATAAAAGTGTATTTATAATGCAAGTATATATCTCAGATGAATTTTCAAATTGATCTCCCCGTACGATTCTGAATTATTTTATTTCTTCTAAAATAGCGGTTGTTATTGGTTAAACAATTCGACTTAGAGTTTTTTGTGGTGGAAATCTTAAGTATTTTTAAACATTTTTGGAAAAAAAAATACAAAATTTTTTTCTATAAAAATATAAAATATTTTAGTGTTTTGAACGTTTTACGTAAATAACGTACAACTTATAACGTAAAAACCTACATAAGTAAATGGTAGATTTAATTGACCTAAGAAAAATTTTAACGGTGTTTATATGCACTTTATGTTAAATAATTCAAAAATAAAATATTAGTTACGTATATGAATTTGCCAACTTTCAAGTACAGTTTTGTAGAACTTTTCAACAAAAAATTATTAAAATTTGAAATTTGAATTACAAAATATTTCAAGACATTTATTGTTTTTCAAATTCCTTACTGTTGTGTGTACGCAGAAAACAAATACTGTAAAGCAGATACTAGAAGCCGTTCAGTGTTTGCAGTGTTTAGCCGCGTGAGCAAATACTTCAATCAGTATAGTGGTGAGCTAATAAGATGCGATGGTGCAGTCGATCAAGAAATCAAAACATAGAAGACATCTGTATACCTGGTAATCAAATTACTTCAAATTATTAACAGCAGTGTTTATAAAATTTCGTTTACTTATAAAATATATATATAGAAATATTTATAATAAAAAAATTCGTTGAAGACTTCTTGCAAATGATTGGAGATTTTGTGAATATATATGAAAAAGTCTTTTGTAGACCTCGACAAGCAAAATCCATCTTTCAAATTAGTTAAGATATAACGAAACAGGATAATTTTAAATATTTGTCATACCCTAGATTTCCACATTTGCTACACGGTGGACCAACCTCCGTTAAAATTAAGGCTTCGCTGCATTTCTGCTATTAAAATTTCATTGAAATCAGATCAGTCATTCGCAAATAGTAGATTACTTTCCATTTCATTTCTTGAACAGACACTGTGCATCGTTGTATAGGGTTTTACAGAAAAAAATATAAAAATTGCTGTAAAATTTTAAAATTTTGAAAATAATTTAATTTTTTTAAATGCTTAAATATTTGCTTTTAACATGTATTGGACCATCATGTAAACAAAATGATACGTCTTTTCTGCCTACTTTCAAAAAATTTTAAGAAGAAAAAATCAACAACCCAAGAACAAAGTAATTTTATGTAATTTTTAAATTAGTGCTTTACGTAGCTAAAATCAATTCTTCTTTTATTCATATTTTCTTTGTTAAATTGTACCCTTTTCTCAAAATATCTTTTCCATTTTTTTACTTTTTAAGAATGAAAGGACGTGACAATGATACTTAAAAAGTTCTAACTTTTTTGCGAAATTAATTATCAATTCATTATTGATTTGTTAAGCATCCTACATCATTCAACATTAAAAAGTCATTAAGAGTTCTTGCAGTTTTTCTCTTCTAAGTGTGAAACACAAACTTGACAAAAAAAATATTTAAAATTCCTTTCATATTAAATTCTAGCTTTTTTCCAAATTAATAAATCTATAAACCTATAAAACCTTAAGTATATAAAATATGTGAATAAAAGAAGCCGAAACAGTGTAAAACTATATAAAATATATATTAAATTTGAATTTTACCATAGTTTCGCTTTTTAGTAAAGATGTTTAGTCGCTTATTTTTTCAAGAGTTCAATGTCAAACCCTTATCAGAAGTTTAGATACTTAAAAAAGTTAATTTTTAGATATTGTATAAATATTTTCTTATTTCTGTGAAACATTTAATTTTTTATTTTTTGCTTTGCTTACTTCTGTGTGCATGACTTAATTTCATTTCCATTCAAACATGAAAATACTTTTGAAAATATTTTTGCGGAACAAATAAAATCATTTGATTGATTTGTTACAAAATAAAAGTGGGAAAAACAGGATTTTTTTTTACCAAAAAAATATCAAGAATCTGCTACATTATCTACGATAATTATCTATTGAATAATTTTTTTCTTTTGAAACATTTTTCAGTAAATGATTGATGAATTTTAGCCGAACTATTTATTGATTTTTTAATAAACAAAAACAACTTTCTTTTCTACAGTTTTATGTAAATTTTTCAGTGTTATGCAAAAAATATGAGTTTATCTTCAATCAGTGTGCCCTAAGCAGTGTTAACATTTAGCAACTTTAGTCGCCAATTGCCGTTTTTTAACCACCTTTTTTGTCCCTTTTTTTTAAATGGAACTAAATTGCAAAATTTTAGAACTGTGTGATAAATGATGAAAAACTAAGTTGTTTGAAATATCTCCAGCCTTTATATACTATTTCCAATGAAGACATTAGTTGTTTTGGAATTGCTTCCCAGTGTAGTAAAGTAAAAAAGACCCTGAAGAATCTATAAATGATTTGAAGCTATTAAAAACTAAAGCCAACGATTAAGCTTATGAACCGCTCTTTAATAAAATAAAAAAATTTCATGAATATTTATATTTCAGTTGATATTTTTACTTTAGTTTGTAACAGTAACTCAGCGGAAATTTGTTTTTTCTGAATCATAACTAATGAAAAATAAATTGCCCAACACACTTAAGGTCAAAACTTGTGAATCTATGCTTTCAGTCCTAAATTTATTAGACGGGGATTTGTAAGGCTGCATTCCTAGTGAAGAACTCGTACAGAAGTTTAATTAATAAATAGAGACTTTTTATGAATACATTTTTATTTTTGCAATAATAATAATTATTGTAAAAAACTAATTTGTTGTTAATAAAATTGATATTCTTCTCTTTAATTTTTATTGAAGCAGTTGGCCCGTTTTTTTAAAAAGTCCCTTTTTATGGTGACTTTATTTTTTGAAATCTCCTTTTTTAGACACTTTCTAAAAATTCTCAATGGTAGCGCTAGCGCTAAATAGTTTTTTGTGCTTTACATACATATGATTGATATTTTTAATAACATTACTTATACGCAATGATACTGAGAAAAAACGATTTTAGATTTTACACAATACACGTGCAACAAGAAGAGTTCATTTGTTGTCGAATTGTTAGTGAGAAAAATAATAAAATTTGTATTCAATTTTTCATACACAATACAACAAGAACAGTTCATTTGTTGTCGAATACAAAGGTGTTCACAATATTTAACATTTTTTAGTAACCTTATAATGGTTTTGTTACTCTAGCAAAGTTTCTCAATTAAATTTGGTTTTTTTTCTTTGTAACACATTTATTTTTCAGTATTGCAGTATTATCACTTTCAAAGATTGCTTTTTGGTGTTTAAATATAACAGTATCTTATTGGGCGTAAATTTCCCTTTCAGTTACTTATAATCCACGGTATAGCTTCTGCCTTTCAGAATTTATGAAATCAAAAAACAAATTCGTATTCATTGACCACACATTTGACAGATGCTATTACTTAAAATTTCTTCAAATTATGAAATAATTTTTTTACCTCCATATTCAATCCGCCATTTTGAATTTTTTAGTTTTTATTGCAGAATCGTGATCAGTGTACCCAAAAACTCAATATTTATTTATTTATTTATTATATATTTTTTACGTACACCAAATATTCTAAAAAAATTTCATCAAATAACAATAATAAAAAAAAATGTCAGCCGCCATTTTAAATTTGTTATATAGAACTTTTTAATACAGAATCGTAATGTAATATATATTTGTTACATAAACCGGGTGTTCTAATTATGATAAAAATAACTTCTTCGCGTAGTCATTTAGAAAAGTCGTTCACTAATCTATGAGATCAAAGTGCGTAACATGTATGCATCAGAATTTAGGCATCATATAGTTAAAAGCGTTATCAAGGTTTCTACGATATTCACATGAAGTCACACTATTCTTGGACTCTGATGCACTTTTTTGTAAGAGGAAATTGTTCGAATTAAGTTTCTTGAAACTTTATAATACATCTTAATTTTTAATAATTTTAGTTCTTACCAAGTATAAGTTTTTTCTTTTCTAAATATAAGATAAGGTTGGTTAAAAAAATTGTGTGTTATATAAAATTACATGTTATATGATTTTTAAATCAGTATATTACCAATATTCAAAAATAGCTATTAATTTTCTGGCAACAAATATTGAGTAAGCTAGTGAAATTTAAAAACAAAAGCTACAAATTGCTTACCAATCTATAATAATTCTGTTATATCTGAATATCAGTTTTAACAAAGTTTATTTTAAAATCGCAAAATTCAAATTCTCTTTTAATCTTATTTTCTGCAGTGTTGTCTAAAAAACTGCATAGTTTTATTCCAATTTCTTTTAAATTTGGCTAAAAAAATTTGAAATTAGAGTTCTGAAATAGTCTTAAAAAAATCATCCAGGCACGGAAATGGATTTGAATTTTCCTAGAGAAATAAAAACATATATATATATATATATATATATATATCAGACAATAATAACTTGACCTACTCTAATATTTTGGGTTTAACTACATACATAAGCATGTATGCAGTGTTGCTTTTTTTTAAGGCTAAATATGGACTTTTCGTTTTGCTTTTAAGCTCCTTTTTCCAGCATTAAAAATGCTAAAATATTAATATTTCAATAATGAAGAAAATAATTTATTAATTGCTATATATATATATATATATATATATATATATATATATATATATATATATATAAGTATGTTTTGTTTTTTAGTAATTATTCAGTATTACATGAGTTAAAACAACCATTAGGTTGTTAATAAAAAATAAGGGTTGGGTCTCCCATGGGACCCAACTCACCTTTTATTAATTTAAACAACACCGATTTTAGTTAATAATTGCGTTTATTTCGTTAGCGTCCTAGAATTGAACTGATCTTTTGATTTGCTAAATAATTTATATAAACTTAGCTTTCATTTAAAATATACTTACTAACAATTTATTAAAATATGCTTACATACTAGCTTGTCAAAACGCGCATAATTTGAAGTGTCCGGTTGCGTCTAGTATAAAATGATGATTTCCGTTTGTATCATACGAGTGTTGGGATATGTTTAACATTTTGAAGACAAGAAGAGTGTTAACTTATATTTGTAACATAAGTTTATTTTGGCCTTAGGAGGTTTTTTATATTACTGTGAATGAATAAATAAATAAATAGATAAATAAATAAATTTATTCCTGATTATTTTCATCTTCTTTTTTCAATTAGTTAGAAATATATGAAGTATCATATTTTCGTTTCGATTTCACTAAAGTATATAACGAACTTGAAGAAATTATGTCCCCCTTAATTTCCATGACTAGAAAAAATATACTGTTTAAAAACTGTGCATTATATTGTAATTGCATTTTGCTGATGTATTTTTGAAAACGTTCTCCCTATCCGATTTTTAATTTTTTCATTTCATCATAAAAGGTGATTTTTTGGTTCAAAAATCCAATTTAGAACTTTTGTGACAGAAATTTTTACTATTTTTTAAATTTTTTCTGAAAAATAAAATTTTTTACTATACAAAATATATTTTTTTAATATTTAAATATTTTTTGACCTTTTACTCAAAAACGTGCAACTATATATATATATATATATATATATATATATATATATATATATATATATATATATATATATAAAACTCAATACATATATGTCCGAGTTTGTTGATTTAAAAACATTTAAGTTGTGCTTTTATACACTTTAAGCTAAGAAATTGCATTAAATGCATTAGTGCATTTCCAAATTTTAAAGTTAGTTTTTTGTAGAATTTCCTCGTCAAAAATTTTAAGAAAAATATGGTATTAAAATTTGACAGTTTTTGTCACTACTCATATATATTTTTATTTCAGCACACATTTCCTCCATTTTTTAGAAATAAACCAAAAAATAAATACAATTCTTTTAAAATAAGCGAGTTTCTTTATGAAAAAATTTGTTGGCTCCTTTTTTTGTTTTAAATTACTAAAAATACTATAAGTAAATTATTAAAAATACTAGAACGTTCGGTCACATAAATACGGAGGACGCTTTCAGAAGTGCATCGAAGAAATGCCTCTGCATTGGAAAAGCATTTTTCCAAAAAAAATTTTCTATAATTAGGATATTTAAAGAGTACTACAGTCCTTTCTAACGCCATAAAAATTAATGAAATCGGATTTCAGCTTCAAAAGATATGTATAATCAAAAATACGAATTTGAACCGCGAATTTTCTGTCATCTGAAAAGATTAAAACAGTCATGTTTTTTTTTTTTTTTTTTTGGACCAGATTGGAAAGATTATAAAACAGGTTCGAATAATTTATATATTTACTTTGCCTCATGGTATTTTTCTAAATTATCACCAACGAAAAATTAATTTTCCAACAGACTTAAGAAATGAAAATCTCGTATAAAAATGAAGAAGTTCAATTAATAAAAAGGTATTTTATGTTAACTAGTTTTATGGATTAATGTCTATGTTTGGAATAATAAAAACGATTACAAATAAATTATTTTGTTACTTATAAAACTGAATGCAGTAGTTTTTCTTAAAATATATTTTTTTGTTTTTGTTTTTTTTTTATTAAATAAAAACATTTTTTTAGTTGTTGAAGCTGTTGGCACCTTTAAAAAAAACCTTTTTTGGTGATTTTTTTTTTTTTTTTTTTGGAATCAACTTTGCGATTTTTAAGAATTTTTCAAAAATGGGGTTCGAATCTAAATTATTAAATATTATAATATATATTAAATATTATACGGAAATATATTTTATTAGAGTTTATAACAAAGAAATGTTATTTAATATTGTTATCCTTTTTTAACCCAAGTAAATATTATTTGCTTCATAAAATTTTTATTTTTAAAAATTTTTTGATGCGCCTCTACGTTTCCCATTATAGTGAATTTCCTTTTGTCCGAGCGATGCAGTGTTGAAAGTTTAGCATCTTAAGTCTAAATCTAGGCTTTTTAAGGCTAAATATAGCTTTTTTCTCAAAATTTTAGTTTTAACTTCTAGATTTTTTTTTATCTTTTTTGGATTCTTAAAATTACCTTAAAAAGACTGAAACATTAATATTTCAACAACGAAAAATATAGTTTTTTATTTGCTATTACTAATTTTATTTTTAAAGTACCACCCACTTAAATATTTTTTTTTATGTATTTATTCAAAAAAAAAAAAGCAGAGATTAATTATATTAATAAAAATTTTCGCCTGCGACGCTTAATTCAATTTGCTATATAAAAAAATAAAATGAAAATCCCAATTTTTACATAATTTTCAAAAAATCCATATATATTTTTTTACTACTTGCATTTTATTGTGTAGAATATTAAAAAACTTATTTTACTCAGTAATATATGCTATTGCGTATGAAACTTTGAATGTGCTGTGCGAAGAAGTGACTTTTAAAAATCTACTGCGTTAAATAGTTAGGGCACATCAACGAGATATAGCTCAGAATACGTATATTTACAACAAGTATTAATCCCGCGCACAGAAAATTAAAAATTTATGTAATCAATATTCGAATACCCAGTATTTAAGGGTTGAAAGTCTGCACAATAACAAAGTAAGTATAGAGTTTATCCACATATTCCGATTATAATATAATCTATATAAGATCGTATGAGATCAAAAAGTGTAAACGCGCGAACATAAAGTTTAAAAGAGTCCAAAAATTTAAGTAATTTTAATGCCTTTTTTCCAAGTTTTTGAACTTTGAACAATAATCATGATTAATGAAAATAAAATCTATGGCTCTAAAATTTTCCACTCTATTACATTCAAATCTTGTGAGTTCAGATCTGCCACCAATAGTTTTGTCACAAAATTTATTAAAAGTTTAAATCAGTTTCAGTCAGGTTAAAATTTTTTGATAATAACCCATATTTATTATTTGCTTTAAAAAATTTTCTAATGATTTGTATTCTGCATAAATATTTTCATTGAAAAATTATGACATTTGTTTAACACATCTGCAAATATTATATAATTAATAATTTATTCACCTTTTATTTACTTTACAACCTGTAGTTTAGTCTTATTTTAATTAATTTTATAAACAATGCTTTAGTAAAATTATATTTCGTTTTCATACAAAAAAAGTTTTTAAAGTTCATGTCATAATTATAATTAAATAATTTACAAAATTTTCTGCTCTAACAAGACAAACAATATTTATCAAAATGGCATAGATGTAATTAGCATACTTTATCATATAAATTAATGTGTGTTTTCACATGTTAAAATACATAAAAATAAATTTTGATATTTCCAATTGCTGTTATAATTTTTAGTGTAGATTTATTGGTAGGTAAAAATAAATTGTCTAACTTCGAATGAACATTTGTAAAATTTAGTTTTTAGGAGATACATATATGGTAAATTGTGTTTGCATTTGATACATAAAATGTTTGTACATTTTATTGTAGAAAATTTCTAATACCACTTGTCCTCGGCATAAATTAGTTTATGCAAATGCTCTTATGTTTTCATCAATGCTTAGTGCAATGACCAACTTTTTCTCTATTTACGATACATAAATTTTCTAATTATTTTCAATGCAAATATTAATAATTTCTGTCAAATTTGTTTATATACTTTAATTTTAAAACTTTTTGCATTTTTTTAAATTTAATTATACGAAATAAAAAAAACAAAGATTTTTATAATAAGCAGAAAGCAAAAGTGGTAAGAATTGTTGATAAATCTGTTAGCTGAATAGACTAGTCAAAAATTTATCTACCTTATATTTTTATATAGTAGTGTTTCATATAGTTCATATCATTACCATTATATTGTCACCGAACATTTATGTACAACTGTCTAGCCATTATCACCGGTGCTATTATAGGTCCATTATTTAGACTTAACCCTTATCATACTATAAGATATTATTTAAATATTAACATTAAATACAGAAATCTCTTTTTTGTTCATAATGTTGCACTTTAAAACATTTACAAAAATGAAATTATTTAATAGCTAGATGACTCAAACTTATAAATTCATTTCAAATCAAAAGAATTGCAAGTAGATTTGGAAGATCTTAAATCATAACAAAGATCTCAATAGGCTGCTTCTCGAAAAAGCGTATATTTTAAGCGACACAAAAAATATTACAATTTGTAGCTACCTAAAATTTCACCGAAAGAAAACTTATTAAAAATCACTAAAAACTATATATCATATTTCCTTCAGTGTAAATATTTATGCTAACTCCACTAACATATATATGCACTCATACTCGCATATCACGTAAATATGAATGTGAGAATATTTCCTGTCACCATAAAATTTTGGACAACCGAAGTAGTGTTTCATCCCTGCAGGCCTTTGTGAATGCATCCACACCTATTCGAAAAAAACTTTGAAACATATTCCATTTTATATTATTTATATTATTAATGCCTTAAAGTATGCCTTCCTCAAAGAAAGCCTCAAATAAACCAGTACTCATTTCCGTTTCCCTTTCATTATATGCTAAGTAGAAAGTGTATCACAAACTTATTAGCTTTCTCATTACAAACAAAAATATTTCTAATTGCGAGATTTATACAAAACTCAAAATCATTTAGTCTTATTTAAAGCGTAGTTAATAGAATTTTAAAATCTTTTGAAATAGCATTACTTATATAAAAGCCTATTTATTTAAAAGCAATCCTTCTCGCTTCTTTTTGGAAGGGAGAAAGTAAGGCTTCACCTCCAATAACATGCCGCGTAAAGTAGAAAAATTTTGGAATGCGAGGGGCGTGCTCTGTGGCTGCTATATAAAGGATTAAAATCCTAAAGAGACATCATAAATGATGTCTCTTTAGCCCTTCTTTTTTCGGCTAGGACTTTATCCACTTCTGTTGGTAAGCAAAAAAGTTGAAAAAAGAAATATATATATTTGAAAAAGAACAAAGTTTTGCTATAGCTGCATTAGCTATAATGTATATTGCGAAAAATTTGAAAATTGTTTACAAATATTTTTCATGGAAATGACAAAAATAGAAGTAAACAAGTTAGAATGAAATATTCGACTTTGCCGAATCTTTTATACCCTTGACTATTTTACCAACAAATAAAAAAACTAATGCCTTAAAGTATGCCTTCATTTTTTCCAAACTACAAAAATTTTAATATAAAATTAAACTATCATAACAAACATCGCTTGCAGCATTACCGTTGAGAATTTTTACCTAAAAGAATTCCTTAAAATTTTGTTTATTTTATAAAAACAAAAACAAAAGCAAAAAATATTGTATTTTAACAAAACTACTAAACTAAATTTTACTAATAACAAAATAATTTATTCATAATAATTTTTATTATTCCAGAAATAAAGGTTTATTCATAAAAATAGTTAAAATAGAATTCTTATTTCTATTTATTAAATTTATGTATTTTTTTATTAGGTCTTCAATGGGATTCCAGTCTTAAAAATCCCCTTGTAATAAATTTAAGACTGAAAGCATGGACTCACAAGGTTTGACCTTAAGTCTGTCTAACAATTTGTTTTTCATTTAGAAAAAATACGTCAGTTCTAAGAGCCAAAGTCAAAATTTAAATTAGGATATAAGTATTCACGAAATCTATTTTTTAATTTTAAATAGTTGTTCATAAACTTTATCATTAGCTTTAGTTTCTAACAGTTTCAATTCATTTATAAATTCGACGGGGTCTTTTTTTATAACAGTATATTTTAACAATCTCAAAATTATTAATTTCTTCCTTGAAATTAATATATAATGGGTCGAGATATTTCAAATAATTTAATTTCTCGTCATTTATCACATAGACTTAAAAAGTCGCCATTTAGTTCCATTAAAAAAAGGGGCCCAGGTGGTAGAAAGAGGGACGATTAAAATCACTAAACACTATGCTGATCGCTTGCTTTAAAAAAAAAAAACTTACTTTATGTTTACAACTAAACACCATATAAGCATAAATAAATATATTTATATACAGTGTTCAGCATAAATCTAAATACCCCTAATTCACTCACCTTATTACCCAAGTTATTCAAATATATATTTTAGCGAAATTATGAAATTAATTTGTGTTTTATATATTTGTTTCTAAAGTACAAAAAAAAAAAAAAAAAATCGAGGCTGTAATATAATATTAAATTCCCACAAAAAATGGAAAACCGAATTAAAAACAAACTGCGATTAGGACTCTCTCCATAACTGGCTGCAAGAGAGGAAAGCAAAAAGTCAAAGAAAATATAAGGAATGCTCCATTTAAAAGTACGTCCAAGATGGTTATTGAGTAAAAAGAGTGTTTTTGTAACAGTGTTGTTGCAGATATTAAACGTACATTCACAAAAACTGCTAGATATAATGCACGTATAGAACGAAAGAAATCATTTATCAAGGATGTTTATAGACAGAAACCGCAAGAACTCACCAATGGCTTTATATCGATATCAAATGTGTTCTGAAATAATTATTCTTTTCGAATGAAACTAATTTAATATTTTTAGGATCAGAAGGGCAACTTTTAGTATATAGCTAAAAATAAAAAAAGGTTGAAGAGTTGAAGCGCAAACATATATTTAATACTGTTAAGCAGTAGCAGACGGTGTTGGTAATTTATAAAATATTGGATAAATTTGTGACCTGAAGATTCTCAAAGAAAATCGTAATAAATTTGGGAAATTTTAAAATTCGTAAGGGATTATTATATTCAACCCGAAAATAAACCTAAACACATCGCAACTGATGGGAAAACGAGAAATGCATAAAATAAATACCCCTTATATCCCACAAACATTCCCAAATGTCGAGATATGAATCTGATTAAATCTTATGGGAATATTTAGAAAAACAATTGTAAAATCACTTACCTTCTGGAAAAGGAAATAAGAAATAGGATATTACACAAAAAAATAGCACTCTATTCCGAATCGTTTATACCAAATAAAAGCGTTTTAAGAAATACCCTACAAAATCTTAAATAACGCCTAAGATCTAAATAATTGGATAAATCCTTACTATACTATATTCAATACTTTAACGAGGTACCAAGACGCAACTTTTTTTTTATTTTGTTAAAGAATTGAATACATTTTTGTGTTTCTTTGTAGTTTATAAACAATCACATAAGATAATTTTAAATAAACGCTTGTCTTTAGAAAATTTTTTGATTAAATTTATAAAATGTTTTATACTCCCTAAAATACCAAAACTTATGCTGCATACTGTATGTTTGTATGTATATACAAATAAAGCCAGCATACACAAAAAAAAGAAAAAACACTGACAGTCATTACAGTGCTATCGTTGCTAACTAAGCAACGTCCAAGCATATTAAAAATAAAATATTTATGATCAATTATCAAACATTTTTGATTTTAGGTCTCACTATTATTATTTTTTGTAGATTCAGTTTGCATTAACCATTTCGTGCAGGAGGCGCGTAAGTTATAGCGGTTTTAAGTTGAATACATACAAAAAAAATTTTACAAATTAGAAGTTTATGTATAATTCTGGTAAAAATTATTCTCAATATATGACCAACTTAGTTTATACAAACAACAGCCACTTCTTTCTTATACAAAAAACAACAACAATAACTGAACAAATATATACTGGTAGTCAATTCAATGCTTAATCTCATATACTTATACACTGAGGCCCCGGTATGCATTTTAACGGGGACCGGATAATTACGACGCAAACAGAAATGAGTATTTTTAATATAATTACACCGTTTTCACAACAATTAGTTCCAAGATAAAAATACTTCAACCGAAAAAAAGTTAATCTTTAATAAAAAAGGAATATTTTTTACACAAATAGGTAAAATTAAAATACTTATATAAATGCTATATCGATTTTTTAACTAAAAATAAAAAATTTAATAACAAAGCCAATAAATCAATAAAATTTTCACACACAGTAACTTAAATTACTCTAACTCTCAGATAAGAAACTTGCTGTATATCATAACTACGCAACTCGAAACCATAACGGCGCAAATCGGAATATTGAAACAGCGACGCAAAGCGAAATGTCGCAAATCGAAAGGACTCAAAACGAGGCTAGAGTATGTAAGTGCTTTATGCCAATAACTTGATTGCTTATGAATTGATTTAGTTAATTCAAAATGTGAAAATTCAAAAAAAAAAAAATATTTGTGACAGATTTGTATAAAGAACGAAGTCTGTAGCTTACAAAAGGGCATAGTAAGGCCAAAAATGCATTTTGTCCAATATCTCAGTTACTTATCTAAAGTAAAAAATTTAGAAAAATATTTTCCATTTTTCTGTGCTGGAACAAAGTTTTTAGCTTATGTAAAGGCTTTAAAGAGTCAAAAATGGGTATAAAAATCGGGCTTTTAAAGACATCTCCGCCGTTTATGAAGCGATTTTGCTGAATTCACAAAAGCTGTAACAACCAACACTCGGACGGACATATATCGTTATTTCGACTTCGTTTCTTCTAAGGATCCAGAAACACTTTTTTGCTTTCAGACGAAAATTTTGGAAATTACAAATGGAATGACAAACTTATATATATATATATTCGTTACACCTGTGGTGAAGGGTATACAAATAATTGATAATTTTATTTTCTTTCTTTCACTTTTTTTATTCGAAAGTGTTCATATCATAAAGCAGATTCAGGGTGAAATTTCTTATGCCAACATATGACTGAAATGATATGGAAAACTAATGGAAGAATATTTAAGATTTATAAGTTTCGCAGTGAAAACAATTTTTATTGTTAATCCAATAGTTTAGTTATATTAGACAAATTTTATGGATTGATAGCAGAAATACTGTTGATATAAAATACTCTATTAGTATAATATGCATCGTAGATGATTAAATGCCAAATTGATTATTTTCAAAATATGTGAATTCTTTGTATATAACTAACAATAATTAATTTTCCCATTTAAAATGGCTAATGCTCAATAAATTAAATATACGAAAACTTTCCTAGTAATTTTAAACAAATTACTTTGCGGACTTTCCTTTACTAACTAAAACAAATTTCTTCATATTTAATGAAATGTCATCCAGATTGTTTTGTTTACTGTCATTTTTAAATACTATGGAATTTTAATATTTTATTGCAACTATATTGTGTAACTGCAAAACTTTTTAAAACTTTTTATAATGATAATTGAGAAAAATAAAATAATTTGTTTTTTTTTTTTAACTCGAGTGTAGACAATACAGACAATTGGTAGCAGAAAGTATCAAAAAATTAAAATTACAACAAAATGTTTAAGTCAAACTGGGCAAACAATGTTAAATAGTGTACAGTGCTGCCAGGAGGTTTTAAAAAATTATTCTAAATTGAACTTATGAAAGAACAAAAGAAGCGTTGAAAGAAATTTATACATTTTTGGAAATATAAATATAAATATATATATACATATATATATATATATATATATATATATATATTAATTAAACCTTTGTGACATATAAAACAATAATAAATTTTTTGTTACTTAAAATTTGCTTAAGCAATGTCTGAAAAAAGTCACACACACAAACAACAATACATGATAAATGCAACACAATTCTGGCTTTAAAGTTTAATGACAAGTGAATAAAATTATATCATTTAACTTGTGACATTTCATGGAACTTTGTTGCAAAAGTAGTATAAGGATATTATAGCCATAAATAGCAGTCACATTTTGTTGAGACATTTATAGTTTAATTTCTATAAAGTACAGAATCATTATCATCTACTTTTAACAAGTTCTTAAACATTTTATTTCCTTTCTTTTTTTTTATTGCAAATTTAAGCGCTTTATTGTCCAGTGGATACATTAAAGTGATGTGTGTACATTAAGTGATGTGGAGTGAAATTTTATTCAAAGCTGAAAATGGCAATTTTATTTAAGGCTTCATTTTATCTGAGTAAATGCATTTGGAGAACGAGAACCATGAGAATAATTCGTTAAAGAAATTTGAAGGATGGAAAAAAGAGCCTTAAAATAAGTTATCTTTTTAAGAAAGGAAGTTCAATTCAAGAGTAATATGCAGTCCTTAATGACTTTTCTCGTATTTTTATTTTTATTTTGTTTAAGGACTCATTAACATCTGAGAACTTAAATGTTTTACGATTTCTTTTCAGACTATCATCTCATAAAGACACGTATCACCGAGTTCAAAATATCGTGAGATGTTAGGATTTGATTTTTTGAGATATTTATATATAAGGTACAAATTTAAATCCGCAGTAAATATGCACTAAATATTAGGGTTGTCATTCGGAAATTATTCGATCATTCAAAGAACAATTTTTTATTATTTTCGAACAAACAAAATTTTTAGATTTAGAATAAAAAATTATTCAATCAATTTTTAGCGATTAATTGAATAATTTTCCAAGACGAGTTTTGTTTTATTTTTACGCCATTTGGAAATTATGGATCTGTTATGGGTGAATACGATTTGATTAACTCATGGAGCTAGTAGAAATTTTGACAAATGAATGTAAATTTTTATTTTTTAGAATTTATAGAAAAATGTCAGTGGAATAAATATTTACAAAAATAACATTAATTTTCAAATATTTTAAAATTTCCAACACATTGCAATCTCTAAAATTCTACATATTCAATATTTACACATTTATTTTAAATTTTTTAATAATAAAATTTAAATTTATCAATAATTTACAATGTTTTCATTTCATTCCAGTATTGCAAATTTATCCTTTTCAAGGCCTTTTCAATGTTGAATGTAGCATTTTTGTTTTGCTTTTAGCCGCAAAATTTTTATTTTAGGTTCTAGCTTTTTTTAGCTTTTTTTTTTTGTTCTTAAATTTGCCTTAGAAAGGACAAAATTTTAGTATCTCATCTGATAAGAAAATTATTTCTTATTTGTTTTTAATAATTTTCTTTTTACAGAATGATCTATTTAAGAATTTTTGTACATTAATTTTTTAAAAATATCGAGATTATTTATATTTTAGAAAAATTTTCGACTGCGCCGCTTCCTTCTTCAAATAAAATATAGATTGACTCATTATATTGACTGACTTAATCCGTTATTATAATTATATTTTAATAAGCTTCATTAACCATAGAAACTATTTATAAATACAATTAAACAAATCTTATAAAAGCGAAGAAACACACAAAAATTTCGAAATTATTAATTGAAAAGTTATTAAAATTCAGAAATGACAAATTACTTTAAAATATTTTTCATTTCATAACCCAAATTTCTATGGGAATTTTGTGGTCGATGTATTATTGAGTAATTTTGTTAGCAGCAGTTCTATGTTCTATGTATAAATTTATTACAACATATTTTTAAAAAAGTATTAACAACTAATGAGAACAAGAAAAAAATTAAGAAAAAAAAATTTAGTTCTAAATGCCTTTTCTGATCTTTTTTTAAAGTATAATTGCGACTCTTTTTTCTCCACACTGTTTCACACAGCAGGAATAGAAAATTTTCTCACCATAGAACAAATATTTTTGCACTAAAACTTTTCTACCGTTTCAAACACGCACTGTAAGTGTAAAAGGTTTGTTTAGTTGAGAATGATTGAATATTTCATTAGGATATATAAATATCTACACATATATTTTAATAGATTTATGGTCAAAACCTTTCACTAAAGTCTATTTGGAAAAAATAAAATAGCTTTCATAAAGATTTTATCAAACGTCTTAAAATTAGAACAAATGGGAAACGTTCTGGAAACTTTTCTGCGCATATAATTTTTTTTTAAATATTTGACAAAAAGTGAAAAAAAGTACATGCACATGTTTTGCTTTTCTGAAGTGTATAACTATTGTTTGTTAACTGTACTCAATCAATCAATAAATAATATCAAAAGTTGAAAAATATATTTTAGCAATATTGATAATTATTGATTTTTTTTTAGCAAAATCTAAAAAGAACGGAAAAACTAGATTTGCTTTTAATGCTATGTATTACCATCATCGATATTAAATTAAAGGATTTCTTTCAACACATCTGTTTTTATTAAAAAAAGCAATAAACGTTTTAAAGCCAAAGTGCTTAACCATGTTCTTAATGAATGATAATTTTAAAAGAAATTTTATTTGTCTGTAATTTGAACATTGAAACCGTAATTTTCTATTCCAGCAAAAACTTTTTTTGTTTTCGGTAATGGCAACTACTTATTCTTAGTACTGAGGCGTCACTATTATTTGCCTACTCTGTATTACATAAATAAGTACTCAATAGTATAATAGCATAGTAATATTGCAATCACGTGGATGAGTTAGCTAGAGCGCTGGATTAACAACCAGAAGGTTGTTGGTTCAACCCCATTCTCATGCTGTTAGTTTTTTTATAACAAAATGTCTAAAACATATATTTATACTTAAAAAAGTTTTTGTCACTTAGAAAATTAAGTGCGAGATGGTGTACTGAGTAAGACGCTAGTCATTAAAAATGATTGGTAAATTTGTGTCTAAGTTCAAATCTCACTGATGGCAATTTTTTTTTTTTATTTTTATTTTCGTTTAGGTACATATTTTTGAGTACTCTAGAGTATAGAAATAACTACATGAGTTTGTGAAAATCTCGAACAAAAATAACTAGTTATTCAGACAAAAAATAAGTAGTTTATTTTTGTTTCCAATTATACCTGCTGGCTTACCAGGAAAGCAAAGTTTTTGCTGGGCTGTTAATGTTAATTATTCAAACAATATATTTTATTATTCATTTCATTAATCGAAGAAAATTCAAATTTTATTCGACCAACTTCAATGTCGAATAATATATAACCATTGTCATGATTTGGCATGCTTTTGATGACTCTGCACTGTGTCACATTTATTCAAATTAAGGTAATTTCTTTCGCCATTTCTAGTAGTAGAAATTTGAAAAGTGCCTACAGCTTCAAAAATCAATATTGAAACTATTCTTTTTTTTTATTTAAAAGAAAACCTAATACTAAAATGTATCTACTTTTATAAATTCTATTTTTAATGGGCTGAAACTAAAAAGGTACAACTAGTGCCAATTTAAAAACACTATTTGTATATAAAAGAACATCCATAAAATAACATTTTAGAATATTGGCTGGGACTTTTTGCGATCTTAAAAAAAAAAAAAAATGTTATGTACCTCATATTAGTAATTTCTTAAGAATTATTTCCAAATTTTAAGGTACTTGCTAAAAATTTTTTATGCAAATATTACACTAAGATTGATGTGAAATCATTGTAGAATTTAGTGGAGCGATCTATACATGTACATGTAGTTCTGTTAAATTTTATCTCGATATTGTTATTTATGTGAGATTTTTAAAGTTAAATTGATTTTCGGGGAAGGGGGTATCATGTTAAATTTTGAACCTATCGTTGCGAAATTGTGTATGATGATTTATACATATACACAACTCAAATATATAAAATTATTGATTTTATGATATGATTATTGATTTTAACATTAATTTGAGATTTACGCGCTGTTTAGTAATTTGTAGGCTGCGGTATATACATGAAAGATATTTTTAATTGTGGAAACGATTTTTATAAAATTTGTTACAACGATCTGTATTTTTACAAAACTTATGTATGCTGGAATTATATAAATACAATATATTTCAGATATTTATATGCATTAAATCAATATTCCGAGAAAAAAATTGTGCGGAATGCACTTATAGTTGGACCAATCATGATCAATTTCAGCAGATTTTGCCTTTCTAACTCCATGTATCCAGTTTGAATAAATAATCTTTGAAATCATTGCAACTAATTCGGCAGATTTCGTAAAGTGGGATACAGTGGTTTAAAAGTATGTTAATGTGTTACTAAAACTTCAAAAATAATATCAAATTATTTTTTCAGAATTACGAATGTGCTTTAAATATATAACATAATTTCAATAAAGAATCATTTTCCATATTAAAATTCGAATAAGTATATCAATATGCCTTAAAACCACTAAAATGTCTAACAGAAAATGTGTTAGTCAATAAGGAAAAATTGTTATAATTTCTGATGCTATTGAGATCACTTATTGAAATTATTACATTATAACGACAAATTAATTGTAAACATCGTGTAAAAAAAATAATGAAAATTAACCTCAGTTCTTTCCAACGATACTAATTTTGTTGAAATCTGATAATGCAAATAAAACTTATTCAAGCTTAATTTTATTTTTTTTTCATTTTTGACAAAAAAAGCTCGAGGTGTCCAAATTTGGAGGTTCATACGCTATATGAAGCGTATAAAAGAGTAGATTATAAGTGACTAATTTCATTAAAATCGGTGATGGTCAGAATCCGATGGAATAACACTATAATAATTTTCTAATACACTTCATTAACCATAGAAATTATTTACGGATATAATTTAAAAATTTCTTGTAAATCGGTAAAATCGCACACAAATTTGGAAATATATTATCAAGATGGAATTATGGTCCAAAAATTACGAAATAACAATTCAAAATATTGAATAATTTTTCATATGAAATAAAACACAAATTTGTATTGAAATTTTTTGATTAATTTTTTATTGGGATATTTTGCTGGCAGCAGTTTTATACTTTATTTATAAATTTATTACAATATGTATAAAAAAATATGAAAAACTAATGAGAAGGAGAGAAAGTTATTTTTTAAATTAAAAAAAAACGTTAACTATTTTATGGCTTTTTTTTAAGCCTTTAGCCTTTCTTACCATTCATTTCTTCCTGGCAACACAGGCTATAATTTTGACCACAGTGTTTTTTTTTTTTTTTGCAAAATTACTAATAACATTGTATTGCAAATACTGCAAGGACTCAAACTGAAAAGTTTTATGGTCCACGGTCTATGTCGTTATCAGTTACAATAATTTGAAGTTGGAAAATTAGAAAAATTTAATTAAAACAAACCAAAGTTTTTTTTTAATTTTCCTATAATTTCAAATCTTTAGTATTACACTTGTATAACACAACAGCTCTCTGAACATAGAGGAACAATATTACTTTATTTATTATGACTCTATCACTATTCGATCAAAAGTTTTACGATGGTATCGTATGATTGGATCGTATGACCGGAGGGCCACATTAAAATATTTGGTTCCTAATATTTTTATGACTTTTTGAAAATATTGCATAATTTTTAGATTTTACTTCAGCATTTTTCGGTGCCAAAAAATGTCAGCTATTGGGAGACTTGCTGTAGTTTACTTTAATGATAATCTTTTTAACCCTTAAAAATAAATCAGTTTTGGCGGAAAATTAAATACATTTATCTAAACGCATTTTATTTAGGCATATCCAAAGCCCGGAGAAAAAACTGTAAAAATGTGACTCAATGATAAAATTTTGTCAAGATTTATTTTAAAATCCAGGGTGCCCAAAAAAATTAAGAAGTTTGTAGAATTTATGGTCAAAAATGCATTTTCGTAATTTCAAAAATTTTTTATAAAACAAATTATTGATTGAATCTATAGTTTAATCTGAAAATAGTTTTAGAAATCAACGTATATCGTGTAGAACTTAAAAAGGATGTGGAAGTTTCATGAAATAAAATCCTAAAAATATGACAAGTTAGCTCCCTTAATAAAATATGGGATGTCAAAAAAAAAAACACAACCAAATGCCAGAAGAGATAAAAATCTGTCGTAATCAGTTAAAAGAAAATCATCGTATTTAAGTTATTTGAACAAATGTGTAGTAAAAACTAAGAGTTTGCATGATTTAAACTCCTGTAAATTTTAAACCGTTAGGGATATTAATTTAATTTTTCGGTATTAAATAAATAATTTAGAAATTAACAAGATTCTTTTTCAATTTGCGCCTGGTATCTATTTTATTATTTATAAAAATATGAAAAAATTATTGAAAATAATTATTTTTTCTATGTAACTTAGCTAATAGTGATTGATATTTTCAGTGTTTTTGTATGTGGTGATATTTATTCACAAGATTTATTAATGGGTGCAATTATAATTTAAATAAGTGAAATTTGAAATTTTGAGAATTTTTTTAACTTTTCAACTTTAAACCGCTTTGGTTCCCCTCGCAAAATTCATTCACGCCAGGGATATCAATTGAAATTTTTAAATTGATCTTTTTTGCCACAATTGCACCAGAACAGAAAATTTTTATAAAATTATAACTTGAAGTTATGAAATGCCGTAGAACTCCCAAATTAAACTTGATACATTCAAGTTACTTTCATCGACATAAAGAAAATTGTAACTGTGTTTTATAGGCAATTTCGTACAAGATTTAAATTTATATATGAGTTAACGTGCAGAATTATATTTGTTAACTTTAAAGACGCTAAAAGTGCTTCCAACAAAAAAACAATTATAATAAAAAAAGACAAGAAATTAAAGAATATGAAAATTAAATTAAATTCAAATTAAAAATGTTTTCATTTGACTGGTAGCAAAAATAAAAAAAAAAAATAATAATAATAATAAAAAAAGCACAATACAACGTGCTCCCAAATATGGTTAATGTCATCTTTTATTATTATTATTTTTTTTTTTTTTGCTACCAGTCAACGTTAACAGTCAACGGGAGCAACAAAACATAGCTAGTATTATTTAACCTTTAATCTTTTGATGAATTATAATGGTATTTATATAAATTTTGATAACAGTTTATAATTCCTACCAATAAAAGCTTTTTATTTCTTCTTTAATCCTATCATAAATATCTTTCTTAATCTCTTCATAGTTTTTGCTAAACAATTAACTTTAATAGTACAAATTATATTATATGTGTTAAAAATCCTAATACGAGAATTTTATTTTAAAATAAAAACCTGACACTGGGTATCAATTATGAACATAGTTCTTTGTTTTAACTAATTTAAAATTTTTTAAACATTTTTGCAATTAAAGTTGAAACTTGGTTTCTAAGTAAGATGATTTTCTATAGCAACTTTATAAAAAAAATGATGTTAGAAATAAATTTAAATTGCACCAAATTGGTTATTCGTGTATCATTGTATTTTCAGTTTCGAATTTTACTAAACGAAGTACAACTTTTGACATTCCTGATTCACACTAACGAATTTTAAACGCTAAAATATTGCTTTTTTCATTTAAAGCGCTGTTAATGTGTTAAAAGAAAAAGTCCGAAAACAATTTTAGTCGAATTTTAAAAGTTTTTTGCCCATATTTTAAACAAATCATAAACAATATTTTCGACGTAAAGAATGAAATAGTTATTTAATTATCTGAATTTTCATATAATTGTGGGCATATTTATAGGCTTTTAAACCCGTGTTTTTCAAATCGTTTATACGGAAGCTAATTATAGCTGAAAAGTGGTCCCATAATGATTTTTTGGAAATAATAATAATAATAATAACAAGAATAATAATAATAATAATAATAATAATAATAACTTGTGAACTGTTAGAAACATCTTAATGAAATTTTACATTATCAAAGCTAAGGTGTTCTCATGTTATTTTAAAGGAGCTCAGATTCCTAGATGGCCAGAAAGGTGGTGGGTGGACCTTCCAAAATTGGTCACGCCACCCATATATCAACACTTTTAAATATAAGAAGTGATATGCGACATTATCAATTTCTTTCAAAAGATTATAAAGAAATTGAGTATTTAAAATCCTTTGGTTTAACTGTTGTACCACGCTGTGAAATAAAAGAGAAATTTTGAAAGAATTCAAAACGAATTATCAAGGTATTTTAAAAAAATTAAATTAAGATTTTGATTAAGTACATACATATATTTTATAGCAAATATTTTCTTCCTTATTTCCTTTCAACTGTTTATTTTATTTGATAATATTAAAAAATATAAGAACACTATAAATAAATATTTGAATTCCTTTTTTTTATGCTACTTAACAAGAACACAATATTTGCTGAGCAAGTTTTGTTCATTGCCTGTAATTTAAATAAATAAGAAATTCTTAGAAATGACTACAATTTTTTGGGAAAGATACTTATACCTTATATCATATGCTAACAGTGTGGTGCAAAACAAAATTAGTATTTTAATATTTTTTAGCATTTAGAAATTTAATTGGAACCATATAAACTAATAAAAAAAATAATTTTTGAAATTTGAACTTAAAATGCTAACTATTTAATTAGAGTTTCTAATATTATTGGCTGATCTAAAACAGTCTTAAATCTGAATACACTTTAAATGCGATATTTTACTTAGAAACCAAGGATTTTTATTTTCCTGATTTTTTTACACATTACTAAACATGAACTAACTCTAATGAAAAATAATTTTTGGCACTTGTCTAACAGCAATAAATAAAACAAATAAAAATAATAAAAATCCAAAATAAGAAACAGCAAATAAATATGAGTATAAAAGTCAACAAAGAAATCTTTAATGTGATATAAGTGTATGAATTTTATATAGAAAAATTTGTATATGAATGTTTGTATATGTGTTTTCAATTTTCTGTATAAATAAAATAATTTTCTCTTGCCTATTTTTTTTTTTTTGTTTTTTTTTTAATGAAAAAAATCGTTATATTTGGTAATAGAAATCTTAGAATTATATTCCAAAGAATTATATTTCTTAATATTTTATTGGCTATGCTAACCTCATACTTGTGAAAATATAAACACAACTTTATGGGGCATAAATGTTTTTCAGAGAAATATTTCAATACAGTTATTTGTTTCTCATGGAAAAAATAATAAACAAATAAATTAATTAATAAATAAACAAAAAATTTTAGCGTATTTGTTATATGCTAAAATTAAATTCATATTAACCCTTTATTTGATTTGTAGCAATGTATTTGTTAATTTAATGTGGATTTAAAATTCTATATAACTCTGGTTTAAAGGGTTACCGAACGCCAGCATATTAATTACTTTTACCTCGTTCGTCTTATTTTTATGTGGAAAACAAAATCTACAAAAAAATCTTCATCTAAAATGGCATACAATATTTTCCAAAAAAAGCTGATGATATAAAAGTAGCACTCTTTAAAATAGGGTAATTTTAAGTTAAACATTTTTACACATTTTTGCACATTTTATCAGAACAACAGCTTTGACTAGATAATATTAAATTATGTTTGAAGTAATAATTTTATCAGTTCCATATTTTCAATGTTAGTTAACAAAAAATATAATAACAATATAGCATAACATTCCTACATTGTACAGTGGGATAGAATTCAAATTTTATGGAAATAAATCTGTAATTTCTAATCGGCTGGTGGGATTTACATAAAATTTCACACAGGCGTACCAGAGGAGAATGCAATTTTAAGTTTGGATGGGGCTCCTACAGACCATTTAGAAATGAAACTATTGCGGCTCAAAATAGAGTATAGAAAATTTTTTAACACTTGCTAAATTTTTGTTTCTTATGTGATTCCAAATATTTTTGCATTTTCTTAAAGCTCCTGATAAGAACTATCAACTGTCTCAATTTTTCAAAATCTTGGTACAGTTTTTTATACATATTGCCAAATATTTTTTGTCCGATTTTTTAAAATTTTGTCTAATTAGTTAAATAATAAAAATTTCTACCGAATAAAAGAAATTCTAAGTCGATATCTTTTCTGAGTCCGAAAATAAACAATTTTGATTTTGTAAATTGCAAAAATTAAGATTTTTTGTGATTTTTTGGCGGAAAAGGTCTCTTCACTCTTTTTTCTATAAAATAAAATTTTCTTAAGAACATTTAAAAATCTTATACCTTTCTGACGGAGGCGATTCCACAATTAAAACCGAGTCCAATAACCACATACAGCTAAGTATAGTTTTTCCCGAATTTTATATATTTTTATCGGAATTTTGATTTTAGAATATGTATATGTTCTAAATCCCAGAGCCTAATTCAAAATCTCCTTTCGAAATAGGTCGAGTTGAGCTGATTTAATTTGAGAATTATTAAAGGAAAACGAGTGTATATACTTATTCGGCCAACAAAAACGCAAAAAACCACAAATTTGTTCAATTTTCAACATAAAATAAAATTTAAAATTTATGATCAGAAAAGAGATCGATTTCAAAGTTTTTCAGTTCGATAGATAATTTTGGTGTAAAACTAGTTAAAGTAAAGTCTAGCTAAATTGGTCAGAAATGTTTTTCTATATGTGGAAAAAACAAAACCAAGATCATGCAAAATTGAGATAATTGATATTGGATAAGAATTTTATATAAATTGAATCAGCCCAAGGATTTATTTCCAAAAAAAAAAAAAAAAAAATCAATCACTATGTATTGTTCACTTCCGTTACAGCCATTAAACTTATACTATTACAAATGTTCTTTGTAAACATTTTAACAATATAAAAATTGATACATTAATTCAATTTATCTTTAATATAATTGTGAAGAAAATGTTTCATTTTAACAAGATTTATTAATATTTAGTCTTTAAATAACCGCCAATCACTGACAAAGCAAATAAGGAACACTTTGCTTTTGTAATTTTATTGAAGTAAAATTACATAAAAATATGAACATGAACATTAGGGTAAACTCTTTTGTATGGAGGTTAGATATGGTAATAACATTTTAGTTGCGTCTTTACATTACATTATCTCTAAGTTATCATTTTGTGAGCTGGATCAAAATGAAAAGGATCTTTTTTTCGGGTTTTTTGGATGTTTTTCGTATTTTTGCAAAAGGAACAATATAAAAATTTGGCATCATAAAATAGGCCTTTGAGTCGCGCATTCAATAATATAACAAAACTTTTGGACCAGGTCAAAATTAGCGAAATTTTGCAATTTTTCGCATGTCGAAACAATCATTTGGATATTTGAAATTTTGACAGTGGTTATATCGAAACAGTTTTTTTCCGTTCTTTAAATCGTCCTTGTTTGAATTTTATTCAAGTTTTTCGAAAAATATTTTTCTTCATACACAAATATTTCCATATGAGGAGAAATTAAATGAAATTAGCATCAATGTGTGCGTACTTTCTAATGATATATAACATTTTATACTTCTGTTAACAAACAACGTAATAAATTAAGTTTGAGTCTTAAAGGCCTTTTTAACCTTTAAAAAAAATCCGAAAAACCCGAAAAGGGATATTTTTTATTTTTGATCTAGCTCAGGAAAGATAATGTCAGGTTGAAAATTTTGAAAAACGATATCCTAGAATGAGCTGGAAACTTTAATATCATATTTTCTTTCCATACAAAAGAGCCACCCTAATGTACATATATTTATGGTTTGTTGTTAATCAATGACAGCATAATCAAGCCATCTCTAATTTTGTACAGCTCTTTGTCTTGAAGTTTATCCTTGGACATATGTATGTACATAAGTACGTAAATATTAGGGTATTCATTTTACTCACTTTTTCATTATTCGATTAATCAAATTTACTCTTTTTAAACTAATCGAGCAATCAAGTGAATCATTTAAATTAAACGAGTTATTCGAATAAACTAAACTATTTACTAAAAAATAAAACAAGCTATCTCAGTTTTTATTAAAAAAGAAAAAATTGCATAAATCTTAACAAATAGCTCTACATTAATTGAGAGCACAATAGGAGTATATTAGGTTTGTCATTCCGTGTGCAACATGTTGAAAAAATTATTTAAAACTTCATGAAGTATATATAGTATGGGTCCTGGTAAGATCCTGAGTCGATCTAGCTTCTTCCGGCTTTCCGTCTGTCTATTAAAAGCAGGGTAGGGCACGGGGCGGACCACCTGAGGGGATGAAATTTGGATCAAATATCTGCTTATGTAAGATTTTTTTGGTATGGAAGATATGCCAAATCGGTTCACAAATAAAAAAAATGATGGGACAGATACTATAAAAATCACCGAAACTCTAGTGTATACTTTTCCGCCGATATCTCGTAAGCAAAAGCATGTACGACAACGAAATTTTGTACAAATTTTTCGAAGAAATCCAAAATGAACGTGATCCACCTGCTTTACCGCCTACCTACCATATAAGGTGAATTTTTTAATTAGGGTGGCACAAAAAGTTTCAGATGGTGGGTATAACTGATTTGTCCAAGCCGAGTATAAAATTCTTACCTGTTCTTTTTGGTTTTTATAAAGCCATTATTTTTCTATATTTATTTAATTCTTTGATAGTTAAATCAAGAGATTCCGTAAAAAGGGAAAATTAAATTCTGATAAGGCATGTTTATAAATAAAAAATTTTTCATAAATTAAATAAAGAAGTTCTGCGGTTTTTAACATAAAGTGTAATTTTACTGCTCATTACTATTCAATTTTTAGTTCAAATCCCTTATATATCACAAGTTTCATCAAACCCATAATCATATTTATTCTCTAAACTAGTACTTTAGTACTTTACTCTAGTACTCTAGTACTTTATTGGTATATGGACTTCATACTTGAATATATAGACTGCAATTTCTTCAAAATTAAGTTCAAAATCTTCTATTTTTTTATGGAAAACTTAATATAAGAAGAAGAATTTTTTCCAAACCCAAATTATAAATAAAAAATGATTTAAATTTGGCGTTTTTTATTATTATTATTATTTTTTTTACTTTAAAAGTGATGTTTATACATTTGATTTCATTTTTGTAATCGAAAGCGATTCTTAATTATTTATAATTATATTAGGGGTTCCTTTTACTGTTTTTAGTGTCACTTGGCGGTATACTAATACATTTAGATTTTACACATTTAAGAGTTATTTTCAACTAAAATTCTTTAAAGAACTAAAATTAAAACATCTTTAAAACGAGTTAGCAAAATAAAATATTTTTTACTCGAATTATTCGATTTATCGGTATAATTTTACTCAATATTATTGATTTTAATTTAATCCAATAAATATTTTAATTTATCGCCTAACCGAAGAAATATTATTCGAGTGAATACCCTGGTAAATATAAATTTATGCCTGTTTGTGTAAAAAGTAGCTTATATAAATTTAGTTGTCTGATTTATGGAAAGTAATTTAACGTTTTTAATACTAACATTTCTGAGCAATAACATAGTAGCTATTTTTTCAAAAATATTTAATAATAAACGAATAAAATTTTTATCTTAGTATATGTGCGATATTTTGTGTTATAAAATAATTTGACAAATTACAAATTTTAAGCTGATTTATTAATGAATGAATATAAATTCAGGATCATGATTTTTTATATTATATTCTAAATTAATTTAAAATATTGATGAGAAGTTATCTGAAATAATTTAATTAGATTATATGCGTTTTTTAAATATTATTATTTTTAAACATAGAGTATTCAATATTTATTCTTACCAACTTAATATTAATTAATGAAAAAAAAGAAAACGTATTTAATTTGCAGCAAAAAATGTGCTTTAATTAATAATTCAGGAAGAATATAAAATTTAATTTTTATGAACTTCATTATTTTGGGAAAATGTTCTTATTTTGTGTAAAGTTGTATGCCCTAAATTACATAAATCTTCTGCATTGATCGCTTCACTTACAGTTCATTTTCAATCCCCAACGCTTGACTCAAAAAATTTAATTTTAAAAATTATTACGACTTCGCGTTGAAATTTTACGTTATCACTGATAAATGAGAAATAAAAATAATTTCAGGATTTCCGACATCAATATGTATATGAAATTATAAAAATTAATTTTCTTAATGGACCTAAATTTGAAAATAAAAACTAACACAAATAGGAAAAAATAAATTGACAAAATAACTCTACATGCAAAATAATACGAAATTGATTCGAATTCGTATTGCTTAGAAGAAAAATTTTATTGAATATGATTATTATATTCGTATTGCGGAAGTTCCCACATCGGCGGAGATAAAGCGTTACAGCGTTACATCTAAACAATAAGAAATTAATACGTCTGGAAGAAAAATAGGCAATACTGCTAGATAATCATCTACTTGAAAAAAAGAAGATGCCGCCATGTAATCTTCTGGAAGATGTAATAAATATATGGAAAAATTATCACTAAATAAATCTTGAAATAATATAATGAAAAAATCTTTTACGTCTTGTAGAGCATGTGTGCACATAAATCTTAACATCCAAAAGCACGAAAACTAAAACGCTCATATAAAATATCTATTTTTTGCTAAAAGCAAACAAATTTCTTCAATATTTTTTCATTTTTGAACAACTTTTCGACAACTTAGAAAATTGTGACTAAAAAATAAAAGTATTGCATTAATTTCTTCCAGATGATCTTAATAGAATATCATTAATTTATTGTGGAGGTGTTAATTCGCTTACTAAAAAAAGGGCAATATTTTGAGGATAAAAATAATAAAAGAAATTAATTTCATATATTTTTTGTTGTTTATTGCCTAATTATCTTTAAACTAATAGAAATGCAATATTGGAAAAATATTGCTTTGATGATTTTCGTCCAAATAATAAAAAGAAGATACCTCGTAAATTTGTTCCAGGAAGATATCTTCCAAATGTTTATAGGGAAAAATCTAAATTTTTTATAAAATTATGAACTAATAGTTTTTATGCTTTTATTTTAATTGAATTTAAAAAGTAAATAACAATTTTTTACATGCATTTTAATATATTATAACTTCAAATTATGTGATTGTTTATGCCAACGCCTGAAAATTTTAGGTGTTGAATTTGAAGCTTAGAAAGATAAATTTTCTGACGCGGTAATTTTTAAAATTCTATATTAATACATTTTTACTTGAAATAACGTAACATGAGGTGTTTCTATAACTATCAACCACTTCAATATTCAAGAGATTAACAATATAATATCTACAAAATAGGATATTCGTAAAAGTCATCAAAAGTGATGTGTAGTGATTTATAAAATAAGAGCATTAATTTTTTTAAAAAAAGAAATATAATTTTTCATTAAAAATTCAAGAATATTAATTTTTGGTGATTTTTCGACTTTATATTTTTATAATTTATACTACCATAAGCGGGAAGTAGTGTTGCCAGTTTAGCCTTTTTAAGGCTAAACCTTTTTTTTACTTTTAGCCTCAAAGCTTTTGCTTTAGCTTCTAGCTTTATCTCTAGTCTCTTTTGATTCTTAAAATTGCTTTAAAAAGGCTAAAAATTTAATATTTCAACAGAGAAGAAAATAATCATTTATTTACTTTTACAGAATCATCCATCCATTTTTTATTGTGTATTTTTTTTTTGCTTTATTTATAAATTTATTACAATATATTTTTAAAAAAATATCAACAACTAATGAGAACAAAAAAATTAAAAAAAAAAAATATTAGCTTTTTTTGGGGCATTAAGTCTTTTTTGATTTTTCTAAAGTACAATTTAGCAACTTTTTTTCTCACCTCCTTTTAACACCGGTGGAGAGAGTATTATGCGTTTATACTGACGTTTGTAACACCCACAAATAATTGTCTAGGACCTACATTAATGTATACTAATTGGCTTAGAATCACTTTCTAAGTCGATTTAAAGATGAAATTTGACATATGTGCCTTCTATGGTTCGATGATGAACGCTATTGAAATGGTTGTGATTAGTTTATTATTTCACCTAGCCGCCCATACAAATGTTCCCCCGGAATTGGGGTTTAATGATCATAAATGCTTTAGACAGACCAGAATCCTACCCAAATAAAAGTTAGAACCACTTTCATTCTTAAGATGGCTGATTTTGTCCAGAAATTTTATTATAAAATGTGGTAATTTTCATATAAAAAAGTGGCATACTTACATAAAGATTTGGACATTAGAAAAGATTGTAAAGATTTGATTATTTTTTCACCTTTTTTATTAAAATTTCCATTTTTTATTTTCTGGAAACTTTTCATTTCTTTTGGGCGATTTTTCTCTATTCACTTTGGGCGATTTTGCATCGTGTTATTTTACTGGCAGGCATTATTTTTTTTAGGATTTATAAATTTTATTTTTTTAAGTTAGTCAATCATATAGTTTTTAAAGAGAATAAAACATTTAATAATTGAACTGAAATAATATCATAATTATCATGAACACAACCTAATTGAAATCATTTAAAAATAGCTAGTATATATTTTCGATTGTTACTAATTTTTCGTGATCCTACCGCAATTATTTGTATTTCTTCTTGGTATTTTCCACAACCGTACACAAAATCTGTGAAAGTAATTTAAATTAAATATTTATGTTTAAAATTAGTTCTATTGACTTATATAGTTTACTAATATTAAATTATTTATTTTTGGAATAATTTAAAATTGAATACCTATGCAAGTTATTTGTATAAATAATTGTAGGTATGTATTTATTTAGTGATTTCAATTATTAATTTGCCAATTAATTTATTTCAATAAATTATTTTATAAGTTGCGTACATTCCAGGATAAATTAAAGTAAATTAAATCTCTATTTATATATATGTGACAGTAAAGGAATTTCATTTTGGAGACAAGTAGACAAAGAGAAAAGTTGCTATGAGGTTTGACATAAAAATTGACAAAGTAGATTGAACAGTTTAAAATATGACTTATACTACGTTTCCACCATAGAAAAGTCAACCAGAAGATCAACTCTTTCTAAAAAATTTCACTCTTTGCTAGTATAAAAAAAGAGTAAAAAATTTTATAATTAATAGTTGGTCTTCTAGTTAACTTTCCTATGGTCTCCATTTAACTCAACATCCAGTTTTTAGTAAAGCACTCGGAAGTGTGATGTTTTGTCACTTTTTAAGGACTTAAAAGTTTTAAGAATATATATTTTTTTCAAAAAATAATTCAATTATTTACCACCATATTTTTCAGCACTATTGGTATCAAATGAAAGCGAGTAATCTGTAGAAGTCAAAATAAGTTTTTACTTTCATTCGTTAGAACGAAAATTTTGAAAAATTTTCCTTAAGAAATTTTAATAATTTTTTGTAATTTTTCAGGTTTATTAAAAATAAATGGTATTTAATGTTGTGATTCATTTTGAAACAAAGTATTTTTTTATTTTTTTATTTTATTGGTCCACAAAATTATCAAATTTCGAAATTTTTTGATGCGCCTCTATATTTCCGTTAAGCTTTACAAACACCATATAATTATGCCAATTATAGTTAATTTAGTACTATGCATTGGGTGTGCCTCAGCAAAATCTGTTTTGACGAAAGTATCCCATTTTAAGTTTCGATCAATTATATTTATAGCCGTTCTTTTATTTATATATCCAAAACTTGTACAAATAGCAATTAGCTATAAAAAATACAAAAACAAAAAGCCCATAAAAATCTTTTTATTAAATTTATTTTTATTGCTCCTTTGACAACAAAAAGCTAATTTCACGCAGTAATCCATGCTATTCCATTAGAAACTGTCAATGTTTCTGGCGAAAATCTTGATTTCCAACCTTTGAGACTATCTACTGTGTTGACTATTTCGGGGATATCAACGATATACAGCATAAAATATGCACAATTACAACAATCATCAATCCCTATTTCAATATTTGTATACCGTTAAGAGACGCCAAAAAAAAAAAATAATAATAAAAAAAAAATAATAATATTTTAACTGTTGAAAGTCTGCACAATAACAAAAATGATGCAGAATTTATCTAAAAAAAAGTTAATTATTTTTTAGCACTTTTTATAAGTTTTTGAAACTTTAACAGTAGTTATGATTACAAAATGAAACCTATGGAGCTAAAATTGTTCACTCTCTTAACTTGAAGTCTTGTGAGCTCAGATCTGTAACCCGTTCATTTAAGACAGTAATACCACAAAATTTATTAAGGCTTAAACTAAGTTTTAGCTTGGCTATAAATTTTTGTTAATGGCCCATATATAATTTTATGAAGTCTACCATTAGCAATTTGATTTGAGAGTGATTAACACTCGATAGTATAGAAAACATCAAATTCTATTTTAACTTTTATGTTAACAAACAGAATGCTATACACATCCATACAATCAAATTCGAATGATCTCTGTAAAGCTATCTTTAAGAAAAGTATAAAATATTTATATATATGACCTTAAGTCATTTTTTAATTAGAAGAGAATAAGTAAATGGTGACGGTATGGCAACTTTGTGTGAAAATAAACTATTTAAAATTGAAATTCAAAAACACCTATAACTTTTGCTATAAAATATTCTTTATATACTTTTCTTCGAAATGTTATTAGTAAAAATCTTAGTCTTCGAGTTAACTCAAAATATTATATTTCAAACATGAACAAGTAAAAAAGTTATATTCGGTTTGGCCGAATCTGTTAATGCCACCATCTGCAACTTTTCGTACCACCTAGGGTAATCGACTAGATTTTCCAACCGGTTTCCCTTAGTTTAATAGCTATCGGTTTTTTGAAAATGTTCGTTTTTCGAATAGAGACTAAACCATTTTTTTAAACACATAAAAGCGATTTTAAAAACAACATTTTATTTTAAAAAATGCACATGTTTAAATATTAATATTTGAATGGAAATTTAGTAAAAATTTTTAAATTAATTAATATACAGAAAATTAATTTCTTGTTATGTTTTATAAATATATTTTAAGGTTAAATTAAAATTGACGCTATAAGCATGGTTGCCAGAAATATTTGGTGGAAAATCGTCAAAATAGTCAAATCGACTATTTGAAATCATCAAAAAATCGTCAGTATCATTGTCTACTAAGTCTGATAACTTTCAGAGAAAAAATAAGTAAGTCATAGTGCGATTCCAATAAATGTATTATGACTATGAGTTATTTAGTACTACTATTTAAGGACATCTAATACTTTTATTATAAAATTAAAGGTTTCTATAAAAATTGCGAAAGATTTTAGGCCTTTTGTGAACTGTTTAATAGCATTATATAATAAAAGTGTACATAATTGAATGGAATATAATATTATATTGGTTCCCTTAAACTTCTTCTATAAATGAACCATTTAAATTGACATATTTAAGAAACCATTTATTTTAATTATTAATATTTATATAGCGACTAATTTACATTAAAAGAAAAATATATAAAAACTACTGAAAATAGTTCTGAATTTTCTTCTAGAAAAAATTGTCACATTTGGAACAAAAATTGTTAACATTTTTAGAACCAAAAATCAAAGTTGGTAAAATTCCGTAAAACCCGGCAACTATTCGAAAACAGGTTTCTCCAAAGAGTCGAATGATCGATCATTATATATGGTATGTGGACTATAAAGAAATTTCGTTGTCGTACATGATTTTGTTTGTAAAAAAGAATGAACTGGAATTACAATGGACATACTGTGTTTCTGGTGTGTGGCCCATAAATTTTTTGTTTATTAACAATTTTGCCCACTCTCAATATTAAACTAACCTTATATAAAATGAATATTTGAGACAAATTTCCTACCCCTAATATTTCCGTCCCGAGTACAGCTTTCAACAGACAGACGGACAAAGCTAGGACGTCATAGATTTTTCACGAGGACCCAGAATATATATATATTTTATGGGGCTTTAGATGATTACTTCGACATGTTACACACAGAATGACGATTCCAATGTATCTCCCATTATTTTTTGATGGTGGGTATAATACGTTGGTATACGGTTCTAAACATGAAGTTTAAGAATCCATACACCAATAAGTTATTGAGATGCTACAAGTACTTCAGTTGTACGTGAAATCTAGTAAGAATATCGTATATTAGACTTATCTTTCCATATTGATATGATTGATTTATGAGTATGGTTTACTTTTCCCTTGCATACTTTTTATAGTAATCCTTATACTAGAACAACTCAGGTAAAACCATAAATCTTTAAAGTTATGACAACACCATGAAATAAAACATAAAAATAAATACATAAAACGTAAAATTCATAATTTGTGTGTTTATTGAATGTAAAAGAGAATAGAGAGGATATTCCATACGTTCGTACGGCACGTATATACACGCAGAGAAAAAATATGGTTACAGCATTATCACTACAACAATATTGTGTTCTCGTTTTTAATTTTCTTGAATTTTAATAACTCTGTTTTCATGACAATAAAGTTTTTGTTTAAAATTTTTCATTTAATATTTACATACAATAAAAACTTTAATATGGTTGACTGCAAAAATTATATATTTTTAAATATCTTTACCAGAAACAAAATTTTATTAATATGAAAAATATCATTACTTCTATATCCATTAAATATTTGAAATTTGTTTCCTTGTTCTTACACCATACTCTGGTATTGTCTCTTTTTAATATTATTATTCTAATAACAATAAAATATTTCAAATACATATATATATACTTATCCTTTTCACAAAACTTAGTGGAAGAATCCATAACTTTTCGTTTTTAATATTTTTTTTCCAACTTAATTTTAATTATCACTTAGTTTATACATGAATAAATATAAATAGAAAAGGTTTGGTTATACTCGATGTGATTTAAGGTTTAGTTAAAAGAACATATCTCACATTTGAACCACATATGTTTATACAAATGATTATATTTAATGAACAAATAATATGCAAATATTTCTCCTCTATTATTTGCAATAAAAAAAAATTTATAAAAATAATTGGATAACTATATAATTGAATGGTATAATAATATAGAATAATATAATAACACAAATCATAATGTGATAGAATGGGATAATTATGTTGTAAGATTGTTCAATTATATGTAAAACTAGAATCATAACATGAAAAAACAAACCGTAAAATCGGACAGAATATGAAAAAATGGAATCCTAATTATTATTACTTATAAATATTTCACTTTTTCGCTGTGATGATATGTTCCAATTATTACATGTTCCTCTTAGATTATTGTCCTCCAACTATATCTTTTCTCTGCGTGTAATTTTTATTACACACACAATAGCTTACTTACAAAGAAATAGTAAAAAAAAAGAAATGTAAAAAATGCAACGTAAACTGGTGAATTGATTTAATGACCAAATTGAGAAATGTAGTAGAATGGCATCAGTAACAATTTATAGCTTATTCAAAGAGCAGCGACCGTTTTTCTTTCTCCCTTTTACAGCTCTCAATTGAGCAATAGCTGACAAATTCTTTTGTGTGAAACTTTTTACTATGTTTTTTTTTTGTATTTTTCACTTTTTCTTTATTCAAAGGAAAACCCTTTTCTTTTTTAATTCTTTGTTCCTTTTCTGTTACTAAAAAGGAATATGAATAAATTGAACGCAAATAAGTATGTATGTATATATATGGACCATTACCAAAAGTTTTTAACCTGGCTGATACTGACTTTCATCCCTAATAAGTCTTATGGTAATACTGTTTTAAACGAACACGTTACAGATCTAGAAATTAATAAACTGCCAAATTTTAGCAGCTTAGGTTTAGTTTTATAATCATAATTATTGTTCAAAATTTAAAAACTTATAATAGAGGCTACAAATTACTTAATTTTTCCCATTCCTCTACACTTTTTGTTCGCGCGTTTTTACTTTTTGATCTCATACAATCTTATATAAACTACCTTCCTTATTATTGTGCAGACTTTCAGAAGTTACATACAGGGTACACAGAAAAACTCATCAATTACCAAAAATATTAGTAAATAATTTATTCAATTAAAAACTTTTTTTTTTTAAATTTGCACCTCTCACCAAAATCATTATATCAATTACTAAAGACTGTAAAAAATGAAAGCAGAAAAATGTATCCAATTAAAAAATTGATCAAAGCAATCAAGTAGATGATTGAATGAATTACAAATTTAAGTGAGAAATAATATCTTACATAAATTTTATTTTTATTTTACATTGTCTTGAATTTCTTAAATTTAGATGCAAAATGAAACAACTGTGCTAACTGAAAAATATAAAGTAATAATTTTTTCTGTGTAGTAAGATTTTAAGGACAATATTTTTAAATTTTTTTTTATTTTATTTTTTTTTTTTTTTTTGAACGGGGTCTGTGCGCATCTCAATGAAATACAAATTATAAGCAAGAATTGATATCTATTGTAATTATGCGTGTTTTGCGCTATATCCTGTTCATGTGCCTGAAATGGGCAACGCAGTATATAATGACAAATTCTTGAAAACAAGAGCGAACATTTTCACATTCACAGTTTGTAATAGTTTCAGTTTTTTTATCATCTTGAATAATAAAACCGAAGGAGCATTAAAAATAAATTTAATAAAAGAATTTTATGGACTTTTTGAAAATTACGCAAAAATTTCACTTTTTTAAACTTAAACTTAAGTCAAATGTCGTTGATAGTTGAATACGATACAATTTTCTCAAAACATATTTTGCTAAGGCACATTGCATGGATACCATAAAATTGGTCATATTTGGCATAATTAGGTGGTGTTTATAACGCTTAGTGGAAACTTAAAGACGCATCAAACAATTTCGAAACATAAAAATTTTATGAACCAAATAATATTCATGTGGCTTTAAAAAGGATCACAATATTAAATAACATTTCTTTGTAATAAACTGCAACAAAATATATTTTCATATAATACATAGAGAAATAATTTTGATACGATCCGAATTTTTTGAAAAATTTTAAAAAATCGCGATTTTTAGTATATTGAAATTTTTTATATTATGCTAGGAAACTATAAAATATGTCACACTAGTACCATCAAACACTACAAATATCATAAATTTTATTTAATTAAATCTACTGAGTTCGATTTTGATATTATGCATAATTTTTACCAGAATTATACATAAACTTCTAGTTTTTAAAAATGTTTATATGTTCAACTTAAAACCGCTATAATTTTTGCGCCCCTGCATGAAATGTATAACGCAAACTCATATATTTATTTTGTATATTTTAATGTGTCATCAAAAACAAGTAATTTTTTTAAGTCCTAAAATCAAGAATTTTTGATAAAGGCCCATATATATAGCATACAAATATATGCATACTATATAAAAATAATAAGAAAAAACAATATTTTTGCTAAGAATGTTTATATACAAAATCGAAGAGTTCGACAAAGTATATGCCCTAAAGAAGAAATAAGGAGTAAAGAATGGAATTAAGGACTGCGTACTTATTTATAACTTTTTATATATGTGAAAAAAATTAGTACCGTTTACTTACTTATAAATTTTACTACTTTCAGCAACTATATGCCAAATTTTGTTGTAAAACCGTAATTCAAATTTATATCCAAAATACAATGAGACCATATTAAACAATTCTTATGAGTGCAGGTAAGTTGAGAAATTCAGTTTTTTGTGTCATAAAAACTGCAAAGAATTCATGATCAGCAAAAGGACCCCTAATAACAGAAGAAAAATTGATTTAAAGGCTGTAGGATCGCAGACGAAACAATATGTATTTTAAGGGAAATCTCTATATCTCTGGATGAAATATGACTAATTTATTAAACTGCTTACTAGAAAAGCTTAAAAGAGGTAGTCTGAAGAGCTACAAAAGAAAAAAATTTCCTAAAAGGTGATCAAAAGCACGTCCTGGCGGACCTTTTATAACATCCTGGTCATGAATCTTATATCACAAATATATCAAATAAATATCGTATAAAAAAATCAAAATTATGGAATAAACTATTGGTCTGGCGAGTCATTTGTTCATGTGGGGAAAAAAGCACTTCATATATAACAAATATATGCAAATACATAACGAGTGCCGTCATAAAAGATTCCTTCCTATCATTTGAAATCATACCGTATTCTTATTTGTTTGGCATCATCCCTCTACTCATTATTACAACAAAAAAAGCAACTTAGTGGTATCAAATAAATAGTGTTGCTATGTATCAAAGGAAGCCAATACACTAAACTAACCCGAACTCTGCCCGTTTTAAATATATTTTGTCGTAGTAAAAAAATATTTTAAAAGTACCTAAAGCTGTGAAAAAGTAAAATAGAGTTTAAAAAGAGGTCGACCCGTTCCGACAAAAGAGTAATCGAAAACACAATAAAGCTTATATTTAGGATATTCCACAAAACATTAAATATTTTAGTAAAAACGAAAAACAAATAAATTTCCGAAAGGATTAACCCATTGGTTTCGTTTTTAAAACTAAATTTTGTGCACTAATTTTTTCGTGCGCAGTCCTTACATATATGCGAACGTGTTGGAAGTTTTTTTGCCGCAATATATGTGGCAGACAAGGGTTCATAAATAACTAAATATTAAATTAGGAAATGAGAAATATGTTAGATGCTGCGAAGCAGCTGCTACTTTTTTTAAAGCTGACTGGTAGTAAACATTAGTTTCTTTTACCACAACTATTGTGACTTTGAATTTGCGTTGAGAAATGAAGCCTATGTTACTATAATTTTTACTACTGACATGCATCATATAATCTAAGGAAGCATTGATTAAAATATTTCTGTTACTCCAAAAATACAACAAGTTTTACATGATTTTTTCTTATCAGATGCACTGGTAAACTTTCTGCAGATCATGGATTTACTAACTAATGTCTTTAGAGCACTAGGAACTTTAAGTTCATGCTACATTGAAAACTTTAAAAACTATTTATTAATTAAATTTGGAGGCGCCCATTTGATGAATATATATCTATATATCTATATATATATATATATATATATATATAGCTTATATATTATATATATATTAAACCCTTTAAGTTTACCATGGTTTTCATGGTTTTTAGCGAATATCAAAATGTTTAAAAACATTAATACTTACCCATAATATATTAATTAAAAAAATCTAAGTTTAATTACAAACTATAAAAAAGAAAAAAAAAACCGAAACTAAATTCTTATTTCCGTTCTTATGACCAGGGAGTGTCAAATTTGCCCTCTGAGAGAATTATTTCATGTCTAGATTCAGATATTAGTATTAGGGTATTACGAGACTATTGTGATGAGATTTCTCTACACAACTATCTTATAAGATGAACTGCTAAAAAAATGCATATATACGAATGTTTGTTTGTGTGCGTGCATGTGTATTTTGGTAATTACAATTTTTTTTTTAAATTGTTTTTTTTTTTTTAATAAATATTGTATATTTTAAAATATTGTATAAAAATTGTGCTACAAAAGTGCGAATTTCTTAAATAAAAAGAACATGTTTACTCTATGACAGATTTACTATTTAACATAATATAAACAAAATTGTTACTCTCACCTATGACGGCATTATTTCATATATTATACCAGAATTAATCTCAGTTGTAAAGTAGACGTAAAGGAATAATGTTGAATATTACCAGTGTTGCCAGTATAGTCTTTTTAGTACTAAATCTAGCCCTTTTATTTTGCTTTTAGCCCCAAAATTTTAATTTTAGCTTTTAGTTTTTTTTTTTTTGCCTTTTTTGATTCTTAAAATTGCCTTAAAAAGGCTAAAGTTTTAGTACTTAAACAAAGAAAAAAATAATTTCATATTTGCATTTACTATATTATTCTAACAAAATCATCTATTTAGAATTTTTGTGTATTAATTCACAAAAAAAAAATCGAGATTATTTATATTTAACTAAAATCACAAAATCAGATATAACTTAACTAATTTTATGGATTTGCTTAATCAATTATTATAGGTAATTATTTCTTACTAAATAAAAAATATTTTAAAAGCGAAAAATCACACAAAAATTTTAAATGCTTAATTAAAAATCACGTCAAAAGATTGGATCATTGGGATATGAAATATGTATAAGCGAAATTTGTATGGAAATTTTGTACGTGATTTCCTACCGTATCATTTTGCTGTCAGCCGTTCTATGTTTTATTTATAAATTTATTAAAATAACTTTAAAATATGTCAAAAACTAATGAAACCAAAAAAAAAAAAAAAAAATAAGTTTTTAAATATAAAAAATATTAGCTGTTTTCTAACCTTATTTTTTTTACATTTAGCCTTTTCTGACCTTTTTTCATAGTTCAACTTAGCCTCTTTTTCCCATCTCCTGGCAACACTGAAAATTACGTTGCCAAAATTTAGCTTACTATATATTATTATTCTAGTTTTATTTTTCTTCTGTTGGGACAAACCATTTTTTATTTCTTTTTGTCTCTCATCTTGTAAAGCAATTTATTTTACAAAACTTAACAGCAGCAATAGCAAGGATGTCAAAGGAAAAGAAAAAAAAAATAAATAAATAAATAGTATAGAAAAAATAGAAAAAAAATTTATTTTTTTTTTTAAGAAAATAATTTTAAACTTTTCACCTGTGGTCATAAAGTGTCAAATGAGGTACTAAAGTACAACTGTTGTTTATACAAATAGCTATTTTTTAGGTGGAGAGTATTTCCTACTGAAAGAAATATTTATACAAATGTGCATTTTTGAATTTGTAAAATTTCAATTTACTGACAAAAGAGTTTTTTACGCAAACTGATGATATTTAGACAAGCAAAGTATAGTGCTCTAGCTTAAATTGGGTCGATGGTAAATTGTGGATCGAAACTTGTAATAAGCGTAGTGTATATTTTTAAAACATATGTATGTATTATATTATATTATTAAAGCATTTTAAGGTGGTTCTCAGAAGAGCGACTTATATGGTCTATTATGGGTCGATCCTCATAAAATTTGGTACTATAATTTCTACTTGTATAAAACTTATTTGTAGCAATAATAACTTGATACCAACTAAAGTTTAGGATTTATACACGACAAGTGATTTTCGGAAGAGAGTTTTATATGGGAGATATGTTTAATTATGAACCGATCTGCATGGAACTTGACACATGAACTAGTACCCATGTAAAACTTTTTCGTTCGTTAAAGGTATTTATGATTGTTAAATCCCTATTTCGGGAGGACATTTGTATGGGGGCTAGGGGAGATAGTGGACCGATCATAACCAATTTCAATAGGATTCGTCATTGTGTTAAATTTCAGCGAATTATCTTCAAAATTGCTAGCTGTACTTTGTATAAAGGTTTGCATGGACAGCCAGCTTCCGCTTAAGGTGGGGATTAGAAAATTTTTTGTGTTCGTTTCAAACATTAGCACAAGTGTATAATATCTCAAACACTTATGGTGGTGTAGGGTATAAAAATTTTGAAAAATTATATATATATATATATATATATATATATATATATATATATATATATATGTTCAAATTTGTTTATGTTACAATTAAATCATTTCAGATTAAATAAAACTTTTTAGAGCTCATTAAATCTTTTAGTTTATTTTTTTAATCTATTTTAAAAGGTTTTTGTTTACATATTTTTTAATACTTTCCACTATTACATGCGTTGAAGAAATGAAATTTGGTCAAAAAGGCTAAATGCTCCAAAAACAAAGGCCAGAAAATTACAATTTTTTAGAAAAATTTAGAAACTTATTTTTTTTTCATTCTCGTTAGTTTTTGATTCTTTTTAAAAGAAATTAAAAATCTAAAAAAAAATCCATACAAGTTCCTATAATAATTCATAAAAGTTGTACGATATTTTGTGATTTTTGTAACTTTGAAATATATCTCTTTTTTGACTAAGTATTTACAAATTTTTTAAAAATTATATATATATTATATGTATAAAAAAATATAATAATTATAATAATCGACTTTAAATATTTGTTGAAGTACTTTTAATTTGGAGAATGAAATTTTTTATTAATAAATATTTAATAAAATAAATAATAAATAATCTCGATTTTTTGTGCGAATGAATACACAAAAATACATAAATGGATGATTCTGTAAAAATAAAATTAGTTATAGCAGGTAAGAGATTATTTTCTTCTACTGCAATATATTGTTTTTGTTACTTTAAGTTGAACTTGTCGTTGTCTGTTTTTAAATTATGTTTCAAAACATTGTCACTCAGCATATGTTTGGCCTTATACACGACAAACTTGATGACAATTCAAAACGAAAAAATTAATATGTGTTTGTCTGTACTTTATATAGTGATGAAGCGATTTTCTTGATATTTTCACATCCTTATCTTTTTGGTTCTGAAATTCAAATAGGCAGTTAAATGGAGCATGGGGATGGTATCCTCAATATAAAGCAAATTTTAATTATCGTATATATAATAAACTTTTATAACAAAAGTCTTAAGTTTCTGTGAGATTAACTAATTGCCTCATTAAGTTCCACAATTGAGATGAATATATGTTGGGTAACTCTAGGGGGAGTCGTATAAATTAATATTATTTATCACATATCTAAAGAACTATAACACTAAAATTGATAAAATTTTGTAATATAAAGGTAATAATTATAGCATATTTTGAAAATTAGAGTAATTCACGATTAGGGGAGTGATAAAATGTTTATATTTTTGTCTTATACTTTGAACCTACCCCAACATTTTCATTTTATTTATTTCTGGAAATACTCTTTTTCTGTTGGGTATATATTTATATAAACATAAACATGTGTATTATTCAAATTAAAATATATTATTTTCTGTTCTATTTCTGCAGACATAGCTTCAAACTTTTGCCATAGCTTCAAACTCTTAGAAATAGGCAGTAAACTTTTGTATGTGTTTGTTCTAATTTTGATATTCAGATTGTGTTTACGATAATAACCAGATATTATATGGTTGATTGTATGTTTTCATTTGAAAACTAATATATTATATATCCTGTGTGAAAACAATTTGCACAAAAGGGAATATTATTTATTTCATATTTTTTTCTTTCATATTTATTAACTTTGGGTGTAATTATTATATATAAAGAGTTATTATGTATATTATTGCTAATGTTGATGATCTTTGTTCAAAATAATATAATATTTATTATCCTATTTTATAGCTTATTTACGAGAACTTTAAATATTCTTATGCAAATCTTGTTCATGCATTTGAAAATTCATTTGTTTGATATTTAATTAAATACATATTTTGAAACATTTTTGTCACAAAAGATTCATAAAATATTGTGAGCTAAAAATTATGCCTTTATTTAAAAGATAATAGTATTCTTATTTTATAAAACTAATTTTGTAATAAACAAATTGTGTTTGTAACTATACAAATAATTATTTATAATTTTCTAGGAGAATTTGTACTACACCCAGCAAAAAAAGAACATCCAATAAGTCAATAAAATCTCGAACTTGTGATCCAGAAGTAATGAAAATTCGGATCATTTCCGAGGAATTTAACAAAGGCTTGTCTTTGGAAGATGTTCTCTTTCTTGATACCTATTCACTGTGTAGGAAGTCATGTTCACGACGTCATGTAAAATTGATTTTTTGATGTTCTTTTTTTATCAATTCAAGGAAATAACTTTTTATTTCTATACAAACCAAATATTTTTTATTAAAAAAAATATGTATAACAATAGTTTTCATTTGATTAAAGCATTTATTATTAAATAACAAGTATTTGTAAATTCTAAAGATTTTATAACAGAAAAATATATCTGAATCGCTTTTTAATAACATATTTGGATGATGTTTATATAACTTCTTATGCACAAAAAACTTTACACCTATTGAAGCTTTGGAAATAATGAAAAAGTACTTCTTTAAAAATGACTTTTACTTATTTTTGCAGGGTAATTATGTTTTGAAGCGAGTCTTGGCATATATCTTTGTTTCGATATATTATTCATGCTGTTTAAAGTAACCAATAATAATACTGATCTGCAAAAAAAAAAGAAGTATATGGGACTAGATGGAATTTGGAATGGAATTTTCCCATCATATCGAGATTGTTTATGGGCATGCCCAATATTTTCATCTTAAAACAATTTTTCATGCAAATCTTTCTTGTAAATTTCTTCTAAGAAATTAAACCGGAAAAAATGAATAAATAAGAAAACTATAATCAAAATTGATTTTATTCATAATTAGCTGAAAATACCTATGTATATCTACAATTAACAGGAGACATACGGTGGGCAAATAAAGGAAAAAAATAATAATTTGTTTTCCTCTTCAAACAGAAATAGGTGGAAAAAATATATTTATATATATATATATATATATATATATATAAACTTTTCATGAAAAATTGGATGAATTTTGTTCCTTCGCTTTGAAAGTATTGACCGTATAAAAAATAATGTTAAGATAATCGGCACCAACAGGAGATTTATTTTCACACAGTTCTCGAGTTATACAAGTGTGACCACAGAATAAGGTGGCCATAATGGTCATGCCAATAAAAAAAATCATATCGTAATAGAAAAAAGGTAAAAGCCTATTTTGTTTACCTTAATAAGATAGGCTCCATCTAGTTTGCCTATCTTATTTAACGAAGAAAACCATTTTTTTGTCCACTATCCAATATCTAATTGGTTATAGGTATTCATGGGTATTTTCAATTAACTGTGAATAAAATCAAAATCTTCAATTTTGCAGGAAACTTTTTACAGATAATAATTTCTAAACATCTTAAAAAATATTCAGCAATAAAAAAAAATTATTTTGGAATGCCCTGAAAACATTTTTATTCGTCATCTTTTGATGTACCATTTATATACATCGTAGATGCCATTCTTGAGTTATGATGAAATACACACATGTAATGACCTTTGAGCAGGCGAAATATTAGACACTCCCATAAAAAAGAAAAAAAATCTAGAATTCATTGAAAAAAACCGAGGGCAGATTCGCATTGAGCACACTAAAATTCATATAGTTCAACTATTCGCCTTTAGAGGAAGATTTTTTTACCGACAAGTATAATATACTAAGTATACGTTTTTATGTGCCGTTATCAGTTTTTGAATTATAGCACATTTAGCCCCACTATTTTCTGGATATCATTGTGAAATTATAGGAAGAAGTATATCATCCATTAGCTATATATATATATATATATATATATGAATTCATCTTTTCTTAGGTTTCTAGATATAAAAATTAAGTACAACAAGTATATTTCTATGGTTATAAGTTAATGTTAGATACTCATTATTACTTACGTACTCATAATTTCATTCCACACTCAAATATTAAAAAAAAAAATTCATTATTTCCTTCCTCTTTACAATATTATAAAACGCTCCTAAATTTGTTCCTTTTCAAATCAAAACCAGAAACAAACTTTTATCAAGATGTTTGTATTATATTTCTTTCACAAAGCAGTTTTACCTTTTTTATAAAAAGAAATAAAATTTTAAATAATTTACATTATTATTAACACCTATTGTAATAAAATTTTATTAATGTTGCTAATGTGTTTATGTGAACATGCCAGTATTTGTTCAGACTTACATATGAATTTACATATTCAAAGCATATTTGTAGCAAAAAGGAAAAATTACATAATTGGATTTTTATAAATTTTCAGTAGCCCGTCTCTTATGTTTTAAATTGAAATTAAAGTTCATATGAAAATATAATATAAATATATATATTATATATATATCGGTTAAAAAGTATAAATATATATATATATATATATATATATATATATATATCGGTTTTCTTCTCCCTTTATAAAATTAATATTTTGTTTAAATAATATCTCAAGTTATAAATATTTTCCAAAATGGAATTTAAATATATATTTTTGAAAATATTGAATTATGCACTTATTTCATTTCCAAAATACTATGAGAAGAAAAGTTATATCTTAAAGTTTCAAATAAGTATATCAAATTCAATCATGAATTTTACTATAGGAAATATGAAAAAAAGTAAAATCTCCTTAGGTAATGGACAGCTTTTTGTAGAAAGTTTCACACAATGTGTAGTGAAATTCAATAATTCTAAAAATTATGAAAATGGAAAACGGTATAACTTAAGTTAAGTTTTTCCTTTCGATCACAGATAAGTATTTCCTCTTTAGTATTTTTTTAAATTTTAAAATTGTCAGTTTTATGTAAGAAAATTAACTCCTCGTTTTTAGAAAACGAACAAAAAAATTCATTTCGAAAAATTATATATATATATATATATATATATATATATATATATATAGAACGATATATATATATTATCGTTCTATAAAAACAGGCGGAATTTTTTAAAAACCTCAACAGTACAAAAGTGAGCAGCAACAATAACATGGCTGCTACTGACAAAACATATGTGCTATATGTTATAAGATGCTATGGTATAATAAAAAAAAATTGAAAAAAAAAACATAAAAAATATGATAAAAGAAAACCCGACACACAAACATATTTTTTATAAAAATTACCAACGCATACAGTTTATAAGAGGACTGTTTATTATTTCTTACTAAAGATGTAATTAATACTGTTCAATTTGCTATATTTTGTCCCGCAAAAAATAAAAAAAAATATGGATACTGAAGTTTTCTTATGACCATTCAAACGATGCGTATTGAGCTGAATATTGCAGAAATATTAAAAAAAAAAGTTTTGTTATTTTCTCAAAATAGATCTTAAAATTTTTATAAAGTTCTCATCGGAATAGTACGTGAAATATTAAGTTATTGAGCTTGTTATCCTGGATGTTGCCTTACAGCAGATCAATCGCTTTCAGATTTTGCACAGAATTTCTTAAAATATTTGTCAAATTAAAATAGTTGTGATTCATAGTATTTTTTTTGAGCCACCCTGTATATATGTACGCATCAGGGATGAAAAAGATGATATGATCGTACTTTTTTGATACTATTTATTTACTATTTACTCTCTTGAGTAATTTGATATTCTCAAACGATTAGTTGGTTATTCGAAAATTCAATTAAAAAATTAGAAATATTTTTTAGTATTTAATTTTGGATTAGAAACTTATGAAAGTTTCAAATGTTTCAAATTTACACTTTGTTCTGTAGTTTGATTGTTTAGTTTATAACAAAGATTTAAAAAAGAATTAAAAAAAAAAAAAACAAACTAAAATATGTAATCACTGCTACAAACTACACGTTGTTACACTGAAAAATCACTCGATAAATTATGTAGTGTAGGTTATAGGGCCTCAAAATTATGTGGTTATTCGGAAAAAAACTGTTTTTGAGCAGGTTCTTGTATAAATGAAATTCTGTTTCTGTTATTCTTTTGTTTATTTTCCCTTTTTAAATTTCCTTGGAACGTAGAAGAAACAGGCTTTTCAACCGTATCCGTTTAGTTTGTTTTGGTTAAATATTAAAAGCGAATTTCAAAAAGCTTATAGAAAAAATAAAATTTTTCGCAGTCTTTCAAATTTAACTGCGATTTATTAAAATTTTTTCTATAAAAGCCTATGCAACGGTGCAATAATTTTTAATTGCATTTTTTTGTGAATATATTTTTAAATTGTGAAAAAACTGTCAAATTTATTCGATTTTATTTATATTAACTTACTTACACTTTCCATATATTTTTAATTTTATCTTCAAAAAGTAAAAAATAAGTGTCCTCATGAAAACGCGCAAAACCCTCGCAAACTGTGCAATGTGCGCAAGTTTCAACACTCGCAAATAAACTGTGTAAAATTGTATGGAAAATCATTTGCACAACAATTATAAGTTTGCGCGAATATTTAATCTCGCAAACTTGAGCAGTTGAATTGTGTATTTATAAATCAGTTGTTTTTTTTTATAGTAGCGTTAATTGTATATATATATATATATATATATATATATATATATATATAAAACATTACACGTATTTTTGTTTTTAACAAAGTTTTTCAATAGTTTACAATGATTTCTTATTTTCACATTCTTAATATGACACAACATTTGAAAAGGCGTTTCATGAAACAGGTAGTATAAATCTGTACAATTGCACAAATGGGAAATTAAGTATTTAAATGAGTACCCTTAATAAAAAAAAATATTTTCCCTTAAAATATATGAAAAATTGTTTAATAAAGTTTAGAAAATGCTTAATAATCTTTTGAGTTATTAAGCGATTTTATATAGGGATGTCTCATTTAATTTAATTCTAAAAAACAAAGCATTTCAAAGCTTGTCGACAAATGTGTGTAGTTTTTTAGAAAAAAAAAATACATCAGAATCAAAATTTCGAAAAATAAAATATAAATAAATTTAAAAATTGTGAATAATTCATTATTTAATTTGAGTGTGTATAAAAGGTGGTAATATAGTTAAAAAGCTCCGAAATTCTGCTTTCAAAATCAATTTAAAAATCTTAAATTTACTTAAAATCCATAAAGATACGAGATTTATAGGGTAGGATCTACAATTTTTTTCGAAATATCTTGATATTTATGGAGTTTTTCGAAATTTTTTTATTTTTTTATTGTTTTGTGATGTCCTTAAGACGGAAAACCCATATTAAAGAGTATTATTATTATTATTATTATTATTATTATTATTATTTTAATTCGCTTTTATATTGTTCATCATAATTTTATAGAAAAAGTAAATAAATTTATTTTTTCTACCAATTGCCTCTTTTTTTTAAATGCTTGGCCAATTTTTTGGCTCCTTTTTAAAATGGAACTAAATGGCTACTTTTTTCGTGACATGTAATAAATGACGAAAAACTAAGTTGTTTGATATAGTTCAATACATTAACTAAAAAGAAGAAATTAATTATTTGGAGATTTTTTTTACAGTATAGTGAAGAATTCATAAATGAACTGAAACTGTTAAAAATTAAGCTATTGATAAAGTTTATTAATAACTATTTAATACATCAAAAAAAAAAAAAAAAATAGATTTGATGAATACTTATATCTCAATTTATATCTTTATTTTAACTCATGGCGTTGCCTCGGCGGAATATATTTTTTTTTTTTTTATTAATTATCACTAAAGAATAATATATCATCCTACTAAGGGTGTGAAGATAGCTACGAAAGTTAGTTACGTTTTTTAATTTTATGTTACCTAACAGTTCTCTCACTCAAAGACTGTTATGTTAGCAGAATTTGATTATTTTCAATTTTAATAACATTTTTAAAAACGTTAATGACTTTTATTTAACAAAATAGATTTAGCTGCACTTTTGTTTACATTTTTGAAAATGTTAATAGCATTTTTGTAATATTTTTTTAATTAAAATTATTATAATTTAAATGTTTGAATAAAAAAAAATATATATATAATTAAAAACAATGATTTTTAAACTACCTTATGTTTCAGAAACATGTGTTTAAAATAAATACTTTTAAAAATTTTTATTTCTGAAAAAATCTTTATATGATGATCCAATTGATGATCAAAAAATTATCATAGGTTTTGAGTAATAGAATTTTGAAAATTTTGAAAAAATTAATTTCCTCATATAAGGGCCCTATTGATGATCAAAAAATGGGTCAAAATTAAAAAGGTGCTCTATTTAGACCTAGTAGGCTCTGACTGACTTAAGGTCAACAATTGTGAATCTATGCTTTCTGTTCTAAATTTGTTAGACGGAGATTTGTAACTCTGGAGTCCGAGTGAAGACTTATTACAAAAGTACAAAAGTTTAGTTAATAAAAGGAGAATTTAATGTTAACTATTTTTATGAATAAATATTTATTTTTGTCATAGTAAAAATTATTATAAATAAATAATATTAAATAAATTTGTTATAAATAAATTTTAAAGAGTTTGTTAGTTATTGAAGCAGTTGGCCCCTGTTCTTAAACCATATTCTGTTTTTAAATCATATTAATATTATTATTTCCATGACAATAAAATATTTCATGTATGTAAATATTCAATTAAGTATTCACAAACTTAGCGGAAAAATACATAACTTGTTTGTTTTTATATATATTTTATTTTTAATGTTTGTCTTCCAACTTCATTCTCATTTAGTTTATATATGAATAAATATAAATAGGTAAGGTTATACTCGGTGTAATTCAAGAAATATAAGATATTGATTAACTCCCATTAAAGAGTTTAGTAAAAAATAATGCATTGCATTCGAGCCACATATGGTGGTACAAATGAATATAAATAATTAATAAATAATATTTTTTATGGCAAATTTCTTTATTATTTTCAATAAAAATTTATAAAAATAATTTTAATTTTAATATTAATGCGTTTTGTTTTAATATATGATAAGATGGAATAATAATATGAAAAAATTATCATAAGATTGTTCAACTATATAATATCATAAGATTGTACAACTGTATCTTATTAAAATAATATAATAAGGTAGAACAATAATATGGTATATTAAGATTTTTCAATTATATGTAAAACTGGAATCATGACATAAAAAAACAAACCTTCAAATCGGACATAATATAACAAAATTGGGTCATAATAATTATTACTTATAACGATTTCAATTTTTCGCTGTGATAATATGTTACAATCAAAATATATTGCCCTTAGATTATGGTCACTAAAACTATATTTTTTCTCTGCGTGTGTATTTATACTTACATATGAATATATGTATTTCTCATAAATGTTTACATTACCACAAAATATGTCAATATTACTTTTCATCATTTAAAGAACATACTAAAGAAGATTTCCTTTGTTTGTAGTTTTTCCCTCTTTTTCAGCATCCAACTTTTTTTGTAGCAGAGGAAAATAAGACGAAAAGTAATATGTCAATAAATTTAAATTATTTCATGATGTCATTATTGTACACAGAGAAAACAGATTCGTAGTAACAACCGAATTCTCACTCAATCGAATTTGGTCGGTTTGTGTTTTGAAAAAATGTTGTAATTTTTTGAAGTGCCTCTTACGTAAACTTCTAGTTGTATTCTATCCTTTAGATACACAAGATTAATTGGGTATTGCAATTTCCAAATTGGAAAAGCTTTTAATATTTTGGTCTTATACATTTTTTGCCTTTTTCCGGATATTGGACGTCTAGATGCAGCAAGACTAAATGTGCAATTTTTTAAAGTTAGATTGTTAAAGTCACGAAAAAATTATAAGAAATATTTACTATCTTCTCCAGTCAGTAACTAAAGTTTTTCTTGGAACTTTCAGGAAGCAGAACTACATTAAACTACATTAAACTACATTAAACTAACTAACTAACGGTACTAACATATGTATATAGAACGTATAGCAGATGTAATTTGTTTGTGCTAGTGTAAAAAATTTATGCGGCCAAGACATTAAAATCTTATATAATTTGGAAATTGCAAAAGATGATTATTTCCTGTTGTAATTAAGTAAATGACATTACGGCGCAAATACATTTGTATTTATCACTTATCTTACTTTCTAATTGTGCAGATTATTTAATATATCTTGCGCTGCTTAAATAATGTTTAGAATTTTTTATTTTTTTAATTTTTTAATAAATAAAATATTTTTAGTTTTTTCTTTTTTTTATTATTTTATTATTTTTTTTTAATGTCCTCAAATTAGAATTCTTTCAGTAAGATTCTTTTAGCCGATTAGAAACACTAAATTTATTTTTTGTTTTAATGACCGAATTTTATAATGCTTATTTAAACAAATAGATAATTGTTTAAATAAACCAATGATATAATTATAAAAAACATTATATTATTAGGATTACATTTTAATAGTTGTAAGTAAGAATGACCTGTTGGAATTATAAATTTTCAATAATTGCAAATATCTTGGTTTTCTCTTTAATAACTACAACTAACTTCCAACTAATCTTTTTTTCTGTGTGTAAACAAATTCATAAATATCAGAACGTGTAAGCAGTAGCAAACAACTACAATAACAACATGTTGTATTATTAAATTTATATACATATATAACAAAGATGTAAAAAAAAATAATGAGAATTTTAAAATGAAATGTAAGGAAATATCCATTTAATGCCCATAAAAACGATAATTTTGAAATTTTTTCTCTGCTTTTTCCAATTATTTTTTTCTTAATAAAATAGGGATATTTTTTTGCCGATTATCAACAATTTTGAGTAACTGGAAATTCTTTTAGAACTTTTTCAATTATATTCTTGTGTACATACAGTATTCTTACTTTTCATCTCACAGTTTTCAAACCAATTCCTTCGAATATTTTTTCCAGTTTTTCTACTATATATTTCTATTTTTATTTATGTACATTTATGTATATACAAGAATGTATTTAGCAACTACATATGTTATACTTGAATTTTATAAAAAAAAAAATGTTTGCATTGTATGTAAGGTCGGTTAGTTTACTATTTATATTGCTCAAATAAACATTTCCTTTGAAACTACATTATCAACGAAATCGATAAAATAAGAAGCAATGTTGCCAGGAGATGAAAAAAGAGATGTCCCAAATAATAAAATTAGAAAAAAGCTAACATTTTTCTTCAGTTTAAAAACTTATTTCTTTTCGTTCTCATTAGTTTTTGATATTTTTTGAAAGATATTGTAATAAATTTATAAGTAAAATATAGAACAGCACAAATTTTCTAAAAGATTCCCATATATTTTTTTTATTATATCCACGAATAGTTTACTACAAAACTAGTTTGGTTAGTTGTGATTTGAATAATGAAGCGTCGCAGTCAAAAATTTTTATTTCATATTACTAATATCGATTTTTGTGCGAATAAATACACAAGATTGCTTATATCGATGATTCTGTAAAAATAAAATTGGTTATAGCAAATAATAAATTATTTGCTTCTTTATTAAAATACTATAATTTTAGTATTTTTAAGGCAGTTTTAATATCAAAAAAAAGCTAGAAGTTAAAACGAAATATTTGAAACTAAAACTATAACAAAGAGACTAGAATTATCCATAAAAAGGCTAATACGGCAACAGTTGATAACGAGTGTATATATGGGTGTTTCCGATTATACTGACACTTATATAAATATAAATGTAAACTATTGAAAATAATAAATATAAAAAGTTTTAGCATGTTCTACGCTAACAGCAATAATACAAAATTGTATTAAAATTCTGCGTAAACAAAATATATACGTAATTTGTACTTTAAATATCACAAATAACTTAGGAAAGCCTTATATTCCTCTACACGTACTTCGATATTATTGCTTTTCCCTCAACTAGTCTTTATTCACTAAGTAAATACCGACAAACTCTCGTACAAATAGTCTCATAGACAAAAATAGCATTCAAAATTTACTGCTTGCAATTTTTAATCATGAAACATGAAATTCGGAAAGCTTGATAACACTGAAGATTGATTATATTCGATACAGAATGATAAACGCTTTTATACAAAGAGATAAGAGCAACAACATAACTAAGATAAAAATTATGAAATATAAAAAAAAACAAAATATGATTATTTGATATTATCAACATTGCATTGCTTCTTGTTTTATTATAAACATATTTTCTTTTTTGTTGAAGAACCAAATTGTAAAAACGTAGGATAAATTGTTCTGAATTAACAAGATATGTTGAAAAGAAATAAAAATAACTATTTCTGATAGTCACTGTAATTTATTGGTTCGCCCATTTATACTTCCTAACAACGAGGCACAGTGGTCCCAACAAGTTTTTTTTTTAATAATTTCATAACTTGTGAATAATTTCATAACTTGGGAGATATGTAAACAAATTTTCACATGATCAAAGCTTTTGAGCATAGATCTCTAGAGGGTCACGGTGGTGGAGGCTAGACCTCTAATTTTGGTCATATCGGTTTTTTCTTAAATCGCCAAAAGTTCATTTAAGCCTTGAATACAAAAAATAAATTAATAAATTATAATACTTGTAAATTTATACAATATTCTTGCATGTCTAGATTATCTCTTTTATTGTAAGAGATTTTTATGTGGAAGCAAATTTGACCCTCATTTTTGGCCTAGATTTTTTTCAGTTTTTAAATTTGGGGGCCTTAAGGTTAGGTTAGGTTAGAAAGGGTGGCGCATTCACGCCTACACCCAGAGGCCGAACGGCCCATTGTGATCCCTTTATGAAAAGAAGAAAAAGAAAAGTGGAACCTATACCCAATCAATCAGTTATGATTATTCCTAAGCCATTTTATTCCCATTACAAACCCTATGAGGTTGACAAGTCCTTTGCCATTAACCTCACCTAGTTCATGTAGTGTATGGCTTCCAAACCACTTCAACCTATTATGCTGAAGCCCTACGCAGTGACAGAGTATGTGCTCCATTGTCTCTAGCTCCTCAACATCATCGCACGTTCTACAAAAGTCCGATGTGCCAATATCCCACTTACTCGTCATATTCCCTATTGAGAAGTGACCCGTAATCAGACCTACTATGACTCTAAGACTGCCACGACTCATACCTAGAAGATGCTTGGAATCCGCCAGTTTAAAGCTAGGTCATAATGCCCTAGAAACTCTGCAGTCCGATTTGTCACTCCAGGCTCGATTCGTGTTGTCCAGAGTCCACTCCCCTATGGCCCTAAAGAAGGACCCAATTGGAATCTTAACAGATGACTCTATGAAGCTCCTATCTAGCTCCGAGCCACTGCGAGCTAGCTCATCGGCTATTTCGTTGCCAAGAATGTCACAATGACCAGGAACCCAACAGAGTCTCATCATATAGGAATCCATTAACCTTCTCAATTCCCTTCTGCACTCAAGTACCAATCTGGACCTAACAAAATGACTAGTCAGAGCCAATAACGCTGCCTGACTATCAACATAGATAGTAATCTCAACCCTCGTTCAACATTCCCTTCAATCAAGCCTAGAGCCTTATAAATGCCAAGAATCTCCGCTTGAAAGACACTACAACTGTCAGACAATTTGTAGGATCGTCTGATATCAGTTCCCATAAAGTATACACCTGCACCAGTGCCCACTTTCATTTTTGAACCGTCCGTGAAGACCGCACACCCTCTATAGAGCTTTCCTACTCCATCCCAAAGGTCCCTGCGAGGTAACACCAAAGCGGGAGTAGCCCCGAAGTCAATCGTGGTCCCGACATAATCCGTGGGGGCCTTAATTTGGGCCCTGAATTTTTTTTTAAATATTCACCATATTTCGTAAAAAATTCTATGTAAAATTTTTGCAAAAACCTTATAATTATATCTATCCGACAAGAAGTTATACCCATCTGAAATTGAAACTTTAATAAAATTTCATATTTTGGGGTAATATTCTCAAACTTTTAAAATACTTGTTTTGTTCGGGACTATAGAATTTGTGAAATAGTTTCAAAAAGAAAAGAAGAAAAAAAAAAGAAATCTTAATTCAAATGCTTATAAAGCGCCTTGTGCAATGACTTCCTCCCAAGACCTAGCCAAACTTTATCAATTAAGAAAAAATAAAAAAGTTAATTTTTTTCTAAAATTATCAACTGTGAAAGCCGAGATTAACAAAAATATGTATTGGCTATATAATTCCATAAGTTAATTAAAAAATATTATCTGAGCCGCGCAATTTACAATGATTGGGTGATCATTTTAATGAAAAAAGCCAATTTTTAAAATAAGTTTTCACCTACTTGCTTAAGTTTTATACTTAAAATATACTTAAAACATAAATTTAAAATTTTCAGGTTATTGTGTGAAGGAATTTGACCATGTTTAATATATATTTACATCAATTGTAATTTTCCATGTTCTAGCGTTTCCTATGATATCAAATTATTTTATGAAAGTGTTTATACTTTTCTTTAAAACTAACAAAAAACTGTCTTCTTAGGTTATTTTTAGCACTTTTCTCATGTATTTTGTGAAAAATGTGAACACAGCACGAGCAGCAATGTAACATTAATTTCTTCTATTATCTTTACATTATGCTAAAAAAAAGTTGCAAAAGCTTGCAAGGTTTATTTATTTTTTTGTTCAGATATAAGCTGTATATGTAAGTATTTGGTATCCCTGAACTCAAGATTGTGGAGAATTACAGCTAATAAAAATAAATTAAATGCTGTAAAATTTCTCCAGACAATGACCCTAGAACAAAAATGACCTAAATATCTATTAAACTGAAAGAGATAATCTACACATGTAAGCATATTTTTTTTAGAGATTTGCAAGGAAGTTTTTTTTATATTAAAGTCCTAAATGAATTCTTGGCGAATTTTTGAAAAATGTATATACCCAAAGTGACCGTATTTAGAGAGTTACCCTTTACCCTCGTGATCCGTTAGGGACTTGTGCTTTTTCAGGTCAACTCTACAACACCTCAGCTTTAACCGTGTGAAATTATATTTTGATACATACAACGGTTCACAATTTATAGAATTATATAAAAAAGGGTTTTGGGACCACTGTGCGGGGTAAGCACAAGCGAAATGACCAAATAATATATTTCAGTGGAATTAATACTTATGATTCTCAATTAATTAATTTTGATGTTACAGTTAATTAAATTTTGGGAGACATTAGTATATTTGCTTGAAGGATGTTTACCATTAAGCTCTTTTTTCAGTATTTTAATTTATTACCTACTGTCTGAGACTGCCAAAGAAGAAGTAGCTTTAATTATGTGCGCTTTTGTTTTCATAATAAGGAACAAGAATGTTAAAGATTAATCGAACTTTAATTTTACGGGCTCATTAGCCACAAATATAGGAGTATTAAGAAATATTCTTCGTTTCTTAAATCAATTCTTTTTTAATTTTTAATTAAAATGCGAAGAAGGAATTTTCATCTTTAAGGTATACTTATGTTAGGCAAAAATCTAAGTTTATAGACAAATATGACAAAAAAAAAAAAAAAATGAGAAAACAAATTATTAAATAGAATAAAAGAAACGAAAGTTAATTTACAGAAAATCTTTTAAAGCCAGCTAATATTAAGAGATTTAAGATTTAAGGAATTTTTTTAAATCCTAAAAGTAAACGAGTTTGTAGAAATGCTCATATGTATATAGGTATTGGAAATAACTTTTGACATTTTTTTTCTTAAACACCACATTTTTTCTCATTAATATTCACTTAAATTCTATAAGTTTAGCGCACTTCTGTAGACACAAAAATTTTTTTTCCAAAAATATGTTCTTAAAATTATATAAGTTATATTGTTGCCTTTCTAGAAAAACTTTGCTCTCCTAGAAAAGCTAGCAGCTATAATTGGAAACGAAGTAAACTATTTATTTTTTGCCTGAATAACTGGTTATTTTTGTTTTACCTGTCCACTAATTCATGTAATTATTTTTAGACTCGAGAGATATCCAAAAATATGTACCTATACAATAATAAATAACAAAAAAATCTTCGTCAGCGAGATTTGAACTTAGACATAAATTAGCCATTTGTTTTAATGACTAATGTTTTAATCAGTAAACCAGTTTGCACTTAATTTTCTAGGTGAAAAAAACTTTTTCTTAGTATAAAATATCTTTATAGACATTTGCTTACAAAAAACTATTAGTATCGGAATCGGGTTAAATAAACTACCTTCTAGTTGCTAATCCTGTGCTCTAACCATTTCATCCATATGATTGCGATATTATTGTGCTAATATACTATTGAGTACTTCTTTATGTAGGTAAATAATAATGGCGCTTCATTACTGAGAAACTATTTTAATAAGTAGTTGCCATTACCGAAAACCAAGAAGTTTTTTCTGGGTAAATAATAATGGCGCTTCATTACCGAGAAACTATTTTAATAAGTAGTTGCCATTACCGAAAACCAAGAAGTTTTTTCTGGGTATGTATTTCGACAGAATTTGAAAAAATATTTTATTTTGATTTTTGTCGATGGGATAAAGCACTATGTGTTTGTATTTGTACGAATAAGTAATATAATAGTGTAATAGTGTTCCAATTTAATGTCGAAACTAGAAATAATCTTTAAAGCTATTGAGTCATATTTATGATGGACTAAATTCCATATATTTAAAATTTTGTAAACATAAATGCAAAAGAAGCTGATTGTAACTAAATTTGTGCGAATTGATGTCATTTTTACGTTTCTTTTTATCCACAATAAACGTTAAATAGTTAATTTCTCATTGGAAACCATCTTAGAAATTATTTAAAAAACTTGTATTTTTGCATCTTTTCACTATAATGATAATTTTAGGAAAACTTTATTTTAAAAGAAACTTAATATTCATAATATATGTCAAGTAGAAATCACATGCTGCATCTTCAGAATCTTGGAGAGAAGTTGTCGAAATATAAAAATTTATGTAAACTTTCCGGCTTATCCGATAACAGAATAAGTATTATCATAACGAAGGATAATATAAGTTTGCTAGAATTAGGGTCAGTTTTTGATAGAGAAGTTATTTAATTTAAATTTTTATTATATTATTATATTATAAATTTAAGTATATTGCATATAATTTTGACCATTTATTTGATATTTTAATAAAACACCTAATTTATTAAAATGTCTGATTTTTATCTATAAAAATATCAGATTCAACAAATTATATCTTATTTTAGCTGCACTCTAAAGCACAAAAATGACATATTTAATGCACTTGTTTATTTAAATATGGACTATTTTTTAAATGTTAAATAATAATGTATATAAATAATATTGTAAGTATTAGAAGTTTATTTAAAAGTTTTGCGCCTACATTCTTCTATTTATTGTGTATTTGAAAGCTCATTTTAGATATCTAAAAGTTATTTCAAAACTCGTTTCACAATTCCTTTAATTAACTAAACAATTTCACTAAAAATTTACTTATGTCTACTTGTATTGATAGCACTGTACCCGAAAATGAGTCTTATTTTTTTTAATAAGTTGAACACGCATTGAGTAGAACTGAGTCGACGTACGTTTGCTCAGAAATTAATTTTATTGGCCATTTTTTTTTTTTTTTTTTTTTTTTTTTGTTAACACCGATTTCCAAAATTTTAACTCCATTCAATAGCAATCATATTGAAACTAAGGTGGACAAAAAATTAGATCAAAATATTGATAATTTTGGAAGTGACATGCTGTTAGAAACAAATATTTTATGTTATTTTATAAAAAAAATGCGATTTTTGTAAATTTGATAAGAAATAAATTATCGTTACTCACAAATTATTATCGATAATTAGCTGTATTTTTTTTGTTATGTTGGTATCGAATAATTGTCTTTAAGAAATGTTGTGATATATCACTGTTCCGTTTATACCTGCTGTGTTATTAAATATTTTCTCAGGTAATATATTTTAGTCAAATTTTAATTTTAGTGGAGCAGAACTTTTGAGGGTCAAAAGGAATTAAATTAATTTTACTACCAGAAGAAAGGCGAAACTGCATGTACTTTTGTTACTTAAATAAAAAACAAAATAAAAATTAAAAATCGTTCTTTTTTGTCCAAAACCAATCGACTGTAATGGAACCTGTTCTATGATTTACAAACTAGGAACCTGTTCACATATCTTGGGCATTATTAAAAGTTTTTTTCCTGCTTATAATTTTTTTTTATAAGTAAAGCTGATTCAAAAAACAAAAATTCCGCATTTTCATACTAAATGCTAAAATGAAAAGTTCAACTTTATCTTTAAATTTACTCAACAAATGCTGAACCGATTTCAATGAAATGGAAACTGGAAAAAATTCAAGAAAATATCTCTCAAAAAAAAAAAAAGAAAACTAAATTTTCTCTATCATTCAAAAGTTACAGAGCTTTGGACGAAGAAAAATGATTCTGAGCCACTGTGCGACGCTGAATTTAATGGTGTTAACAATTTTTGAAAGTTACTGCTTGTTTCTGAGATATTTCATTTCGAAGGGCTAAAAGAGGGGTTAGACCAATTAAGTTCTTAAATATAAATTTAATAATTTAGTTCCTAAATTTTGTAATGGTGATTATTATCCATGATATTTGTTTGTTTTTATATTAGATTTAATATTTTACATTCTTATAGGTTGGAATAAAATACCACAAAGCTAATTCAATATTTTCATCATTACAGTATAAAATCGTATTTCTTAAATATATAATTTTGGTCAATTAGGAATTATTTCAGATATATAAATATGAGCACTTTTCGAATGAAACTGTTGTAAAAAGTTCTCGGAATTTTAGTAAAGTATCTTTTAAATAATTGGACATGAATTACGACAAGTTATGCATTTAATCATTTGAATATTAATGGTTATAAATTTTTGTAAATATTATTTCACCACACGTTGTTGCATTATAAGATGTCATCAAGTTAGCAATATTGAAAATTACAGTATTTTCTCTGACGCGTGTCACCGCACCACAACGCACACTAACATCTAGGCGATTTATTAATATCCACAAATCATTACTTAAAATTTAGTTTTTTCATGACCAAATTATAAGCTTTCCTTTTTATTTTGGCCTTCATCATAAAAACATCGAATTAAACATAATTAACAAAGTTAAATTTTGCAACTAATTCAAATAAAGTCGTCACATAAAATTATTAAGAATAGTTTAACAATATTCTTTTTATTTTAAAGGGTTTAAACAAAATTTCCATTCAGTTAAATCTTTATTAGCAAAAAAAGTAGCTAAAGTTGCGAACAAAAATTTCTTTAGATAATTTGAAAGAACATCGCTATTATTACACCACAATATAACATAATCTCTTGAATTATTAAATAACTTTGGAAGTCCATCTCGAAAAGGTTTAATTACACCAGACACAACTACAAAAACATTTTTTGTTTAGGCAGGTAATATGACTAAAAATCTAACCAAATGTTTAACTAATATAATGTTTTCCAACAGGAAAATTTTTTATAACCAAAAACTTCAGTAGTAGGCTTATTCATCTGGTCTCTACTGTACCCTACTTTATTTGCACAAAGCAGAAAATATAATACTTCTCAACTAGAAAAAACTTATCTTAATAGATCATTTCAGTAACTGTTTAAAAAAGGAAAATAAAGAACCCGGTGATAATATAAAAATCGTAAGAAGTGTCTATTAAAGAAAAATATTTATTGAACAGCAACCAAATGAAAAAAAGTAAACCAGTTTATTATCCAGATATTCTAAAAGTTAATTAGATAGTGGATTCCATGGAGTTGTTAAGAGTTACAAGTTGGGGAAAAGGATTCAAGCCAAAATTATATTCCAGAAAACTCACATGTTTCATTCAGTAAGTGTTAAAGTGTCCCAATCTTAAAAAGAAAGAAAAGCACCACATTGCAAAATCCATTAAAATCATAAAATTTGTTTAGAAGAGTGCAAAAAATACACACACAAGAAAATACATATATAAAATACACTTTAAAAAATATAAATAGTAAAAAAAAAGAAAAATTAAATAACCCTACGTAAAAGGATTGGGAAACTTTAACTATATAATTATAATTATAGTTAACTAACTATAATTATAATTATCACTAGCATTGTTTTAAATTAAGTTTCATTTAAGTTAAGGTAGATATAGTGTTTATATCTGGCTTTATGTACATGCAAAGCAAAATAACACCTCAACATTAACTGAATACAGCCGATTGTCGAGGCCCCATCAGTCAGCAGCTCCCGGAATGGTAAGGGCTGAGTCATTATCAAATGCTATTATATATTAATTTAAAATTCCAAACAAATTTATATTTTTTTTGCATAAAAATAAAAATTAAAAATTAAAAATAATATAAAAATTAAAAATAAGTACTAAAATTAAAATGGCAACAACAAACAATTTGTCAAAATAATATAAGTATTCTTCATTTCCCGACAATTGAGGGACGGGTGGACTATTATCATACATAAAATAACCTACGCATTTAAATTGTGTCTTTGATCATGAATTTCTTAAATGTTAATGATCATTATGTAACACCCTTTTGCTTTTGTTTTTGCGTTGAGAAAAACCAAACAAACAAAAAAAAAAAAAGTAAGTTCATAACTAAATTTGTGTATTCTATTTGTTAATATTCTTAATTACTCATGATAACATTTATTTTATTAGCATTTAGTCAGCAATTTCTTTTATTATGAGTTTTTTATTTGTCACTAATATTTTTTTTATAAGTTCAGTTTATTATGTTAAATCAAACTGTAAACTTTTATTTAAAAGATTAACATCTTTAATTCCAATTGTTTTTTTTTTATCCACCCTTTTATTAAGTAAATTTAAATAGCGAAATGAATTCAGGATTAGAATGACTACTTATTAAATATGGAATATACTTCTTAGTTTTTCCTTTTTTTTTTAATAAATTTTGAATTTTAAAATGAAATTTTAAAATTGTCAGAAGTTTTCCTAATATGAATGAGGGGGTATAGAAAAGTGTTTGGGATCTTTATAAAGATCACGGAAGGGGGGGAGGGGTGGTACTGAGGTCTTTCATCTTCATTACATCTCGTAGATAGAAATAATTATTTGATCAAATTTTAGCCGTTAGAGGAAGTCTACAATAATATTTGTGAATGTAGATTTTTATATGGGCACATAAAGAAATGAAATGAAATGAACAAGAACCTCACCGATCGACTGACGGCTAGTGGCAATTAATGGTTCCCATAACATAGTTGGTTTTTTTTATTCCGCATAATTCCTATATAATATGAATACTTGTTTCACTGACGAGGAATGATTATTTTACCCAAAGTGTTTTGCTTTCAGGTATTCTTTAAAAATTTTATTGTGCATTACAAATTTCAACAAAATGAATAGATAAGATTCTTTTAATATATAGGATCATAAAATCTTATTATCAAATAAATTTTAAGAGCTTAATTACTAAACCTTAAATTAAAAAAGAAATTACTACAACAAGTAAACTAATTATTGTTACCAATAAGCAACTTTTCAAACAAAAATATAAATCTATTAAAAATCTGGCTGAAATTGGTTCAAATTATGATTGTAGTATATATGCTATCAATTTATTGTTTAATTTTCATAAATAATATCCCTATCTGTCTTATTAATTTTCTATTATTTGTGCTACTTTCATAATAAAGTTTAAACCGCCATTATTTTCATCGATCTCGATTTAGCTTTAACAGTAGATTACCCAGATTGCTAACACTTATGACCAGCCTAGTGTAATGAAATACGGTTATACGATGTTAGTGATAGCAGTTACGTTACAAGAATATTTACTGTATTAAAAAGATATCAAAAAAAAATTCAAGTTATAATAATTAAAATTCCACTACAAAATGATACTTTTCATTTTCGCTCTGAAAATGACTTAATGTGGAAAAACCCCCTAAAATTTGGAGATATTGCGAAAAAACCGTTTTAAGCTAATTACTGCATTATAGAACTCGTAGCTCATAAATTTTAAGTCAATTTAAAATTTTTAAATTGATTTAGAGCGCAAAAAGACGTTTCTTTTAAACTAAATATCAATCCTGTATACACACTTACCAATTTTCCTTTACTTTTTAAAAAATTTGAATTTGATGTAAATTTTTATGATTTTTTCTATAGGACTACACATACTTGTAAAAAGTTTGCTATTTTGTTTAGAACAAAATGAGATATCCTTACATAAAATCGCTTAAAAACTTAAAACTTATTAAACATTTTCTAAACTTTAATAAAAAATTATGCATATATTTTAGGACAAAATATTTTTTTCATATTTTTATTTTGAAAAAAAAAATTAAAAATGTATGGAAAGATTTAGTAAGTTGATACGGATAAAATCGAAAGTGTTCTACAGATTTAAATTTTAATAAATCGCAGTTAAAAAAAAAATCTATATGTTGTTCAAAAACTAGTTCTTAATATTTGACCAAAATGTAGCAAATGTATACGGTTGTACGGTTGAAAAGCCTGTTTCATCTACTTTCCCGAAAAAGTTTATTAAAGAAAAATGAACAAAGGAATAACAGAAGTAGGAATACATTTGTACAGAAACCGACTCAAAGAAAGTTTTTCCGAATAACTCGAAATTTTAGGGGCATATTGCAAACTTTTAAAACTGATTTAGGATGACCTCAAGAGGCTCCATAATGTACGATAAGCCATTGTCGAGTGATTTTTCACTGTAATCAATAAGATTCAAACAAATCTAAACTTAAAATACTTACACGCTGTTTTCGTTCTTCAAATAAAACTTGTATAATTTTATATTTATTTCATTCATTTAAAAATATTTATTACAATACATTGTTATTATTAATCACCAACATGATCATAACAAAACCAGCACCGTTTTTTTTTTCTTTTTTTTCCAATTAGTAGGGCGGAAATTCTTATAACTCATTAGAATTCAATATAAATAGACTTCAATGCGCTGGAATCGCCATTAATATTTTATAGTTAACATGATCCTTGATACTATTAATTTGAACTTTAATTATAACTTCGCAGAACCAGACTCAACTAAATTTAATTGTTTATATATATTTTGGCTTCTACATAGACTTTATATAGAAGTTTATTTTCAAAGGATAACAAATTACAAATGCAAATTTTAAAAAGAATAATTTTGAAGTTATAGTATATATCATACTACTTATCTTTCACAATATGAGTTTTTGAAAGTGTCACAAACAAACATATGACTATGTTATATGGACATACTGAAATATAGCAAATAAAATTGACAATTAGGATATACTTAACTTGCACTTGTTTTAACTCCTATAATGGTATGCCATGTTTTATATTCATCCAAGGGTTAATGGAATGGAAAAGTATGTAAAAAAATTAAATTTTGCAAATAAAATTTTTTATAGACTTAGGCGTATGTGTGTTATTTATTTATTTATTTATTTATTTTTTTTTTGAGAACAAATTCATCATACGTATTGCAGTATATAATTACTTTTCAAAATAGTTAAGACTGTTGTCGGGAGGCATATATATATATCCTCACAAATATTGTTGTTATTTTCGATTTGGTGATAAGGAAGCACCGCGGGAGAAAATTTTTTGATAAATATAAATAATATAGATTTTTTGTGAGGATAAATAAATAAACATGCTTAAATGTAAAAATAAAATTATTAATAGTTAATAACAAATTCTAACATTTTAGCCTTTTCAAGGCAATTTTAAAAAACAAAAGTGTGTATAAAATAGGCTAGATGCTAAAGCGAAAATTTTGAAGCTAAAAGTAAAACAAAAAGACTAAATTTTGCTTAAAAAGGCTAAAGTGGCGACACTGATATTTAATTATATATATAGTATGTATATATAACTAGTTAAATTTGAAAGTACATACTACATTTATTGAAATAATAATAATTAAAATATGTAAATTAATTTGGCTTTATTAGTTAATAAATAAATACCAGATATAATCAATTTTCCATATATAATCAATTTTCCCTATATAAACATGCCACATTTTAAGATGAATTTTACTAGGCTTTCTTAAATACATTAATACGTTCTTAATATATTAATAGTTAATGATTTTAATGATATTAATAATATTAATCAAAAACAAATTTCCTATCCTATTTCAAGAAAGTATTCTCAATACTACATTTGATGTACCATCTGACCTGTAAAGCATATAACTCTGGTTGTTAAAAACACGCTAAACAAAAATCTGCTTCTTTTTATGCTCACTTCTAATATTTTCCCCTTAATAAGGCGGTCACAATAATCCAAAAATGGTTTTTAATGTTTAGATAAATGAAACACCAAAGATGTGGATAAAAATTGCCAACAGTTCATCTTAATATTTTTTTTAATTTGCCCAATAGTTTCAGAGTTATTAAAAAGTGTTGTTGAGTGCAATATTAGCCAAAGAAAAGGCAACACCTACATATCGTTACGTTAAATACAAACGACCGTAACCACTGAAAAATCAAATGTTGGTTTCTTACTGGTTTATAATATACTGATCCAAACTATATCTATACAAAGATTTAGTATTCATATCTTCACAAATTACATCAATATTAATGTTAATTAATATTAATGTTACATCAAAATTTTATACAGGCTCAAAAATATGAACTTTTCTTACAAATTTCTTCCAAAGTTGACCATTTTCGACCATTGCTAGATGTTGGATGAACGTTTAAAACTTTCAAAAATTACACTTACTCGCTTTGATAAGGTGCAGTCCTTCAGAAAATTTTTAAAAAAATATTGAACTACTTCAACAAAATTAAAAAAAAAGAAAATAAAATAAATCAAATATATTTAGGTACGGTTTGGCAAAAAATTTCAATTTTTGAGATTTTTAAAATTTTTAAAATTTTTGGCTTTAGAATTTTTTTTTAGTTATCGAATTATACAGATTAATTAAACAATTTTTTCTTTAACATAATTAAAAAAATTGACTAGAAAAAATGAGAAATGTAAATGTAGTTAAAATCGATTCATATTTCTAAAAATCACAAACCTGTACCTTGAGGTGGTCAACTTTGGCCAACTGTATCGCCGTCCGTGCTCCGACTACACACTAAAGTCTACAATACATATATTATATTTAAGTGTAATTAAAACAATACTGCTTGTGTCGATTAGCCAAAAAATGAATAGCAATTATTTATCGAATTCCCAACATGATATTTTCCTTTTCTTTTGAAGTATTTAATTTTGTTTAGTAATTTATTAGTATTTATTAAATTTAAGAAAATTACATTTACTATAGAGTAATTTCATTTTAAATTTTAAAAATTTTGACCGTTTGTTATAGATTTAGATAAAATTTGGTGCATGTGTAGAGAAAGATTCAAAGATGCAGAGGCATGTAAAATGAATTTTTCTTATTTTGAGAACTGTGGCAATTCTATAGCTTTGAAGGCGATTTACATATTTATTTAAATTGCCATAACTTTTGTTATATAAAATATATCAAAATATTTTTTTTTCAGTGGATTTGACAAAGCTTGTGTTTTAAGATGTCATATAAAAATTTAAAAAAATATATTTATTAACATATTTTTTTGTTAGAATTTTCTTATTGACGTGTATCTAAAAAGTCCCTCTTTAATTTTTTTATATTTTTTTGAGAAAATTTCAGAGAGGTAAATTTTTTTAATTTAAAATGGAATTAAAGAAAGGTATAAAGTCGGTCAAGATCAATTATATGATACCATACACCATTGTACGCGCTTAAAAATTCGGGAGGGGGACATATATTACACCTGTGGCCAATTTTACTAAATAAAAAATAAAATATACAAATACAACACATCTAGATGATTTTATGCAATTTAGGGCGATTCTTGGAATATTCAAAATTTTGTGGTTTAAAAGATCCTGGCTTATTACTATTTGTTTTATAAATGACACCACTGTGCATTGCTAGTTAAAGTTAATTATGATGAAGATGTTTATTGAACGATGAAAATGTATTGAGTATGTAATTAGGAATTACAGCATCAGTTTTATGAGCTCTGGATAACAAATTTTTGCTGCCGACCTATCCCGTTGAAATTTTTGTTGTATCCGTTTTTATTTTGTTACTATTTCCAGCAACAGGCTCTCTCATACATGAATTGCTACTAGAAAAATCAATACTGCCACTACTGCTGTTGTCATTATTATCATCGCTTGCCTTTAGCAATTAAATTTGTATGCAACAATGACATTTTTGTGGCTTTTATTTATTGCGATGTATCTGTTGCTTCGATGTTGTCATTTTTGCTGTTGTCTATTTACAGACACTAGTATAATATATATTGTAGTTTTAACATTATCAACAGTAGAGTGGCTGTGGGTACTGTTTACATTTTTTTTATTTCTTCATGTTTAAGGGCCAATAGCCGTCGCCCCAAGATGACTTGGAAGTATTAATCTGATGTGGAAACGGAAGCGTTTGTGGCTAAATGAACCATAAATTGTATATGAAGCATGACTATGATCTTTTTTTTAGGGGTGCTATTGCATAATTTAATGAGGTTGTTGATAATAATGGAAACCGTGACAAATGCAACATCATCATCATAAGCATCATATTCATCATTTGATAATAGAGGCGACATTGATGGTAAGAATAACTTTGATAACAATAGTTTTAATTTAATAATAATTGTTCTTGTTATTTTTACTTGTATTCGTAGTGGGTATTTTAAAGTTCCTTATTATTAATGTTATACACAAAACAATATATTTATATGTGTCACTGCCATCATCCATCAGAATACCGATTTAACTGGTATATATTTATGATAAAAAAAGAGTAAATAGGGAGAGAATAAGTAACAGAAAAGTAAAGGCTAGAATGTAAAGTAAAAAGCACTTTTACATAAAATTTGTGATATGACGGCAGTCTTTTATATTTTATAACAATAGTGAAGTATCCATTTTTTGACGAAGTTGTTTATTTAAGTGATATTTGAAAACAAAACTAACCCTCGCGTCAAAAAAAAAAAAAACATAAAACATTGTTTTTATACCCCACACCACCATAGATGGTTCGGCTATTATGGGTTTGTACTGATGTTTGTAACGCATAGAAAGTTATTAAATACCCTCCTTAAAGTATATCAATAGACTCAGAATCACTTTTTAAATCAATCTAACGATGTCCGCAATTTTAAAGATAATTCAATGAAATTTGGCATGTGGGACTTCTATGATACAAGGATGAAGCCTATTGATATTGGTTGTAATTGGTCCATTATTTCACCTAGCCCCCATACAAATGTCAACCCAGAATAGAATTTAAACACTCAAAAATTCGCTAAAAAAATAATATTAAAAAAAAATTCACTGCAAAGTAGTTCTGGACAAGTGTCAATCTTTGTTCCACATTTTATGAAGATCGATCCGCAATTGGCAATAGCTCCCATATAAACCCCTCTTCCTAACGTATATAAATCCCATACGAATATTAGTACCAAGTTAATATTCGATACAAATCAGTTTTATGTAAGTAGAAATAACATTGTAAAATTTTATGAGAATTGGTCCATAATTTACCATAGCTCCCATATAAATCCACTTCCAAGAATCGCCCTAAATTGCATAAAATCATCTCTATGTTAGCATCAATGCAATATATGTATATTTTATTTTACAGGAGTAATATAAGTCCCCTTCCCGAATTTTTATGTCCGTGCGCAATCGTATAGTTGATCTTGACCGGATATATCATTATTTCTTGTTTTTTTTTGCATTTACATTTTATCTTTCTTAGAGAGTAATTCCATTTTAAGTTTACAAATTTTGATCACTCTGAAATTTTCTCGGTAGCAGGTGTACCGATAAAAATATAAAAAAAAAAATTAAAGATGGACCTTTTAGATACACGTCCCTAAAGAAAATTATTACAAAAAAAAAATATGTTAATAAAAATATTTTTAAAATTTTTATATGACATCTTTAAACACAAGCTTTGTCAAATCCACTGCAAATATAGAAAGATTTTTTGATAAGTTATGAAATTTAAGTTATGGAAATTTAAATAAATATGTTAGTCACCTTAAAAGCTATATAGTTGCCACAGTTCTCAAAATAAAAATGAGAAAAATTCATTTGACATGCCTCTATATCTCTCCCACCAAATTTTATTTAAATCGTTAAATCGTTAACCAAGGGTCAAAATTTTTAAAATTTAAAATGAAATTACGCTATAATGTTTTAAATTTAATAAATATTAATAAATTAATAACCAAAATTAAATACTTCAAAAGAAAAGGAAAACATCATGTTGGGAATTCGATCAATTAATTGATTAATTTTTTGGCTAATCGACACAAGTACTATTGTTTTAATTGCTCTTAAATGTAATATATTGCATGTTTTTTCGAGAATTTTTATACAAGCCCAGCAAAAATTTTGTACTTAATTTCGCACTTAATTTTCTACGTCAGAAAAAATTTTTTTAGTAGAAAATATCTTTTTGGGTATTTTGTTCAAAAGGGAAAAAACTAACAACATTAGAATCGGTTTAAGCCTACAATTTTGTGGTTATTAATCCAGGGCTCTAGCCAACTGATTCACATGATTTAAGTATTACTGCGCTATTATACTATAGAGTACCCATTTATGTAATATAGAATAGGCAAATAATAATGGCGCCTCATTAAAACTACTTTAACAATTAGTTGCCATTACCGAAAATCAAAAAGTTTTTGCTGGGAGATAACAGCAAGCAATAAAACAAGATTTATTCCTTCATATATTTTACCAAAATTTTCTCACACTTTTGGAACAATCTTAAAAATATTTAACCTTAGAATGTGAGTCTTTCTAATTTTAGTTGAAAGGATTACTCGGTTCTCAAGTATAAAGAAAAATGTTTATAAAATATTCATATTTTCTTTGCTTACTTTTAAAGATTTGCACCCTAGTAGTATTTTCTCTTCAGAAAGGGGAGTTTAGCATATTTATATGCATTAGAGTTGAAAAACTTATTTCTTATGTTTTCCAAAAATAAATTTATTCATATTCTCTAATCTTTCATATCAGTTTATATAAATGGATTTCTGTCTACATTTTTATGGTTTGTAATACATCTATATTGTCTTGCGAGATTTTATTTATATATTATAAAGTAAAAATGCGAAAAGTTTTGAAAAAAAATAGAACAAATGTAATTGTTGTAATAAAGTTATGGAGTGTAAATTAATTGCAAGTGAGACACTGTAACATATTTTTCTAAATATTATTTTATTCATTTTTACGAATCATTTCGCTAGATATATATACTGCATACATACTTTGTGTAACTGTTAGTATCTTTGTTGATTTAGTTTTGTAATCCTTGTCAAATTTAAAACTTATTTTATAATTTTCCTTCATTTTAGATATATTTTGTTTCCTTAATAAACATATATATATATGGTTCCATGTTTGTTTATATTAAACAAACCAAGATGACATCAATTTAAATTAATTTACTTCTGTTTTTTTTTTGGTTTAATAAAAAAAAGTTCTATCACTTTTTTATCTGTGTGTTGTCTAAAAATTTTACTTTATTATACTACATAATGAAGCAGAATCGATTTTTTGGAAATAAACTTCTAATCGGCCAGTTGGATTTACACGATATTTCACATAGGCATAGCTGAGGAGTGGATAATTTAAAATTTGGAAAGGGGTTAGATATAACCCTCAGGACCGCAGCTATTGAAGCTCAAAATAGGATACCTCAGGCTTAAAACAATTTTTAACCGCTTACCAAATTTTTGTTTTTATCCCATTATGTTAAATTGAGATAGTTAAAAATTCAAAAACAAATAACAAATCTAAATTTATTTGTTGTAAATAGACAATAAATAAAAGGGGTAAATGATATCTCCTCTACAGTTGACAATAGTTAAGAGAGGGGGTGATTAATAATAGAAATTTATCATCGACCTATAAAAGGAGATATTAAATTATAAGTACGCGTGTGGTACTTATAATTTTTTGATAGGGGTTTGGTTATAGAGAAAAAGAACAAAATGCAAATTAATTAGTTTTGTACCCAATGAGGTTATTAAATATTAGCACACAATGCTCACCTTTGATATTAGGAATTCCAACGTATTAACTTTAAGGGAAACATAAGTTATTTTAAACATTATAATTCAGTTTGTTTTATTAAAATTTGATGTAAATTTTAAGTACAAATTATTTTAGACGTGAAGCGTTTTAAAATTCAAAGAAGAGTTAATCGTTTTAAATTTAAAAGAAGAAATAAGCATTTTAAAATTCAAATAAGTGTTAAGTGTTTTAATTTTAAAAGAAGTGCGTATATAAACAAAGATTTTGTTCGAACCAAACCTCGGTTTCAGCCAACATTTTCTAATCGTTGCAGCGAGTACTAAACTTAGGGATGACAATTTAACAAAACCGCTAAGTTTAGTTATCGGTTGGAAGTAAATTGGTAATAAATAATTCGAATAAATATAAAATAATAAATTCGAGTACAATAAAAAAATACAATTTAAAATATAATATTCATCTGGTAACCTTGTAAAGTTTCGACTGTGAAAATTTTTGTGTTGCGATTTTATAAACTTTTTCAATTAAAAACACCATCTACAATTGCCTTTTCTGCTTATTTTATTTAAGATAAGTATTTCACATATATATCTTAATTAGAGAATATTGAAGTCCATTGAATTGGATTTGCAATTAAGTCTTAATTAAATTTGTTTTATTTATTGTTTTGAACAACAACAATAATAAAATATATACCTTAAGACTTATTTTTGCATAAATTTGTTTTTGTATATTCATGGACATACATTTGGTATAGTTCTATTTGTCAAATAAAACAACTGTCACACAGAACATCTCCGTTTTATATTTGCCCTAATATTACCACTCCGTTTTCCATTATTAAGATTAATATTGATCTAATTAGTGTCCTTGCTAAATATCTGCTGTGTTGTCATTTAATTACATATTACTGGTTTTAATCATAGATAATATTTGTATTGGTGTGTGTCCTTAATAAAGTTTGAGATCGACTGTATGAATAAAAACTGCAGTATTTCCGCAGAAGAACGTATGGTTTCCTGTTGGTTGTGCTTGGGAAATTACCACTTAAAATGTAGTGGCCTCAAAGCTCGTGATGCTGATGCATTATCTGACAATACCAAAAACTTACAGTGGACTTGTCCAAATTGCAGAGTAATTTGCATTGAATTTTACAATTTTTTCAAAAGCTATAGAGCAGAATTCGATGGAATTAAAAAAGACTTTTCTTCTCTACAAGGAAAACTAACTAAATATGGTGAACTTTTTTCTAAATTCACAAATTTAGATAGTTTTGCTGCTTCCCCGGGACCAAAACGTAAAAGAACTGCTAACTCATCATCAAAACCTCCTTGTATTCCTAAAAATACAGGGGTTATTACTACAAATAATGATTCTATCCCGTTACCAACCGCAAATACAAGTAGTTGTCCTGCTGCTGTTTTAACTCCTAATTCAAATAATTTTATTCCTCCTCATCATACTTCAAGTGCTTCCAATTATAATATAATTCCGTCAGAGTCGACCTTAGTTACTCCTACGGTATCTAATTCGTCGAACTTGCCCATAATTCCCAGGCTTCCTACCAGTAAGCCTCCAGAACTTATTTTATTAACTCCCTCATCGTCAAACATCCCAACTAATTTAAATGTGGTCAACAATCCTCTTGTAAATCCGTTTACAACAGTAACTCCAAAGCCTATAAAAATTATTGCTCCAAGGAAAACCATATTTGCTAGCCGTTTTTCAATAGATACAACAATAAATGATATTGAGTTCTATATTAAAACGAACCTTGGCATCGAAGATTATAATAATGTCCAAATGTATCACCCCACTCTTGAAATAAGCACATGCGTCGAAACAAAGATATCATTACAATCCAATGTAAATGATGTGATGGTTTTTGATTTTAGCAAAGCTGATTATTCCAAATTAAATCACCTACTTTGTTATGAAAACTGGTTTGATTATATTCCTTACAATAAAGTATGCCCTCGTAATATTGGCATCATTTTGAATAAATTCTATGACGACTTATTTAAATTTTTTAAGAAATTAATACCAATGATGAGAAAAAAATTGCACATGGACCGCCATGGACTACAAAGCAGCTCAATGGCTTGAAAAATTTGAAAAACAAACATTATAGAAATTATAAAAAATTCAGATTATCTATTGATTATATGAGGTACTCCATATCAAGATCAGTTTAGAATTCGGAAAATATCAAATGTTACAATTATTATTTTTTAGAGTGAAAAGAAACTTTAAAAATAATCCAAAATATTTTTACCAGTTCGAAAATTCTAAGCGCCGATTCTCTGGATATCCATCCATGATGAAATTTGGAGATAAAGAATCCTCAAACGATGCAGATATTTGCTGCTTTCTTCTCATATGCCTATTCTGATAAAGATTCACATGAACTTTCCAATTATCCATATCCAATTTCAGCTGCAACGCTAATAAATTGCCCAACATTAGATAAATCGATGGTACTGAGAGCTGTACAGAATCTAATATAATCTGATAAATGTGGACCTGACGGTGTTCCAAGCTGTGTTCTTATAAAATGTTTACATTCTCTTATATTTCCAATAACATACTTATTCAACATATCAATATTTAGTGGTTACTTTCCTGAAGTTTGGAGGAAATCATATATTATACCTTTGTTTAAATCCGGTAGCAGATCCAACATTTCCAATTATAGGGGTATTGCTAACTTAAGTGTTATTCCAAAACTTTTCGAAAAGATAGTTACTGGATTTAAAAAAGTTGTTCCATTACTACTAACCTTTTGGAGTTCACAACGCAATATACACAGATTTCAGTAAAGCTTTCGATAAAGTAAATCACGATCTTCTATTGTTCAAATTGGATAAACTCGGATTATCTCCTGTTTTCCTTAAATGGATTTCCAAAAACCATTCCTGTTTTATCTGGTGTTCCACAAGGTAGTCATCTCGGCCCCTTATTATTCCTAATATTTATAAATGATTTACCAGCTTGCATTAAGAATTCTAGAATATTAATGTATGCTGATGATGTAAAGCTGTTCCATAGCTTTAACTATTCCTATCAATGTTCCTTACTCCAATCAGATCTTGGCAAGCTTTATGATTGGTGTATGATGAATCTAATGGATCTGAATTTAAGAAAGTATAAACACATGATGTCATACAGAAGAAGTACAGCACTCTGTGGATACACAATAACTGAATATCAACTTGATCTAGACGAAGAATTTCTTGATCTGGGTGTGTTGCTTGATTGTATACTATCCTTTAATTCCCACGTTTCACAAATCGTTAATAAATCAAAAGGAGTTCTAGGTTTCCTCAAGCGCTGGGGAAGAGAGTTTAATGATCCTTACGTTTCCAAACAATTATTCATATCTCTTGTAAGACCAATCCTGGAATATGCTTCCGTGGTCTGGGATCCTCAATACGAAGTTCATATAAAGAAAATTGAATCGGTCCAGAAACAATTTCTCTTATTTTGTCTTCGTAATCTTCCATGGAATTCTAATATTAATTTACCATCATATGAAAGTCGATTACAGCTTATTGATCTCCCTACTCTTGAAAGTAGGAAAATTTATGAATATTTCATTTGTAACTAATTTAGTAAACGGTTCAACTAATTCTGAGTTCCTCCTTCGTAAGATCGAATTCGTGATCCCAAATCGTCCAACTAGAAATTATACTCCTTTAAAAATAATATATTTTCGAACCAATTATGCCAACTTTGATCCCATGAAACGTATATTTAACCAATTTAACAGTTTCTATCTATATATTGATTTTTCATTAAATCCAATTCGCATTAAAGTTAAGTTTTTGTTATTGTTTGATTATGAAAATATTTTATTGTAAATAGCTTTAAGAATAATATGTATGCTAGCCTGTAAGAAATTTTAATTTCATTGGCTATTAAATAAATAAATAAATAAATATTAATTTAAGATATTAATAATATTTAATAATATATAATAAATATATTTAATAAACTAAGTTTGGACAAATCAAATGTAACAACAACAATATTGTTTAGTGCTACTTAATAAGTGGCTTAACAACAGCAAATCATACATTGTTGATTTACTACCTAAAAGTGGTAGTTTTAAGCATAGAATCAAAAATAATTGAAAAAGGAGAATGCAAAATTATTGCAAAAAGCTTTATCGTAAACCATTCGTCTTACTTAATAACATAAAGGGAAAAATGATTTACAGATTTTATTTCCTCCACGGTGGGACGCTGAAGAGTGCTGATGAACGTCTTGGCGAACCAGAAAATGCATTCCATTCTGACGAGTATTCAATAAAACTTGTACACTGTATTCTTCTACAATTATTCAATGAACTTAAGCCGAACAAAAAAAAAAAAAAAAAAATGTACACTTCTTAACTATTCCTAAAAAAGAAGTAAAAAAATTTCGATTCTGTCCCACTGTACACTGGTTTGATTGTTTGATTTAAAATTATACCATATATTGATAACCTTTCTGAAGAAGACACTGGAAAGTTAAAGTACATTCATATATGCATACATATGTATATGACAAACTTAAAAAAAAATGGAAATGGTTTTAGTTAAAACATTGTTAAAATGCGTTAAAAATTTTTTAATTATATATTACATTTCTATATTTTAGTTTTTAATAATCTGTATATTAGTCGACAAAAAAATCCACTCCGCAACACAGCAGTAAAAAAACCTTTTTGCCGAAATCCGCAAAATGTCTAACTTTTATGAAGTTTAGTTAATAAAATTTTGAAAAAAATTGAATCTGTTTTTTGAAACACCCATACCAAAAATCAAAGTATATTTAATAAAGCATGAAGAAAGGTTTATATTATCCTGCAGGATTCAAAGGCTTTTTTCAGTAATTATTTTTCAAATTTGACTTAAAATATCGTATTATTTCAACATTAAAAAAAACTAAAAACTTGTTTGTACCTTACTTTGTGTTCAAAACATTTTAATGGTCTAGGGAGTTTCTAATAACTTTAATATTTTCTGTGTATGTGCAGATTAAGGTTTTTTACACTAAACTGCTAAAAAAGAGTTGATATAGCAAATGTAAAAAAAAAACTGCGAAAAAGTTCCGATTTAAATGCATCCTACTAAGTCAGGGCGGATAGGGCAAAAACAATATTTTTAAACAAATTTTTAATTAATTTTCGAGCATTGCGACAATATGACATGATAGCACACCTTGTGAATCCCCCAGTATGTTTAAATAAATAAAGATATATATATATATATATATTCGAAATAAAACATAATATTAGATTAGGAGTAAAATGGAAACGAAACAAAACAGAATACTATCATTTTCGAACTAATGCCAATGACAATAATAATCAAAAGTCTCGTAATATTCATATTTTTTTGATATCATAAACAAACCACTAACGAATGATTTTATGTTTCGTTCTTGATATCACTAAAGGTTCACTATTAATACAATAGACGATCCTTCGAGATGGAAAGATTTCGGATGGTCAATGATAGTCTTTCTCGAATGTTTTGTCAGAGAAAGGTTATGCATTACATACATAAACGCATAAACGCTTATTACCCCTACCTCATGTGGTGTAGTAACACCTAAAAATGTTCAGTCAAACAATATAAATTATATTCAAAATTTCAATAAAGATTTACTCTAAGCACAAACTTCGTTTTCTTAACTTGATATCTTAAAGACTTTCTGTTTTCAACGATCATACTAAAACTTGCTCGTTTGATTAATGCCAAGTTTTGTTCAGGGCTACCTGAGTGTGTAGTGTTGAGCACCTAAAATATTTTAAAATAATTCATAAAAAAATTATTAATTTTGAAACCTTAGAGTCCTTTTAAAGGATACACTAAGTGAAAAATTAAGAACGCAGTCCTATCATAAAATATCCTACTTTAACGGTTTGGTTTATGTGTGAAAAATGTTGTTTAACGGTATTAAATTTATATGTATATATATATATATATATATATATATATATATATAAATGGAAATTTCCAAGATATGTACCATTTTACTATAAAGTTATATAAATAAATAATCTACAAACATATTTATTATTTTTATAAGAAATTAAAATTACTGTATTTCCTTTGCTCCTTACAACAGTAGAACAATTATTCTTCATAGCAAGTGTCATGCTTATAAGTAAATAAAAATATGGTGGAATCTTCTGGTACGTTAGCAATTCATTGTTAATATTTTATCTTATCAGTCTCCCGTTAGTGGCAAAAAAAAAAATTTCATTATTTACTTTTAAAAAGCTGAAAATTCTTCTGTTTTGTATTTTTCTCCAAGAAAATGGAAACAAGTAGCAATTGTTGGATACTACACAGCGGTGCCAAAACGTTTTTTTTTTAATAATACTTTAACTGGTGAACCGTTGGAAATATCTCAATAAAATTTCATCTGACGAAAGACAAGGCATTTTCGAGTTGATTTATAGGAGCACATATTTCTAGCACTTCATAGGGAGAGGGAAAACCTCCAAAATTAATCATCTCAGGTACGCTATTTTCTTAAAAAATCGACAAAATTTATTTATGATTTGACAGAAAAAATGTTACATATAGATATTCTTTTTAAAAAATACGCTATCCTGTGTAGGTAAATTTTTATTATATTTTTATTAGAAATAATGTTGATATTTAGACCTAAGTAGTAAGATATTCAAATGAACTTTTGACACAATATAAACCGACTTGCCCTAAAATCAAACAATTAAAAACACACTCACTGCTTTGTACCAAAATACCCAATATACCAACCCGGAAAAAACGTGTATTAAAAACCGACTTCTTGCATTCAAATGGTCACCCTATTCATCAGAAAATAGTTTTTATGTGTTTACCCAACTAACATAATTTTTATTTGATCCCAGCTTTGCGCTTTGAGAATTTTACAAACAAATTAACAAAAAAAAAAACAAATTAAAAAAAAATAATAAGTATAAAATACTTTTAAAGTTCCAACTCAGATTTATATAACTTTTTACCTAATCTATATATTTATATGATTCTTACAGCAATATCATTTAGAGTTTTGTAAGAAATAAAGCGAATATTTAAGAAAAAAAAAAGTGTGGGTCAATACCGAGCCTGCCAAGTTAAAAAAAATAACATAAAAAACGAGGCTAAGAATGAGTGAAAAGTTTATTTCGATCTAAATATCTCTCTCAAAAAAAAAAAAAAGTGATAGATTTAAAAGACTACATATATGTAAAAAATTGCATACCCGAGATGACAAATTCTAGAGGTCTATCCACTACCCACTTATCCGCTAGGAATCTCTGCTCGTTCAAGTCGACTCGAAAATAATCAGTTGAAATTTTATTGAGATAGTTCCAATAACGCACAAGTGTTTTGGAACCACTGTGTAATAGTGGAAAAACAATTTGAAATTTACTTGGGGAATAGAAAGTTTCTGAAAAGTTAATTATATGTATAATATATATATATTAGTTCATATTATTTTTCTCTATTTGTTTCTTTTTATCATTCGTTATCTCATTCTTTCAATCCAATATCAACAAAATATGTTAGGCTGGATATAGTAGTATCACTTTTGACAGCTAAAATCATAAGGGGAAACACTTTTAATGTATATTCTAGTAACATATAAAATTTTCAGGCATATATTATTGAGTTATTCCTCTTTCTTATTTTTATAAGACTTTTTTAAGTGTAAAATTTTGCCTTTTAATTAGGCAATTTTTTTTTTTTTTTTTTTTGCTGAATTTTTTTACTTTTTTTTAATATTTTGTTTTGTCCTAAGATTAAGAGGCTATGTGACGATATGCATGAATATAATAGGGTTTTCCAATATTTTTATGATGGACAGCCTTAATTAAAAAAGTTTTATTTTCTTCAGTTTTGGCGTAATTTGGTTTTACACAGATACATATAAATGTATGTAAGCTAATCAAATGCATATTAATATTCAGTTTTTTTACGGGTATTTCATCTCTTTATCTTGTTTTTGATACATAAATTTTTAGACATTGAAATTCAAAACCATGACATGAATTTGGCTTAATACTCCTACTTAAAAAAAATTGTTTTCACTCCTTCATAAAAAATCAATTTTTTAAATTTATGAGTTTGTCGAAATATTATAAATTTTTAGTTTTTCTTTTTATTTTATTTTTTTTATTTTTTTTTTTTTTTTGTACGTTAACATTTATAACCAGTGTTGCTAATTTTGCCTTTTTACTTAGTTTTTAGCCTTGAAATTTTATTTTTAGCTTCTAGCATTTTTGTAAACTTTATTGATTTTAAAAATTGCCTTGAAATGGTCTAAAATGTTGGTATTTCAAGAACGAAGAAATGTCATGCGATATTTAAAAAATTTTCGTCTGTGGTGCTGAACTAGTTTTTCTAGATTTGGAAAATTTTATGAACGTACTAAATCGAATACAATATATATTTATTTTTAATATATGACAATGAACATTATTCATAAATATAATTTATAACCTAAATACATTGTATATGATTGTTGCATAAATTTCTTAAAAATATTATATTGCTTCCAATAATTTTTTGTATGCGCAAATGTTTTCCGGTTTTAATTAATTTCATTTGAAGGTAAATTTACTAAAATTTTATCATTGATTTATTTAGATCTTTACAGTCTAGTTACTAGTAGATAAATTCTAAAAAAAAGTTAAATAAGAACTTTTAAAAATTAAAAAAAAGAAAGAAAAATTAAAAAAATCAAAATAGTTTATTTAATAATATTTCTTTTAAATTATTCGAGCTCAAGTTTATTGAATAACTGTAGAATAATATATTATAAACGCTTATTTTAATCTTGCACAGTGGCTTCAAAACGCATTTTTGGGAAATAACTCTGTAACTTGTGAACCGTTGTAAATATCTGAATAAAATTTCACGTGTTCAGAGACCAGGTGTCTTTGAGTTGATTTGAAGAAGCACAGATTCCCAGCGGATCAGGGGGAAATGGGTAGACCTCCAATATTGATCATCTCGGATATGCACATTTTTTTTAAAAATCGCCAAAAATTGATTTATAATTTGACAGAAAAAAAATTTTCATTATCGATAACTTAAAAAAAAGACGTTACGCCGAGGCAATTCTATGAGCCAAAGTGAAAAGATTAATTAATATATAAGCATTAATCAAATCAATGGTTTAATTTTCACAACTCGGTCCAAAAAGATGTGGTATTTGTTGTTATAAATAGTTGTTTATAAACTTCAAGCTTTAGTTTTTAACAGTTTCAATCAATTTATAAATATTTGGGAGTCTTTTTTTATAACACTATATTGTGAAAAAATTCTGAAATAATTAATTTCTTAGTTGTAATTAATATATAATGGGTCGAGATATTTCAAATAACTTAGTTTCTCATCATTTAGCACATAATATTAAAAAGCCGCCATTTAGGTCCATTTTAAAAAAGTGGCCATGTGATTAAAAAAAGGGGCAATTGGCGATTAATTTCGCTATTGGGAGCTTTTTTTTAAGGATATAAATGGTTAAATTTTTATTTAATGTTTTTTTTTACGACAAGACTTTTAATGAAACTTAAAAAATCCTAAATTATTTAATTTATTTTATTTTATTCCAATTATTCGAACAATTCGAGTAATTTTAAATACGTGATTAAATAACTCAAACAAATGTTTTGTTCTGGTTATTACTTTTATTATTATCATTATTATTATTATTATTATTATTATTGTTATTATTATTATTATTATTATTATTATTATTATTATTATTATTATTATTACTACTACTACTAAAACGTCAGTTAACTGTTTTGTGTATGGATGATTTGAAAATTATTAGGCAGACCTCAACGGCGGTCTGTAAAAAGAAACACTTTTCAATTCTAGATACGTCATAAAACTTTATTTAAATTAACTCAATAAATTTTTATTTATTGTAATTAGCACAATAACATAGAATTTTATTTTATATAAGTTATTTTAATTAACACAATAGAAATTTAAAAGGGAAAAAGACTATTATATTCGACGGCTCCGTAGCTAAGGCTATCTGTTCATTGCTGAATTCCAAATTTGCAGCTTCTATTCTGTCGCTGCTTTCATTTTTGCGTCTGAATCGTGGAAGCCGCTGATCAACTTAAGATCCCAAACACAAGTAATCGGCGGCGGTGTTTCCAGTTCTCAGTTTTCAATTCTCAGAGAAAAGACCAAATTAAATGAAAGGAAGATGAAAGCGGCGTTTTAAATACATTTTTTATTCAACATCAAAACTCATGATAACAAAACTATATGTATAAAAAAATTATTTTCCCCCTCTCGTTAACTTCACACATAAAAAATATAAAGCAAAACTTTCTCTTTCCACCTTATATTAATTTAATGGAATCAAATGGGATTTATTTTGCAACAACGGCAACACTGACAGAGAGAGGGTAAAAAAATAATATCTTTTGAGAAACCGTTGTGAAAACAAAATAAATTTTAATTTTGAGAGAATTCTGTTTTAAAAAATCTCCGCTAGCTTTTGTTTCAGCACTAATTCACATGTCGTAACCTGATTTGGTATCGCGTTACGTCCACACGTGTTTGGAAAGAGCTGAATCAAATATTTTGCAAGATGTAATTTTGTATTTATAACTTATAATTTCACAATATTGTAGTTTTGTTGCGATATAATAATTATGATGCAATTTCATGGCCAGTCAATGCCGTTAACATATCTAATATGGATAATGGTAAAAAATTCCGGTGTGACTGATGAACCAATATAAAGTTTAAATATTAAATTTTGTGATTTAGAACTTTAATTGATTTATCTTATGAATTTCAATTTATTTTACTTATTTATTTTACAACAATAGAATTTGAATACATATTTTAGAATTTATACTACGTATGTATACTTATCTGTTATAATTCTATATAATCCCTTTCTTACATTTATCATCATCTTTTTTGTTTTGCTTAAAACGAGGCAAATATAAAAAAAAACAAGATAAAATATCTTGTACTTTATTTTTTATTTATGATAATATGTATTAGACTTTATTTGTTCTTTTGTTATGTATGTCATGACATTGTTTCTTTTTTTTAATTTTCTTGGATATTTAAAAATTTAAGAAGATTCCTTGTATTTTATTCTATTATATAAATTTGCTTCAATTATTTGTTCTTTTTTGGGGCATGTTTGTAGGGCGATAAAAAAATTATATATTTTTTTATATGATTTATTGGAACACATTATATATATGAGTATTTGAATTTATTGTTCACATATCCCAGCGGTAAAAATTTCAAGGCCTCTAGAGGTCTATTTAAACCTTCTTAGAAACACAGTAACTCATGTTAGTCTGCCTTTTATAGCAAGAAATTCAATAATGCTTCATCTTTGTCTTCTAAGAGATCCAATACAACTTCCTACTTTCTTTATTTTAGATGGAGAGAAGAAGCTGTATTTTTTAATATAATTTGTCTTAAGCACCAACAAATTTATGGGAAAAAATACAGCATTCTAATTCTCTTCTCTTAGAAGGGAATTAAGAACATAATATGTATTCTTTGCTTTAAGAAGCAACAAAACTATTAAAAAACCGTTACAAAAATAATATAAAAATCCAAAGCACATACTCCAAAAAAAAAGATAATGAGAATTCACTTATAAGCGTTTAGCTAGTGTGCACTTATCTGTTCAATGAATTGACCACACTTTTTAGCTCAGCTCACTCCATTGAACTTGTACGCTATTTTAGTTCATTCACTCAGTTGAATTTCAATACAATAGCCCGACATACTAACGAGTTTTAGTAAACATTTCCAATAATGAGCAATAATGAGCGACCTAGTTTGTAAGAAACCTCCGGTATAGCTGAGGTATACTGTATCAGTCGTGTCCAGGGTTCTTACATAAAATAACAACACCTTTATTTTAATTTTTCTCTTGTTTCTCTATTGCTTATCTTTTCACTTTATATATTTTTTTAAGAATCTTCTTATTTGTTAAGACAGTGCTGATTAGTGAGGCCTCCATGTTGCCTTGTCGGTTCTACACTTCCTATTTACTATCTCCTATTGATTATTTAATCTTAGAAGTAATCCCAGATTTCTTAGTCCCTATATTTTCCGAATGAAAACTTCCAAGAAAATATTCTATCACTTGGTCCTGAGCACTGCTTATCTCCTACCATTTCAAGCAGATTTAAATCTTGTTGCAGCTTTTTATCTTACTGATTGTAAAGCAGTATTTTCAGTATTGAGCTGAAAACGCTTAAAAAGGTAAATGATTGACTTCATTCAGTTGAATGGATTATTTAATTGAACTAGTTCGGTCATGAACTATACAACTCTATGTTTAATACTTTGTTTGAGTAGATAGTGTTTTTCTAGCTAATTTAATTTTTGTTTTATAGTTTTTATGATAGATGTTTTATTAACAACTTTTAATATTATATCATAACTCATAATTTAACAAAAATTTTTAATTTTTTCAAAACAGATAAATGTTGTTGAAAAAAAATCTATAATTTCAATGTAAATGTAATTGTCTTATCCCAAACTAAGATGTTTCGCCAAAAGTCGACAGATATATTTTAATACCGAATTATTGTATGTCTTAAGTTTTAAAGATTTTATTACAATATAAAATAAAACAAATATATATATATATATATATATATATATATATATATATATATATATGATGCTGCTAATTTGGTCCATCAAAATTTCACCCAGTTCAAGACGCGCCATGTTCAACGAAACGTAAGTGGATAAGATACCACGAATGCTGATGAAGTATGTAGCGGCACGGAAAATACGTATTCCATTGTGCTGGTGTCTAATTAATGTCCACAAAATCTGCTTTGGTACTGCCAAACAGAGACAATAAGGCCAACTTGTTTAAATGAAGCATTTTATGTTTTATATATAAAAATATTTTTTTTTTTATTTATTCAAATCTTACAATATGTTATAGCGAAGAAGCCATAATTTCTGGTTGTTTTATAGAAACCATATATTTAAAATTAAATTGAATTAAAATTTACTAAATTTTCCTTGATTTATTGTTCGTTTATGTATGGCAAACGAACTATAGTTGATTGTCTATAATGCTTATAAAAATCGGTTTTTTGTTTCAATTTCGGGTTTTTGCAAACCAGTTAATTTAAAATGTTCAATTTCGGTTGACGGGTTTATCTATTTATTTTAAAGCGGTTAACCGGTTTTAAAAATTTACTAAAATTAGTATAAAATTTCATAAAATTTTCTAAATTTAGAATACGAAAAAAATGTTTTTAAAGAATTAGAAACGCTTGTTGTTTGAATTAATAAGTAATTACCAACCACAATTTCACCAATTGAATAGTAGGTTTTTATTGTTGGGACGAAATGTGAACTTTTCGACTTTTTTAAATTTTTAAATAGTCGATTTTTAAAATTTTCAACATTTTTAAATTTTGGAATAGTGTACTTTTTTCGACTTTTTCCAACAATTTTCGAATTTTCCCGACAATCTTCGACATTTTTCGACTATTTCTTACATTTTCGACTTTGTCTGCCTATTTTTGACTATTTTCAAGTTTATTAGATTTTTACGATAATTTCGAGATTTTTCGCCTCCTTTCACTTTTTTTGTTAATATTTCTCTTACAAAAGCTTAAAAATATAAAATATATATAACGCAATTAAATTTTTTATTTTTACACAAAATATATTTTTGCGATACTAGTTCCTACAGTTAGATGATGTAGCTGAAATAGAAATTGCTAAAAAACTATTCCTTTTAAATGAAGTAAATTTTTTCGACTTTTTTTGACTATTTTTTACTTTTTCCGACTTTTGGAATTTTCCGACGATTTTCGATTTTTTCCGACTATTTTCAAAATGAATATTTTTAAACACTTTAAATCATTAAAATTTTAAAGATGTATATATTTCTAACTGTTACAAGCTTTCGATATAAAGTAGACGTCATTTATAAAGAATGACTGTTTTGTGAAAATTGTTTAAATGATGTTAATCGTAGTTAACTGAAAAAACTAGTCTTTTAATTTTACTATATATTCGGTTAACCGTCAAATACGTTTTTTTTAAAAGTCGGTATTTTATAAACACTAGTTGTCTACTGGAAACGCAACCTACAAGTAAATTTATATTATAAATTAATTAACCGGTTGAATTAGTTTCTACGTAGATGATTAACTGAAAGACCAGTCTTTTAATTTTACTAAATATTCGGTTAACCGTCAAACAAGTAACCGCATACAAGTAAATTTATATTATGAATTGTAATGATAACAGTTATTTGAAGTTCACACACAGTAATTTTTTTTGCTGCAATTCTTAGTTCGTTGGAGAGAGACAGAGAGAGAGACGAGAAGTGAATATTAAGTTTTTACATTCTGTTTACTTCTCTCGCCAACGAAGTCAGCAAGAAAAATTGCTGTGTGTGAGCCCAGACTTACTGTAACTTATATGTATTTTTTATTTAAAACAATTTTAGAAATAGTATGTTTTGTTTAATTTGTAAAGAAACGAAAAAATAAAAAAAGAACAGTTTTTAAGTTTGAGCTTATATTAAAGTAAATAAATATAAAAGATATTTAGTATTGTCTTTCTTTCAGTTACCAAAAAGTTATTAAAAATATAAGGCAAATAAATAAAAATAGTTTTAAATTTTTTATTTTAAAAAATTTTCGGCAATCAGAAAATTGAGTTATCTGTGTGACAACTGTATTTAGAGCTTTTAGTTGCCAGTTGCCATAGGTAATATCATGTCGGCAACTGGCAACACAAGTAAAGTCCGGTTATCACACAGAATCGACCAATTAATCTAGATTTTTGTTTTGAGTAATGTGGAGCGAGTATTCGAACATACTAACCACGATACGCGCATCACATATTTGGTGAATAGTTTGGGGACATTTCATATAAAATTTGTATTTTTAAAAATAGAACATTTTTTTTAAATAAAAATGTACTTAGGCAGCTTATTTGCAAGTTTATGAATACAAAATTTTTGATTTTCATTCCGTATTGTGGCGACAATCTGAACTTCCATATTTGCCGTATTTTAAATGTGTAATTTTCGCAATAAATATTTCATTTGAAAATGCTGATATTTTGTTATATTTTGTTACTATATTTTTTTATTTTATTTATATATTTTTTTGCACTGGTTCAATTTCAGTAACATTTGAATCTATTCAACTAATACCTTGATTAATTTTAATTAAAAAATTTAAAAAATTAAAAAATTAATTAAAATTTGTATAAAAATTTAATTATTGAGTAATTCCAATTTAAATTTGAAAAATCTTGAGCCTGGGTCACCGATTTAGATAAAATTTGGTGCATGTGTAAAAGAGGATGCAGAGGTATTTAAAATGAATTTTTCTCATTTTTATTTTGAGAACTGTGGCAACTCTATTGCTTTGAAAGTTATTAACATATTTATTTAAATGGCCATAACTTTTGTTATTTAAAAGATATTAAAATAATTTTTTTTGCAGTGGATTTGTTAAAGTTTGTACTTTAAGATATCATATACAAATTTTTAACATATTTTTATTAACATATTTTTTTGTAAGAATTTTCTTTAGTGACTTGTATCTAATAAAGTCCATCTCTAACATTCTTTCTATTTTGATGGTAGGAAGACTTAATATTAATATTTCTGAGAGGTCAACATTTTTAAATTTATAGTGGAATTACTCTATTTTAACTAAACTTGTATTAACATTTTTATGATTTGAGTAAAATCAAATAGCACTGATGTGAATAATTTTGTAATTGAAATCGATTTTTATTTTTTCCTATAAATAGAAAAATATTTTATTAAAAAGTGTAGAAGACCTATTGACAGTTTTTCTTCTGAGGATGTGTTCACAGATCTTCTTCAGAAGCCCTGCTGGCAATTTTTTTTCGAGAGAGAGAGATAAGTAGAGAATGTAAAAAATGCTCTAAAAAAGGCCTTCTAGGAGGCTTTTTTACCCTTTCTTTTTATCGCTGAAAATCGATTTTGTATGTACATATTTGGCATGTTTTAGTTTATTATATTTTATATTTATGCAAATACCTTTTAGAACGTATGCAACTGACAACTTTAATAAAAATATCCATATACACTAGACCAACTATGAAATGTATTGAATTTTAAAAGTTTTGATTTCGCTTTCTCCACCTGCAGTTTCTAGTAGATAGAGCTAAAAAAAGGCTACCAGCAGCCTTTTTGACTTTTGTAGATTTTATATATCAATGAAATTTGGACATATTCAAACTATTCCAGCGCATATGGACCATGATCATTGATGTGTCGATTTTATACTTGTTACGCAATTATTGGCATAAAATTCATGGCAAACCATGAAATTTTGGATGTTATGTTGAGTATTTTTAAACTATTTTTGGATTAAATAATTTTTCTATATTTAAGTGTTGCCGATTAGCAAAGAAAAAAATTCCATTCAAATTGCACCACAGTTGTGGTCACATTGGCAACTTACGGTATCAGCTTTCTGATACCGTTCGTTAACAAATTTAATAGAAAACTTAATGCAATCTAGTAATTTGATACCGAAATATTGTCAACTTGATGCCAATTACATATCGTTCGTTTCGTTAAAATTTAAATGCGTATGTAGTGCTAATATTAAACACATCGGGACAGAATGACATTGAATGGTATCGTATTAAACATATATGTGGTTGATTTTTTTCTGGGTGTACATATAAGCACCTTTTTATTTATTTTACCTTAAAAATCGGCGAGATATTGAGAACAAATAATATTTTTTACAATATCTAATAAATAATGGATAAATATGTGCAATATTAATAAATTTTTTCTTTAATCAATTTTCGAACACTGTTGCATTTTCGGATCAGTAACTTTAAATATCTCTAACTCATCTAGTATAAGATTAATGATAATGATATATATATATATATATATATATAAATATAAGATTAATGATAATGATATATATATATATATATATATATATATATATATATATATATATATATATATATATTTAGCTTGGAGTGCTGAATAAATAATTGAAGAAAAAAAATTTGAATTAAACGGAATTTTCACTCATCGGAAAGGTCTGAAAAAATAGACTTTTTTAAATTTAAAAAAGCTTTGAAAAAAATTTTTCAAAAAGAAAAAAAAACTAAAACAACTTTTCAAACAATAGCTAAGATATCAAGAAACAGCAAACCATTGATAATAAGACAAATTATTTATAAGGATAGCATCACCAAACCTGGTATTTTTGACTATTTTTCCGCAGGGTAAATTTATACAGAATAAAATTGAAAATATTTAAGAAAAATGCTGTTTACAGATAATATGAAATTTTTTAAATAAAAGTTACAAGTGTAATAGAAATTTTTGTATTGTAGCGATATGAAAAAAAAACAATCTCTATTTTTCTTGATAGAGATTGAAAAATTACATTTGCTTTTGACAATTAATATGGGAATGGATTTCCAAAAAATGTGATAAAGGTGTGTTTTTTTTTTAAAGCATATGGAGTACGATCACTAAAATTCGGGGTGTTATCTGTAATATGCTAAAAATTAATGAATAAACCGTTTTAATTATGTATTGTAATTTTAAATGTATTAAATTGTCTCAAGAGAGGATAATAAAAAGGTCAAACTTCATAAAATTTGCTTAAGAAAAGCATATAATTTGAAATTTTTATAATGATATATAACTACTGTTTTTTATTTTATTTTACTCAAAATATTAAATTATTCTAAGTATTAATATGAATAGGTACACAGTTTCATAATTTTTTTAAAGACCTTCTCCTATAAAAGACCACGTTCTCTAGTTAAAATTTTAGTTTATTTAGGTTTTTCATTAAAGTTAAATTAACTGGATAACTGGTGATAAAAAGTGTTAAAATTGTGCAACATATAAGTTATTTAAAGTGATAAGAAGATAATATTTCAAAGGATATTCATCAAGGTATAATAACAGAATAAAGAAAAGTACTATTCATTACAGTTATCTGAACAAATTGTAAAAAATAATTAATATAAATTAACCTTTACATACAAATAATCTTTCATAGAACAGCTTTGATACAAACTTGGATCTTGAAATTAAATACAACCCATGATACCAACAACGGAAGCACTTACAAAAGTATTGAAATGAAATGATTATATATTAAAAGCTTCTCCCAAAACTGAAAATTACATATTACAGTTTTTTTAAGTGATAGAATGAGCCCAAATAGTTGAAACTGTTTAAAAATTTATTTTAAGTTACATTATTTTTATGTTTTTTTTTTCTCTTTTTTATAGATAAGTTTCTCTTTTTTCTGTATATTTTTTTAAGGTTGTCGATTTTTTTCAAAAACTTTTAAACCAAATATAAAGTTAATTATATCAATTAGTAATACAATTAGAGTCCGATATAAAATGAATTAATAATTTTATTAAAAAATTATTTGGAATAATTTTTTCTGTGTTCGGATGGAATTCTTTTACTTTTTTTACTTATATAAATGAATTTGTTAGTTATTTTAAAAGTTCATGTTTTTTGCAAGCTATTGTAAAAAAATGTCTATTTTCGAAATATTGAAAATTAAGTTAAGTGAACTAAGAAGGTGTATATATGCAACAATATTAACATACCAACTTTTATAATTTTTGGCTAATTGGCAACACTTATATTTCGAGCAAATGTTAATTCAAACAATAATTTAAAGCAATTTAGCAGGATATAGTCGATCAAGACCGTCCACATGATATCCTACAACATTTTGTATGTGCACCAAAATTCGGGAAGGTGTCTTATATTAGAACTGTGGTTAATTGTAGACCATTACTTGTATAAGTGTAAAATAAAATATACGAAAAAAGAATATTATGTTCATGCTAACATTTATATAAATTTTTTTATGGTGATTCGCAAAAGTGAAACTTATATGGGAGCTATGGTAAAATATGGACATTTCTTCATCAAATTTGGCATTGTGATTTCAACTTATATAAAACTTATTTGCATTGAATATTAACTTCATGCTGAAATTTGTATTGGATAAAAGTTAAAGGTAAAAAAGTTAAAGTAATCATTGGGAGAGAGGTTTAGATGGGAGTTGTGTTCAAATATGGACAAATTTACTTATACAAAGCTTCTTATATAAAGCATTCATCATCGTAAAAAACATATACCGGTAGGATATTTGTTTATTGGCTAGGTGAAATAATGGATCGATTGTAATAAATTTCAATAGGCTTCGTCCTTGTGCTAAATTATAATTAATTATAATATAATTGATTGTGTGAAATTTCATCAAGATATCTTTAAAATTGAAACATATACAGCTAGCCAGACGGATATTGTTAAATCAGAAAGTGATTCCGAATCGACTGATATACTCAAAAGTGGGTCTACGGCCAATAATTTTGTGCGTTACAAACATCAGCACAAACGCATAATACCCCAACTACTTATGGTAGTGTATTGTATAAATACTACCTATAATACTGTGCCATTATTTGTGTAACAAGTAGAAAATCGATACATCAAAATTGGATTTCTTTTTCATCTGCTCTGGATTAGTTTGTATCTGTTCAAATTATATTGATTTATAAAAACTGCAAATCTTACTCTACAAAATAAGAAAAACCTTTACACACAGGCTAGGTCCATATTCTAGCGAGAACCATTTTAAAAACAGGTCCTTGTATACATTTTTATTTTCACCGCTTATAACACCACTACAAGTTATAGTGTGCTAAAACATTATTTGTAAACAATCTTTCCTTTTATTTCTTAATAAAAACATTTGTATATATTTTAATTACTTTTGAGACCTTTCTAAGGAAAAATATCAAAAGCGACTAGCCAGTTTACACCCGATCGACCCAATATTTGCACACAAACTATTTTTTAACTCTGTTTACTAGAAACTGCTGGAGAAGCAAGAAAAATCAAAAAAATTGTATTTATAGGTGGTCTAGTATATACACATTTATTCTTTGTTAAATTCTCTTTTTGCAGTTTCTGTTCTAGTTATTTGATGTATTTTATATTTTAAAAATATTGTGCCATTTTTTTGGCAACACACAAGTAAAACGAAGAAGTACTTTCACTTTTTCTTTTTACCGTTGGTTGCTTAAATCCTCTTAAAGCACTTTATATACATACTTTTACTTTTATTCACATCAAGATGAAAATACACTACTAAACTGAAAATAAATATTATTTCAAATTGTCGTATTTACTAATACATATATAAATAAGAAAACTAACATAAATACATAAGTACATATATACACTTATATTTTAAAACGAGTGTTGCCGGTTTAGCCTTTGTAAAGCTAAATCTAGCCTTCTCATTTTGCTGTTAGCATAAAAATTTTCATTTTATATTCCAGCTTTTTTCTGGCCTTTTTCAATTCTTAGAATTTCTTTAAAAAGACAAAAATAAAAATACTTAATATAAGATACCAAGGTTACATTCAATAAAAGCTTTAATATAGTTGACTACAAAAATTTTTTTTTTTTGAATATTTTTTTAGAAACGAAATTTTATTTATTTAAAAAATATCATTATTTCTGCAACCATTAAATATTATCAATCATTTTTCTTGTTCTTAAACCATCAAAATTCATAACTTGTTTGTTTTCGAATATATTTAATTTTTAACGTTTGTTCTTCATCTTCATTATAATTCTCATTTAGTTTATACATGAATTAACAAGATATATATATATATATATATATATATATATATATATATATATATATAAATATATATATATATATATATATATACATATATATAATTAACTACTATTTGACTACTATTAGTCAAAAAATATATTGTATTATCTTGCATGACATATGACTTTTATCTTTTATTTTGGAACAGACCTAATGGACTCAAAAAATAATTTTTTAGATATGATAAAATGAAATAATTTGATAAAATTGGATAATAATATAATAAGGTGGGATAATAATATTATAAAATGGAATAATAATAATAATAACAATAATAATACTTACGGATATAATGTAAAAACAATATTTATTAAAAACGAAAATTCACCCAAACATTTGGAAATGCTTAATCAAACAGTCATTAAAGTTCATAAATGACGAAAAATCATTTTAAAATATTGGATAGCTTTTCGTATGAAATATGACCCAAATATGTATGGAAAATTTTTGGGTCATTTATTTTATTTATAAAATTATTACAATATCTTTAAAATGTATCAAAAACTAATGAAAATGAGAAAAAATAAATTTTTGAATTAAAAGCATAACTTTTTTCTTGCCTTATTTTTATATTTTATTTCTTTTATTTTATTTTATTTATTTATTTATTATGAACATTTATCCTTTCTGACCTTTTTTAAATTTCATTTTAGCTTCTTTTTTTCTCATCTCCTGGTAACATTGTTTAAAACAAACAACAAAGAGTCATACGAATACACATTTACGTACTCTAATACAGAAAAACACGTTTGTATCTGGAGGTGTGCTTTTTCAGACACTGGAAAACAATGACAATGATGAGCCAGCCATACAACAAAAATACAACAAAAAATAATATTATTATTGCTTTAGCGAATTTCAGTAACTGTAGTTTGAGGCAGTGCGTTCTTTTTTAAATAAAATTTTTCATATGAGTAATTTGCAAATGTTTCGAAACCCTTTGCAACAGATTTTGTGAGTTCCATATTCCTAGTTTGTTTTAAAAATAGAAAAAACTAGTGATGTATTCTGGTAGACCTTACAATATAACTAAGAAATCCAAAATTTTAGGACATTAACTTAAAATCTCATGGAACTGCAGCTATTTAAAGTTAAAAAATAAAAACTAAAAACTGAGTTGAAGCTTTCGAGAATTTTTTTGATTTATTTCAGTTTTGCACAGACTATGAAATGGCGTTTATGAAGTCTAACTGGCATATAATATATATATATATGTAAATATATATATATATATATATATATATATATATATATATATATATATATATATTCAACTTTTTGAAGTACCTATGTAAGCTATAGATTTCGTTCTTTTACAGAAAAATCGGATTTGTTTTTTAAATAATATGTTGAAAAATTGAACTAAGATCAAGTTTTAACCGGCTAAAACGTGTTATTAGAAATTTTGGAAGCTCCTATATAAATAAATTTTCTACCATACCTTTTCTTAATTTAATATTGTTTTACATTTATAAAATATTTATTCCGCACCGAAGTGATTATATTTTCCTTCAAATTGCAAAGTAGTAAATTTTTTATTTACAGGCCGGTTGGTTTATATAAGATCGATTAAGATCAGAAAGCATAAATTCGCGAACAATAAGTATAGAAGAATGGAAAAAAGTTAAGTAATTTTCTTTTTCAAAATTTTTGAACTTTGAACAGCAATCATGATTATAAAATGAAGCCTATGGTGATAAAATTTTGCACTATATTTGTATAAAGTCTTTTGAATACAGATCTCTAATCCGTTGGCTTATTACCCGTTAGCTTATTACCAAAAAATTTATTAAGGATTAAAATCAGTTTCAGCCAAGTTAAAAATCTTTGAAAATGGCTCATATATTTTTTAATAAAATAAGTAGAATTGTGCATAAGATTGCCTATTTGTTGAAGAGAAGGTCCTTGCCTATTCGCTTCTATTGACAGGGGCAAGGTAAATTCTTGCATTCAATGACACGCTGTGTAAAATAGAAAGGAGTCAGATCTTCACGGCTGCCACCACTAAATTCAGCGTACTCGAATTAGCTTTACCAGTGGGGTACCCAGTTTGTTACGATTTGCGACTAGCACAGTGTTATCAGTAAAGTAGACATTTATGCGTCCGTATTAATAAAATATGGGTCGCTTTAATTGTAACATATACAGCTGTTTGATAGAATAGAAAAACTAAAATTTTTGGTAGCTTTAAATTTTTTACGATTTTTTTTAACAATAATTATAAACAACAATTTCGACATAATTATTTTAATATCTCTGAAACTATCGAGCAGAAAAAAAAATAATATGAAAATGAGTGAATCTGGATTACAATTTTTTGTTGTATTATTTTAAGCCAAAGGGGACAATTCGTTCTCGAGTTATATTGCAATATATGATGCAACTTTATTAATTTTCTAATTTATCTCAAAAACTAGTCAGTTCAAAAATAAGAAATGGCTTATAGGTTTAGGATTCCATAATTAGGTGAACTTAAATTGACCGATGAATCCCATGGTGTAGATTCACTCTTGGCAAGTGTGAACAAAACTAGTATAATTTCTCAAGATTGGAGCTCATTTATATACATATTGATATATATAATCTGCTGCCGATATAAATATTAGGGTATTCATTCGAATAATCCTCGTTCAAATTATTTCAACAATTATTATGAATAATTTGTCGAAGGATTTAAATATGGTATTTTACGAATAATAAATAATTAAAAAATGTTTAAAAGGAATATTCAAATAAAACGAATAATTTAAATTTTTGCATTTTAAGTGATTTTATTTGATTGTTTAGTACTTTTGAATTAATGCACTTTTTACAATTTCGCTAACGAAAATTTTAAGTTTTTCAAAATCAAATTTTATAAAAACAAAAGATCAAAATCGACTTAAATTTACTCATTTAAATTTTTTTCTTTAAGTTAATTTCTGAGGACTTTTGACGGTTTGCAGATTTTTTCAGTAGCAAAAGATAACTTGGAAAACGGACTGTTTATATCAATTAATGTCATTCTAAGATTGATTCCTTTTGAGATATAGTTTAAAGAAAATTTACTTTTTGTAGTATTTGTTGATTTTTTAAACAGCTTATTAGCTAAAATTAATTTAACTTTAAAATCGGTTTTGTAATTTTCCAGGAGCAGTAGAGCTTTTATATCAAGCATTTCCTTAAAAAAAATTACTGCAACTTTTATGTTTATAGGCAAGAGGTGTGAAAAAGCAAGCTGGAAAATAAGAGTTGTTGTTTTTTTTTCTTTCTTTCATTTTTGTCAAACATTTTTAATAAGTTTCGTAATACAAATTGAAACGTGTTAATGTAGAAGGATTATCGAAGCAACTTCAAAACAAGTTATCAAAAAAAAAAAAAAAAAAAAAAACGCTGCAATGATCCCCAATGTAAAAAGACTCTTACATATTTTGTCGATTTTTTGACTTACAGAAAAATGAAAATCTTGATAGCATTAATATTTAGAATGAAGTCAATTAGAATTCCTTTTAAAGAAATTTACAAAATAACAAACATTTTACTTTATTATTCGTTTTAATTATTCGAATAGTTCTAAAGACGTAATTGAATAATTCGAACAAACTAAAATTCATTAATCGAATTACTAGTATTGTTAGAATAAAAGAAAAACCGAACAATTTGAATACCCTACTAAATATCCATTGCTAAAGAAAACTTCGTAGTGAAAAGAAATGCTAATCCTTCAGCACAATACAAAATTATTCAATGATCTTAGTCTTTATTTCTAAAGGTATTCACACTATGATGCCAATTTCAATTTATGTACAGCTACTAGAGAATTTTCACATCATTTGGTATTTTTTTTTTTCGTTCCTCTGTTTTTTTTTTTTTTTTTTGTAAACTGTGAACATTTTACTGATGTTGGCTTCATAGATTTAATATCGCTATCTTATTTTATAACTGGTTTTGTATGTTTAGAAATTTTTTGCATACATAAACTTTATATAACAATTGTTGTCTCTGTACTCATTTTATTTTCATCTGTAAAAAATTTTTGCAAATTTCCTACCATTATGCCAACGGCACACAATGTACAAAACAACCTTAGGTAGACACACATTAATTTATTTTGTAAAAACCATCACAGTCTATATGTTTGTATATATGTTGCTTAGCAAGAAGTAAATTTCATTAAATTAACGCAAACAAAACTTTTTTTTTGTTTTCAGACATGGCAAAAAAATGAAAAAAAAAAAACATTACTCTACTATACCAACAATAAAAATATAGGTACATTTTTATTTTATTCGAGTTGAAAAGACAAAACATTCTTCATCATAGAGAGACAAAAAACACTGAACCACAAACACTGTTAACCCTCCAGCAATAAGACAAATTGTGCCAAATGATATTACATTAAATTATATACAACAAAACAAATTTTAGAACATGCCTCTATGAACTTAAGGCTGATTGGCAAAAGTTATTACCATAGATCAATAACATAGATGTAAAGCAAAAAAAAAAACTTAGTTGAAAAAAAACCACGACTAGAATTGCTTTTATTTTCAATGAAATTTTTTACTAACACATTCTTAAATAGCAACCAACTTAGGTTTTTAATGAATATTAATATATGTTTGCTACTTTAGTACATCGTTGCCGTTTTGCGACTTTTGCTGCCAATTACCCCTTTTTCAACCACCCGGCCTACTTTTTCGTTCCTTTTTTAAAACTGAACTAAATGGCGAGTTCTTAAGTCTATACGATAAATTTAGATCAACTATATATTAATTCCAATGAAGAAATTAATTATTTTGAGATTATTACACACTAAGGTGATGTAAAATTAAACCCAGAAGAATTTATATATGAACCCGAACTGTAAAGCCAATGATGAAGTTTATGAACAACTATTTAAAACATTAAATGCTGAATCTCGTTAAATGGGAAAATTAAAAATAGATTTGATTAGCACTACTGAATAATATCTTAATTGATATTTTTTTTCTCTTTTTTGCATTTTCATACCAACCATCAACACTGTAGTTCACAAGTGGATAAAGATTTTCTTGTTTTAAATAAGTTTTGCTTAAAGTCAACATTAGGTAGACTTTGGTGAAAGATTATGTGCACAACTTTACTAAATTATAATATATATTCATAATATATGTAGCCAAGACGATTGGGAATTATTAAACTACTAGCTAACAGTCTGGCTGGGTGGGTTTTTGTCTATGTACTTTTATACATAAAATTTTAAAAGGCCTTTGTTTTGAGGGATAAACTAAATTAAAAAAAAATAATCAAATGCAAACTAAAATTAAATGAAACAAATCATCTGAAAATCATAAACAAATATATTGACTACTGCTATGGATTCATCAAACTAATGACTACAGCCACCCAAGATGTTTTTAAGGTCAACAGCTCATAACCCTCCCTTCCTAAAGTTTTAGCGGCGTAAATTTTGCTGAAACTCATTTTACATTCGTGAAAGAAAAATTTAAACGTTTATAGATATATCCATAATTAAATCACAAAATTTATTCATTTAATAGTATTAATTTTTTTCAAATTAAATTTATAAGAAATTAGGATAAACTATTTAATTTTATTGTTATGAACTCACGAAGTATTCTAATGTTTGGATATATTTCCTACTTAATTGAAAAATATATGGAAAAAAAATAAACAAATAATATAGAGATATCTAAATGTAGTAATACATACGATAAGAGGCAAAAACAATATATAAAGTATTGCTACATATTTTGGAGACAATTATCTATTTATAAATTCAATTCATAAGTAATTTTACTGTTTCTTCTGTATTTGATTTTTTTTTTATAAAAATATGCAAACAAAATAAGTAAAATAAAAAGAAATCGGTTTAATCACTCAACAAACGTTGTTGATTACTAGAAAAAGTGTGTTGCCTATGATCTCGGAGGCCTCTTCGAAAATTCTGCATACTATATTGGTGATATTAGAGCTTGTAAAAATTCTGTTGCATATCTTCTAAACCTAATAACCAAATTTAATATTATTTATTACTAATACTATGATAATTTACAATATAAAACTTACTTTGTGGGTAAAATGTTAGGTAATTATACCTCACACCACCATAAGTGGTTGGGGTATTATGTGTTTGTGCTGATGCTTGTAACGCACAGAAAAAATCATCCAACACCCACCTTACAGTATACTCAGAATCATTTTTTAAATCGATTTAACGGTGTCCGTCCGTCTGGCTGGCTGGACGGCTGACTGTCCATGTAAACATTTGAATAAAGTACAGGTTGCAATTTTGAAGATAATTCAATGAAATTTGACACTTAGCACTTTCATGATGCAAGAACAAAGCTTATTGGAATTGGTTATGATCGGTCCATTATTTAACCTAGCCCCCAAACAAATGTCCTCCCGGAATAGGGGTTTAACGATCATAAATGTCTTAAATATATAAATATTTTAATGAAATTAAGTACGAGGAATTTCTACATAAGTAACAATCTCTGTGCCAAATTTTATGAAGATCGGCCCATAATTGACCATAGATCCCATATAAAAACATCTTCCGAAAATGACTAACGTGCACAAATCACATACGCATGTTAGTATGAGGTTTATATTCGACACAAATAAGTTTTATATAAGTAGAAATCATAGTGACAAATTTTATGAGGATCGTTCCATAATTTACCATAGCTCCCATATAAGCCCACTTTCGGGAATCACCCTATATGATGGACATGCACAATGGTGTTGGGTATCATATGGTCGGGCTTGGCTGACTATATTTTTCTTAATTGTTTTTAAAATATTTTTTTTAATAATTAAAATGTGAACATTGAAATTTAAGTATTAGAAAGATTTGCTTATTAAGATTTAGAATATTTATTTAATAATTTAGTATATTGTTGGAATTTTAGAAAAAATAAAAATAGGATTTGGGGTATTAAAAAATTTTTACGGACAGATTTTGTAACATTACCGACACAACATTAGAATATTAAGATTAAAATTTAGGGTTTTAGATTTTGTAAGTTGTTAGACTTAAGTTAGATTTTAGAGATTTTGTTATTTAGTTTGTAGGTGATAATATAGATTATAATTGCATGATGTAATTAGTTATTGAAACGTTTGGCTAGCTTATTTCATCATTCTCCTTTCACTTAGTTTCTATATTTGGTGTTCCTCATCTAACTTTTCAATTAGATTCCAAAATTGTTATTGTTAACTTCTGCTAACTTATCATACTGAGAAATCAAGGTATAGACTCTAAAGGCCTTCATGACCAAAGGTTATCCATCCCCTATCCCCTTTCCCCAACTACCCTCTTTTCTCCCCTCTTATTCCATATCCTCTTTCCCCCACTTGTAAGGTTAAGGTGGTTGGTAGCAGTGCCCAGAACCTGGATGGCTAGTCAGTGGTTAAAGAAGACTAGTCGCTGCATGGATGGTCCATCTCTTTACGTGCCTACTCGTGGGAATCAAATGAAGAAGAATAAAATAAATAACGAAAATAGCAACAAAAAAAAACGTGGAGATGGGTATATCCTCGGAAGACGACCTTTTGGCCTCTAGTCAAGAGACCTTGGTCGAACAACCTGGCAGCAGGGGAGAAAGTCATAGCACCCCGCTGTCACAAAACACAATGGCTCCTCGACAGGATGTCAAGTCTGACGACCAGTCGAAGGAGAAACGGAAGAAGAAGAGCCAGAAAGAGATTCTGAGACAACGATATGTCAAAGCTCTCTTTATACTGGAGAAAATTGCCAAGAATAAGGCAAATGGCACTCCTCATGAGCGCGATAAGGAAGATCGTGTCAGATACCAATCGGTGGTTGACGAGTATCTTAAGTTTAAGGACTCTCAACCATCCACATCCCAAGCAGCGCAGGAAAGAGCGAAGCGAAACCGCTCCCAAGCTGAGGGTAGCAATTCGCCGAAGAGGAGAAAGATCCAAAGTAAATCGACCTCCTTCCACAATAACGTCAGCAAGAAGGCCGTTTAACGAGGTGGTTAAAGATCACTTGCTGATGGCGCTGGCCAACGAAAAAAGCGGCAACTTAACTCCTGTGGTAGCAGAATGGGGTGCTATAGAGTCTTAATTGGCTGAACTCGTGATGGAACACGTACTCACCAACAAAGACTCTACAGTTCCTCGTTTTGACTCTGATGAGATACACCGGGGCTACAGGATAATCAAATGCTTGGACGTGTTCTCTAAAGAATTCCTCAGCAAATGTATCGCGGTTTCTGTCGCAATCCCGTTAGGAACAGTCAAAAGCAGAATCCAAAAACACTTTCTAGAAAAGGCGAAAAATAGATGGCGAAATCTGGACAAATGTAGAGTCGCGAAAGAAACGTGGCCTACCTACAACGAGAAACGTTCAATGCAACTCATTGGCTACAAACGCAAGGACATCTCGAGACTAATAGCATTGTTTACAGGTCACTGGACGATCGGTAAGCATGCAAGTAGACTTGGTCTCCCTTACAATGAATATTGTCGTAGTTGTGGCAATCGCGAGAAGGAGGAGACAGTTTTTCATCTTCTATGTGAATGCCCAGCCTTGAACGCAAGCAGACATAAATTTCTGGGAGGGCACCAATTAGACAACCTCTTTGAGATATCTGACACTAGACTCAGTGACATCATTAAATATCTCAATACTACAGGCTGGATCTAATTAATTTATGTTCTCATTGTTTCTTCCCTACATTTCTATCTCATTACAGACTCAACACAACTAATTCACCTGGCGAGTAGTGTGGTACCATCAAAACGGACTCTAACGAGTCTATTTGATTGCCCGTAAGATTACGGGCTACCACGTAAACCAACCAACCAACCAACCGAGGGAAAAAAGAATAAAGGTACTTTGCGCGAACCTAGAAACACCGGGGTTCCGTTACAAAAAATTTCTGGGAATCTTATGTAACACCACTTTAAATGTAAAATTATAAATTTTATTAAATTCAAAATTATGATGAGACATTTTCCAGAATATTTACGAAGAAGGTTTTCTAACTTTTGTTACACATAGTGTTACTCGAGTCAGTGGTGACTCTGGAACTCTACGTGTGCTCGAGGTTAGCCAAATTTCCTATAAATACCTTTTTATTAATTCCACGAATTATATTATGTTCTTTTTACATTTACATCTTTTTAGCTTTAAACGTGATTTGAAATTATTTATCGATTTTTATAAGAACGATTTAAAGTTCACGATATCAAATAAATTAATGATAATTTTTCTTATATCACTTCAGATAATTTACTTGTCTTTGCTTTCTATTTGAATACGACTTACTTCTTCAAGATCAAGATGTAAAAAGAAAGACTTAATGCATGAGTAGAAAAAAATTACCCTTGTATCTATACGTAAATGCCTATTGGTCGCGATTATCAAGTATTTTGTTGTTGTTATGTAACCGCTGCATTTACTACCAGCAGTAAATAGAATTTACATAATGCAGTTAACAAAATGTAAACAATGTTAATATAATATACATCATGTAGATATTAAAATAAATAGAATTTACATAGTCCAATTAACAAAACGTGAACAGCGTAAATATATTATACATAATGTAAATATTAAAATAAATAATAAATTCTGTATTTTTACAATAAAATAACATTACTTAAAGAAATATGCACTAACTTAATATATCTTAAATGAACTTAGAAATAAAATTAAATAAAAAAATTTTATATTGGATGGAAAGAAATATAAGAAAAATAAAAAAGGTATTACAATATTGTAATTTGAAATCGTATATAATTTATAATTTTTTTTAAACAATTTTTATCCTTCGAAACTATCAAGTCCTTTTAGAAGGAACTTTGACTGAGTACGTAGTTTTCTACGTATAATCACACAGTATAAAACATACGAATGATACAATTTGTACTACTTGTATCATCTCAAAGGTCACATTTAGAAAATAAACTTCATTCACACTAAAAACATAAAACGATATACGACAAGTGCAAAAACAAATATTTTAGAAGCAGGACAAAAAGATATATGAATACAATAACAAGCTTAAAAAGGGATTAAATATAACAAACGCTATTGTGCAAAAAAAGAATTCAACAAAAAAAAAAAAATTCTGTGCAAAACGAAAAATATACAAAAACAAGCTTAAAACAATGACAAATGCGTAAAAGAGTCCCCCAAAATGAATTTTTCAAAGAAAAAAGTAATAAAAAAGGCTGTTGGAAAAAATTATTTTGTCATAAACAGGAAAAGAAATGATGAATATATCTACAACATTGAATATCCAAAACCTTTTATCTTCTTTCAAAAATATTTAAATAAATCAATAGGTTTTAAAAATTGGCACTAGTTTAATGGAAAAATTTAGGAAATGCACACTTTTTAGTATTTTTGTTTTACTTTTTTTAAATAACTTCATGACATATTAATGAATTTTTTTAAAGGGTTAAATTCTTCTAACAGTAAATAAATTTGTAATTTTTTTTATTTTTCCTGGGTTTCTGAAATTCTAAATTTCCAAATTTCGTTAAATTTAAGCTTAAATTTTACGGACCATATAATTAAAAATGCATCTTTCCATAAAAAATTATTTGCGTAAATACTAGTTTTGTCAATTAGTGAAAAATAATTTTTTATTTTATAAATCAAAGTCTGTCCAAAACTTTTTACAAAAAGCGCTTAAGCAACAACACAAAAAAAGTTTACCCAAATTTTTTCATAAAAAAATATAATATTTATTTAAGATATTATTAAATTATAATTTAGACAATTTTATTTTGGAAGATAAATAAAAATATTTACACATAAATTATCGACGGTAACTGAACATTGAAAAAAGGTAATTTTTGAAGTAAAATATTAAAAAGGGTTAATTGAAAATATATATAATTTTGTAACTAAAAATCATTAAAAATTTCGAATTATGCTCAAAAAATCAGTCCTTTTTTTTTTTTTGTAAGTTCCGGTATAAATTCTATTACTCTTTTGTTAATTTCTTCTATTTAAGAATTTTGGGAAAGTAGAAAAATCATTATCCATATACATTTGTATATGTTTTGGTCAAATATTGAAGGAAAATTTTTAAGCAACCTTAAAAATAAGTGAAATTTTTCAATATCTAATGCAATTTATTATAAGTTTTTCTAAAAAAGGCAATGATGTATTATTTTTTAAAGACTCCTTTCGTAAGCATAGTAAGATTTATTTTCTTTTAAATTGGAAAAAAATTTTAGAACTTATTCGATATTATATGGAATTTAAAATTTTTATATGTTAATATTTTTACCCCTAGTATATTTCATATAAAGCACAAAGCGATTAGCTTGGAAATCCAATAATAATAATTTGATAAAGTTTTCAAATTTTAATATAGTTGTTTGAGTATCTAAATGATTTGAAAGACTATCGTCACATTTAATTACAAATGAAATAGATTTTAAAACTTGATATCTTTAGTATTATTTTGAAATAGAAAAGCAAATTTAATTGAAAAAATAAAAAAAAATGTTTCTTACTTGTAGTAAATATAAAAAATTTAAACAAAGTTTGTTACGTTCTTTTGCTTTCTTCGTTCAATTAAATTTAAAATTGACTTAAAATTTAGACAGCTAGGAGATCTCTAGTGCATCAACTATTAACAAAACTTTTTTTCTTCAAAATAATTTACAGGTTATTTCGGATATTTAAAAATTTGGTAGTTTTTCGCTCTTCACATGTTTGTTGTTTTTCTTAGAACTTCTTACATTTTACAAGTAACGAAAAGTAATGGAGCAAAGTTAATGACAAAAATTAAATAAAAATAAACCATTTATTATATTTTTGTAAAAAAATATCGATTTTTGGTAAGGTTCCCTTTATCAGATTAGTTCAAAATTTTTGCATCAGTAAGTTTTTGATATTAAAGTATATAATTAGATCTATTAAAGTAAAATCGATATTTTAAGTTCCAAAACCTACATAGCTCAATCTTTCATGTTTTTCAGACTATGCATTTAAATAATTTAATTGAAATACACTTATCTGTTTAAAATACTTAAGAGGAAAACAATTAAATAAAAACACACCTCTAATTATTATCTATTCAACATTCCCTGAAATTTAAGAACCATAGATTCATATATATATATATATATATATATATATATATATATATATATATATATATATATATATATATATATATATATATATATGTATATATATATTTGTACTTCAAAAACTTAAAAGAAATAACAAAGTAAATTATTAAGTTTTTTGGTGACACAAAAAAAAGAAACTAAAATTTTTAGCCATTAAAATTTTGTACAAAATTTCGAATTTTTTACAAAAAAAAAAAACAAAAAAAAAATACCCTCCCCCAATGCTTTGTATAGATCCGCTCCTGGCTGAAAATTATTTACTTTTCCAAAAGCAAACAGTAAACATGTATACAAAAAATAAAAAGATAATTAAAAATTTGCAAATAATTTTGATTTTTAAATAAAAAAAATTATATTGTATCAAAATATTGTTTCGTTGATAAACATGTACTAAGAAGAAAACGATAAATTCACTTGAAAAAATTTTATCAGTTTGAAATTAATTTAAACCAAAAAATGTGTTAATTGGATCAAAAAATTTGCTATCAAAAATTAAAAAATATTAAATAAAAAATATAATTGAACTGATTTTAAAAAGGCAACCAAAAAATAATTTTGATAAAATTTTTTTAATTTTAAGTTAGTATTGACTAAAATATTGGCTCCTTTTTGGTACTATGTCATATATATATGTATTTTTTTCTATGTATGTATTCAAAAGCAATGTTTGTGTCAAAGATCATGTTAAAGTAAGACCTACGTAAAATGATTAATTTTTGCTTTATTTTTAGTGTTACTTTGCACTTGAAAGTAAACGGATATGAAAGTGAAAAGTGTTTTACAAAATAATAATTCATTGATATTGTTAATAATAAGTACAGAGCCTCGTAATTTGCTGATTGATAATGTAATTTAATGTAGCTATTTTCTCCTCAGATTAGTAAGTATATATTTTTCGCTGAGAAAAATTTTAGATATTAATTTGCAATCACATAACAATACCGGCAAAAATATAATACATTTTTAATCTAATGCTATGTTCATATATAGAGGTTTTTTGTAAAATGAGTCATTTTCTCAAAAAACACAAACAAATGATTTACTTTTTGATATATTTCAAAGCCAAAAAACATCTCTATTCGAGTTGTTTAACACACTAAATTTCATACAGGGAAAAAATGTTTAGTATTTTTAGTACATAGAAATTTGTCTGAAAAATAATTTGTAAAAATTGTCGAACAGTTTAAAAGCAAAAAATTAAGAATTATGAATGAAATTATGAATATATAAATTTTACATGTTGTATTGTTTGAATTAGAAAGTCTTTGTGTGTGAAATTTTTATTTAAATCATAAAATTTGTGAAAATATTTTGGCAAACAAAAAACAGGCCAAAAGGAAACACACAATAAAATGATATGTGAACAGTGATGTTTAAACTCATTGCGTTTTTCAAAAAACAAGTAAAAAAGTAATGTGTGTGAACACAATATAAAACAAGTTTTAAAGAGTTTTTTAAAGTCCGGAAAAAAATGGTACTAAAATTTATTAAGATTAAGTATTTCTTAACTTTATGAGTGTAAAAATATAAATACATAAATAAATTTATTTTCTTCTTGCAGATCCAGAAAAGGATTGTGAAATCAATTACATATTACAATAAGTGGAGAAAATTCAACTATATAGAAATCTATTTTTTTTTTCGTTTTTAACTTGAAGTTTTGCAAAGAGTCTTATATATTACACAACTTCATACAACGTTTTTTTGTGCACTCATTTCAGACAAAAATAATTTGATAATTTTTAATAATATAAATTAAATTTTGAAAAGTGTACTTGAAATCTAGAAATATGAATTATATGTATTTGATAATTTTAATATAATTTTAAAAAGAAATGCTTACAGCCATATTCAAAATATATGTGGTTAAATATTTTGTAGGTGGATTTCCATAAGGAAAAGTTAGCTACTCATTAGCAAGCATACATTCTTCATTTTAAATACGGTTGTTAATGTTCCCTAAATACTCGTATACAAAACAGTTTTCCTGTATATTTTAGTATAATAATTTTCATATATATTTTAACATAATATTATTATATTTTAATATTATATATTTTAATAGCGATAATTTAATAATGTTTTTTATAAAATAAAAAAAAAATAATAATTTTTTCTCGATTCTGGTAGTAGGTTAAATAATAATGGTTTTAATTGATAATAAATAAAAATATATTGAAAAATTTGTTGAACTGATATTTTTTTTTTTTTTTTTCTAAATTGATAAAATTTTTAGTCAAATAAGTGTAATCTTTAGTTGAAAACATATAAAATCCAGCAATGAATTTGTTGATTTAATTAAAATTTTACTCAAAATCCTGAGACTATTTACCAATTTTCATAATCTAACGAACGAAATAATTTATTGTAAATTAATTTTTATTTAACAAAATTTATTAGTTGTTTGACAATAAAACGTTTTTTAAAACTTAAATAAATACACAATAAATCTCTTAGCCAGTATGATATATTTTTGTCATATATTTAAATTAAGCAAGTTGACAAAAAATTTGTTAGTGAACGTTACAAAAAACTTTATAGGGTGCAAATTAAAAAAAAAATGGATCTTTGAATTTTGTAATCACATACGATTTTTTTGCTGTGTGGTTATATAATATAAAGGGTGTCCCAGTAAATTATTAACGTCCCTAAAAAAGAATTTAACAGCTGAGAGTTCAGGGTTGTCAGAAATAGAAAGTAATACTATGCAACGACTTGTTTTTATTATTCAGCGATATTTCAAAAATAATGAAGGTTTGGTATGCATATGTACGTATATTGACTATCGAAAAATATATCTGAAAAATAATGGTGTTATTTTTCCCTCTATAAAATTAATATTTTGTTTAAATAATATCTCATGTTTTACAAATGGAATTTTAAAATATATCTCGGATATATTGAATTATGTACTTTTTCCATTTCCAGAACACAGCGAAAATAAAATTTATATCTAAAAGAAACTATATACTTCAAATAAGCATATCGAATATAATCATTAATTTTAGTATAGAAAATATGGGAAAAAACATATGTTAATTTGTACAATTTTTACATTTCGAGGAAAAGAAAATCAAACGAATACGTTGTTATACAAACCATTACCTTCAAAGGTAATGGACAAGTTTTTGTAAAAAATTTACAGAATATCTAATGAAATATAACAATTCTAAAAAATAACGAAATGGAAAACGATAATCTTTAGGTTATATAGTTGTTTATTTTGGCTACAGATTTAATTAATAATATATAGTTAAAAGAAAGTACTTATTTAAATATTTTCACTTGAATTTAATCCATTTCCTACCACTAACCGATCACGTTAAGATAAATTTATGAAATTTGGTAGGAGGTCTATTTTACTAATTGTGATTATAAAAAATACAGAAATTGAAGAATAGTCATAAAATTAATTTAGCTGACAATTGATAAATTTTTATATCAAATATATTTAGTGAGAAACAGCAAAATTAGATATGAACTATTCCAACGGAAATAAAAAAATTTTCAGGGTATTTTGAGGTGTAAGAACAAATTAGTTATTACAATCACAGAAAAATGTTTGTGCATAAATATAAGAATTTGCTTTCATTGATTTTAGTTCATAATATTTAAGAATAATGTCTTAAATGTTACCACTTTTTACATTTTTGGAAACGAATCAAAAGCCAAGAAGACTTAAAATAAATTGTTTAAATTTTAATTTATATTTCCAATTTGTTAAAAAAATGTTTGAAATTTTCTTCGGAAAATTTTAGGTTTTTAATGATTTTGAGCCACATTATAGGAACAGAAGAGAAGCGCTTTTATCAAAATGATATGCTGAAGAATGTGAGCGAAAATACGCTAATTTCTAAACACTATTTGTTTACAGATTTTTCTTGAAATATTTCCATTTTAGGGCGCTTGTTGTTATTACTTTCATGTATAACTATTTCATTTACCAATTGCAATCACATCTAATAAAACTAAATCAAAGATTTAACAAAATTTTTGGAAAATTAAAAAGATTTTTATTATGAACAATTTACTAATATCTATGAACAAAATTCTACTTTTTATGAAAAAAGTTTGGGAAAAAAATCGTGTTGGATTCATAATATTTATGAAAAAAAAAAATGTTGAAATATATGAATTTATTTCTCTGTGATGTATAACATATATTAATTCTTTCTGAAATATCTTACACATCGAAGAGCGCTTGGAATATTAAGAGGCATTGCCTTTGTTTAACAACAATTAGATGGTGGTCAGGAATACTCAAATTTTTCAATTTTTGGTCTTACATACAGGCTCCTTAATCCGGTGTCACATTTTCGTTTATTTATTTATGATTTCTAACCGGATCAAAGATTACCTATTTTCAGCACTTGATGAAATTATTCCGTAATGACCACCACTTTTTTTTTATTTCAAATACAAATGTTAGAGAAATCGATCCTGTTGCACTTGACTGTGTAACAGGTATTTTTATTATGTATGTAGGTCCTGGTAAAATACAAAATGCAGTGGTGCATGGTCTCATGCATTCCAACTGATTCACGATTTCTAAAATTGGAACATTATTCTACCATACAATGAATGTAGTTCGCTTTTATTTAGTAAGGGAATACTCTGTCAGGTAATTTTTCCATACATTGATATTTTTGCCTTCTTGATTCTTTGAACGATTGATTATATAATATTTTGCACAATTTTAACACTTTTCACCACTTGTTAACTACTTAGTACCACTTTGTTGAAAGATAAAATTATACTGACATTTTGAGTTGAAAGATATGAAACTGTTTACCAAATTACATAAGTTTTTAGAATATTTTTTTTTTACACAAATATTTTAATTATAAAAAGTAAACACTTGTTAGCATATTTACAACAGAAGTTATTAAAAATTTAAAATAATAATACATTTTTATAAGGCTACAGTACGAAAAATTTTTTTGCATATGTAAACGTAATTCCAATTTCGTTTATCAATAAAATTTTTCTTAAATATTTTCTATTAATTTCCAACTTTGCGGTGAGCTAGCCTGTGTAAAAATAGTTTAAGTATGTTGCACGTAACTAATTATTGATGCGTTTTCGTAGCACCAATTTATTGCAGTTTCGTGATCCTGTCCTATAAAATTATATATCACAAAATGAATATATTCTTATTTTCTGATACCTTGGCTATTGTCTGAAGATTTGTTTTATATTTTTTGTATAATTTTTCCAATTATTTTTCAAATTTTAAAAAAGGTCTACCGCTATACGGGATGTACAAACTCCGTGGAATTCCAATTTTTTTCCAACTTTTTTATTTCATTTTCCAAGTTAAGTATATATGTATTAAACATTATCATTTATCTTATATAAAATTAGTTAGGGAATAGGTAAAGTTACTAAGAGTACAAAAGTGGTCGAAAATGGGTTAAGAAAATGACTAAATTCTGAAGTATTTATACGTTGTTCACCTATTTTCTATTGTTATGAATATTTCATTTTCTTTTTCTTTTCAGTTTTATTCTTTTTTCTACTTTTTCGTTCATAACATTTTTCTAACAGTTATTTTTGTTATTTTGGAATTTATATTGTTTTCTTATATCATCCTTTAAAGAAAATGGCCTTCCTACTTTAAGCTTTACTTTCTTACGTACATTAAATTTAATATAACAAAACATTTTATATATTCATTATTTGTACTTCATAAGCAATAAATTTATTTATAATTCTTTTGTTTGGTAACACGCTGTTTTATTGTGTTACCGGAATATATATTTTATGTCTTTCCCGCTCAATTGACTATAAGAGCCTGCCGTTTTATGTTTATACATGTTCCCCTCTGTCTTCGCTAACTTAAAGATCAGAGTTTTTCTTGTCTTCAATATTCTATACAATTTAGAGTTATTTTGCAAACATGCGCTTCATCTTAATTTAAAACTTATCTTATTAATTTCAAAGTAGTACTTGCCACTCTTATGTATTACTTTTATTTTGTAATATTTCATATATAGTTTTGTCGAATGTCCTCATCTAACTAAATATATCAAGGACTTATATTCAAAAAGGGTTATCTGCAAAACCCTAATTCTTCAGAAGGGAATAGAAAGTTTTTTTCTTACTATTATTCTACGATTTATTAATAATATGTCTAATAATTTCACACTTAAGAAAAAGTAATTGAAGTTATGGTAGACAATACTTTCTTTCTTAATTAATTAATTTTTAATATGTGCTATAAAATGTTCAAATAGCTTTATTTGTTTATCGAAATTTAAAAGTATAAAATGTAAAATTTTTTTTGGTATAAATTAGACAATGTTTATTATATATTACAAATCAAAAGATAAAAAGCAAAGTTTGGTGGTTAGGAAGACAAACTTCAAAGGTCACAATTGAAAAATAAAAATTCTGGGTACCAAAAATAAAAAAAAGTAAAGTAAAGTTGGAAAATATGTCTGTAGTTAAAATTGTAAATAAATATTGTCAAAAAAATTTACATGCAAGAAAGAACTGCACAAAAGTTTTGAAAATTGCATTAAATTTCATGTAAACAACCCAATTGTTACTAAAGCATTCAATAGCGCCGTTGCTAGAGTTTAAATATTATAATCCTTTGAAGACCAAATAAAAATATGCAGATAACCCACTTATAAAGAATATGAAAACAAAGTGTTTGACATTAAAAAAAAATATATTTTTGAAATGTGCAGATTGCCCTTTTTGAAATAATGAAAGCTATTTATAAAATACAGTTATATTTGTATATACAAATCGAATATACTTGTACTAGAGTGAATGTATATGCTTTTTTATGCTAACATTGTAGTATGTATATTTGTATGTGTTTAAATCAATCCATTTGATTATACTACCAACTGATATACCTATGCTATATCAGCTGCTTTGAGACATTTGGTTACTTTTAAATATTTTAGTAAGCAAAAAAAAAAAAATGGTTAAAATATTTATATCACTTTGTGAGGCGGTGCGTATAAACAACAAACTAAGTTCCTTAATTTGTATAAAATAGACTAAATTACTTTTCATAATAATGAAAAGCAAATAAAGTATGTAGGTGTCGTTGGTCAACCAATTTAAATTTTAATGAGAATACAAAGGTATTACTGAAAAAAATATTTTTAGTATTAAAATTAAAATCATTAAACCGCTTAGAAAATAGTTAAAAATATTATATCTTTAATAAATTTTTTAGCACTAAATGTTCTATATAAAAATTCAGCAAAATATATCCGTAGGTACTTTAAATACAAATGTTTCAAAAGCAATTGCAAATATCGTATATTTAAATAAAAATTCAAACATTTTGCTACAAGAAACTAACTTAATCAAATATTTGTGTTCAAATTTATTTATTGAATTCGACAAGGAACAGCAATTATTAACTTCAATTAATGCATTTATAATAATGCAACGTGGGGGGTTATGCGGTCTTATAGTTGGGAATTCGACAAAGAAATTTTTAAAAGCTTATAACTTGTTTTCTCACGCAATTTTCGTGACTTCCTGGAAGCCATATTAAGCTGGCGAAGAACTTGTTCTACTCATGCTATTCATCTCCCCAGTTATCAAAATATTTGCATTTCAAAATTCTAGCCTCAAAATTTTGCGCAAGCTTAGTTTAGCTTTTTCAAAATATCTCACCTTATTTTTGATTTTCTTCATTTAAATTTTCTTTATTAATTTTTTATATTTTTAAACCACGAAATTTTGTTGAGACCAAAATGGTCAGATACCATAGGTTAGGTTCTTTTTAGCGTAATAGTATCCATTTAGAAATAACGTATTGTTATAACAATACTCCACCGTACATTATTGCGTATGAGTAATTTTAAACCAAACATATTAATCATCCGCTAAGAGAATTAAATCTTTTGCATATAATTTTTTATTTGAGAAAAAAATATTTTAAGTTCATACAGTTAGTTATATAGCACAAGCAATTTTTTAGATTTTCTTCTTATTAAGTATCCAAATCCTTATGTATTAATTAAATTTTTGCTTTAAAACTTTTACTACTTCAACATGTACCACTAAATATTTAACAAAATTGAAACAATTAATCACATCTAAAGCTTTTCCTTTATCTTGCTAAATTTTTTAACAACCAATTCAGCTAAATCTACTAAATTATTTGGCTTATATTTATAACATTTTGCAAAAAAAATCAAAGAAGTTATTTCAGTTTTTATTTACTTAGAATCTCATCTAAAAGTTATTACCAACAATACCAATAATAATAGAAATATTTTTAAAAAATGTTCTTTACTCTGCTGTTTTATTTATTGCAAATACAAAAGCACATTCAATAGAAAGTAAAATATGTGTAAAGTATTAAAAGATTGAGAAAAAATATAAATATTATTTATTTTTTTGTATGTAAAAAATATATAAAATTGAAGGTCAATTGACTTTAGTGGATTTTATGCCATTAAATCGTTAGATATAATTATTTTTTTCCCACAAGAAATTATATCTTTATGTTCGAGATAACTAAAGTAATCTAAAACCCAAAAATGTTTATCAAGTAGTATGAGAAATTCAGTCGCACAATGGACTGTCTAGTGGAAAAAAGTCCAATAATTTTTTTTTAGAATTTAATAACAAAACGTACACAGAAAAAAGTTTGTGCATAAATATAAGAATTTACTTTCATTGATGGCAGTTCATAATAAATATTAACACTATTTTACATTTATTGAAATGAATCAAAATTCATGAAGACTTAAAATACATTGTTTAAATTTTCATTTATATTTTCAATTTATAAAAAAAATTTTTTGAAATTATATTCGAAGAATTTTAGGTTTTAAATGATTTTTAGTTACATTATAGCAACAGGATAGAAGCGCTTGTTATCAAAACGATGTGCTGCAGAATGCGAGTGAAATTATGCAAATTTCTAAACATTTTTTTTATAGATTTTCCACATCGAAGCGTTACACATCGAAGGGTTTGGAATATTAAGAGCCATTGCATTTGTTTAAGAACAATTAGATGGTGGTCAGGAACACTGAAATTTTGCAATTTTTGGTCTTCCATATAGGCTCCTTAATCTCGTGGCACATTTTCCTTTATTTTTTAATGATTTCTAACTGGATCCAAGATCACCTATTTTCAGCTCTTGATGAAATTATACCATAATGATCACCACTGTATCTTGTTTCAAATACAAATATTAGGGAAATCTATCCTGTTGTAGTTGACTGTGTAAGAGGTATTTTCATTATGTATGTAGATCCTGGCAAAATACAAAATGCAGTGGTGCATGATCTCATGCATTCTAACTAATTCACGATTTCTAAAATTGGAACATTATCCTATCGCACAATAAATGTAGCTCGCTTTTATTTAGTGAGGGAACATTCCATGTCAGGTAATTTTTCCATACATTCTTGACACTTTGAAAGAATTTTTGATTGTATAATGTTTTGCACAATTTTAACACTTCTCACCATTTGTGAACAACTTAGTACCACTTTATTGAAAGATAAAATTATACTGGCATTTTGAGTTGAAAGATATGAAACTGTTTACCTAATTACATAAGTTTTTAGAATATTTATTTTTTCACAAGTATTTTAACTATAAAAAGCATATTTATAACCGAAGTTAAAAATAATTTAAAATAATAATATCTTTTTATAAGGCTACAATACAAATAATTTTATTGCATATGTGAACGTAATTCCAAATTCCTTTATCAATAAAATTTTTCTTAAATATTTTCCATTAATTTCCAACTTTGCGGTGAACTAGCCTGTGTAAAAATAGTTTAAATACGTTGCGCGTAACTAACCTTTGATGCGTTTTCGAAACACCAATTTATAGGAGTTTCGTGATCCTGTCCTATGTAATTATGTATCAGAGTGTGAATATATTCTTATTTTCTGATATCTTGGCTATTGTCTGAAAAGTTATATTATATTTTTTTGTATAATTTTTCCAATTTTTTTCAAATTTTAAAAAAGGACTACCGCTATACGGGGGGTACAAATTTCGTGGAATTCCAATTTTTTCCCAACTTATTTATTTGGCTTTCCAAATTAAATATATATATATATATATATATATATATATATATTAAACATTATCATTGATCTTATATAAAATAGTTAGTTTAACAAAATTGAAACAATTAATCACATCTAAAGCTTTTCCTTTATATTGCTAAATTTTTTAACAACCAATAAATCTACTAAATTATTTAGCTTATATTTATAATATTTTGCAAAAAAAAAAAAAAACCAAAGAAGATATTTCAGTTTCTATTTACTTAAAATCTCATCTAAAATTTATTACCAACAATACCAATAATAATAGAAATATTTTTAAGAAATGTTCTTTACTCTGCTGTTTTATTTATTGCAAAAACAAAAGCATAGTCCATAGCAAATAAAATATGTTTAAAGTATTAAAAGATTTAGAAAAAATATAAATATTATTTACCAACAATGTTGCATGTAAAACAAAAATATATAAAACTGAAGGTCAATTGAGTTTAGGGGATTTTATGAAATTAAGTTGTTAAATATAATTATGTTTTCCCCAATAGAAATGATATCTTCATGTTTAGGAAAACAAATGTAATTTAAAAAACAAAAAATTATTATCAAGTAGTATGCGGTCGCAAATGGACTGCTTAGTGACAAAATTCCAACAATTTCTTTTTTTTAGAATTTAATAACAAAACGTACATGAAATTATTACTAAGACTTTGTTTTGTAAAATTATGTATTTTTATTAATTAAATACATTAAAAATCCTATTAAGAAAAATATTGCAAATAAAGGCATTATATATTTACTTCTAGACTGTGAAAAAAAATTATGTAACTTTGGCCAATATTAAAAAGATATTAAAAATTTTATAAAATATTTTCAATTTTAATGGACCAGCAAAAAAAGGCACAGTGGAAAAAAACTAAATCTGAACGATGATCAATGTTTTGAAATATTATCTGTATAGCTCATATTATGCGCTTTCAGTTCCACCTTTTGAACTAGAGTGCTATACTGAGCTATGTCGCATCTTATAAGAATGTGAAATACTTTATGCTGAATGTAGTTACAAATATATTTACTTATACTATATCTATATAAACACTAAAACCTTAAATAATTTGCATTTTCATATAAAGTTGAAATAGAGTTAAGATTTTACAGGTGATTATAGGAGTTTTTAGATTCCGATTAGACTTTAGATTATTTTTTTTAATTATACATTTTATTAATGAAGCTATTTACATGAAATATGATGCACAGATGGTGCTTGCACTGTAGAATTATATAGGATATGTTGGATCTTTGTCGAGTACCACCATATTTTGCGTCCACTTTTTTAGAAATCTCTAACGAATGAACAGATTAAGTAACTAAGGAATTATAAATATGTATATATATATATATATATATATATATATATATATATATATATATATATATATATATAACTTTTTATTCTTTAAAAACCTATTCAGATAAGCAAAAAAATAAAAATCTAATTCGAAAATTTTAATTTTTTTTTTAATTCTAAATAAGCAAACAAATTTAAAAAATTCAAACTTTGGAAATTTTTTCTGGAATCCGACATGGGTTTAAATATTATTACCCAACAAGCACACAAATTTCAAAAATCCAAGCCTTGGAAAATTTTGCTGGAATCCGATTCGTAAATTAATACTTTTCCAATTTTTTAAATTTAGTGCTTTTTTAGAAAATTTATAATTTTTGTTTCTAGAACTGGTGTAATCAGAACCACTTCAGATTCTTTAGTTACATTTTTAGTACTAGTGCTCTCACAACCAATTCTGATTCTCATGTAAAAAAACCGTGTTGTTGTTCTAAACTGGGTTTTAAGAATGCTTTTGATAACTTCATTAGAATGAAAAATAAAGTACAAAAATCTTTGATTTTTCGAAGAAACTAATTCTGGGGGTCACAATTTCAATAACAAAATTCTTGGAATCATATGCGATATATTGATATATGAATGAAATTTTTACTTCGAATCCTCTACTTATAAGGATTCAGATGCATAATGTATAAATTACAAATTTAATAAAAAACTTATACCATTGACACCTTTGGGTGGAGTATATTATAAAGAATTCCAAATGAAAATACGGTTACAATAATATAAAACAAAAATTTAAATAATAAATAAATAACCTCTACCTCAATTTACGATGAATTAACACTCGTTCATTTCTGATAATTTCAATGTTTTCAAATGTTCATCTTTACATTGTTACACTTAATATTTGATCATAGAATTATATGATTGACCAAGTATCATCCAATTAATTATTACAAGTAAGATTGTACATTGATACTTACATACTATGTATGTATGAATATTTCTATATGTAAAATTCTTTAAATACTTACATATGCACATAATTCCAGCATATTGAAAATTCAATAAATTGAACTTTTAAAAACAAGTAAATTAAATACAGGTTTGAATATCAATTTATGTCATATTCAACTAACAAAGGCAATGAGATTTTATAACTTTAAAATTTCTTTATGAATACATATGGATCCATTTTTATATTCCCTGCAAAAACAAACTTTAATTTGACAAGAGAATAAACTCAGAGCCAAATTCAAAATTATAGTAATATAAGAAAATAGCTACTACTTAAAAATGTCCATTATAAAAATTTCTTACTATTTATAATAACATAAAGAGAATAAATGAGCGAATCAATGAATATGTGTTAAACTTATATTCAGTCTTTTAGCAATGTTCAGTCGAATAACATGTGCTCGGATAGTAAGACACTACAAAACAGTAGTAGCAGTACATAAAGAGGCCAGTTTTTCTGCAGTTCTTTCACAAAAGCAAACTAGATAATTATACACCTTTATTTTGAAATGTGTATAAGAGTTTATATTCTTTATTGTTGTTTTGCTTGTTTTTGTGAAAGTCAGAAAGTTTGGCTCATAATTGGCGAAAATATGTGTAAAAGAACATATTTTTATCGAATTATTTGCCCAAAAAAATTCCTATGCAGATTCAAGTAGCAAGTATGGAAAGGAGTTTGAATTTTTCTGCATAAACAAAAACTTTTTTTCAGTAAATATTGTTCAAATATTTAAATCAAAATACACAGAGAAAACAAATTCGTTGCCGATTATAACTTATATATATATATAATTGTCCAAAAAATATTTGCAACTGCAACTGTTTCATAAATTATTTCGGTTGACAGTATTGAAATTATTATTAGTGGCAACAAATATATTTTTAATATTTTTGATATAAATTTTATTAACATAGCAATGACTTGCTTGATTGCATAGTCAAGCATGGATCCATGGATGATGGAATATTTGATAGACATAATCTTCAAAAAATAAATGTAAAAGAATGTTATTTGAAATGATTATAAACATTCCCCATCAAATTTCAATTTTCTGTGTTTTTTTCTTTAGAATATATACATATATATATATATAAATTTCCAAATCTTCTTTAAAAAAATACAGAGGCTTTAGAAAATCGAAAACCGATTTAAAACGCCAGTTTTTTAACAAATATTTACCATCTTGCTATTCAGCAAGATCGGTTCACAAGTGGTAAATATATATATATATATATATATATATATATATATATATTTATATATTATATATATATATATATATATATATATATATATATATATCAGAAAAATTTCCAAATCCAAAGATTTGGAAATTTTTTTCTGAATTCTGATTCAATAATAATTGACATATCTGGAAAAACTCTTTTTTTGACTTTTTGAAGTCCTTGTTTAAGTTACGAATTTCGTTTTTGTATATGGTCGTAAATATCATACATATTGGTTCATAAAGAACCGAGTTATGGGCCAAAAACTGAAAAAAATCAGCTAATAATATAATTACTTCAGCGTTTATATTAAGTATTGCAATGCCTATTAGTGTTGTTGTTTTTGTGTATAAGGAAGCAGTTTATTGATAACAACAATATTATAATTTTGTTGTTGCTTTCAGTAAAGGTAACAACAGCAGTATTATAATAATTACACTGGTAAAAAAAATAAATATTTTTTTCCTGTGATTTTTTTTCTATCTTAAATTGATGCAGATTTTGTAAATGCGGAAAAACAGGTTTTGTTCCTGAGTTATAGCTAATATTCTTACTTACTACCCTTACTTACTTACCCTTACTTTTATTTTGTTGTAATTTTTGATATGGCTTCGTCAAGAAAAAGTTATGTGCGTAATCCAGATTATTTTTGTTATATTTTTGGTGATAGTATATTTGAAAAATATCAAAAACATATATCGGGCTTTAAAATAAAATTAAGTAATCAGTTCAATCCAGGGGTTCCGCATATTGTATGCCAGGTATTTATCGAGAATCTTGATAGTATCATGATAACTGCTACTTCTGCAATATGAAAATAAACGAAATTAACCCACGAAATCCAAGTATCCTTACTTCATATCCTAATTTATCTTGTGCTCAACGACGAACGAAGTACATCAAGAGAAGACTGATCCAGACTACAAATTTAGATAATTTAGATCTAGTTTAGGTTGAAGGATTAAGTAGAGAAAATTGAAAGCTGTAGTATTCTAATTTTGTCAAATCTATGACTTGTGTCGAATCCGAAGCTTGGAATTAATTTTTTTTTTTTTTTTTTTTGATTATGAGTAATTTACTAGGCAAAAAGAAATTTGACGACCATGTCGAGCTTGTTGAGTGCATGCTATCGAACTTGTGATTTTAATTGAGGTCGTAGACCGATTTCAACAAAATCTGGGCAATTGTAGCGGGGAGCAAGTTGAAATATTTCATCAGGATCTTCGGATAATGGAAGAGCGTTTTCAGGGAAGACGGGACTCACATATGATGGCAGACTACTGCTGGAGTTAGCAACGAGAACTACCTGAAGTTGTTCGTTCAATGATATCTTATAAAAGATAATTTGATGGTGTTCGATAGAAATTTTGTTAAAATATGTATTATTTTTTATTTAAAAAACATAAATAAAATAATACATATTTTAATAAAATTAAGCCATTAGCAATCCGCCATTATTTTTTCATAGTCACGGCCATAGAAATACTCAAAAATAGAAAAAAAAATAAAAGAAATAGGAATTGTGTTGACCAGTGTTAATGGTGTTGTGGTTTTTTATATATGGAATCAATTTGATTTTATATACAAAATCATATAAATATATGCTTATAAGAATTTCTTTTATTTATTTTTTTTAATCATCATTTCTTTTTTAAATATAAATATAAAAATATTAAAGTATACTAATTCTTTTTATTTGTTGGTAAAGTGCTAGAGGGTATAAACAGAGCGGCACAGCCGAATATAATGCCCTCACTTGTTATATCTTGTTTGATAAGTAACTATGTGTAGATTACGATTTTTTAACATTTAAAGAGAAAAAGAGCTTTTTTTTCAAAAACAGCTGTTAGTAGCTATTTTTATAAAAAAAGAACATAGAATTGGATTTTTTGTGAAAAATTTTTAATTTGAGAAGAAATATTTTTGATGAATTTCTTCTTCTATTAAATATCAAAATTTTTATGTAGTGATTAAACTTAAGCTTTAAGATTTTTACTACTTCAATAATAAATAAAAAATAATAATAAATAAATAAGTAAATATATAAAATAAACTTCCAGTCAACGCATAGCTTTTCTTCTCTTTTGCTAATTTTTTTAACAACGAATACAGCTAAATCTACCAAATTATTTGGCTTATACTTACAATATTTTGCACAAAAAAAATAAATAAATAAAAATCAAATAAATTATTTCAGTTAACTTATTTACTTAAAATCTCATCTAAAATTTATGACCAACCATATTCATAAAAATAAAAAATCCTTAAAAAGTGTTCTTTATTCTGGTACTTTTATTTATTACAAAGATAGAAGTATCACCATTAACAAGTAAAATAAGTATAAAAATAAATTTCACAGAATGTATTAAAAATTTGCGAAAAAATATAAATATTATTTACAAGAAATGCTGCAAATAAGAGAAAAAATAAAGGTCAATTGAGTTTAGAAATTCTTTAGGATCTTTTTTAAGAAATTACATTATTAAATTAAATTATGTATTTCTCTCAAGAAATGATATCTTTAAGTTTAAGTTATATGGGGAAAATATGCCATGCAAAAAATGCAACAAATAAGCCATTAAGTACTATTCTTCATACCAAAATGGTAAAAAATCGTAATCTGCTTATAATTATCCATCAAACAAGGTATAAAATGAAAACATCGGTTAAAAAATATTATTATGAGTTCTCCAGACCATTAACGTGTTTTAGATTATTTGTGTAGGGATAGTATAAATAAGTTTAAAATATTTTGAGAAATGTTTAAAAAAAAACCCTATTCTTAATTAAATTTGAACCAAAATTACTGAAAAATATATTTTCGTTTCTGTAGAATAATTCAAACCACTTTCCATGCTTTGTTAAAAAATTTTGTTTTTTAAAGGCTGTTTCAAAAATTCAATTTCAAACTCTTAAAAACTTTGTCAAACAAATTGCTAAAAAGTTAACATAAAACTTTCCGGGTATATAGACAGTACCATATGAAATAAATTTAAAAAAGAATTAGGTCAATACCTTGTATCGAGTGGTTCATTATGTGCAGCGATTTGAAAGTATAAAATAGCTAAACAAATGTACAAAGCTATATACACGAAATTAGAAATATATTTTAAAGTATTTATGGTACAAGATTCATTGAAATATAGTACTAAATGTATCAAATTACTTTTTTTTGCTCATCATCAAAATTTTCTATATTTCGCAATCATTGTACCAAATATTATTAAATTCAGAAGAAGTAAGGAAACCAACTGGTTGGTTTTAAGCAAAATAACTCTATTGCAATAAAGTACTAAATAATATGAAATACTAAAAATGATTTGTGTTATAAAAATACATACTCTGTCACTAAAAATGTATAGAAATAAAATTAAATAACGGAAATAACATAGTTTTATTAATGGAATAAAAAATATTAATCCTTAAAGACAATGAAGATATTGACGTTACGACTATAACTCTTAGTACTAACTTTTCGGTTAAAATAATACTAGTCCAAGAATAAACAGTTGAGAATTTCCTAAAATTCATGTTTGTACCTTAATTATATAATTAGTTTTTTTTTATAAAACTACCCTGCAATGTGAAGTGTTGCAGAAAAAAGAGATAAACTAATACTATGAATGGGTAGAACTGAACTTAAATGAAAACATTTAAGGTTAAAATTAACACATTTTATTTTAAAATGTCGTAGATTTTTATCATGTAATTCTTGAAATTTAAAAACACAAGGGTTCTACTAGACTCCGTGTCTACAGTTAACAAACAAATAACACCCTCACCCTAAGATTTCACCAAAATTTTAAATTGCTTAATATATACGAAAACGAAATTATTGCAACTCATTCAAGTTTATGTGTTCATTATCATCACCAGAATACAAAATACTCAAATATTCATAATCCAATACTCAGCTACTTAGTTTATTTACGGTATCACAAGAAATATTCGTTTTGGTTACAATCATTTATCATGAATCATCTCCCTTGCGGTTTAATTTTTTTCAGAAGGAAATCAAATTGACAACTTTTATTGTACGTTTTAAAATTATACGATGAACTGATATACATACATAGTAATGTGTATTCATTATGTACAAATTTATGGTTGAAAAAGGGAAATCAGATAATTTAAAAGACAAAGAAAAACACATTTGTAACGATACGTTAAACATGGAAATGACTTAAAATATATTGGGGTGTATTATGTGGCTTAAGGTGCAAAATTAATACTCCTTTTTAACACATATTAACTGGAATTTAAACAGATCAAATCGCATTAGTATTGTAATGGGGAAGAATATTTTTAAATTGTAGTTCGTATGAAGGTTGCTACAGTCTTTGAACAAGACGTATACGTAATGTTACATCTAAAAAATATTACTTATTCGTAAGAGAGAGAGAGAGAGAGAAATCATAAGTCAAACTGAAATTTATACAACTGTTGTGACATCATATGACTTAAAATTCATTCAGTCTATCATAAGGTATTGAAAGGTTTTTAATGAATAATCATATAACATTATACTCACGGTGTACGCATAGTTCTCGATGATCTGATATACGTATTATTCTTCATCAATTTCATTTGCATTTTATTTGTAGAACAAAACTAATTTATAACATAGCTTTTATATAAATAAAGGAACGCTCCTTACGTCAGTAAAAAACCTGAAAAATAATATATATTTATAAATTCCCAATTCAGTATTTCGTCTGAAGCACATTTTCGGAGAAATCATATACAAAGCTTTTATTACTTGCTTTAAATTTTGGAACAAAAGACCAAAAAGTCAAATAAACATTTATGACTAGATACACGCAGAGACAAAATATACATAAGAACAACATATTATGATTGGCATATATGATCACACCTAAAATTACTTATGATTATAAATAATAGTTGTTATGATTCCAATTTATCATATTGTGTCTTATTTTATGGTTCATCATTCAAGTTTTTCATATTATTATACCACTTCATATTATTATCCATCTTAGCATATTATTCATGATAACAATGTTTTTGCTTAAATTTTGTCATTTAATGTTAACACTCAATAAAAATTTTAATACGGTTGACTGTAAAAGTTATGTGTGTTTAAATATTTCTACCAGAAGGAAACTTTTATTAATATAAAAAATATCATTACCATTAAATATTTTCAGTCTTTTTTCCTTGTTTTTAAACCATATTCTGCATACAAGTCATATTAATATTATTATTCCCACAAAAATGAAATGTTTCAAATAAATAGAATACTTATCTTTTTCACAAACTTAGTGGAAAAATTCAGTACTTTTTTGTTTTTAAATATATTTTAATTTTAATGCTCGTTTTCCAACTTCATTGTAATTTTAGTTTGGTTTATATATGAATAAATATAAATAAATAAGGTTTGGTTATGCTGGGTGCGATTCAAGCAATATAAGATACTGAATAACTGCCATTAAAAGGTTTAGTTAAAAAAACATATCTTGCATTTGAACCACGTATGGTGGTACAAATATTACATTTTTTTTTTTGTTAATAAACACTTTTGTCCATTATTTTCAGTAAACAATTTATAAAAATAAGTTTTTATTAATACGTTCTATTCTAATACATGATAAGATGGAATTATAATATAACAGGATTGGGTAACTATATTATAACATGGGATAATAATGTGATAAAATGAAATAATAATATGACATGTGGTATAAAAATATAATGGGATAGAATAATAATTTAATAATATCAAATTATAATCTGATAGAATGAGATAATGATGTAGTAAGATTTCCATAAAACCAGAGACAATATATCAAAATGGAATTATAATAATTATTACTTATAGTTATATCTGTTTTTCACTGCGATACTACACTATATTTTTTCTCTGCACATAAAAATTGTTTATCGAGCCCATTGTATTTGAAATAACACAAGATATTTTCTATTAAATAACTCTTTAATAGTATTTAATCAATATCTTTTATTGCTTGAATCACACTGAATAACAAAAGCTTGTCTACTTATATTTATTCATGTATAAACTAAATGAGAATTAAAATAGAGGGGGAAAACAAATGATGTATTTATATCCTCCTACTTTTGGGATTTTTAAAAACTGATTTCAATGGACAGACGGACATCGTTAAGTCGAATTCCCTATCAACGAGGGCCCTGAAAATATATACTCGGATGAATATTGTAGAAATTACAAACTGAGTGACAATAACCTTTTATAACCTTTACACCTGTGGTAATGGGCATAATAAACAAGTTATCAATTTTTCAGCCATTTTTGTAAAAAATATATATACTTGTAATATTTTACTAATTTTTAATAATATTAGTATAGCTGGAGAACAAAATATAGTTTAAGAACAAGAAAACATATATTTTTTTATTAATAAAATTTTGTTTTTGGTAAAGATATGTAAAGATGTAAAATTTTTGTAGTCAACTATATTAAAATTATTATTGGATGTAAAAATTCTCAAAAAATAGTGCATGCAGGCAATTTCTATTCACCTTGAATATTTCGCTGATGATTTTGCACTAAACTCGGTGTATTTCCCGCCACAATTTTCAATAACCAAGTAGAAATTTGAAGAATTTTTTAACACACTAGGAGATCATTTCCTGGCAACTGTAATACCAAACACACTTACTGAAGTTCTAGATTGATAAATCCCAGAGCTAGACTGCTTTATAAGGTACCAGTTAATCGAAAAAATGGCATAGATTTCATGTCCCCTGGACATCCATCATACTGGCAGGCTGATTCTAGAAAAATTCGAGATCTCATAGATTTTGCTATATCTAAAAATACAAAACTGAAATTTAATAACGGCAGAAATTTGGTGTGACTTAACTTCTGACTAACAATCGTAACATCCTACGAATTCTATAATACAAATTGGTTGAAATATAGAAAATACATCCATAGCCATATCCATATTTTCAGTGTGACCAAGATATAAAAAAAAAATGCATCAATGATTTCCAAATATGAAATTCATAAACTTCTTCTTGAATAAAGAAAGAGAGAAACAAACCAGATGCTGTCGACAGCAATGGAAAAACGAATAAAAGCCCTTCAAATAGAAAACGATGGTCAGAGCAGAAATTATGTTGAAAATTTTACAAATAATAATGCTACTAAAGTTTCCTTATAGAATGCTGCGAAATATATTAAGCCACCGGTAGAGGTGCAAAGTCCTTTAAGGAAAGCTGACGGTGCTTGGGGCCGTAGCCTATTTAATCTCAGTCTTTCAACCGAATGCCCAAAAAAATAAATAATTTTGTATTACGAGAGGCACCTGACACTACATCAATTTACGACATAATTGTTGTCAGCCCAGAGGACATTAATACAATTATATAATATATATATATATATATATATATATATATATATATATATATATATATATATATATATATATATATATATATATATATGTATATGTATATATATATATGTAAGTATATATATAAGTTAGAAAATCACCTTAATACGATTCAATAGCAAATGATCAAATGATCAAAAACTATCGAATGTGGCAATAATCGTGTTGTCAATAATTTTCAATGAAATCTTTAAACTAGGAGTTTTTCCAAGAATATGGAAAACTTCTCAGATTAAAATGATATTAAAGCCAGGAAAGTATTCTACTATACCATCTTCTTATAGACCTATATTACCAATCTTGTTTGTCGAGGCTATTCGAGAAAGTATTTCAGAAACAAATTATACCCCTTTGGAATGATAAAAATATCGTCCCAGTTCACCAGATTGGTTTTCGTGAAAAACATGTAACCATAGAACAACTGAATTGTCTAACTGGAGCGATAAGGAAATGATTTAAAGTAAACTTTCGATAAAGTATGGCACAAAAGTCTAATATATAAAATATAAATGTTTAGTACCACCTTGTACTCACAAATTGTTGGAGGCCCACACTTAGCATTTTGCGAACTTGATATTAGTGGAGGAATGGTTAAAGAATTGGCTTATACGAGTAAATGAATTGAAAAGTAACCATTTTACATTCAACTATAAGCATAAGTATGTCCCGGTCAGGTCATATTATATTCCTTGGTATTCATTTAATTGGGCATCTAACTTGACATTATCATATAGACACCAAGAGACTTCATATGAAGTTAAAAGCTTCTAGCTTTTACTGGTTAATAAACAGCCAATAAAAATTAGGCCTGGATAATGAAGTAATCCAATATAAAACCGTTTTAAAACCAATTTGGATATATGGCATCCAATTATGGAGAACAGCCAGCAATACTAGTATCGAAATTATGCAGATGGCATAATCAAACATTCTTTGAACCATGACAGATGCAGAATGGTATATAAGAAATGAGAATATCCATAGAGACTTAGAGGTTCCACTGGTAAAACAGTTTAAAAAGCACATTGAAAAGTACATTATAAAACTGCAGACTCACCCTAACCCTCTTGCAAGACTTCTTACTGAAGCTAAATTAAATTCAAGGCTTCGTAAAGTAGATTTTCTACCCCGTTACTAGGAGGACCAATTAATCATCTAGCTATGCTCTTGTTAGAAATGAATCAGTCTTTAGTTTTAATACATATTATGAGGCATTCAAAAAGGATATATTCAATATACAAATAGAACGTTAAAAAACACATTGAATTATAAAATTTAAACGAAAACATTGTTGTCATGAACTTACTATTATTAAAATTAATTAAAACTAACAAAGAGAATATAACATTGTTATAGTGACAATGCAGTAACCATTTTTTTCTCTGCGTGCACTTATTCACAACCCTACAAAGAAACAAACAAAAGCATATTTCTTTTTGTTCAGTAACTGACACAAATAATCGTTATATTTGCCTTTGGAACTTAAATCACATTCGCTTCTACTGAAAAGTTCTCAGTAAGATAAACTATGACAGCCTCATCTTCCGTACTTCAAAAAAAAAAAAAAAAATACTGCCTTCTGTTGTATTCTGTTTGCAAAAAACATTTTAAGCTTTTACAATCAATCTTTACTCCATTGTACTTATACAAAGTTTGGTTTTGTTCATATTTCGTAAAAGTATTGACACTTTGGTATGTCATCACATACAGACTTACTTTCACGTATATCAAATAGTCGGTTAACAAAAGAAAATGTTAGGAGCAGTGAATAATGAAAAACAAAGAAAATAAACCTTATTGCATATAAAAAATTCAACAAAGGAGAATCATTTGTAGGAAAAAGGTAAAGAGCTATAAAAACGAAAACAAGAATTTACTGAAACCTGACATTATGAAAGAAATGGTAATTTCTAGTAATTAGTAAGGTAATTTTTAAAAATTTTCCGGTTAAAGTAGCTAGGTAGAACAAAACTCAATTTATATTACTTTATCTGAAGAACTTGGCTTAAATTTTTCTTTATCGTTTACGGGGTTATTAAAGAATTTACATCATATATCAATATGAGACGCCAAAGTTTTCCTTTCCTACGTTTACTTAACTAATACTACTTTTTTATACATTGAATATAAAAAAGAGTTGTAAAATAGATCTGTGGTTTATAACAAAAATAAATACTTATAAATGCTGGTTAATTTTAAAATAGGGCAAATTATTGGAAAACGTGAAAAACTAATAAATATTTTTACGATTGGAATTTGATAACGCTTGCTGTTTTATAACCAGATATAAATTTCATGTTTACTTTTCTTCACAATTTATATTCGAAATAAATATACATATCAATATACCATACAACAAATATGAAAAATTTTGCTCACACATGACAAATTTCATATACATGTGAAAATTTCGCGTTCACTTTTCTTTTTTAAAGGACTTTACAGTTTTGAAAGATGTGCGAGGTAAGTTTTTAATTATACTATTTTATAATCAGTATCATATAGTGATATGAATACCGAAGGAAAGAGGAGAATTTTGCTGTTATAACTTATAACTTATTAGAAAAATTATCCTTAAATTTTTTTTTAATAAAATGAATAATTAAGTTTATATTGAAATTTAATTATATCATTAGGTAATGTAATTAAATTTATAATTGGTTTAAAAGTTTTTTGACGTAAATCAGAAGCTCTTAAAAATTTAAAAAAAGAAAAGTCTGTCAATAAAAAAATATAAAAATAAAATAACTCTAATTCAATTTCCTACCATTTTCAAGTGTTTGGACTCAATTTAGTAACACGATATATTTATATGATTTCCTCAGTCTTTGGTGACGTAATGTATTTTTTATTTAATTTTCTATTTAATATTTATTTAATGTACTAATATTTGATAAGCACGTATTTTAAATATTTGATGAGATTATTAATCTTTCGATGCTATTGTACATGCTCCCGTCATTGGTACCGTAGGTTATATTCAATCCCAGTTTGTTTCAAAGCTGTTTTAAGAAAGATTATATACATATATACATATATATATATATATATATATATATATATATATATATATATATATATATATATATATATATATATATTATAATCATATCACATAGATTTTCACATAATATATTCACTAATACACACATTATTATTAGATCTAGTTAAATAAATGTATAATACCAATGGAGAGAAACGAAACTTAACATGTAGTTACGCATTATAAATCCTTTTGAAAGTCACCGATAATCATATGTGAACTTCAAGAAATACTCGAGAACAAGGGTTATAAAAATGTGTTTTATACGATTATCGATGATTTCAAAAGGGTGCATATGATGAAACTATATACATGTACCAAGTTTCCTTTCCTTCAATAAAAATTGGAGTTTTATAATTTTTCTCATTTAATTTTACTTGTATTGCATTATTTAATTATTCCTAATAATTCACTAAATAACTATATTTAAATCCCTGCATGATTATTGAAGGAGGGTTTTAATTAATTGCATAATTGATTCAATACAATATGCAGTGAATTTTAGGTAAACATCCAATAAAAATTCTAATTAATATAATAAAAAAAATTTTAATTTTAAGCCAAAATCAATTATTTAAATTAATTAATATTATTATTTTGGTGATTGCAACAAAATCAAAGAAACATTTAATTAATATAAATTGATATAAGCAATTTCGTAATTAAGGTCCACTTTTATTTTTATTTATTTTTTTCTGTATTTAAGTTAAAAATAAAAAATAAAATTTACAAAAAAATTTCCTTTAAATGTTTTATCCTTTAATATCCTTGAAAGCTTCCATCAAATAATTTTCGAAATAATATATGTTAAATATTCCAATACTCAGGTTCAAGTACCATAATTACTTTAATCCATAAAACGATTTGAAAATTATTCTTACATTAGAAAATACTATTACATTACATTTTTCAGCTAACACTGTTGTTTCGTTTTACATTAAAATTTAATTAATATATTCAAGCAAAAATAAAATAAAAAATTAAGTTTTCTTTCTCATTTAAATTTTTAATTTATTCAACCATCTACTTGACTTATTTAGTAAATTTTTAATTGAAAAAATGTTTTCTGTTTTTCATTTTTTATAGTTATTACTCGTAGAAGTTGGTATAATTATTTTAGTGAGACGTGCAAATTTAAAAAATTTTTAATTCAACGAATTACTTTGGTGATTGGTGACTTTTTTCTCTGTAAGAAAAAATGTACAAATTTAATTTTCAGTCTAATGAGACACCGGGCATGATAAACCAATATAGCCATTTTTGAAACTATACTACTAAAGTTTTAAGTAATTCTTACGTTATGAAAATTATGAAAATAGTATTTGTATAACCTTAAAATTTATTTGAAAGTTAAAATGATAAGTTCTGTATTTACATTTGTTTAACTTTAAATTTATAATTTTATACTTCGAAACTATAGTAGGCTATGATTTTTATATTATATTATATTTAATATAATATTATAATGTACGCGCGTTAAAGTTATTTTCGGGAGAGATCCTTATATAGAAACTATGATCATATATGAGCCGATCATTGTTAAAATTCACACAGAGGTACAAACACTTATACAAAACTTATTTATACTAAGTTTAGTTAAAAATCTAGCATTTTCATGAAATATATACGCATTAAAGTAATTTTCTGCAATGAATCTTATATATGGAATTATGTTTAACAGAGTATCTCGAGGAAACGGTTTTTAGAAATTTTTATGTAGAAAGACCCCTTAATATTGAACTCAAGCGATGAGTATTTACGAGGTGAATACGGAAAAATAATATTAAGAAAAAAATTAAAATGTATCTTCTCACATCTGGTATATTTTGGTCAAAAAGAAAAAAAAAAGTTTCCAGTTTTTTCGTGAAATAGTTCTAAAAAATTTGTAATTCTCAGCTTGTTATGGAGAAAATATTTTAAAATTTTTTCCCGATGGGATTTTATTTTGCTAAGCACTTTTTAGTACATTTAGGTGAATAACTTTTATTGAAAATATTTCATTAAGTGACATTCTTGTCACAATTCAATATTTTAATATTTCACCCATAGAAGTCCATTTTGCAAAGAAAAATAAATAAAATAAAATAAAAATAAAAGTTTTTTTCATATAAATGACAGTTTATGAACCAAAATTGTTGCGAAAAAAAATTTAATATTTTTTTCATAACTGGCTAAAAATTTCGAGTTTTCGAGACAAAACTTTTCTGGGCAAAATGTACAAGACTTGAGATTTTCAATCGTTGGTAGGAACCAGAAAATAAGTTTTAATTTTTTTAAAGTATTTCTTACATATTCAGTTCATTACATTAATACGCATCAGTTGAGACGTCTTGCTACAAAATTTTTTTTATACGGGACACTTTTTGATATGGTATTAATATTCAATTATGTACCGATCCTCTTGTAATTTGGTAATGTCATTTATAGTTATATAATTTTTAGTTATTGTAAATAAAACCACAAAATAATTTACTTATATGGCATTTATGTGTCTTAAAATAATTGAGGGGGCCTTGACCCCCTTAAGCTTCAGCTAAAATACGCAAAAAGTGAAAATTTGCGTGATTTATTAAATTTAAAAGTGGCGTAGTTTTAGTCTTATAAAAGATATTGATTTCAGTCTCTTTGTATATAATTAAGAATTACGTCAGCTGGAGAAGAGAATTAATTAAAAAACGGTAGTTTTTCTAATTTTTGGAATTAAAATTAATTTTTTTTTTAAATTTGGTTTTTATAGAAACTAAAAATATATGACTATATAAAATGATAAAATCTTTGTCATTTAAAACATCTTAACGTCATATTTTTGGTAATAAATCTAAAGCCATTAAGAGCCATAGCACAATACTCACTAAAAGTATAGAGAAGGGCCTTATCGTCTACATATATTTTTTTACGAATTTAAATATACCATTCCTTGAGATATTCGGGGTCGCATATATATATATAAGTCGGGAAATACCGACCATTCAAGCTCGACATAAAAACATGTTTCATGGTGTTATTTTAAAGATAATTTTATTAACTTTAATTATAGACCTCAATGAACATTGTAACATATATTTGAAAGATATTCTATTTTTATAAAGAAAATTTAACTTATCTTAGAAGTGTTATAAATCGCGAACCATTTTGGAAGTCATACTAAAACTCGGTGTTTACGTTAAGAGTTTTAATGTTAATATTCTTGCCAATATTTTTTTAAATTTGGATGCCTTGTGAAAGCAACTGGCGATTTTTTCGTTTGATCATAAATGAATTGAAATATATATTTCGGTAGAGTAGAAGGTAGAAAAGTTAAGGAAGCTTCGATAATATCCACCATGGCTATTTTGTTTTTCAAAAAACAATCTGAAGCGAATTTATATTTTGAGAGAATGCGAGACGTGGATGAATCTTGTACCATAAATTACAAAGATATTTGTAATTATGTTTTAATAACTTTTTAGATCTTTTAAGCTATTTGACACATTAAAATCACTATATTTCGTGAACTATTTGAACTATTTGAAAAAATTCTCTAAAAGTGGAGTAGAATGATGGTATTAAATATCACCAAATTTGGAAGAGGTGAGGAAGTCAGCTGATTGGTTTGAAATGGAATGATTTATACTTACTGTTGTTGCTTTACACTACCATTTATTACTATTTTAATACCATACACCACTATATGTAGTTGGGGTATTATACGTTTGTGCTGATGATTGTAACACACAGAAAAATTTATCCAACACCCACCTTGAAGTATACCAATCGATTCAGAATCACTTTTTGAGTTAATCTAACGACGTCCGTTCGTCTGGCTGGACAGCTGACTGGACGGCTGGCTTGACGGTTGGCTGGCTATCAGGTCCTAATTTTGAAGACAATTCAATGAAATTTGGAACACAAGACTATTGAAATTGGTTATGATGGATTTATTATTTCATATAGCCCCCATACAAATGTCCCCCCGGAATAGAGTTTGAATACTCAAAAATTCCTTACAAAAATTACAATATTTTAATGAAATATTGTCCACAATTGACCATAGCTCCCATATAAATTCTTCTTCCGAAAATAACTTTAACTTTTCTAAATTCCAAATTTCGACACAAATAAGTTTTATGTAAATAGAAAGAACATTTTAGTATCAACGCATTATTAAGTATTTGTATATTTTATTTTACATTTAGTAAAATTGGTCCCTTTCCCAAATTTTTATGTTCGTACAATGGGCATCATATATCTCGTTCTTTTTTTATTTTTTATATTAATTTTATCTTTATCCTCTTTGAACAAAAAAAAAAAAAAAAAAAAAAAAAAAACATATTTCATTTTGATCATTTTTACCCGGAGGACCTTCTTATATTCTTTATTTACACATCATAAATTATTTTTTGTTATTTCTTTTATTCTTTATTTTATTACACTAGTTGTTTTTGTGGTTAAAGGTTTTTCTTTTATGTTTAAAAATTTACTTCCTTTGTCAGGAAAAAAATTGCTACGAAGCCTTTTCTTTTTTCCACTTAACTTTGGTAGAACTTTCCACTACCACAATGTCATCTACTACATATTTGCAATTTACGCCCTCAAATTGCTGTATTAGTTACTTTAATTTTTTTTTTTTTACTATTTCCCATTAAAATACTTGTAATGAATTTTGGAATTTTTTTTGATGGAAAAACTGTGATATTTATCTGCGTAGAAAAAATATTAGTAACAGATTTGTACATTTTGTTGGAACTTTAACTGGTTAGACAAATTCTTCTCAAATCCAGCTGAAAGAAAAAAACAAGTTAAAGCGCTATATTCGGAAATGTCGAATCATTTATACCCTTCACCATTTTTCCAATAAAAATAAATAAACTATTAACTACACTTTCACTTTGTTATAAAAAAAAAATTACAAAACCGCTTTTCTTTTACACTTAAGTTTGGTGGAACTTTCAATTGCTAATATATCATCAGCAACATATTTACAGTTGACGAACTCAACTTTCTGCATTAGTTACTTTAATTTTTTACTACCTCCTTTAATATAATTTTACAAAAACTTGAATTTTTTTGAAAACAAAATTGCTGTATTTATCTGCGTAGAAAAATTGTAGTAACAATTTCGTTTAACTTTTCCTAATATTTATTAATATAATTATGAATAAATTCATTTATTTGGAACTTTAAGTGAAGTTAGACAAACTCTCTACAGGGCTGTGGTTCGAATCGCAAATCTAGCTGAAAGAAAGAAACAAGTTGGAGCGCTATATTCGACTGTGCTGGATCTTTTATAACTTTAACCACTTGATCAAAAATAATGTATGCCTAATTATTTTCATATTTATACTTTAAAAATAATCTAAAATTTTTACAAACACAAAATAAACCTATACTATCCAATATATATGTAAACCAAGCAATCACTGATTGCGTATACAAAAAACAACAATAGTGCTAGTCAGTGTTGACACTTTAGCTTTTTAAACTAAATCTAGCGTTTTTATTTTGCTTCTAGCCTTTTTTGATTCTTAAAAATGTCTTAAAAAGGCAAAAATTTTAGTATTTGCGAAAAGAAGATAATAAATTGTTATTTGCTTTTACTAATTTTATTTTTATTAATTCGCGCAAAAAATCGAGACAATTTATATTTAAAAAAAAAAAATTCGCCTGCGGCGGTACATTTTTGAAATAAAATATATTTAAATTCATCTAAACACTTACTTAGTCAGCTGGTATAATTAATTTTTAATAAACTTATTTAACCATAGAAACTATTTACGAATATAATTTATAAAGTTCTTATAAAAATGAAAAGTCACCCAAGAGTTTGGAAATTACTGCTGAAGAAGGAATTATTATTCAAAAATTACGAAAAATCACTTCATAACATTGGTTCATTTTATAAATTTATTGGAATATCTTTAAAAGAAAATATCAAAGGCTAATGAGAACTAAAAAAATATAAATTTTTGAATTTTTGAAAAAAGAATAAATAAATTAGCTTTCTTCTCTCTCCTTATACTTTATTTATTTATTATTATTTTATTATTTTATTTGTTTGCATTTAGCCATTTATAAAATTTTTAAAGTACAATTTAGCCACTTTTTTTCTCACTTCCTGGCAACACAGCTGATAGCTGGTTCTGTTACTTACACAAAAAACAACAACACTAATAAGCATTCCAATGCTTGTGTGTGTTTATTTTTAATACATTTTTTCACCGATTTGGTTGATTCAAAAAACTAAAATTTTAGAAAAATATTTGTGACGCATCTATATTAGAATGAATTCCTTAGCTTATATGAGGGCTCAAAAAAGAACCGAATATTTATGCGCAGATTTGCCATTTCTTCCAGAAAAATATTTACAAATCTTCTGTGAAAGAACGAAGTCCCTAGCTTATATAGGAGCTTAAGAAAATCAAAAAAACTTCCTTGATATATATACCATATATCCGCAATATCGGGTGCCTCAATAAAGGCCATTTCAACTAAAAAACTGACAAACGGACATTATTCTATCGATTCTTCTAAGAAACGATGTCGATAGATAGAATATATATATATATATATATATATGTATATATATACATATATATATTTTTTTTTCAATAGCTGAGACCTTGCTTTAAACACATTATATGAATGAAAATCCGTACGTTATATATAAAATGATAACAATATTTAAGTATAACAATGTGTTCCAAATATGAACTTTTTCTCTTGCACTTAAACGAAAGCATATACATTTGAGACTATGGCTTAAATGTAGTAATATTGCATACTCAGTTTTTAAAGGACTTCAAGTTATACGGATATAAATTTTTCAAAATTTGATTTGATTTTTTCTGCACCATATCATTTTAGCAATATGGGCATCACATGGACATTTTTAAAAATATGCTTTAGGAGCTTATTTTAAATCAATAAATACATTGAAAACCGCTCATTAGATATTAATATTTTTCTGTTTGAGAAAATAAAACGCGTAGGAAAAAATCCAAAACGTGCTAAATTAAATCAAAATTAAAGGAATTTGTTCAATTTATTTTTAAAACTAAAACCTCATTATTATTAAGAGTATTAACTTAAATATTACAAGGTCCATATATTTATATATCTGAAATATAGAAATGTTTATATATTTTTCGTGTGCTTTTGATACAATTCCTAGTAATAGTATATTCTACAAGTTCTAGTGTCTCGATTTGTTTTCTAAGATAAGAAGAATTCTACAGCACATGTATGAAAACACTGAGACTTATATCTGGGATGGAAACTCTTATTCAGATCCTTTTCTGTCGAAATAGGTGTTTTATATTAAGTTCCCTATAATCCTCATTATATATTAATGATTCAGCAGAAGAGTTACCTGGAGGAGTAAATGTTGCTGACATTAATGTTAAAGTATTGCTTTATGCCGACGACATTATTATCTAATCAGACAGCCCAACGGAATTGCAAAAAATTATTGATTTCTTATATAATTATTGTTCAACGTGGTGTTAGAAGGCTAATCTAGATAAGTATAAAATATGGTATTTCGTGTCGGTAAAAAAATTTCGTGGTTTTTTGGTAGCGATAATATTGTAGTTTTAAATAGCTATAAATATCTCGGAAATGACATCACATATAATTACTTTTTAAGAAACACTTAAACAACAAACTAACTGCATCAAAATTAGCGATAAACTCTACTTGGTCTAAATAGACTTATTAGAAATAAGATGGAATATAACAGATATCACAAAACATTAAACTAAAAATATTTCAAGCAGTGTACAGGTCAATTATGTTATATGCAGCGCAAGTATGGGGCTGTGCAAAATATGATAAGGTTGAAAAACTATTTAGATTTTTTATAAAAAATATGCTATACCTATCAAACACGACACCTAATTACATGCTGTATTTAGAGACAAACCTTTAATCACTATACTTATCTACCTTAAGACTTCACCTCTGCGACATAAATAAAGTATTGGATATGAATCCTCACAGATTATCTCGTATTTTAGCATTAAATAGTATAGAAGAGAACATATACTAGGCTAAGAAGTGAGAATGTCTTTGTTATCGTGTACATTTTACACCTAATTACTCAGTATTACCACTAAGTGGACAATGGAAACCTATAATAGACCAAATTAAAAATTAAAGATCGTAATGATTATAAACAATGTGCTATTAGTTCACAATTTTATGATCTATATCCAAATCTAGATTACAATGTTTCATCGATATATACTTCATACTTTTCTCCGCGTTCAGTCAGTTTAATAATAAGGGCTAGAGTTGGATTATTAGACTTGAATGCTAGATCCTTCAGAAATAACCCTGTTGGTATTTGTACAATTTGCAATTTAGATGCTATGGAAAACACATTTCATTTCATCGGCGCTTGTCCAATATGCAATGAATTTCGAATACTAAGTTTTAATGATGTTATGCGCATACTAAATGGAATATAACATCATTTATAAGGTTTTTTAAAATATAGAAGATTTATTTTAAATGAATTTGATTTTTAATTTTCCATGAAAATGTAAACTTAAAAACTAACTTGTAGCTTTATTAAAAATTATATAAAATCAAAACTATGTGAATGTAATTTACTTGTTTAGAATAGTGCCAATCTGGCGTACAACAAATATATATATATATATATATATATATATTTAGATATCAATCATATCGAAAATGAATTAGATATGTATATACAAAATTAATTAATAAATAATAATAATAATAATAATAATAATAATAATAATATTGATGTTTCTATTACAGAAGTAAACGGTCAAATTTTATGTACATTTAAAATTCCAGATTCATAAAAACTTTGTTCCAAGAATTTAAATTAATAGAACTGTTATATCGGATAGATTACTTTTTTAATTTTAGTGAAAAACCTTTGATTTAATCAGTCCAATTTTTTTCACAAAAAAGGCCTAAAATAAATAGGAGCGTATCTGGAAGTATCTAGAAAATTGCTGATAAATCATTTAGTCGATGCGATTGAGAAAACGGATATATACCTCAAATGACCACTTTAAACAAAATAATTCTGAAGATATATTTTGGATTTCGAAATGAAATAAAAAAAATCGTTTTAGTTTTTGGTGAACTCGAAAAGATAATAGTAATGTTCTATGATAGAAAATATTTTCTCATTTGTATTGTGTGAAATGAAAACTTTACAAAATATTGACAAATTAAATTTTATCGTTAAAAAATTAAAAATATATAAACAGAAAAAACAAGTGTAATAAATTAACAATTTTAATCTTAATATCCTATGTAAATATTTTACAACATTGAATTTTTTTATTAATTTTAAAATGTCGAAAATCTATATACTTTTTCCAAAATTTCTACTAGCCTTATGAGCTAGGTAAAATTTATTCAACTTATAGCTGTCTAAAATTTACTAAAAATAATAATTTTCTATCGATTCACAAAGCCTCTAGGACACTTTTTTCCATTAGTTAATAGGGACGTAAAAACATGCTCCTAATCGACATATCAGTAGAGTAAAATGTTCGAATTTAGCGCCTTTTTAAAAAAAGCATTAACAAAAAATGCGACTTTTGGATTGTTAAAAACGCTAATAAAAGTAATTAGAAACAGAATTTTCATCTATTTATTATTATTTTTTAATAAGCCCCTAAAAAATGTTTTAAAAAATGTATATTTTGCACTAGAATTTTCAATAATATGAACTTACGTAAGTTTGAATTTCTGAAAGCACATATCAATAAATGCATGTTAATCCTTATATTATTACTATTCAAGTTAAAACTAATTAAACACAATTATTTTAAGAAATAAATTTGTATTAAATTATGGAAAGTATCATCGAAAATATAAAAAGTATCATCAAAAATTTTACAAAGTATGTACAGAAACTAGGGCTTAATATAGAAAAAGCGTGTCTCAATTTTTTCGAACACGATTTTGCAAATATTACTTCTTTAAAAATTTAACTGAGCTATTGTTGCAAATACTGGATTACTAATTCTATCGATTTGCGTATTTAACTCAAAATAATTATCACTTTAATATTTGTTTAAACTTATAGAATTAATTTCAATTTAAATTTGTAAATATTAATCAGTTAACATATTTTCCCTAAATTTCCTTTCAGATATCAGCATTTAGCACATACAATTTTTTTTGAAATAAAATATTATGTTTAAAATCAGTTTATTCGACATTACAAAAATGAATATTTAAAAAACCGACAATACTTGTACCGAATAAAACCGGCTTTTATACCGGTTTGAAAACCGACTCGACCCTAATAAGTACCAAGCAAAAAAACAAAAAGTGATTCATATTAGCTATTTATTTTTAATATCGTAAATATACTGCCCCAAATTGGATGGTTTTTGTATGTAAAAATGTAATGTGCAAAATATTAAAATTAGATCGGATGTCGCTAACACATGTCGAATCGATGCAGAAGTTTGTAAGGTACGGCGAACAGTGTTGCTAGGAGATGTGAAAAAAAGAAGCTAAATTGAACTTTAAAAAAGGTCAAAAAAGGCTAAATGCTCCAAAAAATAAAATATAGTAATATATAATAATATATAAAGTTTTTTAATAAAAAAAAAGTATTGATATTGACCCAATATGAAAAATATGTTATTTTAGTTATTGTGTTTATGTTATGTAAAAAAACACATTATTTAAAATTTTTTGAATATTTATACGAAAATTTAAAACAACATCATAACATTGTTTGTTTATTCTGTTAAAAATTAGTTTGTTAAAAATCTTTTGTCTTTCAAAAAATTTAATTTTTTATTAATTTTTTTTTTTTTAATTTTGCACCAAAATTCAAATTTTTATCAAGTTCAAATTTTCACTAAAAATTTCAATTTTAACAAAAAAATCAATTATTTACTATTAATTAGATTTTTCACAAAAATTCCGAAATTAAATTTTTCACTAAGAATCGGATTCTTCACCAAAAATTAAAATTTACGAAAAATTTTTTTCAATAAAAATCCGATCGTTCAAAAAAAATCTAAATTTTCACCAAAAATCTAAATTTTTACTAAATCTCCGATTATTCACTCCAAATTTTCACTAAAAACCGATTATTCACTAAAAATTCGTTCTTTCACTCAAAATCTTATTATTCACCAAAAATTATATTTTTAACCAAAAATTTGACATTCACTTGAAATCTGACTGCAATAAAAATCGAATTTTTTTTTACCAAAAAAAAAAAAAAACAAAAAATCGATTTATTAATAATAATAAGTAAAACATTTATAGTCGGCCATGCCCGACAATACAATATCTTTAACATTGCATTTGAACCTCGAAATGATTTTCGAGGTTTTCAGAAATGGTCTTATATGAGACCTATGGCAAATTATGAATTGATCCATATGAGTCCTTGGTACTATGATTTCTACTTATATAAAACTTGTGTCAAATACTACCTTGATACTGTCACTTATGTGATATTTATGCAAGATTAAGTGATTTTCGCATCTTATATGGGAGCTATGCTTAATTATGGATCCATGTAATTTGGTATTTTGATTCATTCTTATATAAAATTTATTTGTACCAAAATTTATTGAAATAATGACATAATAAGTCATTTATGAGTATTAAAACTTTACTGTGGAGGAATATTTGTATGGGAGCTAGGTAAAATAATGAACCGATAGTAATCAATTTCAATAGGCTGTGTCGTTGTAGCAAAATAGTCATATGTTCCAAATTTTATTACATTATATTTAAAATGACGACTTGTACTTTGTGCATAAGTTACATATGTACTGACTGCCAGCCAGCAGGATATCCACGCAAAATGACGTATGGACGGACATCGTTTAATCGACTCAGAAAGTGATTCTGAATTTGAAAAAGGGTGTTGCAATATATAAAAATCAGAATTTTCAAAAAATACGATTTTCATCAACATTTTTATGTTATAAGACCTAAGTATTTAGAAAAAGCAAAATAATAATAATAATAGATTTACGTTTATAATATTTTAATTCACACTTATTCCTAAATTGTATTACTTTTTTTTAAATGTATTTTTCTTCACATAATATTTTAACAAATATTACAATAACGAAGTTATAAATTTTCTTAGAAATTAAATATTAACCCTTTTTCCTCCTAAGATACATTCATTTTCACTTTTTGGAAGTAATATCTTCCAGAAAAAAATATGTATTCAGTTGGAAGCACTTGGTCTTTCTTTATTGTTTTGCTAGGAATAATTTTTCCCATTAATGTAAAGAGTTGAAAGTGTAAAAAGAAACAAATCTATTTAGAAAGAATATTATAGAAAATGTAAGTAAGGAAAATAAATAAATAATGACTAGAGTTTAAAAAGCGGGAAAAATATATCAGGCGGGAATGAAGTTTATTTTAGATGTATATTAGGTTGGCCCCGTTTGTATGCAAAGAAAATAAGATAACGATGTTCCCAACTCAAATTTATTTTATTCTAAGATACCGTTTTTCAACATTTTTATCCTGACATTATCCTCTCATGAGCTAGATCAAATTAAAAAAACGTCCTCTTTTTGGAATTTTTTGGATTTTCCTTATATTTCTGCTAATATAAAATATAAAATAATATAAATTTTGGTATCGCAAGGAAGGCATTTGGCGCACCCATTTAACAAAAATTTGGAACCCGATCAAAAAAATCCGAAATTTTGCAAATTTTCCCAGAAAATTTGGATATTTGAATTCTTTACACAAATATTGCCAAAAAAAGACCAATATGGTACAATATAATACTCTAGCAGTTATAGCAAAATTTTTTTTTCGTTTTTTGTTGTTTGATGTTTTTTTTTTTTTGAAACATATTTTTCTTCATATACAAATGTTTCTTTATGAGGAGAAAATAAATGAGTTTGGAATATGTGTATTTTTATAAGCTTTCCATTGATATATAAAACTTTATACTTCTTTTGACGAACAACGAAATAAATTAAGTTTAAGGAAATATCCACAAAATTTATGGTAATAAGGGTATTTGTTTACAGTTATACTTGTGAAGTAACACACAGAGAGCGATTTTTTTCTTAGGCCTGGTCCAAATTTTTCCTTATATCATTAATGCGCGTCTCACAGCGCTTTCTTTCGATACCAAATTTTCAAAAAAAAAAAAAAATCCGAAGTACTACGCGTACTTTATTTTGATCCAGTTAACAAAAGGATAATGTAAGGACGAAAATTTTGAGAAACGCAATCTCAGAATGAAGTCAATCTTTATTTGAGCTGACAAAATCGATACTTTTTATTTTGGAATCACTCTAATGCTTATAGTTCCGAATTTGTTAGTTTTTTTATGGTTCTTTGCCACCATAAATGCTAAACAAGGCCCTATCCAATATTAAACTAATAAATACAATTTGAAGTTTATACGAATAATATGATGATTTTGCATTTATTTCAAAATAACAATAAAATCAAAAGGAGAATAGAAATACAAAATTACAGCAAAACTAAAATTGAAATTGCTATCGGAAATTATGATGTCAAGTAAACATCTACATATGTATGAGCTTTTTTAATATCTGTAATATTTAATTTAATTTAATTTAATATGCTTATGTTCAATTTATCAAAGAACAGAACAACTTTAAGTCAACAAATTCTGCCAAAAAAAGAAAAAAAAATGGAGAAAACCAAAGGATTTCTTTGGAAATGACATTTAAATACCCACACATACATAAATGCAAATAAATCGATTATGATGAAATTCCTAATTGCACTTTAGTAAACTGTGTTCAAGCTTTATCCTTCCCACTTACTATACTATTCAATGCCTCAATCGAAATTTGTTACTTTCCCAAAATTTAGAAAGAGTTATTTATCATATCATTATTCAAATCAAACATAAGTAAGTATAGAGGTATAGCTAAATTAAGTGTTATCCCGAAACTCTTTGAACAATGTGTAACTGAACCTATTTAGCATCAAATTTCATTAATATTTACTCCCATCCAACATGGGTTTCGATAAGGACAATTAACAGCGACCAATTTGTTATATCTTACTACACTGATAAATTATGGTTTGCGATAAGACAATATACTGATGTTATATACACTGATTTCAGCTCGATACAGTAAATCACGTCCTACTATTAAGGAAATTGTTCTTAATGAGATTTCAAGCAGAACCATAAATTGGATAAAATTATATTTGGCAAGTCGACAACAACGCATTCATTTTAGTAATGCCCTATATAAAATCATATATGTTAAAACCGGTAAATTGTAAACATTTTCAACTTTTTTATAAGCTCAAGTAGATTTAGATAGCTTTTTTATATAGTGTACTGGACATTATTTAGACAGCTTTTTTATATGTGTATGCTAACATATGCACTACTCGAGAAAACTGGATCTTATGGATTTTTCTATCTTGGGGAATACGAATTGGAGTCCGTAAATGAATTCCTGGGTCTTGGCGTACTATTCGATCCAAAGCTTGTATTTAATAAACACATTACTATGTATACAAATAAGGCTCGTAGCGTCCTTGGGTTTATTAAACGTTGGACTAAAGAATTTAATGATGTTAGTATAACACGACAGCTATATAATTAATATAAAGTGACTCGAACGCATGTAAAATTTGTTCCCGTTAATCATTCCGTACAGCGGGCGCGAACGTTAGAGCAGTTTTAACTTGAAAATATAAAAATTTTTACAAACTAGAAGTTTATGTATAATTTTGGCACAAATTACGAATAATTCTGGTACAAATTACAACATAAAGTTATTCATATAAGATTTATGTTGTTTTCAATGTTTGATGGTATATATTAGTGTAGCATATTCTACGGCTTCCTAGTAAAATTTATATAATTTTCTTTATACTAAAAATCGTAACTTTTTAAAATTTTGCGAAGAATGGGGTTTAAGTTATTTCTCCATATTTTATATGAGATTATATTTTATTCAAGTTTATTACAAAGAAATTTAATATTTTTATCCTTTTTTAACCCAAGTAAATTTTATTTGGTCCATAAAATTTTTAACTTTCGAAAATTTTTGATGCAGCCCTACATTTCCATTAAGCATTAAAAATACCACTTAACTATGCTAATTATGGTACATTTAGCACCTTAGCAAAATTTGTTTTAACAAAAGTGTCGCGCTTTCAACTATCAATGACATTTAACTTAAATGATGATCACGAACAATTATATTTATCACCATTCTTATATCTATACATGCAAGATTTGTACAAATTGAACTTTGCTATAAACAAATATGAAACCAAAAATTGCAATAATTGCTTAATTTTCAAAAAGTCCCTAAAATATTAAATTTACTTTTAATGCTTTTTCGATTTTATTTTCCAAAAAAAAAAAAATAAAAAAACTAACTTCACGCAGTAACACATGCTATTCTGACTTTTTCAAAAATTTTCGATATTATCTTCTACATTTTGAGACTCTCTACTGCGTTGACTATTTCGGGCACATCCACAAGATATAACACAAAATACGTATAATTAAAGCAAGTATCAATTCCTGTTTAACTTTTTTTCCATTGAAAGTCGAACAGATCCCGCCCAAAAAACAAATTAAAACATTTTGTCATAAATACCTTACTACCTTGTATGTAACTGTTGAAAGTCCGCATAACAGTAAAGAAAATATAGAATAAACGAGCGAACAAAAAGTGCGGAAAAATTGGAAAAAGTTTTTGAACTTTGAAGAACAACATGATTATAAAATGAAACCTGTAGTACAAAAATTTTGTACTCTATTAGTTTCCAAGTCTTTTGAGCTTAGATATGTAACCCGTTTATTTAAAATAGTTCTACTACAAGATTTATTAACTAGGGTTGTGTAGTTCATAACGAAACCAGTTCAAATGAACGATTCACCCAACTCAGCCAAGTGAATCATTCATTTTTCTGAGCACTTTCATTCATTTTGAAATGCTGCTTGCGCTTTTGAAACGTTGTATATAAAAAGATCCATGCGACAAATTAATTTTGTTATTATTAGTGTCTACTTTTAGAATATTAATTTTTGTATGTTTGTAAAAAATAGAAACAGCTAAATTGCTTTCATTAAACAGACATGTTTTTGCTCATTCGCTGAGCTGGCTTTTAATGAAACAGCTCATGGGAAATGTTTAGAAAACATCATTCGCATAACAAGCTGTTTCATAAAAAGTCACTGAGCGAATGAACTAAAAGAATGAACTAGTTCAATTTAGAGAGCTGATCTACAAAGAGCGGTCAATTCATTGAGCTAATAAACCCAAATCTATTATTAAGGATTTAAGTCAGTTTCAGCCAGGTTAAAAATTTTTGATAATGGACCATATCTCTGTATATACGTTTGTTAAACATGACTATGTTTATGTAACTATAGACTTGTAAATAGTATATTTCTTTGAGTTTGAACATGCAAGTGTGCGAACATATGTATCTGTGCAAATGTATAAAAATATGTGTATTAATATGTATTAAAGGAATTTATGATGGTTACTAAATGTATTTATAAACACAAAAATAAAACAACATTAACTGAGTAAAAGTCTTATTACAATAGCAACAACACGTACAAGAAGATTTGAAGTTGCTCAAGGATATTGTTTATTTGCATGCATAAGAAAAATATGTTATTATTAGGATGCGGATTTTCATAATAATAAAGTTTTTTTTTTATCGAATATTAATATACTATCTAAAGTAATTATCTATCTGAATCAGACTTCTTTTTGACTTTTTGACATTAATTTGTTAGTACATATTTTCGGATATTTAGTTAATAATGCATTTTTTGTTATATTTTACTTAATATTGTGTATTGGTTTGCATATTTTATTATTTTGTAAAAAAAAAACAAATTATTTAAAATTGGACTTAAGTGAAACCTTGCTATCAGAAATATTTTTGTTTTTTTTTTTTCAAAAAATTATTTAATACTATTTTCTCAAATTATTTAAAGACCTACACAGAAGAAAATATACCATCGATACACATTAGTTTCAATGACATGAATAAGGACGCTTAATTCAGGACAGCGCTACCGTTTGACGACTTTAGTCCCTTTTTTAAAATGAAACTAAGTAACGACACATTTGTTTGAAATATCTTTACCAATTATACATTAATTTCAACGACAAAATTAATGATTTTGAGATTGTTTCACAGTATAGTGATGCAAAAAAGTCCGAAGAATTTATAAATGAACTGAAACTGTTACAAACTAAAGTCAATGATATAGTTTATGAACAACTAACTAAAACATCAAATACCGAATCTTTTTGGATTGGGAAAATTAAAAAATATACTTGATGAATACTTATATTCTAATTTACATTTTTACTTTGGTTTATACAAGAGCCCTAGCGTAACATCTTTTTCTCTAAATTATCACTAGTGTTGCCAGGAGATGAGAGGCTGAATTGAACTTTAAAAAAGGCCAAAAAGTCAAAATTTCTTAAAAAATAAAGCCAGAAAAAAGCTAACATTTTTTAGTTTTAAAACTTTTTTCACGTTCTCGTTACTTCTTGACTTTTTTTAAGGTATTGTAATCAACTTATAAATAAATCGTAGAACGACTACCAGGAAAGTGACCAAATGAAATGTCGTTTAAAAAACTCGCATACAAATTTGGGTTATATTTGACCAAATGAAATGATTTGTAGAACTATAATTCTTTTGGATTAAAAATTTACAAATTTTTATGTGATTTTCCGCTTTTACGATTATTATTTTTTTTTTTAATTATATTCATAAATACTTCCGTGGCTAATATAGCATATTAAAAAAATCGATTTAGTAGTTCATAAAATTACGCGAGAATTTTTGTTAAATATAAATAATATCGGTCTTTTGTGCGTATAAATACATAAAAATGCTTAAATGGATGACTCTGTAAAAATAATATTAGTAATAGCAAATATTCTTTGTTGTTGAAATACTACCATTTAGCTTTTTAAGACAATTTTAAGAACGAAAAAAAGCTAAAAGCAAAACCCAATTTTTTGAGGCTAAAAGCAAAATAAAAAAGTTTTAGTCTTAAAAAGGCTAAACTGGCAACACTGATTATCACTAACGAAAAAGAAATTATATAACAGACTTATGACAGACTTTGTGTTAAACTATATTTCATCTAAAAAAGTTTCCATCAATTAGTTAGTATTATATAAAAGTTTCGCTTCTCGACACCAAATTTTCATAAATGCATTTAAATGATAAAATACGATACTAACATTCGATCAGAATTATTGTATATATTATAGAAAATGTAAAAAAATATAAAATTAAAGATACAAATTGTTGGATAATCTGCAAAAATAAAATAAATTTCTTAAGAATTTTCAAATATTCAAATTTATAAATAGTAAAAATATTTTAATAAGAAAAAAATTAAAATTTTTTCAATAAAATATTTACGAATTTGAATATTTGATTTTACTAATTCAGTGATAGGTCCGATTTCAGTAAAAAATATAATTCATTTTATGAATTTTGTAATAGAATACGAAATTTAATTTTTTCTGTGTACTTCATCTCAAATTTTAATATGTCAAAAATAATTACAAGAATATTGTACTATTGTAGTAATTAAAAAGTTGTAAGTAAATAAATTTATATATACTTATATCTAAAATATGTAAAATAAAATATGCAAAATGGCAGCTTATCCTAATTTTCATTGACATTTTGATATGACAAAATGACACTTTCTGGTATGAAAATTAATACATTACATGATAAAATTTCTGAACAAAATTACCAACTCTCAGGATGAAAATGGTTCTAATTTTGGCATGGGTAGGACTCTGGTCTGACATTATGTCATGCATCCTGCAGGACCACCCAGCCGATTAGATCTTTATATTTATTTCGAAAAAAATCAGAAATTGCCACACTATGCAAAGGGTCATATGCTGCGTTACAAATTAAAATTTACCCTTTTTTTTTCTAAATGGAACTAAATGGTGAATTTTTAAAACTATGTCATAAATGACCAAAAACTATGTTGTTTGAAATATCTCGATCCATTGTATATTACGGGTTCCAACAATGAAATTAATTATTTTGAGATGGTTTCACAATGTTATAACAAACTTCAGAATATTTATTGTTGGATGTGTCTTTGGAAGATTGGAGTCCGAATGAAGACCTCGTGCAAAAGTACAGACGTTTAATTTTTAAAATGAATATTTTATATTAACTATTTTTATGAGTTAATCTATTTTTGCAATAATAATAGTTATAACTTATTTTGTTATTAATAAAGTTGTATTTAGTATTTTTTCTTAAAATAAATTTTTTGTTTGTATCAAATAAACAAAGTTTAGAGAGTATAGAAGCAGTTGGCCTTTAAAAAAATACAAAATCCCCTTTTTTAGCGGCTTTTCTACAGATCCTATTTTTTGAGGACTTTTTAAAAAATTCTCAACGGCAACGCTAGTCATAACTGATCTGGTTCTACAAGATGACATGAAAGTCAATTAAAACTCAAGTTAATCCTATTAAAACGTTCACATAAAATTTCACAAATTTCACAGTAATTCAGGAGTTTAGCAGGCATATGGTTTATCTAAAGATAGTTAAATTATAAAATTTTTTTACATTTTATTAACAATTTCAAAAAGAATTTTGATTTATATTTAAAATTTTTTTGTTACATTTTAGTGCATAACTTAAGACGTTTACAGAAGAAAAAAGGTATAAAAATTGGTACATAGTTTTATCTTTTAACCCTTTTTGGGTATATACCCAAAATCTAATAAGATATCCGGGAATCTTATTAGGCGTTCAAAGGAACGCCTAACAAAGGTGAGTTTTCAAATAATTCAATACATTTTGATTTCAATTCTGATTTATTTTGCTTATTGTTGGTGCTTATATACTAATTTACAAAATTAATCCTAGCTTTTCTAACTTAATCTACTTTAATAAAATATTTCATTTGTCTAGTTCAGTATGATGGAGTTGGCTATGATATCAAGTAAATTTAGTTCCTTGACCAATCACAATATTTCATATTCGAAGTGCACTCAATTATAAGTGTGTCATTCATATAGAAGTTTCATATACATTCGAAATCCCATTTTATTTTTTCAAATAATTTTTATAAACGTAAAAAACACAATATAAAATTTCTATGGGATTCGCTACTCAAAAATCTATAGGCCAACTTCCGAAAATCATTAAAAAATGCATAAATTAGTACTGATAGACACTATGTTATTTCTACATGTAATATTACTCAAGGTATAAATATTAATTCTAAACTTAATAACTTGTTCTTCAATAAAACACAAGCTTTATATAGAAAATTCTCCAAAAGTCGGTCAAGCCGGTCTATAAGGATGTTGCTAGTGATAGCACTTACTTGATCCTCAGTTGGGCATAGGTTCCATATAAATTCCTCTCTGAAAATCGTTCAAGCCCGACTATAACATTCTAACAATCCAAATGTTGTCAGTGATGGCACAGAGTCCTGTCAAGTTTATAGCTACGATATCCAAACTTTATATGACTTTGCACGAATAACGGAAATAATATCAACATCTTGAGCCTTTGCTCAAGTGAAAATGTTAGACATTTTTACATTACATACAAAAAAAAAAAAAAAATCTGAAAAGAATTCATAAAAATAGCTTGAAGGAGGGAAAATAATCATGAAGACTCTCGCAAAATAGTGTTAGTGAGAAATATTTGAAAGTTGTTATATATTATATTTTACTCTTCTTTCTAAATCTCTTAAATAACCTAGAAAGTTTAAAAATATGAGTCGATTATATATATGGCAAATAAACTTTAGTTGTGTTGCCTACTTGCAACGCAATCTACAAGTAAATTTATGTTATAAATGCAAACTTTCTTTCAGTTAACAAAAGGTCATCGCAAATACTATTTAGGAAGTTCAGCAACTGAAATAAATGTGAACAAACAAATAAATGATGCGTAGAAACAAAAATATTTGGTTTTAAATTTCTTGTTTTAAAAATTTTTCGGCAACTAGAAATTTCTAGCTGTCTTTATGGCAACTAGTTTGAGAACTTTCAATTGCCAGTTGCCAACTGTAATATGATTTCAGTAACTGGCAACATAACTAAAGTTTGGTTTCAATACATAATCGTCCTATTAACATGGACGGTCTTATTCATTAGTTTAAACAAAAAACTATTTTTAATTTGAATTTTCAATGAATCAAAAGGCAATAAAAAGGAAAAGTTATTTGATAAATATAAATTTTTGATTAAAATAAATTAAATTAGTACGTCGAAGATGACAATCGATAATACAGGAATGATATAATGTGAGAGCCTCAAGGGTATTTATTTAGAGTCATTTGATTACAACGAAAATATAAAAATTCAATTATATTGGACTATTATTGTCTTATTAAAACTAATAAAATCTAATTTGGGTTCTCTTTTGTAAATAAATTTAATAAAATCAACAAATTACTTATTAACGTGGTAGAAATTCATGGAATTGTTATTTCAAAAACGGATGTTTATACGCATTGATTATATAATTTAATATTTAATATTTAATATTTAATATTTAATTTATGACATATAATTTCCAAAATATAGCGAAATGCTAATTTAAAAATTCTAGCGAAGAATATTTTAGACCGAATTATTCCAAAGATAAATAAAATTTATGAAAATCGCTGTGGAAAATACTAATCGTACAATATTCAACTGTGCTTTAAAAATGGCGAACACGCATAAATAAAATATATATTGCAAAAAAAAAAAATAACAACCATCCAAGGGGTCTTAAGCCTAAAGTGCTATAAAATAAATTAATTGTATGAAAATGAAACGCACTTTTGGAAATATTATGTGGCACCAATATTTTGTTTGCTTCCATTATAAAAAAAATTTTTTGAAAATTTTGAAAATTGAAAAAACGGATCGGTATAAATATGTAAAGAACGTAATGTATAATTTTAAGCTAATTTTTTCGAATATTTCTAGGTAAAGTTGAAGTTATGTACATTTTTTTGTGAAAAATTATTAAACTTTTTTCCAACCTTTTTCCTCCATACAACTGGGCCATACTAACACATAGATATAGTTATACTGTATACAATTTTATCTACCACCCTTTTTGAATAATTTAAGTACCTTGACGTAAAATATCCTTTTCATGTTTATTTCTGTTAATATTCGTGGTGAGAAAAATCTTATTACTAAAATTATGAAGCATTTATTTTTCCATATTTTGATAGCAAGATTTGAAAAAATACAATATTAAAGTACATAAAATCACTAATGTAGCATCGACGTATAAACCATAAAAAGTCAACAAACATTTTATTTAATTTATGTTTTTATTTCAACTTTTCTTTCATAATCTTTTGAGAATTAAAAAAAAAACATTATTTTAACATTTTAATATTTACTTATTTGTTCTAATGATTACTTTGCCACATTCACACAATATTGCAATCACCCTCATCCCACAACAATTTGTCGAGGGTAAAGTTTATACCATAATGTAATTATAAAGTGACCGCACATCTACAAAAACAACAATTGCTTGTATTTTGTTAGTATAAAACCAATGCACATAATGCCAAAATTCTATAAAAAAAATGAGAAAATGAAGGAGAAGAAAAAGAGTAATAAAATATTACATACAAATACAAAAAAAATTTAACAGTTTCGCGAGGTATGTAAATGAAAAAATTGTAAATCAGCTGGGCTTACGAGGTCACTTTCTTATTAGACTATGATTTATACATACAATTTTTGCTCTTTTTGCTTCCGAACTTCCACCAACAATCACTTGGGGCCGTACAAAGTTTTTGTTTTTGCTAAAAATAGTTTGCAAAAATAAGTATACATTTTCTTATTTAATGGAAATTTTAAGTCAATTGCATTGTTCAACTGTTTGTTCATTTGTTAAAATAATGATGGAGAGGAATATATAGAACTTTAGAAAATATTTAATTTGAAACTTTCAAGACTGCTGAGGAGCAGTGTTTCCAAGAGGCTAAATTAAACTTGAAAAAGGTCAAAAAAGGCTAAATGCCTAAAAAATATTATTTATTTATTTGTATTTAAAAACCTATCTTGTTCTCATTCTTATAAGTTTTTGTTATTTTTTTTTTTTTTTGTGTTAAATATTGTATAAGTTTTTCATATGAAACATAAACTACCCATTAAAAAATTGCCCAAAAAATTTCCTAACAAATTTGGTTTACATTTCATATGAAAAATGGCCCAATGTTTTAATGGGATTTTTTTGTATAATTCCTTATTGATTATGTATTTCTAAATTTTTGGCAAATTATATAAGATTTTTGCTATTATGTTCATAATATTAGTGCAGTTAATTTGTAATTTTTCAAATACAATTCCTTTTTGATTAAGTATTTCTAAATTTTTGGTAAATTTTTTGCTCTTAAAAGATTTTTTCGCTATTATCTTCATAATATTAGTGCAGATAATTCAGCTTATACAAGTTCAACTAATATGTTAATCTTTTTGAAATTTTGTTCTGTTGGCCGTTTTAAATTTAAAAGAAAAATTTATTTTTATTCCTTTCCAATAAAATATTTAATATTATCTGGAACATCGTAAATAAATCTTTATTGTGTTGGAATGGGTACATTTTTTTTTAAACTCTATTTTATTTTTTACTCGGCTTTAAGTGTTCTTTAAATATTTTTTTAATATAACTCAATATATTTCAAACATACTGAGTTTTAGATAGTTTAGTGTATTGGCTTTCCTTAGTGTAGAGCTGCACTATTTGTTTAATAACACTCAGCTACTTTTTTGTTGTAAAGATGAGATGCGAGATCAGGTCAGAAAAATTATAATTCGTTGTAATTTCCAATGATAAAAATAAATCTTTTCTGAGAGCATTCATTTGCGTACATTCCTCTGTTTAAAGTTACATTTGTTATGAATAAAGTGCTTTTCTATCCATATGTATAAATGGCTTGCCAGACCAAAAATTGGTTCGACAGTTTTGATTTTTTTACAAGATGCAAGAAAAAATTTTTTTCTTGTATTCCAGTTAGGAATTTTACTTCAGGCCAGCGTTTTTTAACTTTACTGATAAGAGATACAGATCATTTTAAAGAATTTTCTCTTAAAATTCATATCCTACAGTCTAAAAAAATTTTTCGTCGGTTATCAGGGTTCCTTTCGACAACCATGAACTCTTTATATTTTGTATGTCTCAAAAAATTGAATTTCCTAACTCACCTGCACCCCTTGCAATTGTTTATATGGTATACATGTATTTTTATTATAAACTTTAGTTAAATGTTTATTTGATATTAAAACAAAATTTAGTCCATGGTTACTGAGAATAGCAACAAATGTAAGCAAGTTAACTGTATCAGCCTGTAAATGTGGACATATTTGTTTGTAGGCAGTCCTTATATTAAAAAATAATTATAACAATGATTCAGTAAGTCAATATTACTTCTTTTTAATTAGGATAATAAGGCGCCGCAGGCGAAAATTTCTGTTTATAAATAATCTCGATTTTTTTGGTAAATAGACATACAAAAATACTAAAGTGGATAATTCTATAAAAAATAAACTAATAATAGCCAAAGCAAACAAAAATATGCAAAATCATATTTTTTCCTGGGTTTCAAGTGAAATATTTTTCTGCATTTTGAACCTAAAAGCATGTTTTGTCATATTTTCATAGAAAATCCATATTTTAGAGCATATTTTGCAATTTAAATGTCATATTTTTGCATATTTTATATTTAGCAGCATGCATTACACTAAAGAGCATAATTTTTCATATTTTGCTTTTAAGAGAAAGAGTTCACATATATTGAACCCATTAGAATTTTTTATATAATTTGCCATTGTATATAGGGGCAAAAGTATAAAAAAGTTGCATTAAATAAACCGAGATATTTTAATATAAGTGATTCATATCGTTGAAAAGATATTTTTCTCTAGATTTCAAATGTGTTTTAATAGTACAAAATCCTTACAAGGTTAAGGATAAAGTAATGCAAATATGCATATGAATTTTTTATTTTCTTACTTTTTTTTTTGTGATTATGAAATATATAAATGTTATTTTATTATTCAATAATTAAAAAATAATAATATAAATACATTTTAAAAATTATATATTCTGAAGTTTATTAAACATATTAGGAAATTATAAATTTAGGAATATATAATTTTCTTCCAAGCATACCACTGCGTTACCATCGTTTCCGATACCCCTAAATCTGTATAATCTTTGTATTGCAGCTATGTGAAATAATGGACCGATGATAGTTAATTTCAGTGGTAATTTTTCTTGTTTAAAAAAAAAATAATAATAATAAATATATATATATATATATATATATATATATATATATATATATATATATATATAAACATACATACCAAATTTCACACAATTATTTTCAAAACTGTGAGTTACAAGTCTAAAAAATTCATAGACACATAAAACATTTCAAAATTCGAAAAATGTTTAAATATAATATACAACTGGACATTCTGATCTTTAAGGTGAATGAAAAAGTTATGGGGAGTCTTGAAATTTTATGTTACTTTTTTTTTAATTTTAAAACTTCAAAGAAATAATAGTAATTATACTATATTAATTGTCCATTTTATCACGTGGCGACTGCATCATTGTACAAAAATTTTTACACTAGTTCTTAAAAATATTTGCCAACATAAATTGTAAAAACTCTTTATTTTTCTTATAATCTCGGTTGACTCAAATGTGGGTCACAAAAAAACAAAAATTTTATTAATTCAAAAGTATTTAATTTTACTTTAGACTTCTCGTAAGCCTTGACAATAAATGTTGTGAACATTGTATAGAAAAATATCCTATTTTTTAAGTTATACAAATATTGCATAATAAAACGCATTTTTGATTTATTACCAATGATCTCCATATAGTTGCCCTTATGTGCATTGGAGAAATTTTTGTTTTACTGTTACATACGATTTTCAAAATTTGATTCCCTAATAATTTATAGAAATTTTGTAATTTACTGATGCAATGTATTAGCTTTGAATTAATTAAGTACAAAAAAGAATATTTTTTTAGTAATTGCTAACAAAAGTCAAGGTATTTTTAGCACGATTGGTAGATGGTTTAAAATTAGGCAGAAAATATTTTAAGAGCATATTTCCTTTAATTTTAATAGCATTTTTTCTGGTTATAAGAGCATTTTTATGCGCATACTACACATTTTTTAGAGCATATTCTTGGTTGTCCAGGTAAAAGTAAATTAGTAGTAATTTCTTCCTGTTTGAAAATTTAATATTTTAGCCTTTTTAAGCCAATTTTAAGAGCAAAAAAGCTAAAAAAAAACTTTGAGGCTAAGTGAAAAATAAAAAGGTTAGATTTAGCCTTAAAAAGGCTAAACTGGCAACACTGCTTCCGATTTGTATTTAACTAATGTCTGTAGTAATTATACTAAGGTTTCACCTAATCGTATAAATTTCAAAGATATTTGATAAATTACAAAATAATTTAGTTTTTTTCGCTCTTCTGAAAAGCTAATAAAACACACATAACTGAATTTTTCGAAACAGCGACGATATGTAGTTTATCGTGTAAAAGTTAGCTCTTACAAATTGCATTGCAGTTATGAATGTCAAATATACTCCCAGTGTCTCACAACATTGCTGTTCAATTTGTTCTTTACAAAAACAGTTTATTTGTGCAGTTAAGTCAAATATACAAGCGAATGAAAGTAGTTTTTTTTCAAGGTCTCTAATATTTTCCATTGAAATAGTTGTGTGTCTTTCATTGAACTTGTAAAAAAAAAATTTCCTATACATCGTTGTATTGAATTGAAACGAAATGAAACTCAACTAAAAAAAAGTTACAAAAAACACAAATAGCATGGTAAAATTGCTTTCAGTTATATTATATTCGCTATTCCCCTAACGCTCAATCGAATACAATAAAAACATAAAACGGAAAAATGTGAAAAAAACCTTGTCAAATAAATGAATATCGATGAAATTCAATAAACTCTTAAATTGAATACAAATAAGTGTTGAAGCATCGTATCAAAACGAAAAGATAGCTGTATAGGTAATCTCAGGGAAACGAAAAGGACACCGGAAAAGGATGTTACTTATGCTTTCGCAACTAAACATTAACAATAAAGATAAAATACCAATACATATAAGAGCCTGTATTTTATTGCAGTGAAACACAAGAATGTGAGACTGAAGAGGAAGCTAAAGCAGGAATCGCTTTAAGCTTTTTTCCGCCTTACTTATACAAGATTTTTAAGTTTATATTCTGGTTTCAGTTTTTCCTTTACTATTTGGTATTCAGTTTGCAGTTTTTACTTTCTCTATGTTTAAAAAAAAATACATATCTTTATGTAGTTACTATTATAACACAGCAACAAACAGTTTCCGTTTGTTAGAACATTTATTTTTTTTTTCTTCTCTTCCGTCGAAATGCGAGTCTACTTAGCAATTGATTTCATCTTGTCACAATGAGATTTTGTGAATTGATTCATTTATTTGTTAGTTTGTTACTTATAGCTTCCTTATAACCAACATCATTTTTTCTTTTTTCCTGATTATGAAGGTAGTAGTACATAAGTACGAATGTAATGAGGAATATTTGAATACTTTTTCAATAAAAAATATTACAAAATTACATGTAGTTGATTAGGACTAAATCTAATTGTACCGACAACAAAATGTTAATCATAAATGATTAAATGATACTGAGGCAGATCCAACGGTCTAAATTATTCTCCTCACTATATAATTGTTGATATTTTAGCCTTTTTAAGACAATTAAAAACTCAGAAATTGCTAAAAAGAAGATATAAACTAAGACAAAAATTTCAAGCCTAAAAGTAAAATGCAAAGGCTAAATTTAGCCTTAAAAAGGCGAAGCTATAAACAATGATACTGAATAACTTTACCAAATACCAAAAATTTTTTAATAAATGTCAATTGGCCCCAAACACTTCTTCTTCTTCTTCTTATTGTTAGAAAGATTCAGAATACGAGATGCATTCCCATATTCCTCATATCCTAAGAAAAGAAACAAAAATCTATCGTATTGTTCATCAAATCATGTAAATATATTTTATGTAGATGCTAGAAATTACATATAATTAATTAACAAATTAAACCCTAAAACAAATACATATCCTCAAACATGCTAGTAACAAAATGTACAAAAAAAATATTTTTATTGTACTATACATATATGTATGTATATGTATATTTATACATATGTATGTAGTAGTTTTAATTGATTAACTGATTCGTTTATATTGGGTGTCACGTCCTTCGAAATAAAACCGTAACCAAAAATAAATAACTAATTCCAATTTATTGGTCCAAATCAATAAAATTCATGCTCTTTAACATAGAATACAATTAGAAGTTTATATGAGAGACAAGAATCTAATTCAGTTGTAAAAAACCTAATTCATACAACAACAAAAGCATGTAGTTACATATATTTTGTTTTTGTGTTTGGAAACAAATGAGTAAGTTTTTGAAAATTTAGTTCGAACTGCCTCTCACATAAACTTCTAGTTGTATTATATGCTATTTACTATAGTCTCCAGTGTTGCCAGTTTAGGCTTTTTGAGACTAAATGTAGCCCTTTTTTTTGCTTTTAGCCTAACATTTTCATTTTAGTTTCCAGCTTTTTTTAGTCTTTTTTGGTTTTTTTAAATTTCCTTAAAAAGGCTAAAATGTTAGTATTTCAACAACCAAGAAAATAATTTCTTATTTACTATTACTAATTATATTTTTACAGAATCATCCATTTAAGCATTTGTGTGTATTTGTTCTTGCAAAATATCGAAATTGTTTATATTTAATAAAAAAATTTCGTCTGTGACACTTCATTCTCAAAATAAAATTACCTCAAATAATATAATTCATCAACCATAGAAACTATTTATGAAAATAATTTAAAAAAAAGATCGTAATAATAAAAAATAGCACCCACAAATTTCGAAATGATTAATAGAAAGCGAATTATACTTCAAAAATTAAGAAAAACCACTTCAAAACTTTGTGTGATTTTTCATGTGAATTACAATCCTAATTTGTAAAGAATATTTTGGGCGATTTTTCATTGAGTCATTTTGCTGGATGTTTTTATTAATTAATTACAATTTATTTAGAACATTTTTTTCAGAATGATAAAAAATAAGTTTCTAAGAAAAAAATGTAGCCTTTTTACCTTTTTTTAAAGTTCAGTTTAGCCTCTTTTTTTTACATCTCCTGGTAACACTGATTGGATCTATTATTTATACATATGTATAGAATAAATAATACTTGCAAACGATAAAATTTACTGTGCAAGTGTATTTAATATTTATTGTTCTTGTGGGGATTTGTTTAATCGGACTTACAAGTGATTAATTAAATAAGTTTTTGTTATTTGTTTCGTTTCTCGGACTTTCCATACTATATTTTAGCAAAATCTTAACAATGACATTAAGCCACTTTACTTAGAAAATGAATAAGAGAAAGTTTATCCTCTAAGAAACAATAAATACTAGGGTATCCAATCGATTAACCGCCATTCGGTTATCCGATTAATTTTAAATAATAATCGAATAATTTAAAATTTACTATAATATAATAATTTGTTTCCAATAACCATTAATCGAAATTTAGTTTTCTGGAGTTAAAAATTTAGATTATTTTTAATTTTAAGATACATTTATCAAGCACCTGAAAACTTTTTATTTTTGTTTTTCAATCAATATAAATATCTTTATTGTTCAAAATGTTTTTTTCATTTGTTGAAAAAAATATATGTGGTATTTTTTATTTTTAACCTATTCATGCCTGACTTTAGATCCACTTGAACGCTTTTGACAAAATTTTTAAAAATTTACCTGTACGTCCGTAGAAACAAAAAATTTACTCATTTGTTGTAGTAAAAAAAAGTAAGTTTACCTTTTGATACACCTGAGATATGAGATGGCTGTGAGATATGAGATGGGTATAATAAACTTTGGTGGTATATATTTTCTGTAAAATCAAAATTTTGTTTCCTTTTATTTGAGTATAAATAATAAAATTATATATTTTATAATATGTGAATTACACTGATTCGATTTACGTTGTTGAAAGATCCCAAAAAGTTGTTTTCAACTGCGTTATTATTGTGTAATATTGAACCGTAAAAAATAAATCCGGCGGCTATGGTTAATCTATGCATTTACTGCACCGTTTTTTGTCGAAAATATAAAAAAAAGCTTCAAATGTCGCAGTTTGATTTCCGAGTAGAAGCATGTGAATCAATAATGATGAAAAAGAATAACTAAAACCTCAGTAAGAGTCTTACTTGCAGGACACAAATTGGACTTAGATATGACTGCATCGACCACATAAAAGAAAAATTACCCATACGCTATAATTGTTCACAGTGTGGTGGCAAAACCGAATACGGATACTTGAAGTGCAAATCAAATTTGCACTCAGCTCTATGCTTCCAGGACTACCACAATGGTTTCGCCCCAGATAAATTTAAAATTGCGAAGGCAAAATAACATGTAATTTTCCTTAAATAAATTTTAAAATATAACTTCGCTTTTTATATCTGATAAAATATTTTTTTTTTATTTTTCATTTTGAACTCATTGTGGACTGTTGGGACTATTTGGGAGTATTAAAAAAATGTTTATAAATTGATATTTTCTTCCCGCCAGTGCTTGAGAGAGATTCATGATTCGAATAAAATTTATGAAATACCAATCTAAAGAATACTATGAGTTTTGAAAACACTCAATTTAAATTTCTTATATGCCGTTTATACTAAAACAATAACTAATTGGTTTTTGAAAAACAAAATTTCAAAAACTACATCGTTTACATACCTTATTTCTTCCCAGTTAAGTTTTTGTTGACATTCAAATTTCTTGGATATCTTTTATTTCCGCTCTATTTGCTATTTCTTCGACCAGAGAATACATAGTTTCAATACTAAAACTATTTTTAATGAATTATTTATTGTAATAATTCATAATAAAAAAAAATAATTTCTATAAATTTGAAATTTTATTTTTCTCTTTATATATAAAAGCTACCAATTTCAATAGACAGGATGTATCATAAATAGTTATTTTAGTACTTTTTATTTGGTTTTCAATAAAAACTAATTAAAAATGGTTTTTGGTTTGTATGGAAAAACCAAACAAATTTACGTGGTTTTTTATTCAAAAACCAAATAAAGCCAAAAACTTCTAGTTTTTGTTTGGTGTAAATGGCATATTGGGATATATAGCAAAAACATTTCTTGTAAAATATTACTTATGTTTTTTATATTCTCTCTTAATATTTTTATACCTACCATCAACAAAAGATGGCGAGTATATTGTGTTTGTAACTCCGTCGTAAAATCATTTAAGACTCCATAAAGTATATATATATTCTGGGTCCTGGTAAGATTCTGAGTCGATCTAGCTATGTCCGTCTGTTGAAAGCATTATAAGGCTCGGAAGAACCATCTAAGGGGACGAAATTTGGTCTAAATATTTACCTTATATAAGGTTTGTTTCGTATTGAAAATGGGAAAATCATTTAATAAACAAAAAAAAATATGGGCCAAATATTACAAATACAGGGTGTACGTTGTAATTTCAGTTCATTTTTTTTTCTGCTGATATCTCTTAAACAAAAGCTTTTACGACAACGATCGCACCCTTTACCGTCCACTTCCCATATATGATGAACGAAATTTTGTACAAATAATTCAAGGATCTCATACCTGGTGAAATTTTAAAAAGTCGCATTCTCACTGGTTTCTTTGTATATTAATATTTTGTTAATTTTCATTAATATTTTAATTTAGTTCTTAACGAAAGAAGAATTATGATACCTATATTGACTATGTTCATTTCTAAATCAGACTGACTTTTTGATAAATCGCGATATTGCAAGAATATTGAAATAAAAATTAAATTATATATTGAATCAAGAGAAAATTTTAATATTTTAATTTTCATAAAAAATTACACATTTTGAATACATAGCACTTTGTATGTGTTTCTCTGGGAAAAAATACAAATATTTTCAAAATAGTGTAAAGTATTACTTGATGACTGCCCCTGTTAAGCATTTCTAAAAAAATAGAAAACAAACAGAAGGGACAAATCAAAAGTAACAACAACAACATTGTTTATTGCTACTTAATAAGTGGCTAAACAATATCAAATCACACATTGCTGATTTATTACCTAAAAACCGGTAGCTTTAAGCATATAATAATAAATATAATAATAATAAATATAATAAATAATAATTGAAAAAAAGAATACAAAATAATTGTAAAAAAGTTTTATCGTAAACCATTCATCTTTCTTAATAACATATAGGGAAAATAAGCTACAGATTCCATTTCCCAAAAAGTCGTAAATGATGTTTACAGAGAACACCACGGTGAAACGCTGAAGAGCCCTGATGAAGGTCGTGGCGGACCAGAAAATACATTCCATTCTGCCGAGTGTCCAATAAAACTTTTACACTGTATTCTTCTACAATTATTCAATGAACTTAAGCCGAGCATGTAAAAATTCCATAAATTTTCAAACAACTTTTTTAAGTTTTAGTTTAAGCTTACGAACGGTCATCAGTAGTTCACAAATATTTTGAGAAATTATATAAAACATACCAAGGTTTATTTTCAGATAGGTAAAAAACTTTTTTTTTTTTTTTTTTTTGAAATAAGAAAAATAAATAAATGTTGTGTCGGTTTTGGATAAACAGTGCCACAAATTAAGGCTGATCTTTTACGTTCTATTTTATAAAAAGTATTGATGTAAAACCAGAAACAAACAACAAAGCAATGAGCATAAATACAATTTAATTATATAATATTCAGGTTTTTGTTGATTTTGTCTTATGTTTGTTATGATTACAATTTTACATCTACATCATGAATAAAAGCTTATAGTTTTCTATCTCGATTCATTAAAAATTTGCTGGCATCATTTTACCTATTTATTTTTTTATTTTTGTTGCTGCTCACTTTCATTTTTGAAGTATTATACTTCTTCACTTTTCTTTTATAAACGTTGGAGTTTCTCTAGACTTGCAGTTATTTCACAGAAAAAATTATAGCTAAAATTTTTCTAAATAAATAATTATTTGGATTTAAATTAGATTTAATAAAAACTTATATTTGGTTTTAATATTCTATTTTATTGCACAGAAAAAATTATGACTAGAATTTTTTAAATCATTTAAATCGTTATTTAACTCTAAACAAAATTTTATAAAAAAATTAGTTTGATTTTAATATATTATTTTATTGCTTGCAAATTCATTCTAAATTAATACAAAAAACAATAACAATTTCTTGCTTTTTGACAATTAAAAATATAAAAATAAATAAAATTATAAAAATGTTGACACAAAAAAAAATATATATAAAGTCCATCATTTGCAGGATTCCAGTGGTAAGTTACCTTAATTTTCTTATATATTTCATTACCACATATGTATAGTGATTCATATTTTGTGTATGTTCTAGATGAACCAAAAGCATAAGAAATATGCATGTATGTAGCAATATATCACATAAATGATTGTATATTGCTGTATAATCCCAAATCGTTTAAACTATGTCCTTTAAATTGTGTGCCTGAACATGTAGCTCTCTCTTGTAATATAATTATGCGAAAGTAACTGGACTTCGTGAAGATAATTTAATGTGTTTTAATTTTTGTATTTCAAATCATTTAAAAGTGGTCTTTAGCGGAAGTGGTCCTTAACAAAATGATACATGTTTTCAATCGTAAATTGCCCTGTTGTTCGGTTTTGGAGGTACCAAAGCAGAGTTTGTTTGCCCATTTGTTATATCCCATCTATTTGGGTTTCATTGAAGCTTAGACATTTCACTCCGTTAAAAGGTATGTAAGTTGAATTCATTTAGAAAATACTTCAATTGATAACGATTACTATTTTAGATGGTTTTGGCCATAGAAATAGTGTCATATTTAGAAAATTATATCTTTTTATTTATACTTATTCATATATGTATATTTTATATACTACTATACATGAATTCATAGACTATTAGTTATGGCATCATTATTTTTCACCAGAATAATTACACATTATCTACATACTGTACACTGTGTATTAACGTTAAACTATATTTCATCTAAAAAATTCTACATTAATTAGTTAGTATTATATAAAAGTTTCGCTTCTCTACACCAAATTTTCATAAATGCATTTACATGATAAAATACAATACTAACATTCGATCCGAATTATTGTATATATTACAGAAAATGTAAAAAAAATATTAAATAAAAGATACAAATTTTTTGAAAATTTGCAAAAAATGTAATAATACTTTTATTGATTTTAATAATCCATATTATTGAATTTCTTAAAAATTTTCAAATATTCAAATTTATAAACAGTAAAAATATTTTAATAAGAAAAAAATTAAAATTTTTTCAATAAACTATTTACGAATTTGAATATTTGATTTTACTAGTTCAGTGATAGGTTCGATTTCAGTAAAAAATATAACTGGTTTTATGAATTTAGTAATAGAATACGAAATTTAATTTATTCTGTGTTAAAAAAACGTTTCGCTCATTTTGTAAATGATAAAAAAAAATTGCACACACACAAAAAAAAATTGTTGGAAAATTATAGCAACAACAGAAATAAAGTAGAATCGATGGAATTTTAATTCCTTTCGTTAAAATTATTAAGGAAATATAATATACTGAAAAGACGGCAAATTTTTAAAAATTTTATTTTATTTTATTCTATTAGTTTTGTCAGCTATTACCTATCCATTTTCATCACTGGCTTGACTTCTGGTATTTGAGTCATTTAAAAATATATAATAAACACTAAATATCTTTAAATTTTCCATTTTTAATACTTTCCATTTTAACCAAACCTTTCTTATTTTATCCAAAATGTTGATTTGGAAAAACGTAGAAAAATAATAGCAAAACCTAAACAATTGCTATTATTTTTATGCAAATCTTAAACAATAATCCGTTCTATATAATAGTTCCATTGGAGGGTTAAAATGATTATTAATCGGTATTTTATTGAAGTTAAATTAAAGTATGTTCCACTTTACCTCAATCTCCCCTATGCATAAAATAATAAAACGTTCTAAGATATAAATTATTTAACTGTTTAGTTTTAGCTGCTATCTTTACATTCACATACTCAGCTTCTCACCACTTCTAAAGTAGAACTAAGTTCATGTTTTGCACTTTTTTAAAGATAATAAAAACTATTTGAAAAAAAGTGAAAATAAATGTACTCTTAGAAGGAAAAAACGCGAATAATTTCTAAGAAAATAAAAATTTCACAAATTGAGAAGTATTTCTATTATCTATTGACAAAGCTGAAACCATATTTTTAATAAAAAATTTTATAAATATTGTCTTAAAAGAAGTACTTTAAAAGCAATGAACAGAAAGTATAAAAGAAGAACATCCTACCAATGACAACCATGGGTTAAAAAGAGAACTTCTGCAGCTCTTTTTCAGCACTAAGTACTTTATTCCAATGACAACAAAATGTAAAAATAATGACTTTTCAGGTCTATTTCAGTTCTTTTTTGCTGGGATGTTAAAAAATGAACGGTGGACGAAATGAATGAACTGAGTCATTTTAAAATTTTGAACGATATGAACGAAACAGCAAAATAAACGATTATACCTAACTCTTCTATATGTTAATCCTTATATTCTTATAACTATCTATATCAGAGTGGGGCAACACACACTACTTTGTATTTGCACCTGAGTGTGGAGCAGCAAAAACGAAATTGAATGAACACTGCTCAGTTTTGCACTAAAAAAAAACTTTTCAATTGAGAAAAGTAAAACGACCAAACTACAAAACATATATTTAAGTTAAATTTGACGACTTTATTTTAAACTAGAAATCATTAATTTTTCTGTCTCTAACAAATATTTTTTCAGATAATCGAAAATACGAAAATAAATATATTATAAATTGAAATTTAAACATAAAAAAATTTGCAAAAAATAAGGAAACAAGAAGCAAAAGGCAACAGCGGTAATATTTAGTACAATAGACAAACATTTATGAATCGAAATGCGATAACATATAACCAAACATATTCCCTAAAAAAAAAAAAGAAATCAGGTTCCCATGTTTTCATCAAACATTGTGCTTAGTGTATTTTTTTTAAGTTGCGTAGCGAATTCTTATTTCAGGAAGTGCTAAAATACAACTTGCTCGATTTACTTTGCCATAAATAAGACACAGCAGCAGTCGAAAGAATTCGCACGACTATTTTAGAGTGTTCGTGCGACAGCATTTTGTAGTCTAGCATATAAGGAAGATATTAGTAAACGCATATATAAAAAAAAACTGTTAGAGTAAAGGTATTAATATTTTGTGGAAATAACTATCTTAAATTCTACCTATATTAAGATGAAAATAGGACGGTTAAGTTCAGGGGATAGGATACCATCATACATATCTCATATTCAAAATACTACCATAGCAAAACTTTTGAAATATTGTGGTAATAACTTTCTCATCGACTTCCATAATTGAGATGTAAACATGATGGGTAGTACCAAGGGGAAGGATACCCTTCATACAAAAATATTATTATATATTTTATATCTAAAGAACTATTGGAGAAAAATAATTAAAGTTTTATGTGGATAACTTTCTCATCTCATTGCTATTAGGGAATTAACATGAAAATGGGTTGGACAGATCGTCAGCGAAGGATAATCCCCAGACAAAGAAAAGTTTAGTTAACCCTAACGAACAAAAGAGTTGAAATTGTATAGGAATAACTTTTTGCAATTTCTAAATTTGGTGTGTTAACCCAAAATCAGGAGGATAGCGAAGCGCACTGGGTAAAAGCTAGCATGTTATAAAAATAAGGTATAAGTTTAGTGCTTTGTTTATCAATCAAATTAAAATGACTGAACCGATTTTCACGAAATTTGACACAGATAGTAACAATGCCGAAGTAAGTTATAAGCTATATTAGATCTCTATTTGATATTGCGTTCACATTTTGCGCCTACTTTAAAAAAAAAGCTATTTTTTGAAATTTGACACACAGATAATGGTTGGACGTTTTTAAAACTATCAAACGGCAGAACCGTTTTATGAGAATAAGAAGAATAGGGCCAGGGGGAGCGATGTAAATAGGAGTATAAATATAAAGCAAATATTAGTTGTCGCATCAAATATGGCAGCGAAGCGCACTGGTATAAGATAGTGTACTATAAAATGAAACAAGTACATATTTTTGAATTGCTTTCCATTTGATTATTTGTTTTTATGAAATTAAATTTTAACTGAATAGCATAGTTATTTAAATGGTATTAAATTAACTGCGATTTCCAAAATGTAAAACTTTTATAACACATTCATTAATAACTTTTTAATTTTAAACAAAATTTAACACTTTTCACGAATCCTTATTTTCTTTTGTACTGTTTACCTGAAAATACAACAAAAGTAAATAAATTATATCAAATTACTTAATAGTTTTGTTTATTGTTTCCTTTATTACATTTTTCACTTTTTGTGCTTTTCCTGTTGTTGCTGTTGCAATAGTTTTCCTTCTGACTTTTAGCTCGTTTAATACACACGACATTTTACTAAAAAAAAGGGTTAAGATAGACAAAACAACTAATAATTATACTCTTTGATCTTCCTGGAAAGGCTGTTATCAGGAGAGTTCATGATGCCACAAAATAAAAAAGGGATGTAGCAGTTTAGTTCACATATACCAAAAAAAAAATATATCTTCAAAACCACTAAAATGAACAATAAATATTATTCAGCTAAAATAGCTAAATAACAAACAATGTATGCAAATAACCATGGTACAAAAAATAAGGCAATGAAAACTCTACAATAACAACAACACCAAAAAAATCCATATATTTTGTTTTTGCATTAATATCATTTTGTCAACTTTAATTTTGACATTTCACATTTTTATTTACAGCCCATCTACACGTAACATAATATGTAAGATTTTTCAGTCAGAGAGTGTCAAATTCGCTCTCTGAGAGAATTATCTCAAATGTAGATTCAAATATTAGTATTATAAGAAGTATTATGAGACTGTTGTAATGAGATTTTTTCTACACAACTATTTTATAAGATAAGCTGTCAAAGAAAGACATATATACGAAAGTTTGTTTGTGTGTGTGCATGTGTATTTTAGAAATTACAAGGAAAAAAGTTTTTTGTAAAATTGTTACATTTCTAAAATATTTTTATAAAAATTGTGCTAAAAAAGTGCGATTTTCTTAAATAAAAAGGACTGATTGAAAATAATGACATCTTATAAGATTTATTAAGTTTAAAATTATTTAAGACTTAACATAATATAAACAAAAAGGATTTTTCTCTTCTGGCGGCACTATCTCATATATAATATCAGCGTTAATCTCAGTTGTAGACCTGGGGTTACTGCGGGTAAAGCGCTGCCGTATAATGTTTCTATTGTAGCTTAATAAATCACAAAGTCAATTAATGATTAACGAGACTATTTACAAATAAGGTCTAATATATTGACATATATTTTTTTGTATTTTCAAAATCTGACAAATATTGAACAATTTTGTGGAAAAAGAAAAATGAAAAATAAATATATATATATATATATATATATATATATATATATATATATATATATATTATGTATAATATAACAAATTAATTTTTTGCTATTATATTTAGAAGTTAATTTTCATATAACGAAAATTTTGATATTGAAAGAAATGTATATTTTTGAAAGTGTTTTAAAAGCGGTCCAGCTCATGTAAATCAAAACTTTAAGATCTAATACTTTGGGAATCACATAAGAGCACAGTCATTCCTAGAGGGGTACATTTGCAATTTTTCTTTGTGGTGCACTTTAATGTACATATATACCAGCATTTTTTAACCACATGGTGACTTTTTTGTATATTAAAAAAAAATTTTAATTTTCAACGAAGACATTAATTATTTTGAGATTGTTTCGTAATTTTATAAAAACCCCTAGAGAATTTATAAATGAACTAAAACTGTTAGAAACTGAAGCTAATGATAAAATTTATGAACAACTATTTAAAACATCAAATGCCGAATCTTTTTGGTCCGGATTGGGAAAATTAAAGAACAGATCCTATGATACGTAATCTATATTTTTACTTTGCTCCATTTCAGTGAAAAATAAATTGTCCCGCTGACTTAAGTTCCAAAATTGTTGAATTAATAAAAGTGTATTTTATGTTAACTATTTTTATGAATTCCGGCCTGTCCTACGATGTCGAAAATTTATATGGAAAACAAAATATAAATTTAAAATTTTTGTTTTGTGTCCCAAAATTTCGTTCGACATCATGGGACAGGCCGTTAATCTTCATTTTTGAGAATAAAAATTATTATAAATAAATTATTATTTTTTTAATAAAATTTAATTTAGTAGTTTTTCCTTGAAATACATTTTTTTTATTTTTGGTTTTGTTAAATAAACAAATTTTAATTAGTTTTTTAGGTGAAGCAGTTGGTCCTCTTTTTTAGAAAAATTATCTTATTTGTAACTTGTTTTTTTTTTAAATGCAATTGTTTTGGATATTTTTTGAAAATCCTCAAACTTATATTTTTTTATTTATTATGCTTATATTTTTTACATAGATACTTAAAATTGAAGTAGTTTAGCTAAAGAAATTGTTAAATTTTTGTGTTTTCAACTTTTGTGAAAAATATGTGTTATATTTGAAAAACAATTACAATTACAATTAAATTAAACAATTACAGACTAAAGATATCAAGATATATTTCAAAATATAGAAATTCTCTTTTGTCAATGTAATATATATAAAAACAAAATTAAAAAAAGTAATTTTGAAGGTATTTTCACACGGTAATATTTGTATTAAGATTTGTCAAAAATTCTAATATCAAATACAGTTTTTTATGATATTTTCAAAATATCAATGATATTTTTAATACCATTCAAAACATTTGATTTGATGATTTTAATAATGGGCCTGTTCCTTATATACATCACTGCGCTGCATATTATGCGCAGTACGTTCATAAATGCAAGCTGTGCTAATGTTGCAATAGTCAAATATTCGAAAACGCAACATCAAAGCATAGTATGCGAAAAAACAAAAATACAGAAAATATTAATCATAAAAATGGCTGATGCATTAAATTTGTAAAAATGCAGTTTGATTACGGAATTTGCGGCATTTGCATCAGCAGTGAAAACTTATCATATTTTGATATGCAGTGGTGCATTTACGAACAGGCCCAATGCTTTGGTACAGTTAGAAAAATAAAAGTATAAAAAAGTTTACATTAAAAAATAAAATAAACAAAAAATAAAAAGTATTGAAAGAAAAATAAAAATAAATTTAACTCCCGTATTGTGGACCTTACAACTAATAAAAAAAAAAATTAAATATAAATAAAAATTTTAATTTTGTTATAATTTTGTCACTAACAGAAAGTAAATATAAAATTTTTATATTACATTGTGAACTAGTTAAGTATATTTATATAGGATTTCTTGGTATACGGACAAAATATCTAATATTTTATTTTTGAAAAGAATTAATATTATGTATGCTCGCCTAGAAATACCTTAATATGTATTTTGTGCACATAAAAAAATGTGATTCTGAAAATTTTACTTTTTTCATAAAAAGTGTTCTTCTATCTGCACTTTTATACAGATTGGAAACAGTCTATATATAAAATAGGATGGCCCTTTTTTTATGGAGGTGTTCAAATTCTCAGCCCCACCCCTTAGAAATTTGCGAATAGCCTAAAAGCTAAGGAATACAAAGTTTAGACCAATTAAATAATGTTGGGAGAGACCTAATTCTCGGTAGTCATTTTTGAAGGGTTTGTTAGAAGTATTTGTGAATTACTCGAAGGCGATATCACTATCGAAATTTGTGGTATTATCTTGTTTGTGCATGTCATTCTTGAGTCGTAGTTAATATCGAGTTCTAAGTCTTAAAAACTTCAACTTTCGTAAACAATTCTAATTGCTTAGAGTAATATGTTGTGCATATAGGGGCATAGAGTTATATGTCCCAGAGTAAGACATCAAAATTTTTTCTCTCATATTAGCTTCTCTGTTGTTCAAATATATATATATTCAAGGCCAAACTTTACTAAATTATTCTGCAACAAAATAAATTAATAATTTGCAGATTTTTAGATTTACAAATATCTTTGGACAAGTAGTAACATTACGTACCATTTTTCTAAAAGGATCTTAAAATTAAACTAACATCATAAACTTTAAAGAACTGCAATTTATAAACTATGAAATTAACTCTGACTCAAAAATGCCATGTACAAACAAGAAAAAAGTATTTTTTTATTAAAGTAACAATTAAGAAATTGAAAGAATAGATAATTTATCGGAACATTTACTTTCGGCATTTTATCGAAAATAATGATAATGAATATTTTAAGAATTCTCGAAAATTTATCGAATTTTCACTGTCGAAAAATTATCGAGTAAGCAGTGATTTGATAATTTCTCGAAAATATTTGTTTTTGCGAACATTCACTAATTTTTTATCTTAGATCAAAGGGTATGATGAGCACTGCTCACAATTGTTTTAATTTGTTGTTTTGGGTAGCACAGAACAAATCAAGAACAAGAACAAATCGAACAAGAACAAATCATAAATTTATGTTTGCCGTGAATGTTGCTCATTATTTTTGTAATAACAACAAAAAACAATAAGTGTCACTGTGGTATGTTGCCTAGTATGAACCAGGACCTACAGCGCATAAAAAATTACGTATGAAAACACACATCGTTAACTCAAAAAATGTGCACACAAAAGTTTGTTCAATGTAGAAAAAAAAAAGACCCAAATTAGGGTCTCTCCAAAATTAAAAGTATCGATGCTCTCAGCTTAAATAAAAATCTACTTCATTTTTATCCTCTTGTGAGCTGAATAACTATTAAAAAGGTCTCTGTTTCAGGTTTTTTGAATTTTTATTACATTACTGCCAAATAAACAATATGAAGTTTTGGCATTGCGAGAAAGAACTTTAAGGACATCAAAGGCCAAATGAATCTTAGCGTAATTTTTGTTAGTATTTCACGTAAACTTAATCTATTTCTGTGTTAGTTACTAGAAGTTTGAAGTGTTATGTATCATCAAAAATCTTTCAGAAATACGCGTATTTCTAATCTTACTCATTAAATTCTCCACATATAGATACTTGTATATGAGGGAAAATAGGCTTCAAAAAATGCGGATAAAATTCGAATTTGTAAAAGACATAAAACCCGTTTCTGGTTTCTTGGGTTTTATTTTTTAAATATTTTTATTTAAGTGATCCCAAATTTTAGTAATGTCATTAAATACATGTCCTAAAGACCTTTCTTGAAAATTTTCATATCGGTCCTTTGGCAGGAATATAAAAAAAACGAAAAAAGGATATTTTTTCATTTTGATGCAGCTCACGAAAGGATAATGCCAGAACTAAAGTTTTGAGAAACGGTATCTTAGAATGAAATAAAATTTCATTTGAGCGGAGATATTGTTACCATACGAACAGCATAAAAATATATAAACGCACAATTTAAATAATAATTTTAAATCATTTCTATGAGTAAATTTTAGAAGAATATTTATAAAATTAAATTTGATGCTTAATTTAATTTACTCAATTCTCACGAAAACGCTGGCAGCTACAGACAGATATAAAAGAAATTTTATAGAACATTTGTTGAAAAATTTCAGAGATTGGTATTGATTTTCTAAGATATACGTAAGTAGAATAAAGTATTAGATTACACACAAAATTGCCTTTTATATTGATTTTTTTTCTTTTTTAAATTTATTTGTTTGTTATTATTTTTCTAAGACAACTTATATTAATGTTGAAGACTATTAATGTTATTTTATTACCTAGAATTTTCAATAATTCAACTGAAAAGGGAATTAATATGACAAGATATTGCTAAATAAAGTCTATGTACAGAATTTTTAAAAACTCAAAGCAGATTCCCATGGACCTATCCGAATCTTTAATACTCCTAATACAAAGGAAGATACCTTAATATTGGAGGATATTGGTCTTGATTCAATTGAAGTATCTACACAGATTTTTTTTATTTAGTTATTTAGTTATAATTAAAATTATAAAGAAATAAAAGGAGCATCTAAGGCTTTCGGCTTTTGTTTACTTTAGTTATGAGTACAATATACAAATTATATTTTATTTCTCAGATGTTCTAAAAAATTTTGAAATTAGTTCTACGTTATTTATTGTTGGTGATTTCAAGGCTTCTGTGGGGTTCATGTTTCCAAATAGGTTTTCACGATTTTTACGAAAAGATCTGCATTCATTGAGTATATGTTTAATGGTTAAAGGTAATTTATAAAAATTACAAGTAGGTTGTGTTGTTTTTTCAATTAAATAGCTGTGTGTGAGACGGGTATACCCTAGTCTTATACGGGTGAACAATTTGTTTTGGAAAGCGTTAGTATTTGGAGGAAGAGTAGTAGGTGTTCGATCAGGGTTGATCTCCTTGTAAGTGCCCAGTTGTTTATATTTTTCAAAATTATTTGAGATTTTAATTTTTTTATCACTGTTCTATTCTGTAGAGATATTTTATAAAATATGGGAGAAAGTATTGCATTTTATGCTGCTTTGTCAGCATTTTCATTTCCTATGACCTATGACATGACCTGGTATCCATACGAATTTTATTCTGTCGCCGAAAGCAAGATATATATGACAGTTTCATTTTTTTCGTTTGTATTTTTAAGGGATTGAAATAGGGTATGACTGCCAGTAGCTACAATTATTTTTTGCTTATTTTTCATACTTATTTGTAAGCATTCAAATACAGCTTGAGCTTCAGCATCGAAAATTGTTGCGGGATTAGTTAGGATACCGTGAGTTATGATTGCTCCATTTTCATCAACAACTGCAAATGCTGTTCCATTTATTGTTTTATGTCCGTCTGTGTAAAATATTTTCCAATTTTCTAGTGAATATTGATTTGCAATATCATTGTATATTTGTTTATAAATTGAGTTTAATGTTGATTCATTTTTCAGTCTAATAAGGTCATCCAAGAATGTATTTTTATTTAGGTGGAATAAATTTTCTTGGATAGATTGATTTTTTATAATCGCAAGGTTTAAGTATTTGCCAGAGATTATTTAGAGTTGATTTAATTTTTTTTTCAAATTGATAATTGTGTGATGTAGCAAACTGTTGTTTTGATTGATTTTTGGAATCAAATTGCATTTTAAAATTTGAATTCTTTCTTCTAATGTTTGTATTCCTCCTTCAACAAGAAGAGTTTTTATGGGTGTTGTTCTAAATGCTCTTAAACTGATTGATTGAGAGCATTTCCCATATATCGTTAAGCCGTAGTCTATTTTGGAGCCTAGTAATAGTTTTGAACCTGAATTTCTTGACCAAGTATCAATTTTATCCAAAGTATCTTCGAAGTCTTTTTCAATGTTCGGTATAGCTTTTTTATCATTAAGTAAAGATCATCAGCAATATTCAATCTTCTGTTTGTTTGTTATTTCGTTAAGATTCTCGAAGGCGATTAAAAATATTGCAGTTGAAAGTGGGGAGCCTTGGGGTATTCCGCTCTATACAGATTTTGAAAAAATTAGAAATGGACTTCAATTAAGAAAATGTTTATATTAATTAAATTTTTAATTAATTTTGCTCCAATCACCAAAATGATAATATTAATTAACTAAGAAAAATTTATTTTGTCTACAATTTCAATTAAGTTTTTTAATCAAATTAGTTATAATTATGATTAGATGTTTGTCTAAAATCATATAAAAATTTTGTTAATTCAATTATACAGTTAATTAAATTCTTCCATAAAAAAAACGTATGAATTTTATTATACCCATTTGTTAAATTATTACAAAATTTTGATAATATATTGGAAGTAAAATTAAACGAAAGTAACAAAAAAATAATAAAATTAAACGATAAATAATAATAATAGTAATAATAATAATAACAATAATAATAATAATAATAATAATAATAATAATAAATAAGACAGTTTTATCTTGGCGTTTTATACACCTTGTTAAAATCACTGACAATAGGATTTTTGAGTTCTTCGAACTAGTTTCAAAAAAGATTTTAAGACCTAATAAGTGATACCGATAAAAACATTAAAGAATATGACAGATGTATGAACAAATCGTCAAAAACTATCCATATGAAATGACCTTTTACATACAAATAATATTGTATGGAATAGCTTTGACATTAATTTAGATCTTGCAATTATATATAAATTCCAATATGAATGGCTGCAGCATCTACAAAAGCATCTAAACGATTAAAAATCTCATCATATATTTAAAAATAAATGGTTATATATTAAAGGCTTCTCCAAGAACTACGCAAATCCTTAGAATGAGCTTTAATATTTGAAAAATTATTTTATGTTATGTTAAGTTTTTGTTCTTTCTGTGTAATTGTTTTAAAAGCTGTTGACTTTTGTCAAAAACCTTTAAGCCAGTTAGGAAATTAATTACATTAATGAATAACATAATTAAATTTCAATATAAAATGAATTAAGAATTTTATTAAAAAATTATTTGAAGTATTTTTTTCTGTCTACCACAACCGATGAGGAAGATGCGCTATTGGAACCAATGCTGAATTCTCAGCCTTTTACTTCAAGGACTGAATTTTATCCCTAAACGAAATTGGGATGCATAGCAAATTAAAGCTGTGTTGGGTACACCATGACCATGAAGAGCATTAAGGAAACGAAAGGTTATTGGAAAATAGAGGAGCTCGGCGAGTTTCCACAGGGTTAGATCCTTTCCCTCAGGAATACCAGGGAGAAGATTAACTCTTGCGTCGTGATCAAATTTTAATTGCCTTTTCGAAAATGTTTGTGGACTAAGATATGCGAAAAAGCTTGTTTCTTTATCTCGTAGAAGATCCCAAAAAAGCAAACTTAGAGTGCTAACGGGGTATACGTAGAAAGAAAAATTATGGTTACGGCATTATCACTACAGCAATATTATCTTGTCATTGTTAATTTTCATTAATTTTAATAATACTGTATTCATGACAACGATGTTTTTATTACGGTTTTATTATTAAATGATTATATTCAATCAAAATTTTAATATAGTTGACTACAAATTTTTATGTTTTTGAATATTTTTACTAGAAACAAAACTTCATTGATATAAAACCATCATTATTTCTACAATAAAAACTAGAGGACTACATAAAGAACATTATATTATATAGAGTTTAATGGTAAAGAATAGATGTCATTCAATGGTTAAGATAATTATTATAATACTTGGAAAATTTGCAAGTCTTCTGCTGTCTTTATAATACTTTCAGAACATCTAGAAAACTTAAAACATTCCCAATAACTTGTAACGTAAAAAATAACATCTATGATATCACCGAATTCCGCCAAACTGCAAGGAAATAATTTTTTTTATATCCATCTTCAAAAAACATAGGCGGTATTTTGGATTTTTTATTCCGCGTGTATACCATGGCTCAAATATTTGTCTTATATAAGATTTGTTTGATATTGAAAACAGGCAAAATCGGTTCACAAAAAACAAAAAAAAAACAACACTTCAAAATCAGGGTGTCCGCCATAATTCCAGTTCATAATTTTCCGGCGATATATCTTAAAAAAAAAATATACGCCAAAGGAATTGTCCGAGAATCAATGTAGACTCAGAAAGCAAAAATGAACATGATCCACCACTTTACCGCGCTCCTCCCATACAATGTGAAATTTCAAATTAGGGTTGCTAAAAAGTAGAAGATGGTGAGTATAGAAGATTCCGACAAGCCGAATATAACACTCTTACTTGTTATATTTCTAATTTATAAAATAAAAAGTGCAAAATTGCTTTTGATCGTAATAAGTCACAATAGAAAACAAAAGCTTTCAACAGAATTGTTCATTAAACGGCACCATATAATACATAAATTCGATTATCGCAATCAAATTAGTACGTAGAAATTCGATTGGCAAAAATTTTATTTGCCCCAACAAATCTGTTTGCTCTGTGTAAAACTACTAATTTAAATTAATATATTTTATTTTAATATATGGAAAATGGAATAATAATATGATAAAATGAAATCATAATATGATAAGATTGGATAATAATATGATACGATGGGATAATATGATAAGATGGAATTATAATATAATAAAATGAAATCATAATCTGATAAAATGCTATAGTAATGAAGTCAGAGGGTATAATAATATGAAAATCTTGAACTAAAACTTGAAAAAACGAACCATAAAATCGGACTCAATATGATGAAACGGAATCATAACAATTACTATTTATAATCATATCTATTTTTAGTTGTGACCCAATCATAATATGTTGCTCTTAGATTATGGTCACTACAATTATATTTTTTCGCTGCGTGTAGATAACATCAGCATAACATTTGTTCTCACAGGCTTTTTTGATAATATAATTTTATTAGCCAAAAAATTAAATGCAATATTTCAAAGTTTCTATATTTTTTAATACTAACTCCACAAAAAATATTTTAATTATTTGAACAAAATTTCGAAAAATATTTAATATAAATATTCACTTAATAAAATAACTCAGTATCATCCATTTTGTTTTGTATGCGAAAGGAATCTTGAAATATGTAATTAATCCCCATTTATAGCCTGATAACGATGTGAAAATATGTGGTCAAAGTTTTTAAATAAATTGGGTTAATAATAAGACTTATTTACATAAGAATTTCATTTTCTTTCAAGGCAATCTTTTAATGTATTTATATTAACGAATAATAAGTGGAGTTGTTTAAGGGATTAACTTAAGTGTACAAAACATTCGCTATAACTATTTTCTTCACTATAATGGATAATGACATTACAACAAGGTTGCACGACAAGGAATGCAGAAATATAAAAAAAATATTATATCTAACCAAACAGCATTACGAACAACATTTGTGAAAAATAAATGAAAACTAAAAAATACAAAAGCCGTTTAATTCATATTCAATTTGTGTAAATTGTTTTCAAGAATCATGACCGCTTTTGAAAAGACAGCTTATAGCATTTATAATAAAGTCATTAGTGATGAATCTCTTGGTTAGGAAAGAATTCAAAAGAGAATAAAAAATATAATTATTTTACGTTATTAAAAAGATTTCATAAAATATTTTATTTTGAATTTTTTGCATTTAGTACAAGAAGAATAAACTAACCTAAGATGAAATTAAAAATATAATTTAAAGCTAAATAGTTGAAAGAATTTTCCATGAATTTGAAAAGAAAAATATGTTATATATTTTTAAATTATGGTAAAATTAAAAGAGAAATATATATATTTCACACATGAAAAAAATGATATATATATACCAAATTACAGCCAGTTTTTCTCCAAGATGCCAAGTTTTTTCCAAAGGACTTCAAGCTTCGAAAAATACACAACTTAAAAGAATTATAATAAACCAATATGCATATCAAATGAAAGCTAAGAATTCTTGCAATATAGTAAAAGTTTTTATTTAAATGTTAATAAAATATCCTTGATATAAAGTATATAATTAATTAACAAATATAATATTAAAAGGTTGTATTTTCCAAAAGATATTTTCTTGATTATTTATACCACAACATTTATATAAAAACTATTTTTATATTACAGGAATTTGTAGCTTTCATTTTTCATCTGTATTGGTTCGATATATTCTTCACAAATATTTTATAATATTCTTAAAAATTGCACATCTTTCGAAATATTGGTTCCCTTTTGATAGGAAATTCGACAGACATCCTGGAGAACATAGTAGTGAGAATGTTTGTTGCAAGCTGATATATATTGAAAATAAATAGGTCTTGTACTGTAACATTTAAATAAAAAAAATTATATTGGGGGGTTCTAAGCTTTAATTTGACATCCATACTTGCTTGATATAATATTCGTAAATATTATATATATATATTTTTTTAATGTATATATTTCGAAACTTTCATATCCTTTTAAAATGAAATTTGATTTCCTGGATAAAAGCTGAGTACATTGTTTCGCTATGTATGATCTCTTATTTAATAAATATATAGATTTTTTCATGTGTAAAAATGACTGTCACATGGCGTAATCACTTTAGCCAAGTAAATTATAAAAATGCTCTTAGTGTAACTTTACGAACAAAAATACAAACTATAAATAAAATTGAAAAACTCTTAATTACTCAAGGATACCTGTGGCAGACAACTTAATGTTGTAGTGTCGCCAAAAATTTTACGAAAATGTCACATAAACAAAATTTGCCATAACTTAAATATACACCTTAAACTATATGTAATATTTGGCAATATTCCAAGTGAAAAAATAAGAATGAAAAAGTAAAGATAAAACCCGAATTTTAGTGGAATTTACGTATAAGAATAAAATAGAATCAGCATATTTCCACTTTTCCTACTACACAGTAGTAGTGAAATTTTAATAGATTTTGTCATATCAATTAAAATGTAATAAATTGAAAATAAAGCATATTATACTATACTAAATAAAATATTTTGTAGCTTTTTGAAGCACTTCAAAGTAATTTTATATAAGGAGTATCCTTAAAGAAAATATGTATTTGGTATTCAAGGATTAGCATATGAATATATCTAAATGATATTTGTATTTAATATCTCCAAATTCATATATGTATAAATTTTCACCTAAATTTCAATTTTGAATTACACTGTAACTTAGTGATCACGATTTTAGGTTACCTAACTTATTCCAAACGCCTGATGTTTGCAAAATTAACTCGTAAAATTTGTATAGTTACAAACTACTACATATACTATTTATGCTGCCAAAACTATGTAGTGAAATTTAAGGTGAAAAAACTAAAGGGACATTGCCTTAAATACATACATATGCACAACACATTGTGCAGACGTACTAATCTACACCAATTTGAGAGCAATAAACTATAAAATTTGTAAAAAAAATTAGACGATTATATAAATACCATACTGATCTCTAGATATACCAACTCTTAAACTTAAAGTCTTTTGTAAAATCTTGGAAGTTTTTATCGTCTCATATAATCAAGTCCTCACGAGTTTTGAATTTACTTTTCTCTTTTTCTGCAGTTTTTTTTTTTTTTTTTTTTTTTTTTTTGTTAAATGCATGCTTTAGGCCTTAAGTGATGTGGTGTTGGCTCATTGCCACAACAGAATATGAATTTTAAAGTTGCAACTTCGCAAATTTTTCTTCCTAATACTACAAATATTTTATTCATTCCAATGAAAAGATAAAAAATAAATAAATTTAACTTATTTATTTTATGTAAGAAAACCAACAGGCTAATGAATATTTATGTTTGCCTTATCACATGGACGATGTGTATAGTGGAAGTTATTGGTAAAAGCTTAATTATATTTATACCTTATAATTATAACTAATTTCGAGCATTAATTAACACTTATGAAATACTTTAACACCTATTGGAAATCTTTTTTTTATTGATTGGAATCGAAAACTCCTCAGCACATTAACTAATTTGCTTTCATAAGCGTTTCAATGAAGCTAATTTTATCAATTATTTTTATAACAAACTTTAAATGTTGAATTTTACTTTTTTTGCGTATATCACTTTTCAAAAAAGGTTACTGGTAAATCATAGTCATTATTACACTACATTTGGAAATTGTATTTCATCCATGAAATCACTGATTTTATTGCTTTTCGAGCGCAAGCAAATAAAACATTTAACATTTTTTTAAGTGCTGATGTTTTTGTGTAAAATATCCAAATCAAGAGCATTTTTAAGTTGACGAATACAAAACTAAATACTTTATTTGGTACACATTCAAATTGCAGAAAAGTTTTTTCCCAAAAGCTTATGTTTTTTCAGTACCGCAATTCCGTAACTTTTTGCAGCACTTTTTGTCGTTAAGTATAAAATTCGGTATTTATCAAATTTTGTCGCTAAATAATATTATGTATCAAAATTGTACCGATTTTTGTCGTTAAAAACATTCGTAGTTAACGAAAAGTTTAGGTATGCTAACTACAAAAAAAAATTGTCGTAAAACGATAACGAAAATTATAATGTTGTTAAATTTTTGAAAATATATTATAAGAAGCTGACCTTGAATCTTAATTTTAATTATGGCAGTGTGGTTTCGATTTTAAATATTCAGCTGGGTTTAATAAAGTTGTCTGCAAGATGGGTGCCGCGTTTGCTCTCAATTGACCAAATGTGTGACAACTTCCAAGGATTTTTTGGAAGTTATTTAACCGCAATCCGAATGAGTTTTTGCGGTGTTTTGTAACTATGGATGAAACATGGATCCATTATTGTACTCCGGAGACCAAGCAGCAGTCTAAACAATGGGTTTATTCGGTTGAACCTGCTGCGAATAAGGCCAATAAGGTGATGGCAACAGTTTTTTGGGATGCACGGGGGATAATCCACATCGATTACCTTCAAAAGGGTAAAAGAATAAACGGCGAATATTATGCCAACTTATTAGACCGATTTAATGAGGATTTAAAAAGAAAACGACCCCATCTGGCCAAGAAAAAAGTTATTTTTCATCAAAGACCAAATCTCTATGAATTGGGCTACGAATTGGTACCTCATTCGCTATATTTTCCGGATTTAGCCCTTAGTGACTACTTCCTATTTCCAAACCTAAAGAAATGGCTCGGTGGAAAGAGATTCAGCTCCAACGATGAAATTATTGACCAAACAAATGCCTATTTTAAGGACCTCGAAAAATCCTATTTTTTACGCAAAGTGAATGACGACCCTTGCTCAAAATTAGACAGTAGTCTATTAACAGGTGGTACTTGATGGGAATAGTGTTGCATTTCATATAACTACGAGGGAAGTTCGGAAAGTCACGGACTTATTGATCCGCTCTCGTAATAACACTGATTTGTAAACAATTTAATTAGAAAAATATAATAAATAATAATTTCGTTCGTTAGCATAAAAGTTTTTACTGAGTCTTTGCTTACCAAAAGATTTTACTGAATTTTGGCAAAAAGGAACAAAATGAGAGTTAATAACTAAATATTTAAAATTTTGAAACAGATTTATTACCATTTTTTTATAAAATTGTTTGTTTTATTTTTTTTACTAAAAAATATAGTGTTAGTGAAAATACTGAATTTTGGTGAAAATTTAATATTTTTTTTTATGAAGAATTGAATTTTGATCAAAAGTTTGGAATTTTGTAAAAATTTGGATTTTTAGTAAAAATTTCTATGTTATTCAGGAAACTACTATTAATTGTATAAAACTGCATTTTTTTTTAAATATGGACTTTTAGTAAAAATTTAAATTTTTTATCAAAATTCGGATTTTTTTAAGAAAATTTATAATTCCAAAAAAAAAAAATGTTTTAGAGAATTCTTAGTATAAATAAAGTAATCTTTAGTATACCTAAAGGAATCTTTCATTTTTAATGAAAATATTAATAATTATTTTTTAAAAATAAGTTTCACATCATTACTTTATTTATAATTTCAACGCAAATTTTCAATGAACTGTCCTAAGACAATAAACAATTAACACCAAATTAATTTCATAAATATATCTAATAAAATATCATACACATAATCATATTGGTATGTTGTTGAAAGACAATCCGCACACAATTATATTATTATTTAAACTTTTTTCTCCAGAAATTTTTTTTATTTTAAATAAAAATCTAATTTTAATTTTAAATTATTGCTTTCCAAATTCTCTCATTTCTATCGATATCCGTCGTTAAAATATACTTACGAATATAGTAGAACAGCAATATTTTTAAAACAACCGAAATTTCTCATTAGTTAACGATACCGATAGTAAATAAAAAAAAGTTACGGAATTGCGGTATATTTGAAGAAAAGATCGTGGAATTGTGGTAATGTAGTACAAATATTTTATGGTAAAATACAATATATAATTTAAAAAATTTTCCATAATTTTTTACTGAAAATGTAGTAAATAATTGTTTCTATCATCAATAATTGGAACATATACAAGCAAATTTAATAAAACAGATAAAAAATTTGAGACTTTAGTAAAAGAAAATAAGAAAATTGGAAATAACTCAATAAAGTTCAGAGCGGTAAGAACGAAAATTTCTAAAACCAATATGTGCCATTACATTAACCTATAAAGGGAAGAAAATCTGGATTTAAAAATTGTGGAAAATAGTGGATGCTAGAAAAATGTATACTAGATATGATAAAACTCATACAAATGGTCTGTACACTTAAAGAGTGCGAAAATTATAGCAATTTATCACACTTATGAATTAAACTATTCCAAGTACGAGAAAAAGCTGCATGTTTTTATGAATTTTGTTTTATTATTTTCTATTAGCTTTTGCGGTTATTAAATATCCGTTTTCACAATTTACTTGAATTTTGGTACTCGAGTGGTCTCGTAAATATAAAATCATTTAAACATATTTAATAAACACTAAATAAAAATAAATATATAAATATATTTGCCACTTTTTATACTTTCCACTTTACCCCAACCAATCCAATTTTATGCAGAAGAAAAGCTGATTTAAAAAAAACAGAAAAATAACACCGAGAGATAAATAGTTTTTATTATTTTCATGTAAAACATCATCATAATCCGTTCTATATAACAGTTCCATTGAAGCGTTCAACAGATTTATTGAAGTTAAATTAAAATATGCTTAAATTTACCCCAATTTCCCATACATACCCAGCTAAAACTTGGTAATGATATGTAGTTACGGATGTAGTTACATTTTAATGACAACAGCATATCGTCTGCATTACATAGAAATGGTTTGATAAGCATGTATTTATAACCTGGTATGTAATTACTTATTTTTTGATTAGATTTTTTGAAGGTACTATTTTTCTTAATTAAACAAACAAGAAATAAAGCTACAGTCGGTCAAGACCGACTATATCATCATAAAAATTTGGGAAGGGGACTTATATTTCACCTGTGGCCAATTTTATTAAATGTTAAATAAAATATAGAATAGTGCCCTAATATTAACATCTAGATGATTTTTGCACTTTAGGGGGATTCCTGGAAGTGGGCTTATATGAGAGCTATGGCAATTTTGTTTCTATTCTAAAATTTATTTATGTCGATTATTAAGTTGATAATAACATTCGTATGGGATTTATGCACGTTAGAGTGATTTATATGGGAGTTATGGTCAATTGCGGATCGGTCTTCATAAAATTTGGTACAAAGATTGATACTCTATTAAAATATTCTCACTTTTAAGGCATTTGAGAGAGTTTAAAGATTAACTTGGACAGCCAGTCAGACGTCCAGCCAGACGGACGGACGGACATTGTTAGGTCAATATAAGAAGCGATTCTGAGTCGATGGGTATACTTTATGGTGGCCGTTGGATAAATTTTTCTATGCGTTACAAACATCAGCACAAACGCATAATACCCCAACCACCTATGGTGGTGTAGGGTATAAAAAGGAATAAATATGTGAAAAGATACAAATTCTTATGAATTAATTTTTGATCTAGAATAATCTTTTTAAATAATATATTTTTGATTAGTTATTTGAAATTAAAATATAAATAATATTTAAAAAATTTTGTTGTTATAAAAAAAATACATTTCATTACTTATTCGTAACCTAAAATATAACTAGTTCCTATTGTTTTCACTTCAGTAGTATTTTGAAATTAATGAGTGATTGAACAGTTCTTGTTCTGACTTCTAAGTAATAACATTTTAAATTATCTGCTTGGTATAATATGGGGTAAATAATTACCTCTAATGTCATCATCGTATTAAAGTAATGGGTTATGCAGCTAATGTTTAAGCTTCTTAAATCATTACAATGTAACCCATGTATGTTAATAACAGCAAAGTAAATTAATTAAATTGGCTTTTAAATACTTGGAAATAGTTTATTTATAGTGTTTGTTTTATATCAATGTTTATGTTCGATTAAAATTTAAAGAAAGTAAAAGCACACACATATCCATTTATTATTTCTTTGGACTCTTCATGAAGACAGTTATGAATTGCACCAATGCTGAACCAAAAGGATTTACTAGTTTCTCATGCTAATATGTATTTACAATCTTACTAGTAAATAAATACACGAGCATAACGTATAACATAAAAACAACGAAATCAACGCAACATGTGCAAACGTAAATATTATGAACTTATGCATACAGAGTGAAATATAATACTTCCATCATATTCGAATATTCTAAAATTATTTATATTTAAATAACGAATAAACCAGATAATTTGCGTCGAATAATCGATTAACTGAAATTTAGATTATTGGAGTTATTTTTAAAATAAATTTATGTAAAATAAATTTATAAAATAAAATGTCGGTCAAACCACCTATGGTGTTGCAGGGTATAAAACGAAATTCAAATCAGTTGGTCAGCTGTAAAACGTTAAAATTCGGTTATTATTTTTGCAGATGCTTGTTTCTAAAAACAACTGTAAATGTAAACGAGAAAGAAAGATATAGTCGGCCAAGGCCGAATATATGATACCCTACACCATTGTGTACGAGCACAAAAATTCGGGAAGGAGATTTATATTACAGCTGTGGCCAATTTTACTAAATGTAAAATAAAATATACAAATACAGAATATTGCGAGGATACTAACATTTAGATGATTTTATGCACTTTAGGGCGATTTCAGGAAGTGTTTTATATGGGAGCTGTGGTATATTATGGACCGATTGTCATAAAATTTGGCAATATTATTTCTACTTACATAAAACTTATTGAATATTAACTTGATAATAACATTCATATGGGATTTATGCAAGTTAAAGTGATTTTCGGAAGAGGGGTTTATATGGGAGCTATGGTCAATTGTGGATCGATCTTCTTAAAAAAGAAAAACTACAGAACTCCTTTGCACCGAATTTCATTAAAATATTCCTCTTTTTGAGGTGTTTTTGAGTGTCTAAGCTCTATTCCAGAGGGATATTTGTATTGGAGCTAGTTGAAATAATGGACCGATCACAACCAGTTTCAATAACCTTCGTCCTTTCATTTCATTGCGTTATCTTTAAAGTTACGATCCATTCTTTGTGCACAAAATTAACATGGACAGCTATCCAGTCAGCCAGTCGTCCAGCCAGCAGATGGGCTGACGGACATCGTTAGGTGGATTCTAAGTCGATTGGTATACTTTAAGGTGGGTGTTTATAATTTTTTCTATGCGTTAGAAACATCAGCACAAACGCACAATACCTTAACCAACTATAGTGGTGTAAGGTATAAATAAAATTATGAATTATTTTGTTATTAAACTTATTTACTTGCGCAGGTAAAAAAGAATTTGATTGTTTATTGCAAATTTGCATGAAATCGTGAATATGACTTCCTTCTAATTGAATAGGTGTCAAAAAAGAGAACATGTTCCTGTAAAAAGCCTTTGTTAAATTGAAAATGATCCTAATTTGCACTACTTCTAGATTAAAAGTTCAAGATTTTGTTAGAATGTTAGAACATTATATCTTCATAAATACTTATACTTGTGATAATAGAAATGATGAAAGCATTGCTTTAAATAATGTAACTTTAAAGTTATATGGGGAATTCTTTTTTTACGTTTACCTTTAAGAAACCGACTTTAAAATTAAATGTTTTTTTAAATTAAATTTTTTAAATTAACTTTTGCACTCAAAGTAAAAAAATCAAAAAAAGTGAAAAAACAAGTTTTTTTATTGCTATAATCGCGCATATATGACAATTCCTCTAACGTTAACTACAAACACTTGTAGAAATAGTTCAACTTATGTTCAATCAATATATCGTTGGTCAGCGTTAAATTATATTGTGGACAAGTGGTGAAAAATTTTAATATTGCAGTTTTTCGATTAAAAAATTTACGACGTTTCGAGTATTGGAAAATAAAGGATGGAGATATGTTGCTCTTGTAATTATGAATCGTTTCGTTTTCAGATACATCTTGTTATTGTGCCCTCAATAGCAGCGCTACAGGGGGTGTCCAAACTTGGGGAGAAAAAAAGTGAATGGCTCAAAGAAATGCCTTTTTTGCGAGGTACACTCACAGAACACTTTGTTGATTAAAATTTGTTTAATGAAATGTTAAAAAATCACTATGATGGCGACTATCCTCAGTGTCATCAGCTATATCGTATATGTTTAGTTTGTGTTTTAGATATATTGATGTGGTAATTTTTTAAATACTCTTCAAAATAAAATTTTGGAAATTATTTATAACTTTTTATCTTAAACATCCATAATACGCGAACATATTTATGTTTTATTAAAGACAGCTAATACAGCTATAATATAAAAAAAATTTAATTTTTTTGAACCACAAAAGTAAACGAAAAAATGCCCCTAAATGTCATACAAATATTAATTTTCATATAGGGAATGCACGTAAAATTATTATTACTAAAAACTAAAAAAGTTGCAACCAAAAAAAAAAAAAAAAAAAATAAAAATTTAAATAAAAGAAAACAAAATAAATAAATACATAAATAAACTAAATCTCAATTAGAGGGACATTTTGTAAAAAAAAATCCAATTTTTTGATACGAGTGGGTGAAAAAACTGATAAAAAAGACCACTTTGTTAAAAACTTAATTTACATTATGTTTCTGAGTAATTACTTCAATATATTAGATACCATAATTAATGCTATTTATATGTTTTACTTATATACTGAGTCTACTCGGTGAATCGATTTAGTTGCCATTAATTTTAGCCTCAAATAGTTATTCATCGAATTAACTGATTAATATGAAGACCAGAATAATTGGATACCGTAGTGCTTAGTCCTAAAATTTTAAAACTCTATCGAAATGGTTTAATTATTTTAAATGTAATGCTTTGAAAATAGATTTTACACGAGACTATAAACATTTCTAAAGTATTTGTTTTCTTTTTAATTAAAGCGTTTAAAAATATTAAAATAAAATGTATGTAAGAAGTAGGTATACAAATTTAATTGTTTTTACCAATAAGTCTTTATCGCGCCATTTTTAACTCAGTAAAAACTTAACGTATACTTAATATATAATTACATGAATATTACTAATACGCACCACAATCTAGGAATTTATATTCATTAAATTGCTCCAAAAAAAGCCGATTTTTGAATTTGTACCGTAAATATATATATGCTAAAAATCTCAAGTATTCCAAAATTTGAATTCTACCTTCCTGCTTTAAGGGTTCAAAGTCGTTAAAAATGTGTTTAATAGATAAATTTGTCTAGCTTAGGATTTCTTTACATTAAATTACAAAAAACAGTTGATAACAGCAAATTAAAAAAAAAAAATTCTGTGAACATGTCAAAATTTCCCTACATATTTAAAAGCACCTTACAAACTTAAGGGTCGATGTGGCACATTTAAGCGACTTCCGATGGCTCTAATATTATGCATACTATGTTTTCACATACATATATACATACATACATACATACATACATACATAGGTACATATTTCATATCAAATGTAATTAGGAAGAAAAGAAGTATATTAATATTTTTATGACTTCGTGAAATTCTTAAACGATATTGTTATGTCTGTCTGCCTATCTGTCGATTTTACTAAAATATTACAATTGATTTACTATATTAACTTCTGACTCCAATCATTAGTCTAACTCTCCATATGGTTGTCTTATATTATTTCAATATGACGAGATTATTTCTGGATCATATTATTCATCTTTAAAAGTCTAACTAGCTCATATATGAAAGACGACTGATAACAGTATGTGTCAATATGAAGCCTGCAAGACCAGTATATAAACAACGACAAGTTCTGCAAACAAAGAAAGGTTTTGTTTTTCTACTGAAAGGAAAGTTTTTTTGTAATAAAAAGATAAAATAAATAAATAAATAAAAATTCTAGATTTAAAAAAAACACTTCATAAATTGTGTTTTCTCTCTTGTTAAATTTAGCTGAGAAAAATGAATCTCCTGCAGAAGTCAATCATTGAAAAATCTCTAAACAGCTATTAAATTCTCTTTCTGCTTAAAATTATCTTTGTCACTCTATCCATGTTCTTATAGCATATGATACAATATCCTTAAACTTCTATTTTGAATCTGAATAGTATCAAATTACACGTACCCATAGAATAAATACCACAACAACGTAGTAATACATCTGTAAGCATGCAAATTTCCATTAATTCGCCATACAAACAACACCAATCTTTGTTCTACACCTATTAAAACTCACACAAGCATTTGTGAATAAACACTTACACACACATGTATTAATTCGCATATGATTATGTAGACCACGAATGGCAAACATGATACATTTATAGTTTTTTTTGATACAATTTGGTACGATATTATTTTCATATTTTTTGTTTAAATAGTAATAAATTTTTTATTATAGAACAGTGGTTTTGAGCCTGAATAAAAATATTCCATAGTACTTAAAACCCGCCATTATATGTTAACCTTTCCATTTTATTAATAAATACATTCATAAGGCAATAAAAAATGGGAAATTGAAAATATAGTCGGATGATGAAAAATGCATTAATTTCTATCAGTATGAATTTTTCCATTTTATCAAATACCTCGCCACTTAAATAACAATAATATTCTAATAAATGTGATATATCACCATAAAATTTTTGGAAAATAATATTTACATATATGATATTTTTTGGGGTATGTATGTAGGTGGTTGTCAGTATTGCCAGTTTAGACTTTTTAAGGCTAAATCTAGCCTTTTTATTTTGCTTTTAGCCTCAAAAGCTTCGTTTTGGCTTCTATCTTTTTTCTAGAATTTTTGACTTAAAAAGGCTACAATAATAGTATTTAAACAACGGTAAAAATAATTTATATAATAATTTAAATAATAATTTTATTTTTGCAGAAACATCCATTAAAACATTTTTTCTTTTTATTCGCACAAAAAATCGATATTATTTATATTAAATAATAAATTTCATCTGCGGTGCTTCATTCTCTAAAAAAAAGCCCCTTGACTAATTTTTGGGAATTACTAAATCAATAATTAAAATTTTTTAATATATTTCATCAACAAAAGAAACTATTTATGAAAATAATTTACAAAGGGATCCAATTAATAAGAAAAATCACTAAAAAATTTGGAAATATTTAACCGCAAAGGAAAAGATAGTCCTAAAATTATGAAAAATCACTTAAAAACATTGGGTAATTTTTCATATGGAATATAATCTAAATTTATTACAATTTCTTCATAAAATTTTCAAAAACTAGTGATAGCGAGAAAAAATAAGTTTCTAAATTAAAACAGAATAAAAAAAACATATTTTATTCTGACCTTAACATTTGCATTTAGCCTTTTTTGACCTTTTTAAATTTTAATTTAGCCTCTTTTTTCTCATCTCCTGGAAACAGTGATATATATATATATATATATATATATATATATATATATATATATATATATATATATATATATATATATATATATATATATATATATATATATATATATATATATATATATATTTATTTATTTATATGTTCCAGCAAACAATATCAATAGTTAATTGACGAAAATGTAAGAAATAATTATAAAAAAATTGTACAAAAATGTAGCAAATATTTTAAAATAGTGTCCTTGTTCAATTGTTCCCCCTTTGTGAAATATATTCCCAAATAACAAAATAAATGTTGAGTTAATAAATATTTAATATAGAGCACTAGACGCTGTTGAGAACAAAGACTCAAAGATTGACTATTTTTGCTCAAAGCATCGCTAGTGAAAAATGGAATAATTAAATTTTTGTTTGCGCACATATCGAGAATTAGTTTAGGAATCCCATCTAGTCCATATTCGTTAGTGAGAGCCTCTTATTAAAACATTTATAATCATAAAAAAATAATATATATATATAAATAATATATATATATATATAAAAATAATATATATATATATATATATATATATATATATATATATATATATATATATATATAATTTCTCCACTGTGTCAAGTTGAACTTAACAAATACTTTTACTAAAATAATTTAATAAAAATATGTTTAAAATCTATTCAACTTCTATGTAAATGTTTGTAATTAAAATATATTGACACAATTGGTGCCATTATAGTCGGAAAAGTGCATTTTATTTATATGGTTGGTACAATATCAAACAAGCCGTTTTCCATCTCTGATGTAGACATATAACTGCAAGAAGCTAAGATAGAGAACGTTATTTTAATTTATCGTTTTATAGCAGCAACAGCAAAAACCGAAAGCTCTAAATCATTTCTGTGTTTATGACATATTACCAGGGAAACCACAAATATGCTCTAAAACAGTATTTCATTAAGTATGCTGAAAAAAACGAAGTTCCAATCTTTCTCGCCTGAAAAAAAAAATAAATAAATTTGCTTATGAATCTTTTTTAAACAAAAATTAACTTTCTTCAACAAAAGAAAGTGTTTCATTAATATTTGAACTATATAAAATAAGGCAAAATCTAAAATGCATTTGACAACTGTGCCTTATTTTGTACTATAATTAATTAAATAAAAACTTTATTGTTTGTTTTCCTATTTAATTACTTCAGATATTACCAAAGGATTCATAAGTAAATTTACATACATAAGTAATACTAAAAAATAAATAAATTGTTTTTGCAATATTAACTGACGCTATTTGGGCAAATTGAAAAGCTAATACATATTTTATATATTTCAAAAATGGCTTTAACAAAAATCAATTATTCAGATTCTAATACTTCGTGATTTGTTACTTCAACTCAAGATCACCAGAAATTGTTAAATTAGTTTACAATATCCAGCAAAAAAAAAAAAACAACTGAAAAGGAGCTTAAAAAGAAATGAAAATGTCATGATTTTAACATTGAGTTTTCATTGGAATGAAGTACTTTGTGCTTAAAAAGAGCAGCAGAAGTTGTTTTTATAATCTATTATTGTTATTGGAAGGATGTTCTTCTTTTATGCACTCGTTCATTGATTCTGAAATACTTCTCTTAAAACTATATTTATAGAATTTTTTATGAAAATATGACTTTAGCTTTATTAATAGATAATAAAAATAATTTTCAATTTGGGAAATTTTTAATTTTTTAGAAATTATTCATCCTTTTATTTTTAATTTTTTGAAGTAATTTTTATTAACTTCTAAAAAAGAGGCAAAATATATACTTATTTCCACTTTAAAAGTGGTTAAAAAGTCCTTCTTTTGAAGCACTTACTCATTTTTTTCTGGGTGCTAAATAGATTTCTTATTATTTCTCTACACCACAAGTCATATTTTAAAAACTTCCCATAAGGTATAAAAAAATTATCCTTCAAATGTCAAAACATGCTTCAAAAGGGATAAATATGCTCCAAAAATAATAAGTATGCCATACGTATGCTCTAAAAATTTCTGTAGGCAAAAATATGCCGTTGAGGGTGAAATATGCACTTATAAATCAATGCAAAAATACTATATTTGTCAAGAAACTGATAAATATTTATCGATAGTTTCATTCCACGTACAAAAAAAAAAAAAAATGCAATTGCATTTTTTGATTTCCCTGCTAACTAAACTCTACACTGAATAAATACTTCAGTAGAAGAAAATGTAATAAACGATAAAGTTTTAATTTAGAAAATTGGAAAAACACAGAATTTATTTATTTAATACTTTTAAGTTAAAAAAAAAGATTTACTACTAAAAAAGGTTATTTGTTTCTAATATTCTCAAGTTCTCCCGTGATATTTTGCTTTCAAACTAATTTTCAAATCGGCTTAAACATTCTACGAGAACGTACACAAATACACGTATATTTTATATTTGTATGAGGATTCCAGTATGATTGAATCTATTTGCAACTAGATAAATTTTTGTTTATCCATTGGAAAATATACGTGTTGATATACTCATACAGAGGACGACAAAAGTATTGACACATTATGTGAATTAATATAAAATTGTTCGCTACATTTAAACTTGTTTAGTATAATGTGAGTATAGCTATTTAATACAATCCTTTGTAACTTTATTAATGACCACTAAAGTTCCGTAGTAAAGCAAAACATTTGCAGTAAAAATTGCAAATTTTAATTTAAGCTTATAAAATTTATTTATTGGATACCACGCCTCTTTCCGTTGGAGTCTTTGCTACATTTACTCCTATCGGACGCGTCCCCAGGTGGCGGATCGGGGGGATTGGTTGTAAGGCACATGATATACACACTCTACTGAATGGTGCATTCTGGCTCATCGCATGGGGGTATATATCATGTGTATTATCTCCGATCTTAGAGCTTTTACAGCTTCTCGCGGACCAAATAAATGTAGTGCACTTTAAGGTCAAGGTGGTAGGCAGCAGTGCTGAGGACCTGAATGGTTAGTTGGTGCCTAAACAAACTAACAGCTAACAGCTCCCCTCCAACGCCCATGGCACGGGTTGGTTGTAATTCTAGCCTAGTCCGCGCACGCCGTCACTGCGCGAGATGGTCCTTTTCCTTTACTGGCATACTCGTGGGAAAAAATAGAAAATTCAAATATTCCTAAAAATCGGACACAAGATGACGGACAGTCGCAGGGCGACAGGACTGAAATGGACGGGAGTACGGACGACGATAATGAGATGATAGGGGTCCAACGTGACATTCTTCTTCAGGAAAGTCAACTGTTGGGCCAGCTATCAGAGACGGATGAGATTCTGGGTATCTCGAGGGATTCCTTCACTGGGACCAGCGCCACTGAGAAACTTGAGAATCTTACTCTCGGCTCTGAAGATGAACATGAGATCACTGTAATCTCAGTTCGCGCTCAGAGTCTGGAGAAGAACTCGATATAAACCGATCTAAAGAGGAGCATGCTCGTAGTGGCGCAAGAGCCTCTCTTGGTTATCTGCACAAGATAGCCAAGAGAGGCCCTTTGCCACTTACAGGTAAGGATAAGTACCTTATCAGGAAGCACAGGAGGAACGTCAAAAGATTCGAACGAATCTACGGCCCTGTCTGTGTCTCTTTGGGAATGTCTTATCCTGAAGGATTGTATGTGGATGCTGGCAACACTCCAGAAGTGTCTCGTGAGAGCACAGGAGAAAAGCCAACCTCTTCATCAATCCCTACCGGAGCGAACTATTCTGGTAGTGGCAACCCGGGCAAACCTGCAGTCCTAGTGAAACAGCAGGCAACGTCTGGTAAGCCAACAACTGCCATTGAAATGGTTGGTCATACACCATCCAGCAAACCTGGCAACCAACAAAAAGTTGTCAGAGATGCTAGGCCTGGAGATGATCAGCCATCAACTAGTAAGAGGACTTTACTTTCGAAGCCTGCCAGCTCCAGTAGTGGGGCTGTACGAGCTTCGATTGGGAAGCCCTCTACATCGAAGAACGCTGGTCAAAACCCATCCGGCTCTCTTAAAGGCCCTCATAGGGGGGTTGTTAAGAGGGCCAGGTCTGGGGATGACCAGCAACCTTCGATGGCCAAGAAGGTTGTTCACACGCCAAACAGCTCTAGTAAGGGCCTCCATAAGGAGGTTATTGAGAGAGCTGTATCAGGAAGTGAACAACCCTCAACATCGAAAAGAGCGAAGGAATCAGTGTTGCAGAATTGTATTCAAGCTGCTGTCATTGACAGGGTTGATCCAGATGGGAGGATCAGCGTTGAGCAATGGCGACAAATTGAACACAAGCTCATTGAGGAAATCGCTCTTGTTAAAGGAAGGCCGGATGAGGTATCCTTCAAAGGCGCAGACTGGATGAAGGGTGTCAAGACTATTAACTGCGGGAACGAGAAATCATTTGAATTTCTCAGGAACGCAGTTGCTAGGTGCGACACTCTCTATCCAGGAGCGAAGCTTGAGGTGATACTCGCATCTGAGCTGCCCCTGCGTCCAATAGTGACAGCATGGTTCCCTCCACCCATTTTAGAGGTTGGAACCATTCTGACAGTATTGGAAAATCAGAATAAGGGTCTTCTTACAGGTCAATGGAAGTTGGTTAACACCATGACTTGTAAGGAGAACCAAGGCAGAGACTTCAGATTCGCAGTGGATCAGGAGTCTCTGAAGAAGCTGGAGTCACTGGGGGGAGTTGTCAATTTCGGATTTGGGGTGATCAGGTTTAGGTTCAACAAATCTGATAAACCCAAAGAGGCTGTCAGTGGTGCAAATTAACTTGCATCACTGTGAGGCAGCCTCAACCGAACTGACAAGACTCCTCATTGACTCCAACGTGGACGTGGCCCTCATACAGGAACCCTGGATTAAGAACACCAGGGTATGTGGTCTGAGGGTCACGGGGTACAACCTGTTCATACCATCCACAACGGAAAAGGTACGGACATGTATACTGGCTAGGAATAATCTAAATATTAATTTTCTTCATTCCTTTAGCAGTGGGGACCTTACAGTCGTCCAACAGGAAGCCGCAGGATGTAGCGGGCTTATAATGGCGGCTGTGTACATGCCGTATGAGGCAGCCGATCCACCAGGTATCGCTCTGCAGCAGTTGGCGGAGCACGCTAGGAGGAAAGGCGCGTACATGGTCTTGGGATGTGATGCGAATGCTCACCACTATCAATGGGGAAGCAGGGACATCAACAAAAGAGGTGAGTTGGTATACGATTTTATAACTTGTTATGATCTGCATATCTGTAATAGGGGTACTACTCCTACGTTCAGAGCGAAGGATAGGGAAACAGTTATAGACGTAACGCTGGCTAACCGTGGGGGAAATTATGTTAGGGATTGGAGAGTAGTTCTGGATTACTCTTTTTCTGACCATAGCATGATATCTTTTGGTCTCGACTTTGAGAAGGCGAGGGAACAGCCCTATAGGAACTCGAGAAGGACAGATTGGAAGTCCTTCAGGAGGTCAGTCTGTAGGGACCTTAGGGATACTGAGGACTGGAGAGATTCAGTTGAGGGTATCGAGTTGGCGGTGAATAATTTCACGAATGTTATTAGGAATAGTTTTGCGCTCAATTGTCCAGTGATTTATCCTGGGAAAAGGAAACAGCCGAAATGGTGGACTAGGGAACTTAGGGACCAGCGGTCTACAGTCAGGAAGCTGTTTAATAGAGCCAAACTAACGAGGAGTGATGAGGATTGGAATAGCTATAGGGATAGTTTCTCTAAGTATAAGAAGGACATCAGACGAGCGAAACGGACTTCATGGGTAAATTTCTTTGATCGGTGGACTCTGTTAACGAGTTGTCTAGGTTTAGGCGAATATTATCCAAGGACCCAGTGGCACCTGGATACATACAACGTGAGGATAACTCGTGGACAGAGTCTAGCTCAGAGTCCCTCAGTTTACTTATGGAGACTCATTTTCCAGGCTGTAGGGATATAGAATCTGTTGGAGGGACAGGTAGCGTCAGTGATAACCTACAACCCGAATCAGATGCTGGGGATACCGATGTGATAAGGGAGATGATCACTAGAGACAAAGTATTATGGGCGGTAAATTCATTCGAGCCATACAAATCTCCTGGCCCGGATGGAATATTTCCGGCCATGCTACAGAATGTCGATGAAAGAGCCATCTCTCTATTGACGGAGGTTTTTAGGGAATGTCTTAGAATGAAATACATTCCCAGGGGGTGGAGAGAGGTAAGGGTCATTTTCATACCCAAAGCGGGTAAGACGACTCACTCGAAGCCCAGGGATTACAGACCGATCAGCCTATCGTCTTTTCTATTGAAGACAATAGAAAGACTGATCGATCTTTATCTTAGGACTAGTATGGGAACTCAGGTCATTAGCGAGTCTCAACATGCTTATCTCAAGGGTAAGTCCGTTGAGAGTGCTCTGCATGACGTTGTGAGTTACATTGAGCGAGGTCTGCTGCAGAGGGAATATACCATGGCGGCTTTTCTCGATATAGAGGGGGCCTTTAATAATATCACGATAGAGGCTATCGAGGAATCACTTGTTTCGCTGAATATAAGTAAGCTCCTTGTTGAGTGGATAATTCTGATGCTTAGCAGCAGAGTTATCAACTCAAACATGGGAGGCACTTATATGAGGAAACTCGTGACTAGGGGCACACCGCAAGGGGGGGTCCTTTCTCCATTACTGTGGCTCTTGGCCGTGAACGTCATTTTAAGACAGTTTGATGCTAAGGGACGGAAGATTGTGGCCTACGCCGATGACGTTGTTTTACTGGTCTCTGGTAAGTTTTTATCTACGATCAGTGAGGTCATGCAGACAGGTTTACGTGATCTGTCCCTTTGGGCCAACAGTAAGGGATTAGGGGTAAACCCCGAGAAAACGGAGCTAGTTTTGTTCACTAGGAAATACAAGGTTGAGCATTTTAGCTTGCCAGTATTGAACGGGATTGAGCTTGTATTGTCAAGTGAGGCCAAATACCTGGGTGTGTACTTGGACAGTAAATTGTCTTGGAGGAGAAACACTCAGGAGAGGGTCAAGAGGGGACTCAATGCCTATTACACCTGCAGGAACTCTATAGGCAAGAATTGGGGTCTTAAGCCGCAAGTTGTATACTGGATTTACACTTCGGTTGTTAGACCTATTCTTACTTATGGCTGTACAGTCTGGTGGAAGGTATTGAGTAGGGAAACGTACAGGAAACTTCTCTCTAAAGTTCAGAGGTGTGCGTCAATTGGCATCTCAGGTGCTAGGAGAAGTACACCTCAGGCGGCGCTGGACATAATCCTCCACCTTCTTCCAATTGAGGAATTCGTGAGGGGTATGGCTGTCCGTGGCCTATTTAGATTGAAGGAACTGAGTTTATTAGGTTCCTCTAGAGCGGGGCATGTCAGCATACTAGATGAAGTCAAATTCAACGGTCGGACACTATCCTTGGCTGAGCCTACGGATTATGTCGGGACCACGATTGACTTCGGGGCTACTCCCGCTTTGGTGTTACCTAGTAGGAATCTTTGGGATGGAGTAGAAAAGCTCTATGAGGGGTGCGCGGTCTTCACGGACGGTTCGAAAATGGAAGTTGGCACTGGTGCGGGTGTATACTTTATGGGAACTGATATCAGACGATCCTACAAATTGTCTGACAGTTGTAGTGTCTTTCAAGCAGAGATTCTTGGCATTTATAAGTCTCTCGGCTTGATTGAAGGGAATGTTGAACGGGGGTCTGAGATTACTATCTATGTTGATAGTCAGGCGGCGTTATTGGCTCTGACTAGTCATTTTGTTAGGTCCAGATTGGTACTTGAGTGCAGAAGGGAATTGAGAAGGTTAATGGATTCCTATATGATAAGACTATGTTGGGTTCCTGGTCATTGTGACATTCTTGGCAACGAAATAGCCGATGAGCTAGCTCGCAGTGGCTCGGAGCTAGATAGGTCTTTCATAGAGTCATCTGTTAAGATTCCAATTGGGTCCTTTTTTAGGGCCATAGGGGAGTGGACTCTGGACAACACGAATCGAGCCTGGAATGACAGATCGGACTGCAATGTTTCTAGGGCATTATGGCCTAGCTTAAAACTGGCAGATTCCAAGCATCTTCTAGGTATGAGTCGTGGTAGTCTTAGAGTCATAGTAGGTATGGTTACGGGTCATTTCTCAATAGGGAATATGATGAGTAAGTGGGACATTGGCACATCAGACTTCTGTAGAACGTGCGATGATGTTGAGGAGCTAGAGACAGTGGAGCACATACTCTGTCACTGCGTAGGGCTTCAGCGTAATAGGTTGAAGTGGTTTGGAAGCCATACACTACATGAACTAGGTGAGGTTAATGGCAAAGGACTTGTCAACCTCATAGGGTTTGTTATGGGGATAAAATGGCTTAGGAACAATCATAACTGATTGATTGGGTATAGGTTCCACTTTTCTCTTTTTCTTTTTCTTCTTTTCATAAAGGGATCACAATGGGCCGTTTGGCCTCTGGGTGTAGGCGTGAATGCGCCGCCCTTTCCAACCTAACCTAACCTAACCTACCACGCCTCTTTTTACGCTTACTTCTTCTAACAAATTATTTGACCCAAGTTTTCCCCTTTTTGGCCCATCCCCCGAAGAAGTATATTTTCACTGTCACATCGTGTCCATTCGCAAACAATCACTTAAAAAAGAAGTCATTTACATTAAAAGAATTAACTTAATAGATTTTCATAGATTCTGTAACTTTTTCTTGAAAACTAACTTATTCAATTTTTTATCTCGCCTGTAAAATTTTAAGAAGCGTTTATTGACCATTTTGCATTTTATGATTGCAAAAAAACCCTGTAAATCTTATTAACATAAAAATTCTTATAACAGAATCCCATAGACCCCTCAGGAACGGATATAAGGTTTCTTACATTTGACATGAATGTTTCCAATTTTCTATTTCGTTTTTTTTTTTAACTTAATAGCTAATTCTATATTAAGCGAAAACTTCTTTAAGAAAATATAAATATTTCATACTTTTATAGAGATCGGTCCTAAAGAGAAATCAAGTCTAATTTTTTTAATTGAAATCAGTCTAGATCCTTTTGGTTTTTACTTATTTCATATCCAAATTTTGAGTTTGTTCTACATGTTTTAAAATTTCAAAGCTAAGATTAATAAACAGAATAAAGAACAGGAAGGGTCCTTCATCTGACGAACCATAAATGTGAGCATAAAAAAAAATCTCCAAATTGGGAATTGAATTCCAAATAATAAATAATAATAGGAAAGCTGAAATAACAGAGAACAGAGTTTTTACCAAAAATTTGCCAGTTTGCAGCAGGTAACTTCTTTTTTTCTTTTTAAAACGGCTTAAAGTTGTATCTAGTAAAGAAAGATATATTCTCAGTAATAGGTAACTCTTCTTTTTAAGACGAACAGTAGTCATATAACATTTTAGGATAGCACTTTACTTAATACCGTTTTTCTGTATATGTATTGATGGAAACGCTCAAAATATTTGTTGGTAAAGTCCTCAAAATTTTTATTAACAATCCAATTGTTAATATAAAAAGTGTTTCCTTAGCAATATATTTTATCTCATATCCTTGATTTTCTCTATTTGAAATATTGGGCTCAACATTCAGATTGGAATCACTACACTTGAAGATACATATTTTAGTCAGGTTGGAGATCGATCAACAGGCAAATTACTTCGCTATTGTGGTACAGTTCTTAAATCAAATTTTATTCGTATAATTTTTAATTAAACTAAGCTATTAGATGTAGCTACCAAAGAAAATTAGTTGATAAAAAAATATTTCCACCAAGTGTTAAGACTTTAATTTTAAGATACTCTGTAGATACTAATTCCTCCTCAAGAAAATTGATAGGAAACTATATCAGACAAAGTTTAACCTTTTCAGAATTATAGGTTGTGCATGTCAAAATAATAATTTTTAATATTTATGATGAGTACCTAAAATCATATTTTCAAACCAAAATATGAAAGTTTGCTTTTTTTAGTACAAGTGAGTCCTTATAGTCGTTAAGAAGTAATTTTTTATTAAAATATACAGTTAGATAGACAGTTATTCCTGTAAATTATGAAAGCCTTTAATGTTGTGACTCTTTAAACTTATGTCTAGGCTTTGATTCCATGCAAGAATGACAAATTCAGTACAATTGTACTTTTTTTAGAACAATTCTATTGTCAAAAATACAATAGTACTTTAGTGATTGATTTAGAAAAATTATAAAATTTTGCTGTCTTAATAAAATTATTGTTTGGATTAACAAACATTTTAGAATAGTAATTAAATTTACTTAAATGCAGATAAATTTATGCATAAAAGTTAGAATCATTTAGATATTATCAGACCTAGATATTATGACTTTTGAAGAAAGTTTTCGATATGCGTTTACTAAGTTCAATTCGAACATTTTTTTAATACAAAGACGTATTTTTCGCTTTCCATTATTCCATAGGAAACATTTTAATTTGTATATAGGTTTTTTTTTATCAGTAAAAAAGTTTCAAGTTTTTTGATGCACTAACGTGACATTTAGCAAAGAAAATACACGCTTCGAAACTTTGTCATTAATATGCATAGAACATTTACTACAGCTAAAACATTTACTTCTTTTTCAGCTTTGAAAAGAGCGCTTCTCCTTCAAAAATTTGCTTCTAACCGGAAACTCGCCATAGAAAATTCATGTCATTCGTTAGGGAATGTTGCATTTATATCAAAATATAATTTAAAGTTTTCTACAGAAGAATTTATTACCATTTTAGAATAATTACAGCCCAAAAAGTTATTTTTTATTAAACTTAGTACAATAATGAATAATAATAATATCATCCATGATTCTAAGCAATAACCACTGATTGGAAATATAAGTATGATAGATGAAATTCGTAACATCGACTAAATTAGGTTTTATTTTCATATTTTTAACTAGTTTCCCAATATTTTAAAGAAAAAAGAAAAATATATTCGAATTTGAGGTTGATTTCGTCTGTGGGTCAAAAATTAAGTCGTAAACTACAGCTACAATATTTTGTTAGATTTTGAGTCTTGTATCTAAAATTTATTTTATTAATCCAAAAAATATCACGAAATATGTCAGAAACTGCAACCCCTCCAAATAATAGAATTTGTAAGATTTTCCAAGAACTATTAAGATCAAAATCGGTTAGAAATTGATATTGTTTAAAGAAGAAGTCTCTACACTCTTATAATCTATTTAAAATTTCCAAAATATAAAGAATATTACCGAAACTCATATTTTCTCACTATAAGCAAACTGCATCATGTTAACTATATTGCGAAGAATTAGCTAGAAAATACATTTTTATTTTATTTATTTATTTTTATTTTATTTAGATCCAAAGACAATTTTAGCAATGAGTAATATGGGAATTTATATATTAAGTAAATTCCGTAATAAATAAATTCCCATATTAAAGGCTTAAATGTCCGTGAAATAAACCCAACTCCTTTTAAAGAGACTTTTGTAATTATTGTTCTTTTTAAGACTAAATCTAGCCTTTTGTTTTTATTTATTATTTAGTATTTAAACTACGAAGTAAATAGTTTCTTATTTGCTAATACAAATTTTATTTTTACAGAATCATCCATTTAAGTATTTTTTTGTATTTATTCGCACAATAAATCGGGATTATTTATATTTAACAGAAAATGTTCGCCTCCGGCACTTTATTCTCTAAACCAAAAATAAATTAACTAATTTTGTGGACTTACTATATAATTATTTTTTTAATATACTTCATTAATCATAGGAACTGCACGGAAAAAAATATAAGTGTTACAAGTAGTTTCAGAATGCATGAAAATAGCCTATACTCGTTCTACTTTGGCGTTGCGAGCAATGACTTTGTTTGAAATTGTTATTTCCATAACTAGTTCTATAGAAGCGTTAGCGAACGGTTTCAGAATATGGTTTTTATTTTTATTCTAATTAGCCATTTCTTGAAAGAATCATGAATCGAATTAATTTAATTTTGTTAAATGCTTTTGTTTCTTTTTTTAATTTTTGGAAATTTGTAATGACACATAATCAGTTCTTAAGCACTAGTTCTCAAAAACATTTCTTAAAACCAATATAGAATCACAACAAGGTTTCACTCCAACAGGATGTTACTAAAGACTCTGAAGTGGTTCTGGTTACACTAGCTCCAGAACTGATGATTTTAGAACATTTAGAACATTTTTCATATAAAATATAGCACAAATTTGTATGTGAATTTCTTGGGCGAATTTTCATTTTTGCTGGCAGCCTTTCTATTTTTAATTTGTAAATTTACTACAATATCTGCAAAAAAAAAAAACAAAAACTAATGAGGCGAGAAAAAAATTGCTTCTGGCTTTATCTTTTAGGACATTTAGTCTTTTTAAACCTTTTTTAAAATTCAATTTAGCCTCTTTTTTCATCTCCTGGCAATACTGACTATTGGGATAAAATCTGTTCCAACTGTATTTTAATATCCCAACTTCCTTTATAAAGGTTGTATTCTGTTAGCTTTTTATTACATCATTCAAATGTCTTTGTATGTTTATAGTGAGTTCTATTTGGAATTTTGGTAATATCACTTGGAAATTTTAAATTTCTTCTAAGAGTGTAGTGTCTTCTAACAACTATGAGCAATTTTGATCTTGAAAGTTCTTTCAAATCCTTTTGTATTGAAAGGTTGCAGTTTTTGACATCTTTTGTGATATCTTTTGTACAAATAAAATAAAATTTACACAAAAAGACTCAGAATCTAACAAAATATTGTAGCTGTAGAATCAACCCGAAATTTTAATGCATTTTTACCTTTCTGTGCCAATACAAGGGATAATTTAATGTTTTCAATTTTCATGGAAATGCTTTACTTTACCATAGAAGTTTCATAGCCGTTAATATACTTACATTTGGATGTATCAAATAAATAAAATTCTAGTATCTAACTAAAGAAGTTTATATGTAGCGAACGATTTTATATTAATTTATGTACTGTCCCAATACTTTTGTTGGTCTCTGTATTTACATTACCATACATATGTATATTGAAATATTGAAATGATATTAAAAATTAGTTTTGTTTTTCTTCCTTTTCTGCTAAAGTTCTATGCATATGGATCAGTTATATTCATATGCACTAGTTGCAATATGTTCCTGTTTGAACCCTTTTTTTCGAAGAAAAAATGTTTCTTTCTACAATTTTTAACAAAATAATTTTCTTTTTACATGCATCTAATATTAATATGTATGTACTCTTGAAATATTACACGTGGTGTGAATTTTTCATTCGATTTTAAAGGAAATTCAAACTGGAAGTATTTTATATAAAAAAAAGTTTAAAGGAAAATATGTTTACTTAGAACTCATAAGGAAGAAAACTTGTTATATGCATTTCTGAAAGTGACAAGATTGCAATCAACCAATTCAACGATGTTTGCAAAATTTTGTTACTTAAACTTATATTTAATAATATATGTGACTTCCTCTATAACTTTGTGAATGAATACTGTATAAATACAGAAAAAAAAATTAAGCTTTGGTTAAAGAGTAATAGTTGTTTATTTGCTATATATCATTTCAATGTTTACTTTTTAATATATAATACAATATTTATCATCAATATCATGTATATTTGTTCATTGTACAAATGAAGCCAAAAAAATAATGCTCAATATGGATATATGCTATTGTAAAACATTAAAGTTGAAAAGAACATTTTGTACAAAGAAAAATTTTGTACAAAGAGAAAAAGTTTAGAAATCATAAAAATTCACATCATAGATGTAGCAAAAAATATTAATATTTGAAAATTACATATTTATAATCCTTCAGAGAGAGGTCTTTAAATTAGGATAGCAGCAAAACTTTTGTTGGAAAAGTTTAAAGTAAATACGATCAGTGGGTACCGTTGATAATTTTTAGAAAGTTTCGAAATAAGGAGATTTTTTGAAAAAACGAACTGCTTCAATACCTAAAACACACAAACACATATATATATATATATATATATATATATATATATATGCAAAAAATTTCAACCGACGAACGAACATCGCCCTATAAACATCATTTCTTTTAAGGACTCAAAAAGTAACTCTCCGACGAAAATTGTAGAAATTACGAACGGAATGACAAACTTATACCCTTTACACCTGGGGTGAAGGGTATAAAAAATTACGAAGGGTATAAAAACTTATGATTTATAAAACAGGTGCGAAAGCTGTTTTTTAAAGTTAGTAAAATGAAAACACATGTTTAGGAAATTTATCAGCAACACATATAAGTACATATGTAAGTATACTTACATACTTATTTATAGGTACACAAAAGTTGTGTATATAATGTATATTTATCCAAATTTAGAAATATACGTTGTTTATTTTGCTTCTAATATTGCAAAAAAAAAAAGTGAAATAAGAAAAAAAAATCCGAACAATAGAACCCAGAATTTTGTAAGCAATTTGTGTATTTCCAATTTATGAACAATAATAAAAGTTTAGCAAAGCTCATATGTATATGTGGAAAAATATCTTGGTAAAAGTTATTATAAGTTAAAGTTTATTACAAAAGCAAAAAAATGTATCACCAATCATTTTAAAATGGCAATATTTGTCATAGACATTTATTATTTTTTATTATATTTGTTTTTTTTTTTTTTGGGACAAAACTAAGAGAAAACAGCCATTTTCGATTTTGACATCTCCGAATTCAATGAAATTTAGTACAACCATTAGCTATTGGTTGTGTTTCTTAAATAATTTTAGACTCAGGGCCCTTTAGGGCCTAAAAATATTATGCTTTTAAAAACGAAAAAAGGAAAAAATTTCACAAAGGTGTACTTATTTAATAGCTAATAACTTCTAAAATATAAACGGTAGATCTCCGAGTTTAGCTTAGTATTAAAGAGAAGGATATTACCTTAACAACGATATGTATAAAATTTATTTATATCAAAAGTTCATAGGTCAAAATTTAATTTAAATATCTAGAAAAATTATTTTCAGACAATTTTTTTTAAGCGGTCATTAGTGTTTCTAGTTTCGTTATAGCTTCTAGCCTCTTTTCTAGTCTAAAATGTTAGTATTTCAACAATGAAGAAAATAGTTTCTCATATGCTATTACTAATTTTATTTTTACAGAATAGTTCATTTAAGCATTTTCCTGTGTGTTTTTTGTTCATTCGCGCAAAAAATCTTTTTTATTTATATTTAACAAAACTTTAGCCTGCGGCGCTTCATTATCCAATTCAAGAACAACTAATATACTAATAAATAATTTTATGGAACTAGTAAACCGAATAATATAATTATTTTTTAATTTGTTTCATTAACTACGTATAGGATTAATTTTAGCAATTTCTTATAAAAGCGAAAAGTCACTGAACAGACTAATTTTACATATGAAATATAACCCAAATTTGTAATGCAAATTTATGGACGATTTTTCATTTGGGACATTTTACTAACAGCTGTTATATAATTTATTTATAAATTTATTACAATATCTTTAAAAAAAAATTATATAAAAATGTAATGAGAACGAGAAAAAATAGTTTTTAAATTGAAAGAAATACTTTTTCTGTCCTCATTTTTGGTAGATCTAACCTTTTTTAAAGTTGAATTTTTCTTATTTTTTCTCTGCTTCTGGCAACACTAGTGCTTACATTAAAAATAAGTAAAATTTTAAATACAAAATTTGATTTTTTTAAGCCCTCTTTTCAAATAACCGTTATCGGTTGTCTTTAAAACTTAGATCCGTTGGCTTTAATGTTAATTTTTTGATTATGATTACCTCTCCTTTTATGAATTTCTAAATTGATCAAAAAATAAGTGGCACAAAATAGTCCAAAATAAAATAAAACTTATGTTTTTAAGATATTTATGGTATTAATTATTTTATACTACTACCGTAATGAAAAAAATAAATGAAAAATGATGATGAAATGATAATGAAAAAAATAAAATAAAATTAGTATAATTCATTGAAGTTCATGTAAAGCTAGTAAAAATTCAATAATACATACCGCGTTTATACACACCTCTTACTCGCAATTAAATACATTGCGAAATGAAAATTTTATCGTATAAACGGTGAGTTATTATTTTATTTGCAAGTAAGTAATTCACGAAAGCTAATCGTGAATCGCGTACGGCACGACAAATAAAAAAATATATTTCTTTATACAATTTGTGTATAAACAGTGAGTTATTTATTTACAAGTTATTTTTATTTACAATAAGCATGCGTATAGACGAAAATCCGTGCTGAGTGTTCGTCCGTCCTTCCGTCCGTCCGTTTGGCTAGACGGCTGGCTGGACAGCTGGCTGGAAAACCTTATGCACAGAGTACAGATCGCAATTTTGAAGATAATTCAATGAAATTTGGCACGCAGGAGTTTCATGAAACAAGGACGAAGCCTATTGAAATTGGTTATGATCGGTCCATTATTTCACCTAGCCCACATACAAATTTCCTTCCGGAATAGGGGTTGAACGATCATAAATGGCTTAAATATAGCAATATTTTAAAGAAATTCGGTGTAAGGATGATTTGTATAAGCTTTAATATTTAAACATAGCTTCTATATAAATTTAATTATAAATATCTGTTGCCAAAAGTTCCTATTCTCTCCTACAACATTTTCAAGAGTAGCAGTAAATTATTCTTTTTATTAGCATCAGAAGTCTTCATTTAATTTCTTTATTTTGTATAGTTTTTTTTTTCAGTAGTCAGCAAATGAAGTTGTTTCATAATTATGTACCTGAGAGAACACTTGAATATGCAAATTATAAGGATAAACCAAAGATTTAACGTATACAATAAATAATTTTAAAATTCAGTTTTTATTCATGCTATTGTATGCATGAAATTTACAAGAGGCAATGGTAATAGTTTGGATTTTATTTACTTACTTATTAAATTACAAAAGGTAAAGATGGTAATTTTCGGAATCATAATACGAATATACAGAAAATGCATAAGATATGAATAAAAGTAGTAAGTGGTTACAACTAAAAGGAATCTTAAATCGAAAAACATTTTCTGTTAAAATGATTTATAAGAGTTTTTTTTTATTAATTTTAAAATTAACCAAGTAGATTTTTTTTGTTGCAATCAACATGTTTTAACCCTCGCACAGTGAGACGAATCAATACATTTTTGGTAATAAATCCGTATATCCAAAACTACTATCTACGATAGAATCGAAATTTATTGGAAGGTTGTAAAGAAGGATTCAAGCATTGAGGAAAATCATCATGTAGTCACCCTGTAATAATACGAGATAAGCTACAGGGTGTAAAATTGTACCACCTCGAGTATGTAAAAGTTTCAAAAATGCCAACTTCTACAAATCCAGTCCACTTTAAACTACTTTTTCTGGAAAGTACTTGGCGACTTAAAACATACTTACTTACTTTGATTATTGCCTCGATTTTATTTCGTTTCTCGAAAATAAATTCTGAGGTACATAAGGATTTTTTTAATATTCTGTAATTGCTAATATACTAAAAAACACTACATCTAAACAGCCTTTTGATTATCTCAATTTTCTAGATGTGAAAAATATTCCGAGTCAGCACCAGTGTTTCCAGGAGGTGGAAAAAGAGGCTAAATTGAACTTTAAAAAAGGTTAGAAGAGGTTAAAAAATAAGCCTAGGAAAAAACTAATACATTTTTGTTTAAAACTTATTTATTTTTTTTCTGACTAGTATTTGATATGCTTTTAAGATATTATGATAAATTTATAAATAAAACATAGAATGGCTGCAAAATGATCCAGTAAAAAACCTAGCAAATTCGGGTTATATATATTTAATATAAAAAACGACCCTATGTTTTGACATGATTTTTGATCTTTTTTGAATTATAATTTCTTTCTGATTTATTATTTCCATTTCTTTCTGATTTATTATTTTTCGCTTCTATAATTTATATACATAAATATTTTCTGTGGTTAATAAAGTTTGTTAAAAAAGAATTACCTATAATAACAATGTGCTCGAAAATAAGACTTCTTCTTTTAACAATATCGTCACATTGGGTAAAACTAAGTCAACTACGCTGAATTTAATGTTGTCAAAAGTTAGCGCTCGTTTTTGTTATATCTATTTTGGAACGCTAAAAGAGGCTTTAGGAAAATTAATTTTATTTTTTTGCTTAGACTTAACAATTAAATTGTTAAATAAATAAACAACTAAGTTTCCATCAATGGATTTATAGTTTAGTTTACATAACTGTTACATAGGCTCATACCGAAGGGGTGGAGAGAGGTAAGAGTCATATTCATACCTAAGGGTGGTAGTACATATTACTCGAAACCCATCAGCCTATCGTCTTTCCTTTTGAAGACATAAGAAAGACTGATAGATCTATATCTGAGATCATAAAAGAGGTGGTGGGCTGTATAGAACAATGACTTCGGAGCGTTCAATAATATCAAGATTGACGCAATTAAGCAGGCGCTGGTGGATCTTAAAGTATATGACTTCTTGATCAAATGGATAATCCTCATGCTGAGCAACAGAACTATCAACTCGAACTTGGGTGGAGTATTTTTAAGGAAACTGGTGACTAGGGGGACACCGCAAGGGGGAGGGCTCTCACCCCGGTTGTGGCTATTGGCTGTCGACGTGATTCTGCGTCAATTTGACAGCAGGGGACGAAAGATCGTGGTATATGTCCTGTTACCGGTATGACCACATATGATGTGGTCGTACTGGTAACAAGAAAATTTCTTCCCACATTCTGTAAGATCATGCAGTCCGCGCTGGGTGAGCTGTCCTCTTGGATTGCTGATAAAGGGTTGGGAGAGAATCCGGAAAAGATGGAGTTGGTTCTGTTTACTAGAAAGTACAAGGTAGAGATTTACAGATTACAGGTACTGTGTGGAACGGAACTGAGACTTTCCGACTCAGTGAAATATCTTGGAGTATTCCTCGATAGCAAGCTGACTTGGAAGAGAAATATTCAGGAGAGTCTCAACCGTTGCCTTAATGCCTACTACACCTGTAGAAATTCCATAAGTAAGAACTGGGGATTCAAACCAAAGGTTGTAAATTGGATCTGCACCTCGGTGATGAGACTAATTCTTACTTGTGGTTGTTCTGTTTGATGGGAGGCACTGGAGCGTAAGAGTAATAGGAACCTTTTGTCGAGGTGTGCTTCTATTGGCATTACAGATGCAATGAGAAGTATATCACAGGAGGCTCTGGACTTCATACTTCATCTCTTACCCATTGATGAGTTTGTGAGGGGTATGCTGAGAATTAAAGAAATAGGATTATTAGGTTCATCAAGAGCAGGTCAGTTCCGGGTCATATACGAGGTCAGTTATCGTGAGGTTAATCTGAATTCTACAAGGGAATCAGATTACATGGAAGCTGAATCGGACTTTGGGGTAAATCCTGTCGTAGTGATACCTGATATGGAGGTCTGGTCCGGCACTGAGAGACTGTTCGAAGGTTGCGCAGTATTCACAGACGGATCAAAGATGGACATAGGTACTGGTGCGGGAGTCTATATTATAGGCACGGATTTGAAAGGCTCTTTTAGAATCCCTGATAAGTGTAGCGTTTTTCAGGTTGAGATTCTCGGCATTTTGAAGACCGCAGAATTAATCAGACTGAACGTTGCGAGGGGTGCAGAGGTTACTCTCTATGTGGACAATCAGGCGGCTCTGAAGGCCTTGGGGGCACATCTGATGAAATCCAGACTAGTTGCTGATTGTAAAATGTCACTGAGAGAGCTGATGGAACACTACGTAGAGAGACTCCGCTGGGTACCTGGCCACTGCAATATATCTGGTAATGAATTAGCCGATGTACTGGCAACGCAAGGCGCAGCAAAGGATGTCTCGGAGAGGGAGACCACCGTGAAACCCGCGCTGGTTTTCTTTTTTGGGAAGATTAATGATTGGATCTTGATCAGAACCAATTCAGCTTGGGAGAGTAGAGTGGACTGTAAGTTGTCGAGGGCGATATGTCCGGCAATCGACAGGCACTCTTCTTGGCTTGAGTAGGAAAAGTTTAAGAATCATGATAGGAGCCGTAACGGGTCACTTTTTGATAGGGAAGATGAATTCTAAATGGGACGTTAGCAATTTCGACATTTTTAGAATGTGTTGGGACGTCGACGAGACCGAGTCTATTGAGCACATTATGTGCTCGTAGGATGAAATGGCTGGGCAGTAAATTCTTATGATGGTAAACATCATAGGCTCCGTAATGGTAATAGACTGTCTCAGGTGGATTTAGGCTTACATCCCGAAGGAGTTTACTAATATTACTAATTCTTTTCTTTGATCCTTGTTATTACTTGCTCTTTTCTTTTCTTCTTTCTATTCTTTCTATTCTGTAGTACTTTTAAAATGAAGGGACTCACAATGGACTGGGATCGGTCTCTGGGTGAAGATCTGGTACAAGGGTATCACGTCAACCTTCTCTATCTTATCTTATCTTATCTTATCTTATCTTATATTACATAAATAATGTCCCTTTTATTTCTAATTTTCTATAATTTGCGTTACTTTCATAATAACCTAAATATCGCAAATACGAGAGCTAACTTTAGAGTACTTGAGTTAACATTTCCAGTAGGGTGATCAGCTTGTTAAAATCTGCGACTAGCACAGTGTAGTTGATTAGTCCAAAAAATTAGCGATTTTTGGATTGAAGCACCGCAACTAAAAATTTTAGTTAGATATAAATAATCTCGATTTTTTGTGCGAATTAATATACAGATATGCTTAATTGGATGATTTTGTAGAAATAAAGTAGTAAAAGCAAATAAGAAATTATTTTCTCTTATGTTAAATTACCAAAATTTTAGCCTTATTTATAATTAAAAAAGGCTAAAAAAAGCTAGAAGCCAAAACGAAAATTTAGCCATAAAAAGGCTCAACTGGCAACACTGGTCAGCACTATGAAATTAGTATGAAAAATGGCTATTTGTTACAAAACTGTAGTACAATTCTTTCACTTTTTTTTAAGTATTATTAACAAAAAAAAAAACATTTTTCTTTACTTCATCAAAAGACTTCTTTACTTCATCAAAAGGCTTCATAAAAGGTTAGTGAAGAAATTTTAAATTAATTTAAATTTGTTCCCTACATTCCGCATTTTATAATATGTTGAATATTTTATAATACGTTAGAAATTACAGAATATATATTTTTTTTTAATTTTTCTCTCATATCCCTAACAACAAAATAAAGTCGAGGCAAAAAAATCAAAAATTCAAACATAGATAACTTTTCAACTGCAAGAGATTACTTAGGTGATGTTTAGCATGTTTCGCTTTACCTCATCAAGAACTTTACAGAAATATAAAAAGTTTTAAAATAGTACCCGATTTGTAGAAGTTAAGATTTTTTTAAATTTTTATATACTCGAGGTAGCCAACTTTGATACCCTGTAATTTATTTCGTAATATTACAGAGTGACTGCTGAATTTCCTGAAGGCTTTAAGTTCCCCTCTACAACTTTCCTTTACAGTTCAAATTTATGCGACTAGTAGTAGACACTATGACACCTTTTTGTGTGGCATAATATCTAAAGACGTTATCACATTGGATATTATGACATACATACCGAAAATTAATGTATTATATGATCTAATTTTTTGTGGCCAAAATCAGCCATAGTCAAGAGAAAAATGTATCTAACTTTGGGCTGGGTAGAATTCTAGTCTGGATTAAAAAGGTTTTCAGCTGGACTGGCTTCGTTAAACAGACGTTTTTCTGGATAGAATGACTAATTGCATCCAATGGAATTTATGTTATTTTCTCTTGGACATTATGATACCTTCAAAAGTGTGATTATATCGATGAATACTATGAATACTTTATTGTGTGTCATAAAGTTCGTGGACATTATGTTATGCATCCACTATATGCACATAAAACTCATTCACATTCTGTTTGCCAAATTTGCAAGTCTTCACTTAATGCGATTACATAAATGAAAATTAATTAACTTACGTTGGAACATACATTAATTAAAATTTTTAATTTGGGCACATATGAATAACAACAACACAGAAATTGTGATGGTCTTAGGCAAAGCGTAATTTTTTTTTATTTATTTAAACAAAGCGCAAAACTCTTTAATACAAATATATTAATTTATGCTTAACATTATCCTCAACGGTTTTTTGCTATTAAAAAAAAAGAAGTACACATTGGCTTTTATCCAAAACAGATCCAATTTAAAATACACCCGTACCTTACAATTTTAAACAGGCCTTTGTTATTGTTATCGTTGTGTGTTATTTTTGTTGATAGAGACAGTTTTCTTAACAGCTTTCTTCTTAACAAAACTTCCAACAAAAATGCAACTGTTAATGTTGCTTTTGGCAAAATGCCACAATTGAACATAATTTAACAACAACGAACAAAAATTAAAAAAAATTGCACACGTCTTTTTTTGTGCTATGGTGGCACTGGAGGTTCACATAATAAATGAGTATGAGAACATATATACAAGTGTAGTATTTACGGTGGGTCTAAATACTCATATATAAATATATTAAATATATGGACCATTATCAAAAATGTTTGATTTTAGACTTTCAAAATCAGTTCGCGTTAACCATTTCATGCAGGTGAAATGAAATTTATAGTGGTTTTAATTTGAAGATATACACATTTTTACAAACTAGAAGTTTATGTATAATTCTATTAAATAGTACACGTAATATCAACACCTACTTAGCCATTCAAATAAAATTTATGAAATTTTCATAAATGATGGTATTAGTGTAGCATATTAAAAAAAATATTTATACATTTTGAGAAAATGTGGATCAAATCTGAATTATTTCTTCATACATTATACAAAAATATATTTTATTAGAGTTTATTACAAGGAAACTCTATTTAATATTGCGATCATTTTTTATAACAAGAATATTCTTGTTTTTTTTTTTTTTTTTTTTTTTTTTTTAAAAAAAATTTGTATTTTTCGAAAATTTTTGATGCGCTTCTACATTTTCGTTAGGCATTACAAACACCACCAACGAGTATTTATGCTAATTATGTTCAATTTCGTGCTATCCATGAGATGTATCTTAGCAAAATATATTTGAACAATAGTGTCCCGCTTTCAACTATCAAAGACATTTGACTTAAATTCATGGCACCGACAACTATATTTATCGCCGTCCTTATATCCATATATACAAATTGCAATTTTTTATATAAAAATGGAAAATTAAAAAGTGCACATTTTGCGTAATATAACAAAAAACTAAGTTCACGCGGTATTACATTAGAAATAAGTTTTGCAAATTTTGAGGCTATCTACTGCGTTGACTATTTCGGGTACATCAACAAGATGATAATTTCAACAAATATCAATCTCTATTTCAAAATGTGTATTCCATCGAGGAGCGACGGACCGAACCCGCCTAAAAATCTAAAAAAAAATAGAAATTAAAACATTTTGTCATCAAAATTCGAATAACCTTAACTAATGAAAGTCAGCACAATAACGGAGAAGGTGTAGAATTTAGCCACAAAATCTGATTTTTAGTAATTTTTAGCCCTTTTTCAATGTTTTTGAATTTTTAACAATCTATGGTGCTAAAATTTTGCACTTTGTTATTCTCAAGTCTTATAAGTTCAGATCTGAAAGCCTTTTATTTAAAATAGTATTACCACAGCCAGGTTAGTAATGCTTAATAATGACCCATATTATTATATATTAGAGTGTCTTGAGAAACTGCTTTTTTGCACATGCTTATTGATGAGCCGAATACGAGAAAAATACTTCAAAAATTAAATATAAAAGTCGTATCCACTTCCCTACCAGCGATTCAAAATCAAGAATCAAGTATATTTTATAAAAAAAAGGAGTATTTTTTTTCCAAATGGTGTGGTTATGTTCCTCAAAAGGGCTTATTAATACATTTTGGTGAAAAAAAAATTTAGTGACTTTGTGATGGATCACATTTACTACAAAATAAATCTTCAATATTTCATCGATAAAAGGAACAAATTTTGCAAGCAAATATAGTGAAATATTTTTTCAATAAGATTTATATTTTTATTCAAAATAAGGTCGAATGATACCCAATTTGATATAAAACTCGAAACTGTTTTTTACGAAATATACTAGACTCGTGATTTTCAATCGTTTGATTTTTTTTATAAGATTCCTGTATTCTGCTTCGTTTGAGGAATCTTCCATAAAATTATTTTCAACGAAACACTAGCGCAAATATGTATAAGCTTTAACCATTTTCCATTTTAATTTCTTTTCTTTTTAAGCTCTTTTTAATCCTTACTAGTATTAGAAATATAAAATTTATATTATCTCCAAACCCACTGTATGATGTAGCATACTTAGTGACATCCGTTTTCGTCATTAACAAAAATTGATGTCATTTAACAGGCAAAGGAAGTAATGTATGTGGGTGGCGGAAAGTAAACGTTCATTTTTGAAATACAACAATGCAAGCATAAACAAAAAAGTGATTTTGTTTGGATGTACTTACGTATGTATGTATGTATGTCTGCGAAAGAAGCAACTGCAAAGTTTTGGAAATAGCTTGTTTTGTTCGACAATGATGTTGATTATGTTGATTATTTTGATTATGAGAATAATGATAATGTCTGAAAGATGTTAATAATAGTGATAATAAGTTTTTGTATACCAGGAAAACCAGAAAAAACACAAGTTAGAGTGCTATATTCGTCTGCACCGAATCTTATATACCCTTCAGCTGTGTTGATATATATATATATATATATATATATATATATATATATATATATGTTTATGCGCATAGTGTAAACAGCTACTAGTTATTGTTCAGTGGCTCTTTCCTATGTTTTTTACCCTTTGACATTTTTCCTGTTCCTTATTATAATAATTTTTTGTAATAATCACTTACTTTTGTAAACCCGAAGTGTACGGTATGCACAAAATTGTGGAAAACCCCGATCTAAAAGAAAACCCCAAATTGTAATCAAAACCACTAATACCCGTGTTTTATTTATCTATATATTTTCAACAAAATTATTTCAAGCAAAACAATATATATATATATATATATATATATATATTAAATTTATATTTATATATATAATTAATCAGTCATTATATATAATAATATATAATATATTAATATATATTATATATTATTTATATATAATTTCGAAGAAAAACATTTATAGTATATTTATGCAAGAATGAGGCGTATATCTTATAAAGGAATATCTTATATAGGAAATTTAAAAAATTTCCTTATACATTGTGCTGCGAAAGTTGTAAAAACCAAATATACCTTAGTTTATTGTTGTTGTTGTTTTTTTTCAGTACCCGTGAAAACAACAACTATAACGGAAGCGGATATTAAATAAATAAAAAAAATATATGTAGGAATAACTCGTCTATGAACCGATCTGTTTGATTTAAAAAACCAAAATTCAAGAAAACTATTTGTGATCGATCTGTATAAGATCCAAATCCGTAGCTTATTTAGGATATCGGCCAAAAATGCATATTAGCCGAAATCCTTGTAACTAATTAACCGACTGAGTTCATTTATTCAGCGGAAAAATTCAAGGAAAAATTTCCGCGTTTGTTTTCCAAAAATGAAGTCCCTAAATTATACAAGGCTTGACAAAATCGAAAACTAGTTTGAGAAACCGGTTTTTTTAATATCTGCTCTATTTTTTTTCGGTATTTTCCGGGTTTCAATAAGAAAGTTGTGTATGTTTATGTATACACATATATATACTCTATATATATATTTATATGTTTTTATATATATTTATATGCTTTTATATAGAATGCATAAACTTCATATACACTTGAGTATACATATTCATTTATATAAATTTTTTAATATCTCTAAGACACATGCATAAACATAGAAACTAGGAAAACTATATATATATATATATATATATATATATATATATATATATATATATATATATACAGGCAGGAGAGTTCTGCTATCATTTCTTATAAGGATCTAAAAGTATAAACTTTTTTCTCTCCGTCGAAAATTGGAAATTACAAATGTTACCTGTGCTGAAGGATATAACATGTACGAATGTTGTATTTGGATTGGCCGTATCATTTGCAACATTTTTTGCAACCCTATTTTAAAATTTCACCTTGCATGGAAGGTGGACGAATCACGCTCATTTTTCTTTCCCGTGTTTACATTGATTCTTGTGCTTTATGCTTTTGTTTAAGAGATTTCGACGGAAATGTGTGAACTGAACTTACGACATTTCAAATATTAACACATATATTTTCTGTTTATAAACCGATTTTTCGTTTCTTCAAACTTTATATAAGCGAAATATTTGAGTTAAATTTCATCCGCTAATTGCTCTCGAGCTCTATTATACTTTCAACAGACACACATGTGGATAGAAGCATCGAATGGTAGTGGAACAATCACAGCTAAATCGTTTTAGATTTTCGTGAGGACCCAGTATATATATACACACGGAATATATAATATGCCCCAACTTTTTTGATGGTTGATGCAAAAAACAACAAAAAAAAAAAAAAAAAAAAAACAATTACTAACACTGCACTTTGCTATTTTTTTAAAAAGTTTGTAACATGTCATGAGCCTTGGATATTGAAGACCCTACTAAAGATTAATTTTAACGTAAACTTGGAGAATATAACTGCTGCCAGATGTTAATGAGCATATACTATACCTCAGTATCACTTGTGTATTCAGTTAAAAAAAAAATCAGCAGATTGCCAGTAAAATATAATAATTACCTAAGATTATGGCCCGATATTATACTGCTCACTGAGTGACAGATCGTTCTAAGTTCCTAAAATTTTTTATTATTGAAAACTTATGTATTCTTGTTCCATTCCTAAAGATTTTTCTAAGTATGAAAATTGTTTGACGTTTTAAAACATATTTTTTGACAATAAACAGAAATAAATAAAAACATAAAATCTAACCAAATTATTTTAAATTTTAAAAATATTTCAAAATACGCTCTAAATTTACATTTTCTTTATGTTTATATATTTTTCACGAACACCTTTGGTCTTTTATTATATAAGGCCTGTAAAAATAGAACAATTACCTAACAGTGCGATCTAAAAGAAAAATTGTAGGGCAGGTCTAAGATTTCAGAAAATTTAGATAGTGTCAAATTTGAATGCTTTTAAAATGGAAAAAGTGGTGCACATTACTAACTTATATTTTTACTTCTTTAAGCTCATACGCTCACGAAACTTAATACAGGAAATTACTTAGCTATTGTTAAGATTTTTTTTATACCAAATTTAATGCTAACTTTAAAAAGGCATCAAAACAGTTCTTTTTCTCTCTACTTCCTTCATCTCCTTTGATTCTGGCGATAAGCAGTTTTTAAGCATTTTATCCAACAGCAAAAAAAAATTAATATACGAGTATATTACATTTTTCTCCATAATGGTTTCGTTGGTAAAGTGCATGTATTGAATAAAAAATACTTGAGGTGCCAAAGTTCGTGCCATGTTTTTAGAGTTCCTCTTTATTTACATCTTGATATTATACGTCCATGTTTAATGGCACAGTTTTGTTTGAGTGTATGGCTTTAATGGAAGAAAGTATATGTAGTACATATATCTCATCATTATCGTCACCATCACTTTCATATTCACTCACTATTATCATTTATGGTAGCACCTTAAGCGTTGGCAAGAATTCCTTTCATGTGTATGACAATATCATTAAATTGCTTTTGAAATGTCGTTTTAATTCTCAAGGAAGTTTTATTAATTTTATGCATTTGAAATTGCTTGCTATAGAATCTGAATTCTTTTTTGTACAATTTTCATCTCTTCTCTTAATTTTTTTTTTTTTTTTTTTTGCGAAATATTAACGAATATAATGCAACTGATATTTCTTTTATGCTAAAAATTTTTATTACATTAATTAGCAGATTCGTGGTTTTGTCTCTATTTTTAATACAGACATTTGGAAAGTTCAAATTTTTAATTTCAATTACAAACAGTAAATGAAATTTTACAATAATTGAAAAATAGCGTATTTTTAGGGATTGTGCTAAATATTTTAAAAATTGAGGGGTGATTTTCTGTAAAATCTATGATCATTATGAACGAATGAATACCACCAGTGTTACCAGTGTAGCCTTTTTAAGGCTAAGTCAAGACTTTTTGTTTGGATTTTAGCTTTAAAATTTTCGTTTTAGCTTCTAGCTTTTTTCTAGTCATTTTTGTTTTTAAAATTGCTATAAAATGACTAAAATCCTAGTATTTCAACAAAAAAGAAAATAACTTGTTATTTACTATACTAATTATATTTTTACAGAACCATCAATTTAAACGTTTTTGCGTATTTATTTACACAAAAATTTAAATTAATTATACAATAGGCAAAATGATCTAAAGCCAAATCGCTCAAAACAAATATAGAAAATTGTCCATAAAATTCCCATACAAATTTGGTTCATACTTCATATGAAAAATAACCCAAAATTTTGTGGTGAAATTTCGTCATTTTTGGACAATACATTTCATTTTTGATAACATATTTTTAATATTTTGGATGATTTTTCGCTTTTTTCTAATTTTTAAAACATGCAAGAGAAAGTGAAGTAAAAAATCATCCGATTCAGGAAAGTTCGATTTAGTGAAGCAGTGGTTTGAAATACGCCAGAGGAAACCAGAATCCTATTCAGGTCAAAGTTAATATTGTTTTATCGTATAATGCATTTAATTTTCTTACTAGAAAGTGTCATAATGAGGCTGAGTTTTTATAAATATTAAGACATATTTTCACTTTTTAGCCAAAATTTAATTTTTTTATTTTTGGGCAATTTTTTTATTTCTTTTGGGTATTTTTCCTTTGGGTGATTTTTCTATATTTGATCTGGGCGATATTGCTTTGGGTCATTTTGCTGGGAACCTATGCAACATATGTATAACGGAAATTCTTTTCCTATTTCGCTTCACTCCCCAAGTTAAAAATAACAACTAATATTATGGACTAACTAATCTAATTCTTATAATTATTATTTGATATAATTCAATAGAAACTATTTATGAATATAATACTAAAAATTTCTTACAAGAGAGAAAAATCACCCATAAGTTTGGAAATGCTTAATCAGAAAGGAATTATGTTGAAAGATTACTAAAAATCACTTCAAAACATTGGACCATTTTTATATAAAATATAACACAAATTTGTATGGGAAAATTTTTGGGCGAATTTTCAATGGGTAGTCTATATTTTGTTTGTAAATTTTTTGCAATATTTTTAAAAAATATAAAAAACTTATGAGAATGAGAAAAAATAATTTTTTGAATTAAAAAAAATCGGTCCTAAATTTTTTGGGGCATTTACCCTTTTTTAAAGTTCTATTTAACCACTTTTTTTCTCACATACACATAAAAACATTTCTAAATGAGCAATTTTTTAAGTCTACGTTTAATTTTGCGTATTTTTAAAAATATTAAACTCAAAATATCTAATAGTGTACTAAAATAAATAAAGAAATAATTAAAAATTATTTTATTAATTGCCACTGTTAATTAAAAACAAAAAAAAATATATATTTTATACTCTTGCGAACTAAATAAAAGAGTCGTAGCTGTTCGCTTGCTCTTTCCACATATAATTTTATAAGTACACAGCGGGAAAATATGACAGCCTAACACTGTTCAGGCCTTTTTATTCAAACTCCTTTACATATATCACTTTGCCTTTAATTAAAATTCTCCAATTCCTTTTCAAAAAAAAAAATATATATATATTACTAATTCTTTTTCCCTTTTATTAGACGGTAGTAGGGTTTTCACTCGAACAGAGTATTTTCGATTAATCGACAAATTAACATGAAATAATTACTCGATTAAATTTAAATCAATAATTTCGAGTAAAAAATATTCGAGTAATTTATGCCGATTAATCGAATAACTGGAATAAAATTTCTTTCCTTCACTTTTGCTTGAAAACAACTGCTGCAAAATCGTTATTACACGCAGAGAAAAAAGAAGCTTACGGCATTGACACTGCAACAATATTATGTTCTCATTGCTAATTTTCATTAACATTAATAATACTGTATTCATGATAACAATGCTTTTGTTTGCTTTTTTAATGTTTACATTCAAATAAAATATTAATACAGTTGACTACAAAAATTTTATATTTTTGAATATTTCTACAGTCATTAAATATTATAAATTTGTTCCTTATTCTTAAACCATATTTTGGTTTTAAACCATATTTATATTGTTATTCCCACAACAATAAAATGTTACACATAAATATAATATGTATGTTTTTCACAAATATCGTTGATAAATTCATAATTTATTTTTCTAATATATTTTTTTTAATGTTTGCTTTTCAACTTCATTATAATTCTTACTTAGTTTATACAGGTTTTGTTATATTTAGTGTGATTCAAGTAATACAAGATATCGATTAAGTACTATTAAAGAGTTTAGCTAATAAAAAATATCTTTGTATTATCTTGTACAACATATGATGGTACAAAAAAATAAAATTAATTAATGAATAAATAATTATTGATCGTAATGAGATTATATGAAATATGTTATGAGTAATTTTGAATATGTTTTAAAAATTTTTATGGTAAATAATATGATGAAGCCGAATCATAATACGATAAAATCGAATCATAATATAACAAAATCAGAACATAATTTTATAAAACTTGATCATATCATTATAAAATATTTAAATACAAAATGCGAAAATTCGAGTCACAATATGAAAAGTTGGATTATTTTATGATTACAATGTTCATATTTACTATTAATTACGATCACATAGACCAATCATAAAATACTGCTCTTCGATTATGATTCCCGCAACCATGATTTTTCTCACCGTGTCTAGAGAATGATTAAAATCTAAATTCAAATTGTATTAAACAAACTTTAGTAATACTGAGTATGTGTTTGAAATATGTACATTATTGTATAAAGTATAAAATCGTTTTTTAATTTCCAATATTAAATCAAATACATAAATGCCATTAAAAACATAAAAAAAAACTATTGTTTAAAACTTAAGCCATTTGTAATTTATAAATTCGGTTTGGAGGAGATAAAGAAAAAAATCATCTATTGTTTAAAACTTAAGCCATTTGTAATTTATAAATTCGGTTTGGAGGAGATAAAGAAAAAAATCATCTTTTTATATTAAATTTTCCGTAAAAAAGATTTTTTACTTCATTTGAAAAACATATTGTTGCTCTATGTTTATTTGCTTCCTCTTCGAAAATTTTTGTAAATAAGCTACGAAAATTATTTTTATTTTTGGAATTAGCCAGATTTCGTAATCAAAGGTAATCAACCACATACAAAAATTAATTTATATTCTGTTGTTGATAAGCATTTCCTTTGAAATCTCTAAATCTGTCTAGTTTCTGTATTGAGTTTTTGCTAAACAATACACTTAATAAAATTTGTATATATTTTCGTTACATGCGTCAACCGTTTTATATTCAAAATATTGGCTATAGGATCGTGTTATGGTATTTTGAGGTCGAAAAATTGGAGTGAATACCACTCCTATTTAAACCCATCTCCCGATAAATGTGTCATATAGTTGAGTTTTTCGAATATGCAATAAGTTTCCTAATTGTATCTTATTTCTTCCACTGCAGATATCAATTGGCTCCAGTTAGTATTTTATATGTGTCAGTTGTCATGGAAAGTTTTTAGGTCAACTAGGAAATGTGTCTGCATTCGGAGTAAATATTGAAACAAGACTTCAATTTTATAATTTAAATTTTGTAAATACCTTCATTTGCATTAAAATTCAAATAAAATGTATAAAATAAGATATTTAAAATTATTTTTTTTATTGGATAGGCCTAATAATATGAATACATATTTTGGTATTATTCGAACCAAATTATTTTTAAAAACAGTTGTGACTACCAAAAAATACCGTTATCCCAAACTAATTATGAGATATTACTCACAATTGACTAAATTCGATTGACAAAAAATTCGGTTGCCACAACGAAACTGGGGAAACTTTCGGGAAATTTATCTGTCTATTAGTAGTTGTAATAACTAAATAATATTTTGGTTGGGATTTAAATGCAGGATAACATTTTATGATAAAAAATGTAAGGGAATATTTTTTCGTGGACAGACCTTATTTAACATTTAAATATGAATATAATTATATTTGAAACGAAAATTACTAACTTTGTTAAAAGTTAAGTTATTTTACTCCTTCTAATGTATTACATTTGGCTCAAATTTAACTAATTATAAAGTTATGAATTATTTATGTGTTAAACTTATTTCCATGAGAAATATATGAAAAGGGGAACATAAGAAAAATAGATTTGTTTGAAAATTTATTAAAAAAAGATATTGAATAAGATAGATTATTAAAATGCCTTATTATAGCAAAAATCGATTTATGTTTGAACATTCTTCATAAAAATTTTATAAAATTAAAAAAAGGTATAAAACAATATAATATTTCCTTTTGAAAACTACACCCTTATTTCCTAGGGTTGTATTCATGAGAGTCGATATCTTTTCTGACACGTGTGAACTAAGCATTAAGGTAGTTTTTCTACTTTGATTGAAGCACCTTCGATGTTTATACAATTTGATGTTTGCGCATATAACACTAGCGTTTTTTTTCGAATACCGCACAGTGGGGTTGAATCGAAATTTTTTCAAAATAAATCTGTAACTTCTAATTGGCTAACTCACATATTAAACTTTAAGGTAGTGTAGTTTTTGTTCTGTAAAAGATATTGACTTCAATCTTTTTTTATATGATTAGGAATTATGTCAGCTAGACAGGAGAGTTTATTAAAAGAAAACAAATCTATAGTTTTTTGATTTTTGGACTTAAAGTAAATTTTTTTGTAAAAAAATCTTTTTTGAAGAAACTATAAATATTTTGTTTCTAATAAAATGTTTGTGATGTAAGATATTACCTTATATTTTTCAATTAGCACAATTGCTTCATTTTAATAAATATATTAAAGTAAAAATAAAATAAAAGAAATAGTGAAAATAAAATTCAAGTAAGATTTTTTTTCTCATTTAAATTTCTAATTCATTCAATCATCTACTTAATTGATTTATAAGTTTTTTAATTGTTCTGTTTTTTTGATTTTTTACAGTTATTAATAATTGATATAATCATTTTGGTGAGAGGTGCAAATTTAAATGAGTTATTTTGGTGATTCATGACTTTTGTTCTATGTAATTATTGACTTTATCAATCAAAATGGTAAAGTGTAAAAAAAATTTAAATTTTTATAAAAAGAATCCCACAGTTCCCAAAAAACTATGGAAAATACTAAAGCTGGATTTTTTCTTAACTTTGCCCATAAAAACAACATTTGTCGTATGCCCTATGAGTCACGATTGGAAACCTTTTTAGAATTCATTGAAGATTCCGCAACTGCATTCTGTTTGTACATGCAGGCTTTGGGATTTTTCGAAATTTCGATGTAAAATAGGTCGAATTCGGCTAGCCCAATTCGATAGTTGGTCTGGTCTTTAATTTTAGTATCAGTTCTATAAAGATATCTTTCAAAAAAGTATAAAATTATTATATATTCTTAACGAAAATTTTATTTCAGAGAAAAAAGAGTGTAGATGCTTTTTCGCAAAAAAAAAAATCATAATTTTTCAATTTCGAAATCGGTTACTTTTGGACTCGTAAGTGATGTTGATTTTTGCTCGATACATAATTTTATTTTTTAACTAACTGGGTAAAAATTTTAGAAAATCGGATAAAAATATTTGGCTATACATTTTAGATCTTTTTTATGGAGAGATATTTTCTTGCATTTTCCTCCAGTTTTAATTTCACTAAAATCGGTTAAGCAGTTGTTAAGAAATTTAAGATTAAAAGAGAATATCTAGTTCTTTATATCATTTTATATGAAAATGCGGTTGTTTTTTGAATCAGTTTTACTTATAAAAAAATTTATAAGCACAAAGTAAAAATTATGGCTAGAATATTTTTTAATAAATCATTATTTGGTTGTAACTAAAATTTTATATAAAAAAAAAATATTAGACTTTAACATTATGTTTAATTGATTGAAAATGATTTTAAAACTAATACAAAAAACAAAAACATTTTTTTGTATTTTGACAACTTCAGTATAATAAAAAATAAAATTATTAGAAATGGGGAAATCAAAAACTATGAAATCCAAAATTTGAAGACATTCGGAAGTAAGTTATTCCCATTTCCTTATAGATATTCCTAATAACGATTAAAATTTATGTATCTTTCAGACAATAAATGTATTCTAACTTATAAAATAACTATACGTATGTAATATTGTTTTATTATCCCATATTCATATTATACTGTGAGTTAATTTAGTAATGTTTGTCCTTAGAGATAGCTGCAGGAAAAGTTTTTCGTTTTATGTTCTTTTCATCCGGATTTTTCTGGTTGTCCGGGCTTCATGAATAGTTTTTGTGCTTTGAATTATCATAAAGGAATCACTTTATATCGTCCGTAAAAATTCGATGCAAAAAAGATTTTTTTTGTGCCGTATTTCAGATATGCTAAAACTGCTTATTACGTTTTTTGGATGAACCCAGTGCTTTTACATGTCTGGAAACTATTGTTTCATTTACACACAACAATTCTGCAAGCACTTCCTACAGACCTAGAAACTTTGTATCAATCTCCAATTCTTTATTTTTAAACATTTTTGGATGGCCAGAACACTCCTTATCATGCACATAGAAATCAATAAGTAAGTTGTTGTTAATAGGAACTAATATTAATTTTTTTTTTAGGTCGATTTGGTAATTTATAAAACGTGAAAGAAACGTCAAAGGATCAGCATTTTCTTATTGCTTCTTTTTTATTTATATGTATGTGTATTAAGACACACTATTATTTATGAATAATTTTTACTAACTATAAAAAATACTGACATATACCGCATTGTTCCATGAATCTTATCCGAATTTACATAAACATTTTTGGATTATTTTTTCGCAATTTAATTGTAAAATATGCAATATTTAGGAAAGTATAAATTTTTATTAAAAATGTTATTGATTTAGAAATAAATATTGTTTATTTTTTCGCAATTTAATTGTAAAATATGCAATATTTAGGATAGTATAAATTTTTATTAAAACTTTTATTGATTTAAAAATAAATATTGTTTAAATATCTACTAAAAACTAAATAATATTTTTAATTGTTTTACTTAAAATATAAAAATATAAAAATTTACAAGTAGTAAAAATATTTTAATAAGAAAAAATATTTTTTTTTTTTCAATGAACCATTTACGAATTTGCATATTTGATTTTACAAATTCAGTTATATTTCAGTGATTTTAGTAAAAAATATAATTGTTTTTATCAATTTAGTATTAGAATATTAAATTTTTTTTTTCTGTGCAGATAAAAAAACATTTTAATAATACCCAGGATAATTTTGTGAACAGGTTCCAAGTTTATCAATTCTAGAACAGGTTACACTAAAACCGATTCTTCAAGAACCAATAACATTAGAATCGGTTGATTTGGACAAAAGATGACAACTTTTATGTTTATTTTGTTCTTTATTTAAATACTAAGGACAAAAAATTTATTTTTTATAATAACTAAAGCTTTTTAATGTTTATTTTATTTTTTACTTAAGAAACAATAAACGAAAATTATAATTATTATTCATTCGGTTGTAAAATAACCTGCAAATATACTATATTTAGTTATATATTATTTCTGTCCTCTAATAATTCTTTTACTTCTTCATCTAAATACCGATGTTCTATTTTCCATTGCTTTCGCATTCTAGAGATGAGTGGTTCTGACGTTGCCAGTAATATATTAAATAAATCTTTATTTGTATAATTTCGTGATATTTTCCTGGTATTGTGCTCTCTATAAAATCTGTTATCCTTATTCCTTTTTTTCCTGAGATACCTCTGATAGATCTCCAAGTTATACTAAATGATGTTTAATGACATCTTTCCCATAATAAAAGATTTTGTGAACTATTGCAGATATATTTCTTCATGGATATTTGGTTGTACATATATTAGTACAGTTTCCTTCGCATAATCAACTATTTTTTTAGCATCAATATATTCATTGCACACAAGTACATCGATATTTTTTTTTAAAATCTTGAAATTAGATTTATATCAACACTTGTTATTTCAAATGTTCTTTCGGGATCGTATTGCCTGATATATTATTTTATATATGGAGTTAATAGTTTGCGAGTAATGATAATTTACTTCGGATCAAATTTAAAGAAATCAGTTTTTTTTATACAATAACATAGATAATAATAACATGTCACGCCCACAATTACCAAAATTTTATTCTAATTTTTTGGACATATTAGTTTCAATATATTTACTACTGAATGACATTAAAATTTTGGAAATCGATGTTAACAAAATATTTGATTTTTGGCCTATGAAATAAATTTCTGGGCCACCGTGTGTCGTCGATTTAGTTTTTTACTCAGTGGGTGCCCATCCTGTTAAAAGAAAATAAGTGACATTTTCTAGTGTAACTATTGTATTTTAATCTGTTGTCGTCTATTTAGTTACTACAAGTACTTGATTTACCTGAAACTAAATTTTATTATTTTATTTACATTTAAATTTTAAACGCTTTAAATTAATAAAAATTTAGTCCTTATAATGGTTATGATTATTTATAAAATAATCATTTGCAGTATCTTATAGAGATAATTTGTATTTGTATATTTCAATTTTTTTTCAATCAAGTTTCGGAAAATAATAACTTCTTAATATATAAATGTAGAAATACAAGGCAATTAATTAGAATAACTTAATATTACATAAATTGTTTTAACTAATAATTAAATCTCTTACAATTACCTTAGTATGTAAGCCACAAAGCATTTTACTGGTAATCGTGCTAGAAATATTATTTTTTTCTTCTTATTAAAGGCAAAAACAATTTATATAAGCAATTAAGTTAAAATACATTAACCAAAAATATACATAGTATAAAGAAGAATACATTTTAACCTGTGAAATTAACGTTAAACACTCTAATAAATACTTAACAAATATTTGCGTAATTTTGTTGTACAATATTATTAGGGTTTGGGGTTTCCCATAATATTTCCTTTCCCGAGAAACGGGAAAGAAAAAATCAATTTCCCGGGAATTCCCGGGATTTTAGGGAATTTTTTAAAACTTTAGTTATAAGAAAAAGATAATTTCTTATAAAGAAAATTATATTTTATTAAATAAAATAAAACGAAACGTTATAAAATATAATAAATTAGCGAAAAATGAAATAATATAAAAGTATAACGCTATTTCTAAGATTAAAATATTTTTAAATATTTTATACAAATAATCTTTGAAGGCTTCTGTTAATACTTTTCCTTATATTTCACCAAATATTATAACAAATATTTCTTAGATATCATATATTATTACTACTTAAGATATAAGGCTGATTTAAGCCAATTATGTGCTATAGTTTAGTTCTAGCAATTAAGCAATTTTGTATTTTTCTATTAATAAATTAAAATTTTAATATAAGTTTTATACAAGTAAAATTAGTGCCTTTTGTTATTTATGTTAAAAACTGTGTACAGATTATTACGTTATTGTATTTTTGTGCTAGAATTTTTTAAAAATATATAGTAATCATTGGATAAATTTCATTATAAATAGCTTGCCATTTATTTTCACTTTATTTCTCTAACTTTCATTATTGTTATTTTTTTTTCAATTCTTACTAAATTAAACATAAGTCTGGAAAATACTAAAATTGGTTTACAACAATGTTTTTTGGATCAATCGTAGTGTTCAGAAATCTGATGAAAGTAATCTCATATACGTATGAATGCAACATAACATTAGTTTTTTATAAATATTTTTATGTTTTAATATTTACATCTAACATTTATATATCCTTTACTTGGATAAGAGATGCTGTTTCAAAAGAAAATGTTGCATTAAAATGAAAAATTTAACAACTTATTATTTTTTTATAATAGTGGGTATTTTCGAAGTTCAACTTATTTAATATTCATTTTAACAAATCTATAATAAAACTAAAGTATCTAAAATTTGAATATAAAATTTGACAAAACAAATTTTATTTAAAATTTCATGTGAAACTTGTAAGTAAATTCATTAAGCCATAGAGATACAAGTTCATACATATATACCTGATAGAAAAGAACCTAAATCAATAACATTAACATTCCTCTTAGATAACGTTCTAGTTGTAAGTACCATGTTTAGGGCAAAATGTTTGCTATAAAATTTTAAAACTACGAGAATATTTATTTTCCCATTTTCTCAGAAAAATTAAAAAAAATACGGGAATTGCCGAGAGTATTTTAAGGAGAAATCCCGCGATTTCCCGGACCCCAAACCCTAATTATTAGGTAAAACAGCATTACACAATAAAAAGGAAGTAAGATAGAAAGAAAATTATAAAACGAGTTTTGTTTTTTTTTTTAACTTTTTAACTTTCCAAATGAAAAGATTGTTTTAGAAAAGCCTACGTCTGAATTTACAAATATAAAATAACCTACATATTGTTAGGTTAATATAGAAAAGGCGCATCACGATTTTTTTTTTTTTTTTTTAAATTTCGTTTTCAATGTATTCTTAAAAAATTTTGTGCGTTATGACTGCAAATAACTGATTTATAGGAATTTTGAAAGAAAAAAGCCCCAATTCATTTGAAGTTTAATTTATTATTTTACTTTTTTCTAAGAAATTTCCCAAGATTTATAATGAAAATAATTTTTATGATATATTCGCATATCAAAATATTGGTTGCTCTTATGTTCGAGAATGTTTGTATTAAAGTTTTTAATAAAAAGAATTGTTGAAAAGGAAATTGTGGCTCAAATAACGTAATAACGTAACGAAAGGTAAATAAAAAAGTGAATAGAAGGTGAGAAATATGTGTGTATTTCTATATGTGGTCTTTGTAACAAACCTGCAAGGAAACTAAGGAGCCATGTTCATCCCAGTTTTTCAACAAGAGTACTAGTTGCAATATGATTACTTTTTAAATTTCTAAAATATTCTTAAAGTGTACTCATCAATTCATTCAGGTAAAAATATACACTAATGAAATTCTCTAATCAAAAATATTATCTCAAAATTTAAAAAAAAGTACTTTAGGCTTCTTATATGAGCCATCAGGAATAATTAATTTGCCACCAGTTTGATATTATTTTTATGAAAATTTACTTTATAAAATACATTTTTTTTAATTCTTTTGAAATAGTCTAGTGAAACATTAAATTTTGTTCATTAAAACATCAATTATAGATTAGTTTATTCCAATTTTAAATTAATAAAAAACCCCTATCTAAGGTATCATCCTAAAAAATAGAAAAACTCAAAAATAAAACTTGTTATTAATATCGCTCCTTGTTTTGAATTAAAACTGCATACTAATTTTTTTTAATCTAAATTTTCTTAGTCTTTATTCATTTTATTTTCGTTCTCCTGTAAAATTACGAAAAGTTGAGATACGCCTTTTCTATATTAAGCCATGTGTGAGCTTAAAAGGATGCTGTTAATCGCTGTTTATGCAGAGTCTCTAGTTATAAAATTAATTATTCGTAATAATTGGAGTTAAAACAAAACTATGAGAAATTTTCTGAAGCACTTATTGTACTAGTTATAGTACTACGTATATTTTTAAAACTTTTCAAGTTGAAATTTTATTATTTTTGACATATCTATTTAGAGGTTTTAGATCTCTTCTATAAATCCAGATGCAAATTTACAATATTAAAATTAAACAAACTCAAATATATAAATATGTATGTGTACATTTATTTATTTTCTTTCTATTTAATAAATTGAGCTAATCTTTGTGACAGTTCCATTTCACGCATGAATAAATTTCCAACACACGCTTTTATTTTTATAGTTATTTATACACAGCGCTACCATTGAAAATTTTTAAAAAGTATCCAAAAGAAGGGGATTTCATAAAATAAAGTCGCCAAAAAGGGGATTTTTTGAAAGAAAGGGGTGAACTGTTGCAATACTTAAAAGACTCCTCAAAATTTATTTGTTTGATAAAAAATATTGTATTTAAAAAAAACTACTAAATTAAATTTTATTAGTAAGAAAATAATTTATTTGTAATAATTTTTATTATTGTAAAAAATTCTCTTTTTATTAATTAATCTTCACTCGGACTCTAGTTTTACAAATTCCCATCTAACAAATTTAGGAATAAAAGCATGGATTCACAGGGATTGACCTTAAGCCTATTGGACAATTTATTTTTCATTAGTGATAATTTAGCAAAGAGATATTCCGCGGTGACACTGCTGTAAGCCAAGGTAGAAATATATATTAGGATCAAAGCATCCATCAAATCTATTTTTTAATTTTCACAAAGATTCGGCATTTAATGTCTTAAATAGCTGCTTATAAACTTTATCATTTGTTTTAGCTTTTTAACAGTATTGGTTCATTTAAAATTATCCGGGGTCTCTAAAACATCACTATATTTTAAAACAATCTTAAAATAATTAATTTCTTTTTTGGATTTAATATAAAATGGGTAAAGATATTTCAAACAACTTAGATTTTCGCCATTTAACACATAGCCTTTAAAAGTCTCCATTTAGTTCCATTTACAAAGGGGCAAAAAAAGGTGGCAATTGGTGACTAAAGTCACCAAACGGTGACGTTGCACATATATAGTTAGAATAACATTTTCGTTAATTATTGAATTTTATATACTCTATTTATATATACACAGATTTATCTATTTTACAACTTTTGTGATATTTGTAAAGTTTGTAAATGTTTTTGTATACTAGATTTAATATACATAAATAGAAATATCTAAAAATGTGTATATACTAAAATTGTTATGTGTGTAGGTATATACTGAATGACATAATTTTTTTACTTAGATTGATCGTAACATGTTTATAAGCAACGGGGTAATTCCAAGATCATCTGCGATTTTAGTAAAATTCAGTATATATAATCTATTCTTTCATGTGCTTCATGTGGCTATTAACTTATACCATATAGCTAACAGTTCATATTCTATAAACCTCTAAAGTTATACAAATTAAAGCTTGAATAACTTTTATGTGCATTATCAGAATTTAATATCACTTAAAAGGTCTGAGATTCTTTACCATAAAGTCATAACAACTGAGCAATTTTCTGGTGCAAGTACTTCTAAAGTGAAAAATATTTTCTAAACTTGGATATCCTGAAAACGGGTCATTTAGTTTTCATTAGTTTTCTACATGATGATTAAAATCGATTTTTCGTTAAAGTCTAAAAATTTCAAAATGGAATATTAATGGGATCAGAAGTTACAAAAATTTTTCTTTACTAACAAATTTTCTTTTAGATACTAAGTAGTTTTTAGATATATTGATGTACGTATTCAAATTTTAATATAACATATCATTATTTATTAAAAAAAGTCGAATGTATAGCACATTCCTGATACCGAAAAATATTTTATATTAATTTAGACGTTTCAGGAATACATTAACAGATATTTAACCCGTTGTAAGCCACTTTAAAAAATCAGCTGAATTAATTGTGACGTTTTTTAAGATATTTCTTTTAAATTTAATACATGGTGTTACAAAGGTAAAATCATACTGAAATCTATCATGATTGGTTCATTATTTCACTTGTAGTCCATACAAATAGTGGCTTAACTCATTTAATGTCTGAAATATGTCGTATTTATTTAAATTTCAGCACTCGTAATGTTTGTACAAGTACATATCATTGTAGCAAATTTTATAATGATCGGTTCATAATTGAGCATATCATATTCCACTACCTAAAAATTACTTATTTTATATTTTTTATTAATGAGTTGGATATAATTAAAAATAATCATTTCACAATTTCACAATAATTAGTCCATAATTGAGCATGGTTTCTATATAATCCCCATTTCTAAAAATCAATTAAAATTTCATAAATCTCACTCAAATTCAATGTCGTGATAAAACTTAACACAAGTCTATCTTATACAAGTATAGATCGCTCCATTAAATTTCATAATGATCGGCCCGTTATTGACCACAGCTCCCATATAATTCACATTCCTAACGTGCATAAATCTCATATAATTACCAATATAGAAATAAATCTCATGTAAGCAGTGTTACCACTTTAGCTTTTTCAGGCCTAATTTTAGCCTTTTTATTTTCTTTTTAGCCTCAAAATTTGTGTTTCAGTTTAAAATTTTTTCTTAAAATTGATTTCATACGGCTAAAATGTTAGCAATTCAACAACGAAGAATATAGTTTCTCATTTGATATAACTTATTTTAATTTTACAGAACTATCTCTTTAAGCATTTTTGTGTATTTATTCGCACAAAATAACCGAGATTATTCATATTTAACAAAAATTTTCGCCTGCGTCGCTTCATTTTCTAAATTACATATAACTTTATTCATCATACAGACTTACTTATTGATTGTTATAATTATTTCTGACATACTTCATTAACCATGGATACTACTTATGAATATAATTTAAAATATATTTATTAAAACCGAAGAATCACTCAAATATTTGGAAATGTTTATTCAGAAAGAATTATAGTTCTAAAATGTCGACAATTGACTTTAAAAAAAATTTTTCATTAGGCCATTTTGCTGGCAGCAGTTCTATGTTTTATTTACAAACTTATTACAATATCTTAAAAAATTCGAAAACTAAAAATAAGTTTTACAACTAAAAAATGTTAGCTTTTTCCTGGCTTTATTTTTTAAGATATGTAGCCTTTTTTGGCCTTTTTCAAAGTTTTTTCTCACCTCCTGGCAACACTGTATATTAGCTTAAATTATCACAATAAATTTAATAAGGATTGTTCCATAATTGACCTCTACTGCACATCACAACTATCCAGGATCTTAACCAACACTGCTTGCTTTTATCCTTTACAATTATTTTTTATACTAAATTCAAAATATAAGTATCAGAACATTTAAAATGATATAGATTTGTTAGTTAAATTATACTCACCACTATAGAAGAACTGCTGTAACTTTTGACCACATTGAGGTCCCATTTTGAAATTTTTACACTATAATGAAAAATTGATTGTTAATATTAACATCATTTAAAAAAATAATGAAAATTAAAACACCCTTCTTCGGGTTGTCTTAGGATAAGGGATATTTTTTCATTTTAGAGGTCCTTACGCTATGAACATGTGTAACTTTTATAGTTTTATGATAAAGAGGAATAGTACTTGACACTAAGTTTTTTAAAATCGGATAATGAACACAAAAGTTATTCAACCTCAAGTTCATTTTTGACAAAAGTTCCCGAGGAGTCTCAATTTAGAGGTACATGAAATATGAACCGTAAATGATACGAAACTAATTTATATGCGTTAAAATGCATTATGACATGTTTACTTTAAACCCCAAATTTAAAAAAAAATTAATATGTAAAATTTTTAAAACTGTAATTTTGGATCCAAATTTTTTGGACTTACCTAGATTACAAAATTATAAAACTTTAGATTCATTCCATTTAAAAGCAAATAGCTAGTTTTTAGAATAATTTTATCAAATGGTTCGCGAAATATAACGCATTGAAAGTGTAAAATAGCTAAAAAAATTAAAAAGTTGTGTACACATAATTACAAGTATCTTTTAAAATACTAATGGCACGAGTTTCATTGTAGTGTTGTATTAAAGGTATCAAAATTATCACTAATATGACGTACAACATGACTTTTTTCTCAACATTACAATGGTCGATATTTGGCGATTCATAGTTCGCGGATAAATTTAATTTAAATAACATAAATTGTCTTTACAAAACACGAACATCTTCCAAAATATATATGTTGTAATATTCATTGCGATCTATAGTTAAAGGTAATAAAATAATCTTTAAAATTATACCTGCAACATGTTTTTTGTACTGAATTTGGAGTTGGTTTTATTAGTTCAATGAATTGACCGCTCTTGTTAGCTCACTTCACTCAACTGAACTAACTTGCTCTGTTTGTTCATTCGTTCAGTAGACTTTCAATGAAACAACTTTTTATGCGATTTATTTTTAGTAAACATTTCCCAAATTAAAAGCCAACTGAGCGAATGAGCAAAAAGAGCGACCTAGTTCAACATGTCTTTCACATTATAAGTTATTTTTTTTTTTTTATAAACATACAGAAATTAGACACTGATAATAATAAATTTAATATGTTGAATGGATCTTTTTATATACAACGCTTCAAAAGTGTAAGCGAAATTTCAAAATGAAAGAAATGAGCGCAAAAGAAAATTGCTCATACGTTTTGCAATAACAGCTCAGTATTAAGCTGAAAGCACTTAGAAAAATCAATGATTCACTTCGCTCAATTGAGTGAATCGTTCAATTGAACTAGTTCGGTTTTGAACTACACAACTGTAGCTGAATTGGAATAGTCGTTATTTCGCGGTCGCTTTAAAAATGGTATTTTTAAATTCCTGAAAAAAAAATATATTTGCAGTGAATATCGTGCTGAGACTCCTAAAACCTTTCAGATATTGTTTTAAAGTCAATTTTATTTTTAATTATAGACCACAATGAATATCGTATTACAAATATGTATTCCAAAATATTCATATTTTTATAAAGACAATTTATATTATTTTCCAGGTATTGTAAATCTCGAACCAATGCGGAATTCATGCTAAACTCCGCATTTGCATTACCAGTCTTAATTTTAGTATACTTAACAAATTTAATTAAATTTCGATAATTTTTCAGTTTGATTACAAACGAAACAATACGGATTGAAATAAATATTTCCAATTTATTATGACATTTTTTGTAATAATTTATAAACTATTGCATGCCCAAAAATGCCACTTAAAAAAGGTATAGAAAATATTTTCTCCATTAACATATATTTTTAAAAAAATTAAAAAAACCCTTCTTTTGAGATATTTACCCGTAAACTATAAATCGCGAGATGTGGAAAATTTTAATGTTGTGAAAAAGTCATGTTGTACGTAATATTAAAGATAATTTTGATATCACAATGAAACTTGTACCGTTAATACTTTGAAAGATTTTTGTAATTTTGTATATGCAACTTTGTACATATTTCACAATTTCACATTGATTGATGAAATCAAAACCACTTGATAAAATTATCTGAAATTTTGGTTCAATTCAGATAATTTTATCAAAACCATCCTAATTTTGATAAGTATAACGATTGTACTGAATATCATTAAATTCGGAGATTTTTCAAATTTGTAATTTTTCATGTTGGTTTTAAATGGAATGTATCTCTAACTGCTTTCAGTATGTTTGTGGAAACTCTTAATAAATACTCAGACATGCATAGGATTCTTTTAAATATGGGAGAGCTAAACCTTGATAATCGCATCAAAAGTATATTCGTTTCAGCGGTGCCTGGGTGGAAAATTCTCATACGGTTTTTAAGACCCAATTCGATAAAAAAAAACTCAAAACTGTTTTAGACAAAATTATTTTTAACCCTTATTAAGGTGCTGAAGATGAATGTAACTTTTTAAACCTTTTTCTACATGGAGCTTAAGTGGTCTTCATATAGCTTTCATTTATTTTTTTAGACACTTAGGAAGACCACACAAATAATGAGCACTGACAAGCTGAATAATAGAAAAATATTACTATTACTATTATTATTATTATTATTATTATTATTATTATTATTATTTAATTTGACTTCAATTCCATAGTACTGATATAAAATTGCAGGTAGAGTATATTTTGTATAAACAAAATTTCTTTCCAAATCTATTATACCCACTTGGCAAGAAATAGGTATCTTTTTCGCAAAAAAAATCTATCAAGAAAAATTTCATACTTTTATTGAAATATTTGTATAAATTTCGGTCCATTTTAAATTACTTTGATTTCTTAGGGATTCGTCACGACCACCACAATTAAGGGCTAGAGAATAACAATATTTATATAAATACATTGAGGATTTAGTTTTGAACACACTTAGTACAATTTAAATTAATTGAAATATAATTAAGCTTTTAGATAAGGTTTCATTTTTTATATATATTTAAAAAAAATTAGATGGAGTACTTAGAAAGTTGCTCTTAAAATGACAAATTTTAAAATTTCACAATCTCAGTATTTAATTTTTTTTTTTTTTTTGCTTAAGTTTTCTCATTTTTCTTCTTGATTTTACATTGTTCAAAAAAAAGCACATGCTTAAAAATTGATTTTCAAAAGGAGTGCATGCATTGCTCCTTGTCTCAAGTCCATTATATACGTTTATTGCAAAATTCTAAAAAATAAACCATGATTATCTTTAAACAAACATGGTATTTGACACTTGTCTTTAATGTGTTTTTTTTTTCTTATACAACATACATCCGTTTTCTACTGGTTTTTACATGTACAGTGTTGCCAAAAGTTATAGTATCAAGTTCAAAATTTTCGTAAAATATCTTTCATATTTTAAGTTTTTTTTATCTAAAAAACAATTTTGTTTGTTCTCTTTTTAGTGAAGAATTTTTGTACAAAACGTTAACTGCAAATGAAGGAATTCAACTAGAATTAACTCTTACATAATAATTATATCATTTCTTATTGCATTTTCCAAGTTATACTAACATTTTAATAAGAAAGGACTTTTAATTATTTAAACCAGATTATAGACTTATGGAATGGAAAGTTAGGAAATGCTGTTTTACCGAATAATCCGGATTATAAATTTTATTCTATATTCATGAAATTGCTCACAAAATTTTCTCTTTTAATACAGCAAATCAAATTTTTATTCAAGTTCGCATTTCTAACTAAGTAAATAATATTCGTATAATATTAAGAAAAAAAACAAGTTAGAGTGCTTTATTCGGCTGTGCCGAAACTTATATATATTTTACCCTTGTTGAGATGTGTTATATGAAAATTAAATACCTTATATTGGATGTAATTACAAATATATTTACCCATACTATATTATTATATTGTTTATGAATAAATCTCATCTGAATGGCTGAAAATATTTTTATAAATTTAGACATACAGATAGAACCAGTGCCAGAGCTGGTTATAGGCTTTATTTGATCTCGATTGGAAGTCATACCTACATTTAAAAAAAAAAATCTATTTTTTATTTACATGAACTATGACGTTCATATAGTACTTGCACTGCATAATTTTATAGATTATGTTGGATCTTGATCGGATGCCACGCCCATATTTTATGCCCACTTTCTTTGAACTTTCAAACGGAATAACCGATCAGCTTAAAATCAGAACAGGTAGTGTAGTACCCCATATAAAGCAAATATTCATTAATGCATATTGAAATAACTATTACAGAAAGAACCCTTAAATTTCGTGCGAACTTTTATCCTGTCATATTGCATTGATTAAATGAAACTAGGACGGATAGATCCAAGGGGAGTGGCAACAACCATACAAAGAAAATATAAATTTTCTCATCTAAAGGACTATTACATTGAAAGCCTTAAAAAAATTGAAAAGCAATTGTCATATTATATTTCGAATGGATTCAGGGGCGCTGTTAGCTCCCATAAAAATCTGGTATGTAACAAATTTAATACATTGGAATTTAATAAAAGTTTTTTTACATTTAAGGAAGATATAATCACTTCGACACTGAACATAAATTTTATAAATGTATGACAATAGTAAATTTTTTTAAAATTTGGTAATATCCTATTCGGGTATATGATGGAGCTCGATTTCGAAAACGTATCAAATTGAAGTCGAAAAAAATTTATGATGTATTTATTTTTTCGTTATCCTTATTGATAAATATTACAGTAAATTCAATTTTTTTTTTTTCAGATTTTATTATAAAATTTTAAATGTTCCACGAAAATTATTTCCTTGGTTTTCAATTGTGCTGTATGCGAGTTTAAAAAGTGCTAGATCTAGCATTATAAGCGCTAAAATGGTAACACTGCACATATGTATATGTAGTATATGATTTGATTTTATTTGCCTTAATTTTGCTGTTGTTTTTATGTGTGGTTGCGCTGTCACTGATGCAAGAAAATATTTTTTCCTGTTGTTATATTAACTTAGTTATTTCAAATTTATTCTCGGTTTGTAGATATTTTACACTTCTATTTTGTCATGCCAAAGAAATATTCCATTGTAAATTCATGGTGCTTCTTCGTAGTGGTATACGTAATATGAACAACAATATCACCAGCAAAAGTGGCAGAAGTAAAAGCACCAGCAGCAATAACAATTAATTATAAGAATAGAAGCTGCATCAGCAACAAGGACATTATTGTTAATAATAGCAGATACATACAAACATTCTGATTTACAACAACAATTATATCAAACAGTGGGATTTATTTGATAACATTTAAATTATTTATATTTTTTATATCATAATTACGAGTATATTTATATTTATATTTAGGAAAAAGTACATCTATAGCCATAAATGTTTCATCATGTCTGAAGTGAAAAGCCTTGCACAGTTAGATATTAAGGTACTTGCTTACAAATTTAGAACTTTAATGGTCTCACTGTTCGTCACAGGCTTATAAACTGTAATAAGGATTTGTAAGTATGTCTAAGTTAATATTTATTACGAAGCATACATATATTCAACACACATACACTGCTCGTGATAAGGATACAACCAGCTTAGTTTTAAATAAAAAATCTATAATTTTTAAACGGAGAAACATTGATGATTCCAACTTTTTAAATAAATAAAATATTTTCCAAATGATTTTATAAATACAAAAAGAAGGTTCAAATGAAAAATTCGTCGGTTTTTCTTGTGTCATCAAGATAGAACTATCTATTAATTGTCGAATAAATCAAGGAAGAATACAATTTTCATATTAAAAAAAGGATTTTATTCCAATTATTTAGGCTAAGTATTAAGTGAAAAGTGTAAGCTTTTACTTACTTCTAAAATACCATTTTTTTATTGACTCGCATAGGGATTTTAATTATTCAAGCGAAATTTCGGCCTATTCTAAATTCACGTCCTCAGTATGCTCATTCATACTTAGTGTTGTACACTCTTCTTGCTGTATAGATTTTACAGGTTATCTAATCCTAAATATTCTCATTAACATTAGAGATAAATCAGTGAAGCGTCTAACTTAAGACTTCATAATAATAACTGGAAATCTATGATTTAACCGCATGTACCATGTGTAGCTTAGACTGCACCGAAATATGAAAAAAAATGAATTTGATCGTAACTTCCCTAGAAATATTTCATTCGGTTGTAAAACGATATTCTGTTGAATATTATTGAAGTCGGATATCGTTAACGAGTGCCGTAGCTCGCCTAAAGTTTGTATGATGAATTTATATGGAGTAGAAATGATTTTTTTACATATTATAGAAAACTTTTGCTATTAAGTACCTTGGTTTGGAACAAGATGTTAACAAATCATGATCTATTCATAATTAGATTACAAACAAGATATAAAAAGGAAAAAATCGGTTAACAAATGTTAAAGTTATTACGAATTCCCCAGACCGCTGTATTGTTGACCACTTGGGTAAGGAGTGTACCTACAAATTTTTCAGTTTTTGAGTAATGTTTAAATGAAATCCCATTTTCAATTAAATTTGAATCATAATTACCATAATTTTTACAGAGTAATTCAAATGGTTAAAAAATAGTGATTTTTTTTAAAACTGTTTCATAACTCCAATTTCAAACTTTTAAAAACTTTGTTAAACAAATTTTAAAAAAGTTCAAATAAATCTATGCAGGTAAATACACAACTCTATAATAAATAAAATTAAAAAATAATTTGGTCAGTACCATGTATGGCTATGCCGTACCTGGGATTTGAATTGTACAGTTTTTTAGTTATAAAGTTAATTTTTTTTTTAGGGACGACATTCAAACTAAACAGAATTATTACGGAATAAGTTAAAACATATCTCAAAAAATATATTTTAAAGTTTTTAGGAAAATTGGACAAAACTTACCTTTGAAATAAGAAAGTCAAATGTCAAAATTTTAAATATTTAAATTCTTTTAAATTATTTCTTCAGTTTTGAATATTGTGGATATTAACTGTCCAAAAAAACTAGTTGTGCTACTCCCAAATGCTTAGCTTTAGGGCAGAATACGCTGAATTTGAAGCAATTCAAATATTTGTTCGTCTGCCCTAAGGATTTTAAGCTTTTGTAATTATTATTGTAATTTTCTTCATTTTTAATGTAATTAATTACCATTTTATAACAACGTATGATTATTTTAGCGATTTTGCAAAATGAATATATTTCAGTGTATTACACAAAAATTTTCACCATTTCAGAGAATTTTGCAGAATTTTTTTTCATCCATTTTATATCCGAAAGTACTGGTACAGATTTTAATTCAAATTTTATTTAGTTTTTATAAAGATTTATTAAAATCGTCAACAGATTTATCAAAAAACTGAATGTGGCTCTATCCTGGTGAAAAACCTAAAGTAGCTTATTTTTTGTTTATTTTAAAAATAGTGAAAAATTTATTGAGGAATACTATATACTTTTTATGCTAAAAAAAATAGTAATAATATATTCGTTGAGGTCTTTTCAAAAAAACGTCTTTATTTTTAAAACTTGTTTGCTTCTATCCTGATGACATAATACTAGAAAATGCATTCCAGGATTTCCCGTCCCAGGATTCCCGGGAAATTTGACATTTTTCATATCTCGCTTTAATTTTAACAGCACTTAAATGGAAGAAAACTGCATGATTTTTAACAAAAATGTATATATTTTAGTAATTTATTTAAGAAAATTAAGCTGAAGACAGCTGGGACAATTTCATTAGAAAATTCTTATTTACAATTTATTAGATGGTTTATATTGGATAACTCTATTAATTTAATTATATATCTCTATAAAATGTCAGAGCACTAAAAGTCAGCAAGTGAATAGGTATAACTGGTTGAATGAATTTGGTAGACATTTGAAGTATACATTTTAAATTTGTCAATAGTATTTTCTATACTATGAAGAAATTTTATAGAACATTATGAACAGTTTTCGGTTTTGTTTATTTTTAACCAAAATTGGTAATTTTGTTTTCCAATGTGGACATGGTGACTTTTTACCATTTTGTTTATTTTTTGTTAATTAAAAATTTTATTTTTATAAACAAATTTTATAGTACTATTTAGATTTCTTTGTAAATCTCGTATATAAGTATTTGCCAATATTATAAAGGAACATCGCTACGATTTTGTGCTAAAAAGCCGTCATAAATTTTATGACTTCTTTTTACAAATTTAAATGGCAATGAAGAAGAACCCACGATTTTAAAGACAAAAAAAAAAAAAAAAATCCTGAGGGATTTAGACATTATATTCCGTGCGGAATTTTTTGTCCTAAAATTACTTATTTTTTATATCACTACAGTATTGTCCATATCGTCATAACTTGTAAATTTTTTTGCTGACAGAATGTAATCTTATTGTACATAAATTATTGAAATTTTCAATTTATTATTCAACACACTTAACACAAAAGATTTTTTAACGTTTTGTAATATGAATAATTGAATTTGCATTGTTGAACTATAGATATTTAAAATTTGTATGTATAAAACGGTCATTCTAAAGAATTAATTTTTAAATATTTTTCTCTAATGAGGACTTTCGTCATATTTTACCTTATAACCGATATTAAAAAATATTTTAAACCTGAATATATAAAAACTATATAAACTTTTGCATAAATAAATTCAAAAATTTTAATTTTGGTTATTTCTTTTTAATTTGGTTATTTTTTACAAAATTTTGGTTACAAAAATTGATTTGCCGAGGCAACACTGATTAAGAAAGTTAAGTAACAGAAAATGTAAATATTGAATCCGACAAATAATTAATTATTCATATAATTTTCAAATGGAAAGCTATAGAAAATATTCTCTATTATGTATGGGAACGTCTGATCGGATCTAAAACATGAGAGTGAGTATTTTGTAAGAGATATTATTATTTAAAATGCAACAGACTGAAGCGTAGGGTAGACAAAATTTCTGAAATTATGAAAGGGCTTATCTTTTATAATAACTTGGTTAAATATCAGCATCCTGCGACAATTGGAACAGGATGCTACATGGCCATTCATGTTAATAATATAAAAACTAATCTTAATTTTTTCTATAAATATTAATGCTATAAAATATATAAAAATATAGCTAAAGTAATATTAGTATACCCATATTTTATAATTTTTTAGTAATAGTAAGCATAAAAACGTCATTTTAATAAGAAAAACCCATATAAAAATTATGTTGAGAAAAAAAGATAGAAATGATTTCATTTCTATTTACAATTTTAACAAAATGTAATTTTTTCGTCCATCTAAACTTTTTTGAAAATTTACGAAATACAGGTTTATTTATTTATATTTAGGTATCATTTTACTATGTATATATCATTAATATAGAAAAGAAAAATTTGCATTAAAATATAAAAAACATAAATGTCCATGTAACATCATTCTGCAATCATTATAGTAAGTTGAAATTTGATTAAGTATATGATATCTCCTTCAAAATGTTAATCACGTTTAAATATGCTATATTCTTTGGTTGTTTTAATTGTACCACCCTATTGAAGCTACAAATAATTTAATGATGTTTGAGCTCACATTTGAATTACCCCGAAGGGCTTCGGGGTAAATTCTACATTTGTTAGTGAATTTTTAATAAATAAATTTTTTAATAACAATATTTCTTAATATTGCGTTGATATCTACAAAACTGTTTCACGACATATAAGTACTAAGTCGATATTGATTCAAGTTGATGAACAGTAGATTAAACAATTTATGAAATTTATTTTTCTCAGTACATTTACAATCCTATTTTAAATAGGAAAGAGAAAAGATTTATATCCTATTTAGGTCTCAGTTTCTTCAACTAATGAGAGTAAGGACAACTATAGCTTTTATTTCTGGATCCCGTGAATCCGGAAAGTGAGCCCTACATAATACTTTACAAAATGAACTATATGTTTCGTTACAACACATTCATGGCTGAAGATCTCGAGATTGTATATGGTGTAAATGAAAGACAATTTATTCGGCTTAAAAAGGTTAATTTATTATGGCATCTTAAAATTTAACATATTGTCTAAATGGTTTTATTCTTAAACAAATACAAAACCAAAAAATACTACACAACCTTAAATACAAAATTAAAAAAAACTGCTAAATCAACCAAATCACTTTGTTAAAAAATCTTCAGTTTTAGTTGTAAAATATGAATATTTTACAAATACATACATTTATTGCCTTTTGCAGAATTATTACTCATTCCAACCCACAAGAACTCAAAAAAACATTAGTAAGTAATATAAAGAACCATTACGCCCACATTAGATGGGTTACATAAATGTTTAAATTGAAATTGTAACAAAAAAAAAAAAAAAAAAAAAAACAAGTAATAGAGATGTGATTAATTTTATGTTCATAAAATGGTTATATCAATTAAAATATGCTTCTAGAATCTAGATCTTCTAAACGAATTTTCATATATTTGGTGATATGAATCAGGTCTTGCCTGTACTTTTTAATTTCTAACTGGGACAAGCACTATTTCAATAATATTCGAAACTCTTTGAAAAAGATTATATACAATCATAGACATATATGTTTACACTTTTTTAATTTTTTTTGAAAATATGGAAAAGGAGTCAAATAAAATATTTTGAACATTTTTTAAACTTGTTAAAAAAAATGGTTAAAGTTTGAATTGGAGTTTTGAAAAAATCAAAATTTTTTAACAGCTTGAAAAGGGGTTTGAATTATCTTGGAGTAACAAAAACTTTTTTTAATAACTATGGTTTAAGTTTAATTAAAAACGGCATTTCATTTAAATATTTCTGATAAATTTTGTTGTACACTCCTTACACAAGTGGTGTAAAATGTATTAATGATTTGGGGAATTCGTAATAACTTAAACATTTTTAACGGGGTTTGTCTTTTTATATCTGGTTTAATATATAATTATGTGTATATTAAAATTCTTTTAACATTTGGTTACAGAGCAAAGTATTTTACATCAACAAAATAAAAAATATTTTTAACTGTATAAAAGCCATATTTTCCCTACATGCAGAGGAAAAATATGGTTGCGATATTGTTATGTCAATAATATAATGTATTAATAGTTATTTTCTATTGACTTAAATAATACTGTATTCGTGGTAGCAACATGTTTGTTTCAGTTCTAAAATTTATGATTACCCTCAACCAAATTTTAAAATGGTTGACTACAATAATAAAACCATATTTTGTTTTTAGGAACTACTGAATTTATGTTTTTGGAACATGTTATATTTTACTCAAATATAAAATATGTTTTATTCTCCACAAGTATTGAATATTTACTTTTAACCATATTTGTTTTATGCACAACTATTAAATACACATTTTTGTTTATTAGTGCAGTATTTTGTAATAAATTAGAGAATATTTACTAAAAATAAATAAATGTAAATTAAATGCAAATAAAAAGGTAAGAAAGAAAGAAAAGAAATAACACATTAAAAGCATATACATGTTATCGGTGCGCAGACGAAGAGTCATGTATGAAATTTTTTAAAATTTCTTTTTTTATTATCGCATCTTTTATTGTTATTAATTATACATTCGCCCACCAAAGCGACATTCTATTATTTGGTTTTATAAACTACATATATTGCGCTTATGAATCCTACTATTTTTGAAGCCAAAGGCAATTAAGCCATGAGTTAAACTCACATTTTTATACCTTTCAAGTTAAATACGAGGACTTTTATTATTCGGTTTCTATTAAATGGTAAGAATCAAATTTTGTTGGTTATATTTGCATTTCCAAAGATAACTTAAAATTACTGAACTTATTCCTTATATAAATAACTAATATATTAATAAATAATATTTTATTAATTAATATGTAAATAAATTTTTAAGCTAATAAAAAGATTTCCCTCATACTTTGGAAAACATGTAATATACTCAATAAACAAATAATAAGGATATTCACGATAGACTGGTTTTCAGGTTATGTGATTATGCGTTTATATTACAAACAAAAAAAAAAAATACATTACTTTTTTATTGTTATCCATCACTAAAAATAAACAAATAATCAAACAAGGACATGGGTTGATCAAAGTTGTTTATTTTTCAATATATTTTGCTGCTTATAATATAATTACATAATCTCATAACCTGATAACCAACTGACCGCGAACAGACTTAATTTCGGATTAATGTGTTTTATTTTAATATTATATTCAGTACAGGAAACTCGTGATTTTTACCACAATATGATGCAGTAAAATCATAATATGGTAAGATAGCATTATAATATGATAATATGGAGTCAAAATATGATTAAATGGAAACACGATATGGTAAAATCAAGATATATTAGAATGGAATCGTAAATTGATATAATTGAATTATGATGTGTTAAATCGTAGTGTAACAAAATGAAAACATAATATGATAGAATTGAATAATGATATATTGTAATAAATACGAAAATTATAATCATAAAACGATCTAAATTTATCGTATTATGATCAGATGTTTTTAATATTGTATACAAATATTTTATCATGATATGATCTGGTTTTATTACATTTGATTTTATTATGTTATAAATCAGTTTTATCATTCGTTTTATATAAAGAAGTGATCAAAATTTCTGATAACATGTTTCAAATTTATCTTATGATCAAATAATATTTTTTCCTCAATTATTTATTTCTTTCATTTTATATTGTACAAGAAAATATAAAGATATGTTTATTAACTAAATTATTTAATAATTAATCAATATCTCTGATTTTTGGATCACACAAAGTATATTCAAACCTTGTCTATTTATATTTCTTTATATATAAACTAAAGGGGAATTACAAAGAAGTTGAAAAGCAAACATTGAAATCAAAATATATTTAAAAACAAACAAGTTATAAAATTTTCAACCATATTTGTAAAAAGCATATGAATAACATTTATTTGTAACATTTTATTGTTATGAGAATTATAATATTAATATGGCTTAAAAACAAAATATGGTTTAAGAACAAGGATATATATTGATATTATTTAATAAGTGTAGGAATAATGATATTTTTTCATATTAATAAAATTCTATTTTTGATAAAAATATTCAAAAATATAAAATTTTTGTTGTCAGCTATACTAAAAATTTTATTAAATTTAAACCTTAAATGATAAAACTAAACCAAAAACATTGTTATCATGAAAATGGTGTTGTTAAAATTAATGAAAATTAACAATGAGAACATAATATTGTTGTAGTGACAATGCCGTAGCCATGTTTTTTTTTATCTGTGTTCACTAATATATCACACAATATCTTTCTACAACCCAATGAATGATTACAGAGGGAGTTATGGTCCAAATTCCAAAGCCGGTAATTTTTTTTACAGTCTAGGCAAACATATATCTATTTGTTTATAAGTCGTATACTTTTTGGTTTTATATACGATTAAAAAGAGATAATTTTCTAAAAACTAAATATACTATATATTGCTCTACATGATTTTTTGGCTGTGTAGCGTAAAATGCATTGGAAGCAAAATAGTATAAAAATATATATACATATTTATTTTTAACAGAAGTGTATTAAAGTATCGAGTTCTAAAATCACAGATCAAAAGAAGAAAACACATAACATGGATGATTTTAAAAATTATGAAAATTTGAATAAAAATATTCTCAACTTTTTTTTTTTTTTTGTTTTTTTCGTTTTGTTGTGTTACAAACAGATACCAAAAATAGAAGGTCTACTTATATTTTTGCAGTTATTTAGCACCATTTACCCATTTATAATTTGATTTTTTGTATTAAATCACTGAGAAAGTAATTTATATGAAAAAGTTTTAGATAAATGGTTGAGAGTATTTGAATAGCAAAAGAAAATAAAAATTAAGATGAGTCATTTCTAACATATTATTTTTTTTTTTGGATAAATGACGGTCTTTAACCTTTATTTGTGTAACTTAAAAAATAAATGTAAAAATAAATAAATTTAGCATTAAAAGAAATTATATTCTTTTATATTAAAACTAAATATGTTTGGCATAAGATATAGGTTATTTAACATTTGTTTAATTAAAAAAGTATTTTGTTTTTTATAAAAAAAATACAAAAAATATATATGAGAATATTTATTTATTTATTAGTTTCAGTCTATGGATACAATATTATCCTTACAGACATCAATGATAATTTAATATACATAATTAAATTAATTATTTGAACAAACTGTTTAACAAATTTTTAAATTCAAGATTTGATATACTTAAGTCTAATTCATTAGAATATTTATTAAATAATCTCATAGCTTTTTTTAAAGGTTCATTCAAAGCATACGTTGTTCTATAAATATCTAGATAAAAGATATAATTATTTTGCTTTAGAGGCCTAGGAGGTACATATAGTTTTATGGTATGAAGCAAATCAGGACAATCTATTAATCGACGAATTATAGCATATAGGAAATATACAGAAGAAATTTTACGTCTTGTTTCTAAAGTTTTCATAGAAATCAAGGCACACTTATCAGGGTATAATATAAGAAGAGTAATGTTAACAATTATTAAAGATGAGCACAACTAACAAATTAAAATAGAAAAAAAAACTTGGAAATTTGGCGAAAATGTTAGAAATTGCTTAAAATGTTTACTTACAAAAATGTTTAAATGTCCATTTTAGACGAATTTGTTATTTATTAATAAATTGGGTTTAAATAATTGCTTTAGTTGTCAGTCGCGAAAAAACGTAAATTGGTGTAATATTTACCGCTAATTATTTTTTATAAAAAAAAAACAGATAAATTTAAAAACTCTTAAATTTTGAATTTTCTGAGTCCTGTCTGCTGACTAGTTAATAGTTTGAGTCTAAATATGTAAATTATAGGTGAAAAAATAAAATGAATTAAAAATCCTTAAAAGTTTTAACCCATTTTTTTATATTATTTCAGCTTTAAACGACCATAGGTCCTTGATATTTCAAGTGAATTATATTTTACTTCATAGCAATTTTTTATAGCAAACGTTAGAAATACAGAGTACATAAATTTAGTTTTGCTTGAAAATTTGTCCTAGTATTTAACATATTAGGTCAACAACTACTTCTATTCCATCGTTAGCTAAAGCATTGATATTGCAGGCAGAAAATCTATTTTTTATTACCTAAATATTTATAAGCATTCAAGTTAATATATACAAACATTTTTTTAGATGTAGTTTTTACTAACCATCTTTTCACAGTGGCTTTAATTTTAACACTTCTGTTATTTAAAAGAATAATATTTTTTTCTATAAATCTTATTGCAGTGTTCACCTCAAATATTTTTTTTTTATATATTTCCAAACAATTTACAACAAGACTATAAGTATCATATTATCTAGCAAAATAAAACATAAGCCTTTCAAATGAATGCTACAAATTTAGCACAATATAGTTTTAATGAATGAATTTTTCTAGAACACAATTTAAATCTTTTAAAATACAAACTAAATTAAATAAACTTAAATAAAACCAACGTGTAGAATTTCTTCAAAGTTACCCTGCAAACGTTTATGTTAATCTTCTAAGCTGTTTCAAAACTTGACATAAAATCTTAATAAAGTTTCGCAAAACACATATGCACATAATTTAAATCTGTTGGATTTATTTTTGTCTTATATACCAAGTATTTTAAGTATGTGTTTAAGAAGCTTTACATTTAAGCGAGAGTAGTTAAGAAATTATTTATAAAAAGATAGAGTCGATGAAAGTAGATATAAATTATACTATAACCTACACTATAGAAGAGAATATAGACTAAAATATAGATTATATTATATAGAGTAAATTAAAAGCTATATTATAGATAAGACTACAATAGACTCGTCTGTAGACAAGAAAATAGCCTATACACTAGACTATAGGCTACACTACAGACTACACTATAAACCACTACATGTGAAATTTTTCCTCCTACTTTTCTTTTTATAAACTTAATATTTTAGTGTTCATTCTCTCATGATTTCATCATCATTATAGCAAACTTTTTTCAAAAGTTCTTCTTTATAACTGAATTGAGCTGTAGCAAGAATAGAACACAGAGCGTTATTAATGAACTGTAAAATATTTAATAGTTCATTGCACAAATTTTCAGTTGACTTCAGTGAATTAACTGAAGAAAGTATAAAAATCATGTTAAGAAAAACAGAGAAAATATTTAATTATTTTTAATCAAATTAAACTATGATGGTAAAAAAGCGAAGTAGTTGAAAACAAATTTAATGAGTTTAAATTAATACTGTTGAAATTTGTATACATTTTTTTTGTCAAATCAAAAATATAGAATTTTACTTCAAGATAGTATTAGTATAGCTTTGATTGGAATTCCTGAAAAAGGCTGAGCTCGGCGGGCTGGGAGGGTTTTTACTATATTAAAACTATTAGAGCAACAAAATAAAAACCGAAATAATTATATATTCCAAGACTTGTTTCCAATGAAATAAAAAAAATAATAAATAAATAAATAATAAATACCTCTATATATATATATGTATATATATATATATATGTATATATATATATATATGTATATATATATATATTGTTTTGCGAGTTTGTGTTTTGATTTTTTTGTTCTGCCTTCGATGTTTGAGCTCAAATCATCCCAGCTGTTAAAAGATATGTAGACTTGCTAAAAAAATTTTTTTAAACAAAACACTTCTAATGTATTGTTGGTTTGAGTTTTATTAAAAGACTAATAAGAGTAAGAGAACAATACGATAAGCAATAAAAACAACAGAGTTGTGTAATAGGAGTAATGATTTTCGAAGATAAATTGTTACATTTCAAAAAATAAGTTAATACGATAACAAATTAACAAAGGCCAAATCCGTCAGCAAAGCACTTCATCTTTTTTGGGGTTACAGCCTTGGTAAAAACATTAGTAATCATCTCACCTGTGTTCAGATATTGCAAAAAGATCTCCTTTCCTTCAATTTTTTGTTGAATAAACTTGACTTTTATGTCAACGTATTTCGTCTTAATTGTTGTTTAGAGCGACCTGAATAGCGCCCTTGTTGTCACAATACAAAACCATGCTGTTTTCAGAGTTTGGGATCAGTTCACTCCACAAGCGTTTCAGCCATACTAATTCTTGGATTGTTGCAGTTATCGAAATGAATTCGGCTTTCGTCGAGGGCAATGCCACGGTTTTCTGTTTCACGTTTCCGGTCCAATCAGCATCTCACTAGCCCTTTATACTATCGTCTACTTGTTTTTTATTCACAATTCCTTTGCAGTTGGGCTTACCTGGGTTCGATCCAAATCGGCTAAGTAGGTTCACGGCATAGTTCGGTCTTGACATTTGTAAAGCAAACAGCAAGCACCCTATAGCCTGCATATATGGTATTCCTGACAATTTTTGCTTTGCCTCATCATCCTTTGGGCTCATGGTTGTAGACAATTTTTGATTGTAGTCAATAGGGGTTGACACTGGATTGCAATCATCGATTCCAAAACGAGTTAATACATCAGATATATATTTGGATTGATCAATATTTATTGAATCTTTTTTTGAGTAACTCTCAACCCAAGTATAGAAGATATTTCTCCAAAGTCTTTCATTCTAAATATAGACGCCAGTTTCTTCTTCAATATTTGTGTTGACGTGAGATTATTCGAAAAAATTATGACATCGTCCACATAGACAGCTACGTACATCATCTACCCATTGGTTATTTTTTAGTCGATACACTGACCTGCTTCACCTCTAATAAGTCCCATCTTGAGCAACTCGTTGTTGGTTGCCTCGTTCTACACTCTACCGGATGATTCAGACCATATATTGATTTTACCAGTTTGCATACTCTTCTCGTACCATCATTAAACATTTCGGGTTGTTCCATGTAAACTTTCTCTTTTTTTTCCATTTAAGTATACGCTTACTGCGTCCATTTGGTGGATATGCATGTCATGTTTTACTGCCAAAGAAAATAAATACCTGAGTGACTCGTATCTCACAACTGAAGCGAAAGTTTCATTGAAGTCTATACCCCTACGCTGCGAAAAACCTTTGGCTACCAATCTTGCCTTCAAACGTGGTTGATTTCCGTTTCAGCCGTTTTTGTTTTGAAAACCCATTTCGCCCTTATCACCTTTTATCCCTGTGGCAGTTCCGTTAACACCCACGTATTATTAGCTACCAGTGAGTCGTACTCCTGCTGCATTGCAGTCTACCACTTCGCGGAGTTGGCTGTTGACAGGGCTTCTGCCAAGCTGACTGGATCACCGGAAACGAATTGTATAGCACAAAGCAGTTGAGAATGAGGAGCTCTGTTTGCAATGCGCTCTGATCGACGAACATCTTCACCTACGCGTATATTTCTCTTCTCGTGACTATTTGCACTATTTGGAACCCAATCTTCTTTAGAATTTTCGGCAAGTGTCTTTTCTAACGACCATTCATTCGAATCATATATTCTTGCACTACTACTGCTGTCGTTTTCATAAACCCGTTGAATGTCAATTCACTACAGCTATCACTCACGCCGGAATTGACATTTTCACCATTAAACAATTCGACACATATTTTTTTTATTTGTTGTTTTGAAGTTTGCTTTCCTTTTGTTGAGAATTATGAAGTTTGTTTTATAAGTATTTGTTTCTATACTTGTTATTAAAAAAAAACTTGTTATAATTTTGTTTTGAAAATTGTGGTATGTATTTTGGTTTTTAGTCAAATTAAAAAAATAAAATTTTTTTCACTCTATTGAATTGTAGGAATGAAACGTATTTTTAAATACTTAAAAGAACCTAATGATGAAGGAACTTCTTCTACTAAAACTGATAAATTAATTTTTAATTGTTATTCGGATTCCGATTTTGCTGGTGACACAAGAACAAGACATTCAACTAGTGATTGCGTTCTGATGATGTCAAATGGCCCAGTTTTATGGTCTTCCAGAAAACAGCAAACTATAGCCCTTTCAACTACAGAAGCAGAGTACAAGGCTGCATGTGAAAGTGTAAAAGAAATTACTTGGATACAAAGATTGCTCAGTGACCTTTTGAGTAGCCAAAGTGCTATTAAACTTGTCAAAAATCCACAATTTCATAGACAAACTAAGCACATTGAAGTAAAGTATCATTTCATTCGTAAAATATGTAATAACAAATTGAGTTAAAATATGTGCCAATATCTGAAAAATTTGCTGACATCCTTACAAAACCGCTCTTAAAACTACAATTTAATAAAATGAAGAATTTATTAAACACTACTGAGTAAATAATTCATTAAAACAAAAGTGGAAGTATTGAGAATTATGAAACTTGTTTTATAATTATTTGTTCCTGTACTTGTTGTTTAAAAAAACTTGTTATAATTTTGTGTTGAAAATTATAGTATGTATTTTAGTTTTTAGTCAAATTAAAAATTTTTTCACTCTATCGCAATTTGTAAAACGAACAACGTAAATTATTTTCTCTACTAACACTTTTCTTCTAGAAACACCACGTAACGACGTATTAAAATGTTTTCATCATGCGGGTTAAAAAACCTGCAGACCTTGCACTCGGAACTGTATCCTACCATAACAGAATTCGAATCCAACTTGCGACGTTTTTCCTTTGGAATGTGTACAAGAGCTTGACAACCGAATGTTTTTAAATACTTTAAATTTGGACGACGGCCAGACCACTTTACTTCTGAAGTACAATTTTCACCTATGCAAGGAATTCTGTTAATCAAATAACAAGCTATGTTTGTCGCTTCAGCCCAGAATCGGTGGTCTAAATTACTGTCGATTAGCATACTCCTAATACGTTTTAATAGTTTGCGGTTTATTCTTTCCGCAACACCATTCTGCTCTGGAGTGTATGGGCACGTCTTTTGATGTACAATACCATGGTCTTTCAAGAAACTGGAAAATTTGTTGTTCAATTAATCTCCACCATTATCAGTGGGTAAAATCTTATTTTTTGTGGAACACTGACTTTCAACTATTTGCTAAAAATCGACAAAAATATTAAAAACTTTGGATTTCGATTTCAGAGGGTAAAAAAAACTTTTCTAGAAAAATCGTCTACAAACGTAACCAAAAATCTTGCGCCAGAGAACGAGTGTCTGCTCAATGGAGTGTCTGCTCAGAGTGCACCAGCTGAAGCAATTCTGTGGCCCTTGTGCCGATCTTCTTATTAGGCCTTCTGGTTTCTTTACCTTGAACACACATTAGACAGCGCCCATCATTATCTGAGCTAAAATTGATGCCAATGTTTGTCGACTTTACTTAATGCAAACTTTTGTCACATATATGACCCATTCGTCTATGCCACGAAGTAAAATTTTCTTTAGCCAGGAAAACCTTTTCATTTAAATGAGCTTTACTATCCCAACGATAAAGATCGTTGTGCGTCGTAGCAATTGCGATGAGATTTTTGTTTGCGTCAAAAATTTTGCACCTTTTATCTTCAAAGACGACTTTTTTTCCACCCTCTGTCATTTGTTTAACAGACAACAGATTTGTTTTTCTTCTCTTTTTCACAGCATATTGTAAGATCAATGTCTATACGAAGTTCACTGTTGCTTGCTATAAGAACTTTTCTGTTCTCTACCTTACGTTTGTTGTACATGTACTATTTTATACACCAACCACATTGTGTGAGTAAATAAATAATCTAGCGCCGCTGTCAATGTACCAGCAGACAGAATTTGTTTCTCTGTCCTTTTCTTTTGTTTCTTCATCAACACACACATACATACTTTTGTTTTTGTTACCATAAGTGTAGTTGCGTCATTTTTTTATGTTTATTACTTCTTTTGAACGAACCGTTATCATTGCTATTATTTTTGCTTCTATTCTGGCAATTTCTTGCAATATGTCCAAATTCTTTGCAATTATAGCACTGTATTGGTTTTTTTATCCTTCTTATGTTTCTTTAAATACAAAGCTGCTTCGGTTTCTGTTTTTTTTTATCAAACTTTGCATTTTGCAAAAGTAGGTTTTTCACTGCATCGACTGTTAATTTTCCCTTTGAATTTTCCACTGCCGTCACCAATGGCTTAAATTCGTCAGGCAACCCGGCTAACATTAACGATGCTGTTAACTCGTCGTCTGTATTAAGACCAGCAGTTTTTACTTTTACCGCTTTGATGACCAATTCATTTACATTAGCCTGCATGGAACTGTATTTTTCGAACTTAATATTAACTAACTTCTTTAGGACTTTCACCTTCCTGGTTACAGCCTTGGTACTCATTCATGAGAGCTTCCCATGCTTCCTTTGCTGTTTTCGCCATTGCAATGTGCCCATAATTGCTAGGGTCCATTATTAACATGAATTCAGTCAATGCACACTCATCTAGCTTTGTGTCATCAGCTCGTGATCAATAGACATGATTTCGCTTGTCTTTTCCAGACATCGAAATTTTCCCGTCCCTGTAACGTCTCCATCGAAAATGTTCCTGTTTTTTTTTTTTTTTAAATAAACATTAAAACTTGTCTCATTTATACTCGCGCGTGATGCGTCCCGTAACCTGTTGGTTTGAGTTTTATTAAAAGACTAATAAGATTAATAGTACAATACGATAAGCAATAAGAAAAACATAATTGTGTAAAAGCACTAATGATTTTCAATAAAACAATATAGGTACGAAATTAGGGTACGAGCGAAATAAAAACAGTAGTTCATTCATTCACAAAATGTATAAATATTTTTAATACACAAAAAGTATTAACATGCATAATTTATTCTTATAAAATAAAGTATTATATTTATATTATATATTTAACTATTCATGCACTTTACGTTTTATATCTTTAATATTTCAGTTCAATTATTATTCAAAATCAATACGACTTAATGTATGGTGCATGAAAGTAAAAGCAGGTTGCTCTTAGAACGATTAAATATTATTAATGTTACGTATAACAGTGCTGTTACAATTTACATTTGAGTGAAAAGTAATGTTAATATTTATGTAATGTTAAACTTTATGTATAGTGTTATATACTTATTGATCTTTTATATTATTATTTTTGTATTTTCATTTAAACTGTATAGATGTCACAATAGATATAAAATAAATGGTTTTATTTCTAGTCTAAAATTTTTCTTAAAGAGATTCCCAAATCTTTTTTTCTTTTGACTTTATCGGATGAGACTTTTTGCTTCTTTTTTTATATATGTTTTTTTTTTTTTAAAGTACGTTAGATGTTGATGAATATATGTTGCAATTTAGTGATGATAATAAATAGATATTTTATTCGTATGTAAATTATACATTCCAATGAGACCATTTAGAGATTTTTACTATTGATTCTTAAAAATATACTAAAGATTTCTTTTCGTTTTTAATGACTGCTGTTCTTACCAATATGGGTTATCTTCTCTTCTGGTTTATCTTATAAAATAATAAGATTATCAAAATTTCACAAAATTAATAATAAATATATTTTTATTATTTAACGTTAAATTAATTAACTATTATATATCGATAGCACTAAAATAATTGAATATTTAATAGATGATCACAATTTATTATCTCTGTTCACGTTCTTATTTGAGTTGTAGTCGGATAATAAAAACCTGAAGTTTCAGACTTATTGTCAATAACTTAATCTCGTTAGTTATGGTAATTTGGTTTATAGCCTCGATCAATATGTTATCGATCCTATTAAACATGGGTGGTATTTCACAAAGCGTGGTAGAGATAGAAAGTCTCAATGAGAACTTTTCTTAAATATCAAAATTAGTAAATTTTTGTTTGTAAGGAAATTATGTAAGGAATTATATATATATATATATATATATATATATATAAAATCTGTGTATAAGTTTGTATATTGTTGTATGCTTAAAAACAACAAGCAAAATCTGTTACAAATCGAAGATGCAATTGGGTAAAAGTAATTTCATTACCGAGTAAAATATTTTTAAAACATAATATAATAAAAATAATAATAATAAAGTATCTAAATTATACACAAAATAAGTTATTCGATAACATTTTTGATTAATTCGTTCATTATTTGTATTGCAAATTTTAATTATAGTAATAACTATTTTAATCAACTTTTTAATTAGTTATTATTTTAATTAGTTATAGTTTGTGTTTTATAAATACTGACAGCTCTCTAAAAATCTAATAAAAAATAAATATGTTTAAAAAAAATGTACTAAATATAAGAAAATACGTGCTTTCTTGGCATTTAATTTTTTAAAACGAATTATGCAGGGCAGATTGAAGATAAAAATTTTATTGTTTTTAAAGATAATAATTATGTAAATTATTCGCTAAGTATACATTTTTAATGGTTAATGTTATTGATAATTGTTCTAGAGCTATTATAGCAGTAGACGCCATTGATTCTAAAAGTTAAAATCACGATCAAGGCTTGCCCTTGCACCGATGCTGCATAAAGTATATACGCTTTAATTATTACTGAGGATTAGTTAAAATAGTCGTTTAATCTTTCTTTTATGGTGTAGGTTATAGAAGTAGTGTCTTGCTGGAATGTATAGAAGAGATCAAGATACATTTTCCAGGATCTGCTGACATTAAGATTATTCACATTTTGACTATTAATTCATATGCAGAGTAACAAATAACTCATGACATTATGTACACTTCGTTTATCGTTATTTCATAAAAATACCTTTTTTTGCAGTAAATAAATTACTTGTTTCGAAATTGTATTATTTATTATTATTTTTTTTTTTTTCAATGGTACGTTTCAGTTAATTTATCAATTAATACTATAATTAATTTTAAGTAATCAAAATTATAATTTATTTAATTAAAAAAATTAATTAAATTGTTTTAAAAAAATCAATTTTTTTGCTTAACTAATATGATTTTGATGATTGGAGCAAAATCAAACAATATTTTAATTGAAATAAGCAATTACGTAACTGAAATCAATTTTTTTTTCTGTTTAAGAAAATTTATGGGCTGACAATTTGAATTCATTATACATATTTATACAGAAATATCAATCTTAAGATTTTTGCAGATAAGTCATAATCAGCATAATTAAGCGTACTAATGTTCTACTAAACAATCGAATAAAATCAAACTTAATTGTTTGTATAAAATTCACTGTGCAGCCAAACTTATTTGTAATTTTAGCCAATACATTTTTTTTTTAATTCAAATTAATATTTTACAAGTAGGGGGGCTAAAAAAGAAGAAATTGAAAATGTACTTACTTAGACTTGTTTTTTCTACTATGTTTCCTGTAGTAATAATGATAACCTCACTAAGAAGATAGATAATAAAATAATATTTAAAAATTTTGATTAATTTCTATGGTAACCTGTATATAATTCTTATTACAATTATTTAGTTTCAATATAAATATTCAAACAAATGAGTTAAATAGAATTATTGCCTGTCCAATGAGTATTTAAAATAATGAAAGTATCTGCAAAACGGTGTTACGACCAGAAGTCCTTAACATTTGGTTATGTGTCACATGGTAAAATAATTTATATATAATCACTTTAATTTAACAACGCCATCTATTACGTAGAAGTAATTAGCAAACGATTATTTATTCATAAAATATCACTCTATGTAATAGCAAAATAGTAACAGTAACAACCGTGTGTCAGCAGCTGTAAAAGACCAACCAGTGAACAAAAAATCACCGTATTGCAATCAGCTGTTTCAACATGCTTTATGCACGTGTTGTATATCGCAGAAATCTATAGAAAATAGATTTTTCGTATCTGCGTGACTTTCTGAGAACCCTGTTGGTTGGTTGGTTTACATGGTAGCCCGTAACCTTACGGGCAATCAATTAGACTCGTTAGAGTCCGTTTTGATGGAACCACACTACTCGCCAGGTGAATGAGTTGTATTGAGTCTGTAATGAGATAGAAGTGTAGGGAAGAACAATGAGAACATAAATTAATTAGATCCAGCCTGTAGCATTGAGATATTTAATGATGTCACTGAGTCTGAAATATCTCAGAGAGGTTGCCTAATTGTTACCCTCCCAGAAATTTATGTCTGCTTGCGTTCAAGGCTGGGCATTCAGAAAGAAGAATCCCGCGATTGCCACAACTACGACAATATTCATTGTAAGGGAGACCAAGTCTGCTTGCATGTTTTCCGATCGTCCAGTGACCTGTAAACAATGCTATTAGTCTCGAGATGTCTTTGCATTTGTAGCCAATGAGTTGCATTGAGCGTTTGTCGTTGTAGGTAGGCCACGTTTCTTTCGCGACTCTACATTTGTCCAGATTTCTCCATCTGTTTTTTGCCTTTTCAAGAAAGTGTTTTTGGATTCTGCTTTTGACAGTTCCTAACGGGATTGCGACAGAAACCGATAGAGAGGCATTCATAGCAGACTCTGCCCGGGCTAATTCGTCTGCCTGTTGATTACCATAGTAGTCCCTATGCACAGGAACCCAGACTATAGTAATGTCATACAGTCGATTTAGTCCTAGTAGTTCCTCTTTACACTGTCTGACTAGAATAGAGGTAGTTTTCGGTGATTTCAGCGATAGCATTGCAGCTTGACTGTCGACAAATAAACCAATATTCCCTCGAATATTTCTATCGCGAATTAGTTTACACGCTTCTCTGACCGCAAGTATTTCCGCTTGGAATACGCTCGCCTCGTCAGGGAGTCTACATGAGTGTCTAATTCCAAGATCATTAGATAAGACACCAGAGAAGACACCGCAGTGCACCTTTGAGCCTTTAGTGTATATCCTAGTTCCAAATTGTTCAAAAAGATTTCTCCTTCTCCATTCACTCCTGGTGGGGAATAGTGTTCAGAGCTTCTGATGGACTAGTACGTGATGCATCTGCAATGCCTATGGAAGCGGATCTTTGTATCCTGTAAAGTTGATCCACCACATATCTCTTACTAGTAGCGGTCCACCACGCAAGAGATCCATATACAAGAATGGACCGTACTATTGCAGTATATAGCCATTTTGTCAATTTTGGATCCAAACCCCATTTCACACTGAACATCTTTCTACAGGTGTAGTATGCTACCGTAGCCTTACTAACCCTATGCTGAATGTTCAGCGTTCATGAAAGCTTGGAGTCCAAAATAATGCCCAAGTACTTTGCGTTGTCCGACAAGGTGAGTTCGCAGTTTTCTAACCGTGGTAGTCTGAAGCTCGGAATTTTGGTCTTTGTGGTGAAAAGTACCAGATCTGTCTTGCCCGGATTCACTCCTAGTCCATATTCTTTGGCCCAGTCACTGAGTGTAGTCAGAGCAGTTGACATGATATCACTTATCACGTTCAGAAACAGTCCTGATACTAGTATCACCACATCGTGCGAGTAAGCCACGACTTTCACTCCCTTGTCTTCCAATTCGCACAGGATGGTATTAATGACAATAAACCACAACAGCGGAGAAATCACACCTCTTTGTGGAGTTCCACGCATAACTTGTTTGGTCTTAACACTGTTGCCTAAATTCGCAATGACGATTCTTGCCTCTAGCATTGACACCAGCCAGTTCCAATTCGATTCCTTGCGAGGATTTAATATGCCCCATCTCCTGGTCTGTAATATCAGTGCAGCCAGGAAAATGAGTATTAAGTAAAATGTCCAAATATTCCGCCGACTATTCTGACTATGATCCATCCATCCTTTTAATATAGGATGGATTATTGTAACCATTTGCCAAAACCTTACTGAGTCTAGCAGATTCCTTGGTATTGTCGATAGATTCACAGAAGCCTTTTCATGAATCTCTTTTTGCGATCTTTATTGCTTTCTTATATTCCCTACGCTTATCGTGAGCACTGCGTGCCTCCTGGCGTAGCTTCGAGAGTTCCTTGTTCCACCAGGGAGGGCCTCGTCATTGGACGGGATATATAAAAAGCTTTAACAATTTCCTTGCTTAATGTGCTCTCATTTTGGTCAAGACCCTCAGTCGTTGCTTCGACTGGAGGTAATTTTTTCAGTTTGTGCATGAGAATCCCATTGAACTTAGTCCAGTTCGTTCGTCTTGGGTTTCTGAAAAATTGACGCTGTATCTTTGCGTGTCCAATGTCGAACGGTATCCAGCAATGATCCGAAAAGGATTTCTCTTTGGATACTCTCCACCTATCAACTGATAAATTAGATCTGTCTTTCATAAGTGTAATGTCTAGCACCTTTTCCCATCCATTACGGTTCACCGAGCTCGGAAAAACGAATGTGGGGTCGTTGCCAGAGTTGCATATAGTCAGGTGGTTAGTATTAATGAAATCAAATAGACACTCACCTCTGTCGTTGATTTCAGTGCTACCCTATATTGTATGCCTTGAGTTTGCATCACAGCCAAGGATAATGTCGTCTTGAGCCTCTATAGAGGCCAGAAACTCCTTCACTTCGTCTGGTGGGGCTGGATTGTCATGTGCCATGTAGCTGGAGGCGATCAGGAAACTCCTGTTTCGCACTAATTCGACCCTTGCTACTGTCAGGTCTGCTGAGCTATAATGTGAGCAGAGAAATATATTTATGTGTTTTTTAGCAATAAGACAAGATCTTAGCTTACCTTTATCTCTTACATATAGTGTTTTATATGTTAAAGTCGGGAACCCTTTGACTTGGGAGTTTGAAACCCAGGGTTCCTGGACTATGGCAATGTCGAGGTCCTTTTCCGCTAAAAGAAGCCTCAGATTGTCTGTAGCACATTTTGAGTGCTGCAGATTAATTTGCACGATTTTCATCGTCGGTTGTGGGATTTTTTGCAGGTTCGTTTAGCTGCATGCTTGTCAGCAGATTATTGGCTACCTCCAATTCGTCTGCTTCGCCAGCTCCTGGACCTGTGGGACGGAATACCTTAACCTTGGCGTCCCTAACCCCAAAGTACAGTTTTAGCCCCGCCTTCTCTAGCTCAACTGCGCTATTTTCTGAGGCGGCGAAGATACTACACTTGTTGCTGTCCCCATGATCTTCTGAACGGATGACTGTCCAGTCACCCATGGGGATACTGGGGTTCTGCAGCTTCAGACACTCCAGTATTTTCTGGTTGCCGCAGCTCAATTTTGGTAACCAAACCTTTGCCCGCGGTCTCATAGGGATTTCCCCCGATGGAATAAGCTTAAGACTTAAGCCTTCCCATGCATTGCTAATCTTTGCGATGCATTTGCTGAAGAATTCTTTAGAGAACACGTCCAAGCATTTGATTATCCTGTAGCCCCGGTGTATCTCACCAGAGTCAAAACGAGGAACTGTAGATTCTCTATTGGTGAATACGTGTTCCATCACGAGTTCAGCAAATTTATACTCTATAGCACCCCATCCTGCTACCACAGGAGTTAGATAGCCGCTTTTGTCATTGGCCAATGCCATCAGCAAGTGATCTTTAACCACCTCGTTAAACGGCCTTCTTGCTGACGTTATTGTGGAAGGAGCAGGAGCGGTCGATTTACTTTGGACCTTTCTCTTCTTCGGCGAATTGCTACCCTCAGCTTGGGAGCGGTTTCGCTTATCTCTTTCCTGCGCTGCCTAGGATGTGGATGGTTGAGAGTCCTTAAACTTAAGATACTCGTCAACCACCGATTGGTATTTGACACAATCTTCCATTTGCCTTATTCTTGGCAATTTATACTGGAGTATAAAGAGAGCTTTGACATAGCGTTGTCTCAGGATCTCTTTCTGCCTTTTCTTTTTCTTTCGTTTCTCCTTCGTCTGGTCGTCAGACTTGACATCCTGTCGAGGAGCCATTGTGTTTTGTGACATCGCAGTGCTATGACTTTCTCCCCTGCTGCCAGGTGGTTCGACCAAGGTCTCTTAACTAGAGGCCAAAAGGTCGTCTTCCGAGGAGATACCTATCTCCACTTTTGTTGTTGTTGTTTTTGTTTTTTTGTTTGTTTAAATTATCCATTTGGTTCCCACGAGTAGGCACGTAAGGGGATGGACCATGCATGCAGGGACGGCGTACAAATTAGACTAGACTAGACAAAGAAAATTTACAACTTGCCCGTGTCCTGGCGCCAGAGGGGAGCTGTTAGCGACTAGTTTTCTTTAACCACTGACTAGCCATTCAGGTTCTCGGCACTGCTACCAACTACCTTAACCTTACAAGTGGGGGAAAGAGGATGTGGAATAAGAGGGGTGAAAAGAGGGTAATTGGGGAAAGAGGATAGGACATAGATAACCTTTGGTCATGAAGGCCTTTATAGTCTAGACCTTGATTACTCAGTATCCTCCAGGAGGACAACTGAGGATACAGCCTACATTTAAGCCGCCACATCGCGTCAAGATTGCTATCCAGGTGGGGACTGAGAACCCTGTAGTTTGTTGTTGTTTTTTTTTTTTTTTTGCAAAATAACCAAAGAACAGGGTTATTAACATAATGAATGTTCAAAAACATATGATACGTTCACTTGTTTTGACTGTTTGTACAAAATGTTACACGCTAGTTTTCTTCATTTTACGTTGCGTCGCAAAGTTCACAACTTAGCCCTTCATGCAGATATGTATAAATAGCTATTGACACAAAAATTATAGATAGCGCGCGTATCACAGAAATCTATAAAAAGATCGTTTTTTATGTAGCTGCATAACTTTCTGACAATCCTGTAGTTTATTTTCTTTGCAAAGTAACCAAAGAACAGGATTGTTAGTACAACGAATGTTCAAAAACATACAGTTAAAGTATGTTTCACGCCACTTTTCTTCATTCTGCGTTGCGTCGTAAAGTTGATTGGTTGGGCCTTAAGTTTTATATATGTTTGTTAGTATATATGGGTATGTTTACATAAGTGATCGAGACTTAAAAGGCTACGCGCCTTACCCTGTCGCCATCTACAGGGCAAGATACTATTTATCTAAAAGGGAGTTACGCTTCCGTTAGAAAAATAAAGTTTATTTTGTAATTTGTAGTTCTGTCCAATATCAAAGTACTTTCATATAGTCAATGGATTTTGCTTCACTCGGAGTGAGTTATGCTTATAAAATTATATTTGTCTGGACGTCGAATAGTGAAGATTTGAGTGGTTCTGCTCTCAATATACATATAGCGCTACAGTCGGTTTAGTAGAGATCTGTGCGAGACCCGTAATTTTTTTTCGTTATATTTATTAGAAAATAGTTTAAGTAAAATAATAAATACGGATTATTACGTGCCTGCTACCGCTTACACAGAGAAAAAAATGCATATATTTGAAAATCTTTTTCACAAATATTATGAATCGACCATGACTTTGTTTCCCAAACTTTTTTCAAAAAAAATAAAATTTTGTTCATAGATATTATTAAATTGTACTTAATGATAATTTTGCAAATTTTGTAAAAATGCTGCTAAAATTTTAATTTAGTTTTATTAGATCTGATTCAAATTCTAAAAAAAAAAATACTTATGCATGAAAATATTAATAATAAATCCCTTTCAATGACAATTTTGCAATAAAAGGCTTAAATTTGCTGCCATTCTATATCGTATGCATCATTGTAATAAAAAACGCATCTGCTATGTTCTTCTACCCCCCAACATGTGCCTAAAAATCATTAAAACCCAAAAATTCTCTAAAGAAAATTTCAAACATACATTTTCGAATTGAAAATACTCGTATAAATGAAAACTTAAACAATTTGTTTAAGTCTTCTTGACTTTTGATTCATTTTAAAAAATTTAAACAAGTGTTAGAATTTAAGACATTATTCTTTTTTTTGTGTATGTGTTGATGAATTTGTAACAAAAAATTGTTTATACTTGTATATATTAGTATTCACATTAGGAAAGTATTTTGTTAAGACCCCTCATAGTTATAACCGCTGTTGCTACTTCATCTAAAATAATGTCTTACTCATAAATCGTATTAAAATTTCATGTCTGGCATATTTTTGTATAGATGCTAATATTCGTAGTATAAGTAGATGTTATTGGAAAAAAAATTAGTTGTTAAGAGAATTAAAATAATATTTAACGTGGCTTGTTAGGTAAATTACATTCTACGTTTTTCTTACATTTCATAAGGGAATAATCAACATTTCAACAACAACAACAATAACAAGTTGTTCATAATGTTAAAAAATGAAAGAGAAAACAAAAGTATTTTGTGGTTTGTCGAAAAAAAAAACCCAACCATTCTTGAGAATATATTGTAATAAAGAAAACTTTGAAAAAGCAAAAGAATACAAATACTTATTCCCGTTTACTTAAATTATGCAAAATACCCACAAATGAATAATTTTTTATTTTGACAACACATTTTTCCTTAAGCATAAAGGAAATACATACTTACGTATATGTTAGTGACAAAAAAGATAGCATTGTGTGGAGAAGTAAAAGAAAGCTTTATTTTTTGCAAAATATATTATCATATGATTATAATATTTAAAACTATTAACTTATATAAAAGTCATTTAAAAATTATTTTTAAATACTGTTGCTGATAAAAATTCAAAACTTAATATAAAATGATAACGTGTAATACAGTTGCATTACTATGATACTATATATTAGATGTTGACAATTTGTCTGACTTTAAGCTTTTTTATTATTAGCAGTTTCGGTAGCTTTGCCAATTAGTGAATTTGGATAAATACAAAATCGGCGATGTAAAAGAAAGATAAACTAAAGTATTCTAGAGAAGGAACAAATAATGTGAAATTTTTAACAAAAAATAATTATTTCTTATTGACATTTACATTCAGGGGGAAGTCATGTCCAAATACATGACTTCAAATTGGTACTCAAGGATGGCTTTTTGTCAGACTTAGGGGCATTGGTGGACGCATTGTATTCACCCTGTGCGAAGAGCGCTATGAGGTTGAGTCTACATAGACAGGTACTCACGTTAAACCTTCGACGTTGTTGACATTTACAATCGTAAAATAAACAACATATCGTCCCATAAAATGGAAAGAATATCTAATATTGCTTTTTACTGGATTATAATGTACTGATCTAAGCTACATCTACGCAAAAAATTTCATATTCATATCTTCAAAAGGTACATCAATATTAGCAATAGTCAATGGGCCGTAACATCAACTTCATAAACGCAACAGACGTAAAATTTTCACCAAATAAATTTTTTTAATTTAAGAAAAATCTGGTTTGAAGAATATTATATCTATCTTTTTTTGCTCTAAGTGAACGATTCAAAAAATTTACTTAATTCATTAATTTTAATTTTAAAACAAAAAAATTTATTGTTGCCTTTTGCATTTTCATAATGTTTTTTGCTTATGCCTTAAAAATTTAATTTAAGTGTGGTTACGGCCTTTTACACTTTATGATTATTTTGAGAAAAAGTAAACATGGTGACAATTATCGCATTCCATGATAATTCTGTTATTGTTTATTTCATGTTATTTATGAAAGATTTATTGTTACAGCTGAGTATACCAAATATAATTCAATATTCGAAACTTATCATCTTCTAATTAGAAATCGAAAAATAATGATTATTAACGTACAATACCAGAAGCGCTAAAATAATATTAAATAAATTTTTAGAGAGTTCCAGGTAAAAGTTCGTAGCCACTCATGGTAGCAAATTAGTTTCTATGATAATGTAATTTTTTCCATTCGTATATCCGCCACAGCAAAAATTAATGTCTATTCGATTTTTCACAAAAATCAAAATTTCAATAATAATTAGAATTAACTATAAATTCTATAATAATTAGAATTAACTATAAATTCTAATTATTATTGAAATTTTGATTTTTAGTTAAAAAAAAAACTAAACTTTTTTTGAAAACCGAAGTGTTCGTGAAAAGTCGGATGTTTAGTGAAAACCATTTTTTTTTTTTAGAAAAATAAGTATTTTTGGTGCAAAAACAATATTGGCCTGTGTAGTCATTAGAATATATTGTTTCATTAAAACTTAATCTGCATTGCAACAGAACCTGTTCTGATGATATTTTTATATTGAAAGACGCCCATAGACACATACTGCAGAGAGATAATGCGAAATATCTATCTGCAGTGTGATTACATTTTAAGACCAAAACGATTTTGATTTTTCATACTGCGTTCTCTGTGTGACACACACATGCAAATCTCTCTTAATTTTACTTATACATTCTTATATTATGAGCTTATGCACTATGTTTCCATGGGCCCTTTAACACTTTTTTTCATATTAAGAATAATAATTATTTTCTGTCCCTGGATATTAAACAGTTGTTGATTTTTAAAAGCTCATAAATTGAATGTTTATGAAATTCACTATTAAAAATTTGAAATATGACTTATCACAATTCCCATGCGGAATTCCACTTTTTAATTTTTCATTGAAGAAATTTTTAATATTACCAGAAATTACTAGATTTTTTAAAAGTAAAATTGTTGCTGCCTTTGTTTCTTTTAAGAGTTTCCTCTAATTAAAGCCATTGTAAAAATTTTGCTTCATTAACGCCGCAGTAAATTTACTTAAGAATTTTTTAATTGTTTGTTAATAAAGAAGAAGAAAAATAAATAATTTAAAATCACAATAAGTAAAGACGATATTTTAATGATTCATGTTCAACACAATAACATTCTTCGCAATGACACAAAACATATGTATGTAGGCTAAATTGAACTTTAAAAAAGGTCAAAAAAGGGTAAATGCCTAACATTTATTTTTTAATTTTGTCATTAGTCATTTTTCACGTTATTAGTTTTTGAAATTTTTTTAAAATTGTTATAGCAAATTTTTATACAAAGCATAGAACGACTGCCAAAAAATTTCCATACGTAAAATTATCCAATGTTTTGGAGTGATTATTTCGAAATTTTTAACCATATTTATATAAATAAATATATATATATATATATATATATATAAATATATATATATATATATATATAAATATATATATATATATATATATATATATAAATATATATATATATATATATATATATATATATATATATGTATATATATATATATATATATATATATATATATATATATATATGAGTTTTCACTCTTATAAGAATTTGTTCAATTATATTTGTATATAATTCTGTGGTTAATGAAGTATATTAGAAAATAATTATAATAATTAATTTAGTAAGTCCATAAAATAAGTTAAGTTATTATTGATTTGGGGAATGAAGCGCAGCAGCCGAAAATTTTTGTTAAATATAAATAATTTCGATTTTTTTTTTGTCTGAATAAATACACAAAATTGCTTAAATGGATGATTCTATAGAAGTAAAATTAGTAATAATCAGAGAAATCACAAGTGTGCTCTAAAAAAGTGTTATATGCGCGTTAAATATGCAGTATAAAAAGAAAAATATGCTCTAAAAATACGAAAGTATGCTCTTAAAAAAATTCTTTTAAAATTTTAAACAAAAATTGTTTTTACTTAAACAAAGTTCTTTATTAATATTTTAATAAGGAAAAACTGAAATCTGTCTATTAACTGTGTCGAAAAGTCTTATCTTAAATTCCATTTAAAATTAATTACCAATAAAATAAATTTTAAATGGTAAATAATTTTATGTCTTTTATTTTTTTATTTTTTTGATTACATTATAAATCAAATTTGAAAAACATCCCACCAGAGGATGAGAAAATCATCTTCAAAGTGCAAAATATGCTCCAGAAATGTTAAATATGTCCTAAAAATAACAAAATGTGCTATAAACATGCTCTAAAAATCACTATACGCAAAAATGTGCGGTTAAGGGTGAAATATGCAGTTACAAATCGATGCCAAAATGCTTTATTTGTTCTGAAACGGATAAATATTTTATAGAAGGATTAATTCAACGTACAACATGCAATTGCATATTTGTAGTTTCCCAAATTAGAAACTATTTTCCTTTTAGTGATATATTAATATTTTGGCTTTTTAAGGCAGTTTTAAGATTCAAATAGGCTAGAAAAAAAGCTAAAAACTAAAGCGAACTTTTTGGGGCTAAAGGCGAAATAGAAAGGCTAGAGTTAACCATAAAAAGCCTAAGCTGGCAACTCTAGTAGGTATATGCCGAAACATAAAATAAATAAATAAAAGGTATTTAAATAAAAATTAACAATTATAAACATGCGTTGAAGTTAAAATGATCGTAAGCTTTTAAATATATTTATTAAAACTAAAAAATCGAATATTATACATATTCCAGAAAGAGAAATGGTATAAATTGAGAGAGAGAAAAGATAAATGTTTATCAGTAGCACCTTTTGGCTAAGTGAATTTTGTACTGAAAATTAAGTCAATTTTTTTATCTAACTACTATGTGAGTGTGAAAATCCTTTTTTGTTTCTTTTTTCTTCTTTTTTTTTTTTTTGTTGTTACTCTTGGTATCATAGGAGTGAATAGCTATTTATATTCTTTCTCCGTGATTTTAGAATGTATTTTTGTACTGTTGAAGATTTTTTTCTTTATCAAAAATGTCAGACAAAGTTGTTGAGACTGTGCATGACGTTTTAAGAGTATTAGTTGAAGTTGTTGTTGTCATTTGTTTTTTTTAATGTTGTTAACATTTTTTTCTAGTGCTTCATAACCAAGTCCACAGTTGGGGGCAAATATTTAGACAGACATATATTAGATCTACATTATTTTTTGTCTCTTAAAACAGTGAGCAATATTTCCATATTATTTTAATTTTGATACAAGATAAATTATTAACAGTAACACAAATTCTATTCTTTCTGTTTTATCATAACATTTTTATGGTTTCAAATGTCTCAAAAATGGCGATTAATTAAAATTTAAAAATTAACAGGCATATAAAAAAAAACCTTAAAGTTGTATTCAAAAACGATGATAATGTGTCTTTAGTAAATCATTGTTAACTTTAAATATTTTAAAGTAGATTTGACCCCACTTTCAGATTATTTCCGTAACATCCATGTTGTATTTATGCGTAAATTTTTGACATTTAATTTCCGGATCTTAAGATTCGAAATTAAAAAAATGTGGCAACACACTATCTGCGTTGCCAGGTTAGCTTTTTTAATGCTAAATCTAGCTTTTATTTATTTTGCTTTTAGCCTCAAAATATTCGATTTAGCTTATAGCTTTTTTCAAGGTTTTTCTCATTGTTAAAATTTCCTTAAAAATTATAAAATTTTAGTACTTCAACAAAGAAGAAAATAGTTTGTTATTTGCTGTTACTAATTTATTTTTTTTTTTTTCAAAATCACCCATTTAAGCATTTTTGTGCATTTATTCGCACATAAAAACCGAAATAATTTATAATTATCAAAAAATTTTTCCCTGAGGCGCTTCATTATCCAAGCCAATAATAACTTTACCAATTTTATGGACTTACTAAATCGATTGTTAAAATTATTTGTTAATATACTTCATTAACCATAGCACTATTTATGAATATAATTTACAAAAATTCTTTTAAAAGCGAAAAATAATCTAAAAATTTGAAAATGCTTAATCAAAAAGAATTATGGTTCTAAACTGACGACAATTCCCTTCGAAAAAATTGAGTAATTTTTAATTTATTCATTTTATAACTCAAATTTGTATGCGAATTTCTTGAACGATGTTTTATTTATAAATTTGTTACAACATCTTAAAAAATATCAAAAAATAATGAAAACGTGAAAAAAATAATAAGAACTAAAAAAATGTAAGCATTTTTTCTGGTTTTATTTTATAAGCCATTTTCTTACGTTCAATTCAGCCTTTTTTGTCGTCTCCTGGCAACACTGATAGCTATTTAAAAACGTATAAACTAAATTTCGGGACACATATGTTCAATTTAAGCTATTTTGTAATAAAATCATAAACATTAACAGGAAAAATTCTATTTTTCTTATTTTAGATTAAAATACCAACACTTCGGTTGCCCGTATATCAACCAAATGTTCGTCACAATCACATATGTCCGAAGTTTTCATTGTTTGCTGTTTTCACGTAATATCTAGAAGTCTTGGATTAAGCCGCCATTAATCTAATGCATCAACTGGGGCTAAAAATTACGCATTTTAACTGAAAAAATTATGAAAATAGTTAAATTTTAACAAAACTTCAACAGAAATAATGTAAACAAACCTAATATTAAATAACAATGTTGACTTTAGCACACAATATTCGTTATTCGAATATTTATAATTGCAATAAAACAAAATTAAATAAAAGTATTGTATTAACACATAATTATTTTTACACAAGCTAAGTAATGATTTTTTCCAAAATAAAAAACCTCTTTGTCATCAGAAACGTACTGAAACATCGAAAATAATAATAGAATAAAACAATTAACGAATAATTTATTGTAACTATTTGGAACACTGACAATATAACGACAAGATAAACGCCAAAATCCTTGCGAATCTATGCAAGGTAATCTCAGCTAAACAGCTTATTATTTTTGGTTGTTACATCTGTCAAACTGCATATATAAAAAACATGTTCCTTTTTGTGTAACTGTTGCCATTTTTCGCGTTAATTTTGAAGTTTGTCTTGATAAAAAATTTTTTAATATAGAAAATACGCAATGAGAGAGAAGCTGGGAAGGCCTTCCTACATAAAAGAAAAGCAGTATATTAGCTAATGTAGACGGAAAATAGTTTTTTGAATACGATTTTCTTAATAAAGACTTTAAGGGCTAAATTGTGTATTAGCTGGTTTGTGCTTTAAATATAATTTATTTATTTATTTTTTTTTTTTTTTCAATAATATTTGATGTCTTGTGAGACTGGAAAAAATTATGCATCACCAATTATTAAAATTAATCATCTGTTTTCTTTAGTTTATTTGCAGTGTGATATAAAATATGGCAGAATATTTGTGCTTTCGCTTACAGGGGAAAAAATCGAAATTTTGTTGGAATCGACTACTTGACGACTAAAGTCTAAAGCAACTTTTATGATGGAACGACCAAAGATAGGTACTTTGTTATACAAAAATTAGGTTCTCATTTTAAATATTTTATGTAAATATATTTAGATATTTTTTTTAAAGGTCCAATTTTGGGATATTTTTGATATATAATGGACCGGATATTTTATATTGGGCGGTATTGGGCTTAGATATGTATATTCAACTTATTTGTAAAAGTTCAAGTCTACAAAAGATAATTGAAGATTGATTGGGTAATTCAGTCAGCATTTCCAAAATATCCTTTTTTGTTAAAAAACAAAATAAAAATGCAATTTATAGGTGCATTTTTTACAAGTGCGAATTCATTGAATTTAAATTTTTTTAAGTGCATTTATAACTGTGTTGCTTACTATAAACTGCAATATTAATTTATCTAGCATACGATTTTTAATATGAATAGCTTTTAGAAAAAGTGAAATAATGCATAGTAGATGTGAGCGATCCAAAAATTTGGAGTTTTATTTTAATACAAAGATTTTCTACTTTCTAAATATGATAAAAATCAAAAATCTGAAATAGCATATTCAAAGAAAAGTGCATTTTAAAAATGCAGTTGCATAAAAATGCACTTTACCAAAAATTTTTTCGTTTGTGAAATATTTATAAAGAAGCTGATGTAGTCACAATTTAGATGCCTTTTATATCATTCAATTCCACAAAACGTTCATCAGAAATATTGTTCAAACTGATTAAAGACTGATCAAGGCGAAGTCACAAAGAAATATGCAAAATGCTTTTTTTTTGTACGTTGAATAAAACTATCGATAAAATATTCATCCATTTTAGGACAAATAAATCATTATGGAATCGATTTGTAAGTACATATTTTTGCGTGTTTCACCCTTAATGACATATCTTTGCGTAATATATAGATTTTTTTAACACAAGAACATTCTTTTTTTGTCCATAAAATTTCCATCTTTCGATGCGATGCGCTTCTACATTTCAGTTAATCATTTAAAACCCCAACTATTTATGCCAATTATGGTCAACTTCGTGCTGTCCATGCGATGTACTTTAGCAAAATCTGTTTTGACAAAAACGTCCCGGTTTTAACTATCAACATAATAATAAAAAACTAAGTACACGCACTAATTCACGTTATTCAATTAGAAACTGTGAATGTGTCTGGCGAAAAACTGACTTTTTTAAAAATGTTCGCTCTTATTTTCCAAACTTTAAGACCATTCTCAGCGTTGACTATTTCGGGCATATCAATGATATATAGCGCAAAATACTCACAATTATAACAAATATCAATTTCTATTCCAAACATTATATTTTGTTGAGGGGAGCACAAACCCCGCCAAAAAAAAAAAAATCATCAAAATTTGACAACTCAATATATATATATATATATATCTATCCACAAAATTCGATTAGTTTATATAAGATTACATGAGATCAAAAAGTATAAACACGTGAAAAAAAAGTGTAGAAGAATTGGAAAAAGTTAAGTACACAGAAAAAAGTTTGTGCATAAATATAAAAATTTATTTTCATTGATTTTAGTTCATAATATATAAGAATAATGTCTTAAATATTAGGACTTTTAAACAAATTGTAAAAATTTTCATTTATATTTTCAATTTGTAAATGCATGTTTGAAATTCTCTTTGGACAATTTATAGTTTTTAATGATTTTATAGAAACATGCTGGGAACAGAAGAATATAACAGAAGCATTTTTTTTTATTAAAATAATGCATGTTCCTTAGAGTAGCAGCAAATTTATTCAAATTTCTAAACACTACTTTTTAACAACTTTTTAAAGGAAAGTTGCCATTTAAAGGGATTTATTGTTAATATTTTCATGTATAATTATTTTTATGTAGTATTTAAATCAAATCAAATGAAACTAAATTAAAATTTTAGCAACATTTTTGCAAAATGCGTGAAATTTCCATTAAGCAAAATTTATTTTTCTGAAAAAAGCTTGGGAAAAAAAGTCATGTTGTATTCATAATATTTATGAAAAAATTTTTCAAATATATGATTTTTTCTGTGAAATTTAAGGCCATTTTATAAATTTCTGAACTTCAGCAACAATCAAGATTACAAAGTGAGACCTATTGTGCTAAAATTTTGCACTCTATTAGTTTCATGCCATGTGAAAACCGTTTGTTTCAAATAGTGTTACGACAAAACTTATTAAAGTTTAAAATAAGTTTCAACCAGGTTAAAAATATGGTTATTTTCACTTAATTGTGAATAAAGCCAGGCTGTGCATATAAATTTTGATAATAAATAATTTTTTTATTTGAAGCATTATCAGCCTTATGATAAAAGATAAACAACTGAACGTTTTTGTCGTTTTAATTTCATAAAGGAAAGGACACTGATTTTTTAATAACTCCGCAACTATTGGGCAAATGAAGAAATAATGTTAAGATAGCAAATTTCTTCCACACTTTTTATGTTTCACTTATCCAAATCGCATTATCGGTGTAACTCGTGTAATCGACCGTGTAATATAAAAGAATGAAAGTATATGCGTGTTCAGCAGAAAAATTTCTATCTGGTCCACCTATGGTTTTTAGGAAGATTTTTCTCTCTATCATTTATATTAATGGAAAACTTTGTGAAATATATATTTTACAAACATTGAAAACATTTTTTATTTTTTAAAGCTTATCTCAGCGTTTTTAGAGAATATATTTTGCTTTTTACTGCTTATTTATGCACATTAAAAGACACTACTTTTAGAGCATAAATACCAAGTTTACTTATATATATATATATATAAATCGGTTTAAAAATGGTAAAATTATAACAAATTCCCCCGATCAGTAATTTATCTCAGACCAATATTATGGGAAAAGTACAAAAAAATCTTCCGAAATATCCAAGTAAAATATTGTCAAATTCACAACTTCATTATTGTGTTATTTGTAAAATATTATGTTAAGAAAAATAAGTTTTTAAAAAAATACACTTTGTGAATAACTGTGTTATTTTCAAATGAGTTAAAATATTATAAAAGTATTTTTATTATTATTATGTTATTTTTTATTATTATGTTATTTTTGATTTTTCTAAACACTTTTTTAATGGAAAAAATTGAAGAAAATTTTATTTTTTGAAAATTCTGATTTTTATAACTTGCCGTCTGGCAAGTTATCTGGTTGTCCGGCTGACTGATAGTCAATCCGTATGTAACTTATGCACAAAGTACAAATCGTAATTTTAAAGATAATTTGATGAAATTTGGTACATATGGCTATTTTGGTATAACGACACAGCAAATGTTTCTCCGCAATAAAATTTTGATGGTTTTAATAGTCATAGTACTAAATATAATGGATCCATAATTAAGAATAGTTTCCATATAATATCCGAAAATCACTTAAACTCGCATAAATATCACAGAAGTGGCAGTAATAAGGTAACATTTGGCATTAGATTTATATAATCAGAAATCATAGTACCAAGGATTCATATTGTTCAATTCATAATTGGCCATTTCTGAAAAATTTGAAAATCATTTTGAGGCTCAAATGCAGTGGTTAAGGACATCTTATTGTCGAGCATGACCTATATTATATACGATTTTTACTTGTTGTTATTGTTAAATCGATTTTTTTTTTTAATTTTTGATGAAAAACTCCATGTTAAGTGAAAAGTCAGATTTCATGTGAAGAATCAAATTTATAGTGAAAAATCGAATTTTTAAGATTTCTGGATTTTTGGTGAATAATCGGAGTTTTAGTAAAAATTTTGATATTTGGTGAAAATTTCGATTTTTGGTGAAAATTTGGATTGTATTTAAATATTTATTCAGATTTTTATTGAAAAATCTTAGTGAATAATCAGTTTTTAATGATTTTGAATTTTTTATGAAATTTTGTGAAAAATTTAATTTCTAGTAAATAATTTTACTGAACATTTAAATTTGAATTTTTAGTAAAAATTTGAATTTTGGTGAAAAATTAAAAAAATAATACTGAAAAAAGTTAAATTTTTTGTAAGAAATCAATAAATTTTTAAGCAAATTATTTTTTAACCGAATTAATAAAAACAGATTTCACAATGTTATAATGTTATTTTAAATTTGCATATAAATTTCCAAAAGATAGTAAACAATGAGTAATTCCATTTTAACCCTCTATGACTGACGTGGTAAGTATGGTATTAAAATATTTTTGTTAGTTGATGCTCGTACATACTATATTTACAATGCCTATATTTATTGTGGAAAAAATTCTGACGGCATAGGCCTGACTGAACAAGAAAGAAAAATGGCAGTACCAACTCAGTCCGTTTTGAGACTTGTAAAAGGCATCGAAAACTCAAATTAAGACATCACAGCTCTATCCCACTTGCGGGACTTCTCCTGAAAAAGGGGTTAACATACTTAGGCACACTAAAGAAGAATAAAGCCGAGATACCACTATGTTTCTTACCGTGTAAAACTAGAGAAGTGGGAAGTTCCATGTATGGTTTTACGAAAGAGTATACCCAATTATCCTATGTACCAAAAAAAAATAAAGCCGTTCTGCTGATTTCATCTTCTCATCACTATAAAGAAACAGATCCTGATACTGAAAAACCCGTTATGATGACAGATTATAACCATACTAAAAGAGGAGTTGACAAAGTTGATAAAAAGTGTTCGATATATTCATGCAGCCGTAAAACTCGACGTTGGCCTATGGCAATTTTCCAAAGACTACTAGATATGATTGGTGTTAACTGCTTTGTATTGTATCAAATGTGTACTGACAGTGATGATAAAATGAGGAGAAAAACATTTATACTCAATCTGGCAAGAGAATTGGTACTAGATCACCTGAAATATCGCGTGTACAATGAAAGGTTGCCAAGAGAATTGAGATTGACGATCACCAAGGTTCTGGGTAAAGATCTTCCCCCTCCCTCACCAATTATTCGGTCTTCTCTACCATGTGGAAGAAAACTTTGTTATATTTGTCCCTCAAAAATAAAAAGGGTAACCAGATATTGCTGCTGTAATTGCTCAAAGCCTATTTACCTCCAGTGATCTAAGCTACTTTGTGAGACCTGCCAATAGTTGCCATAACTTTTCTAGTCACTTATTTCCAGTGATATGATCTCTTTTTTAAGACCTAAGATTTAACAAAAATAAATGTATAACGTATAATTTTTTATTTGTTATTGTATAAGCTTTACATGGCCAATTGCGCCGTGCTAACAACTATTGTTTAACATGAACTATTTTTTTTATTTAACTACAGAATTTATATACATATTTTTTTTAAGACTGCTGAGTTTAAGTGTAGACAAATTAAATCTAAAACTTTTGTTAAAAAGTATAAAAATATATAATATGGAGTATTTTTTTGTTGCTTTTGTATAGACATAAGTTTTCAGGACTAATTTGTGTCCAATGTTTAACATGAAATATTTTTTTTTTTTTTGAACCATTGAATTTGTCCATTTTTTTTAAAGACTGCTTAATTTAAGTGTAAAAAAGTAAATGTAAAACATTTATTAAAAAAAATATGAAATGAAATAACTTTTTGTTGTTTTTGTGGAGATATAAATTTTTGAGGGCCAATATGTACTGTGTCAATAATTACTGCTTAACATGTATTGTATTTCTGAATTCAAAAAAATATTGCCATAAATAAAAACATATACCCTTAAACTAAAAGCTAAAATAATTTCAGTCGGTTAAAAAAAACGGATCTTAGAAAATATAAGCCGTCAATAAGGTGTCTGGTGGACTACCACGACAGCAAAATAGTTAAAAAAAAGTCACGTCAGTTAAATTTAAAAGTCCTTACCTCCCTGAAATTTTCTCTGTAGTAAAATATAATGATAAAGCTTTCTAACAAAAAAAAAAAAAAAAAAAAAAATATATATATATATATATATATATATATAAAACTTAGAGAGACTTTTTCAGACACACGTCACTAAAGAAAATTCTTACAAAAAAATAATTATACTAATAAAAATATTTTCAAAATTTTTATATAGCATTTTAAAATACAAGGTTTGAAAAATCCACTGCAAAAAAATATTTTGATATCTTTTATATAACAAAATTTATGGCCATTTGAATAAATATGTTAATCACCTTCAAAGCTATATAGTTGCCACAGTTCTCAAAATAAAAATTGGGAAAATTCGTTTTACATGCATCTGTATCCTCCTCCACATATACACCAAATTTTATATAAATCGGTAACCAAGGGTCAAAATTTTTTAAATTTAAAATGGAATTACTCCAATATGTTATTTTAAATAACCGAGGAAAAACTTGCATGTAGTTAGGGATGATGGCAACAGCGTACTGTTTGCATTACATATAAGCCGGTATGTAATTACTAATTTATGATCAAATTATTGAAAATGATACTCTGTATTTTTTAATTCAGTTTACCAACTCAAATATTATATATATATTATATAACTTTATTAGTATGTTTTGAAAATTTTTGAAATCTGTGATTAAAGTTTATAAAATTTTCTTTTTACGTTTAAAATAAAAATAATAGAAGAAAATAAAACTTCTTTTTATATTCTGACAATTAATTAATATATTTGTAACCTTAAATGTAACCAGTTGCTATTGTTTTCACTAATAATGACTTTTGTGATATTTTAAAATCAATTAGTTATTGAATAGTTTGGAAGTAAATAGTTCTTGTAATGACATCTCATTAATGACTTTCTAAAATGTTTGCTGGTAATAATATGATATTATTATTATTATCGTGTTAAAATAATAAGTTTTTCAGCTATTGTGTAAGTAGTGAAGAGCCATTGTATTAGCTTCTTAGCTCATTATATAGAACAGATAACATAATCAGTGTTACCGTTGAGAATTTTTAAAAAGTGTCCGAAAAAGAAGATTTTAAAAATAAAATCACCGTAATAAGGGAAATTTTGAAGAAAAGGGGTAAACTTTAATACCTGAAAAACTCCTCGAAATTTGTTAATTTGATAAAAAAAAAGTATTCTCTTTTTAATAATTAAACTTCTGTACTTTTGTACAAAGTCTACACTCGGATTCCAGTTTTACAAAAAATACATTCCGCCGAGGCTCTGCTATGAACCGAAATAAAATATAACAGTTTCAGTTTATTTATAAATTTTTCGGGGTCTTTTTACATCACTATATTGTGAAACAATCTCAAAATAATTAATTTCTTCATTGGAATTAATATATAATGTGTAGAGATATTTTAAACATCTTATTTTCTCGACCAAAAAGGGCGAAAAAAAGTGGCCAGGTGGTTGAAAATGGGGCAACTAAAGACACCAAACGGCAACGCTGAACATAATAACTCAAAAAACATATTTTGTGAATTAAGTAAATATTTTTATTTAAATTTCAATTGAACTTATTCAAATAAATATTTTGGTTTAAAAGATTTCAATTTTTAAGTTATACTTACATATTTAAGAAATCTATGTATAAGCTTAATAGTGGTCCTCTTGTATACATCTAGGTATAATAGTGGAATAATCCTTTTTATATTTTGCAATAAAAATGTTGTATATATAAAAATATGATTTTTTTTTTTTGTCAATATCTATATTTATCCATAATGAAAAGCCCTATTTCGGAAGGATTTTTCTACGGAAGCTACATAAAATAATTACTTAAATTAAAATAATTATTGTTTGAAATAAATTCACTGCAATGAATGACTAAATCAATATAAATATTCAAAATTTGGTTAAATTATCTCTATAACTGCCATCTGTACTTTAACCAAAAATATTGTCAATTAACGACGTACAGACGGACGCTGGTTGAAGAAAAAAAATCCTATAATTGCAAAATTTACTCTTTTTACTTATGCTGACATTAATAAAATAAAATTAAAAAAAGTTATTTTTATAATTTCCTGAATTAATCATTTTCCATGCCATTGAAACCAATGTGCTATGCATAATTGTCCAGTTTATTCATAAATTCAACACAGCCTCCTTAAATGATATTATTTACATGTTCTTGTCGCCTAAAGTGGCAATGTTTTAACTTTTTAAGTGAAATTATATATTTTAGTAAAACTTAACACTCTCTTTTTTTCTTATTTTTGCTCAAAGGAGATGAATAAAAGTCTCTTAAAGACGCAAAACAAAGAACGTAATTTTATATGAGCAAGTAACTTAATATGACACCTGGGTATATTTTAGGTATATTTTATCTAATAAAACGAAACAAAAACATAAAAAATACAAGAAAATTGCTACTCAATATTATCCTCTAATAAGCAAACATAATTCTTAGAAAGTTAATTTTTTTGGAAACATAAACCGTGGGCAAATTTTTCTTCTTAAGAAATCTGTAACGAAATATAATTATATACCCTAAACAATGTGCGACTAGTTACAAGTTTGAAAAGGGTTTTATTTAAAAAGTATTCACAATGAAACCTTATACAGGACTTATTCATTATACGGTTGATTTAAATTGGTAAATTTAAGACGTTAGTGTTATATTCGACGTAAATGTTAAAACATAAAGTAAAGTATAAAATTAGCTAATTAAAGAGAATGTGAGAAAAATAAAAAATAGGATGCCCCTGTCCTCCGAAATGTATCGTATGCTATGTCTGCCAGAATTTAGTGTGAATAAATCTTGGGTCCAGATGGCATTTTCGATATTTTTTTGTCACCACTCACTTTGCCAACGTCAATGGGAGATAGAACAAATACGAAATATTTCGAGTATGAGTAGCAGTATGAGAACACTAACACAAATTTTTTCATAAACGCTCTATGAATATTAAATTGAACCTTTCACAACTGGGATAAAAAATTTAGATATATATACATATATATTTCATAAGATATATTTCATAAGAAAACTGCGTCAAATCATTAACACGGCATCGTTGCATTCGTGAAAGTATGAGCAAATAAAAAAAGTAAGAAGTTTTATTTAAAAAGTATTCATAATGAAATCTTATTCATTATACGGTTGGTTTATATTGGTAAATTTAAGACGTTAGTGTTGTATTCGAGACAAATAGAAAATAGGACGCGTCTGTCCGCTGAAATATATCGTATGCTATGTCTGTCAGAATTTACTATGAATAAATTTTTGGTTCAGATGGCATTTTCGATATTTTTATGTCCGGGGGTTCTGATAACTTTTTGGCAGCATTTTTAAAATGGTATTAAATAACGACTATGAGTGCTAAATGAGGGGAACCTAAGTTTTTTTTTTTAAATATTTCGATCATCGTAAATTAACTCCAACAAATAAATTAATTATTTTGATATTGTTATAAAAAATCTTAGAGAATTTATAAATGAACTGAATATTATAAATTATATTGTATTAATAAAATTGAATTTAGTAGTTTTTCCTAAAATACAGCATTTTTCGTTTTTATCAAATAAACAAATTTTAGGAAGTTCTTTTTAGGTATTTTGAACGTTGATTCAGACAAACTTGTGCTTCACGAAAATTTTAAATAACATTTGAAATAAATATTTGAAAAAGGGATTTTCTTTTGTATAGGAAAAGAATAGAAATTTATAAAGTTTTTTTAGTCAAAAATCTAATGAAACCAAAAACTACTAGTTTCTGTTTGATGGAACGGCATATAAACGTCTATAAGCTGCTTTATCTAAAAGCCTATTTTATTTTGTATTATCATTCCAAGTTTTGTAATGCTCAAGTCTATTGGCTCAAAAATCAACCTTTTTATAATTTGAGGAGCTTATTTTGTCCTCTATTTTTTATACTTCCACGAGCTCCCTAAAATATTTGCCAAAGATTTCCATTTGAGAATCTTTGCACAGTGGTACAATAATGCTTTTTTTAATAATTCTGTAACTTATGATCCGTTAAAGATATCTAAGTATCTAATTTCAAACGACTAGTGCTGAGGTATTTCTGAGTTGATTTGAATGAGCACAGTCCCCTAGCTACTCATGGAAGTAGTTGGTAGACTTTCAAAGTTGGCCACCTCAGGTATGTCACTTTCTTAAAAAATTGTCAAAAATTCATTTAAGGTTTTGTTGTAAAAATTTTTAAACATAGATAATCCTTATAAATCTCTAAAAATTATGCTTACATGTATGGTTTATTTCTTTCAGTTTAAGAGATATTTAGGTCGAAATAAATTTTCTCCTAATTGTTGGCCTCGTTTTTTATATTCTTTTAAACTTGATGGGCTTAATATAAGCCTAAAATTTTTAAAGAATCGTATAAAAAAAGTTATATTAGTCTGAATTTTAAATTTAAAAAAATCACATTTTTGGGTTTTTTTCAAATGGTGATAATATTTTATTCTGGTCTATATATTTTTTTAATGCTTTTAATAGAAATTTTAACGAAAATGCGTGAAAAAGTAAACCAAAGGCACTAGGGTCTAAAGTCTCCAAGCCCTATTAAAACTTTGTAATTTTTCCAAATTTTTTTAGCTATTTTTTTTTTTTTGTTAAATTCCCAAATCGCAAAGCTGGGATCAACAAATTATGTTAATTAAATACCTCCGTTCGTTGGGTAAACACACAAAAAGTATTTTCTGATTTTCTTATTTCTTATAACGACAGAGTAACGATTTCAATGAAAGAAGTCAATTTTTGAAAGATGTTTTTTCCCGGATTAAGATTTTGGGCATTTTGGTGTAAAGAAGTTGGCGTTTTTTTAAATTTTTAATTTTAAGGCAAGTTTATTTACATTATGTCAAATTAACAATACTATATCTTTGTTCATTTAAATTTTATTCAAATTTAAATATTACCATTATTTTCAAAAAAAAAAAAAAAAAAAAAAAAGTGCTTCCGATTTTAATTTTGGGTCATGGACTGAAGAAATTTGAAATTTTCATTTATCCTAATTTTCATATTTTTGTAACTTCAAAGATGCTTATATATTAATATATATTAACATAAAAATAACAAAAAATCTTCCATCCTTCGGCAATTTTTCATATTTTCATTGTTTTTTTTAACAAATATTTTGACTTGTATATTCTTCAAAAGGTCATTAAACGATTAAGTCATATCGTTCGACTAACATAATTTGTTTCTTCAACTCACCTTTAGACTTTTGCAGATATTTTTCCCAACCAACAACAGGAAAATATGAAAATAATTCATTATGCAATTTTCTTACCACTCACTTTGCCAACGTCAATAGGAGACAGAACAGAATACGAAATATTTCGAGTATAAGTAGCAGTATGAGAACACTAACATAAACTTTTTCATAAACGCTTTATGAATGCTAAATTGAACCTTTCACAAATGGGATAAAAAAAATATTTTTTTCATAAGAAAAATGCGCCAAATCATTAACACGGCATCGTTGCATTCGTGAAAGTATGAGCAAATAAAAGAAGTAAGAAAATAGAGTTAGTGAGAAAATTTAATGTCATACAGCATTTTGATACTTTTTATTGCATTGCTATCCCCTTTTTATATTTGGAAGTAAATGGAAACAAATTGAAGGAGGTATGTTAGGTATGTTCGAAACCTGACAGTGTTATGTGTTTTGATGATGTCACGTGTTTTGCCATTTAAAACCAACACTCAACATAACAATTAACAGAGTTCAGGTTGATTCTGAAGACAAATAAAATGCCTTTTTCGAAAAAGTGAGAAACTATTTTTATGGATTATACATATGAAGAATGGACGCGTATAAGATCGAATAAACCTACTTTTTCAAAATTTATTTCCTACCCCAACCACCATAGATTATGCGTTTGTGCTGATGTTTGTAACACACGGAAAAAATCATCCGACACCCACATTAAAGTATACCAATGTTGAAGTTGGTGCCCCCATAAAAATGTCCTCCAGGAGTAGGGGTTTAACGATCATAAATGCCTTAAATATAGCAATATTTTAATGAAATTCGGTGTAAAGAAGTTTTGTATAAGTATCAATCTTGTTGTGCTAAAATTCATTATGATCGGTCTTTAATGTATATAAATCACATACACATGTTAGTATCTAGTTTATATTGGTCACAAATAAGTTTTATATAAGTAAAAATCATAGTGACAAATTTTATGAGGATTGCTCCATAATTTACCATAGTTCCCAATTTCGGGAATCACCCTAAAATGCGTAAATTCAAATATATGTTAGTATTAACGTAATATTCTGTATTCGTATATTTTATTTTACACTTGGTAAAAGTATCGGTCCACAATTTTCTACAATTTTATATAAGACCCCTCCATGAATTTTGATGGACATACACAATGGTGTGGGGTTTCATATGGTCAGGCTAGACCGACTATATATTTCTTACTTGTCTTATTTTTTTTGCTTTATATCACTTTGGTAACCAATTTATATTTACTTATATAAAAATAATTTAAAAAATCAGTCAAGTTCGCTGAAAAAAATTACTTTTTATGGAAGTTTTATTTTTTCATACTACTTTTATTCTTGAACTTTTACGTATTTTTGAATAAATATAGTACAATCCATTATTAGACTGCTACATAAACTTCAGAATATGAAGAATACACTTAAGACTTGTGCCGTATTTACTCATATTGCATAAAAATTTGTTATCTCGTGAGTTTTAGTGCATCAAAGTAAGAAGATGTAAATGGGCGTATATCCAAAAATAAAATAATATAAAATGATCTTTTGATGTAATCTTGTTAATAAGTTCAGCAAATATATTAAAAGAAAATCAAGAAAAATCATGTTACCCATCTCATCATTTGATACCCTACACCATGAGTTTTTAATATTTATTGAGGGAGTCTATTGTGGAACCTATGGTCAATTGTCGATTGGTTATTATAAGATTTGATGGTGCAAATTATGTTTCTGTAAAACATATATATATATATATATATATATATATATATATAAGTAATAATATCGTGATATCACCATTTAAATTGCAGTTATTTTGCGCCTGGTTACTGAAAGTAGGTTTTATATGAGAGTTATGGTTAATTATGGATGAACTGTGGTAAAATTTTGCACTAGTTTTTCTACTCATATAAAAATTATTCGTGTCAAATATTATTGTTATGCTAAAAATTATATTATACGTATGCACTTTAAAGTGGTTTTAGGAAAATGGGTTTATATGAAAGCCATGATCAGTTTTATACCTATCTTCATGAAATTTGGCACACCGATTTGTGCATATAAGGAGCTAACTTGGTCCGAATTTGAATGAAGTCGTAATTAATATAAAGTATTTATAAAAATTAATTACTTCTATTGTTCTACAAAAAAATAAATGGATATAAGCTATTGTTAGCCGCAAAATTTTGCATGTTCTACTCCGAATTTTTAGCGACACTTAGCATATAGACAGACGGTTAATAAATCTTATCAAACATTAAAAAAAGGAATGATAACGATTAAGTTTTATGATTTTTTGCAGTTTTTGTCTCCTCTTATTAAAACTATTTTATTTATTTTATTAGTTATTTTAACTTCATTTGATTCTGAAGTCTGTTTTGACATTTATCCAGCCATAACAAAATTGCCTTAACATTAACTGAATTTTTATTTGGAATAAAAAACATTAAAAATATTTTTATAATCCATGTATATACTCGTATATTTAAATACGTTTAAATAACTTTAATAGTACCACTGTATATTCATGCATTAGAGTGCCCGTTAAAAAAAAAAGAAAAAGGAAGACCACTGAAATAATAATTATTGGTTAGCAGAATGCAGGGAAAATATTAAAAAATTTTTTGAAATCTAGTACATTTTGTCTAGAAAATAAAATTTGTATTTTTGAGTTTGATATGAGAGATGTATAAAAAAAAAAAAAAAAAACTCACAAAAATAAGCTGTATTTTTATAACATGGGAAAAAAGAGTTCCTTTTATCATAAAATATGTTCCTTTTATCATAAATTAGTTAAAAAAAAATTTAAAAACATTTATTCTAAAGCAAGCTAAAGTTTTTTTTTTACAAATATTTCGAAAAAACACATGAAAATTGTTTTGGATATAAGGTACTATACCTGTGATCTGATTGCTGGTAGGAAAGTGAAGATCATTTTTTAATTTTTTACTTTCGTATTCTTCCTATAATCAGCTCATCCGTTTGAGTGTCATCAGAATCACGAAAATGCAATTTTTTGGGACACTCTTATATATGTACACCCAATAGCAAACAATACAATAGAGTGTTCTTGAGATTAAAACATGACATTACAATAAGAATCATACTAAATGAAATTGTACGTGAGCATACATAAACATGTCAATCACATGAGTACTGAGAAGAATTTTATGACTTGACTTGAATTCATTTCAGTGTCTTTAACAAGTTGTTTTTGATGGTGAAGTGCTATTGATGAAGTTTTTTTTTAATAATATTTTGCATGAAATAAAAATAAATGAACATAAAATTACTGCAATATATTTTCGTGATTAAAATATATTGTATTAAAAATAATAAGACATGCTAAAAACATGTATATTTTGACTACACTGTGCAACAGTAAATCTAATATCTTTTAATTATTGTATTAAACTTAGAATACAACTGCAAGTTTATGTGAAAGAAGAAACTTAATTCAATTGTCAAAAACCTAATTTAAGGAACAACTAAATAGATTGTTGGTTGGTTGGTTTACGTGGTAGCCCGTAAACTTACGGGCAATCAGTTAAACTCGTTAGAGTCCGTTTTGATGGAACCACACTACTCGCCAGGTGAATGAGTTGTATTGAGATAGAGAGAACAATGAGAACATAAATTAATTAGATCCAGCCTGTAGCATTGAGATATTTAATGATGTCACTGAGTCTGAAATATCTCACAGAGGTTGCCTAATTGTAACCCTCCCAGAAATTTATGTCTGCTTGCGTTCAAGGCTGGACATTCACAAAGAAGATAAAATACTGTCTCCTCCTTCCCGCGATTGCCACAACTACGACAATATTCATTGTAAGGGAGACCAAGTCTGCTTGCATGTTTTCCGATCGTCCAGTGACCTGTAAACAATACTATTAGCCTCGAGATGTCTTTGCGTTTGCAGCCACTCTACATTTGTCCAGATTTCTATTTCTTGCCTTTTCAAGAAAGTGTTTTTGGATTCTGCTTTTGACAGTTCCTAACGGGATTGCGGCAGAAACCGATAGGGAGGCATTCATAGCAGAGCCTGCCCGGGCTAATTCGTCTGCCTGTTCATTACCATAGTAGTCCCTATGCGCAGGAACCCAGACTATAGTAATGTCATACAGTCGACTTCGTCCTAGCAGTTCCCTTTTACACTCTCTGACTGGAATAGAGGTAGTTTCGTAAGTGTAATGTCTAGCACCTCTTCCCATCCATTACGGTTCACCGAACTCGGAAAAATTAATATGGGGTCGCTGCCAGAGTTGCATATGGTCAGGTGGTTAGTATTAATGAAATCAAATAGACACTCACCTCTGTTGTTGATTTCAGTGCTAACCCATATTGTATGCCTTGAGTTTGCATCACAGCCAAAGATAACATCGTCTTGAGCCTCTATAGAGGCCAGAAACTCCTTCACTTCGTCTGGCGGGGCTTGATTCTTATGTGCCATGTAGCTGGAGGCGATCAGGAAACTCCTGTTTCGCACTAATTCGACCCTTGCGACTGTCAAATCTGCTGAGCTATACTGTGGGCAGAGAAATATATTTATGTGTTTTTTTAGCAATAAGACAAGATCTTGGCTTACCTTTATCTTTTACATATAGTGTTTTATATGTTGAAGTCGGGAACCCTTTGACTTGGGAGTTTGAAACCCAGGGTTCCTGGACTATGGCAATGTCGAGGTCCTTTTCCGATAAAAGAAGCCTCAGATTGTCTGTAGCACATTTTGAATGCTGCAAATTAATTTGCACGATTTTCGTCGTCGGTATTTTCTGAGACGGAGAAGATAGTGCATTTGTTGTTGTCCCCATGATCTTCTGAACGGATGACTGTCCAGTCACCCATGGGGATACTGGGGTTCTGCAGCTTCAGACACTCCAGTATTTTCAAGTTGCCGCAGCTCAACCTTGGTAACCAATTTTTTGTAATTTGGAAAGGGGGTCCAGAATCCACTCAGGAGCAGAGGTATGGAGCTAAAAATAGGGTGCCCCTGACATAAAGAATGTTTAAACGCTTTACAAATTTTTGTTGGTATAACCAATTTCAAATATTTTTACGTCCTCTTAAAACCTTTAATTAGGCCTACGTAAAACGTAGTTTTTGTTCTATAAAATATATTACTTTCAATCAGTAATTATATGAGCTAGACAATATAATTTATTTGAGAAAATTGGAGTCCATGCATAAGTGTACGCTCCTCAGCAGTGCGTGTAAATCTAACTAGGCGAATAGAAGTTGAAGAATAATTTCCAGAAATTTTTGATTCTATTCCACTGTGCGTTCTTATATTTTTATATTTAAGAGCTGTACAAATCTCATTTTTCTATATAATAAGTCAGATTAAAAGTATCCTAGTTTTCTGGAAAATTTTTTAACTAAAATTTTCTTTATTGAAAATCTATTATAATCTAATATATATTCCCTATTATTATATATGACCTTTTTTAATTTTTCGGGTAGCATAATAATTCATCGCTGTAGAATTGCTATAGATTACCGGTGGAACTTGGTGGTTTTCAAAGGCTCTTCTATTAGCCAATTTTTTAACATCAAAAGAGTTTTGCTGAGACCCACACAGATGGTAGTTAGACGGTGTATATTCCGAGTTATTCGCTGGGTGTATCAAAACTTGCCAGCCAAGTATAGTCAAAGTGTGTTGCCTGGCATTTTCGCGAACACAACATCTTTTCTGTTAGTTAATTCTGGTTGCAGTTTCTTCATTGCTTCGTTCAAACGGTTTAGCTGTAAAGATTCAAATTTCGAATTGGTCATCTCGCCTGGTAGTAGCAGCTCATAATGGATAATTCGCTTTCAATCCCACTAAACACTCAACATAAGCTTGTTTACTGTCAAACTAGATCTTGAAGTCGCTTGTGAAGGGTCGCTTGCCTTTGACCATAATTTTTTTCATTTCATATTATCACAATAAACCCATGTTTGTAGTCCATAACAACCCACTTCAAAAATGTTTCGACTTCGCTGAGTTTCAGCAGTGTTTCACTTCTTTGGGTGGCCATTCTTTTTCAAATTCAAAAAGTCATGTGGCTGACGGCTAGTGCCTTCGCTGTATTTTGGCAATTTGTGTGGCGATTTTGCTCCAACACAAGAAGAGAATATGTAATTATAGTGACCATAATCTAAGAGCAAAATATTATGATTGGAACATATTGTCACATGGATATGATTATAAATAATAACTATTATAATTCCAGTTTATCATATTTTTTCCGATTTTATGGTTAATTTTTTCATGTTATGATTATTATACCATCTTATTGCATTGCATCAGATTATGATTTCATTTTATTATATTATTCCATCCCGTCATATTACTATCCCATATTTTCATATTATTATCCCATCATAATATTACTGCATTTTATAAAACGGTTATCCAATCTTATCACATTATGATTTCATTTTATCATATTATTATTTCATCTTTTCATTTGTTAAAAGAAAATGCATTAATTTTTTACTATTTTACTATATTTACCATCATAAGTCGTACAAGATGTACTTTTATTAAATAAACGCTTTAACAGTAGTTAATCAATATCTGATACTGCTTAAATTACACCAAATATAACAAAACCTTGCCTACTTATATTTATTCATGTAAAAATTATAATGAAAGTGGAAAAGAAACGTTTGAAATGAAATATATTCAAAAACAAACAAGTGATAAAATTTTCAACCATATTTGTAAAAAACAAATTTATTTGTAATACTTTATTGTTATATGATTAATAATACTAATGTGGTTTGAAAACAAAATATGGTTTAAAAACAAGAAAAAAATATTGATAATATTTAATGATCCTAATATTGTTATTTATAATATAGTAATGTTATTTTTTTTATTAATAAAGTTTTGTTTTAAAAAAGCAAAATTTTTGTGGTCAACTATATTAAGATTTTTATGGAACATTTAATGATAAAACCGAAGCAAAAACATTGTTATCATAAACATTGTATTATTAGAATTAAAAAAAAGAACATAATATTGTTGTAGTGACAATGTCACAACCATTTTTTTCTCTACATGAAGTTGCAAAATTTCTTTCACTTTTTCAGTGACTTTAGTCGAATTTTTCGAAAGACTATGTGCTATGTTGCGACTTGTACCTTAAGGACATATAAACTCTTTAACAATTGATGAAAAACTAAAATATTTACAAGCAAATATAAAATATCTATCTATTATGCTAATCGGATCAGTTTTAATATCACTAAATAGCATCTGAATTTTCCCATACCATCATGTGGTACGAATGATGCCACTAAAACATTTTTAACAAAGGATAAGCCTAAAAATTGTTGTCTTCCTCTAAGGAAAGACACGTGACCTATTAAAACTTTTATGCCACTAAATTTTCCTACTTTAACATCTTAAACAATTTTAAATTTGTACACAGTCTGGAGGATTAAGACATCTTTTAACATACAAGTGTCATCGCTATAAATATTTATGCTCTTCATTTTCTTATTTCCTCTTTCCTTTTTCATTTAATCTTTATAATATTTTTATTATTTAATAGTGAAAGTTCTGCTCAGCAGTGACATTTTGTTCTCACTCTTCTAACTAACATGAAACACTGTCAAAGTGTCTTCATGTGAAGATATTATGAAAATTTCATAAAAGTGTGAAGAGGTTGTTGAAATGGGAGCAAAAAAGGATATTTATATATTTGAGGGGGTCTCTGTAAATACGTATGTATTTGTTTTCTACTTATGCATAAAGTTTGAGCGTCCACGTTGGTAAGAAGGTGGTAAAAATATAAGTATATATTTACACTAAAAGAAAATCCAAGAGCTTAATTAAAAATATAGAAAGTAGTTTGCTTGGTGATAACATTTTGTTAAGTAAAACAAAATGTAGTAAACAGTTATAAGGTTTTTCTTGATTCCTAAAGTTTATAATATGCTTAATTATAGAATAATTAAACGAGTAATTTTGTGCTTACGTAAAGTATATATATATATATATATATATATATATATATATATATATAAATCAACAAAATGATAGAAATTTGTCGCAAATTATTATACATAATTTATTTACCTTATGATAAATATAATGAATAAGTTTAAATACTTCACAGTTCCATAAGATAATTACTTCTAATTTTGACCTTTATTTTTTTGCAGTGCAATTGATTATTTCATAATATTCGTAATACTCTTCATGAATAAGATGGCATGAATTAGTGGGCAAGGTAATAGCCAAAATGGCACTACATTTTGTAAAAATATTTTCAAGACAATAAAACTCCTTGGGAAAGCGTATAATAATATTCAGTTAATAATGGTTTACAATTGGAATATAATGGAATGAAACTAAAATTTTTCTTTGATTGGAATCAGGGTTATATTTTTTTTTGAGCCTATATTGCCAAATTTAATTTTTATTTGGTTTTTTAAAGAAAAAAAAATTTACAAACAATTTTTAGTGTCGTATAATTTTTAATAATTCAAATTTCATATAATTTATATGTGTAAATTCAGCTTCAACAAAGCCAGTTATAATTAGAGTAGCTAATAGTAATTGCACAGAAAAAATTACGGCAAACATATTTTCTAATAAATTATTATTTGGTTGCAAATAAAATTTTATAAAATAATTATTAGATCTTAATACTATGTTTTATTGGTTGAAAATGATTTAAAAACAACTATAAAAACAAAAATCATTTTATGTATTTTGACAATTACAGCAAAAGAAAAAATGAAATTATAAAAATGAGGAAATCAAAAAATATGAAGTCCAACATTTGAAGACAATCGGAAGTAAATTATCCTTATTTCTTTACAGACTTTCCTAATAACAATTAAAATTTATGTATTTTTCAGGCGATAAATGTATTCTAACTCATAAAATAATATTGTTTTATTATCCCATATTCATATTATCCTGTGAGTTAATTTAGAAACGTATGTCCTTAAAAGTAGTTGAATGAACAGTTTTTCGTTCTATGCTCTCTTCAAACGAATCGATTGTGTTCGATACAGATCTTCCGTGATTGTTTCATCCGGATTTTCCTGGTTGTCCGGGCTTCGTAAACTATTTTTGCGTTTTGAATTATCATAATGTATAGACTTTCCATCGTCCGTAAAAATTCAAGGCAAGAACGATTTGGTTTTGTGGCGCATTTTAGGCACAGTAGGACTCCTTATGACGTCTCTTGTCCTCTTCTCCCGTGGCATCTAATTTCATTGCTTTTGGATGAAATTAGTGCTTTTACATGTCTGGAAACTGTTGTTTGATTTATACACAACAATTCTGCAAGCACTTATCGCAGAATTGGAAAATTTGTGCCAATCTCCAATTCTTCATTTTCAAACACTTTTGGCTGCCCGGAACGCTCCTTATTATACACAATGAAATCGCCAAGTGTAGATATCAAAGTCACATTTAAGACAAGTAAGTTGTTGTCAATTGGAACTAATGTTAAATTTTAATAACGATTGGATTTCTTTTTTTAGGTCGATTTGGTAATTTATAAAACGTGAAATAAATGTAAAAGGATCAGCATTTTCTTATTGCTTCTTTTTTATTTATATGCATGTATATTAGGACACACTATTATTTATGCATATTGGTATAAAATACCAACATTACACTTCATACGCACGTATTTGTTCATGAATTATATACCGAATTTACACAAACATTTTTATATTATTTTTTTTCGAAATTTAGTTGTGAAATATCCAACATTTAAAAAAATATATATAAATTTTTATTAAAAATTTTATTGATTCAACAATAACTATTGTTTCAATATCTACTAAATACTAAATATTACTTTAATTGTTTTACTTAAAAAATCGTTTAATCCATATGAAAATCTTCAAATATTCAAATTTATTAATAATAAAAATAGTTTAATAAGAAAAAAATTAAATTTTTTTAATAAAACATTTACGAATTTGAATATTTGATTTTAAAAGTTCAGTGATAATTCCTCAAAATGTGTTTATATCGATGGAATTCTTTTAATATTTTTAGCTTGATTTTTTTTTTACTTTTGGTGAAATGCATTACTCACTCAATATCTGTAAATACCATTTACGGCGGCCTGGGCAGCATCATCAGAACTGACTCCTTGGAAATCTCGTTCTAGAACTGCAAGATCTTCACGAATATCTGTAAAGTCACCCTCCTTTGTTCATGCCAATGGACAAAAGCTCGTTTCTTAAACATCAAGGAAAATGACTGAATGCCACTGCTATGGCTGTAGTATTCAATAACATGCATACTGTTCGCGAAGTATAAAGATTTATTTTTCCTAGTTGACAAACTGAATGTGAGTTGATGGCCGAAATAGCGGCATTGACATCTTTGCGTATAACATCAGAACGATACAGCATACCACTAGCCATGTATCTTTTAGCTCGAGAATCACACTGAACCATCACATTATCCGATTCAAGCATGTAATGGCGTTCTTTTCATGAGATGCTCGTGCGGCCGACACCAATAGGGCATATGCCACCAATAGCAAATGTATACCAAATTCCCTTAGAATTCATTCAAGTCTACATTTATGGAGCCATTAATACACAGAGAAGCTGTTGTGCAGCTTTCTATTTTCTGTAGTCTGGACGATGTACATTCAAACTATTTTTACAAATTTCGTAAACACTTAGCATCATTGTCCGCCATGAAAATATAATCGGAATGCTCCAGTGAAGAGCGAGTTGTAGAAATTTTGGGCGATGGGTACGTTTTTTGCTAAAATCCGTCGAAAAACGTTTTAAGTTGAATAAAATATTTTTATTTAGCTTGTCAAAACATGACATTGTTTTTAGTTCGTTGCTGGTTTATAAATTATTTAAAATCAATAAAACAACATTTTAAAATCAAATAATTCTTTTTTATTAATTTCAAATTTAAATCTAAGGATTTATTAAAAAAGATCTTGTTCACAATTTTTTCTGTGTAATAATAATAATAATAATAATAATAATAATAATAATAATAATAATAATAATTATTGTTATAATAATAATAATAATAATAATAATAATAATAATAATAATAATAATTTTTACATTTTATAATAATATTTGTTCTCTTGTACTATTTTTTTTACTTAGTAGTCTATTGATAGTAAGAACACGTAATCGTATATCTTTATGAATACCTATTTTATATTTTTTTAAATTAGAATAAATTGCCACTTTTGGCGAAAAAACGCCACACCTGGATTTTGTAGGAATAAGAATTCTTACGAAATCCACAATGCATATTCCACGATATTTTTTCAATGTTTGTGGTATTAGTTTATGAAAATTACATTTAATGCAGAGACCTACTACGATCGTATTTGTGTTATATTTGCGTTAATTTTGCCCGCAATATTTAGAAATAAATATTGGAAAAAGTAAACAAACTGCGAAATTTCATTTATTTAATTTATTTGAATTTTCTTTTTAAATAATCAACTTGTTTATGAAATCTTCAAATGAATTGTAGTGGAGACGAAACTCCAATCAAATTTCAACTTGAAATATGTTTATTAAAAACGCGATGAAAACAATTTTTTTAAAGGATTGATATTTTTGCTCTAAATAAATAATTAACGATTTAAAGCGTTGTTTTGCACGAAAATATTTAAATTTTAAAATCCAGTTATTGGATTTCATAAACAGAAATCGAAATATATAAACCCAATTTATGGGTTATGTTGAGAAAATATTGCAAAACCAATCCGTATTGGATTCTATAAACAGGCTGAATAAATAATTTAATTTCAAAAATATTTTAAATGCTTTTTCTTATTTTTATTTTTCAAATTAATAATACGGTCGTAGCTTTCATAAAAAAATAGAATTAAATCTATTTAAATGTAGACGTACATACGAATCTATGTATACGTCGGTTGTTGTGTGTCTTTAAATAAACATGTATAAGTTCTAAATTGACAACGTACCTACGTAGTAGCCTTTTATATTCATACGAAGCGATTATGTTCCTAGCATAAGATATTTAATTTTTTCACTACTAAATCTTCCAGATTAATGCTTATATTTTGTGCAAATATGATTAATATTTCTTAGTTGTTGAACTCAAAATATAATAATGAAATCGTCTAGACTTGTAATGCTTATATATAGAATATTATAAATATTAATGTCAATGAGAAAATATAAAAATAAACAATTATTTCAAATATTATTATGTCTTGAATTCATGCTAATGTGATATTAAAGAATATAGTTAAATATTTGTGCCTTTAATGTGAGTGCTTGTTATCAGTGTTGTCAGTTTAACCTTCTTAAGGCTAAATTTAGCCTTTTTGTTTTGCTTTTAGCCTCAAAATTTTCATTTTAGCTTCTAGCTTTTTTAAGCCTATTTTGATTCTTACAATTGCCATACAAGGGCTAAAATTTTAACAGTTCAATAACTTCTTATTTGCTTTTACTATTTTTTTTTTTTTTTACATAATCATCCATTTGAGCAGTTTTGTATATAAATTCATATAAAAAATGGAAATTATTTATATTTAACAAATATTTTCGCCTGCGACGCCTCATTCACCAAAACAAATATAAGTTATAATATTTTATGGACTTATTTAATCAATTCTTATAATTATAATTTTTAATAATCTTCATTAAGCATAGAAACTCTTTATAAATATAATTATAAAAATTTTTACAAAAGCGCAAAATCACCTAAAAACTGGAAAATGATTGCTCAAAAAGAAATTGTGATTAAAAAAAAAATCAATTCAATATAAAACATTAGATCATTTTTTATATGAAACATAACCTAATTTTGTATTGGAAATTTGTGGATGATTTTTAATTGGATCATTTTGTTGACAGCCATTCTATGTTTTATTTACCCAATAATATATTTTTTTTGAAATTCAAGTTAAAAACACATATAATTCAAGCCTTAAAACCAGTGACAAGTACAGAATAAAACTTATACTTTCATTCAATGGCGTTTTCCAATAAAAAATAATTTTATATTCATATCATATTTATTCTACATGAAATTTTTTAGTTTTTTCCATCAAATATCATGTTTAAAATATTTTTATATTTGAATTCATGTCGGAATCCAGCAAAATATTCCAAGTCTTGATTTTTTTAAATTCTTGTACTTTATTACAATATCTTTAAAAAATTATTAAAAACTAATAAAAAATAGTTTCTAATAAAAAAATATATTTGGTTTTTTCTGACTTTATTTTTTGTGACATTTTTTTCTCATGTGCTGGCAACACTGCTTGTTATAAATAATAAATATTACTAATACGCTATGATTATTGAGAAAACACATTATTATAACAATGATTATTTTATGAGAATATTTTTCTGTCTATTTATTTGTTGGCATACCTTTACCAAATAACAAAATAATACAAATTTTATCAGCAAGTATCTTGTGAAAAATATTCCTAATTAGAAATCTTATATCAGTAGAAATGCTATTAAAAGCAGAGACATAACTATTATAAGATTTATTTAAAAATGTTGAGCCATAACTGCTATATTTTTTACAAACATACATTTTCGTCTTTCTATAACAGACAAAATTAATATATATATATATATATATATATATATATATATATATATATATATTTTTTTTTTTTTTGTTACTTATAATTTTAATTTTTGACGTTACATTGCTTAATAAAAGTTATTTCTGAAAATATTTTTCTGTTGCTCAATAAGATTTTTCTTTAATTTTATTTTTTTAATTTGCTTGAAAGAATTTATTGTTTAAATATATTTCCTTATGATGTTTATAATTTTATTTTTTAAAACAATTTTTTTACGTTGTGTTAGATTTATTATTATTTTTATTTTTATTTTTTGCATTTTTTATAAATAGGAAAATCACAAATACGCTCTAAAAATCAAAAAAAATATTTATAATTTTTTAATAAAAATTTGAACAATAAAATTCTTTTCTTGGAAAAAAACTATATATTTATTAATGTATAACTATTGTATAATTATTTACCTTGAATTGTATTATCTACTTATTTGTTATATATTTACCAATTATTTACACCAAATGTAAGTTTGTAAATCTTACCTATTGTGAATTTTGCTATAAATTATTCTGAAATATTGTGAATTTATAATTAATTAATTGTACTGAACAATAACTTCAGTGGAAATTCGAAAACCCGAAGATCTCTTGAAACGAAACAAGCGATTTTCCGGCCTTCTGCTTTGCATCATTTAACTGGTAACACCACATTTTTAATAAAAAATTTAAGTTTTCTTTGAAATGATAAATTCTAATCTTTCAATCCGTATATTATTATAATTGGGATCGACTACAAATCCAATTATCTAACTTATTTCCTTGGAAATTAATTTACGATCTTATTAAAATTATGTTTTTCATTGAAACAAATTGTTTTATTAATATTTCAATGTTATAAAATAAAGCAAAACTGAAATTGCTCATTCAATTCTAGACATTTTGGTGTTTACAGAAATTGTCAAAATTATCATATGCTTTCATAAAAAAAATATATATTGTTTTTACAACAAAACACAAAATAATTCCTCTACTTTCCATAAGTTAATTTTTAAATGCTGCGTTTGTCCTTCTAAATGTACAAGAGACATATATATTTTTAAGTATTTGACTTTACAAATGTGTTATATTTTATTTATGTACATTGAACTTTTATAGGTAAATTGTGTTTTGACAGGTGCTAAGATTAAATTGTATATATTGAGTAGGATTTATGGTTATTTTTAACACAATTTTACGTGTAATGGTTAGATTTTCTAAGCTTAAATAATAAGTATTATAAATAAAAGTGTCAGTTTATTTTCATGTTTCATGCAAATATTTAAGACCAGGGATGGAAAAGGATTTTATCGACCATAATGGCACCAATTGTGTTAATATATTTTAAATAAAAACATTTACATAGAAACAATAAATACATTCTTATTAAATAAATTTAGTAAGAATGTTTGTTGAGTTCAACTCGACACAGTGGACAAATTTATAAAAATTCTTTTTGTTCTGATAATAAATATTTAAATAGGAAGCTTTCCCTAACGAATGGGGTTATATAGAATTCTCAAAATTACTCTCGATATTTCTTGAAAAAAAACAAAACTTAATTAGTCAATTTTTCATCAGCGATGCTTTGACCGAAAATATCAATTTTTTCCGTTTTTGTTCCCCCACGCCGTCTAGTCATCTACATTAAATATTTATTAAATCAACTCTTGTTTTCTTAATTGGGAAAATATTTTACAAAAGAAGAATAATTGAATAAGTTTTATCAAAATTATATTTTACAGAAATATTTTGTATCCAAGGATGTCAGCCATTGTGAAATATAGCAAAGTTGTTTGTACAATTTTTTTAGAATTTTTTCTTAAATTCCCGTCACTTAACTGTTAATATTAATTGTTGAAAAATATATATAACTAACTACATACACTGGTGCATATTCCTATAAATGCACATCATTTTTTTTTTATCAACTTACCAAAAATAAAAAATAATTAAGCTGCTACAAATTTATTTTTTAAATTACTTATTGACTTTACTTAAAAAATTAATAAGAAAAAAATCAAAATATACCTTAAATTTTTTCATTGTAATTTTAGTAGTTTAATGTAAATTCTTGGCATTTTGCTAAATACGCACTTAAATAATGAACCAATTTAGTATTATTAATAATGTGTTGATGAAGAGTTGTTTTGCATAATTTCAAAAACCATTGATTCGACTAATTTTTAAAGAAAATCGCTGTCAATTTCTTCCCAGGCCTGCTTTTGGTTTAAAATCCACTATTGTCATTGTCTTCATCCATAAATGAGAGAAGAATTTCTTGCACTGCTCGTTTTTCTTGGAACGAAACATATTTTTGATTTTCCTGAAGCAGAAAACGCTGTCCAAATCATAACACTGCCTTTGACATACGAATTTCAATCGACCTCTAATCATAGCAATAACAAGAATATGAAACATGACCGTCCAAATTTGGTTTCTTTTCATCAGAAAAGATTACCGTATTCCACTCATCTGTCCATTTCATGTATTCGTGCGCAAATTTTAAACGATTTTCCTTATGATGCAGGCTTAAATTTTGATTTCTTCCATTTTATGTTAACATTTGTTCACAAAATGGGTGCAACATGTTTGAAAGTGAAAGGAAGATCAAGTTTATTTTATTTGTGAAGCATATAATGTATTGCTGATGAAATTTCCCAACTAAAATCAAAAATATTTCCAGTAAATAGAGATGTTATCATCAGAAACTTACCTTTAGTGAAAAAAAAAACAAATAAAACTGTTAAATTTTTTTAATTTTTTTTTTTTTTTTTTGTTTTTTATAACAACTTTTTGAAAAATTTTTCTCGACTGTGTTTATAAAGATATTCAACTGAAATTGTCACTAATATTTTCTGATTGCTAAATTAAAGAAAACAGCTGAAACAAATATTTCTTACTTAAAAAAGTACAGTTATATTGTATACAGAAAAAATTAGATTTCATGTTCTATTACTAAATTCATAAAACCAATTATATTTTTTACTGAAATCGGACCTATCACTGAATTAGTAAAACCAAATACTCAAATTCGTAAATATTTTATTAAAAATGTTAATTTTTTTGTTATTAAAGTATTCTTACTATTTATAAATTTGAACATTTCAAAATTCTTAAGAAATTCAATAATATGGTTTATTAAAATCAATAAAAATTGTGAGTACTGTATTTTATCATATAAATGTAGGTATGAAAATTTGGAGTAGAGAAGCGAAACTTTTATATAATACTAACTAATTAATGTATACCTTTTAACGGAGTGAAATATCTAAGTTTCAGTGAAACCAAAATAGATAGGATATAATAAATGCGCAAACAAACTCTGCTTTGGTATCGCCAAAATCGTACAACAGGGCAATTTACGATTGCAAATATGTATCATTTTGTTAAGGACCAATTCCGCTAAAAATCATTTTCGCGGATTTGAAATAAAAAAATTAAAACATATTAAATTATCTTCAAGAAGTCCAGTTACATTTGGATAATTATATCACGAAAGGGAGCTACATGTTCAGGCACACAATTGAAATGACATAGTTTAATCGTCCATCATTTATGCGATATATTTCTACATGCACGCATATTTCATATGCTTTTGATTCAACTACAAATACACAAAAATAAATTACTATACATATTTGGAAATGAAATATATACGAAAATTTAGGTAACTTAAATCTGAAATTATGCAAATGATGGATTTTATATTTTTGTGTGTCAACACTTTTTTAATTTTATTTATTTTTTTATTTTTAATTGTCAAAAAACAAGAAATTATTATTTTTTTTTTCGTTTTAGTTTAGAATGAGTTTACAAGCAATAAAATTATATATTAAAATCAAACAATTTTTGTGTAAAATTTTCAAAACAATGAAAATTAACATCTCAAATCAGACAAAGAGCAGAAGTTATTAAAAATATGGACACAAATGATAGGGATACTAAAAAAGATCTTTATGCTTTAATTTTTTTTACGATTTTTACAATTTTTGCCTAAAGCAGAATATTTAACAATATTTTAAGCCGTTTTTATATCGAGGGCTTATATACTAAAAGAACTATCTGCACATTTGCAAAATTTTTTTCCCAAAATAACTTCTAGTATTATTTTCAAATTGAAAAAGTTTCAATAACTATTAAAACATATTTTTTGTGTTATTTGAAAATTGTTATTATCGATAAAAAAAAAAGTTCTTCTGTTACTCAAAAATTTATACTTTTCGAATTTAATTTTTACATTGCTAGATAAAAGTTATTATTAAAATATATTTTTTCCGTTGCTCATAATTTTTATTTTTTTAAATAATTTTTTTACGTTACCATTCGTCTTACTTAATATATAGGGAAAATAAATCACAGATTCCATTTCCCGAACAGATTTGAGTTAAATAGATGATGTTTACAGAGAACGACACGGTGATACACTGAAGAGTGCTGATGACGGTCGTGGCTGTCTAGAAAAATCTAATCGATCGATTGCAGATTGATGCGATTTACACGGACTTTGCTAAGGTATTTGAGCGAGTACCACATGCAATTTTATTATTAAAATTATATAAATATTATTAAAATTATATAATTGGCATTTATTCCCGTATGATATCTTGGTTTCGTTATTACTTGTCGGATAGACAATCCGCAGTTTCTCTTGATAGTGTTTGTTCTACATCATTTATTCCTACTTCTGGTATTCCACAAGGTAATATTTTGGGTCCTTTATTATTTAATATATTTATTAATGACATTGACTTTTGTTTCAGAATGTCACAATATTTATTGTATGCTGAAGACTTAAAAAACTTGTAAAACAATTTCTAACGCCAATGATATTTTGAATCTTCAGAAGGATTTAGATAGGGTGAGTTCTTGGTCAGTCCGTAATGGTTTACCTTTTAATTAAAAAAAATGTTTTTCTATGACTGCTCATAGATGTTGTAACACTATTATATCTCGATGTAGAATACATCAACATTTACCATCATCCATGGATATAATTTTGATTTAGGGGTATTATTTAAAAAAAAAATTATTATTTAATAATCACTTAAATTATATTATACCAAAAACTTATTCAATGTTAAGCTTTTTATGCCGTAATTCTAATAATTTTGATCATTATACAAAAAAAGTTCTATATACATCCTTTGTGAGATCTAGATTAGAATATGCTTCATTTATCTGGAGCCTTTGTACTCAATTACACATAAATAGAATTGAAAAAATTCAAGTAAAATTTATATAGTTTGGTCTTTCATTTTTAAATTTTTCATTTGTAAACCCTCAAATTTCGATTCCTACATACCCTGGTAAGTGTGCTTTGATTTCTATGAAAACTTTAGAAACAAGACGTAAAGCTTCTTCTGTATATTTCCTATATGCTATAATTCGTGGATTAATTGACTGTCCTGATTTGCTTCATAATATAAAACTATATGTACATCTTAGGCCTCTAGAGCAAAATAATTATACCTTTTATATAGATATTCTTAGAACAAAAATATGCTTTGAATGAACTTTTAATAAAAGATTATTCAATAAATATTCTAATGAATTAGACTTAAGAATATCAAATCTTGAATTTAAAAATTTGTTAAACAATTTGTTTAAATAATTAATTTAATTACTATATTAAATTATATTATAATTAATTATGTATATTAAATTATCATTGATATCTGTAAATAAATAAAATACATTCCATTCTGCCTAGTGTCCAATAAAACTTTTACAATTCTTCTACAATTATTCAATGAACTGAAGCCCAAATACAAAAAAATAAAAAAGTTCAGCAAAAACTACAAACTAATTAATTTAATATATTGTCATATTTTTATTAAAAATTTTTTCTATTTCACCTTTAATTTTCGATAGACTAAAACACAAATTAAAATATGTTAAGAAAAGAGGGGTATATACCATAACTTTGCGAATAATGGGGTTAAAAGATTTATTTTTATGAGTGGGGCTTAATAGATGTATTATCAATATATCGTAGAAGACTGGGTTGCAAAATATTGAAAAATTAGTGAAAGAAACAGCTTTTATGCACTCCTAAACAATTGGGCTTTTGCTGATAGAACTTTCTAAATATTATATTATATATTATATTAAACATCCATACTTCCGAAGGTTTAGGATATCATCAAAGAGTCTAATAGATTGCTCTATTTATGGAATATTTATTTTTTTCAATTTTGTGAAACACAAGGAGTCTTGAACTAAGTGGCCATATGAAATAGTACATGTGAATTGAAAATAATATTAACCCTATGTAAATACCTTATGTACACATGCAAATAAATATTGTTTGTATTCGTACGCTTAAGTAAGTGTGATAACAACAAATATTGATAAGATGTTAAAAAAATACACAGAGAAAAAATTCATATATTTTTCATAAATATTATGAATCGAACGTGGCTCAAACTTTTTTCATAAAAAATAAAATTTTGTTCATAGATATTATTAAATTATTTATAATGAAAATTTTAGAAATTTTGAAAATATTTTGTTAAATCTTTGATTTAGTGTTATTAGATTTAATTAAAATGGTAAATGAAAATAATTATACATGAAAATATTAACAACAACTTAAAATGGCAAAGTTTCAAGGAAAATCTGTAAAGAAATAATATTTAGAAATTTGCATAATTTCTCTAGTATTCTGCAGCACATAATTTTGATAAAAAGCACTTCTCATCTGTTCCTATAATGTAGCTAAAAATCATTAAAAACATAAAATTTTCGGAAGAAAATTTCAAATATTTTATTACAACTTGAAAATATATTTATATTTATTGAAATATAAAATATATTATATATTTATGTTTATATATATATTTAAACAATTTATTTTAAGTCTTCAAAAAATTTAAAAAAATGTTAATATTTAAGTTATTATTCTTAAATATAATGAACTAAAATCAATGAAAGTAAATTCTTATATTTATGCACAAACTTTTTTCTGTGTAGCTAAAAAATCATTAAAATCTTACAAATTCATTAAAAAATTACAAATTGAAGATATAAATAAAAATTTAAACAATTTTTTCAATCGTCTTGACTTTTGATTCATTTGAAAAAAATAAAAAAAGTTTTAATGCTTAAATATTATGAACTGAAATCAATGAAAGTAAATTTGTTTTATTTATGTAAATTCTTTTTTCTGTGTAAAGCAAAATATTATACTTTTGTTATGTTTGATTTCGAAATGTCCAAGTTATTTTGAAATGTCAATAAATATACAAGAGATAAGCTCACTTTTATTTTATTTAAAAAGTGGCATATTAATGCTTTCAATTTAGCACTTTTAGTGTTAAAAGAGTAGTTTGAATTACTGCAAGTTACTTCAATATCTAAAATATGTATGTACATTAGGATGGCTCAAAAATAAAAAGTATCGATTTTTCCATCTCAAATGAAAATCTACTTCATTCTAAGATACAAGTTTTTAAAAGTTTCGTCCCTAAGTTATCCTTACGTAAGCTGGATCAAAGTGAAAAAATTTCTTTTTTTTTTTTGATTTTTCTAATTTTGTTCATATTTTTGCCATAGTCACGATATGAAAGTTTGGTATCGTAAGAAAGGCCTTCAGATGCACATTTAATAATATAAAAAAATGGGACCAGATACAAATGAATCCGAAATTTTTCAATTTTTCACAAAAACGTTTTCGATATTTGAATTTTCTGCGCATAAATATTAAAAAAAATAATAAGACATAAACAATACAATGTAATCCCCGAACAGTTGTAACGAAACGGTTTTTTTCTTTTTAATTCGGCCGCTTTTGAATTTTATTTGATTTATTCCAAACGTATTTTTCTTCATATATGTGAGCAAATATTAAATGAATTTAGAATTAAAATTCGCGTTTTGTAAGCTTTCCAATGATATATACTACTTCATACTTCTATTAACAAGCAAGAAACTAAATCAAGTTTAAGTAAAATACCCACAAAGTTTGTGCTAATAAGGGCATTTAGGTAAAGTAAATCTATGTCAGTTAGTTTTATTACAATATGTCTTGGAATATCTACTTTGGCGTCATACCATAAATATAAAATATTGAATATTGTCGTTTTCTCTAAGAGTAGTATTCGCTAACGAGAAAAATGATTTACATAAGAACTTTTGCTGGATCATTTAATATATGGCATTATATAAGTAATTTTGTAAATCCTAAACCAGTTGAGATATCGACATATGCTTTGTTCGTCTTATGAATGATCAGTAGGGGATATAAATTCAGCAATAAAAATAATTCGAAAATCCTCGCATACGTAATCAGCGCAGGGACGATATACTCTTATCCATCAAACTTTTGCTTAAATACAATTGAAAAAGATAAATTGGTATCAGCGCTGTCGTTGAGGATTTTTAAAAAGTGTCCAAAAAAAAGGGGATTTTTTTGAACTTTGGTCAACTGCTTCAATACCTAAATACTCCTTAAAATTAATGTATTTGATAAAAACAAAAGCTAAAAATATTGTATTGCTGGGTGTTTTAAATAGTTTTTTATAAGCTAATTGTACTTTAGTTTTTAATAGTTTTAGTACATTTAAAATTCTCTGGGGTTTTTTTTATAAGTTATATAATTATATTATATTTTAAAATAATCTCAAAACGATTAATTTATTTGTTTAAATGAATATATAATATATATAATAGGTCGACATATTTCAAATAAATTAATTTTCCGTCATTTACCACATAATCATAAAAGTCGCCATTTATTTCCATTTTAAAAAAAGGGACCAAAAAAAAGGTCCATGTAGTTGAGAAAAGGGAAATTGGCCATTAAAGTTTCCAACGGTAACGCTGATTGGTATTACAATTATTTTTAAGAGTATGAGTAATATGTATTTTTAAGAGTATGAGTAATATGTATTATTTTCAACAAGTATACTCAAAAATATAATAAGTAATACATAACTTTACGGTAGAAATTTTTTTTGTACTTCTTTACACATTGCTAAGTATATTGAATATGTTATTTCAGATAAAATTGATTTACTATATATTTTTATCAAAGGGCTAATTTAGGAAATGTTATCGGCTACAATATTTTGGCGGTTAGGGCTCCATATATTAATTTTGTACATATTGCATAAGGTCATGTCTCAAGTGAACAATAAAAAATGTGAATACAAACATACTATACTATAAAGTTAGGTGAATGTAAATTCGTTACTTAATTTTTCAAGTTACGTAATATAAACTGGACTTAAATTATTTCATGGTTAAAATAGAAGGAAAAAAGAAAAAGTTTTATTATAAATTCAAATGTGTGTTTATAATTGTTTTTTTGTTCTTTTTGATTTTCATTTGGCACGCAATACTTTTGGCATGAAAGAATCGTTTAATAAATATTTGGATTGATGTACATTTGTACGTATGTATGAGATTTCTTGAATGTGAAATTATATTTTACAATTAGTATATGTAGTTTATATTTTTAAGTATCTGTAATTCACAAACACTTGTACTGTATTAGAAATAAATACGTTTTTTTTGAAATAAAAATATATTTTTCTAAATATCGAAAGTATAAACAGCTAATTAAAATTAATAAAAACTGAACAGGATAATTTAAAATATGGCAACTAGTTGCCTCTAAAGGCATCACAGTATTAAAATAATGAGTTAAGTATTATCATTTCAACTCGGTATTTGGAAATTTTTTCTGGGATATATCCAAATAGTTTTTTATATACTCACTGTGTGGCCAATCGCAAAATTATTGGTAATAAATTTGTATTTCCTAAATTACTGGACGGATCAAATTAAAATGTATATGAAAGTTGTAGAGGAGGAGCTAATCTTTCAGATAATACCAGATAAAGTTTCAAAAATCGGAACTGCTATAAATAAAGTCCGATTACAAAGATTTTTATATTTCTGTAAAGTGCTTTGCGATATTAGAAAAAAGATATTTATGCTTAAATTTTGAATTTTTTTTTTGCCTCGACTTTATTTCGTTTTTCGGAAATAAATCCTGAGCTATATATATGAATGAAAAGTTATCTAAAAATATTTTATAATTTCTCATATATTCCGAAAAAGTATGCCCAACAAATTATTTGATTATCTCAATTTGTCTAGCCATGTCAACATCAGCACTCTGATTTTCTTTACATATTTGAAAAGACAACGCTTCACAAAAGTTTATTAAAGAAATTTTAAATTGATTTTGATTTGCACCCTATGTCCAGCATTGGTTGAAAGTGGTGAATTTTACACAATAGTATCATGTTTTCCGATTAGTAACAAAATAAAAAAAGTCACGCAAGTTTTTTTTAAATTATTGATGCCGTTAAATTATAAAATATATTACAATACATTCCGAGCTGAAAAAATTTTTGATTATCTCAATTCATCCAGCCGTAAAAATATTCAATGTCAGAATTCTGACTATAGTATGAAAAGTAGAAATTTTTTTATAAATATTCTTTCCCTTTTTCTCAAACTTTTTTTTAATAAATTTTTTTCTTTACATGTTCCAAAAGTCAAGACTTTATATATGTTTATTAAGGAAAATTTAAATTGATTGTGATTGGCACCACATATCCAGCATTTGACAATAATAGTGAATTTTAGGAAATGATATTATGCTTATCTATTAAATAATTTCATGCATTTTTTTAATTTGATTCTACTATTAATAATGTCGTGATATTACCATTTAATATAATTTAAAATTTATATGTAAGCTATGGTCAATCATGCACTAACTGCAATAAAATTTTGCACTAGGTTTTGGACTCATATAGAGGATGGTGGAAGTGCTTTTCGTTATTTTTGAAAGGATATAAAATTACTAGTTTTCACACTGTGGAAAAACTAATGATACCCTATTATAGGCGTTTATTTAAAATTTTAACACAAATAAAAATTAATGCTGAATTTTATGCACTTTAGAATAATTTTTATCTCATAACCTCTCTTCTTAATTTGGACATATACTAATGTATGTGCTATAAAGAGGTTTTCAGTTAAATTAAAATTGTTTGCAAAATGTTGTTAAGTTGCAGCGAAAGCATATCTCAAAATCTTTAGTATCAAAACTACACTGATCGAAATTTTAGTACTTGACAATCCTTACAAAAATGAACCAATTTTAGTTAGTTCTTGCTTTAATAATTGGTACAAATTAAGGATAATATCTCTGAATAGTAATTTAAAAAATTATAGTAATTTTACAATACCTTATAATTAATTGATGAATTGTATACAGTATTTAGAAGAAATTCAGATGATCATTTATTATCATACAAATGTATAGAGCTTTTAAAATAATTTACTCTAATTTATATTACAGAGATCTGGTAATTATGGTCTCGTTCAATTTTGCGCAAAAGTGTTTCGCAACTCTTGATTTTCTAATATCGTTGTTAAAAAAAATAAAAGAATTCTTACATAGATTTTATAAACTTGTATAATAAATTATTCAAATATACAACTAGTTAGAACTAATTACTTTTCAAATTTATTGTAAGTTTAAAATATATAATTCAAATGTACACGTAAGAATTATAATTAGCTCTGTTATAAATTTAACCATAATTTTTACCTAAAAATTTCTAAATTTTTTCTTCTTTCTTCCAATTTTTATTATAATTTAAATACTAATGTGATCAGCATAATGTTTTACTCACACATTGTTTGGACTTATATCAGTTATCCTGTGCAAAAGCTATGAAAATATATTTATTAGTTTCTGAGTTATTGAACTTTGTAAATGACAAAAAGCACTTCGGAACGCTCTTTAAAACTTATTCGCGTTAAATATTATTGTTATGCTAATAAGTATATTGGACTAATGTGCTTTAAAGTTACTTAAGAAGATAGGCTTATACGAAAGCCAGGTTTGTTTTTCACTTATCTACATGAAATTTGGTACACTGATTTATGCTGTATATGCAGCTCACTTTTTCTGAATTTTGATGAAATCATTATTCCCTACTACTATTGTTCTAAAAAATATATGGATGAAAGCCCTTTTTCCATTTGAAGCTACTTTTATCTGAATTTTTTAGCGATATTTTGCATACCTTACCAAATATTGAAAAACGGTAAAAAAACTATTAAGTTTTATGATTTTATGAGGTGTTTATCGTCTCTTGTAACATTTTCTTTATGGCTTATACGTCCTTATACGCGTCCATGCTTCATAAAATAACTAAAGCTAAGTCCAGACTAGACTAATATTTGACACAAACTTTATTTTTTGTTCACATTATGCGCTTTTATTTTACATTTTTGTTTGACGAAATAGCTGTAAAATATGGGAAAACGTATTTGAAGCATCTTTAGATTGGATGTAAATTGTTTACTCAAAGTTATTTAATCAAACACTAAACTACAATAAATTTATTATTTTTTCATAATTATCAATTATGAAATGAGTTTATAGAGAAATCGTATTTTTTATTTTGTTTTTATTGATTTAGAATAATTTTCAGAGAGAATTTCGGAATATATGGATATCGAGGTAATCCTTGTAGCTGTTTATTTTGGACAAATATTTACAAAGTTTACAATAAAGTAAAATATTTACATAAAAAATGAAAAATACTAACTATTATAAATTTATCCATTGCAAAATTCATAATGTATGTACATAATGTACATAATTTAAAAATTAATATATCTTTACATGTTTGTTTCCTATTTACGCCATTTACAAAACAGGGATTTCTTCACAAAACAATACTATTTCCTTTGCACGCCACTTTTATCTGTATAAAAAAAACATGCAAAGCACATTACGATTTTAAAAAAAAATATTGAGATATGGAAAATTTTATTTAAAAAAAAAAGAATAAAATAAAAATAAAAATTGTTAATTTCTTTTTCGTCGATTTGAGATTTATGTACACAAAAACAACATATCAACTCAAACAGTCCACCGCATCAGTCGTTGTTTGTCCATGTTTGATTTTACATTTATTTTGTAAGATCAAACAAAATTTCGCCAAAAATAATGGCAAATATTTTACATCTTGTGTTCACATAATGCTCATATTTTTCACGTTCTTGACCTGTATGGTTCGTAAAAATATTTAACGCTTACATTAGGTAAATAAAATCGTCAAAAATTAGCGTAATGTTAACTTAGCACAAGAGTTTTTGTATTGAAAAAATAACAAAAATAGTTAAACATTTTAAACGTGTTAAAACTGATTTGGTATTGTTAAAATGTTAGGGTTATCTTTCTGGCATAGTGACTAAATATAGGAATATATATTTTTGCACACATTTAACTTAAGATTAATATTTTCTAATTTGGCTACATTGACATGAAAATTTATGTTCGTATATCCAGTAAATAGTAGACTAAGGGCTTTATATGAAAATTTATCATGAGAACTTAACTTTTGTGTTGTAAACATTTTTTCCTGTATAAGCATTTACATATGCATATCGGCAGGGTAATTTCAACTTAATTTGTTTCTATAAATTATTCAGCAAAAAGTTTTTCTTAACTAGTTTCAAAATCTTTTTATATACAAAGTTTTTGGAAAGTGTTTAATGTTTAAAATTTACAAATTACCATGCAGACATTATGAATTGTTTTCTTTTCTGAGTCCTTTTTTTTTTTTTTTTGTCTTACTAAACCATAAGACAGCATTTTTCATATACAAAAGAAACCATATGGATATGAATGTAGAAATATTCTATGATAGGACTGCGTAATCAGTTTTTCATTTCGTGCTCGATTGTCCTTTTAAAAGGACTTTTAAATATCAAAAATAATAATTATTTTTAAATTTTTTACATGCTCATTTGTATCGATATAAGTATTAAAAGATAGAATTAGATCTAGAAATTCCAGTAATTTTTTTTTTCTTTTAAATTTTCGTGGCATTGTAAAGTCAAAACCCTACTGCAAATATTTTATCCTTAAATATCTCACATTTTGTTCTTTTAGCTTTAATAGTCAATACTTACTTATATTTTGTTTTCATTATCACAACATTATTTTACCTAGCCTTCGTACAAGTGTTTCAAGGAAAGAATGCTTTAGTAATCATAATACCTTAAATAAAAAATATTAAATATATTTATATTAAAAACTGAAAAATTAAGTTTTCTGTTGGTATTAGTCGTACATTGAAATTTCAAGATGTTGGATGATGTTGGATATAATTGGTCATTTCCATATTTCAATGTGTATAATTACCATAAAAATATTAGTATTAAAGTAAAATTCGGCACAATTATTTTACATTTTGTAAGTGTAAATACTGGTGTATAATTTTGCAAGGAACGAAACATAATCTATCATTTTTCCTACATAAAACCAACTCCAGAATGTCACTTCAATGAGCATAAATCCCATATAAAATCTCACTAAATACAATAAACTTGTAATTTTGTGTCTTTGAAATCGCTCTAAATCTAATAATTATTTTGTGATTTTTATGTTTTTTGAGAAAAACTAAAAGTTTCTTTTTTATTTTTAGTTTTTCGAGCAGAAATAAAAGTTATTTTGTAATTTTTATTTTTCTGATTATTATTTTTTCGAGAAAAAAATAGCAGTTATTTTGTGATTTTTATTTTTTTCTGGAAAATGTGTTATTTTTAATTTTTATTTATTAAAAAATAACATTTTTATGTATCTATACTTATTCATAAATTTATAAAATCATTAATTGTTAAATTCGAAAATTCATAAAATCATAAATTCGTGAATTCAATAGCTCATAATGAATTATTTAATTAACCTATGAATTTCATATATTCATAAATTATTACTTAAACATCCGTAAATTCATATTAAGAGTTATAATGCTAAAATTCTCCTTTTTCATTTGATATCCATATCGACACATAACAGCAAATATAAAATAAAAAATAGAAGGATGTACGAGGTATCTTTCAAAACTTCATTTAAATAGGAAAAATAAACACGAAATGAAAAACTGATAAATCTATAGTGTATTAAGTCTCTGTTTTCATATGTACACACAGAAAATATTAAATTTCATATTCAATAACTTATTTCTTAAACTCAAGTATTTTTTTACTGAAATTGGACTTATCACCAAAATTCAAATACTCAAATACGTAAAAGTTTTATTGAAAAAAAAACTTTTTTCTTTATTAAAATATTATACTATTTATGAAATAATGAAAAAATTTTTTGGTTGTAAACAGATAATCAAACAAAATTAATTTTTAATTCAGTAATCATATTTATAAAAAATATTTTTTAAATCAGTATATTAAGAAAACAATTTTTATATGTAAAATTAATGATAATTTATGTATAAAACACGAAAAATTACTATATTTTACATCCTCAACTTTACTTTGTTTGCTTCGTTTAATAATTTTATGTATAATTACAAGATTCCGTAATCTAATGGGTTACAAAAATTTGTGCCATGTTGTGAAGGTTTTGAAATGAACAAAAAAGCATTACTCAATTGGATTTCAATTTACATTGTAACGGTGATTATAATATGAACCCTAAAAATACCAATGTGAGTTTATTACTTAACAGGGTGATGTTTGATCTACATTGTTTACATTCAAAATAGAATAACAATAAATGTTGAAATAGAAAATTTCAGATTTATTGATTCGACTTCGTATTTACCTTGAAAAGGAGCTGAATTTAGGCTCTGTGTGTCTTTGCGAAAGTGGTCAAATTGCAGTCGATCGATTCAATCGCTGCCGGCTGGTTATATTATATTTTCTTTCGGAAAAAATTGTTTAATTATGCTCTCGATATCATTAAAATGTGTTGATATCGATGTAATTCTTCTTATTTTTTAGTTTGATTTTTTTTGCTTTTGTTGAAATGCATTACTCACTCGATATTCGTAATTACCATTTTCGCCAGAATGGGCAGCAACATCAGAACCGACTGCTTGGAAATCTCGTTCTAGAACTGTAAGATCTTTACGAACCTCTGTAAATTCACCCTCCTTTGTTTATGCCAATGGACAAAAACTCGTTTCGTAAACATCAAGTCAAATTTATAAAGAAAATTACATAGCTAAAATCGATTCTGAAGCCTGTTTGACACCAGTTGACAAACTTAATGTGATGTTTCGAGTTAATGGCCGATATAGCGGCATTAGCATCTTTGCGTATATCATCAGAAAGATACAATATACCACCAGCCATGTGTTTTTCAGCTCGAAAATCACACTGAACTCTCACATTACCCGATTCATGCATGTAATGACGTGATTTTCATTTCAAATACTCGTGCGGCCGACATCAGTGAGGCATGTGCCACCAAGAGGAAATATTTACGTGGAAATGGTACCAAATTCCTTTAGAATTCATTCAAGTCCACATTTACGGAGCCATTAATACACAGAGAAACTGTTGTGTACTTAAACGATTCCTGTAGTCTGGACGATGTACATTCAAACTACTTTTACAAATTTCATAAACACAGCTTCATTGTCCGCCATGAAAACACAATTCGAATGCTCTACTGAAGAGTGAGTTGTAGAAATTTTTGGCGATGGGTAAGCGCCAAAATCTAATTTACATTTCTTGCTAAAATACATCGAAAAAAGTTTTAAGTTGAATAAAATATTTTGATTTAGCTTGTCAAAACCTGACATTGTTTTTGTTTCTTTGCTGGTTTAAAAATTATTTAAAATCAATGAAACAAAATTTTAAAATTCTTTTTTATTAATTTGAAATTTAAATCCTAGAAACAATTTATTAAAAAAGATATTATTCATAATTTTTTCTGTGTATGCACTTTTTCTTGTGTGGGAAAAATTTTAATTTTTTTGTTTTACGGTGTTATAGGCAAACTTTTATCAGCTCGTTAATTAAAGACGTTAAAAATAATAGTCAGACCAACAGCAATTTATTAACCATAATTATTGCCTAATACAAAATAAAGGTTGTATCGTTCTATCAACGTACATATCGTAAATATTTTTTAAAGCAAATTTTTGAAAGCAAAAAACAAACAAAAATTATTTGAAAATTTTGACGACATACTTCGATATATCGATAAAATAGGGGTTGTGAATTAAACTCAAAACGATAAGTAAATGCAAATAACTAACTTATCATATGGTTTCATGTGGCTTGAAAGTGACGATTAATTGAAATTTTAAAATTAAATTTTTATAACAATGTGAAATTAGATAAAATCTTACATCACCTTTAATAACTGGTGATGTAAGATTTTATCTAATCAATCATGCGTATTGTTTTGTTTATCTTTAGGGACCTTCGGGAGCTGTAGTCAAAATATTGCTTTTCTTGTGTACAGTAAAAAAATTAAATTTTCTTAAAATCGACTACGTATATTTTCATTTAAGCCTTCTGTAAATTAAATTTTTATGATGAAACCGTCAAGTTTAGGTATTTTTTTTTATCAAAAAAGTAGGCCTGTATTTTTGGATATTATAAGTAAATATTTTTAAATATTTTTTTAAAAAAAGGTCAAAATATTGGGTAATTTTCAAATTTGACTGAGCAGATCTTTTATATTAGGTGGTATTGGGCTTAGATATGTAGATTAAAAAAGTACGCATTATTGACTTGTATTTAAAGATATAGAAATCTGCACATATGTTGCACCCTTTTTAAATATTTCACCATATTTGTGAAAATTCAAGTTTTCTGATGACAATTATTTAGCATAAATGACCTTTTCATAAGTATATAAATAACTTCCTTAGGCATAGGTATGAATCCTCTATAAGTATGAAAATATGAAATTTTGAATTCTCTATAGAATTGCTCTAAAAGTGTTAAACATGTACTTTGCAAACCAAAAGAATCACCGAGTATCGCAAATTCGTTGCGAATCAGATCTGAAATTTGAAAATGAATTTATAATTAAATTTTGTCTTTCGTTTCAGTTTCTTCAAAAATCAAGTTATTAAATACTCTTTTTTACATTTTATTATAGCAAACTCATAATCGACACATAACTTTCTGTCAGTAAACATAGCAAAAAAAAATAGCGGTTTATAAAATGGTAAATTTATTACAAATTCTCTCGAACATTAATGAGTCTCAGACCATTAGTGTGAGAAATGTACAAAAAAATCGTCCAAAATATTTAAGTAAAACAACACTATGCCACAATTTTTGGGTCATCAAAAATTGCTTCAATGATCCCAACTCGAAACTATTCTATCAGATTAATTAAATCTCCAAAGGGCTTTTCAAAGTTAGTATGAATTTCTTTATGTGTAAAAAAATAGAAAAGTATGTTTTTAAAGCTATGTTCAAATTTGGCAAATATTTGATCATAATTGCGTGACCTCTACTTTTATAAAAATATTGTTTGCCTTTGTATGATCTTGCAAATGTTTTGTAAGAGAAAACAGTGTCTAACAAAATTCTACAAAATATCAGCTATGAAAGAAATGTTAGGAAATATTTTATATAGTGGTTACATCATTTTGGTCAAATATTTGGCTAGTCCGAATGTACCTTAAGTAAATTTTTTACTGTTAATAGATGCATAAATTATCACAAGCTCATAGGGCTGGTAGAAAATTATAAAATGTATTCGAAAAATATAAAATAATTAGAAAATTGAAATTTTTTCAAAAACTACTAAGACAATTCACATAAAATTTGACATACAAAAAGAATTGAAAATATTATATATTACAAAATTTAATATGCATGGGTGCCACGCCCCTTTACAGTGATATTTTTTACCACTGTCATCAAAATGTTTATTAAATTTGAAATTTGATTACTACGAAGTAAAGCAATCTTTTCTATAAAAAAGTGTCATCCAGTCAGTACTTTTTCAAATATATACATATGCGCCATGATTCATTTTAGACAGTTCATTAGCTTAGAAATAAGTTCTAAGTCTAGTAAAGTAAACAATATTATGACAAAAGTAGGCGTCAAAAGGAAGAGGCATTCTGCAAAAATCTAATAATAGAGCTGGTAGTCAATAAAAAAACAATATATAATAACATTTTAATTAATTAATTTATATGATTTTCATTTCTAATCGTATTGAAAAAAGAGTTCCGAAAAATTCAAACTTCAAGATGCCATAAAAATGAAATTCGAACTTACTTTGAAAATCCTTTTGTAGTTTTGCTAGATAATTGGTACTACTTTTATAGTTATTCACACAGAAAAAAAGTTTAAAAAAATTTAATCTCATGGATTTTAGTTCATAATATTTAAGAATAATGTCTTAAATATCAACACTTTACATTTTTTGAAATAAATGAAGAGTCAAGAAAACTTAAAATAAATTGTTTAAATTTTAAAAAACATGTTTGAAATTTTCTTCGGAAAATTTTAGGTTTTTAATGATTTTTAGCTATATTATGTGAACAGGAGAGAAGCGCTTTTTATCAAAATGATGTGCCGCAAATGCGAGCGAAATTATGCAAATTTGTAAACATTATTTTTTACAGATTTTCCTTGGAATATTGCCATTTTAAGGCGTTTGTTGTTATTATTTTCATGTATAACTATTTTCATTTACCATTTGCAATCAAATCTATTAAAACTAAACCAACGATTTAACAAAATTTTTGCAAAATTACTAAAATTTTCATTATGAAGAATTTAATAATATCTCTGAACAAAATTTTATTTCTTATGAAAAAAGTTTGGAAAAAAAAGTAATTTGTGATATTTATAAAAAAAAAAAAAATTTCAAATATATGAATTTTTTTTCTGTATGCAAATGCACATTTTTATTTAAAAGGTTTCACTTTTTAATTTACACTCACATATTTAAGAAATCTATAAGCTGAAAAGTGGTCCTTAGGTGTATATCTTATAAGAGTGTTAGGGCCAATTGTCTGCCAATCCATTTTTTATTTAGCAATAAGAATCTTGTGAACATAAAACATTTAAAAATTTATTTTTTTTCAACATCCACATCCATCTATATGAATGGCAATTAAGGCCATATTTCGAGAAAATTTTTGTAAGGGAGCTATATAAAATAGTGAACTAATTTGAATAAATTTTATCGCAATACGGCCATCTATAATTTAGCACAAAATATTGTTAATTAACGAAAGACAGACGGACGGACCGACGCTGGCTTAAGAAAAAAAATTAACTTGTTTTTACTTATTTGTGTCAATAGTAATGAAAATAATATAATGTTATTTTTGTAATTTTATGAATTAAGCGCCATTTTTCATGCCGTTGAAACCAATATGTTAACAGTTTCTTTTTTTCTCTAAAGAAAATTTACAACTCCACTTAACCCGACGTCGGTATGGTGTCTCAACGTCAAAAAGGCATTCAGGTTTCGTCATATTGGCCTGGACACTTTTTTAATGATATGTCTTTTATTTTTTTCTTTTTTAACAAATTTAACAAAAGTTTTAATGAATTATATTTGAATAATACTGTTAACACTTATTTGTGTAAAATTCGGGATTGGCAATATTACTTTTAGCTTTTTATTTAATTATTAAAAGTATAAGAAAAAGGTTTTCACAATTTTTTTGTACCTTTCAGATTTTACACAAGATATATATATATAAACTTATTCTGATTCTTGCCAGGAATCTTGCAAGTTCACTGTTGTACAAATCCGTATGTTAAGTGGAAATAAACTAGTTGCAATTTTTTAATATTTGTGCGTCTGATCCCGAGTTAATTTTCTGTTAACTGAAATACATTGGCCTTAATTTTCCCACATTATTCAAAGAAAACTTCCATAATACTCCTTAACTTTGTCATATATTGTTAGTCTACATAGAAAAAAGTCAAAATGAATTTCAATTAAAAAATTGTTAATATTAATTAAAATTTATATTTATTTCGTCCAATCATCAAAATGATAATATTAATTAGGTGAAATTAATTGATTTTTCTGAAATTTCGATAAAATTTCTTAATTAAGCAAATTATAATTATTATGGAATTTTTGTGTATAATCAAATAAAATTACCTCTTGAGAAAATTTAAAAATATATATAACCACAAAAATGTATCTAAATTATGTATATAATATAATGTGTGTGATATACAAACGTATATGATGTATAATAGCTATTCTATGATTAAATGTAAATAAAAATAAAAACGGCCATGCGAACAGAGCATTCCTGCAAATTCGATTGAAGATATCACAGAAATAGCCTTAGACCTAGACAAAGACACAATAAAAAGGCAATGAAACAACGTACGATAACTTGAAAGGGATAATAACAAATTGGACGTTCATTAACTTACCGAGTAACCCACAACAATCTGCACTTCATATTATTTTTCCAAAAATGATTCTTTTTTGTTAGAAATTTTCTGAGTTGTCAGTTTTTATGGAAGCAAATTTAGAACTAATAAATAAATAAATTAAATTTTAATATAATATGAATTATAAAAATTATTGAAAATTTTTCTTGAGTATTTTTTTCTGTGTATATCAAAAGCAAAACTTTAATTTAAATCATTAAAATTCTTTATAATATTTCTTTAATTTTTCCAACGGTTTTCTTTTCTGTATGTTACCTTTAAGGTATTCTCATACAACACGAGTGGGCTGATTTTGTTGTTCTTCGTATTACTTTATTTATTTACGTTAATAGTTGATTTTCTTCACTTTTTCTTTTGTTGTTCCTTAACTATAACGTTTGTCTCTTTCATGAGCATTAAATCTTTTATTTAATTTTATGTTTGTAAGAGTTGTCTTTAAGCCACAAAATAAAATTTACCACATTTGTCAAAAATAAGTTTGCAATAATGAAAGAAAGAAGCTTACTTTTGTGGTAAAAAGGAAAAACTATGTAATGTATTTTGACTACTTTTCAGGAGAACGTTTTTAGGTTTTAAATTTAAATTAAAGGTCGTAGATATATGTACAATTTTGAGTTACACTGGTTGGCAAAACAAAAAAAAAAAAAAAAAATTGTCTTACTTCAAGTCGAAAAGAACTATTTTTCATGTAAAATTGAATAATTTTTTTCTTGAAAATTTCTTTTAAAAAATGAAACCGACAAAAATGTGCAGCTATTAATCCATTATCATAAAGTTGGCATTACTGTGAATGCAATGAACCATGTATCATAAAAATTGGTACAGAAATCTTGATTTTATTCACAATTAAGTGAAAATACCCATGTTTACTTACAATTAATTATTTTTATTTTTTTCTTTTGCTTAAAAATTATGATTATTTTATAGCTAATAAAAAAAATAATTTTTAAGAAATAAAAGGTAAATATTATCTTATATTTGAAAAAATGTATATTCAAAAATTATTTTGTTTTCAAAAATAATCGTTATATCTTCAGCTAAAAATAAAAATCACAAATAATTTTTTTAGTCGAAAAATAAAATTCAAAAAATAATCATTATAATTTGGATAAAAAATAAAAATCAAAAATAATCGTTATTTTTTAATCAAAATACAAAAAGCGAAAAATAATAATTAAATTGTGATTTTTAATATATTGCTCATAATCGTTACGGTGCCTAATTTAAATGAATATAAATATATAAATATATAAATATATAAATATATAAATATATAAATATATAAATATATAAAACTTTTCCTTAAATCAAGAAATTAAGAAAAAAGTACTTTTTTGTACCAAGATACCCAAAATTCCAATCCGGGGCAAATGCATTTCAAAAGTTGAATTTTGTCATTGAAATCGTTACTTTTTGCGTATTTAATTAGCGTTTTGTGAATAAGTGTAAAAAAAAAAAATTCTCGGAAGTTTAAAAAGTTAGCTGGGAGGCTGTTGGCCAAAGCGTCCCGGTTTTACTTTAAACGCATTTGGGTGAAAATTTCTTTTGAAAATACAGGTGGCTATTCTTGAAAACGCGTCGAAGAAGTGAAAATTGCCATTAAAACAAAAACAAAGTTTAAAAACATGCGTTTGTTTTCCATACATTTTTAAAAAGGAATAAACGTGACAATTTTAACGCGTTTCTCTCTCTTTTAAAAACGGTAAATTTCATTTTAGAAATGTACATTAAACAAAAACAATTTCTTAAACTTTGTTTTTGTTTTAATAGAAATTTTCATTTCTTCGACGCGCTTTCAAGAATAGCCGCCATAAAAAAATTATATAGTCCGGAAAAAAATATTTTAGAAGTTAAAAAATGTTAAAAACATTTTGGAAAAAAACAACAAAAATGTAAAATTTGTTAAAGTTTCAAATTTAAAATAATATAACTTTTTGTAATATGAATCTGACTATTTATATCATTCATTCAGCAATATTATTTAGAATTTTGTAAAAAATCTAGCGGATGTTTTCCAAAACTTTTCGGACTCAAATTAAGCCCGCCAAATTTAAAAAACTAAAAAAATGAGGCCAAAAATTAGAGAAAAAATTTGCTTCGGCCCAAAATATCTCTTAAACTGAAAGAAATAACATATGTTTTATAGGGATTTATAGGGACTATCAATATCTAATTTTTTGTGCATTCAAATCATAATTGTTTTTTTTTTTTTTGCGAATTTTTAAAAAACTACATATCCGAAGTGACCAACTTTCTAGGTCCACACTCTAGCCCCCTCTGGCGATCTGTGATTCTCTAAATCAACTTAAAAATAGTCCAGTTCTAGCCAAATTTCTTTGAGATAACTTTAACGGATCAAAAGTTACTGAATTATTAAAAAAAAAAAAACAATCCTTTTGAAACCACTGCACATTATTTTATGGGCATTGGCCAAAACAAATTATGTCAATTGAAATTTACTAATTTATTTCTTTTCTACCTTAATTTCTGGTATTCCTCACTATTTGGTTAATTGTAAAAGAATTATAACCAAATAAAATTTTTTACTAGTAAAATATATGTACTGCTAATATCTTGGGACCAATAATAATATTAAAGATAAACAGTTTTATGGAAGAAATAAAAAAGTAACAAGTAATATAGAATTGGATGACTTAAAATCTCGAAGAGCGTTGTAAATAAAAGAACGTGAAGTACGAATATCTTATGTTGTTTGCAAAATAAAACTAAAAAATTGTTTTACTCAACCGTATAGAAATGCTATATTTTTTGCATTTATAAGTAAATCTGGTTAAAATTTGAATTAAAATTTAAGATAAAATTTTATATTTCCCATAACTTATTTTACAAATTCTTAAATTTTGGTAAGTTGATTTTATCTAAGAAAATCGTTAGAGAGAACAGTCGATGTTAGGGTACAATGTTTTATAACATCATAAATATTTTCAAAATCTCAGTATTTATTGCTTTTTAATTGCTTTTTAAAACACGAATGGAAACCTTTCAATTATTTCATAAAATATCTTAATTTAAGAAGCGCACTTTTTGGCTAAATTCGAAAATGGCCTCTTAATTCAAGGAAATGTGATATCAATATTCTAATAACTAAAAATATTCTAAAAACACATTTTTAATATACTGTGATCTTTATGGTCAGAATGGTAATATTCATCCGCTATATAGTGGGACTAAATGGGCCGAAAATGACCGTTTAATTCATGGAAAGAAATTTCTCCATATGTATATGAAATCATTCTGCCAGAATGACGCAATTTTTTGTTATAATTTTTTAAATATGTTAAACAATATAGTTGTTTTGAACAACAAATTTCTTGACAAATTTTTCTAGTTAATTTAAAACTAAATAAATTTTAAGCCAAAAATTAAAACTTCAAATTTTACCATTTACAACTAAATAAAGTTTAAGGAAGAAATCATAATTTTGTGCTTTAGAAAATTAATTATATACACACATATTTACGAGTACATTTTACAAAACATAATGTTATGTTATATTTCTGGAATGAAATGGAGTTTGTTGTATGCTATTTAATTGCTTCTAACATTCACAATGAAACAAAAAAATGTAGCACAGTGGTCAAATTGCAAAAATTTTGATAAAAAATCTGTATCTTTTTAACTACTGGTCGGATTGAAATGTATGGAAAAATTGTAGAGTATTATCTGGGCTTTTAGAAAAAATATCCTGTAATCACCCTGTAATAATAAGAAATAAGCTCAGGGTGTCAAAGTTGACTACCTGGAGTATGAAAAAGTTTCAAAAAATCGCAACTTTTACAAATTAAGATTTCCAATTGTTCGCCTAAGTTACAGTTAAAAGATATTTACGATTGAATTTTGATTTTTTTTTTTTATTATTTGTCTCGACTTTATTTCATTGGTTGTTCAAGCTCTTTAAATGATTTTTAGACTACCTGGAGTATGAAAAAGTTTCAAAAATCGCAACTTTTACAAATTAAGATTTCCACTTTTAAAGATTGTTGGAAAGTGTTTGGCTGGATAGATAAAAATTATGATTGTTCACCTAAGTTACAGTTAAAAGATATTTTATTATTTGTCTCGACTTTATTTCATTGGTTGTTCAAGCTATTTAAATGATTTTTAGAAAAATGTAAGATTGTATTGTATTTAATACAATACATAAGAAATAATAGTAAAAATTAATTTTTTTTTTTATAATAGTAAAAATATTTTTAATTTTAATTTATTTTTTGTCCCAAAATATATTTTATAGTTAAACAGCATCAATAGATTTTAAAAACATCGCATAAAATTTTTTTATAGATCGATAAACATGATATTTTTTAAAAGAATTCACCACTTTCGACCAATTCTGGATATAGGGTGCAAATCTAATTCAATTTAAAATTTCTTTATTAACTATTTATGAAGCCATGTCTTTTAAAATATGTAAAGAAAAAAATGTTTTATTCAAACTTTGAGAAAAAGTGAAAAAATTGTAATATATTTTTGTTATTATATATATATATATATATATATATATATATATATATATATACATATATATATATATATATATATATATATATATATACATATATATATATATATATGTATATATATATATATATATATAAATAACTGCTAGACAAATTGGGACAAAAAAATTTTTCAGCATACTATTTCGAAGTAGATTAGATTATATATTAAAAAAATTTTTTTGCTCTTATATCTCGGAACTTATTCCCGTAAAACAAAATAAATTCAAAGCAAAAAAAAAAAATAAATAAATAAATAAATAAAAAATAACATTAAATCAAAAATGCAAAATACAAGAATAAATATCTTTATAAGTGTAAGAGATAACTAAGATGAGTGAATTCATATTTTCTTTACCTTGCCAAGCGCTTTACAGAAATATAAAAAAGGTTGGAAATTGGACTTAATTTGTAGAAGTTACTTATTTTTTAAAATTTTTTCATACTCGAGGAGGTCAAATTCGACACACTGTAGCTTAATTTGTATTATTACATGGTGACCATCGGAAAATTTTTCTGAAAGCTGAGGTCCTCCTCTACAAGTCTCCCATATATTTCAATTCGATCTGGCCAGAGTGTAGGAGATACAGAATTATTACTAAAATGTATATGATCGGTCACACTGTCCATAAAGTGGAATAAACTTTAAAATGGGCTTCATTGCCCATTCTTGTTAATGATGTTTGAGCCTGTATGATATGATTAATATTTTTAAAAATAATTTTTATGTAAAATTAAAATTCTTGTAATTTACAAATAAATAAATATCTCAAAATTAACACAATAATTGAAAATATTCCAATATTTACTCAAATGCTTAAATGTTTTCAATACTCGTAATTAAGAGTGTAAGTTATAAGTAACCATTTTACGAATTTAATATTAAATACATAATTTGATTTATAATCATACTCAGATGTCGGACTATTACTTTGCAATAAAAAATGTCACGTAATATTATTTGTGCTATAGCGTGACAAGTAAATTTCATATGAAGAAATAATAAAATGTTTCAAATTAAAGAATTATGCATGACAAAAAGAAAACTGTTTTTATTTACAAAATGCAATGTGTAATAGGAAGCAGTTAAAGTTGGTAATTTGTAGTTTTTATTTAATTTCACAAGCAGTGTTGCCACTTTAGCCTTTTTAATGCTAACTCTAGCATTTTTATTTTTCTTTTAGCCTCAACATGTCCGTTTCAGCTTCTAGCTTTTTTCTGGCCTTTTTTGTTTTTTAAAATTGCCTTAAAGTAGCTAAAATGTTAAAATTTCAACCACGAAGAAATTAATTTCTTATTTGATATTACTAATTTTATTTTAACCTCTTAGCAACCCTGTTTACAAGTACATTCAGATGAAAGTACAATATGTAACCTAATATATCATACCATACTGGGAAACACGGGTGTCGTAAACTTACATGAATTATAGCAATAAGAATGTTAACCTAATAAATTTACCAAGGAACCAGTAAAGTTTTCAGAAGTATATTGGATGAGCAAATTGAGATAATTAGAAAATATTTTCCAAGCTAGATGGTGAACATGAAGATTTACAGATCTTACAGACAGAAAATGTTTTAAAGTACCAATTTCTTCTAAAGATTCGTGCCTGCAAGAAACTTTTCTGTGCAAACAAGTTAGTTACGATTTTTTTTTTTATTTTTATTCACATATAAAACATTTGCTTAAAACACTAGTAATCCACTTAAATAGAATGAAGTTAAGGTATTAAAAGACTATGTGTGAATAGTAAATATCTTTATGCTCTCTTGTGTTCTGGAATATATGCTTACCCAGCAAAAAATTATAAGACAAAAGGTGGAGTAGAATAGGAATTCAAGTAATGATAATCTGGTTCAATTAAATGCATAATGGGTGATTTTAACATTAACGTGTCATTGTACATAAGGGCAAAATTGAAAATTTTTGGAAATAAAGCTGTAACTTCTAGTCGGCTAATTGAATTTACATAAGATTTCACATATATGTAGCAGAGGAGTGTGTAATTTTAAGTTTAGGAGGGGGACTACTCCTCAGGAGCGGAGCTATGAGGGCTCAATTTTTTGTTTCCTATCCGATTTCAAATATTTTTATATCTTCTTAAAATCCTTGATAAAGCCCATAAACCACTATCGTTTTTAGTTGTTAGATCTGCCAAAAAAAGTATGTTCAAATGTATGACAGTGTGGATTTAAAATGAATATGTGCGACAGATTTGTTGACAAGTTTGTCCTACTTGCTTTTGTCTTTAGAAAATTTTCATAATATAGCTTTTGCTACGCGATCAGAGTTGCATTTTGTATAGCAGCTAATAAGAAAACAACAATGTATGCTTTATTTGTGTGATAGTGTGGTACCAAACACACATTATCTTGCGATTTTTTTTAATTTAATAGAATCTTTCACTAAAAGAATAGGATGATTATGTAGGATAGCGAAAAACGGCCTTAAGACCTATAAAATCACGCTTACTTGGACTAGTTATCATTTATAGTTTTCGAGCTTGAAATTTTTACTATCTCAATTATTCACGTTCTTGGTCCACTTTTTTCATATATCCCAATATTTCCGACCCAATTTATTAGTTTTTTCTTTAGCTTATTAAAGAATAAAATTATTTATAAAATAAAGAAAATTCGAACTCGATATTTTTAAAGAGTCCAAAAATAATCGTTTTTGAATTTGAATATTGCAAAAATACGATTTTTTGTGTTTTATAGGCCGAAAAAGTGTCTACATTCTTTTTTCTCTAAAATGTATTTTTTTTAACAGCACATAATAACTTTATACTTTTCTGAAAGGTATCTTCACTAGGATGATTTTGAAATAGAAAGTAACCGAAGCGGTCTAATTACACACTCTCCCGAATTTGACCTATTTTATATTAAACTTTTGAATTTAGTCTCTATGTTCTAAAATCCCAAAGCATAAATCTGCAAACAAAATGCAGTTTCGTAATCTGTGATATATTTTTTTAGAGTTTTCAATCGTAATCTCTGGAACATCTGAACTTTATAGGTGAAAATGTTAAAAACCCTATTTTTGGAATTTCCGACTATTTTTTGAGAATAGTGATATAGCTTTTACAAAACTCTTGAAGTATTTTACATTTTTTTAACAATAAATCATCGAAAATTCCGTTAAGATATATTAACTAAAAAATATTTTATTATAGATAAAATATTTATAGTTTCTCCAAAAACCAATTTTTTTCATTTATTATATAGAAAAAGATACTTAGTTTAGGTAAACAATAAATATCATACAAAAGAATTTTGAGGACGCTGATTACAATTCTGTAATATAAAATTGAAAGTTCAAAATGGCGGATTTTTTTTTTTTTTTTTTTTTTTTGTTATTTGACAGAATTTTAAATAATCGCTTTTGATAGACTTGTGGTCTCTGAAATAGACTTTGATTTTTGATTGTCTGAATTCGGAAAGGCGGAAGTAATATGGCAGACCAAAGTTTGCAATTGTTTACAATTGATGTACATAAAACTATATACCAAATTCAGATTGCGCTGATTACAACAAATTTATGTTAATATATTTATTGGCGGTCAACAAATTTATTTATAACTTGACGAAATTTTAAATAATTGCATTTGGCAAATTTATGGCCACTGAATTTGTTTTTAATTTTCCGATTTAGGAAAAACGAAAGTCATTCAAAGAATTTAGGTGGCTGAAAGGGAATTTTTTGTTCTATAAGAAAAAATGACAAAAAATATATGTATATATGGTTTATATATCTGAAAAATTATTAGTATCAGTTTTAAGGTAAATTAAAAAAGCCAATAAGTGTAATTTATAATATTTTTTTAATTTTTTTCAAATAATATATATCTTTATTTTCGTAATCAAAAACTTTGTTTTGAGATTAATGACATATTAGATTCGTTTTTTTTTTCTTAATTTTAATCAATTTTTCACAATTTTTTATTGCATAAGTGAATGGGATGTGAATGACCTTTTTTTATTAAAGGACTATAGTTTAGGGTTGCAAAAACTTAGGTGGAAAAGGCCACAGGGAATCCACCACTTTTATTACCATGTCACTTGGCAAAATGGCTTTGAAAATTTATGATTTTAAAGAAAAATCATATTTTAAACAAAAAGGATAGTAGTCTTTTTTTATATGAATTTGTCTATAAAGTTACGATTGATTGTTTTATTTAAATATATAGTTTAACCTCTTTAACCTGAGATTATTTCAAAATTTATAATTTATGAATTATATACACTATTTATAATACATAAAAAATTTGAGCAAAAATATAATATTGTGAATTTGACTATTAAAAAAAGATAGACATAGTATCTAAAGACATAGCATCTAAAACATTGATAGGCACAAAGAGAGGATACACAAATGCATTGGTTGGGTTTTTTAGAAGTGAATTTGAAAATTTTTATTTTCTTATAATCTTTGTTGTGAGAATTGTCCATTTATTTTGAATTTTTGCATATTTGTTGATCTTCGTGTTGAATATATGAAAAGAGATATATGCTCTCTGTTCCAATAACCTAAAGACTCTAAATTAAAAATAAATGAAATCAATATTATTTTATTTGCACGTTTTCTCCTTATATGAAATACATGTGCAGCCTATGAGGGATGTAAAATTTAAAAGACCATATTACGTTTACATTTTCCTACATCAAAAAAGTAGAAAAAAGTTATTACAATTTTTAAATAAAAAAAAGTTTCAATTGTACCTGGTCCGTTCGATTAGGGTTAAGAAATTACCAAATATATCGTAACATATTTACAAATCCTTTAATTAGATTAAATTGTTTATAAGGAACTCATAACTCTCAGAACTGCTAGATTAATAAGTATAATGAATCAAATGGTTTTATATCAAAGGATATACAATATACAATATTTACAATATATTAAGTCTATACTGTTCACCGGCATTGTTTTATGAGACAGAAAGTTGTCACATTTTAATGATTTAATTTCCTTCAACTTACCTTCATACGCTTTTAAAAGAAATAAAGATTAACAAAGTTTTAATGAAGGTATTATATACCACATAGTGGTTTGTTATGTTGTCACCAATTGAATTATTATAAAAGAGCTCCAAAAAGTTGTTATTTTTAAGTGTGGTAAAGCACTAATCTTTTTCTGTAATTTACACATGCATATAAAGTAACAAAGAAACAAACAAATAAACTTTTACTTCAATAATTAAATTAAAGTGTTGCCAGTTTAGCCTTTTTAATTTTCTTTTAGCCCTCAAAATTTTCGTTTTAGCTTCTAGCTTTTTTTCTAGCCTTTTTTGATTCTATAAATTGCTTTAAAAAGGCTAAAATGTAAGTATTTCAATAACGAAGAGAATAATTTCTTATTATACTTATTCCTTATAATGCACAAAACATGCACTTAGTTCCACTTTTGAAGAGGTGAAACTGTTTTTTTTTTTTTTTTTTTGGTAATTATATTTTTACAAAAACATCCATTAAAGCATTTTTGTGTATTTATTCGCACAAAAATCTAAATTATTTATATTTAACAAAAATTTTCGACTGCGTCGCTTCATTCTCCAAATCAAAACTAACTTAACTAATTTTATGGGCTTACTAAATCGGTTATTATGATTATTATTATTTTTTTTTTTAATCTGTTTCATTAACCATGATTAACTATTTATGAATATAATTAAATTAAATATAATTAAAATAAAAATAATTAAAAATAATTAAAAAAAATCGTATAAAAGCAAAAAATAAACCAAAAATTTTAAAACTTTCAATCAAAAAGGAATTATAGTTTAAAAATAACAAAAAAAAAAAAAATAACTTCACAACATTAAGCCAAATTGACCTAGCGCACACATATGGTAACACAAACAACGGTTACATAAAAAGCTATATAGCATAGAAAATATTAAAAATTTTGAAAAAGTATAAATTACATTTCATCATATGAAAACTTTTTAATAATAATTTGATTGAAAGTCAATTATATTATGTGTTTTTGAAGGAAATGATCCTTTTTAAAAACCTTAAAAAAAATTGTTGTTAAAAATGTAAAAGAATTGTCGATACGAAAAAGTTATTTATATATTTTTGACACTGTGTGCGCATTTTAAGAAAAATATTTTATGATTTTTATATAACCAAGTTGTACTATATTATATTGGTATAAAATAATAAAATATATAAAATATTTTTTTCCATTGTTTGAATAATTTTAATTTTAACATTGATCTTAAAGTAAAACATGCTCCGTTTTCCGGACCTGTTTTTGGTTTTATTATATCTTTTTTTAGTTACAAAGATATGTGGTAATCAGAATAAAAGAATAATTTTTGATAGAAACATTTTTAATATTTAGGGGCATATAATTTTCAGACCTTTTATCTTTTGTTATTTTATTTAAACGATATGCTCATTATTTATCAATTACAACTTGAATTATTAATTTTTAAAAATTTCAACCTATAAATTTTTGGTTAAAAAAAAAAAAAAAAAAAACAATTTTTGCAAATTTGTTTGTCTTTAACAAACAAAACCAGCAAAACTTAAAAAAAGGAGAAAAAACCTACTTACACTGGCTTATAGTGTAAGTCATTTTGCATTATTCTATATATAATTTAGCTGCAAGAAAGTGGAAGAATGGATCTACAAATGCTTTTAATTAATAAAAACGTATTATTTTATATTTTATAAAACAAAATACGAATTTAATTTTGTTTAAGGAAAAGCAAAGAAACCTCTTAACATTCCATAAAAAATACATAAAATCAAAAAGTAACCAAAACAATACATTGTCGATGTATTAAAATTGCGTCTTATGTGAAGTCTCTGATCAAACTCCTCATGTTTACCTAATTGTAGTTAGAAGTTTCATTAAAATAAAATATTTAATTCTATTTGAGTAAAAATATGAAATTTGTACAACGATATTTTAATTACTAGAAAACTTTTTTATAATTCAGAAACAAATTATGAAAATATTACGAAAATGACTAGACGTATGGGGGTCACAAGAGCAAACTATATTTAGTTCCCTCTTGCATCATTTGATAACTATATGATGCTTTAAATATGTCCATCCGCACGTCTATACGCGTTCCGTTAACAGTGTTACCAGTTTAGCCTTTTTAAGACTAAATCCAGCCTTTTTATTATGCTTTTAACCTCAAAATTTTCGTTTTAGCTTCTAGTCTTATTTCTAGCTTTTTCTTTAATTCTTAAATTTCTTTAAAAGGACTGAAATGTTTGTATTTCAGCAACGAAGAAAATAATTTCCTATTTGTTAATACTAATTTTACTGTTACAGAATCATCAATTCAACTAATTTTAATAACTTGCGGTATCGATTATTATAATTATATTCTAATATACTTCACTAGTTATAGGAACTCTTTACGAATATAATTAAAAAAAAAAAAAAAACAATTCTTATAAATGTGAAAAATCACACAAAAATGGTGAAATGGTTAATCAAAATAGAATTATAGTCCAAAAATGATGAAAAGCTAATTTAAAATATTAAATAGTTTTTCATATGAAATACAATCCTGATTTGTATGAAAATTTTTTGAGTGATTTTTTTAATGAGTTATTTTGGCAGCGTTTTATGGTTTATTTACAAATTTTTTACAATATCTTTAAAAACTATGAAAAATTAATGAGAACAAGAAAAAGTAGCTTTTTAATTTAAAAAAATTTAACTTTTGTCTGGCCTTTTTAGACCTTTTTTAAAGTTAGGTCCTGGCAACACTGTCCGTAAGCATTGCACATATTGGCTGAAGTTTTAAGTGTATGAGTTACAGACGTTCAATATTAGTATTCCTCGTTTATCTCTTGAAATATTCCTTTAAACCAAAATGTGATTGTTTATCATATTGAATATAGAGTAAAGAAAGAATTTTTACATATATAAATGGCATTTGTGTTCAAATGTTTGATCAGCTTCAGAGTAATTTTAATTAAATGGCATTTCCTTAAGAAAATTTGCTAACAAAAACACTTTTTTTTAATTTACTCATTTTCTTCTTACTGAAACAATTTCTATGTCGTTCCTGGTATGCCCATAAGGTAACGGATAATTTTTCCCGACATAGGGTTCGAAACAAAATTGTACATAATAGGTAAATTTTCTAAACCTCTTAAATCTATATTTAGAAATTATAAGTATCTGAAACAAAAAACGTTTTAAAACTTGAAATAACCAAAATTTTAATAGGAATTTTTTGGGCGATTTGTTTTCCGGTGCCTTTGTATTTTTGTATATAAATGATGGTGGCAGTGGAAACTTAAGGAGTTGGGGTTGCTGAAAATCGTTTTCTAAAGGAAATAATAAATTTTAATGAACTTCCGCTTATTGATTGTTTGCCCTTTTAATGCCTTTAATTCGTTTATTCATTCTTCTACCTACTTATATTCCTAACAATAATAAAAGTTTCATAAGTTAAATGTTTGATTATGTAAGTGTTTGTTATAATGTATTTATGAGTTTCTGTTCTATAGATTTTTCAAACAATACTACGTTGAGCTCATAAATATAATAAACAACAATAAAATTATGTTGATAGTATCTATTATGTTAAGTATATTGGTGGGCAACAGATTAATAAAGGAGTATACGCTTTTATTTTGTTAAAAAAAGGAAGTGGAATTAAAAGCGAGCTTTTAAGATTATACAAACAGATAACATAAAAACTATACATATTAAAATTTACATTTATAAACTGAAATACAAAGTCGTTTTAATAATGAATTGTTAGTACAACGGCCTTTTTCAAGTGAAATTACATCATGCAACTCAATAGAATCGTACACTTAATACAAGAATATAAGTATGAATATAAAAACACCCACAATGGTTATGGTTATGGTTATGGTCATAGATTAACATAGATATGAAACTTAAAAAAAAAAAAAAAAACAATTGAAAAAAAAAGAAATGACGCAAAAAAGCACATGTACTAGAATTGTTTTTATTTTCAATCAAATTTTCACTAACACATTTTTATATTTAAGTTTTTTGACAACCGACTAAGGTTTTTGACAACATAGTTTCATATCTATACTATTAAAATGGTTATGGTCTTTTAGACATAAGGTGCACTCTAATAAAATTGCATGTAAATTTGCTCTGTTTATTGTTGGTAACTTGACTTCTAACTTGCGTAGACATAAACTGTGTATTTTTACTTAATGATTTGTTGAATAAAAAAAAAAAATACTCGAAAAAACTGATTCTCTTTTATACAAATCTACATTAATATATAAAATAATAATTAAACCTTTTTGGAATATAATAATATTTTTCACAAATATTCGCTTTTATAAAACTATTGAACATAAGGCGTTTGGTAAACATTATCTCACGTACATGAAAGCTTTAGTGGAGCGTTTAGAATTAAACATTGTACATTCCATGTAATCCCTGATTTACACATCCACATATGTAATGTAGAATACACTTTGTTCATAATTATGATAAATTAAATTTTTTATACCCATTATATAAAATGAAGGGTGTAGTTTTATTATTTTTAAATATATATCGAGAGCCTCAAATTTAAAATAATCGTGATTGTTAGGTTAAAAAAACCTTTTGACAATATATGTCTATGCGCCTGTATGTTGAAATGGATTTTTTGACATCAATAAATATATCCCTCTTCCAACATATATATATGGCATATAGTCTCGAAAATCTTGGTATTGAAATTCAGGCGGAGTTTTAAACGATTTTCTAGACTATTTGTATTTAATGATATTTTCTATTTTACATACAATAATATATAAATGTCTTTTTATTGAAAAATTGTGAAATGAAATAGCCTAGAGGAAATGTTGTAGATTATAAACCATTATATAATAATAATAATAACAATAATAATAATAATAATAATAATAATAATAATAACAATAATAATAATAATAATAATAATAATAATAATAATAATAGTAATAATAATAATAATAATAATAATAACAATAATAATAATAATAATAATAATAGTAATAATAATAATAGTAATAATAATAATAATAATAATAATAATAATAATAATAATAATAATAATAACAATAATAATAATAATAATAATAATAATAATAATAATAATAACAATAATAATAATAATAATAATAATAATAATAATAATAATAACAATAATAATAATAATAATAAAAATAATAATAATAATAATAATAATAATAATAATAATAATAATAGTAATAATAATAATAATAACAATAATAATAATAATAATTAATAATAATAATAATAATAATAATAATAATAATAATAATAATAATAATAATAATAGTAATAATAATAATAATAATAATAATAATAATAATAATAGTAATAATAATAATAATAATAATAATAATAATAATAACAATAATAATAATAATAATAATAATAATAATAATAATAATAATAATAATAATAATAGTAATAATAATAATAGTAATAATAATAATAATAATAATAATAATATAATAATAATAATAATAATAATAATAATAATAGTAATAATAATAATAGTAATAATAATAATAATAATAATAATAATAATAATAATAGTAATAATTATAATAGTAATTGCTTACACTTGAAATCTCGATTGAACCTGATTTTGAAAAACAAATTCCCTCATTATATTACATATTTACGACAGCTTTGTAGATCTTGTTTGACAGCTGCTTCTTATAAAAATTAAAAACATACACTAAGTACTTTTAAATTAGCTTCATGCTCCGAAAAACTTTTTTTTTTAATTTAATTTTAAGTTTGTTTCTGAAAATCTTCAAATAAAATTTTATTTATTTATTAATTTTAAAAATATTTTTGTAAACACAAATACCATTTTTATTTGGAACATTATTGCACTAATTAACACTCTAAAGAAAAGGTTGAAAATCGAAAATCTGATTAAATTTTAGTATATTTTGGTAAACTCTTCCTAGAAACTAGATTTAGATTTGTTTGGAAAACCTAATTAAAACCTAATAAAAATATGTGGATTTTTCTTTAAATTTCATTTAAACTAGATTTTGTGCAAATGTAAATGGGGTATTATTCAATTTTTTTATTTTTTCGTTAACAAAATTTTTGATAGTTTTAACATTACTTGATGAAAAAAAGTGTACGATTACGCGCAATATGTACAAATTTAAATAAAACAAGTTTATTATATTATAAAAACATTCAAAATACTACATTTTTATTTTGATTAGTGGAATTACACAAATAAGTAATTGTGTACAGTGAAGACATAAGGTTTAAATTCAAACACTTTACGTGATTCTACATAAAAATTTACAAATTTATATTAGTAATTACAATTATATTAGTAATTATGTTAGTAATTTAATTAATTAATATTTATAATTTTCAAGCATGTTTTAGAGTGTGATTTTTAATCTTTTATTTTACTCTGAAATACAAGTCTATATATAATCAATAGATTGATAAAATTTTGACTATTGTGTTAGAATATCGAACAACTAATCAAGCATTTGTAAGCAAAAACTTCTTTACTAAACATAATTCCTTTGTTAACAATTACGAAATTAACAAATATATGAATGAATGGTTATGACATGTATTAACATGAAATCTAATGATATGTAATAATCGTCATAAAATTGATAAATATTGAGTAACCAATTAGATACACTAATAAATTTTCATATAAATTTGGGTAAAAATATATAATTTAATCAATGATGCCGGTTTAGCCTTTTTAAGGCTAAATCTTACCTTTTTTATTTTGCTTTTAGACTAAAAATTTTCATTTTAGCTTTTAGCCTTTTTACTAAAATTGCCTTAAAAGTGCTAAAATGTTACTATTTTATTGAAAAAGAAAATAATTTATTACTATCTACTACTAATTTTATTTTTACAGAATCATTCACTTAAGCATTTTTGAGTACTTATTCGCCTAAAAATTTATATTTTTTATATTTAACAAAAATTTTCACCTGCGGAGCTTCATTATTCAAATCAAGAACAATTAATATACTAAAATATTAATAACTAATTTGATGGAGTTAATAAACCAAGTATTATTATTATTATTATTATTATTATTATTATTTTTATTTTTATTTTTTATTTTTTTGCTTCATTAACAATAGAAATATATATATATATATATATATAAATAAATATATATATATATATATATATATATATATCAAATAGCAAATCCAAGTTTAAAATATCTAATTCTAAGGTATCTTTTTCGAAAAAAAATTGTTAGAAGAAAACTGAAAAGAAATTTACAATTTTGTATATCTCTTCTTTATCCAGCTCTTCAACGAAGGTGGTCTGGGCGATATTCTTAAGTCATATATCCAAGGATTTTTCAGGGACTCTTTATATTACAAATTTATGATATCATGGACAACAACAGTTTACAAATATTAAGTGTATTTCCAGATTAAATTATATATATATATATATATATATATATATATATATATATATGTGAAATAAAGGTTTTGTGAAGGGTATAAAACATTGGGTCCTGCCGAATATGACACTTCCACTTGTTTCTTGTTTTATGTTTCATAATTTATGTGGCACAAATTTTTTAATAAAAATATTGCTCAATTTACATTTACACTTGAAATCTCGATTGAACCTGATTTTGAAAAACAAATTCCCTCTTTATATTACGTATTTACGACAGCTTTATAGATTTTGTTTGACAGCTGCTTCTTATAAAAATTAAAAACATACACTAAGCACTTTTAAATTAGCTTCATGCTCCGAAAAACTTTTTTTTTTAATTTAATTTTAAGTTTGTTTCTGAAAATCTTCAAATTTAATCAATGATGTAGGTTTAGCCTCTTTAAGGCTACATCTTACCTTTTTTATTTTGCTTTTAGATTAAAAATTTTCATTTTAGCTTTCAGCCTTTTTACTAAAACTGCCTTAAAAGGGCTAACATGTTACTATTTTACTGAAAAAGAAAATAATTTCTTACTATCTACTACTAATTTTATTTTTACAGAATCATTCACTTAAGCATTTTTGAGTACTTATTCGCCTAAAAATTTATATTTTTTATATTTAACAAAAATTTTCACCTGCGGAGCTTCATTATTCAAATCAAGAACAATTAATATACTAAAATATTAATAACTATTTTGATGGAATTAATAAACCAAGTATTATTATTATTATTATTTTTATTTTTTATTTTTTTGCTTCATTAACAATAGAAATATATATATATATATATATATATATATAAATATATATATATATATATATATATATATATATATATATATATATATATATATAAGGTATCTTTTTCGAAAAAAAAGTTGTTGGTAGAAAACTGAAAAGAAATTTACAATTTTGCATATCCCTTCTTTATCCAGCTCTTCAACGCAGGTGGTCGGGGCGATCTTTTTAAGTCATATATCCGAGGAGTTTTCAGGGACTCTTTATATTACAAATTTATGATGTCATGGACAACAACAGTTTACAAATATTAAGTGTATTTCCAGATTAAATTATATATATATATATATATATATATATATATATATATATATATGAAATATATATGTGAAATAAAGGTTTTGTGAAGGGTATAAAACATTAGGTCCTGCCGAATATGACACTTCCACTTGTTTCTTGTTTTATGTTTCATATTTTATGTGGCACAAATTTTTTAATAAAAATATTGCTCAATTTACACTTACAATTGAAATCTCGTTTGAACACGATTTTGAAAAACAAATTCTACCCTCTTTATATTACATATTTACGACAGCTTTGTAGATTTTATTTGACAGCTGCTTCTAATAAAAATTAAAAACATACACTAAGCACCTTTAAATTAGCTTCATGCTCCGAAAAACTTTTTTTTAATTTAATTTTAAGTTTGTTTCTGAAAATCTTCAAATAAAATTTTATTTATTTATTAATTTTAAAAATATTTTTGTAAACACAAATGCCATTTTTATTTGGAACATTATTGCACTAATTAACACTTGAAAAGCGAAACTCTAATTAAATTTTAGTATATTTTGGTAAACTCTTCCTAGAAACTAGATTTAGATTTTTTTGGAAAACCTAATTAAAATCTAATAAAAATATGTGGATTTTTCTTTAAATTTCATTTAAACTAGATTTTGTGCAAATGTAAATGGGGTATTATTCAATTTTTTATTTTTTTTATTTTTTTATTTTTTCGTTAACAAAATTTTTAACAGTTTTAACATTACTTGATGAAAAAAAAGTGTACGGTTACGCGCAATATGTACAAATTTAAATAAAACAAGTTTATTATATTATAAAAACATTCAAAATACTACATTTTTATGTTGATTAGCGGAATTACACAAATAAGTAATTGTGTACAGTGAAGATATAAGGTTTAAATTCAAACACTTTACGTGATTCTACATAAAAATTTACTTAATTTATATTAGTAATTACAATTATATTAGTAATTATGTTAGTAATTTAATTAATTAATATTTATAATTTTCAAGCATGTTTTAGAGTGTGTTGATTTTTAATCTTTTATTTTACTCTGAAATACAAGTCTATATATAATCAATAGATTGATAAAATTTTGACTATTGTGTTAGAATATCGAACAACTAATCAAGCATTTGTAAGCAAAAACTTCTTTACTAAACATAATTCCTTTGTTAATAATTACGAAGTTAACAAATAAATATATGAATGAATGTTTATGACATGTATTAATATGAAATCTAATAATATGTAATAATCGCATTAAATTGATAAATATTGAGTAACCTATTAGATACACTATAAATTTCTACATAAATTTGGGTAAAAATATATAATTTAATCAATGATGTAGGCTTAGCCTTTTTAAGGCTAAATGTGACCTTTTTTATTTTGCTTTTAGACTAAAAATTTTCATTTTAGCTTTTAGCCTTTTTACTAAAATTGCCTTAAAAGGGCTAAAATTTTACTATTTTATTGAAAAAGAAAATAATTTTTTACTATCTACTACTAATTTTATTTTTACAGAATCATTCACTTATGCATTTTTGAGTATTTATTCACCTAAAAATCTATCTCGTAAATCACAACTTTTCAGGAGAGCAAAAGAAAACTGTTTATTTCGCTTAGTTTTGCAGTATTAGAAAAATTTTCTTTTACAATTTTCTTGTTTTTTAAACAACTACTAAAGCTTACATATAATTTGTTTTTAATATTTTGCGAAAATTTTAAAGGGAGATAGAAGATTTTACGCTTTTAAAATATTCAACATGTATAAATAAAATAACGATATACACAGTGAAAAAAAATTCATATATTAGAAACCTTTTTTTCATAAAAAACAAAATTTTTTTAATAGATATTATTAAATTATATTTAAATTTTAATTTAATGTTATTAGATTTGATTCAAATGCTAAAAAAAAATAGTTATGCATGAAAATATTAGTAAAAAATCCCTTCAAAAAGTAATTTTCCAAGAAAAAGCTGATAAAAAGTAATGTTTAGAAATTTGCGTAATTTTTTTCTCATTCTACAGCACATGCATCATTTAAATAAAAAAGAGGCTTCTAAGAGAAGCGTTCTGTTCTATTCCCATCATGTGGCCTTTGACTTTTGATTCATTTCAAAAAATCTAAAAAAGTATTAATATTTAAGACAATATTCTTAAATATTATTAACTAAAATCAAGGAAAGTAAATTTTGTATTTATGCACCTATTTTATCTGTGTTTTGCATTATAAAAAATACATTTAATTTCTATTTAATGTTTGATTTTAAAAATTTTAAAATTTGTAAGGAACATCCGGTTACCCGTGTTTGCAGCTGGGGTAAACTCAGTCGTGTCCAAGGTTCCTACATAAAATAACAACACCTTTATTTTAATTTTTCCTTTTTTTTTCTTTATTCTTATCACTATATCTATTTTTTGCACAAACCTCTTTCTACGTTGAGACAGTGCTGTTTTGTGAAGCCTCCGTATTACCTTACTGGTTCTACACCACCTATTTACTACCTCCTATTGTATATTTAATCTTGGATGTAATCCGATATTTTCTTTAGTTCCTAGTGTGAATATTACGAAAAAGTAGTCGTAAGTACTTCGAAATATTGCTTACTTTACGCAATAGTGAACAAAATTACCTGATACAGCGAATAAGGCTGAAGTTTTTTTATATTTTCCAACCTTTAACTACTGTTATGACTACTGCTAAAACACGCTGATTGTAAACTTTTTTTTTTTAAATAAACGCATCAATAAAATTGCTAGCACAAACACATGTATATTCATAATATAATATTCAGAATATTTATGGAAATGAATTTATGTACAAAAATTTTAATTTTTATTGATATGACATACAATTAAAATACATACATACAATTGAATAAAATTTAGTTTTTTCTTTTTGCTGTCCTAAAATATATTTTTTTTTTTTTTTAAATTTTTGTGATAAATTTTTTAAATAGAGGATTTCTTTTATGAAACCCAATTTTTTATAATATCAAAATTTTTTAGAACAGATTAAAAAAAAACTCTTAACATATTTGTGCATACGTATAAGTATGTCAAATAAACAACTGCCGTTTTTTCAAGAAAATTATAAAGAGCATTTCCATATCAAGACGGATAGAAAACAGACATTTTCAGATTTGATCTCTCAGATATCAATGAAATTCAATATAGACATTGGCTATTGGAAATGTTTCCTAAATCATAAATTTTTGGACCCATGGCCCATTTTGGTCGAAAAATGTGACGTACTGAAAATTAAAAAAAAGACTAAAACTTTATAAAGGTGTATTTGTTTAATTGCCAATAACTTTTGAAATATAAATTGTGGATCTCTTGCTTTTGTATCATATTAAATAAAGAGTTATTGTCTATATAATACTTTCTATAAAGTTTACTTATATAAAAAGTTCAAAGATCAAAGTTGGACATATAAAAATCAAACCGTTTTTTCTCAAAAAGAAAAAAAAACTTTATTTTTAAAATTCTCAAAAAATCTTATAATTTTGACATAATTCTTCTCTCTGCTAGTGTAAAATTTCAAGCTGGACACTCCTTCAGTTTAGAAGTTATGGACCAAAATATATTCCAATTACTAATAACTTTTGAACTATACATAATAAATTTTCAATTTTAGTATCATTTAGAATATAATATTGCCTCTAAAATGATATGCAGAAAGTTAGTTTATTTCTATAGTTCAAAGGGCAAAATTTGGTTAATTAAAATTAATAAAAAAAATCTTTAAAAACGATATTTTTAAAATTAAAATTAAAAAATTATGCAGTTTTAACACAATTCTTTTCCATACTCGTGCAAAATTTCATGCTGGTCAATAAAGGTGTGTTTAGAAATTATATAAAAATATAATCCAAAATCAAATTTTGTGTATAAAATTTCATTTACTTTAAATACAAAATCATAGAATCCATACTTTTTAATTAATTTTTGCGAATAATTATTTTAAATTTTAAGTAGAAAATATTTGTTTTTTTTTTTCTTCATAAGTTCTAAATTTTTTACGTGTACGGAGAAGTTATGTCAGCATTATATATTTTCTTATGAATTTAAAAATATAATTTTTTTTAAATTTTATATGCCCAACTTAGACATTTGAAATTATGATATAAAAAAATTTTATATATATCGTAATAAAGGTTATATCGCTGTCTTTAATATGAAATTAAAACTAGTGATCTATCTCGTAAAACTTAGAAAATATTAACAATTAAACAAGTATACTCCTATGAAGTTTTTAGCTTTCTTAATTTTTTTCAAAACTTCATATTTCTGGACCGGAAAGTTTCATGATAGTAAGTGTTTATGATTTGAGAAACCCAATGTCTGTCATAAATTACATTGAAATGGGAAATGCTAAATCCGATTACTGTCCATTTTGACATGGAATCACTCTTAATGCAATACACTTTTTTTCTTATCTACTTCTTCAAAAAAAGGAACAAATTCATGTATCATTGAGTAGTAAGATTTATGACCGTTTTCCAAACCATGTTTAAATTTTACATAAAAAAAGCCAATTTTTTATGAAGTCTGCGTAATGTATGCAAAACTGGACATATGTTATTGGAATTAAAATTTACATTTCCTGAACAATTCAAGCATGAGTTTTCCAAATGGAATTTTTTCTTACTTGTACATAAATAAGAGTAAAATATAAGTTAGTTCTGGTTGACTTCAAGTTGTTTAAAATTCAGTTTTTTTTCATAAAAAAGCTGTAGTCAAACTTAATATAGACACTAGCTGTATTGAAGTTATTCCCAGCAAAAAAAACTAGCAAATGCTTCCAAGGAAGAAACTTTGCACTACTTCAAAAGTAGAACCGAGTGCATATTTTGCACTTTTTTTGGGGATAATAAAAATTACTTCTAAAAAATTGAAAATAAAAAGTAGTTTTATTATCTAATAAAAAAGCTAAAACCATATTTTTATTAAAGAATTTTATAAATACAGTTTAAAGAAAAGTAATTCGAAAGAAATGAACGATAAACATATTCAACATGTATAAAACCATGGGATAAAAAGGAACTACTGCATCTCTTTTTCAGTACCAAGTTCTTCCTTCCAATGATAGCACAATGTTAAAAGCATGACCTTTCCAGCCTTTTTTAGTTATTTTTTTTTTTGCTAGGTATGTATACAGAATATTACTAGAAGTTTATTTGAGAGGCAGTTCAAATTATATTTTCAAAAGATTTATATATGTAACTACACGTATTTTGTTGTTGCATGAATTAAGTTTGTGATAACTGTATTAAGTTTTGTCTCTCACATAAACTTCTGGTTGTATTCTATGGGTGTGTATGTATCTTTGGGTTGCCATATTTCCTAGAATGAACTTGATTGTCAAGATATTTTAGAAGTTGTCAAGTTATAAATTCAAATGTAGTTTGTCAAGCTAAAAACAATGTGTAGTTATACAAAAAGTTAAATGAAATCTAAATTGTTGATGAAGCAAATTTTTTGATATTGATAAGCTCGATGCATATTTTTATAATTTATAGAGTCAATTCCTTCTACATTATTTTAACCTGAAAGTGAAATTAGTACATAACTGCGCAGCATAATGACTAAAATTTAATTCATCTTAAAATCATATATGTGTATCAAAGTGCCTTACGAAAAAAAGTTGCAAATATACTCGCAATGAAGACTAATATGTTTTTATATTATTCTCAAAATATTACGTTTGAATATTTTCATTTACGTAAGCTGAATCATTTTTAAAACAACTCTAAAATACAAATATCTTTATATAGCATTTTAAAAATTATCGCTATAAGAAAACTAACCTCAAAATGTTATAGAGATATATCAACATTTGGAATATAAATTTGAATAATTCTTTATTTCTTATATTACATATTCCGGATATTTTTCAACATATATTTGATTTTAGGATACTAAAGGACATGTTTATCTCAGTGCTATTGAAAACTACGGATAATTAACGCTTTAAAAGCAAAAGGGTCAATTTTATATATTTGGTTCCTAAAAGGTTATATCAGCAATTTTTGCAAATAACTTGTATGCAAGCTTTTAGGGGATTTACGTAGTATTACAAAATTATATGACCTATAATAATAAAATGAAAAAAGAAAAATAAGTAAAAAAAAACAAAAATAAAACCCAGTACATTTTAGATGTTTTAGTGGCAGACTCAAGTAAATAAACTACATTTTGTTATCTATTTTCGTATAAAATCATCTCTGCTGATTAAATACGAAAGCACTATAAACATCGCATTCAAAATTATACTATTTTGTTTAAAAAGCAATAAGAATATTTTTAAACCATTTTAAAATTTTAGAACATTGTAACAATATGACATGACAGCACACCTTGTGAATCACCCAATCCTACTTAAATATCAAAAAATTTATGAAAAATATAAAAAATCTTTTAAAAACGCAATAATAAGAGAATTAAAGATAGATTTTGAATTTTAGTGGCCATTTGACACGAATTTATAGTTCTTTGGCAAATGTATGCTTCTTGTGACATTTATTTTCTTAAATAACTAATTATTTGCCATAAAAATTAAATTAACCTATTATGTAGCAGTGATTCCAAAATATCACTTTTATTACTGAAAGTTTAAATGAACACACTTGTACATTTGAAATATAAATTTCAAACGTACGAGTGTAAAACTTAAATAATAAATATTGTGAAAAATATGTAGCAAATATTTTAGGTATAGTACTCGTAATTCCAATTATCAGAGATATTTCAGTTTTTCTCAACCACTTTAACCCTTTGACGACCAAAGAAATATCCTTCCCCAAGCATTTTTTAGAATATAAAATTTTCTAGGTATTAGGTAGGCAAATTATCCATTATGTTTTTTGTTGACTTTGTTATTTAAATTTGATTTCTTTCTAGGTGAACCAAGTACAAATTTGCCCTCTACATCCCCTCCACCTCATTTTTCCATGGTTTTAGGAGAGGTAATTGAGAAATTCTTGATTATTATAACTTTAAAGACTTATAGGGGCTGTGTGTGGTAAAGTGAAAACTTGATTTATACTACATTTTTTAGCACCATTTCTTGTCTATAAAACATGAGCGAACAATTTGCTTTAGGTCTTACCTAGAAAATTATAAAACCTTAAAATTCTTCAGAGAAGCATATTTTATTGGTTCTTCATTGGGTTAAAAGTGCAACGTGATGGAAAAATTTCGTTCCAATTTTGTAACTGGGTGCAATCCATGATATAAATATAAGGAAGCATTTTCACTTTCACATTTTTTTTTTTTTACTTTAAAGCCAATTATTTTATATCTGTTTTTTGTAAATAAATATAAAAACGTTGCCACAAAAATAAAAAGGGAAAGTTATTTTAGGAATATTTTTTATTATGTGTAATTTATATATTGCAAATAATCACTTTTTATCATATATGGTGTTGTTTGGGTTTGAAAAAAGTACATCAGTGTTTTCGCTGAAGTATCTGGTATAACTAAACTAAAAATATCTTTCTTATTCAACGGCTTAAAAACTTACTATTTGTTTTAAATGATTGCAGGAAACTTCCTATATAAAATATGATAACTTTAATATTACCTTTATATCGATATATGTATTTCCAGAACAAAAGTGCTTTTATGAACAAACTCAGAAAAAATAATTAACTATTTAACGGATCAGTAAATTGGTTTGTTTCGAATATAATTTTATAGATATTTGAAAGCGCCCTGAAATGTTATACATATAATTCCGACCGGTTTACAAATAAAAGTTATATAAATTTTTATATGTCGAAAATTTGGATCACAGATCACGTGTGAGTCGTTTCATGCTGTCATGTTATTTTTGTTTAGTATTGTTTGGCATTTCATAATGGAAAGACTTACGATTGTACAACGTTTACAAATCGCTCAACTTTATTACGAAAATTCACGTTCTGTGAGGAATGTGTTTCGTGCACTTCGCTCAACTTATGGTCAACATAATCGGCCTGCTGAGCGTACTATTTGCAACACCATCACCCATTTTGAGACCCAGCATTCTTTATTGGATAATATTCGACCGAATAGACCACGTCCAGTACGCTGTGAAGAAAATATAGCGGCCGTATTTGAGAATATACACGGCGCCATTCGTAGCAACTCGGACTATCGTATGGAACGACTTGGCGCATTTTACGTAGAGATCTTAAATTGAAAGCGTACAAAATACAGCTTCCCAAACGACATTGCTTCGCTCTATGGGCTCTTGAGAAGTTCCAAGAAGATCCGACGTTTTCGAGGCAAATTTTGTTCAGCGATGAGGCCCATTTCTAGCTCAATGGGTATGTAAACAAACGAAATTGTCGCATTTGCGACGAAGATCAACATGAAGATATTCAAGAACTGCCACTTCATCCAGAAAAAACAACGGTTTGGTGTGGTTTGTGGGCCGGTGGAATCATCGGTCCATATTTCTTTAAAAATGATGCCGGTGCGAACGTAACCGTCAATGGCGACCGTTATCGTTCCATGATAACCGACTATTTGATGCCTGAAATTGAAGCTCGTGATCTCGGCGACATTTGGTTTCAGCAAGAACACTTCGGTGAGCACATAATTTCACGTTTTGGGCCGGTCAATTGGCCACCAAGATCGTGTGTTATCACACCGTTAGACTTTTTCCTGTGGAAAATTTAAAGTCTAAAATTTATGCAGCCAAACATGCTTCGATTCAGGCCTTGGAGGAAAACATCACGCGTGTCATTCGCCAGTTACCAGTCGAAATGCTCGAACGAGTCATCGAAAATTGGACTCAACGGATGGACGATCTGCAGCGTAGCAACGGCCAACATTTGATAGGCATAATCTTCAAAAAATAAATGCCAAAGAATGTTTTTTCAAATGATAATAAACATTCCCCATTAAAATTGAATGAAAGTAGAAAACCTCGGAATGGATCACCGGTTATATATATATATATATATATATATATATATTGAAATAAAACTCTACTAAAAGTAGTTCTCTTTGTATGACTGTTCAAGCCTTTTCAGTGTGTTTTAAAATTTTTAATCTGAACCATTTTACCGATTCAATCTTCCTTTCCAAATCTAGCCACAATATCGATCTGCACATTATTTAGTATTTTAATTAATAGATTATGATATTATATTTTCTTTTCATTCGACTTGAATTTGGCTGAATGAGGGTTGAAGAAAATGACATCTCTGGTATAATCTCTGGTGCTTGGATATTCAAGATGGGTAAATGACCTTATCGCATTGCTTACAAAGACTAAAATATTTGCGGGTATAAAATATTAAAAAAATCCGTCTATACTTTTTTTTATAGAAAATTGTCTAAAAAATTATTTCTGCTCTTTTACAATTTTTAAGATATTTTATTGACTGATCTAAGGAAACTGAAAAAGTAAACAATCAGAAATTTTTAGCTACAATCATTTTAATATTTGCAATTTAAAATGTAAACAGTGTCTTGTTTACCTACTTTATATACGAGTACTAATAAATTTTTGAAAGACTAGTATAAAAAATTATTCAAACTCAGCCAAATTTTACAATTTGGTTTATTTAATTTTTTACAATACTCAACCATAATAATTTTAATAATTTTTTCTTTTTAATATTATATTTATATTTCTACAACGCAGAAACCAGCGAGAAATGGAATTACATCAAGGTCGTAAAATATTAAAAAAAAAACTAAATTAAATATCAAATAGCACAAACAGAACAATTTATTCGATTGTTTTTATGGCTTTGTTGTTTGTTTTATTATTGACCAATACGCGCAAATGACTTGGACACTCTTGCACAGAAGTATTTTTCATAAAACTTTGGAATTGAGTTATTTTTCTCAGGGCTCTTAACTAATAAAATTTTTATGAAAAGTTAAAGACAAAGTGACATTATTTTCATAAAAAATAATGTTTTTATGAAAATAATGCGAAATGTTATATTCGCATTTGAAATATTATCCGCCAAAAATTACATACTTCATACTGTCGCGTTTTGCGCTTTTCAAAAACGTTGGTTAATTTCCTTTAAATAAACCTTGGGTTCTTTTACTTGCAGTTAGTGAAACCTCAGTTCAATTTGCTTTTAATTTTTTATTTACGCCTTAAGACATAAACACGTTATATTACACAACTAAAATATAATGACTTCCAAACTTATAGCACAATGGTAACTTTACGACTCATCCGTTATGTCCAGTATCTAGATTATCAACTATCATATACAATTTTAACGTCTAGCACCATCTAGTAGCTTGTTTATAACAGCTTAAAATGCACAAACTAACTTTCTCATTCAAGTTTCTCAAATCATTTATAACAGCTTATATAATACAAATTTCTCATTAATACTTAAGCAATTATTTATAATAGCTTATAATACAATTTGTCCACTAACACATAAACAAGTTAACAAAAAGATACTTGTAGCATTATAGTAAGTAGAACTCTCTTAAATAATTGACATAAATTAAGCTCTTTCTTTCATTTATATTCAAATAAGTAACAAACTAGAAAACATTATTTTAAATTTATAGAACTTATCTTCGTAACAATATCTTTTGTGTTTTCTACCTTTATGTTTGTTTAACAAAATGTAAATATGTATTCTCACGTTTCACTTGAACTTGAAAGTTATTTTTGTGTGGTAGACCAAATTTAAAATATCAAAAACACAAATATCACTAAAAAGAATTTCATTGTTTCTTCATTTTGTCAAGGAACCAATTTTGTTTTCTTTTTTTTTAGACTTTTATATAAGTAAATTAAAATGACTTAAAAGTTTAGACCACAAACACGCTTACACACAGACACTTATATAAATTAAACTATTTGAAAACTACAATTTTAATACTTTTGTTTTGTTCTAAATGCAAAAAATTTGGAGAAGTTGCAAAATAAAAACCTTTATCAAAAGTACTTTCATTTATATGTGTAATAAACCTGGTTAGAAAAACAATTAAATTAAAGTAGTATGTATAAACTATAGTATATAAGGAGTAGTAAAGTAGCTGTAACTAACAGGATACTGGAAACGTGCTATTATTTATTAAAGCTATTGAGTCAGACAAAAGAGAATTTAGGAGAAACCAACTACACTAACAGTTTTGTTCATATTACAATGAACAAAAAGTATCTTAAGCAGTAATATTTTTTCAGACTTTGATTATTTATAAGCTATATAGTATCGATATTATAAATTCACTTTTAAACATATTTATTTTGGTTCATAATTCTTTAAGCATCCTTGAAATTTTAAACGCTTGATTCCTTAAACTATTTACTGTATTATTAAGGAACATATTAACTTTACTTCTTGCTTACTCTCCATGTTCGTTTTTGTTTTTTTAACAATTGCTTTTAAGACTATATTTGCATATCAAGTTTTATTCAAAATGTACTTCAATTTTTTAAGTAGATATGCATATATAATAAATTTTTACATTTATATTCATATTTACCCGAAACGCCAAAACAATATTTTTGTAGACAAAAAAAAATCTTATTTTTTTTTTATTAAGACTACGTGCTTTTGCCATTCTCCCACAATGACATTCATTAAAGCTTTCCTTTATTACAAACTAAGTAGTTTATAAGAAAAGGAAGCAAAAAGAAAATTTTATCGGAGAAAACCATATGCCATAAAATTGCATCATTTATTTTATTGAACTTGGGAAATATAATAGTTCAAATATTATGAATATTTTAAGAAATTATTTTTAAGTCTCACCGAAGTTAAGAGAAATAAAGGAGTGAATATAAATTGATATGAATTTTCCAAAAAAATAAAATAATAAATATGTAAATAGATTTTATAGAATTTCACTAAATCATAAAGATTTTGTGAAATCTAAAAACACTTTGCTTGGGCACGGGCAATTTATATAAAGTTTTCTTTTAAATAAGTACTCTACTGAAAATTTTTGGTAATATTCTGTACTTAGTTTAATACTATTTTTTCTAATATTTTTAAAGAATTTTTTATATACATATTAATACGAAATTGTTTGAATATTTGTCCAGCAAAAAAAGTGAGAAATACTTTTAAAGGAATAAAATTTGTCTATTTAGAAAATTCTTTTAATGACAACTAATGGTTAAAATCGTTGCTTTGATATATTTTTTTCATCACATCAAAATAGTTTTTAAGTTCTTTTTTTCTGGGTGTATAATTGCATTAGCTTTTTTTTAACACATTTATAAACACTTAAATATATACCAAAATATAACAATTGAAGTGTGTTAAATAAACAATATAATTAAATTTTATTATTACTAATAAAGTGGTTTTATACGAAGGCCAATGGACCAACACACGTGTATTTATATATGTATGCGTCGAACTCTAAAAGTTCTTTAAAATCGAACATTAAAGCATTACGATTTTGAAAAGGGAAAAATTTGTAATTTTGTTTTGAATGCTTAAATATTATTTTTAGTTTTACTTTCTGAATGAAATTTACTGATCTTCCTCATCAGTGTTGCCAGTAGGTGAGAAAGAAATAGGCTAAATTGGGCTCTATAAAAGGAAAAAGTAAATATTTTTTTAATTTAACAATTTATTTTCTCTCGTACTCATATATATATATATATATTTTCTTTCAAGATATTTTAGTAAATTTATAAATAAAAGGTAAAACCGTTGCCAGTAAAATAATCTAGTAAAAAATCATCCAAAAAACTTTATTTATATTTCATATAAAAAACGGTTCAAACTTTTGAAATGATTTTTCTGAATTTTTGAACTATAACTTATTTTTTATTAAGAATTTTTTTTTTTTAATAAGAATTTCCCAATATTTTGTTGACTTTTCGCTTTTATAAGAATTTTATATATTTATAAGTAATTATAATAGTAAATTCAGTATATCTTTAAAAGGAGTTGAGTTATATTTGAAGCATCACAGTCGAAAATTTTAACTACATATAAATAATATCGTACAAATATACACTCAAAACTACATTAACGAATAATTTTTTAAAAATAAAGTTAGTAATAGAAAATCAGTTATTACTTACTTCGACGTTAAAACACTAATTTATTATCCTTTTCAGGGCTATTTCTAGCATCAAAAAATGCTAGAAAAAGGCTTTTTAAATCTTTTAGCTTTTTGGCTAAAATCCAAAAAATGTTTAAACTAGTAACACTTTTTCTCATAATATAAATATCCCAACAAACAAAATAATATGAAAAAGATTTGAATTCATATTGCTTAGAAGAAAAATTTAATTTGCCGCAACAATCATATTCACATTGCAGAAGTTTCCCCCATTACAGGCGATACATCTAAGCAATAAGAAATCAATACGCCTGGAAGAAAAATAGGAAATATTGCTAGATAATCTTGTAAGTGAAAAAAAGAAGATACCGCCAGATAATCTTCTGAAGGTTGTAGTAAATACATAAAAAAATATCACTAAATAAATCTTGAAATAATATAATAAATAAAACTTTTAAGGCTTGTAAAGCATATTCATAAATCTTAACATCATAAAGCACGAAAACTAAAACGTTTACATAAAATATGCATTTTTTTTTTTTTTACTAAAAGACAAATAAATTTCTTCAACATTTTTCATTTTTGAACAATTTTTGGACAACTGAAAAACTTTTGACTGAAAAATAAAAATATTTTGTTAATTTCTTTCAGATTATCTCAATGGGATATTGTCAATTTATTGCGGAGGTGATAATCACCTTACTGAAATAAGAGCCATATTTTGAGGATTAAAATACTAAAAAAAAAAAAAATTAAAATTTTACACATTTTTTCTTATTTCTTTAAACTGTTAAAATACGATATTATAGAAATATTGCTTTGATGATATTCGTCCAAATAATAAAAAGAAGATGTTGTATAAATTTCTTCTGGGAAGATATCTTCCAAGTATATGTTAATAAAAATCCGTACAGCCAATTTCAAAATTTATACGTACTACACTTTTTCATTTAAAGTTTAATGACAAAGATTTAAATTTATATGACTGAACTTCGCGACAAAAATTCTTCCGATAACCGATATATATTTTGTTTGTTTCATTTAACTTTCCTTAAACGGTTCAACACTAGATCAGATATTTATATATTTGTCCAATGATGACAACGTGAGAGCAGCAATAATACTTTCGTAAGTTCTGACAAATGACTTAATCAATCTTGAATAGGAAATTATTTAATGCCCATGTATTAAAAGTTTAAATTTTATATGATCATAATCTGGAATTCGAAAAAATATGATCTGACATACTATTGTATTATTTAGAACGGCGAGTCTAGTTGTTATACAATATTAATTTATAGTTTTATGTGGCTTCGAAAAAAACAGTGAACTCGAAATATTGAATGATAATAAAAAGTAATGTAATAAATTAAAAAAAAAAAGATTTTTCTATTTTTATTTATTGGCATCTCAAGTCGAACCATAGAGAAATGCGATAAATTGACAATAATATGTATTAAAACCAATTTCAAGTATCTCTGCTTAAATCTCTATAGTGCATATTTTGTTACATTAATTTATTTGTCAGTTTTCAGATTTGAATTGATTAGAGACTATAACATAATATTTTCTTCTACTTGTTTATAAAAACAAGAAATTTCCGCTTAGATTTACCAAAACTTAACTAAAAGAAAAGACGATAGTAAGAGTTTGCCGCAAAATGCGAGCACTATCTGAATTTTTACATATAATGAACACTTTGGCAACCATTTCAACTTTTTTACTTTCATGAAAGTTCATGCCCAAATATAATTTTTCGTCCTTAAAATTTATAGGTTAGCTTCATAAACAACCCACATGACCTTAAAACTGAAAAATAACGACAAACGCACAACATATATAAAATTTAAAATCAAGGTCTTACAGTAAATCTTCTACGTTGTAATTTACATTACACAACATTATTATATATTTTTCTGCTTATGGGATACAGCTTTTATAATTCTAGTTCCATTTTAATAAAAATTTAAAAAATGATATTACTATATTATTAAGGTTTGCATATTTTTACACTTTTCATCGTAATTTATATTTTAGTGTACCACTGGAAGGACCTTGTTCAATACTAATAAAATATGTATTCATTTAACCTTTTGGTTGTACTAGTAATTTTTTGGGACTTTCGGTGCATAATTGGTTAACTTTTTTGTTAGTTAAGAAAATAAATGTCACCAAAAGCATATATTTATCATAACAGCTATAAATTCGTGCAAAATAGCGACTAAATTTAAAAAATATTTTTAATTCGATGATTATCGCGGTTTTAAAGAAACTTATTATATTTTTCATAAATTCAATTATATTCAAGTACTTCCATGTGGCTTATTTGCCAAAAATTGCTAATTTAATCTTTTGGATACTAAATGCATAAATTTGACCTTCTTGCTATTAAAGGAATCTTCAATAGTATAACTATAGGTCATTCTAATGATATATTATAACCCAGTATATGTTGAAAAATTACTGAAATATATGAAATTATATGTCTGAATAAAAGAAAAATGTGACAAAAAACGTTGGCAAAATCTTAATAACAATTATAAAAATGAATATATCAGGCCTTGGAATACCTCTATTACAATTTGAATTGAATTCATTTGTAGAGGGGTACATTTGCAACTTTTTTCCTGAGGCTCTTTAATGTACATTAATAAAAATATTGAAAAAAATTTAAGTGCATTTTTCGGACACTATACTATACTAAAACTATACTAAAGCATTTTATACGTAGAAACGATTGATCAAATCATCCAGATTTTGCCTTTGAAAAACGATTTTAATAATAAAATTAGCAATTTTAATAGCAGATATACAGGGGAAGGATTTGAAAATTCAAATTTAAATTAGACAATTATTTTTACAACTACAAAAACCTTTATAAAAGTGTGATATTCTAAAATCAAAAGACAAAATATTTTTTGAAACGAATATGTATACAAGGTTACTAAGGTTATATTGAGTTTCATCATGAATATCGGTTGTAATGCTATTACAGTAAGTGTCCCACTGTGTTATTAACCAATAAAGAGTAGAAATACTATAATTTTTTTATGTATAATTCACGTAAAGAAAGAACTAGTTGATAAGTTTTCTTGTCTGCTACTTGTCCCAAAAAGTCATTAAACAAATGATCAATGTTCAAAATAGTAATTTAAGTTATTAAAAAATTTATTTAATAATAATTTCATTAATTCTTATTAAAAACAAATAAATAATGAACTGAAATTAATAATTAGAGATAATTTTAATAAGAGTTGTAAATATAAATAAAAAAGTGTTTACAGATTTATGCTAATTACCCTTTCAATGTAATTGTTTTCAAAGCAAAATTTCTGAAAAATTCTATGACCTTCATCAACTAAATAATATTTGTTTTAGCCTTTTTCTTTATTTTCTGTTAAATAAAATTGTTGATGTTTTGCTTTTCGACGAACGAAATAATTCCTTTTTTCCCCTTTCGAACTAAAAAGTCTCGCTAGCATACACACAAACATACCCGAAATAATCAATAACATGCACTAAGCTCCACCATAATATATGTGACCACATAAGAATAATATGGTCCCCAATACATTGAAAAGAAAACACATTGAAAAGAAATGCAAACATAGGCCAAAAGTTCCATTAACTAGCCACAAATGTTTTAAGAAACTAGCAACAAAAATGTTAATAAAAAACACACTTAACCACATTTTAGCATTACAATACAATTAGGATTTGGAGACAGTCTTGGCCAATACAGCAACGAAATATTTTGAAAAAAATAAATTTTTTTTTGGCAGTATAGTAAACAGTAAAAGGGAAATGAATTATTATAGTTCATATTGTTTTTCGGTCAGTAAAAATTTTTATTCACCACCAATGGCATTTTAAATGCTGAAACATTTCTACTTAAATCGTTTTTGGAGGAAAATTATTGTGGCGCAATTAGTATTAAGAAAGATGAAAGAACCATGACAAATTGTTAATAGTTTTCTTTGTTTTGCTTGTGCAAAAATATAAAAGTTTTCTAACATTTACCTACGAACGTGCCTAGAATAACGAAATATTTGTTCAATGACAAATTAAAAATCATCGAATAAAGTAAATTTTACAAAAAAGCAACATCATAATAATATATATTAATAAATATCTTGATTGCATTTTTTTTTCAAATTTTAAGTATTTTTATTTTTGGCCACTAACATATAGGGTAAAAAGGGTCTAAAAATAGTTTGACGTAATTTTGCTTTCAATATTATTAGAAAATTTGTTAATATATCTCATTATCTAGAAATATACTATATGAGGTAGTATATTAAGAAATATACTATTTATGAATATACCCTACAAACCAAATAATATCGTAATGATATCATAACGATATCATTTCGGTGATAAGGTAGTTCGAGAATGATATCATTTATAATTATAGAATGATATAGATTACTTTCTAAAATGTACGCTCGAAAATGATGTCATAATTTTTAAAAATAACGACATTAGTAATGATATCGTTGAATTTAAACAGCGCAATAATTTAGAAATATCTTCCAAAAAACATACATAAATACATACATACATACGTACATACAAAAATACATAAATACGAAGATAGACTGAATGTATAATATTCTAATTATTTTATCAAAAAATAAAACGTGATGTTAATAAACTAAGGTTCCACATTCCACTCCAAATAGTTTTATATGTAATATGAAATATTAGCAATCCGAAAACAGGTCGCCTTGAAACCAAAGCTGATATTGATTCTTTTACACTAACCTCTTTTATTTTTTGCAATTTCACTAAATTATGCTGTAAGAATATAATTTTCATATAATACGAGTACGTAATATAAAATATTCTTTTTCTACAAAAAATTTCAATTTATTTTCCTAAAAATGTTTAAAATTTTTTACTAACGAAAAAACAATTTCTATATTTTATCAAATAATTTTAAAACTATGGTATCATTAATGACTGTATGATGTCTTGGTGTGTTAGGTAAACTCTTACGAAAAATCACCCGAAAATTTGGAAATTCTTAATAAAAAAAAGAAAACAACTGTACTTATATATATATATATATATATATGAAAAACTAGTGAAAACGAAGAAAAACACCAAGATCTTAAATTTAAAGGAATTTTAACTTTTTTCTGGCTTTTTTTTTGGGCTATTAACCATTTTTAAAGATTAATTTGTCCTTTTCTCCTCATCTCCTGGCAACACTGGTTCCTATAATCTAAAACTAAATATTCTGAGATTGAAGTTTTCATCAATCGGTAAATATAACTGCGCATATGAAAAATTTTAATTATGGAATAAAAATATGTATAGTAGACGGTCTTAAATTCCGTTCAAAATTCAAAAACTTCGTTATTTATCATGGTAAATAATTTAAATTTGACGTACTATAAGAATTATAATCCTCTATTAGCAAACCAAGTTTTAAGGATATGTTAAATTTATATGTGATAAATATAAAAATAATTTAACTATTTTAAGAGTGAGGTATAGTTATAAGCCTTCCAATGATAAAAATTTTGAAACCCCCTTTTAAGTACCAGAATATATGTAGACGATTTTCCTTATATATAATTTATATTGTTGAGAAATTTTCGAAAATATAATAATATTGAATACATTTAACAAATTAAACCAAACAATTGTAATTTCGTTGTAAATTGATAGTTTTTTTTTTCGTGTTATCATTTCTAATGCATCCAAACCCTATACATTTTATTACGCGCAGCTATTAGATAAGTTTTTACTTAAAATTATTGAGATAAATTAATAAATTATATAATCTTTCTTCAAAAATTACGCGAAATAGATAAATGAGTTGTCCACTTAACTGGGATGATCAAAATTTAAGAAAAGTTAACTACACATATTACAAACTTATTTTATGAACTTTATATTAAAAATTAATCAAAATTTCCAAGAATCTGCTCTAAATTAATACTCCATATATTAAAATACTTAGAATATATTTTTGCTCGATCCCATACTAATTATAGCATCATTATTATCTTATAATCCATATTTTATATATGTTGAATTTTAAAAATGTTAAAACATTCCTAATTTCAAGTTGTTACTGGGAATGGTAGCAAGTATTAGCAACTATATTATATACACACTTACTTATGACACTTAAAAATGAACTACCTTATTTAGACTCAAAATCTGAAACCTCGTACAAAAAGTATCTGGTTCATTAACAATTTTTTGGATAATAAAAATATCCAAAACTTTTCTACAGTCTGTAAATGTACCAAAATGATAATTCTGTGACCAGCATTTTATATCAGATGATTGACCATAAAATTTACTCACAAAGTTCACATTTTTTGCAGATCTGGAAAAAGCCGCATGTTCTTTAGAACACATAATAGTTTCCAAAGATTTATTCCGTTTGTAGATCCATGCTTATAACATGAGAACATATAGGAATTTTCAATACAAAATATATTTAATTCAGCAGTATCTGTGCTTAGCCCTGTTGAGTGGTTGGCCTCTTTTTCAATTTTGAAATAATATCCATGAAGATGACTTCGGAAGAATAAAAATTTCTTATATGTTCTTAAGAAAAATTTTACGTTACAAAAAAGAGTGCAGACTTTTTTTCTGCCAAAAAGCACAAAAAATTATAGTTCTTATAAGCTTGAAATTTGAAATCATTTATCTTTGGGCTCGTTAAAGATATTGGCTTCGTATTTTCTTAATTCGATATATAATTTTGTTTTTTAACTACCTAAAGAAAAAGCTAATAAAATCGGATAGAGATGTTTTGCTAAATATAGAAAAACAATGAATTAATATCTCGCAAAATTGAGAAAGTTAAAATCTCAAACGCGAATAACTCAAAAGCTATAAGAGGTAATTATTACACGCAAGCTTTTTATCGTTGTTCTTATCAAGAACTTTAAGAAAATCTTTGAAATCGGGCCAGAAAAATTTAGAGCGGTTAAAAAAATGTTTATGTAAGATGTAATTTGAGCTTCTTTATCTCCGTCCCTTATTAGTCTGTAGGATCGCCCTTCCAAACTTAAAAATGTACATTCCCTTGTTACGTTAGTGTGAAATTTTATCAGACGATTACAAGTTAAAGATTTATTCTGTAACGTGTAATCGATTATGATCAATTCTGCCTCATTGTGCAGTGTATGTAATTAGTTTTGATTCTGACATCCTACACAATTACATCATCATTAAAAATTAATTTTTAGATATTTCAATCAAATTGGAATCATTTTCAAGCTCATTGTATGTAAATCTTTGAAGACCTTTAGATACAATTTTGCGTAAATAAAGACACAGCTAAAATATTATTATATATATATCCACGGCAAACTACTGAGCTTAGATGAAATCTTGCCGACATATTTATTTGTGGTTTAGTTTTATAAACTTTTCGACAGCAAAAAAAGCATGAAAAATATTTCCAAGAAATCGATCTGAATATTTCAACTATTACTATTCTACAAAAATTTAATTTCTTTCCATTGCCTACTTATATTTTTCGTCATTGTTAAATTAAATATATTCACTTTTTGGTATAAAAATAACTTATAAAACGATAAATATGCCATATAATTACAATTCGTACTCATTTTTATATGCACCAAATGTACCTTAAACTAGTCAATAGGCAACAAATAATCTCATTTAATTTAATTTTTTACAAGTAAATATACCAAAACACACATTAAAAATAGAAAATGTTGCGTAATGTAAAAAAAGATATGAAACCCACAAAAAACAAAATTATAATTTTCCTACATGTTGAAAACATGTTTATACATATAATGAAATGATTTTTATCTTCTTGTTCGATGTTGTTTAAAATTACATTTTAAACGCAGTCACATGGTTAAATATCTCCAATTCCAATATTTGGTATGGGAAATTTGTGTGTGGTCTGATAACGTAGATTGTGCTGATTAATAGCAAAAAAAATATTCCTCTCTGTAAAATTTTACCAAAATTATGCTACACAAATTGCTTTAGATTATACAGCTAGAAAAAAGTGAGAATTAATTTAAATTTAGATACCCAAAATTGATAGAGGTCAATATCATTAGTAATAAACCACTATGAAGAGTTAATAAAGCTATAAAAAATTCATGCAGAATGCCTGTCATAAGTTTCTTTGCGTATAGTTTAAACACAGGCCTCTAAAGGCTGCATTAGTTATACCCTCACAGACGAACTTAATTACTAAAACAATTCATTCAATCAAAAAATTTTTAAATGTACACTTCTCACCTAAATGATTATATAAATTGCTAATAATTGTAAAAAATGAAAAATTATAATTTTCTTCTCTTTAAAAAATTAAACAATTTGTTAATTGATTGAATGAAAAATTAATTAATTAAAAATTAATAAATTAATTAAGCTAAAGTAGATAATTGAGTGAAAAAAGAAATTAAACCAACTAAAGGGACATTTTCCAAATCAGCGTTACCGTTGAGAATATTTAAAAAGTGTAAAAAAGAGGATTTTTTGAACAAAAGGAGCCAATTTCTTCAATATTTAAAAAACTCCTTAAAATTGACTTATTTGATAAAATCAAAAGCAAGAAATGTTATAATGTTGGGTATTTTAAATAGCTTTTCATAAACTTTATCATAAGTTTTAGCTTTTAACAGTTTTAGTTCACTTAAAATTTTATAACAATCTCATTACTATATTTTAAAACAATCTCAAAATAATTAATTTATTTGAAATTAATATATAATGTGTCAAATTATTTCAAATAACTTAGTTTTTCGCCATTTAGTTTTTTTAAAAAAAGAGGCCAGGTGGTTAAAAAAGGGAAAATTGGCAAATAAAGTCTCCTAATGATAACGCTGCTTCAAATATCTTCTAACATGTTCAATAAGAAATATCTCGCATTAAAAATTGTGAAAAATAATACGTATCTACATACTTATACGAAATCAAATCTATTTCTGTTCAGGAAAAAAATGGTCTTTCTGCAAACGTATTTTATAAAAAAAATGTATATATATTTATAACTGATTAACAAAAACTCAATACTTCATTTTAATAGACGGCAACTTTTGTATTGCTCTTCGAATACGTTTATAACCAAATAATAAAATTATTGAATCGAACAACTGTGTTAATTAAAAAACTTAAGATAAATATTTTTTGTGCTTTTACTATTTCAAAAATTATATAGTTTCCCACCTTTTTTGCAAATAGTACCAAATAGTAACTATTTCATATAAAAACTGCACTGAAAACTGCAAAAAATATAATTTTTAAAAATATATTGCTTTTTAAGAAATATATTTCTTAATTAGTACTTTTGTTGGAAAACAATACACTTCTAGAAATTGTGTACTTTTTAAAAATAGATGAGTGCATAAAATACTAAACAAAGTCATAAAGCCTTTCTAATCCTCCCAATATTATTTCGGGTTGTTCGTAAAAACTACATATAGATAATTAGATTATGAGAGAAAGATAACCATAGTATGAGAATGTTGAAGTTTTGTAGTTTTTTATAAGGACTTTAATTTATAAAAAAAAATTTTCTAGTTATGAAAAGCTTTAATTTGAAAAATTTTCAGAAAATTATACATGCAGAGAAAAAATATATTTGTAATGACCATAATCTAAGAGCAAATATTATGATTTAAATATAAGGTGATGCTAAAAATAGATATGATTATAAATATTAATTGTTATTTTTCCATTTTATTATACTGTGTCCGATTTGACGGTTCATTATTTCATGTAGTGGTTCGAGTTTTTCATATTATTATAACATCTTAATATATTATTACCATATTCTATCAGACTATGATTTCATTTTATTATATTATTATAATTATTTAATCTTATCACATTATTCTCCTATTCATATTATTATTCCATTTTATCATATCACTATCCCATTTTATCATATTATTATCCAATTTTATTATGATATGATTCCATTTTATCATGTTATTATTCCATTTTATCATATATTAAAATCAAATATATTAACTTAAAATTATTTTTCTTATAAACTTTTTGTTGTGTCCGTTATATTTGTTACAAAATAATAGATAAAATTATTTATTAATCATAAAAAATTATTTACTATCAATCTGTTCATTAACTAATTTTGTTTCTTGTGCAAGATAATACAAGATATTTTTAATTAAATAAACGCTTTAATAATATTGATTCTTATATTGAATTATACAAATATAACAAAACCTTATCTAATTATATTAATTCACGTATAAACTAAATAAGAATTTTAATGAAGGTTGAAAACAAACATTAAAAACAAAATATATTCCAAAACAAATAAGTTGTGAATTTTTCAACCATATTTGTAAAAACTAAATTTATTTCTAATATTTTATTGCTATGGGAATAATAACATTAATATGGTTTTAAAACAAAATATGATTTAAGATTAAAGAAAAAGTTTGATAACAGTTAATGGTTTGTATAAATAATGATATTTTTTATATAAATAAAATTTTGTTTCTGGTAAAAATATTTAAGAACATAAAATTTTTTTTAGTCAACTATATTAACGTTTTTATTGCATGTAAACATTGAATGATAAAATTTAAACAAAAACGTTGTTATCGTGAACACTGTATTATTAAAATTAATTAAAATTAACAATGCGAACATAAAATTGTCGTAGTGACAATGCCGTAGCCAAGTTTTTTCTCTGCGTGTAATTATATCTCAAATTGTGTTGGTGGATATTGATGCGATGGTTTATTTAGTACCTAATCTATTATTATTTTGACACGCAAAGACGTTTCGTAACAAGGGTTTCAAGTTCGTAGAGGAACACATAACACAGAGCGATGAAAAACGTTTTCTTCTGCTGCGTGGGATTTCTAAGTCAATTTATATAGACTTTGTTATGGAATTATAAGCTTATATATATATATATATATATATATATATATATATATATTAGTGTGTTGTTTTATGGCTTATGCAAAACAAATGGTTCCAATAATACTAGCTAAAGGATAACCATCTCTTGTTCCATATGCTGAAGTATATTAATATGAATTACAGGTCTTAGTGAATATATCATTTTCTGACAGGGTACCAGTGTTTTAGGTTTTTCATATTTATAAATAAAATATTTTATGTTATTAACAGAAATGCATATTTTTAATAATTTTAAACTATTAAAATATGTTACCTCTTTTTATACGTGAAATCCTCTTTTCGTATTTTTTCTTGAAAATTGCTTTTTTTCTGCCACTTTATGAAAATTTTCAACGGTAACGCTGATCATAACTGTAGTATATCTTATGGTTGGCCTTGACCGAATATATCTCTCTTTCTCGTTTTTTTTAATTAAACTAATATGTCTTGTAGATAGTCCAAATGTAAAAATTAAAAAAGGTTAGAACTAATATTTCTTTTCAAAATTGATATAATTGTTTGACGTCAATATTACAAAGTTTATTTAAAACCAATTTGTAATAACCAAAAATAATTAATGCTTACTGTAGCTTATATTATATTAACTGTCTGATACCTTGTAGGAATGTTGTATACATTTAATCAGATTTTTAATTAAAAAATCCTTTAAAATTTGTAAAGTTTTTATAGGATAATATTTTTTATAAGAATAGGTATATTTTCCTTATGTAATCTACCACCAAAAAAGAGAAAACGGCGCTATTACTAAAAAATACAACATCAATATTCACACACACACACATGTATACATTTGCATTTATTTTCGCTTTGTTGTTAACCATTTTATCTCACATTAACTTGCAAACTAATATCTAAAAATATTTTTTCTATTTTATGGTTAATGTATCTAAAAACTGCCATTATTAATTTTGAATATTCCTCCGCCTACGGACATACTGTACACGAGCAGAAAATGATTATAGTATATAATGGTATATAACATTCACACATACGCATTGAAATGCAAAAACACATATGGACAATAAAAAAGGTGTGAATTTCATCAAATGAAAAATTTTAACATTTTTTGTTTTAAAATTGTTTTGTTTTAAATATGTTTAAACTTAAAATTTTACGTTATTTATTAAATATAACTTAGTTACCTAAGGAATAAAAAAAAATACTTTTTTAATTTACCTACATAGGTGTTTGGAGATCGGAAGAGGTTTTTGTGAAGAAAACCCATATTTTTCTGTGGACAGTAAAATAGATGCGTTCTCTATTTTGTCCTTCTAAGAAGGTAATTTTAATATATTTTAGGTTAATTTGTATTAAGACTTCAGCATTTGTAGCACAAGCAAGTATACAAATAGATGTACAATATGTATAACGACGAGAGAAAATTGTCATAATTTCATTCTCTGGATATGTTTTACTTATGTAAAACATAGATACCAATTTTCAAGATGCTTTTTATGGATTCTAGACGCATGCATATATATATATATATATATATATATATATATATATATATATATATATATATAGTAAGTTAATTTCTATTATATATATATATATACAAACTACATATAAACTATTCGTACATTTCAAAAAATGCATGCTGTAAATAACAAAATAACAATCTTGGTTTATGGACCAGATATATATATATATATATATATATATATATATATATACATATATATATATATATATATATATATATATATATATATATAAAGTAAATAAAACGAAAAACAAATTCCCTAAGAATTTCACATAATATATATATATAATATTTCGTTTTTTTTTTTGTTCTCATTAGTTTTTGATTTTTTTTTAATATATATTGTATTAAATTTGTAAATAAAATGCAGAACCGCTGTTTGCAAAATAACCAAAATAACCCAATGAAAAATTATCCACAAAATTCCCCTACAAATTTGTGTTATATTTCATATGAAAAATTACCAAATTCTTTGAAGTGATTTGTCATTTTTGGATTATATTCCTTTTTGATTAATAATTTCTAAATTTTATGGTGTATTTTTAAAATTATATTTAAGAAAAGGCCTATCTACGAAAATTTGTTCTTTGAATTTTTTATAATAAAATGATATCCTGTATTTAAATCTCAACTAAAATTTTAACTAATTAAATAAATTGTAATACATGTACATTGAAATTAAAATAAATATTGTGTTATTATGATTTGCCGTCATAAAATTTTCGGACCATTTTCTTATACCCCCCACACTAGTTTTTGTGTGGCACTTTTATTATCATTAGAGCAGATTCTTCCCACTTATTCTGAAAATGTTGACAGCTTTGTGCCATCTATTTGTTCTTCTTTAATGATATTTTCATCAGCACCAAATATCACTCAGTTTGGCTGATCTCCAGGTACTTTGAAAAATTTACTTCTATAGAAAAAAAAAAATGTATAATATTTGCACTGTGCAGTTCAATTATCTCTTTTACATATTGGGTAGAGGGAAGATTTGGCTAAAATAGCACAGAAACATTGTATTGTTGAATAAAAGTTTTAGATTTACATGAACACTTTTTCATATAAATTTTGGTGTTTGTTTATTAGTTCTTTAAAACTATGCTTTTGTATCCCAAATAAAACAACTACTAAATTTCCCTAAAACCGTACAACTTTTTAAGAAATTTATTTTTTTGTATATATTTTACACGGATCCCTTCTCTGTGTAATACATATAACCCACATAACTGAACTTATTGAAAGCTTTAAATTCCGAGGTACTTTAAAATACTTTGAGTTTGGATTTTCAAGTATTCTGCTCAAAATTGTTTCTCGATTTTTTTTTGCACTGACGATAATTTACATTTACTAATTTTTTAAAGTTAAAAACTAAAAAATTTTTTACACTGAAAAAATTTGCTAAAATACCACATCGATTTGGTTTATGGTTGTCACGTAATATTATTTTTAAAAATGGGCAATTTTTTCGTCAATAGAACTTAGTTTCTATGGTTAATGAAGTATATTAAAAAATAATTATAATAATTGAGTAAGTTAGTCCATTTAATAAACTAAGCTATATTTGATTTGAAGAATGAAGTGACGCAAGCGAAAAGTTTTGAAAAATATAAATAATATTGATTTTTTATGCGAATTAGTACTCAAAAACTCTTAATTGTATGATTCTGTAAAAATAAAATTAGTAAAAGCAAATAATGGTGCCCCGATAGCCTAGTTGGCAGTGGGCTGGGGATTGTGGGTTCGATTCCCACCAGAGACTCTGGTCTGTTTCACTACAACTTCGCTCGGTTACAATTAGAATATAACTTGTAATTGTATTATAATTTAAAATAAATAAACAAATAAATAAATAAATTAGTAAAAGCAAATAAGAAATATTAAAATTTTACAATTTTCAAGGCAATTTTTAGAATAAAAAATGTAGAAGCTAAAACAACAATTTTGAAACTAAAAGCAAAATAAAAATTCTAGATTCAGCCATCAAATGAGCAATCAAATAGTATTTGTAATCGAATTTGTGATAGTAATTATAACCGACAAAATTCGATTGGAAAAAAATTCGGTTGTCAAAAGTGTTTTCTCTATGTAATAAAGGAAATTTAAAAGTAGTTATGTCTTCTAATGCTATTATTGATGTTTTGGTTTGAAAAATAAGAAATTGTACTTTGATTTTGAAATTTTTGTAAACACAAAAATATGTCTCTTCTTCAAGAAAACATCTTCCGATCTTCAGACTCCAGTATTGATTAATTCCAAAATAATTTTTTTTTATTCCCTAGATAGTTGTATTTAATAAATAAATCATAAATATAAGTTTAGAACAATTTAAAACATAAAATATAATTTTTTTTTTTCATTTTAAGAAATTCACACCTATTTTATTATTCATATGTGTACTCAAAAACTTCATAATGTAATATGTTTTTTCCAATATACCTACTATAGATATTTTCTTTTTACATACATATATAAATTTCCATGAAAAATTTTAATTTACGAGGTTTGTTATTATACCTTTATATAAAACATTTAGTTTTTAGCTTTAACGAAGTTATATGCCACCGTCAAGATATTTATCAAGAAAGCATAAAATATTTAGTCAAAAAGAAACTTTTGACAAAAAAATATATATTTTCACCAATTTTAAATTTCTTTATTTTTGGATTCGGAAAAACAGTGTTACATTTAGCCAAATGAGAAGCTTTTAAATAAAAAATTTAAAAGAAATCTTAAAATTAAAAAATTTATATATTTTTGAAATTATATTTTTAATGGATTAGAACTAAAAAGTTCTACCGAATTCCAACTTAAATATATGACTATTATATTTTTAAATATTTGAAAACAATGTACGATACCTCATATTAGCAATTTGTTAAGAATAAGTTTAAAAATTTCTTCCAAAAATTTTTTTAAGATTGATGTGATCAGTTGCTGCCACGCTTACCTTTATAGTATTATTTTTTTAATAAAATTTTTAAAAATATGTCCGAAATTTAAACAAACCAAAAAATAAAATTTTTCAGTATAAAAGTGGCAGTGATTCTACCCGCCCTATTTTAGTGGGAATTTTTAAGGCCTTGGCTAATAATAGAATATAAAATTTCAGACTAATATATCCAAACCTGGATTTTTGTCATTCTAAAACTGCCAAATGTGACAATGTGCTCGGGGTCAACCAGGTTGGATCAGTTCGACCTGGATACAACTTTACCGTTGAGAATTTTTAAAAAGTGTAAGGGATTTGTAAAAAGAGGGAACAACTACTTCAATATCTAAAAAACTCCTTAAAATTTGTTTATTTGGAAAAAAAAATAACAAAATTTTATTATTGCAAAAATAAAGATTAGTGCTATTTTTATTAATTAAATTTCTGTACTTTTGTACGAGTTCTTCACTTGGACTCCAATCTAATTCCCATCCAACAAATTTAGGACTGAAAACATGGATTCACAAATGCCTACTTTAAGTCTGCTGGACAATTTATTTTTCATTAGTGATTATTTAGAAAATAGACATCAGGGCATTGCTATGAGGCAAAATTTTGATGTTTTAAATTTTTATTCATAAACTTTTTCATTAGCTTCAGATTTAATTCAGATTTTTTTCAAAATAATTAATTTCTACATTTGCACACAAAGGAAATATATAGTTGTAGATCAACATATTATGATTGGAACATATGATAACAGCGAAAAATATAAATGATTAGCTATCTATATATATAAAAATGGTGTAAAAAATGTATAGTAATTCATAAAATGAGAACGGCTGGGCCGATATCTGGAAAATTTTTTGTCAGTTGTTCGTATTTTCGAGGAAAAGGTTTTTGGAAAATCCCTCCGGAAAAGTCGAAAAATTGGAAAAATTTAAAATCGAATTTTTTTATGAAATTTTGTGTGAAATTATTCCTTAATGGCTTTCCAAATCAAAAAATAGAAAGTTCTTAGTGTAAATCATGGAAAATTGCGGAAAATGCGAAATGGAAAATTGTAAAAATAGAAAATTGATTGAAACAATTCGAAGAACATTGTTGATCAAATCGCTCTCTACTGATTCCATTCGAATAAATCACGTTGAAAATTTAAATATTTGTGTTGCATTATTACTCTAAAGTTTGTCTGAAGGCTTAAAATTGGGGCGAGGCGAAGTTCGTCGGGTCCGCTAGTAAGTAATAATTATAATGATTTAATTTTTTTATATTGGATTAAATTTTATGATTTGTTGTTTCATGTTATATTTTGCATATAATAGAACAATGGTACTACATCATTATCCAATTTTATTAGATTATGATTTGATGTTATTATATTATCATTCTATCTTATTATATTATTATATCACATTTTCATATTATGATTCCATTTTATAATATTATTATGCCACTCCACATATTATTATTCTAATTTATCATATTATTATCCCATGTTACTATATAGTTTTCCAATTATATCCCATTATTATTTCATTCAGATAATAACATCTTATCATATACACAGAAAAAAATCCATATATTTAAAAATTTTTCTCATAAATATTATGAATTTATCACAACTCTTTCCCTAACTTTTTTCATAAAAATATCATTTTGTTATAGATATTATTAAATGGTTCATAATGAAAATTTTAGTAATTTTGCAAAAAAATTTGTTAAATCTTTGACTTAATTTTATTAGATTTGATTGCATAAAGTTATGCATGAAAATAATAACTATAAACGCCTTAAAATGGCAAAATTCCAAGGAAAATCTGTAAAAAAAGAATGTTTAGAAATTTAAATAATTTCGTTCGTATTCTACAGCATATCATTTTGATAAAAAGCTCTTCTCTTCTGTTCATATAATGTACTCATTACAAACCTAAAATTTTCCTCAGAAAATTTCAAATATTTTTTTAAAAATTAAAATATAAATGAAAATTTAAACAATTTATTTTAAGTCTTCTTGACTTTTGACTAATTTCAAAAAATGTAAAAAACTGTAAATATTTAAGACATTATTCTTAAATATTATGAACTAAAATCAATGAAAGTAAATTCTTATATTTATGCACAAACTTTTTTCTGTGTATTAGAATAAATCGTATTAATAAAAAGTTATTATTATTATTATTATTATTATTATTATTATTATTATTATTATTATTACTATTATTGTTATTATTATTATTATTATTATTATTATTATTATTATTATTATTACAAGTATTTTATCGAAAACGATAGAGAAGAATGTTCATTAACCAAAAAAAAAAAAAAAAAATATTTATGTATTATGTACCATCATATGTGGATCAAATACAAGATAAGCTTTATTAACCCTTTAATGGTTGATCAATATTGCTTCTATTACACTGAGTATAACCAAACCTTGTCTGTTTATATTTATTCATATATAAACTAAATGAGTATTACAATAAAGTTGGAAAACAAACATTAAAAACAAAACATAATTAAAAACAAAACAAGTTGTGAATTTTTCCACTAAGTTTGCGAAAAGGATAAGTATTATATTTATTTAAAAAATTTTCTTATAATGAGAATAATAATATTAATATGGTTTAAAAACAGAGAATTATTTAAAAATTAGGAAAGGCACTGCAAACACTTAAAGGTTGTAGAAGTAAATTTTTTTCTGGTAAAAATATTTAAAGCATATAATTTTTGCAGTCAACCATATTAAAATCTTTATTGAATGTAAATATTAAATAACAAAGTTTAAACAAAGACATTGTTATCATGAACACAGACTAATACAACTGCTCGTCAAGATATTCATGTGACAATATCAAAAAGGGTCAGCTTTACCCCACGTGTTATGATTTCGTGAGAAAATAAATATCGGCTTTAGCACCTTTTTATTTATTTATTTATAGTTTTTATTAAGAATTTTTGCTATCTAATAGGAAAATGGTTCAGAAAAATATTATTTTTCGGAAGAAAGTGACAAAGACGAAGTTTACATTAGTACAGGCAGTCTAGAGGGTAACACATAGGAAGCAACTTATGACATTGAAAAGTTATAGAAAAAGGTGCCAAATTTATACGGAGAAAAAATATGGCAAATTTAAAAATACATATATGCATAAGTTTTACTGCAGCGAATATGCTGATTCCTTGCAAGAGTGAGAATAATTTGTGGATTTTTTGGTATGTGTGTTTTATATGTTTTATATTTCTAATTTGTTTATGAAAAATCTGAACATGTTTATTTTCGTAAAGATTTTTTTTTTAGGCTGAATATAATCCCTAATTATATATAAACAACTATAGCTCACCAATATTTTTATCATAACTTTCAGTATTTTTGTGTAATACTCTTTATTTTCTGTGTGAGAATGATTTTCTGTCATAAAAGTCAAAAATAATATTAGTATTTTTACGTACATTTTGTTAATACTACGTTTATACCGAAAATAACATTTCAAAAACTAATTCATCTACATAACTAGTTTTCCACCCAATGTGGTATTTCTTGACGCTTGCATTTCTTCACCTATTAGTTTTTTGCACTTAATCGACTTAGCTTTGAAAATTTTAAAAATATTAAAAATTTTCTGTCATTTATATATTTTTATTATATATCTAAAAGCTTACTGTTCTGAAATCAACTGAACAGGCTGTACCATAAATAGTTATTTGAGTAGTTTTCATTTGGTCTTCAATAAAAACTAGATAGAAATTGTTTTTGATTTATATGGAAAAACCAAAGAAATTAATGTAGTTTTTCTATCAAGTTTTTCAAATGAAGCCAAAAACTACTTGTTTTTGTTTGGTGTAAATGTAGTATAATGAAAATTAATATTTGTATGATTTGCATAACTTGAATTTATTTTATATGACATTTACACCAAACAAAAACTAGTAACTTTTATCTTTATTCGGTTTTTGATTTGAAAACAACAGAAATTTCTTTCCATATAAATCAAAAACCATTTTCATCTACTAAAATATATATTATACAGCGAGTTTAGTTTATTTCATAAAAGTGAGCTTTTGAATATGATGAAAAAATAAAGTTGTATATTTTCTTGAATTATTTTGCCACGGCGGCTTTTCTTCTTGTATTAAGTCTTTTCCTTGATGTATAGCTCATACGTGGTAGAGAAAATCCTGTCATGTTACACTCTAAGATAGCTTTGGTCTTAGAGAGCGTAGCAGTGTGGCAGGTATATATAGATGTACCATTGTCTGGACTTTTCTGTGGGTCTATAATGGAAGAAAAGGACCTTCGGGGCCTGACCAGAGACTTAACACAATCTGGTACCATGGGAGCTAGTAGGCTCTGGTGCGCAAACACCGGCTTGTCAGTATTGTCGTAATGGACTGGCTGATGGAGAGGCCCTTCGGGGAGTCACGTGGTAGCTGTGGTTTACACCTAAATAATAACACACGTAGCCAATAATGCGACAGGAGGTTGGATAGCTCCAATTCCTAAGCAAGGGGGAGTGGACTTATCCAGATAATGAGTCTCTCTAATTGCCACCTATGTGTCCTTAATAGGCACATGGGGGCGTTGGTAGGTGCATTGACCTCATCCAGTTGTAAGACCACCGTGGAGTTAGGCCGTCATGGCTGGTACCCACGTTAATCTTGACCACATCTGTAAATATTGTGTAAAGAATATTTTTAAATTATTTTTTTAACATTTAACAATTTAAACAACAAAAATAAATTAATTTTAATTTAAATAAAAATTTATATAAAAAAAAAAAATAAATTTGTCAGTGAAAGCTACATAGGGAGAAACCCAGATATGTAAAAGATTTGATTTTGTAAATTTAGTTAAAAAAAAAAACAATAAGTTTTTGTTTTGGTATAAATGATATATTACTGAAAATTATGTTTTCAGAATTCTTAAAGTTACGAGTTTAAATATTCAAAAAGTTATATTATAATTTTAGTAAACTTTCTATCAAAAAAAAAAAAAAAAAAATACGCCCAAAGAATTAAGTAAAATCCTGAACTTGTGGTCCAGAAGTATAGCAAATTCATTTTTAATGAATTTAACATAGCCTTTTTTTGGAAAAATGTTTTGGAAAAAGTCATGTTTACGATTTTATGCCAAATTGCAATAAATATCCAAATATTTTTCAATCGGCACAAGGAAATTAGTTTTCATTTATATATAAACCAACATTTAATAAAATAAAAAATAAATTATGCATAAGATTATTTTTTTGTTTGTTAAAACAGTTCATTTTATTAGCAAAATTTTGTCAAAAATAACAACTGAATATCAATGCTTTATAGCAGAATAATTCAGATGAATCTCCTTTCGATATTTTTTCATGAGTGTTTTGATACTTTGGAAGTAATGAAAAAGTACATCCCTAAAAATTACTATTCATTACTATTACTATTAATTATTATTCCAATTATAATATACATTTTAAAAAGAGTTGTAGTTGATATAAATTTATCTTAAAAATAAATTTCTAAATTTACTACTCCAGAAAATTAAATTGCGGTTAATCGGTTATTATTATCTAGTTTACTCGTTATTCGAAAATAGATAATTTCAAATTATTCGAAGAGTTAATCGACCAAAATTAATCGGATAAGCAAATGACGGTTAATCGATTGCATACCCTAGTATATAATATATAATATCTACAATTATATACACAGAAAAAATTAAATTTGTTATTTTATTACTAAATTCAAAAAACCAATTATACTTTTTACTAAAATCGGACCCATCAAAGCTATTTTTAAAACAACCAATAAAAATAATATTTAGTTTTTAGCAGACTTTTAAACAATATTAAGAATTCATTCAAGACAAGAATTGTAACAACTCTCTCTACTTCATCTACTTTCGGTGTTGATCTACAGGCAATTTTTTTCAGCATGAGTCAATTACATGTAGATAGTTTCTGACGATTGATTGGAATATGCTATATCTTCCGAGAACTTACCCATATGTCGAAGTTAAGAAAAATCTTTAACTTTAGCTAAAAAGCAACTTTGGTATCTGTTAAAAGCAAGTCTAAAACACATCCTTCTGAATTGTGATTTTTTACACACAAAGTTTATATAAAGAGAAACCACCCATAAGAACAGGCATTGTTGAATCGACTCATATTATTTTTCGAACATCCAGAATGTACGTACATATATAAATATCAATTATTGGGATAACTTACCTCTAAAAGCTTTCAAATGTTGGATTTTATATTCTTTTGTTTAATAATTTGTATAAATAAATTTTTATTTATTTATTTTTATAATTTTTTATATTGGTTTTGAAGTTATTTCTAACAAATAAAACAAAATATTTAAATGAAAAAAATATTTTAATAAAATTTTACTTTAAACCAAATAATTATTTATTAAAAAAAATTCTAGTCATAATTTTTTCTATGTACTATCGATTGAAAATTATAAAAATGCATTCAACAAACTCTTTGCTTTATCGTTATTTGAAAATGACAATACTTAATCTAAAGACTCTGTAACGATATGAATATCTTTCAGCAAATTAAAAAGTTAAAGAATATATGCAGTGAGCCATGGTTTCTATGAACATTTTGAGCAAACTTAACTTTCAACCCTCATATGTATATCATAAACATTAATACTTATTTATATGTAATTAAAAATATCCCGGCCATTATCATTAAAATTCTAATTCCTAAAAGGATTTCATAGCTGCTGAAAACTAACAACTAAAGCAGCAACAAAGGAGCTATAAGTAAATATAATTTCATTGAAATTAATGTGTTTTGCATAAAATTCTATAAATACACAAAAGTATATATAATGTATGTATTAATCTATATGCAAATATATAATAATATACTATAAGCTTAGATTTCTTAGCAATTAACTCGGAAAATAACTAAACATAATTTCACTTATAATCTATATATCGAGGGTTTATAATCAAAAAGGGCTATCAGGGCTATGCAGATTTCCAAAAATATTTTTATGTCCTTTAAAAGTAAATAAATTTTGAAAAGAAAAATTAATTATAACATTTTTTTGCATTTTTATTTTTGGACTATCAAAAAACATATAAAACTTTTTAAGAAAATACTTGCTATTTGCATGTTTTTATGTGATTTACAAAGGCTTGTAATGTTGAAACTCTAAATATATCGTTTTTGATGTTTTTGTTGTTGATAAGAAATTTAGTTAAATTTTAAACAGTTTAAGATATTTATGCAAAAATATTTTTGCAATTTTTTTCGCACGCAAATTATTTTAGTAATATTTATTTATAGTTTTAATTATAAGCACAATTTTGTTAGCATCCAAACTTTTTATTTTACAGTTGCAGCATTTGAACATGGTCCGCTCATTCTGTGCATTTCTTACGTAAACTTTACGGGCCATGTGCCCTCGTAGATTCTAAATTGGATTTAAATCCACACTATAAGCCGGCCAGTCCAATAGCGCAGCCTTTGGTTAGAGGCATGGATTGCAGATTTATCCTGTGGGAATATGTAATCTTCATCCATAAGTGAGAGAAGAGCATCTTCCAAAAGTTCGTCATAAATTGCACTGTTCATTTTAGTTGAAATAAAACATATTTTCGATTTTCCTGTAGCAGAAAAGACCGTCCAAACCACAACACTGACTCTATCGAAATTTGGTTTCGATGTACGAATTTCTTTCGACAGCAAGAATAAGAATCGGGACCGTCCGAATTAAATTTCTCTTCATCAAAAAAGATTACTTTATTCCATTCATCTACCCATCTCATGCATTTGCACACAAATTTTAAACGATTTTCGAGCGATGCTGTTTTAACACTGGCTTATATTTTGATTTCTTCCATTTTATGTTACCATCTGTTCGCAAAATGCGTGCAATAAGTTTGGAAGTGATAGGAAAGTTTAGTTTATTTTTTATTTGTGTAGCTTTTATTTTATTGCGAGTGGCTTCTTCTTTTATTTTATTAATTTGCCTTTTTGTTAATTTTTGATTATTTTTTGTTGGTTTCCGCACTCCGTATTTCTGCTCATTCTAAAGAAAGCCTCGAACAACTTCCGTACGGTAAACTTTTCACCAAATTTCTCTGCTAGAACAGTCTGGATTACGAAAAAATTGAATTTTAATTTTTTCCTAGTCTGTAAGGGAAGTTCTTTAGGCATCCTTTAAGCTAATGAAATTTTCCAATTAACACAAAAATATTTTCAGTAAACAGAGATGTTGTCGTCAGAAACTTAACTTAAGTGAAACAAACAACTAAAACTGTTAAAATTTCTTTTTTTTCTTTTGCAATAACTTTTTAGAAAACATTTTCTTGACTGCGTTTATAGGAATATTCCATTGAACTGGTCACCAATATGTTCTGATCATGCAAGTTTCTGATGACAACATCTATGTTTACTGAAAATATTATATATATACTGGTACATATTCCTATAAACGCATTTAAATTTATTATATTATTATTTGATATTCTAAATTGATTGCTAACTTTTCTTTGTTTTTTTGTTTTTTATTTTTTTAAACAAGTTTTTAATGACAGAAATATTATACTTTTCTTTATTTTGTTCAAATTTTTCGAATAATTTGAATAAATTTAAATACGTGATAGAATAATTCGAACAAACTGAAATGTCGTATTCGAATTTTTCCTTTTCTTCGAACAATAGAAAAGCCCAACAATCTGAATACTTTACTAGACGGTCAAGGAGTTTTAGACAAGATCTTTTCAATTAACTGGTTTTGGATAAACTTTGTGCTTCCTAACTAATGTTTGATTTGATTTTTGAGGACATTTGGCAGTTACAATTTATTGTCATTCTAACCATGTTTGGGTGTTCACGTATTGATTAAGATTTCTTGAGAACATTAAATATTTAATGTCTTTTGCAAAGTTAATTGGATTTTTTTTTTTTTTTTTGCAGAAGTTTTAAAATAAACGGCAACAGATTAGATAAACAAGAACACATATTAAAAAATATATTGTGACAACGTTGTTAGTCTAACAAGGCACTAAAGTTGGTAGTTAAATCTTATTTTTAACACTCTTATTAAAATGGACCTAGAATTTCAAAAGCTGTATCCCTATGCCAGAAAAATATATAACAATGTTTTAGAATATAAAATACAGCTAAAGAGATGTATTTTAAATTCTATATATAAGTCGTCGTTTTATGGTCATACGGGTTGTTTATCAAGATAACCTTTAATTTTGAAAGACGAAAATTTATATTTGGACATGAACTTGTACGAATGTAAAAACGTGAAAGTGTCTGCCAAAATATCTACTTTCAGCGACATTTTCAAACAGGAGTTGAATGATTTTCGTGATCATGATGACTTTTTTCGCTATCAGCTTCGAAATTATAATGTCATTATAGACCACTTCAAGAGTTATTAAAGAATTTTATAATTTTTGTCAAACTATTGGTAGTTTTAGTTAACTATAGGAAATGCCATTAAGTCGTCCGATGTAATTTGTCATTATATAATGACTTGTACGTCAAGAACTACCTACGAAAATGTCTTAAGGACATAATTTATAGCTGCGAATTATTTGTAACTTGTCAGCGTCGCTGCTGATATTTTTCCTGTTTCCACATAAAAAAATCATCATGACATCTTATGATATTTTCATATATTTTGTAAAACTTCTTTAAGACAAATTCTGTTGGTAGTACTGAAAAATTGTAACATATCTTTAAAATGCATTCCAAACAGGCACTGAATGATCTTTGCTGACTTTGTGATGCATTTCCTTTAATGATGGTAAAATTTTTTTACTTGTTACTTCCTGATATATTTCAAAAAAAAGCAAAAAATTTGTTTACAAAAACATTGTATTCGTCATGCTATTCCATACCACTATTAGACTCATTAAGACATCTTATGATTATGGCCAAAATATTAGAAATTTTAGTAAATTGAAAGAAATGTTGTGAAATGTCATTAATTCGTTCGATACAATTTGTCATCACCTAATGATTTGTACCTCATCAATCACTTAAGAAGCTGTTCTCAAGACGCAGTTTCAAACTGGGTTAAGTATTTTGAGGAGAAAACTATGGACAGCAATATTACTAGATGCGACGCCCAGTTTTTAACTCATTTTCCGTAAAAGTAATTTTTGCTGCTTCCTTGAAGCTACTAAGATAATTCCCATAAAATTTTACATACTAAAGTCCAAGTCTTTTCTATTCCTTTTTGTTCTTTTCTTGGTCTCAGATTTCTAACCTTTTTCCTTCTTAAATCACTCTAACACTACTACCAATTTTTCTACTTCTTCTACTTTTTCTATAAAGTATACGAAGGGTCTCACAATGGACCTCTAGGTCTCCGAGTGGATGCACAGGAACTCTTCTGAGTACTGTGCAATCCTTCTCTACCTATCTACCTATCTTACATACCAAACGAATAGAAAATACTATGTATTATAAAATTTAATCTGTGTGGATACTACGTCTCTTTTTCGCTTGTTATTTTTACCAATGTCATCATAATTTTAACGAACCTTGAAATCTGCTTACTAAGAAGAAAGGAAACTCTTAAAATAAATTAGTCATGGCATCCAGTCAGTACTTCCTTTAAGAATAAGCATATTTGTCAAGTTTCATTTTATTCGGATAAGTAGTTTAAAAATGATATCAAGTTAAATAAGGTAAACAACATTATGATAAAGCTGGGCTTAAAAAGGGCATCCGGTAAAGATGTAGTACAATGATGCTAGTAGTCTATTAAACAACAAAAATATATAATAATTGGATTAAAAAAATTAATATGCTTTTTAATTCCAATCATATTGAAGAGAGAGCTCCAAAAAATCAAATTTTAAGAGGTCATAAATTCGAAATTCGAACTTACTTTAAAAAAACCTTTTTGAGGGTTTTGCTGGACTTCTAGTACGCTTTCATTCTATGTTGGAATTATTGAGACAATTTTCTCTTCTTGCACTGTATTATAATTATTATTCAAACTTTGCTTTAACGAACTCACCAGAAAAATAAAATAATAATTATATTAATGCGGATACCGGGAATGCTCTTAATGCAAAAATACTATTGTACTTAAATTCCAGTCAACAAAAAGTACTAAACTAGCATTTAATCAAGAGAATCGATTTTTCATTACATTCGACTCATGTCTGTAACACATTTCTTTTTGAATATTTCAAGCTCAATTACTACGGATCTTTTGAGTGGTATTTCTACGATTTTTTTCAATAGAATAGTCTTTTATAAGTAGAATCCTCAGAACAAGTATAATTCATATCAGAATAAATATTATTCTTAAATGTAGTTACATTTTTTCTTGCCATTATAAGTTTCATCGATTACTTTTTATTCTAAGCTTTGTTTTTTATACATTTTTTTTGCTTCATTAAATTCGGTTTCTATTCCCCTTACTTCCTTTTTAACTCATTATACTGAGCCAAATCAAGGACCCCTTCATTCTTGTGTTTTACCAAATGCAATTCAATTTCTCATACAAAAAAATTTCGCATTTTTAATGGTTCTTGAAATATTGCCAATTTGGTCAACTGTTAAAATTGTGGTTTGGAAAGTGAATTGTTTTGTTTCTTTTTTTTCTAGTTTTTCGCTTTCTGTTTTTCCTGTTATTTGTTTGCCGCTATTGCTATTTAAGCTGGGAATATCATAAAAAGGGGTGTTTTTGAGTTAAAATATTTTCTTTTTAACTTAATTTTATTTACAAATGTAATGTTATAAGTAGAGCAGTTTTTTTTTCTTTTCGTATTTGAAAGGAAACATTTTATAAAAAGAGGATCTCTCTGTATCAATTTAAAAGTAAATTATGTTTGTGGTCGAATATGATTGAATGCTGCATTATGAATTGGTATTTTTAGTAATTGTTTAGTATGAATTCGCCCATCGACATTGAACAACGACTGGATTCAAGCAGGCGAAGCGGTAATCAATTTATTATTCTTCAACTACAACTTATAAGCATATGCACCGCTTTAGAGTCACATTTGGCAAAGTTTGTTAGGTATGTCTGAAGTGCTTCAACTAACGACTATCTTATCTAACCAACAAGAACAACTAGCTTCATAGCATTGAACTGTTGAATAATACGGATCTAATAACATACGTTGGAAAATTGATAACAAATTTACATGAAATGATAGCTAACACTATCGGCATTAAAAAATTGTCTCTTTTTTTATTGTTTAATTAGTCTACATAAAATAGAACGACTCCAAATTGCAGGAATTTTTCAAGTATTTTTATAATTTTTTGGTTTTGGATATGTAGCTGTTTTAATTAATTAAATGTATTAAAAATCCCACAAGGAACAATATTATGAATAAAAACATGAAATATTTACTTCTACACTGTGAAAAAATTGTGTAACTTTGTTCAAAATAGCAACAATTTTCCAATTTTTTTCAATTCATAGAATTTGATGAGTGTAATAAAGTGTAATAAAGTGAGTGTAATAAAGTCTCCAAAGAATTTTTCTGCCGTAGGAAAAATGTTTGATGACCTTCTAAACTCTTCCTTATTTACACCAAAATAGTCTCAGATAAGTTTAAAAAAATAATATAAATATAGTTCAAAGCACAATTATTTTCATATAAATATTTAGAAAATTTAATGGAGAATATTTTATTAGAGCTTTCATTTCATTTGCAACTCCTTATAAGGGGTCATAATTTTTGAGATAAGATATAAAAGTCGATTATAACTTGGGTTTAGTGAGTTAAAATTTTCTACAGATATTTTCTTCATCGTATTTTTCCAGGGATATTCAAAGGTAAAAAATTCACCCGACTTGTCATATATTCTTGAAAAGGAAAATTAATGAACTTTTCCTACATTTTTTATATAAACGCCTTAAACTATTAAATATAACATAAAATCCAAAGTTTTGTTGAAATCGTTAACAAAATTAATAATAATTTTTTCACTTTATTTTCTTTTTTTTTTTTTTTTTTTTTTTTTTTTTATAAATGCTATACCGGATGAACTGTAGATGTAAAACTTCGGTGACACCTAGTGAAATTCGAAGTAGAAATTTTCTATAGTACATTTTACCCACTAAATCCTAGTTTTAATCAAATTTTATGTCTTTTCTTAAAAATGAACTAGAAATTAACCTTTATAATGAGAGATAGATGAATTGAAAGTTCTAATAAAATATTTTACGATAAATACTCTAAATATTTATGCGAACATAATTTACCACATTTAAATAACTTTTTTAATTTATTTGAAACTATTTTGATGTAAAAAAAAGAAAAGTTGTGTCCACGAGCGAAAATTACTTTGTCGGGTTTTTTACACTCATCAAATGCTATCAATTACAGATGGAACGATTCCGTCCCACTTTATGATGTTTAATTTGTCACATAGTGTTAGTTAACACAAAATAAATTGAGCACAAATATGATTAGAGGGCATAAAGGTAAGAAAAATTAATTAAAGTAAATTTTAAAATTATTATTATATTCAAAAAACATTACAGCAACACTGGATAACAAAAAAGTAAATAATACATGCTCAAATTACCATTATTAATATTTCCTTGTGTGTTGCAATAGATGTATCGTCCCTGCGCTGATTGAATTACCTATATAATTTTCAATAATCTTTCAGAAAAATTAAAATACTATTTAATTTAGCAATTTTTTCGTTACTCCGCCAAATTTTTACAAAATTTTTCCGTTTGTTAATAGGCTTAGTAATGCAAATAATTAAAATAAAAAAAAACATGAATACATTTTTGGGGCATTTTGGAGCAAAGTAGCAAAATCTTTACATAGTTAATTTTGTAGAACAAATTTCATTAAGATATGTTTCTGCTTTTCTTTCGGTAAGTTTTTAAGTTTAATTAAATATAATTTTGAATTTTTGAAGGTTGAATTATTCGTAATATTTTCCTGAAATTTCAACCTCCTAAGACGATTGGAACATGCTACTAAATGATAATTTTTTAATGACCCCAGAAATTTTCCAGACCCCAGAAATTTTCAAAATAATAATAATAATAATAATAATAATAATAATAATAATAATAATAATAATAATAATAACAATAGTATATAATAAATAAATAAATAAATTCTCCACAATATTAAATTTAATTAACCAGTAATTCACAATTTTCAATAAGAAAATTTTTCAAGAAGAAAAGATTAGCGATTTGCTTAAAATTCCTTAACTTAATAAAGTGCACCAATTTGTGTGAAGATAAAAAACGTTGCAAATGTGTCCCCCAAAATTAAAGATTGATGTGTCATAAACTAGTCACCAAAATATTTATGAAAAATTATTTGGCTTTCGTGAGCAGGACCTATTTTAAAATACCTCTAAAAAATATGATTTTCTATCAACACTGTAAAGTGCTTTTAATTATATTTATTCAAAAAAATTACAACATATAAAAGGTAACACTCGAATGTCGTTGATAATATGGTCTCCTGATCTCTTGTTGGTCTGATTTAATAAAAAAATTAAAATGCAAGTAATTTATTACGTATGGTTGTGATAAACTAGCTCGACTAACATGCCCTATATAATCGTTTGGCTGCTGAAATATTTGTTTGAAATGGACACTATCCACTTTCGTCATTGTATACCCTTTTCCAAAATTAATTGTTTAATTTCAATTATTTTTTTTAGGATGTAAAGCAAATATTTTAATATTAGCTAACTCAGCAAATGTTGTTTTGCCATATAATTTATTTCTAGTGAATAATTTGGTTTTTAATTAAAAAATAACGAATGAATTATAAGTGTGTGGGGATAGGTGAGCGTATTTTTACCCTTTGTACTTTATTTTACGCTCTTAATGTTAAAACTTATAGTCTTTAGTTCCTTCAAAACATAAAACTATTATCGGATGATTAATTAGGAAGACAGGGTAGGGGGAATTTTTACCCGTTTTTCCCTATTTTACGCTGTAAATATTGGAATTTAAATAAAAGGTATATCTTTGAGTTCCTTGCACATGTTGCAGTGTCTTTTTGCCAAATTTTAAGAAAACTACTTGATTAGTTAAGAACATACAGGGAGAGGGAGCTTTTACCCCTGTTGCCCTATTTTCCGTCCTAAATAATAAAAATTGTAGGCTATAGTTCCTTCCAGATGTTACACTATTTGCCAGCCAAATTTCAAGAAAATCGGTTGATTAGTTAAGAATATATAGGGAAGGGAAGCTTTTGTCCTATTTTACACACTAAATAATAAAAATAATAGGCTATAGTTTCTTCCAGATATTACACTATTTACCTTCCAAATTTCATAAAAATCGGTCAAGAAATTTCGGAGGAGTTTAATTACAAACATTTTATATATATTTATATAGATTAAACATTAATTTTGTAAATTTTTTAAATTTTAATTTTGTAGAAAATTGTAAATAAAGAAATTAATATATATTTCGTCTAATTGCGAGCTCTCAAACCCACATTATATGAAACCCTTATATAGAGTTCGTCATTAAGGACAAACAAATACATATTCATATTAAATACTAAATAATGATCTGAAACTGAAAGACAGACAGGTGAGCGGACAGACTCCATTTAAGTTTTAGATTACTTAAATCTGCATCAGTTAATTTCAGTATAACTAGTCTTGGAATATTCACTTATAGGCATAATATCATGAACATAAAATAATATATTTTTTATATTTAAATTTTATGCCCTAATTTTGTAAATCGACTGCATTGAACACTTCACCTTCACTTCAGTTTCAATCACCAACACTTGACTCAAAAGCTTTAATTTTATAAATCACTATGACTTTGCATTTATATTTTACATTTTCACTGATACATGACAAATAGAAATAATTTCAAGATTTCCAACATCAATACGTATATGAAATTGTAAAAATTAATTTTCTTATTAGGCTTTAACTTATGTATTTAGCATAAAATTTTAAAACAACAACAAAATTAAATTGACAAAATAGACATGTAATATTTTTTTTTTATTATGAATTAAAAGTATTTCAGATTTTATTTTGAGCGAGTTTAAAAATTAAAGATCGATTTTGTATATACATTTTAATAAGTTACAACTTCAATTTATGTGATATTTTACGACTAACAATTTTAGGTATTTAATTTGAAGATTAAAGTGATAAATTTTCCCACGCGGTGATTTATAAAATACTATTTCAGTATATTTTTATTTGAAATAACGTAACGCCGGTGGGAGACTGCGCGTCAGAATTTTGAAAGACGTGCGATTGTGTGGAGGAGCTAGAGACAATGGAGCTTATACTGTGTCACTGTGTAGGGCTTCAGCGAAGTAGACTGAGGTGGTTTGGGAGCCATATTCTGCACGAACTAGAGGAGGTTGTGGGTGAAGAACTCGGCAACCTTATAAGGTTCGTAACGGGAATAAAGTGGCTAGAGATATTCGGGGTTGATTTGATGGGTCTTGGGTTCCACACCTTTCTTATTTTTTCTTATATTTAGTTATATTTCTTTTCAATCTTTTGCTATATTCTACTATGATTTTTCTCTTTCTTTATCTACCAGCTTTCTCTATTATCTATAAAGGGATCACAATAGACCGAACGGTCTCTGGGTGGATGCGTGAAGATGCCGCCCTTTTTAATCTAACCTAACCTAACGTAACGCCGAGTATTCCTATCACGAGCAAATACTTCAACATTCTGGTGATTTACAAAGTACGAAATTCGTAAAAACGATTAAATATGATTTATAGTTATTTATATAATGAGACATTTTCTCTAAGAAAATTATTAATATTAACTAATATGAAAAATTATAGACATAGGTAATTTTGTTGGAGCATTTTATGTATGGTGTTACATAGGTAATTTTATAAAGGCTAAAATAGTTGAGATATGGCTAAATTTTATGTATGACTAGTAGGGAATCTTAGTGCACCAATAAAAAGAAAATATCGGAAATCATTATATAGGTAATCAACTCAGCGCAACCTAATATTTAAAAGATGGTATTTTGGGTAATTTGTTGATACAATAAACAAAGTATTAAGATGTTTTTTTTTAATTTTGAAACCCTTTTTAAACAGACGGCCAGTTCACTGTGCGACATTTTGAGTTAACAAACTGATAAAAAAAAACATTTTCTAAAACGAGTACTTTGAAATGCTTTTTTTTCATTTTAAAAGGACAACTGTTATAATAGTGCATATTTTTCGCGATTTAAACTAATCTTAAAATGAATATCTCATATAATCAGTAGATAGGCCGGACTTGTTCCATTTTCTGTGATGTTTGGTTTTCAAATTTGTCAATCTACTGAGCCGCGAGTTGGACGGAAATATTTATTTGGGTGCACCTATTCAAAAATATCCAGAATATATGAACAACTTATATAATTTTGCTCTAACCACCTATTGTATAGTGTGCAAAAAAAAACTATTCAAAGCATTCAAAACAAAATTAAAAACAGTTATAGATCGAATAAGATACATTGAAATTTGTAATCTTCGTCTTCTTAAAGCAATACGTTTTAATTAAGAAATAAAAAAGAAAATTGAAAACAATTGCTATAAGAAAAGGAATATGTATTGAAAAAAAAAATAAGTACATTTGCAATGAATTGAATTTGCAAGTTTTTTTTTTTTTTGTTGCATCCCATTCAATGATGTGTTTATTTAAAATGCTAAAACATAGGAAACAAGTACTGACATTGCTTGTTAAAAGAAAAAGTTTTAAGTATAATAAGTACAAACAGTTACAGTCTTATTCATATAGTTTTAAAAAATTTATAAAAGGTTTTATTAAAGGCTAATAAGAAATTTCACCTGGAAATATGGACAAATCATTACACTGAAAAACTAAAAAGCTCCGCAATAAATTATCCACCACCCTGTCTACGTACCGCTCACTCCCTGCGGAATGATATGTCGGCCCTAAAAACATTAAAACAAAACCAACAAATTCCCAGGCAATATTAATATAATATCAGCGAACATCAACGAACAGTTACTTCTTCCTATTATCTAAAAATTCTGGAAGTCTGGTTACCTGTGCACCGGCATTAAAGAAGTAGTCATTGTTAAAGTACCTAAGAGAGAAGATCTTACCAATTGCCAGAGGGATAACGTTGATTAGATAACTGTAACCATTATAGACTATAGATTATCCACAGCATTGTGTTGCGAGTTGCGTCAAGAACAAGCAGCATTTATTGCTGGAAGATCCTGTGGTGACCACGCAAATAGCCTGAGAATAATCATAGAGAAATCCGTAGAATGGCGCTCTCCCCTTTACCTAACGTTCGTTGACTTCGAATAAGCTTTCGATACTGTCTGACATACAGCAATATGGGTGGCGATATAGTGAAAGGGTGTCCCAGAAAAAATAATTGACCTCATAAAGAATCTTTACTATGATACCAATCGCCTAGTACTGCACGAAAATTTAATTGGTGGCATAATTGCATTCAGAAAGGGCGTTAGACAAGGCTGTGTATTATTCCTATTATTTAATAACGTTATTGACGTCACTATAGCAGATGCAACACGTACCATTAGAGGCGTAAGCTGGCGACTGCAGGGATGTTTAGAAGACCTCGATTAGGCAGATGATATTTGCTTTCTTGTTCACAGATACTCTGACATGTAAGACAAACTCCATATGATAGAGGAAATATCCGCAAGAGTGGGAATAAAAATCAACCTCAATAAGACCAAAATATTACACATAAATGCATCAACTATTCAGCCATTTGTGAAAATTTAAAACAGTATATCATCTTTAACATGTGTAAAAGAGTTGGCATAGGGTTAAAAAATTTTACAATCTTTAATAAAAGAAATATCTTATATAAAAACAGAAACATTTGAAAGAGAAATTAGCAAAAATTTGTCATAAAAATTTAAAGGTTGTGATGCTCGCACTATAAAAGTATAACAAGTTAGTTGCATAGTTTTTTTTTTTTTTTTTTTTTTTTTGTAGGAAAATTCGTGATTTAAAAAAAAAATTTCAAGTACAAAACTTTTATTTATTTAAATTACATATAAAATTCTATACAAAAGTAAAATCAATAATAATATAGTGCGGCAATATTTAGAAATCGCATATTATATTACAGAAAACGATTGTGGAAATATTGAATTACACTTTCTGTAATGGCTAGGAACGGCTCAGCTTTGGATAGGACTGCAAGTGAAAGCGGTGTGAGACCACCTCTGGGCTTTTACTTCAGGTTAGTTGAGGAGTGGATTCGGGATAGAACCAATCATGCATGGAATTGTAAAACGGACTGCAGATTATCAAGGGTCCTATGGCCCAAACTTAATAAAGCAGATGCAAATCTACTTTTAGGCATGAAAAGGGGAAACCTGAAGACTATGATAGGTGTTCTGACAGGTCATTGTCCCATAGGGGGAATGATAGGGAATTGGGATAGGGGCTCCTCCGGTCTTTGCAGAATGTGCGAAGATAATGAGGAGCTGGAGACGGTGGAACATATTATGTGTCACTGTCTATGTCTACAACTAAGTAGGCAGAAATGGTTAGGCAGTCGATTCCTTGACGAATTGTACAGTATATCGAGATTAGATCTCGATAGACTGATAGGATTTGTCATGGGAATAGGCTGGCTAAGAGGGGGTCGTTGGCCTAGAGCGAGCGACACGGGGAGGTAGTACTTCTTCTTTTCAAATTCTTTCTATTCTTTTCTATTCTTCTCTTGGTCTCGGCTCTTTCTCCACTATTTTCCTTCTTGCTCTTTTCTACATCCTATCTGTAGTTTATTTCTATTTTCTTCACGAAGGGACTCACAATGGACCTCATGGTCTCCGACTGGATGCACAAGAACTCTTATGAGTGCTGTGCAACCCTTCCTTACCTACCTACCTACCTACCTTCTGTAATGCGTACATCACAACTTTTCTAAAACCCATACATTCTCGCCGAACATATCTACTATTGTAAAAATTTTGAAAATATTCTAAGCGATGTTAAATTTTTCTAACAGATTTTTCCTAATTTATCTTTAAGTTGTTTTTATTTTTAGGTAATGATATATTTTAACAACGCATTATACCATCTTTAACAATTCCCATTCCTTTTTCCAAAGCATAATGATGATATCCCTTTTTAAAAATTCATGTAAATCATATCTTAGCTCTGATAGATTATAACTTTTTACACTATTTTTATATTTTTGCGACCTATTAAAGTTGTGTTTGATTCTTAGGATTTTATACTATATAAAAAACAAGATTTGGATCCACCCATGGCAATGTTAAATCAATTATTCATATTTTTGAAGCAGTGTAAATAATTTTGATGTATGATGTAAAAATAAATTCGAAATTTCTTTTAATGTCAGAAATAAATACCGCGACATTTTCAGAAATTCCCACAATCAATTCTGTGTATTACAGGCATTACAACAACAAAACAAATACTTCGAAATATTTTATAACAACACAAATATTTGACTTCTTTTCCGAATTTTCCAAGAAATGGAAAAATATAAATATATATGACCATGACTGTAAATTGATTAAATTTTACAATAATATGAGTTATCAAAATAATTGAAAATTTTTCTTCAGTAATTTCTTTGTGTACGGTAACCTCTAATAAGTTTAGTTAAGTTTGTTTATGAATTATTTTGTTCATACTTTTTCACGTTATTGGAGGACATGCAATTTTCATATCCCTTTTGAATGTTCTTTTTTCTCCTTTTGTTTCATTTTATGGCTTAAGGGCTTGAAAAATATGTTTGTATATGTGTACATAGCTCTTAGTATGCTCAAATGGTTGACAATTCCTAAGATTTTAAAACATTTGATTGAAATAATATTATTGCACAGAGTGACAAAATTAACTCACTATGAGATTTAATAAAAATTTCTAAATAACCAGAGCTAACTTTACATTTTTTTATTTCCTATTAATATCCTTTTTGCCTTAATATATTTTAACTTTTACGTCTTGTTTGATAGTTTGATAGATAAATATATAATTACTAGCAAAATATCGAATATCTAAATTATTCTAAAAAATGTAAAAAGGCCAGATGTGGCTTATATTAAAGTTATCCGATTTCACTAATATTTTACACAATATCCCTTTTCTTCCCAAAGAACGGGGGAGCTACGGTCAAAATTCAAAATTAAGGAAATTTTGGTTCAGTTCGGCGAGCATTCATATTTTATAACAGTTTTAAAAAATCATAGTAATTCTCTTATATCCATTCTACTAGTACTCTAAGAGTTTTATATTTGTTATTTTTTATGTTCATTTCTCTATTAAATTGAAAATTTAAAGTTTTTCTAATCTAAACATCATTTTACTTCACTTTCTCTACTTCCATTATTAATTATTTTAAAGTGATTCATTGGCCTCTTGAGAGCCAACAACAATCATTTATTTTAAATAAAAGAAAAAAAAAAAAGAAAAAAAGTTTAATTAAATCATTTAGATGCACTAATTACATTTTGAAGTTCATGAATTTAATGATAATTTTTCCTGTTTCTTTAATATATGACACAAGATGTCTTTGTTTTTTTTTTTTTCTTTTTTTCTTGTTTTGCTATTTCTTTAAATTATTACTATTTAAATTTTTTTTCTTTTTCTGTTTTTTCATATAATTAGCAAGTAGCTTCTTTAAACAATGTCTGAGCATGTTTTTTTAGAGAAAAATTCCAGTCACGTTAAATAAATTAAACTTAACACGAAAATAATTTATGCCTCCTAAAATTGACAAGATGGCATCATTTTATGTTTATAATATATTTGAGGCAAAATCCATTTAAAGTACTTATGTAAGGAAACACTACAAAACAAGCGTTACCGCTGTGAATTCTAAAAAAGTGTTCAAAATAGGGGATTTCAAAAAAACAAGGTCGCTAAAAAGGCGTTGTTGTGAAAAAAGGGCCCAACTACCTCAATACCTAAAAAACTCCTCAAAATTTGCTTATTTGATAAAGACAAAAACAACAGTATTGTATTTTAAGAAAAACTGCTATATTCAATATTATTAGTTACAAGATAATTTATTAGAATTTTTATTATTGCAAAAATAAAGATTTATTTTTAAAAGTAATTAACATAAAATTCTCTGCTCATTAATTACACTTCTATACTTTTGTACGAGGCCTTCACTCGAACTCCAGTCTTATAAATCCTCGTCTAACAAATTTAAGACTGAAAGCATTAATTCATAAGTAACAATTTAGAAAAATGATGTTCCGCCGAGACCGTGCCATCAACCAATAAAAAAATGTAAATATGGATATAAGTATTCATCAAATCTATTTACTAATTTTTGCGACTAAAGTCGCCAAGTGGTAACGCTGTATAAAACCTGACTGAAAACATAATTTTGTATACGACTTAGCTTGAGCATTCTAAAGGCACTTAATCAACAAGCATTGTTAGAAGATTTTATATGCACCTCAATATAATCTTGTCAATGCTGTACTTCCGTTTTTCTTAGCATGCGTTACCTTCAAAATACATGAAGGACTTAAGCAATAGCCATGGCTTAGAATGTATTATTCTTCATATGTTGTTAAGTGGTCCCAGGCCTGCTTAGATTGAAGTTATTAAACATATTTGTAACCGTATCTTTATGTAGTACTAGATTAGCTCTAATTAGAGATATTGGTTTCCGAATTAGCTTAAATTGTTGGAGTTTATATAAGCACTTTTTCCAAGTTTGTTACATATACTTACAGATATATAGTAGTGTAGATTACACTGTTTTTGACAAATTTTTGTGCAAACTCTTTTTACAATCAATGAACATAATTTAGTGTCAAGCAGAGAAAAGACAATTTGGTGGCTTTTATAATTTACTTTAGCGAGTGTTAAAGATAAAATTATCTAATCTTGGAGTCCAACGCTAAAGTTATATATGGAAAATTATATTTTTCTTAAATAACTTAATTTTAAATTATTAATATATATATATATATATATATATATATAAGGATTCCTGGTTGCTTTACAATTTATAAACAAGACTTAGTTTTTTAACAAGATTGGCAGCAGTTGGATAAAGCTAAGTCCTCGATGCTGAATTTAATACAATTTTTGAAAGCTAGTGCTCATTTTTGATATATTTCATGTTTAAGGGCTAAAAGATGGATTAGGAAAATTTAGTTTTTTTTTCACAAATTTTATAATTTAGTTCTTAAATTTCAACAAAATAAACTACTAAGGTTCTATTGAAATATAGGATTATGAATTTTTATTATCAAATAATAATAATATTACTATAATTCCTTATATAAGCTAATTTTTTTAAACAATGAGCAGTGTTGCCAGGAAGTGAAAAATAAAAGAGGCTAAATTGGACTTTTAAAAAGGTCAGAAAAAGTTAATGACCCAAAAATAAGGCCTGAAATAAAGTTTATGTTTTTTTATTTAGAAAATTATTTTTAGTTACCTTCTTTCTCATTAGATTTTTCTATTTTTTAAAGTTATTGTAAAATTAAAAATAAAACATAGACGGCTGTCAGCAAAATGAGCGACGAAAAAATTTTCACAAAATTCCCATACAGTGTGATTTTTCGTCGTTTTTGAATTATACTTAATATTTTATTGATTAATTATTTCCAAATTTTAGATTTTTATGTGCGAATTGATACACAAAAATGCTTAATTGGATAATGCTGTAAAAATAAAGTAAGAGCATATAAGAAATTATTTTCTTCTTTGTTGAAATGCTAAAATTTTAGCCTTTTTAAGACAATTTAAAGAATCAAAAAAAAGGTTGAAAAGGCTAGAAGCTAAATCGAAAATCTTGGGGACTAAAAGCTAAATAAAAAAGCTAAATTTAGCCTTAAAAAGGCTAAACTTTCAACACTGCCAAAATATAAATATATTAAAAATCTGGCCGAATGGATTTAATTTATTATTGGATTATATATTCAATTAATTAATTATTTGTTTATATTTACTACATAAATAATGTCCCTTTTATTTCTAATTTTCTATTATTTTTGTTACTTCCATAACAATAAAGTTTAAACCCAAATATCGCGAATACGAGCGCTAGCTTCGAAAAACGGCTGCCACCGTTGTATTCAGCGTACACGAATTAGCTTTACCAGTGGGTTGCTTATCTTGTTAAAATTCGCGACTATTGCATTATTAATATTACACAAAAAAAAAAAAAAAAAAATAAAAAAAATAAAATAAAATAAAATTGGATTTCAATTACGAAATTGTTGGCATCGATTAAAATTCTGATTGAGTTTGCTCCAATCATCAAAATGATAATATTAATTAAATGACATTAATTTAATATAAGTGAAATTTTAGGCAAGTTTTTAATTAAATAAATTATATTTATTATTTTAAAATTTTTGTGCATAATGAATTAAAAAATTTATTCATGATATTCAAAAATTTATTAAATCTTTATCAATGCACCATTGTACCGAAATTCTCCCCTCGATAAAAAATAAAAAGCTTTCAAATAAATTTGGTACAGGCGTAAATTTATTGAATGAATGTAAACAAATCATGAAGTATGAAGCGTCTTAATTCTAAAAGCATATATCTAGTTCTCGTGGAAAATCATCGTCGGATATAGTAGACCAAATTGGAAAGATATTCCAATAAATAACATTGAAAATATCTCAGATAGACTTTAGATCTAACACGGCATAACAGAGCAGAAAAAAAAACAGAATGGTGTAGCGGGCCATCAGCTTTTGTTCATATTTTGCATGCATTTAACTTATACAACCGTTAGGTTTTTTCACTATTATTTTTTCCAATTTCAAAAAAGTCGCGAATTTCTTAATTTTTATAAAAAATAAAATTTTTATAAAACTTAAAAAGTCCGTCGAAGTACGTTATTTTAAATGTTAATATTTCTTTCCGATGTCGACGGATTTTAATGACTCAATAATGAAGCCCAACTGAGATCGCTATAAAGAAAATAATTTAAAATTACCTGTTTATTTAAAAATGCACTTGTAACACAAGTGCAGTTTTACAATAAATTTTTGAAAAATTTCTACCATTTCGATTTTATTTTTCTTTTGAGATGTTTAAATGCAATATCTTTATTACAAAATGCAATTATTACAATTGCTGTAGGACAATGTGATCCATTATTTTTAGTATTGGTTTAGAAAAAAACACCAGTTTTTTATACAAAATTTTATTTTTTTCATAATATTTTTTTTTGTATTTTTTCGGTTATTCCTATTCAGTAATATGTAGATTTAAGTGTTCAAAACCCTTTAACTGCACATAGGATTTTATTGATTTAAGATGCAGATGTACTCACATTAAAAGTAGAATTTCCTGATGTCTTTTTAATAAATTTCTACCATTTTGATTTTAAATATTTTTGCTTATTATAGAAGCAAAACATGTTTATTATACAGTACGTTATGAATAAAATTAGTTATAAAATAAACTCACAAAAAAAACTATAAAAATATTTTTTTGCATGAAAAGATCTGAAGGAATATTTAATTTTTTTCTTAAGGGAACTATTTTGTTCCAGAACAATTTATATTGCAATTTTTAGTAAACATTATAACCTTTAAAATATAGAAGGAAGACAAAAATTTAAATTTCAATAAAGCATCCTAAGATTTTATTTTTATTATGAATACTTTTTTGAGTGATAACAATATATATATATTATTGAGATTACAGAGGACATATTCATCTTCTATATATTAATTAAGTCACTAAAATTTGTTGATATCTTAACTTTAAAAAAAATAAAATTGTATATAAATTCGAGAGTTTTCCAAAATTCAAAAAAAAAAAAACTAAAAAGTGAGATATTCAAATGACTTTGTAGGGTATGTGTACACGGAATATAAAAAAATCCGAAGATCTAGGAAAGTTGTGGGGCGCTCTTTCATGGACATACAAAAATAAGATGTGATTCTAATCAGCGTTACAGTTTGTCGATTTTAGTCGTCAGTTGCCCCATTTTCAACTACAAAGTTGTTGAAACTAAGTTGATTGAAATATCTTCCAATGAATTCCAATGAAGAAATTAATTAATTTGAGATTATTTTACAACATGGTGATGTAGAAAAACCCCCGAAAAATTTATAAGTGAAACTGTTAAAAACTAAAGCTAATGATAAAGTTTGAGCACATTTATTTAAAACATCTAATGCCGAATCTTTTTGGACAGGATTGTGAAAATTAAAAGATATGTTTTATGAATACTTATATACTAATTTTTATTTTTACTTTGGCTCATGGCTCATAACAGTATCTCGGCCGTACGTCTTTTTTCTAAATTATCACTAAAATTGGGGTGCACTTGCTTTCAGTCCTAAATTTGTTAGACGGAGATTTGGTAAACATGAATATGTAAGACTGGAATACGAGTGAAGCCCTCGTACAAAATTATAGAATTTCAATTATTAAAAATATAATTTTTATGAATAAATCCTGATTTTTGCTACAGTAAATAATTTTGTTAAAATTTAATGTTTTTGTTTTAATCAAATAAATAAAATTTGAGAAGTTTTTTAGATATTGAAGAAGTTGGCCCTTTTTTAGGACTTTATTTTTATTATTTAAAAATACATTCGTAATAAAAGTGCAGTTTTACAAAGAATTTTTGAAAAATTTCTACCACTTTGATTTTATTTTTCTTTTGAGACGTTTAAAGGCAATATCTTTGCTACTATATGCAATTATAATAATTGTTTTAGGACAATGTTAATTGTGGTATTTTTTTTTTTTTAGAAAAAAACCACCACTTTTTGAACAAAATTTTAAGTTTTTCATAATATTTTGGTTGTTTTTATTTATTTTTTTTATTCTCATTCAGTAATATAGAACTTTAAATGTTCATAACTTATTTATTGTTTTTTTTTTTTGACACTTAAAAAATTCTCAACGGTAAAGCTGATTCTAATAGTTCCAAACAGTACTACTCTACGTATGAGTATTGTGAAAAATAATTTCGCTAGTTAAATATTACTTATACGCTTAGGGGTTAAGTGGTGTTTTCATATGGAATTCATTAACATTTATGTTTACAACCAAAAATTTATAAGCATTCTTGCATCCAACATACATGGGTATATCATAGATTTTGTATGAAATATTTGACACTGTAACGTTTTCAGGTGTGTTTTACGATAGAAAGAAAAATACGTGACATTTAATAAGAATGTTAACCTGAAAGAAATTTTAAATTTTATTATTATTTGCTAATAACATAACGGGTTTTTACGCAAATAATAAAAATACTAAAAAAAAGATCCAAAAGAGGTTTTCATTCATTGATATTTTAAGTACCTTTGAGTTTTCCCATTCAAATAAAATCGTACTTTTAAGATGCACCTGCAATTGATTTTCCTATCATTTAAAAGTATAACAGTTTTATTTGATCCTCATGTATACAAATTTTAAATTGAGTTTCCTATTACTTGACCTTTGTAAAACATCTTTACATTTAACCTATTCAAATAATGCCTACTCCGGTATGAACTATTTGACATTAATATTTTCAAGTCTTTTTTATGATAGAAACAAAAACACGTGGCATTTGATAGCAACCAGGACAAGTTTAAATATGTAGAAAATGTGCGCTTGAAAAAGCACGAAAAATTAGATATGTGTAGAAATATGCATAAAAACAGACAAATTCGTGTTTCTTTTCATATAAATATGCATAATTATTTATTTTTCTAATTTTAAAATTCTGATAGTTTTCGAGTATTTAAAAAAAACTAATAAATATATACGCGAATAAAAATTGTTAATTATATATGTAAATTTATGCAGTCTTCAAAAAAGGTTTTTTTTTTTTTTTTGTAAAATACTTTTAAAAAAAAACTTGACCAGATTATAATGTTTATCTGAAAGAAATTTTGGGATTTTTAAACTTTTATGATTATTTTATAATAATGTAACATATTTTATACAATCTGAATGATAATAAAAATACAAGCACAAAGATCTAAAAGGGATTTTCATTTTGTTTAAGTACTTTTGAATTTTTCTTGTAAAAATAAAATCGTACTTTTAAGATCGTAATGTACTTACTGATGTTGGTTTTCTTATCATTCGAAAGAAAATTAGATAAAACGTTTTAATACGTATTATGACAATGCAGAAGTTAAAATGTTTAATTTATTAAATTGAAACAATATTAAACATATTTTATTGATTTAAATATACATAAAGTTATTTAGTTAACATCATTCATTTAAGTTAAAAAAAAAAAAATAAAAAAAAAACAAAATTGGAATTTAATCATTAGCATATAGAAAACAAGGTTTTAAAATTTAAATAGTAACACATTCCTTAGCATTAGTTTCGAACAGCCTTTTAGTCCATTATCTAAGAATCCGTTCTGTGAAAACATCAACACATTCCTTTTCGGCCTCCTGATTCGGTTTAATAAGTTAATTTTCTTTTCCATTATTTAACAATGCACAGCACTTATGTTTGTTTAAATTTGACAGCGAGTTTTGGTTATATTTATATACATTTTTAACAATTTTAAAAATATAATAACAACACATCAGTTATACTAATTTTCTAATCTTTATATATTTATATTTGTTATATATATTTTGCCTATACTTTCAGTTCTGCTCTTGCATGTCTTTAATACATACCCAGGTGTGCTGGATGTAGATGTATGGGCTCCCTTCCCAAACAAAACTTATAAGTTTGGCCACAAAAACTATTTTAACTAACAATACTATTATCAAACATGCAAATTTTCAAGTTAAAATAACAATACCGTTTTTTTCAACTCCTGGGAATGGGAACTTAATTTCAGACATTTCAGGGTATTTAAGGAAAATACAATGTTATTTAAAAAGTATTACAAATAAAATAAGAATAACTGCATTCTACATATAGTTTGTGCGCATCTTCTCTACATCTACTTTGAATTAAAATTATATATATATATATATATATATATATATATATATGTGCTTGAAGATGACTTTTTTAATATAAACATATAAATTTTAATAGGTATTAAAAATAGTTTTTCATAAATATTTCTATTGGGTATAAACTAAAATAAACCCGTATTATCAAACTAATTTTAAATTTAAAATGCAATTGGACACAATATTTGTGTAAAAGATTTATTCTAAAAAGCATTTTAAATTTAAGATTTCTTTGTGAATACGGGTGTTGGTGTATAAAAATGCTTATTTAGAAAATCATTGTTATATTAAAAAATATATTCATATCTACATCTATTTTTTAAAAACTACAGTTGTTTTATTATATAGATGTCTGGTTACTTATTATCGAAAATAAAATCTTAAAGAAATAATCCAGGATATCGTTTGCAACAGCCACAGAATATTTTTTAGGAAACCATAAATAAGCATGTCATCGAAAATATTATTATTATTACTATTATTATTATTTTTTTTTTTTTTGAAATCTCACTTTGACCCAGAACGATTTCTTTGGAACATAAAAATAATATTCTTTTAGTCTTAAATATAGAAACTCTTAAAAATTGTGTCGTAAAACATTGGCGAGATTTTCTAAATTTTGTGTTTCAATAGCAGTAGTTTCAAACATAGAGGAGTTTTAAATATTTAATATATCTAGTTTTATAACATCAGTGTTTCACAGTTTGAAAGTAAGTCTTTCTAACTCTTTAGAGTTAGTCATCGTTTTTTATAGTATTTTTGATTTTTAGCAACGGTAAAAATGCTTATTTTTGGTAGTTTTTAATTCCCAGGATTCTCCATAAAAATTCTGGGAATCGGAAAGTGAAAAATTGGCTGTAATAACTGAACTTAAATCAGTCGGCAAAATATTTTATTAAAATAAATTTATTATACTGCAATCTACAATTTCGTATGTCATAACATAAAAATCCACATCACTAACAGTCAATCAATATATTCGTAGGCCCATCTGTGACTTTTAGTTAGTACTTTTGGCAATAATTTATTAATTGCTTTAGTAAAAGTTACATCATATATTTTTCAGGTGTATGATGTACATGATGAGTGAGATCAATTAACAGTTTATCCTTTCGATACTCGAATTATATAGAAGTATATATATATATATATATATATATATATATATATATATATATATATATATATATATATATATATATATATATATAGATATATATATATATATATATATATAACTAGTTACCGCTAACTACCTTTTTCTTTCTTATATATATATATATATATATATATATATATATTGATAAAAAATTTATGAATTGCGTTCTTTTCTTAAATTTCGGTGATAACGATACACACTAAAAATCGGAGAAAAATTTAGTTAGCAAAAAAAGAGATAAAAACGTGATATACTTATACGTGAAATTAAAATTGCATAAAGTTTCTTTTTCTTTAATCAATTTGATTAAGTTTATAATAAAATCAGTGATAAAAATATTTCTTTTATCTGAAATTAAGAAACCCCAGGATAAACCCTTTTCCTTTCTTTTCTACCATACTATTCGTTCACGAAGTTATATAAGGGGAAAACGGAAAGGTATTCTACTTCAATGGCCTATTGCTAGTTTTTAATCACATAAGGCTACACGTTACATAAGGATGCTTAAACAAAGCAGAATAAAGCACGAGTTATCGCTTGATAAATCATTAAATCTACACTAACTACAATATCAGGATGTCCAAAATATAAGCCAAAACAACAAGAAATCTTTACTTTAGAACTATATTCATCATTTTTCCAACTATCATATTGTGACCAGTAAAAGTGGTAAACTAAAAATTATATCTAACTCAACTAATAATAATGACGTTATTCTAACACTTATCTGAGAATATATAAAACTTATAAAAATATTCTAAAACTTAATTAATTTAAAAATTTTCTAAAAATTTTATGTCTAATCTATATAATCAACAACTTTTCGGAAAATTTTCTAATACCTTAAATAACTATTTTTTATGAAAAAATATTCCCTAACTTTATGCAAGTTTAATATAAACTATAATGGGTTAGGTTAGGTTGGAAAGGGCGGCGCATTCACGCCTACACCAAGAGGCCAAACGGCCCATTGTGATCCCTTTATGAAAAGAAGAAAAAGAAAAAGAGAAAAGTGGAACCTATACCCAATCAATCAGTTATTATTGTTCCTAAGCCATTTTATCCCCATTACAAACCCTATGAGGTTGACAAGTCTTTTGCCATTAACCTCACCTAGTTCATGTAGTGTATGGCTTCCAAACCACTTCAACCTATTACGCTGAAGCCCTACGCAGTGACAGAGTATGTGCTCCACTGTCTCTAGCTCCTCAACATCATCGCACGTTCTACAAAAGTCTGATGTGCCAATGTCCCACTTACTCATCATATTCCCTATTGAGAAGTGACCCGTAACCATACCTACTATGACTCTAAGACTACCACGACTCATACCTAGAAGATGCTTGGAATAAAACTATAATTTTTTTATTAAAACCATATTTTTAATAATCTATAAAATAGTTATAATGAAAACCTAACAACTGTATTTCTAATTAAACTGAATAATTTGTTTATATTTTTTTTAATTATACCTACATATATGCCATTAAATAGATATTTAATTTCCTACTACTAAATTTGTCTTCATAAAAAAAAATCCATAAAATTTTTTTCTGGCCCTGAAAGAAAACCATAGGTGGGAGGGTAGAGAGGGCTAGAAGCTTAACATCGTTGGTTCCATAAGCTCAAAGCATGGAAAAATACCTTTTTGTGTTTCTTAATTTTTAGGGCCTATAAGAAACATATGTTTTTTTTTTTTTGTAAATTTGTAAGACATTAGGTCAAATAGGAGACAAGTTCCCCGCCCATATCCTGAACTAGTTAGCTCAGCAAGTATGTGTGCAACATTTCATATTTTTACCAATGAGGTATTCAAAAGGATAACGGAATATAGTACCCGTATATCGAAATATATGAATTCAATACCAAACTTAGACGATTGGCGTTTCTTTCGGTTTCGGTTTTTTTTAACACCACTACCCCACTTAAAAGTCAGAAGAACATCCGACTGCAAACAAATTTACATATTACAAATCCCGGGAATTTCATCCCCATAATAAAAGCCCTACATGACAACCAAAACTCAGAATATGCTATTTTAAAAATATCAGAATTAAACAATTCTATTCAATTTAAAATCTACTTCTGATTACAAAAAAGGTCAGATTCATATTATTTTTTAAAAAATTCCTTTTTTTTCAGATGTATATTCACAAGCTTATAAATAAACATTGACTATTGAACTTTCATAATGAACAATTTTGATATATTCAATAATATCTTTATTAGTAAAATAGTACGAATATTGCATTTTATAGCAAAAGGGTCTTAAGTCACAAAGTTTATGATTAGAGGAAAACTTATAATATTTCCTGAATATTCTTACTTTAAAACCTTTTATGGAAAACATACTCTACAATATTTATTTCGCACCTAGGACCAATAAAGACTGCAGCAGTAATATTTCCATATCTTTCCTTACATACAAGTTCTATGTGAATTAAACATACTTGCAAGAGACGAGTCTCCATCTTTTTAGTCTTTGCCTCATACTTTCATCATCATTTCCATTTTGTTGCAGAAGCAACAAAATAAAAATGCACATACGCAACCAACTTGTTGCTATGGTTGATCACATTGCTATTGTTATTATTTTCGTTTGCAATTTTTGTGTTTTCTGATTTTTTTTTATATTCAATGAAATGGAAATTTTTCAATTAAGTAATTGCTACCATAAATACTTGGTCAATATGTTAATTAAATAGCATTTATGTTGCTCTATCATCAATCTGATTTTTATTGAATAAAACGTGTTTTTTTTCAACAAAAAAAATTGGTTTATTGCAGATTTCAACATTAAACTATGAATGGAAATACGGATAAAATATTTTTAAGTTGCGTTAAATAAATTATATAAAATGATATTTAATATTATTTACATATGTATTTGTAAAGTAAAATATCGCACAATCGTAAAAAGTATTTTTATTTAAGCAAAGTATTTTTAAATAAGTTCTTGTTTTTATTTATTTTCATTAATTTGAATTTAACTGAACATTTCTACTCCTAACTAATTCCAATCGAAACTCCCCCCTCGCCAATTTTCATTTTAATTATGTAACTTAATAAGAAAATTAACCTTTCTCATGCAACAAAAAATATCTTGGAATCACATGTATTTTGTTATTGACAAAAATTAAAATGGAAAAATTTTTCTAAAAAAAACAGAGCAAAAATCTTTTTTTCAATTGCAAATATATTTTTTCGGCGCCATTTGTGTACTAAATAGATATGACTCTCACTTTAATCCTACGGTACATACCCGGGTACCCGGGCGCCTTCTTTAACTTTAAAATGCTCGCATTTCTTCACAAATGGAGAAATATAGTCACAAGACTTCAGATGTTCACGATTAAGATGCTTTAAAAAAATAAACACTGAAGAAACCTCAATTTTGTTTGCTTGGTCTATAAATAAAATGGCCTAAAAGTTGACACCTATGGGAGTCAATACCCAGTGTATCCGAGTACAACTGTATAATTTTTGTGTGATTTGCACTACAATTAATCTTTCTTTATAGTAACTATTACTTTTATTGCATTTTTCTTCATTGAAAGTTAAGATAAAATTGTTTTCTTAACAAAGTGAATAAGCTTGTTCATGTCAGGTAAAAGTGTCATCGTATAAAATCTGGCTCCGTTAGGATTTAAAGGAAAATTTGATTCAATAGCAATCTAATTTTAAACTTTTTGTATTATCTAGGAGCCTCAGAAAGGGGAACAAATGAATATATATATGTACAACTACTTTCAAATATTTCTCACTATCACTGTTTTGCGACAGTCTCCGTAATTGTTTTTATATCCTGGATATAAAAATTGCTTTTACATCCATCAATTGTAGATTAGGCCAGTCACTGACAACATTCTTTAGGATTGTAAAAGTGGTACGGTGAGGCTTGACCGATTTTTGGAAATTTTCCTATATAAAACCTGTGTTTTATTGCGGGTCAAGTCTTGTTATAAAGTTTAGAATTACAGTTTTTAATTTATATAATCTTACATGTACAAAAAATATATTGTCTACCAATACCAATTCATGCACTTTCTAATGATATACGAATGTGCAGCTTATTTTATTTAAATCTATTTTATATTTAAATTATTCTATAAAATGAAATGGGATTTCTAACGTATATAAAACTTTTATATGTACTGAATTATGTAATATTTAATAAAAATTTGTATAGAAGCTAGATTATAATAAGTAACTATTGTCAACTAATTTTAACAGAGTTCATTGTCGCATTATATAAGTCAAATTTTCTCCAATTATCTTAAAAATTGCGACCTGCAGCAACATTAAATTTTAACATGAACGGATAGACGGAAGCACATCGTGACTATACTCAAACAAGTTTTTTTCTACTTATATTTACCAATTGCATTTGAGGTTTATAACTGATTAAATAATACTAATAAGTGGTTAATATAAAGCTATACTTTTTTGCACAAAACAAACGAAAAACCCACTAAGGTATCCGGGTACCACGGTTATTGACTAATGTTAATTTTTTTGGGTATTCTATCTTCAGATATACAATAATTAATATTTGCTTTGTGTGGGAGCTAAAAGTCCTCCAGATCTATGGGTCCTATTTTCATCTCAATTATGAATCTTAAAAACAAAATTATTTTCCAAAAATCTTTAGACTCAATATAATATTTATTTAGATTTATAATAATTGACATTTACTTTGTACGGGTGCTAAAACTATTCCTAGGTGTGCCCGCGTTACTTTCTTATGTAATTTCATAAGAAACTTATTCCCAAAAAATATGCATACACAGAAAAAAGTTTGTTCATAAATATAAAAATTTACTTTCATTGATTTCAGTTCATAATATTTAAGCATAATTTTCTAAGCGTTAAGATTTTTTTATATTTCTTCAAATGAATCAAAAGTCAAGAAGACTGAAAAAAATTGCTTAAATTTTCATTTATATTTTCAATTTGTAAAAAATGTTTGAAATTTTTCTAGGAAAATTTTAAGATTTTAACGATTTTTATATAGATTTTGAGAACAGAACAGAAGCGCTTTTAATCAAAATGCTGAGCTGCAGAATGCGAGCAAAATTATACAATTTTCTAAACATTATTATTTTGAAGATTTTCCTTAGAATTTTGCCATTTTAACGCATGTTTTGTTGTTATTTTCATGTATAATTATTTTCATTTACCATTTGCAATCAAATCTAATAAAACTAAATCAAAGATTTAACAAAATTTTTGCAAAATTCTTAAAATTTTCATTACGAGCAATTTAATAATATCCATAAACAAAATATTTACGAAAAAATTTTTAAATATATATGCATGTTTTTTCTTGTATATGCGAAAGGTAATATTTTCTTTATACGGAAAGTCAAAAATAAGGATCTGATTTTGCAAAACGAAACAAAAATTAATTTCGAAATTTTAGAAAACAGCAAAAAAAAACCAAATTTTTGTGTTGTTTTCAATACAAATTGCCGAAACGAATTTTCATTTCATTTTACAAAATCAGGTCATGAGATTAATAAACAGTATTTTTTTCAGAGATCGTGTCGATTATGAGCTATATAATAAAAATTACAATTTAATCATTATTTTTCAACTTCTATTTTTTTGTTAAAAAATAATTATTTTTTATTTATCTATTTTTTTTCCTCAAATTATAATGATTTTTTTTGATCTTTATTTTTCTATTAAAAAACAATGATTATTTTTTATTTTTTTACTTAAAATATATAACAATTATTTATATTTAATGGTTATTTATTTATCCATTTATTTATTTATTTATTTTTTTTTTTTTTTCTTAAAAGTTTGTTTGCCCTGAAATGGAAATAATTTTTGAGGAAAATAAAAAATAATCGTTATCTGATAATCGAAAAATATGGGCCTAATTTTGTAAAACGAAACGAAAATTCGTTTCGAAATTTTATATCGAAAACAAAAAATATATAAATTGTCGAAAAGAATTTTTGTTTCGTTTTACAAAATCAGGTCATAAATGTCAAAAATAATAGTTTTATTTTGAGCAAAAATTTAAAAATAATTTTCATTTATTGAGTTTTTTTTTTTTTTGTAAAATCAAAAAATAAAACTTCGACATATTTGAAAAGGACACTAAAATAATATTAATAATTATAAAAATGTTCCACAAAATGTTCCTAAAGATCCTAAATCATGTTCATTTTTTTGGTTCAATAATTTGCCATAATCATTACACTATGCGATAGTCAAAATCGGGATGGGATGAAACCAACGGGAAATTTTATATCGGTAAAAAAGAAGTTATACGTGTCACGTCTAGGAATCGAGATATATCGATTTGAAGTTAGTAACTATCATATAGGGGAAATTGTGACCTTTGGTGGTCTTTTTTTTGGCATAACTCGAGAACCGCCAGTCTGATTTTGCTGAAACAAATTTAAAAATTTAGGAATTACAATTCCTTTAATCTGTTCATACATCGTTTCACTACATAAGCAACAGTTTCGCAGTTATAAATAAATGTATGAAAAAAAAACTATTTTTTGCCTAAAAAATTGAATTTTTTTATTTTTAATTCATAAAAAATCCAAAACGGTAAAAAAAGTGTCAAGTCCTATTACTTTCACGTAAAGTCAAATAACCTTTAAACAAAATGAGAAATAGATCACGAAAATCGATGGACGAGTTTCGCTTTTATTCACAATTAAGTGAAGGTATCTCATTTTGACAAGAATTGATTTTATGTTTCAATGAATTTGGATGCAATTGATATGTAGAATAGAAGTGGATTTAAAGATTTAAAAAATGGAAAAACATGATTTTTGCATATCTTAAGTTATGTAATTTTTCCTTTTTGCAACATAGTTGAAAAATTCCTTATATCAAATAAAGCATTGATTTCATTAGAAACGTATATATTATCCTTCCATTGAGAATGGGAAATAGCGTCTCATTCTTTTTCGAATACACTGACGTGTTTCAGAGTATCAAATATTATGAATTTCTGCAACTGACATCCCATCAATTTATAACTTAAACATGTATTAAATATTTGACATTATAAAACTAATTATTTTTTCTTACAAAAATACTATAGATAAATTTATGTAAGTATCAAGTACCAAAATTGTGTATTTACCAGGGATAAAAAAATAAAAACAAAATAAAAAAAAATAAATAAATAAACAATTACTTTTTTTAATGTTAAGTTTAAATATTTTTTCCAGCTTAGCTTTTCAAATATGCCAGTGTGAACATAATATATGTAGTGTATATTACTAAAACTTTTACGTGGCTGTCATGCCATTCTGTCATACAACTATATTCTTGAAGAGATTTCTGTGTTAAATTGTTTTAAAAATTATAAGACATTCTTATGTTGAAAATAAGTTGCATATGTATTTATATAAATATGTTCAAAAATTTATTGTACCAGTTTGTGTCTCGTAAAAGTTTTAATTTTCTTTAACCCTTGTTGAAAGGGAAACATGCATTTTCATGAGAATAAAAAACTTAAAATTCTCCTATCGATTATTATATTGCATTTAAATATAAAGAAATTGTTCTTATTTATAATAAAAATTGCTTTTCAAAGCACATAATAATAAAGTAATTAAGAAAAATTAGAAAAAAATGTGAAACATACGTAAATATTTACGTCTCTACTTTGCGCTTATAATTCTTTTAAATACCCAGCAAAAAAGGAACTGAAAAAGTGCTAAAAAATCATCATTTCGTCACTATTTTGTCACTGAGCGAAAGAGCTTAGTGCTATAAAAGAGCTGCAGAAGTTCCTTTTTATCCTGTTCATTGCTTTTGACGTACTTCTCTTAAACATATATGTATAAAATTTTATAATAAAATTTCTACTTTAGCTTTATAAAAATGCTTCTTGAGAATTTTTTAAAATTTGTAAAATTTTAATTTTCTTAGAGATTATTAACCTTTTTTTCTGCGAAAAATTTATTTGTTCACACTCCCTTGGAATTAATTATTAATGATTAAAAAAAAAGCATCAAAATATGCACTTAGTTCTACTTTTCAAGTGGTGGAAATTTTTTTCTGAAGCACTTGATCGTTTTTTGTTGGATATGTTTGAAAAAATCTTATTTTGTGATATTCCTTTCAATATATAAATAGAGTCACTTGCTTTAAAATCTGTAACATTGCTATATCCTTTAGAGGTTTAATTTCGCCATAAGCTCATGTCCCGTTTACACACTTATTTTACAACTCGGTAACAAATAGTTGCCAGAAAATGCGTTTTGAATGTGTAACAAAAAAAATACGAAAATATTCGTGCGGATTTTAGGTCAATGTTGCAGCAGCCCACATATGTTCATTATTTGGTAAACTTTATAGCAAAACTTTTAGCATATTTCTGTTTTAGTGCACAGTAGGCCAGCATCGAATATATCTGAAATTAACTCTATAACTTTTAATCGGGTGGCTAAATTTACATACAATTTGAGAGAAGCCTAGCAGAGAACCGTACAATATTTATTGTGCAAGAGTAACCCCACAGTGCGCTCAGGGGCGGAGCTAAGGGGTTCAAAGTATGGTACCTCTGAAACAGAAAATTTTTAAACGCTAGCCAAATTTCTGTTTCTTACCCAATTTATATTTTCTTAAAGCATTTGATAAGACCTATGAAATACATACTTAAATTTCTACTGTCTCAATTCTGCATGATCTCGGTAATTTTTTTCTTTTTTTATATATGTAGCCTAAAATCTCGGACCGATTTAGCAACGTTTTTTTGTAATTAGTTAAAGAACAACATTAGCTATCGATTAAAAAATTTAAGTCAATATCTTTTCTGAGTGCAAAATTAAACGATTTTGAATTTGAAGGTAGCAAAATTTTGATTTTGTGTGTTTTTTGGCCGAAAAAAAGATTCTAGTCTTTTCGCTGTAAAATAAAATTTTCCTAAAGAACGTAATAATAATTTATACTTTTCTGAAAAGTATCTGGACGGAGATGATTTCAAAAATGTAAACAAGCCCAAGCAACCAATACAGAAGTACAGATCCTGACGAATTTGACATACTTTGTATCAAAATGTTGATATCAGCCTATATGTTCCACAATTGAAATAAACGGAATGCAATTTTAGAAACTCTGACGTATTCCGAAGAGTTTACCAAGAACATTTTCCAGACCTGCCAGCAAATGAGAACTTTATGAAAAATTCAAAATTCACTTTTGGGATTTCCGCCGCATTTTAGGAACGGCGGTTTTCCTTTGATGAAAATGATAAATTTTGTATACTTCATCATTTCAAATGATAGATTCAAAAATTACCAAAAATTTAGCTGGATATATTACCTAACAATGATTTTATTGCAGACAAAATATTTATAGCTTCTCCAAAAACCAAATTTAAAAAATATTTTAATTCCAAAAATCAGAAAAACTATGTATGGAATTCACTTTTTTCAAATAAATCCACATATCTAGCTGACGTTATTTTTAGTCATATAAAAAAATCTTAAAATCCATATCTTTTACAGTACCAAAATTACACCACTTTAAATATCAAATTTGAAGCGCTGAAATTAAGAAAAAAAATAGATTATGGTAAAAAGAATACCAAATTTCCCCCCCCCCCCCCAAAAAAAAAACGGCGATAATCACAAAAATTGGATTTTTTACATTTTGTCCATAAATTCCACATATATTGCAGGTCCGGACTGAACACTAGGTTTTTCTAACCTGCAGCATGTTTGTGGATGCTTTGGAATTTTAGAAGCTATAAACTTAAGTAAAAATATTTGGTATAGATGTCCCTCTTTCAAACACAAAAATTTTGCTGTCCTCTGCTATGCCTATGTGAAACTTTATTTAATTCCATCCAGGGGATTAGAAGTTGCAGATTTATTTCCAAAAATGTTTGACTCTGACCCACTGTGCAGTGATTGCAATTTTAAACTGGCGTTGGAAAGTATCATCAAAGTTTTTGTTATTCTTGAATAGAAATTTCAAATAAATAAATAAATAAATATATAATTAATTAAGTAATTTCCATTTCAAATTGACGTTCTTAATACTATGTATTTCATATCCCGAGATATAATACATCCTTCATATATGAAAAAATACAAATAAACGATGGATATGCCTATTTTTACAGTTGCAGAACAAAGTAAAGTAAAAAAAAATCAAAAATAATAAATGTGTTGTGTTATTTATAATTTTTGTTTGGATTCATGTCGACATATGTCGACTGATTTAAAATAAAATATATATTACGAAAAAAACGAATTACCTAGAATTAAACTTTTTTCTGTTAATGTACATGTGTACGCTGTTGTGAAATAATGTATTTGAAAATTTAAACATATTTTTTTTAAGATATTCTAGTTTACATGGAAGTCATCATGTGCAACTCTATAAAACTAATATAATTTTCAATATAATTAACGCTTTCCGGCCCAAATTTATTCGATATTAAAAAAATATTAATTCAATAAGTTTTATAATATAAATGAAATTCGCTTCAATAAAAAAATAAACATATTTTTTCTATTTAATTAAATATATGGGCTATTATCAAATATTTTTGATAAGTTTTGTGATAATACTATTTTAAAGAAATGGCTTATAAATCCTAAGAAAAATATGCTTTCTTTAAAAAATTTTACATTAGTACCCAAAAGCATAAACATTTTTTGCTAGGTATTGCCCTTAAAGTTTTTGTTTCGTTTAGTGCAGATATATTTAAACATCATTGTCAAAAATATCACTAATATTAAAACATTATAACTGTTGACATATACACCAAGTTACATTTAAATTACTACGTTATTCATTCTATATACTTTTTGGTAAACTTACAATGGATAAATAAATAATTTTTCTATTTGATATCGCGATATATATTATATTCTTTATGTATGAAGAATAAAACATAAGCGAACAATATACCTATTTTTACACTTAAAGAAAAAAATAAAGCTGAAAGAAACAAACAACAATTATAAATGACACAACATGCTTGGATTCATGTCTACACATGTCGACAAATTTGAAAAATATATATTACAAAAAAAAAAAAGTTAAACGAATTACCTAGAAATAAAACTTTTTTCTATTAATGTGCATATGCATAATGTTGTGCAATTATGAATTTAAAAATTTAAACATAATATTTTTTTAAGATATACAAATTTGCAAGGAAATCAACCTATGTAGCTCTATAAATTTTGTAAAATTTTTAATAGAGTTAACGGTCTCTGGCCCAATTTTATTCGATATTAAAAACGTCCTATTTTAGTATGTTTTATAATATGAACGCAATTCGCATCAATAAAAAAATAAATCTATTCTTTTCTATTTAAGTAAATATATGGGCCATTATTAAAAATTTTTAATAGAGTTAACGGTCTCTGGCCCAATTTTATTCGATATTAAAAACGTACTATTTTAGTATGTTTTATAATATGAACGCAATTCGCATCAATAAAAAAATAAATCTATTCTTTTCTATTTAAGTAAATATATGGGCCATTATTAAAAATTTTTAATCCGACTGAAACTTATTTTAATCCTTAATATGTTTTGTGATAATGCTATTTTAAAGAAACGGCTTATAGATCTGAATTTACAAGACTTGAAACTAATAGAGTGCAAAACTTTAACGCCATGTGTTTAGTTTATTAATCATGATTATTGTTCAAATTTCAAAGAAAAAATTACCTAACTTTTACCAATCTTATATAAATTTGTGGATTAATTCTACAACTACCCTGTTACTATGCAGACTTTCAGAAGTCACAAACTGCGTAGTTGCATTTTGATGACAAAATTTTTTAATTTTTTATTTTTTTTTTTAGGTTTTTTGGGCGGTTTTTGTACGTCCCTCAACGAAATACAATATCGAAATAAGATTGACACTTGTTGTAATTGAACGTACTTTGCACTGTATCCCGTCGATGTGCCCGAAATTCTTAACGAAGTAGGTAGTCTCAAAATTTAGGAAACAACTGCGAACAAATTTTGAAAAGTCAGTTTTTTGCAAGGCACATTCAAGTTTCATATGGATGGATTAAATCGGAGGAGCATTAAAAATAAATCTAATAAAAATTTGTATGGACTTTTTGAAAATTATGCAAACGTTACAGTTTCTGGATGCATCTTGGATGCATAAATAAATAATTAATTTAAATCAAACGTCGCTGTTAGTTGAAAACTGAACACTTTTGTCAAAACATATTTTGGTAAAGCACATCGTATGAAGAGAATGAAATTATTTGAAATTGGCATACATAGATGACAATAGGGAGGCGCATCAAAAAATTTCTAATTATAAAAGTTTTATGGATCCAAACATAAAAAACTATATTATATTACAAATTAAATTATATTATAAATTATTATAAATTAAAATATATATTATAAATTATAAATTAAAATATATATTATAAATTATAAATTAAAATATATATTATAAATTAAAATATATAAATAAATAATATATATATATATATATATATATATATATATATATATATATATATATTTATTTATTTATTTATTTTAATTTTTGATAATGGCCCATATGTACATAAATCAATGTTAGCACAATTTCATAAATCAAATGTTAAGCAGTGTAGCTGAAATTGAGTTTTTTAATGCACTTACGTAAATTTTAATAAATTTAATTCGAGTTGGCCAAAAGCGATGAAAATATTATATAAAAAACATAGTTTACAGCAGCGATAAGAACAAAGGAGGAGCATTAGAAATTTAAATGTATTAGTGTATGATTAATATTTTATTTTTTTAAATACGTATACGCTATATCTAACCGCTAAACTATTATTGGGGGGCATGCTGTTAAATATAGGCGGTGTGCCATTTTAGTTTTTTAAGAGTAAATCTAGAATTTTTATTTTGCTTTTAGCCTAAAATTTTTTAGCTTATAGGTATTTTCTAGCTTTTTTGATTATTAAAATTGCCTTAAGGCTACAATTTTACTATTTCAAAAGAGAAGAAAATAATTTCTAAATTGCTTTTACTTAATTTAGTTTTACATAATCATACATTTAAGAATTTTTGCGTATTAATTGGTTTACAATCTTCTTTTGCGCCACATACACACACACACATACATACCTACACTCACACACTAAAGCGTATGATTAATATTTTATATTTTAAATTGCGTATACGCTATATCTAACTGCTAAACTATTGGTTGGGGCATTATGTTAAAGATAAGCGGACGTGCCAGTTTAGCCTTCTTAAGGCCAGCATTTTTATTTTTTTTCCAGCCTCAGAATTTTTGATTTAGCTTCTAGGTTTTTTCTGGCCATTTGGTTATAAAAATTGCCTAAAACAGGCTAAATTTTAGTATTTCAATAGAGAAGAAAATAAACCATTTCTCAATCCAAATATAACAACTCATAATATGGACTTAATTAATCAGTTATTTTAATTATTTTTCATAGCCTTCAACAACCATCGAAATTATATATTAATATAATTAAAAAAAACTTATAAAAGCGAAATATTTCAGTAGTGCAAATCATGTCACCTTAAAATATAATCCAAATGTGTACGTGAATTTTATGGTTGATTTTATACTAGCTAGTTTTGTTAGCAGTGGCTCTATGTTTTATTTATATATTTGTTACAATATATGTGTAAAAAATATCAATAACTAATGAGAAAAAATATCTTTTTTCTAGCCTTATTTTTTGGGGCATTTAGCTTTCTCTGAACATTTTTAAAGTACAGTTTAGCTTCTTTTTTTCTCACCTCCTGGCAGCAATGAATATAAGTGACATTTAAAAAATAAACTTGTTAACCTGGATAGTCAACAGGTCAAAAAATATATAAATTGGAGCTAATAAAGAAATTAACCAGTCATTAGAATGAATACTATTCAACAAACTAGCAAAGATTTAGGTTAATGCGTCAAGGAAAATTCAATAAATTAACATTGGCGTAGCTGAGGACTGTACAATGGAAAGAGACCGCTCAAATTAAAGTACCTTTGATGTAGAACATTTTTAACCGCGTGCCAAATTTTTCTTTTTATATATTACTATTTTCAAGTTATTTGAACTTGAAATTTCAACTACTTAAATTTTGATAAATCTTGATCCAGTTTTTTCAATATTTAGAGAACATATGTTCCTAAGGAAAATTCTGTTTTAGAGAAATAAGGAAAAAAACACAAAAACTCATAATTTTTGCAATTTTTAATTTCGAAACAGTTTATTTTTCAACTAGAAAAATATATCGACTTCAAATTTTCTTAAGTCGATATATAATTTTATTCTTTAATAAACTGGCTATACGCTAAGAAAACTGGACCAAGATTTAGCAAAATTAAAGTAGTTGAAATTGTAAATGAAAATAACTTGAAAACTATAACAAATAAATAAATGCAAGCATTAGATAAGAAAAAAATTGGCAAGCGTTTAATAATCTTCTTTGTCGGGGGTACTCTAGTAGTGTTACCGTTAGCCAGTCGTCAGGTTAGTTGCCAATTGTCCCTTTTTCAACCGCCTGGCCCTTTTTTGGCCCCTTTTTAAAATGACATTAATGGCCACACTAAATGACGAGAATAATATGCTAATGATGAGAACTAAAATGTTTGAAGTATCTCCAGTTACAACGAAGAAATTAATTATTTTAAGATTGTTTCGCAATATAGCGATATCGATGTGTGTCAAATGAAAGTTAAGAGTCTTTTCGATATAAAAATTATATATTTAAATAATACAGCACAAAATATTAGGCAAAATTCTTCATTCCCAATTTTGTAATATTAATGAAAATTATTTATGTTATTAACATTATAAAAACAAGTACGTTCGTTCGAAGGAACTATAGAATATAAATTAAAGGCATATTTCTTAATACTTCAATAAAAATTAAGTTTTAATAGAAAAAGCATTACGGGAACCATTGTTTTTTAAAACAACTGAACAAGACTGTGTTTTTGCGTTTCCTTTCATTTTCTATTAAACTTTTAGATGACATACAATGCAGGAACCTTCAGCTAGTTATAAATAAATTATTTTGTTTTAAATAAAATTAGATTTAGAAGTTTTTCTTGAAATACATTTCTTGTTTTTTTAGTCAAATAAATACATTCTAAAGAGTTTTTTTTAGTTATTGATGCAGTTGTTCCCTTTTTTAAATCACCGTTTTAGCGATTTTTTTTTTTTTGAAATCTTATTTTTTCGACAGTTTTTAAAAATTCTCAACGGTAACGCTGCATCTTAGTTTGAGCCCCAATCGATCGGCTTGAGTCTATGGGGCCCCCTTCAAAATTTAAATTATACATTCCTCTACTCTATAGTCCTAGCGGACTATAAGTTACAGATTAATTTTAAAAAAATTTTCCCCCTGTGCATTGCTATCAGTAAATCGGGTTATCAAAAAAAAAAAAAAAAAAAAAAAAAAAAACAAGTTAGTAAGAATGGACCAATTATAATAAAATTGGAAAACCTTTGCATTCATTAGACTTACTATCAGTGTTGCCAAGAGGTTAGAAAAAGAAAGGTTAAATTAAACTTTAAAAAAGGTCAGAAAGGCTAAATGTCCCAAAAAATAAAGCCAGCAAAAGGCTAATATATTTTTTTATCTAAAAACATATTTTATTTCCTTTTTGTCCGCATTAGTTGTAAATATATTTTCTTTTTTAGATATTGTAATAAGTTTAAATAAAAGACAGAACAGTTACCAACAAAATAATCCAATGAAAAACCGCACACAAAATTCTTATATATATTTGGGTTATATTTCACATGAAAAATGACCTAATGTTTTGAAGTAATTTTTCATTATTTTTAATTAAAATTCCTTTTTCGCCTTTATTATTTTTTTCTTAATTATATTCATAAATAGTTTCTGTGGTTAATAAAGTTTACTAAAAAATAATTATATTAATTGATTTAATAAATTTACAATATAAGCTAAGTTATGTCTGATTTGTAGAATGAAGTAGCGCAGCCTTTTTAGTACAATTTTAAGAATCAAAAAAATGCTAGAAAAAAGAGCTAGATGCTAAAACAAAAATTTTGATGTTAAAAGAAAAATAATTACTACTGTGAATTTTACCTTGATACCAACATTTATATAGAATATATGCACGTTGAAGTATTTTCAAAAAGTTAGGTTATACAGGAACTATGGTCTATTATGAACCAGTTATTTTTAAATTTGATATATTTTTATTTAAATAAAATTTATTTTTTCCTCATTTCACTCAAATAGTGAGGACATTTATGTGGGAGTTAGGTGAAATAATGGACCGCTTGTACCTATTTTTTTATTTTATGTAATATATTTTGAACCTTTTGTGATTTTAAAATGTTAAAATTCACTATACTCTTTTTTGCTCTTCAAATCCTATTAGAAACAGATTTAGTGTTTCGACAAGAGAGCGGTGAGTGCTGAAAAGGTTCTTATTTTTTGTTTTAAAATTTTTTACACATCAATTTTGTATTACTTAATGTTTTAATTTTGTTTGGAATTTACAGGCTTACAAACTAGTTTAACATAATTCTGTTGAACTAAGTGCTTCTATTTAACTACTTTATAATGTATGTTGAAATTTTTATTCATAATCATAATAACTTTAACATTTTTTACACATTTTCAATTATCCTAATAACATATCCTCACTATTGTATTTCTCTGCCCAAACAATTCTTTGAACTAATTTAGATAAATTTTTTATTTAATAATATAATAATAGAGAACAAATTATATATAAAATTAGCATAAAAATACCGCAAATTAAATGGCTATTAATCATATTGTGACACTTCAGTTTAAGTGAAGAAACACATACTGGGGGAACCGTCTTCAATAATACGTATACATTTCAAACAACCAACCGTTATGCTGGGCAGTTATTCCCTAACTGCAATTATTTATTTCCAAGCCAAATATTTAAATTAACAAACGTCATGCCTTACTACCCACTGCTATTTGTTTGCGGTGATTATTTTGCCGGAAAAACTATTTAATTGTGAATTAATTTTACATTAACTTTAAGTGGAATTGATTAATGAAATAATGTTTTGTTTCATGTTCGCATAAAAAGAGCTTTACAGCATTATTGTAAAAGTAATACTGCGATTTTCCAAATTTAAATTCAGCTTTACATAAATGATCTTATTGTTGTAATTAATTTCAATATTATATAAAAAAAACTTTACGAGGCTTCTAGTAAAATTAATAACAAATAAATATAGGTACATTCTTCTTTGGAAGTTTTAATATTTCTATAGGAACAGAGAAGCGTTATTGTCATAATTATATAAAAAAAAACTCCTCCGTTAAAGATGATTAGTTGGACTAAATGGATCTTCATACTGAATACTAATCTGCTTTCAGGTTTTTTTCTCTTTTTTTTCTTAAGGTCTGGATTTCTTTTAATGAAGTGTCTAATATTTTGCACGTAATAAGGTTATTATATGCGGACTAAAAATCTTTTCAAACCACCGTGACATCACTTTTTATGTACTCAACATTTTCAGAGTTATTTAGAAAATAGAGATCGAAAAAAATTTTTTCTTTTTTTAGTTCTTTATAACTCGAGAGCGAGTTATCTGATTTAGACAATTGAAATACCGAAATATATATCAAAAATTATACTCAAGTTATCTCCACTTTGTTTTTTTATCCGATAAATATTTTCAGAATTAATTACCAAAATTTTTCTCACTTTTCATGAAAAGTTAAGAAAACAATGTGAAAATAACTTGAACAAAATTTTAATCGGCATATACTGCAGTTTTATGTATCTAAATTGAGCAAAACGTTCTCGAGTTATACAAGTGGATGTACAAAAATTGGGTTGTATTTGCCATGCACATAAAAAAATCAACAAGTGATAGAAAAAAAGTGCAATATATATGCATTCGTTCACTCAGTTGTGGAATATATTATACATGCCCATAAAATGATGAAAAAGAACTTAAAGTAGCGTCACTGCCCCTCTTTCAACCACCTGGCCATTTTCCCCTTTTTTGAAATGGAACTAAATGGGGGCTTTTTAGAACTATGTGATAAATGACGGAAAACTAAGCTGTTTGAAATATCTCGACTCATTATATATTAATTCCAATGATGAAATAAATGATTTTAAGATTGTTTCACAGTATTGTGAAGAATTTATATATGAACTGAAACTGTTAAAAACTGAAGCAAATGATAAAGTTTATAAACTACTATTTAAAACAGCAAAACACGAATCTTTTTGGATCGGATTGAGAAAATTAGACGTTGATTTGTGAGACTAAAGTCGAAATGAAGACTTCGTATAAAAGTACAGAAGTTTAGTTAATAAAAAGAGAATTTTATTTTACTTTATGTTAACTAATTTATTTTTGTCATAATAAAAATTGTTATACATAAATATTTTGTTTTTAATAAAATTGAATTTAGTAGTTTTTCTTAAAATACAATATTTTTTGTTTTGGGTTTATGAAAGAAACAAACTTTAAGAATTATTTAAGGTATTGAAGCAGTTGGCCCCTTTTTTGAAAAAATTCCCTTCTTTGGCGACTTTATTTTTTCACACTTTTTAAAAATTCTCAAAGGTAATGCTAACTGGAAGCAAATTTATGTTTAGCAGGTCATTTATATATATATATATATATATATATATATATATTTTTTTTTTTTTTTTTTTTTTGTTTGAAGGACCGCCCAATGTTAAATTATTTATTAACAGCTATTAAATATATAATTTATTTATATTTTAGTATATTAGTACTAGCATTTAACCTGCTACTGCGTTAGCAGACTTGCGGAACTCCTACACATATACACTTAGCAGCTTTTTTATTTATTAAAATCAAAATGTAATATAAATAAAAAATTAAAATATAGGAACAGTTATAATTTCGGTGTCTTCCGAAAATTGATAATATACATTTCAATCGCACCTTATAATAATTCTAATTTCATGTCTTAGGGTTTATATTTAAATAAGGAATATCCAAAGAGTCGGATATCATAACAATTCGTAATCCTTTATGAGGTCACCATTAATTAACACAGGGTACCAGAAAACTACCAATATCTATAAGGAATTTAAAAAATTTGGAAAATTTTTAGAAAAATTATTCAAAAATTTTTTTTCTTCCGACAGAAACGTCGATTTGTGGTTTTATTACCGAATATATGTGCATGCGAAGTCTGTTCGCCTTAATCATTTTTATCTATATGCGCAAAAGACTTAAAATTGAATGTTAAAAAAAAATATATATTAAAAATAGATATAATTTTTGATATTTTTCTAAAAAAAAAATCAAAAGAATATCAGTAATGGTTTGAAAAATAAAGTCGTTTAAATCTTATTACTCAAGATAATATTTCTTATGAAAATAATTTATTTTAAAAAAGAAAAAAATTAAACATATATCTAATTTATTGCTAAGTTTTACATCGAAATTAGTTTTTATTATTTTAAAACTCGAACTATAATATGAAATTTGAGGGGCTGATTTCTGAGGTTAAGAACATATTTATTGGTCCATACAGTTGCATATCATTATAGTATTTTGACTCCCCCAGAATATTAGTATCAAGCGAATAAATTGCCTTCATTTGACATCAATATCAACATCATTTATACTTCTCAGTAGTTATATCAGCAAGCGAAAAGTATTAGGAGAAGAATGCCGCTGTAGCTGGTATAAATGATGTGTTTTTTTTAATTTTTCATATTATCACTAAAATGATTATTTACGGAATTGCATAACATTTTTGTATTTTAAAATTTTTAATTCCACTTACTGTAATTTATTAAAACATTCTGTTTACGTTATATTTTGGGAAATTTCTAAAAAACCAGTATTTTCAGTAGCGAAAAATACACCTTTTACAAATATTTACGCCACTTATATAAAAGTTTATGATGATGTTATTCCATGCCTGGTTTGCTGACATCAACTTAATATACCTCAGATTGTAAAGATTCACTTCGTTTTTAAAGTTCTGTTACGTAAATTTAATTTCACTTATGTGCGTAAGTTTTAAAAAATCGTCAATTACTGGTTTAATTTTTTATCACCCCATAACTTTTCACCAGATAGTAAAGCGGCTACTTGTTATATATCATATAAATTTTCTAAGTGGTAAATAGTTAGAATGAAATAACTGAAACTGAAATAAATTTAAAAATGTTTGAAAGCTTCAACTCAATTTTATATTTTTTTTTTAAGTTTAAATGGTTGTAATTTCTTGAGATTTTAGATGAATGATCTAAACGGTTTCAGAGAGTTTAGAAAATGTTTGAAATTCTTCAGAAAAAAAAATATTTGAACTTTGTTTTTACATTAAACAATTTATGAGATGTTTAAAGTACCTTTTCTTTACGCTTTCACCCCCAAGAATTCCAATATCTAAAAATGTAGGGCGAGAGATATCTACAGTTAAATTTATATAAAACATTGTGTTGACATTAACAACAATAAAATTTTTAAATATTTCAGTTAAAAAAGTACTAAAAGTAAGGCAAATAATAGAGCTTTCAAAAAGGACCAGAGACAAATTTGATATATATGTGATAAGGAAAGAATAAAGTACTAGCTTTTTACATCATAAACGTTGAAAGGTTCAAAAGCAACCAAATTATTTCTACAATAGTTTTTAATAGGGAGGAATGTGACTAATAGGGCTTGGAGATTCTCAAAACTTCAAAAAGTGCTATAGAAAAACGAAAAAGTACCACAAAATCCCTTTTATGGATTCTGATTTACTTAGTATCATATATCTTAAATTTTTTGTTTTTAGGTTCAATATTATATAAAAAAAGTACTATGAAGAACCCCCTTGTTAATTTTCCCAACATAGGACCATATATCTATAATTTCATGTTTCTAGGTCAAATATTATATAAAATTCAAAAAGTACCATCAGAAAAACAAAAAAGCATAACAAAGTCCCCTATTATGGATTTTCATTCACTTGGGACCATATATCTTTAACTTCATGTTTCTGTGTTCAGTATTATAGAAAATTCAACAAGTACCATTAGAAGAACTTAAAAGTACCACGAAGTCTTCCCTTGTGAATTCTAACTCACTCGGTACTACATATACCTAAATTCATGTTTCTAGATTTAACATAATAGAAAATTCAAGTAATTTCTCATTATTACCCCTTTTTGGTACTTGTTTTTTCTCCATGCATGACAAAAAATCGTATTCCAAATGAATTTTAAAATTATATTGGAATCCCGTACTAAAATATTCATATGTTTTATGAAAAAGAAACCTAAATTAGGTATGATTTTTACCCCTTAAGAGTTCGAATTTGCAAAAGGTATCAAAGTTGTATTTGCAAAATTTTGATAAGTTACTAATACGATGTAAATTTTATTTCTGCATCTACTGGGTTATGTATCCTTATGGTGCCAAAAAAGTACCAAAAACAGTTTTCTCCCTAAAAGAGCTGAATTTCAAAAAAGTACCATACACCTGTCCGATTACTTATTTTTTTTTTTTAATGAGTAACAATAAGTATTAAAGTTTTATTGCATCTCCATTGGTTTAGTTAATAGTTTAGGTTTTTACCCTTTTTTACCATTAACATTGGAATTTCTAAAAATCCCGTCTTTGTTAATCTATTTGAAGAATGTTTTAGTTAATAATTCATGATAATATTAAAGTGCCAATAATACCGGTAAATATTTACATTCAAGTGTTTTTTGTCTGATAAAGAATATTTTCTTCATTGAATATATATTATTGCAACAACTTTCCTCAATCAATTCTGATGGAAAAATCAGCATAAAAATCCTTTAACACATAACATGCAACAGAATACCGACAAAAATTATAAAAGACCATCAATGATGTAGAAAACATCATTTTTAAACTTTTAATATACTTCACCATAGATGTAAAATATATGTATATATATATATATATATATATATATATATATATATATATATATATATATTCTGGATCCTTATTGATAGTGAAATCAATGATGTCCATTTTTCTATTGAAATCAGTTCTATATATATATATATATATATATATATATATATATATATATATATCCAATATATGTTTTATACATTATTTTGCAGAGAATTTCTCTTAGATGAATTCAAATAAAAATGAGCACTATCGGTCCATAAATAGCCAAGACATCGCCAGAAACCGAACATACCTCCAAATAACTTTTTTTTACGTTTCTAAGTAAAAAATTCGAAATATATTATTTATTTATTTAGCTATTTATTTATTTTTCTTGTTTTTGTGAAAGAAATAAATACAATCGGTACATCAGCATCCGAGATATAAGTAAAAACGCATGCTTAGATTTTTAGAAGCTCCTATACAAGAGAGATTCGTATGGGATTCGTTCATGTAAAATAATAAATATTTTTCTAAAATTTCTTTATTTTTTTTTTTTGAATCAACCAAATCGGTCTATAAACAACCGACCTTTTTGCAAATCTTTTTTTTAATTATTTAATAGCTGGTGTGCATATAGTTGTTGTGGTTATGGGCACTGAAAACCGACAAAAATGATAAATTATGTCGTATTTGGTTTTTTCAACTTTTTTATGCCTCTGTATAAGCTAGATCTTTTTTGTCCCTTCACGGATATTTTTCCAAATTTTTGTGCTGAAGAAACCAACCTAATCGCTCCATTAGTACCCGAGATATTGGTCAAAATGCTTTTTTGGATTTTTGGAGCCCCTATGTAATCTACGTACTTCGTTCTTACTCAGATATGTCACAAATATTTTTCTCGAATTTCAAATTTTTTAATCGATCTAATCGGTTCATAAGTTTTCAAAATACCCGTTTTTATTAAAATTATTTAAAATAATATTATCTTTATTCTTGTTAATTCTTTTCATTTAATCAACTTTAAAGTATATTAAGTTTTCATATAACATCTTATATATAACATTCGGCACACTAACTTCTTATTTTCCTATTTATAAAAAAAATTTTCTATATCATAGAATTTTTTGAGCATCAATTTTTTCTGTCATGATTTTTTTTTTTTTTTTTTCTTAATTTTTGTTCTTTTAAGGGAAAGTGCAACGATAATGGACTTCAACCAAGTTGCTGGTTGGCTGGTCAATACTTGAATGTTTACTGTTATATGGGTATATTGAGAAAATTCGTTAACCAAGTTAAGGAAGCACTTTCCATTGTTATTACTATACACTAAGGCAATAGAAGCTTCTATAGTAGACATCAACTGTACATTAGTAAAACAAAAGAAATGGACCTGAAATATTCGTAAAGTTTCTTCGTAAAAAGTTTTATATATTCGGATATAAAACAAAGTTGTCTTACATACATATATACAATAAATAAGCACCCAAGTAAGCTAAACATAATGTATACTCCAAAATTAAAAATTTAAATAAATATAATAAATCTTGATGATCTAAAAATCAGTAGCAAAAAACATTGGATGAATCTGTGGCAAATTTACTGTCTACGTTAACAATATTTTTAATTAAATCATTCGTTTGTAGGATACTTAAAGAATCTAAGATTTTATTTCTATAAGATATAAGCTATTTCGTTACTAAGAAGTCTTCTTTTATAACTAAAAACAAAATTTGAATCTCACAAGATAACCTCATCATCCAATTAGGAATTATAAAACTTGTTTGTTATTGAAAGAAAATTCTAGAATTTTTTCAGGTCATATATTTTTATTTCTTATTTCTCTCTGTGAAAAATCCTTCACAATAATGTAAATAACATTACACTAGAAGCCATAAAAACTAAATAACCAAATCAACAATGTTTAAAATAAAATTAAACACCACAATAATACACCTATAAAAATGTTAATCACATGAATATTGAGGAGGATTTAGCATCTCTATATTAAGGTGAGTCACTCCCTATGGAAAAACTGTTTTCGTTACTCCTCTGAAAATAAATCCTTGTATGTTTCATAACGTTTCTCAAAATATTTCGTTCGTGAGTTGATCGCTTTTTAAAAAATTATTTTTTTAGTATTCTGAAAACTTTTGTATTTTCTCCCAAAGTACCGATGTTTTATATTCCATTGGAATATAAAACATATCCGATGGTGACGTCAATATTTATATATTCCAAATGGTGTCCCATTAATTTTTATTCCAATATTCTTGCAATTTTGCAGACGATAAGAACTAATCGTTTGTATTAAAATATTTACAAAAATTACAAAAATATTAAAAGTAAAGGAAGAAATCTAAATTTCGCCCTTTAAAAACTCAAAAATATTGTTTAACTTGGTACTTGATTAATTTCATTAGAATCATGAAGCTCTTTGAAGCTATGCACAGTGAGCGATTAAAGAAATTAAACGGAAATAATTATGTAGTTTCGAAACAGCTGGTCTGCTCTAAATAAAATTTCACATAGTGCTAGATGAGATGCAGGCGACACGGAGTCCTAAATTTTTGGGTATGAACTTATTTTTAAAGCGATCCTGATGCATTTTGCCAAACCGAACTGAAAGATTTTTATATGAGGGAATTGTTCTAGTCAATATCTACAAAACCATAGTCAAAATCATATCTAATTTCTTCTAGTTTATGAGATATTGGGGCTTCAAAGCTATAGCAGGTCCAAATTCCACCCAACTTTTTGAAATATTTTTTATTTTATTAACAAAAAAATAACAATAACGCGCACAGAAAGAATTTTTATATGAACTTTACGGAATCAAATGCTATATGTATTTAAACTTGAATTTTGAAACAAGCTGATTTTTTCCCGTTTTCTCGCAAGAAAAAACTGCTCACATTCTTCTTCTGTTATATAAAAATTTTCTTAACTAACATATATACTATATAAATTTTTCCAAAAGATAACTAAATACAAAATATTTTAAATAAAAATAAATTAAGAAAATTGAATCCCTCGATGACCAAGGTCTACTAAACTAGACCTAATTTTTCCATAAATTTCCAATTATCGCCTTGATTTCTCAAATCGAAAAGCTGGAATCAAAATAATCTAATAATTTTTATAAGACGATATATGTTTTGAATTTTTTGCTAACAGATATTTTGAGTCCCAATATCGGTTGCCGATATATAACAAAAATAGCAAAAGATCCCATTTTTTGAAATATTTATTGGAAAAGAGAAAAAAAAATATCCTAAACAATGGTGTAAAATATTTCTTATCTCTTTGACGGAGCTAAATAATGTATATCAATTTATCGCTATGCTAAAAAAGGAAAATATTGAACTTTATTAAAATATATCTGATTATTATCAATCATATAAAAATGAAGAAAAATTAACCAAATTTCTTGAAATTATTAATTTTGAATCTTTTAATTGCACACGCAAAAACAACGATGTATTTAGGAAATTTTGATTTAAGATTTTGTGCATATTAACTATTTTTAATTATGCAATAAAATCTTTATTAGTGGATATTTTCGAATGAAATTATACATCTGAGAACATGTTCTAATACTAAATTTCAGACGTTACTCACTTATTTATATTTGTCAAAAGAAATCTCGCAATTCAAAAAAAAGATACTTTCAAGAATTTCCAAAAATGGGGTTTTTTATTTTTTGCTATATTTTTATTATCAGAAAATTAAAAACATATCATATCCTATAAAAAATATTATTCTTTTTTCATTTCTACTTTATGGCCTGAGAAATTAAATCGAAAATTGGAAATTTATGAAAAAAGTAGGTCTAGTTCGGGAGATCCCGGTCCTAAGGGAATCAATTTTCTTAGATTTTATTCCCTTTAGAAGATTTTTTTTAGTTGCATTTCAGAAATATATAATTGCTGTATATGTTACTTAACAAAAATTGTACCTATATAACAGAAAAAAATGTGAACACTCAAGAAAACGGAAAAAAATAGTTGTTTTCAAAGTTCAAATTCAAATGCATATAACTTTTGATTCCGTAAGGAGCTTTTAAAAGCTCTTTTCGTGCATGATTTTTTACTTGTTGTCAATAAAATAAAAAATACATAAAAAAGGGATTATCTTTGGATCCGGTATGGCGAAAAAACTTCATCAAGTTACGTTAAAAAATAAAAATTTTAATTTTTGAACTCCAATGTCTCGTAAACTAAAAGAAATAAGTAATACATGAATGATTTTTTTTTCTAGGCCTCATCCAAGGGATTCCCTTCATATAAAAATCTTTAAAATCGGGTTATCTGTAAAAAATCCGGATCGTTTTAAAAATATTCATACCCGAGGTGTCTAACTTTGCAACTCGGAAGACCTCTCCCTCATAAATCTATATAGTCCAAACCACAAACTTAACTTGAACCTCTCCTATACCTCTGCTATAACTATGTGGAATTTCATTTTAATCGGAACAGCCGTTTCGAAACTGCATAATTATTTCCATTTAGTTTTTTGGATCACACTGTGTGCTATTATTTTTTAATTATATAAGTAAAATTTAATATAGACGCAAAGATTTTACATTTAGATTGGGAGAAAAAATTTAATATTTTTAATTAACAATAAAAAAATATCGTCGCAAGAATTAAAGAACGCTGCAATTGACAAAACAGGAGCCAAAAATCCTGTACGAAAGTAGAAAAAAAATTCATATCACAAAAACTATACAACGTAGGAACGTATTTTTATTTTTTCTCGCTTTATATATTGGCTTTAAACATTTCCTCTCAAGTTTATTATTCCCGGTGATTCTGCGGCTTACAGCAAACGATTTTTCTTCCACAGATCTATAGAATGCTGTAACTACAATTATTTATTTATGGGAACAAAATTTTAGAATTTTAAAACGCTTTAAGTGACACATTTGGTTTTCTTAAGTGAAACTTTATAGCTGTAAGTTAAAGTGAATAAAGTGGGAAAAATATTTTTTGAACAAAACGCAAAGATTTGAGTACATTTATTTAATAATCTAGAACTAAATACATTTGTTTAATGATTTATAACTGCATATATATCAACAGGATAAGCCCTTTTTTTCTAAAATATTCAGTTTTCTTCATCGGTTTGTGGTAGGCAATCTGCTACTTTATTGTTATGGAGCAGGTCCAAAAATTATTTTGCGTAGTTATGTGGAATAATTTTCTTTTTTACAAGACTTTTTTATTCATTGTATTTTTGGTAAAAAATCGGTAATTTAGTGGTATATAAATTTTCATTTTGTAAGACTGTATTATATCGTTGTTGTATTGGTTGCTACTTCCAGATATTGGAGAATTGTATTTTATGGAGTCATATGACATGCTTCGGGAATTAACTGGTACATCTTTCAGCTGCTTACTTTGGGTGACACTTACAACCTGACAGTGCTGAATATTAGGTAAACACTTAACAGATACATGGTCAGCATTATCTATTACGCTATGATGGACACTCATTTTCTCTTTATTTGAAGCATCTTGCCTGGAAATAATTATACTCTTAATCTAAACCGGTTTTTACGTGAGATCTAAGCCACAATTTTCTTGTTCTTGTATTATTATAATTTCAAAAAACCACAACATTTTTCTTTTTTACCTAAAAATTAAAATTAAGTCACGAAGAGTTCCGTTGCACTTGATAAAGATATACTCGTATGTACTTGGAATGAATAAATTTAATAAAAATTTTTCTTTACCATAAAACAAAAAATTCAAAACTACAATGATTAAAATTGAAATTATAAACAAAGTATTTTACCGGACACCTTCAGGATGAGCGTCACATTATTAAAACTTTATAACTGACGAAAAGTGTTACCTTGAATAATTTTATAAAATAAATGATATTTATTTGTAATAACTGATACTTTATAATGAATCACATATGCAAAGAATGGCGTAAGTGTTAGTTTGAAAAATTTTGCTGACGCAAAAGTGTCGTAAGCAACAAATGTAAAAAAATACTAGTTTTTATTAATTTATTAGTTTATTAAATATTCATTCAAAGCATATGTTGTTCTATGAATATCTATATAAAAGATATAATTATTTTGCCTTAGATTCCTAGAAGGTACATATAGATTTATGGTATGAAGCAAATAAGGACAATAAATTAATCCACGAATTATAGCGTATAGGAAATATACAGAAGAAATTTTAGATCTTGTTTCTAAGGTTTTCATAGAAATCAAGGCACATTTATCAGGGTAGGTAAGAATCGAAACTTGAAGGTTTATAAATGAAAAATTTTAAAATGAAAGAGCAAACTTTATAAATTTTACTTAAATTTTGTAAATTCTGTTTATGTGTAATTGAGTACAAGGTCTCCAGATAAATGAAGCATATTCTCACAAAGGATGTATATAGAACTTTTTTTGTGTAATGATCAAAATTATTAGAATTGCGGCATCAAAAGCTTAATATTGAATAAGCTTTAGGAATAATATAATTTAAGTGATTATTATATGATAATTTTCTATCAAAATAATACCACTAAATCTAAAATTTCACCCACGGATGATAGTAAATGTTGATGTATTCTATATCAGGATAGAATAGTATTATAACATCTATGATAATTCATAGAAAAACATTTGTTTAAATTAAAAGGTAAACAATTACGGACTGACCAAGAACTCACCCTATCAAAATCCTCCTGAAGATTAAAAACGTCATTGGCGTTAGAAATTAATTAAAAAATTTTTAAATCATCAGCACACAATAAATAATGAGACTTTCTGAAACACAGGTCAATGTCATTAATAAATGTATTAAATAACAGAGGACGCAAAACACTACCTTGTGGAATAGCATAAGTAGGAATAAATGATGTGGAACAAACACCACCAAGAGAAACTACGGATTCTCTATCCGACAAGTAATAACTAAACTAAGATAATATTCGGGAATGAACGCCTAATTTATATAATTTTAATAACAAAAGTTCATGTGGTATTCGCTCAAATGCCTTAACAAAGTCTTAACAAAATCGCATCAATCTGCAATCGATCTTCAAAATTATCAACACAATACTTGGTAAAAACAGCCAAATTAATATAGGTTGATCTCCCAGTCATAAGTCCGTGTTGAGATAAAGAAATGTGCCTTTTTAAATTGAACAAAAGCTTATGACAAACAATATGTTAAAGAATTTTTGGAAATATTGCTTAATTTGGAAATTGGTCTATAATTAATGACATTATTTTTATCACCAGATTTATAAATAGGCAAAATTGTAGTAAATTTCCACTTTTTAATAAAATAGCCATTGCTTAAAGACTTATTAAAAAAAAAATTTCAATGGTAGACATAATGAAGAAGAACATATCTTTATTAAAATAGCTGGTAAACCATCATTATCACCATTAAATTAATTTGAAAGCGTAAAAATACCTTCTGTAATATCTTCTTTAGATAGTAGCAAATTATCGAAATCCATAATGGTGTTTATTTCATTTAAATCAAAATTATTATATTGTAAATTTTCATCATTAAAATTGGATTTAAAATAGAATGCGAACAAGTTCAGTAAATCAATTAGATTATTTGAAGTTAAGTTGTTATAGTTCATACATAGAGGGATGTAAGAACAATTTCTTTTGGAATTTATTAAAGTCCAAAATCGTTTTGGATGGTACTTTAAGTCGTTATTAAGACTCATAATATACTGATTGTATAGAAATTTATTGAGAAAATTAAATTATTTTTCGAATCGAAGAAACGTTTGTTTATAAACATTATTATTTGTGGAATTATATTTTTTGTAATATTTATTTCTAAGATTTTTTTTAATTTTTTGAGTTCTTTGGTATCCATGGAAGATTATGTACCCTAGGATTTGCTAAAGGAATATTATTTTGAAAAAATTAAGAACATTTGATAAAAAAAAAACATCATAACATATACTAGCAATTTTACTTTCTATTAAATCAATCCAATTGACATTTTTAATAAGCATATTTAAAGTATTAATGTCACATTTATAATAATTTTAACGTATATGATTATTGTTATAATTAGATAGATATTCATTTTGTTAGGCTTACGACAAAGAAGACACTGGTATTTTTCAAAACGCAGACGACGTAAGTGAATTTTTTTTCATCATACAAATATGGGACCGGGACCAATCGACGCATGATGCAAAAAAATGTTTTTTCGATTTTTTATCAGTTACAGCGTTTTTTAATTCTTGCGACGATATAATTCTTATAAATAAATTTTTTGTGAGTATCTTCGAATACTTTAAAATATATAAGCATATATAAAACATATATATAATATATGTATAGGTTTCAACATTTCCAGCATCTCATTTAAAAACTAATAAAAAGCTTTGAAAATACAAGATTGATTGTCTCGATTGTTATTTTTAAATTGATGGAATACTTTTTTCTTTTCTATGTTTTAAAGCAATGTATAGTAAATTGTGTATTTTTTTTTTCGTTTTTGTAATTTATATCTATAAACTTTTTATTTTTATTTACTTTAACCTTGAACGTTAACTGGCTGTTGATAAAAATAAAAAAAAAAAAAAAAAAAAAAATAGTTATTGGTTTTATTTTCTATTTTTCTGCTTTATCAGTTTGTAAATCGATTCCAGACTTTTATGAATCAACTATATATCTGTGTGAGTTTTTTTTTTTCTTATTCTAATTTACTAATATATTGCTACAAGCAAAACAAGTCTTACAAAACAATCCATCAATTGAATACATATATATATATATATATATATATATATATATATATATATATATGAAGTATAACGTATTAATGTCAGAAGCAAACAAGGTCTTTATATGGTGAAGAGCACATTTCGACGAGATTTAAAAAGAGAAAATAAAAGTATTTTAAAGATTTTTTCATAAAGAAAAAAGCTTTGTTTTTCAAGTGAAAATGAATAGTGTAATTTTGTAACAGTGTTTTTATTTGAAACAAGATCGGTTGGAATTTTGAAAAAAATCTGAAAATGATTGCACTAAATAAATCTCTCGAAGAACCAAATTTTTGCGAAAATATACATATATTTTACTCATTACATACTTCAAGCTATAAAAATTTTAAAACCTATTTTGCTTAATTTTAAAATTTCGAAACCTGATTTGGGATTTTATGTACCTGTTACTGAAGATTAATTTTAGAATTATGTTTAATATTTCCTCCGTATTCAGTTCACTATTATGCATCGTTTTAGTGGTCTTCCTACATTGCCAAGAGGAGTTTCTCAGCACACTCAAGTGTACAACAAATGTAAATGCTTTCAAATACCGGAAATTTGTTTTTCTTCTCATTATAATTCACCCTCTAGCTGTGGTACAACTAGCCCCTACAAAACAAATGACAAACAAGGAAGGAAATGATTTGACTGTTACTAATGGCACTTTAACGCCTTTTATTAATCCTTCCTTTTGACAATATAAATAATTTATTTATTCCAACTACAACGTATATTTCAGTAGTCTTAAAACAATAAAACATTGTGTCTTTGCTATTTGCATAAAAAATAAAAAGAAATATGCACTATATTCTCTTTTGCTTATAAAATGCTTGAGGAGAAAAGGAAAATTAGAAAAGAAAAAAAAAAAAGAAAAAATTATATCTTCGGGTATTTGTTTCATTTGACACCATTTTAGTAGCAATAGCACCTTTAGTGATATAAAAAAGAATTTTCTTTTTTTTATACCCTTCACCACAGGTGTTATGAGTATATATGTTTGTCATACCGCTTGCAATTTTTGTCGGAGAGCAAAAAGTTTATATTTTTTTCTGGATTTATATATCGAATATATATAGAAAGATCAGAAATTTTTTACAGAAAATTTCTATTGAAACTCAGAAAAACCAGTTCAAAAGTAGCGAAGATATTTTAAAAAAATGGTTTTCAAACCTTTATACAAGCTAAGGACTTCGTTTTTGCAAAAAAAAAAATCGGAAAAGTTTCTTTGAACTTTTCTGCTAAAGATATAAAGTCCATTAGTTACAGAGATATCGGCCAAAATGCATTTTTGACTGATATGCAAGTTATAAAAAAGCTACGAACTTGGTTCTTATATAAGTCGATCACAAATATTTTTCTGCAAATCAGTTTTTTTTTTTTATTTATTTGATGTCTGCTTCGCTTATAGTAGTGTTTTCATGGGTACTGAAAAACAACAACAATAAACTAAGACTTATTTGGTTTTTTAAACTTTTGGAAGCACCTATGTAAGATAGAGATTTTGTTATTTCATAGATTTTTTTTTTAATTTTTGTGTTGAAAAAATTAACTAAGTAGATTCAGTATTAACCGAGTTATAGGCCAAACGCGTTACTAGATTTTTTGAAGCTCCTATATAAGCTACGTTCCTTCACAAATTTATTACAATTTTTTTTTTTAATTTCAGATTTTAAATCATTTTTTTACTTAATATTGTCTTACATTTATAAAATATTTGTTTCGCACCGAAGTGATTATATCTTCCTTAATTATGTGCGAATTTTTTTGTAATTCCAAAGTACTAAACTTTTTATTTATAAGCTTTTACCGATGCGCTGCGCTACCCTATTTAATTAGATAACTTATATTTAATTTACATGAGAGCTACTGCTCCCTTTGGACCTATTCATCCTATTTGAAATTTGATATCAAGATGGCTTTTAAAACTTTTTAAGACTTTCACTCTAATAGGCTTTTAGATGAGAAAATTTAATTTTCTTTTCATGAGAGAGGTAGCCCCTCTCCCTGGACATATTTTCATTACATCAACGCAATATGATAGGATAAAGGTTTCTACGAAATTTTAGGGCTCTAACCGTAATAGGTATTTAGACATGCCATAATAAATATGTGTTTTATGTAGGGGCTACTAAAACCCCTGCTTCAATCCAGTTTAATAGTTTCATCCGTTTGAGTGTATAAAAAAATAGGCGCATAAAATGGGCGTGGCATCCGATCAAGATTCAGCATAACCTATAGCAGTCTACGGTGCAAGCACTCTCTGTGCGTCATATTTTATATAAATAGCTTCATTACTAGTGTATAAAATTGAAAAAATAAATTTTTTTAAAAGTAGGTGTAAAATGTGGGTGTGACATCCAATCGAGATTTAACAAAGCCTGCAACCACCTGCGTTACTGGTGCTATCTATGTGAAATTTCATGAAAATCGGTTTAGCCGTTTAGACGTGATTGAACACACATACACAAACAAAATAATTTACACCTTATTTTTATGAAATATATGAGAATTTATAAATTCCTGATTCTATTTCAATTTTATATGATAATGCAAATTATTGAAAGTTCTTAATGTTTACATTGATATAGTGTAGTTAAATATATTTATTATTACATCCAAGATTATATATTTCTTTTTCATATAATATATCTCAACACTGGTGAAGGGTATATAAGTTTCGGTACAGTCGAATATAGCACTCTAACTTATTTTTAATCAGAACATCAAGATTTTGAATTTTTGAGAAAAATAACGGTAGCACAATATGGTAACATTTCTCTAGGGTATATAAAATAACAAAGGAAATATAGATCGTTATAAGGAGAATAGAAAAACGTTGTTGCACTAAAATTTAAATATTTACGGAGACATATTAACCCACCAACAAAAATAAATGTGTTAAGTTTTTATTTTGTTCATAGTTCAAAAGTAGTTAACCAAATTTAGAAGAGAAAAGACATATACAAATTCTTACAAGAATAATTTGTTTCCAGCAGAAGCCGTAACAATTATGAGCAATATAATAAAAATCACAATTTAATCAATATTTTTCGATTTCTATTTTTTTATAAAAAAATAACGATTATTTTTGATTTTTATTTTTTATCCAAATTGTAATAATTATTTTTTGATTTTTATTTTTCGATTAAATATCGGTTAACCTTTTTTTCCTAAAATTTATTTTGTTTTAGTTTGCTTTAAAACAATCATAATTTTTAAGCTGAAGAAAAAAATAACAAAAATCAAAAATATATATTTGGAGCAAAAATCTAAAATTATAATTATCTTTTGTCGAAAAATAAAAATTAAAAAATAATCCTTTTAATTTGAGCAAAAAATCAAACTCAAAAATAATTCTTATTTTTTTTAAATCAAAAAATAAAGTTTTTTGCACATTTGGAAAGGTTTCTAAAGTTCATGCATCATATTGATTTTTTTTTTCTTTTTTTGTCAAAAACTTTGTCATAATCATTATTTGTAGTTCCTAGTTTCAGTTACTTTCGATTTTGTTTTAAATTGTTCTCATAAAAAAAAAAAATTAAATCTAATTTTGATTCTGCTAGTTTAAAACATTTTCCTAATATGTAAGCAAATATTTTTACAGTGAGATGTTTTTACTGAATATCTAAAGCTTACATTTCATTTATATTCTTGGTTGGTTGGTTGGTTTACGTGGTAGCCCGTAAACTTACGGGCAATCAATCAGACTCGTTAGAATCCGTTTTGATGGAACCACACTACTCGGCAGGTGAATTAGTTGTATTAAGTCTGTAATGAGATAGAAATTTAGGGAAGAAACAATGAGAACATAAATTAATTAGATCCAGCCTGTAACATTGAGATATTTAATGATGTCACTGAGTCTAGTGTCAGATATCTCAAAGAGGTTATCTAATTGGTGCCCTCCCAGAAATTTATGTCTGCTTGCGTTCAAGGCTGGGCATTCACATGGAAGATGAAAAACTGTCTCCACCTTCTCGCGATTGCCACAACTACGACAATATTCATTGTAAGGGAGACCAAGTCTACTTGCATGTTTTCCGATCGTCCAATGACCTGTAAACAATGCTATTAGTCTCGAGATGTCTTTGTGTTTGTAGCCAATGAGTTGCATTGAGCGTTTCACGTTATAGGTAGGCCACATTTCATTCGCGACTCTACATTTGTCCAGATTCCGCCATCTATTTTCCGCTTTTTCTAGAAAGTGTTTTTGGATTCTGCTTTTGACTGTTCCTAACGGGATTGCGACAGAAACCGATAAGGAGGCATTCATAGCAGAGCCTACCCAGACTAATTCGTCTGCCTGTTCATTACCATAGTAGTCCCTATACGCAGGAACCCAGATTATAGCAATGTCATACAGTCGACCAAGTATTTTGCATTGTTAGACAAGGTGAGTTCACAGTTTTCTAACCGTGGTAGTCTGAAGCTCGGAATCTTGGTCTTTGTAGTGAAAAGTACCAGCTCTGTCTTGCCCGGATTCACTCCTAGTCCACATTCTTTGGCCCAGTCACTTATCACGTTCAGAAACAGTCCTGATACTAGTATCACCACATCGTCCGCGTAAGCCACGACTTTCACTCCCTTGTCTTCTAATTTACACTGGATGGTATTAATGACAATAAGCCTCAACAGCGGAGAAATCACACCACCTTGTGGAGTTCCACGCATAACTTGTTTGGTCTTAACACTGTTGCCTAAATTCGCAATGACGATTCTTGTCTCTAGCATTGACACCAGCCAGTTGGTGATATAATCCTCAACTCCTAGTTCGTACAGAGCTCTCTGTATCGCCAAAGTCGTGACATTGTTAAAGGCGCCTTCTATATCCAGAAAGGTAGCCATAGCGTATTGTTTGAATTCAATGGATCGCTCGATGACCCTTACGATCTCATGAAGAGCCGTCTCCGTGGAGCGACCTTTAATGTAGGCATGTTGACTTCCTGAGAGTCGAGTTGTACCCTCTAGACGCTGCCTTATATGTAAATCAATGAGTCTCTCCAGAGTTTTCAGCTGAAAAGATGAGAGACTAATCGGACGGAAGTCCTTTGCATTTTCATGACTTCTTTTTCCGATTTTTGGAATGAACACTACCTTTACTCTCCTCCAGTTCCGGGGAACATAGTTGAGGGTTAGGCAGAGTTTAAAGATTTTATGTAACCAGGGTATGATGTATACCTTTGCACTTTGCAGCATCCGTGGTATAATACCATCAGGCCCTGCAGATTTGTACGGAGAGAAACTATCAATTGCCCATGAAATTTTCTCAACGGATATTATGTCATCCTCGATTCCTTGCGAGGATTTAATATGCCCCATCTCCTGGTCTGTAATATCAGTGCAGCCAGGAAAATGAGTATTAAGTAAAATGTCCAAAGATTCCGCCTACGATTTTGACCATGATCCATCCATCCTTTTAATATAGGATGGATTATTATTACCATTTGCCAAAACCCTATTGAGTCTAGCAGATTCCTTGGTATTGTCGATAGATTTACAGAAGCCTTTCCATGAGTTTCTTTTTGCGATCTTTATTGCTTTCTTATATTCTCTACGCTTATCGTGATACAACTGCCACGATTTTGTTCTGTAGCCAATATTGAAGCATTGCGTACCTCCTTGCGTAGCTTCGAGAGTTCCTTATTCCACCAGGGAGGGAAGCTCTTTTTAGCCTTCGTCATTGGACAGGATATATTAAAAGCTAAAACATTTTTGTATTTTCTTTCAAAGGAATGCATACACAATGTGGCATCATATAGTATTTGAAAGCCGCGTCTATTGATATTGAAAACATATCCAGGGGTTATCTCAATATTTATATATTCCAAAAAATATCTTATTTTTAAGGTTTTTTCAAAGTATTGTTTGTTATTTTTATTTAAAATTCGAATTTTAAAATTTTCGCGTTTTATCAGACAGTTAATCTGATATAAAATTTTATAAAAACAGAGACAATATGGGCATCAAAATTTATTTTTTGATAGGATCTATCCGTATTTTAATTCAAATGGTTAGTTCCTATCAAAAGAAGAATTTTGATGTCTATATCATCCAATGTTTATGAAAAATATATCAGATTGTATGTCCGATAAACTGTGAAATTTCAAGGGCATTGAAATAGAAATTAATTAGACGCCAACAACTTCCATTTTAAAGTAAGTATACATTTTAAAATTAACATTTGAATTTTTATTAAAAAAACATTAAATAATATTATGAGAGACCTCGAAAACTCTAATTTTTTGTAGAATTTGTAAATATTGTCACCTATGGATTTGTTTTACATATCAATGGATGTGGCTTCCGAATACCTCTTAAATGATATCGCATTTTCTATGTGTTGTTTTGGGAAAAAATACAAATGGTTTAAAAAAACTAAAAACACCTTTTTTAAAAACAGCAGTGGAACAGAGGTATTTTGGGGAAGACCATAAAACATACCAAGGCCAATTTTCAGGGAGGTAACAAAACCAATTTTTTGAGTCAGTTGCCTTAATACATATATAGAGTGTTCGACTGTGTCTGTTGCAATTGCAAACGCGGTCATCATTATGGTTTTTACTGAAAATTCCTTTAAGACTTTTATCTAAGTCAAAAACTAACTGATGCATTTCAACGAATAATATTGTTTTCACTTGCTATTTTCCATACCGAAACAAATCCTGTCATCAGCGTTACCGTTGGGCGACTTTAATCGCAAATTTCCACTTTTCCGACCACCTGGCAATTTTTTTCGCTCATTTTTTAAATTATGTACTAGATGACGCAATCTAAGTTATTTGAAGTATCTCGACCAATTACATATTAATTCCAGCGAAGAAATCAATTATTATGAATCTATGCTTTTAGCCATAAATTTGTTGGACGGGAATTTCAGAGACTGGAGTCGGAATGAAAACCCCTTTACAAATGTGCAGAAGTTTAATATCTAAAAATTAATTTTTGAATATTTATGAATTTAATTCATATAAAACAGAATTCCTTTTGCCTTAATCCACTACTACTGATAACGTATATGATATAATTATTTTTTTAAAAAATATGAAAATTTTCAACAGTTTTTTCCAATTTTCACATTAAATTTTCAACTAAAGTAACATTACTTTAATTAAAATTATTCTATAAATTAAAATATTTATAATGCAAATGCATTTTCTTAAGTAATTTGATTTTTAGTGGGCTAATTTGTCTTCTGTAAACAATGAATTTGGTATTAATTCTTAAAATACGAAATTTTTTGTCTCAGTTTTTATAAAACAAATTTAAGAAATTTTTTAGGTAGTAAAACAGTTATCCCATTAAAAAAAAATATCCTTTTTGGCGATTTTTTTGTTTTGAAATCCCCTTTTATAAACACTTTAAAGATTCTCAACGGTAAAGCTGAGAAAATTAAAAATATTTTTCCATAGAAAAGTCATTATCTCGCTTTAAAAACATGCTTTAGTCATTCATACAAATGACCTTGTAATAGCTATTTTTTAAAATTTTTCCTCTAGAAATTTCTGTTCATAGGAAGCCTTATTATTGTACTTTGGTAAAAAATAAAACATAACTCTGAGTTTACATTTTGACGTAACCAAAATTTTGTGTAGCAATAAGTTAATTTAATATATGAGCTATTCAAAAATTTTTAACCTGGCTGAAACTGACTTAAATCCATAATAAATTTTATGATGATACTACATAATCAAAGTTCAAAAACTTAGAAAAAGGACTAAAAATTATATAACTTTTTTCCATTCTTCTACACTTTTGTTCGCTCGGTTACACTTTTTGATCTCATTCGATCTTATGTAAACTAACCGTAACTTGTGGATAAATTTTATACTGTTCTTATTATTGTACAGACTTTTAGCAGTTAAATATAGGATAGTCTACCACTGATGGTAAATTTTTTGGATTTTTTAAATTTTTTGGATTTTTGGGTATGTGCTTCTTGACAGAATACAAAATTTTAAATAGAAATTGCCACATGCGTTAATTGTGCGTATTTTGCGCTATATCTCGTTGATGTATCCGCAATAGTACAAATGGAATTTAATGAGCAACAAATAAATAAGTAAAAAAAAATGTTAAAGCAACATGAATCCTCATAAATTCTGAAGTTATTTTACATGAAGATATACTCGAATTGTAATGTTAATTCAACATGATTTTTAGTTGTTTTAAGGGCTAAAAAATTTATTTTTGGTTCATTGTTGAATCGAAATTTTTCAGATATGGAAGAGATAGGGAAAATTACTATAAAAACGGACAAATAACCACTATTTTCAGATTTAAGCTCTTCGATTTCAATGCAATTTATTACAGATATTGCCTATTGGGACATTACCCAAACTATGTACTATAAATATGACGTTTCGAAAATTCTGAAAATCTATAAATTTCATTAGGTTTTACATGGTAGAATTCATGTTTTAGTTTTATACAAAAAATTAAAAATTAGCTTTAAAATTATATGTACCTATAAAGTTTTTTTATTTCGAAAGATTATAACAAATATATTTTTAATTAAATTTTCAGAAACTTGATTTTATTTTTTACATGCACATAAATGAAACCACTAAAGCTACCAAAATTGTTAAACAAAATATTATTAAATCTTTTGTTTACTTTGAATACGTATGTATTTTAAGATGATCGATTATTCGAATTTTTAGAGAAGCCGGTTTTCGAATAGTTCGAATATTGAAAAAATCGAATGCTGTTTTTAATATTCTGAAAACCTCGGTTAACCACTTTTATTATAGAAGTAAATATTTCCATCAAATGACTACAATTCTCTAAAAAAAATCAACAAATGTTATAATAGTGGGATTATAATAAATTATATATAAAAATTTTAAGAAATAAATTTTAATTAAAGTAAGAAAATAGTCACCAAAAATGAGATAAGTTTTATATAATATGTACAGAAACTATGTACAGTGTGAGGTTTTGATGATTTAGTCGGCCAAAAGACAGTTTTTGATCATTATTTTTAAATCGTTGAATCATTATTTGAAACGGTAAAACATTTTATTGGAACCGACTTTTTCAATAATTCTTATGCTGTGAAATGGCTATAGGCTATTCAATATATTGACTAATATGTATTAAATATTTGTTAGAGCAAATTCCCCGCAAAAACTTTTTGGTTTTCGGTAATAACAACTACTTATTAAAGGCGTCATTATTATTTGCCTACTCTGTATTACATTAATAAGTACTCAATAGTATAATAGCATAGTAATACTGCAATCACGTGGATGAGTTGGCTAGAGTGCCGGATTAACAACCAGAAGGTTGTTGGTTCAACCCCATTCTGAAGCAGTTAGTTTTTTATAAAAAAATGTCTAAAAAGATATTTTGAACTAAATAGAGTTTTGTCGCTTAGGATGTTATATGCGAGATGGTGTACTGAGTAAGACGTTAGTCAGTAAAAACGAATGGTTAGTGCGTGTCCAAGTTCGAGTCTCACTGACGGCAAAATTTTTTTGTTTTTTTTTACTTTTGTTTTCGATCAGGTACATATTTTTGAGTACCCCTAGAGTCAAAAAATAACTACATGAATTTGTGGACAATTCGAACAAAAATAACTAGTTATTCAAGAAAAAATAAGTAGTTTATTTTTGTTTCCAATTATACTTGCTAGCTTACCAGGAAAGCAAAGTTTTTGCTGGGTTCTAACTCAGTAAGGTAAAATACAGAATTTTGACCAGCTATGCAAAATGTCATACTGTGCTATAGCTTAAAATGGAGTGTCTAAATGTTTTTCGACATCGATTCTTGACCTCCTTCAAATACTACTTCTTTAAACAATGAAATAATGTATTATTCCAAATATTTAATTGGTAAAACCAATAGAATATTTAAATTATTTGTAAGAATATTGCAGGTGTTACAAGAGAAAAAAGAACTAAGTCGTAGGATATGCGAATTTCATTCAAGATAGTTATTACTTTAACATTTCTTTATTATAAACTATATAATAAAACATAACAATAAATTAACTTTATGAATATTAATCAGTTAACAATTTTTTTGTAAATTTCGATTAAAATATTAGTATTTATTACATATGTTTTTCGAAATAAAGTGTTATTTTTAAACCCTGTTTTTTCTGTTAAAAAAAAAACAGCCCCTGCTTATTCGACATTCGTAAAATGAAAATTTAGAAAAAACTCCAATACATAAACCGAAAAAGCCGGTTTTAAAATCGGTTAGAAAACCGAGTCGGTCACCTCAGTATACATGCATTTCTGGTTAGAAAATATAAAGTCTATTCTAAATATATTGTTACTTTTTTTAAATATAAATAATTTATGTGGTTCGTATATTTATATATTAACAAAAAAGTACATGGTATCACGCTATCGACTATAGTGTTGTAATATCAAAAAAAAAAAAAAATATATATATATATATATATATATATATATATATAAGTAATCTAGGATAAAAACCTTCCATGCTGAAAGCAATTTCTAAAATCTTTAGAGAATTTTTTGTTTTAAATTGTTTAATATTTAACAATATTCATTTTATTAATTATTAAGAAATGAAGAAATTACTCTAAAACACTTGTTAATTTGTTGCTTAATATTTACTCTAAAATTAAAATATTAAATCAGATTTACAATATATTTACCACAAAACACCACGATATTTTAAAAATGAGTAATGTGTTAACTTTAAATTTCAATGATAGCGCAAATTTAATATTGTATTGCATAATATTTTTCTCTGACCTATACAGCTATGCCATGTAAATTCAAAAATAATAAATATCAAAAAGTTATACCTCTAATGTATTTACATATGAACATATGTATCTGTGTATGTACATTAGACTGCTCTAAAAAACCTTACTTACGAACTCTCTCAAGGATTATTCTTTTCAATGTAAAAACATAATGCGCAAAATATTAGATTGCTAAAATGCTGCGATGACACAAATTTTTAAGGTGAATTTATACGGGAAGATTTTAAACTTTTCATAGTTTTAATTTTTTTATTATTATTTTTTTTTTATTATGAAAATCTTTTTTGCAATTAATTGTAAAGGAATCGTAATATAGACATAATTATCAATCAAACAGGATAACAAGATTTAAAATCGGTTAGAAAATGTTAAAGTTATTAGAAATACCCCCGACCATTAAAGTGTTTATGAGCGCTTGTGTAAGCAATGTACAGACAAATAATGTAATAATCGTTTTTTTTACAAATGTTTCAATAGATTATTATTTTTAGTCAAATTTTAATTGGACCACAACTATTGAAAAATAAGCTTTGTTTGATTAAAAAACTTTGATTTTTCAATACACAATTTTCGTTTTTTTTTTTTAAACTTTCTGAAACAAATTTCAAAAAGGTTATAATAAAACAATACTGTTTTATAGACAGTATAGCATGAAATAAAAACTATAAAAAATTAGATTGATATATTTATTAAATTAACCATACCGTAAATTTGAATTTGACGAATTTCGGCAGAAAGAAAATTTTTAAGTCATTTGTGTCATAGGGTTAATTATTTGAACAATCGTAAGGGGAGTTGCAATCGAAATTTGGAAGTAAGGTTTCTTTTTGAAGCTGCCTAATGTACATATATTAAAATTTCTGTTTTTTTTAGACAATTTATGATTAGTTTATTTACATTTTCTTTAAAATATTATAAAAGATTTTAGTATTTCATTAGCTTTTGCATTTCGACAATATGACAACAGAATTTCATACATATGTCTTTGCCGAAGACAATTTAATTTGTTTCCAGGAACTATTAAAAAATATTTGTACAAATAATTAAAAATTTTGTTGTTTGTTTATAAGATGTGCGTTTAAATTAAACATAACAAGTTTTTTTTATAAATAAATGATAAACGAATTAAAACTACATCAGCTATTAATAGTATTTCTTCAAGAATTTTAAAGAATTTCAAGAATTTTCTGATATATCATTTTATATAAAAATGAATTGCCAACTAGATTATTTTTATTGTTTTAGATATGACTTTTGAAAAAAATTTTAAAATACTTTTATGAATTTCTCTATAATAATTTAAAATTTATAAAAAGAATTGCGCCTTGCTAGGGCTTCGCATTTAACTTGGATCCAATTCCTTTAAAATTGCCAAAATTCTGGGTAGTTCAATTAACTAATACTGTGTGGGTTTAAAGTAACATTCCAAATTACGGGTTCTTCTACTGTAATAAAATTCTAAATCTGAGCAGAAATGTTAAAAACACTGTTTCATGTCACGAGTGCCATCAATGTCTTTTTAATGGCACTCCTTGTTATGATATATCTTGTAGCATTTTGACTAAGCTTGTCATGCGGTATACAAAGCTTGTACATTGGAATATGAGAAATGTCAGCAATAATGTATGTTTTCCAGCTAATACAAAGTATTGAAAATATTTTTATTTTTTATCACTGAGGAGCTTTGACAATTTTTGCCTCAGAATTCTTCTCAGCTTTGTTATTTAACATTTTTTAGCTTTGATGGACTAAAGCTTAGATGTAGATCTAAGCTTCAGATCTACATAGCTTCAACATAGCTCATATATTATTTCGAAGAAATGAAGCATGTTTGGTATAGCTCTTAGGAGCTGTTCTACTTTTTGGCCTTAGAATTCATACTTGTGACATTTTCTTTTTCTGAACCAAGATTCATCTCATTCTTTAGGTCCTTGTTAAGCTTATTTATCACCCTGAAGAGTAATATTTTTGTCAACATTTTCTCAATCAAAAAAAAAATATTGAAAATATTTTTATTTGTTACCATTGAGGAACTTTGATCATTCTTTGCGTCAGAGTTCTTGTCAACTTTGTTATTTAATAATTTTCAGATTTGAAAGACTAAAGATATACATAGATTCAGCATGGTTCATATTTTATTTTGAAGAAACAAAACATGCTCTTAGAAGCTTCTCTATTTTTTGGGCTTTAAATTCATACTTGAGACCATTTCTTTTTCTGAACTAAGTTTCATCTCATTCTGTAGGTCCTTTTTAAACTTTTTTATTACCTTGAAATGTAGCACTTTACTCAATCAGCATTGTCTAGTAAGTCTAAAGAAATTTAAAAACAACATTCATATTTTATTTCGTACATTTTTTTTTTTTTTGGACTGCAATTTGCATGCGGGCAAATGACAAGAATTCGATCTGCTGTTAAATCCTACATATTTCTGGAAGATAAGATAATTTGAGGCATTAAGAATAAATATGGAAATTTTGTGATATTTTTATTCGAACGCACACTTCAGATTATTTAAAAATTTTAAAAATTAAATAACATTTAATAGATATCATAAATATATTGTATTATTAAGGTGGGATTTAGTGTTGTATATTTTGTATCCTTTTTACGACCTACAATTTATTTTTTTTGGAGAAACATTGTCGGAACATAGATTTAGGTCTTAGGTTTGGGAAAACAATTTGTAATTTTTATTTATTTTTTATTATTATTATTTTTTTTTTTTTTTTTTAATTTAGTGAAAATTTAAAATATTGATTATATATAAAGATACCTAAAGGTAAATTTAATGTAACATTTTGAAATTTCTTTATTGTTTTCTACAGAAATCTACACTGCCTGCCATTTGAATAAGGAATCACATTTTCTAACTTTAGTTAAATATATCTCCTAAACTAAAGTTCAGAAAAAAATAATTTCAAATTGTTGGCTTTAGTTTCCTGAAGAAATAAAAAATATACATATTTTGTTATACTAAAATTATGCATTTATTTAAAGACATGTATTTCTGTGGTACTATTTCGCGTGTCACTTGAATAAGGAATTCTTTTAATATTATTCAGGAATGCTATGATTTGAATTTCTTTCAATATAAAAGGCTAGAGAATTTTTAATTTGATAGTTTCAAAATGGGACGTGGACTCTGAAAAAGAAAAAAATCTGAATTTGAAATCTCAGGGTCAGAATCCGGTCCAATTAGCCAAAAACATTAATAGAAGAGAGACAGTTGTGTACAATTATTTAAACATGAAAGGGCGAAAGAAAATGGCAACAACTCCAAAAGGAAGACGAAAAATTCTTAGAATTATATCAAAGTCTGCCATGTCCGTATCAAAAATACGTGAAAAAAGTGGAGTCAGAACAGTGCACCGTATTTTAAAGTTCTGCCTACTAATATTGCGACGAAAACTGCAAAAAAGTCACCACTTAATTAAAAACGCACAACGTCTACAGTTTGGCAAAAATACAATGAAATGGTCCGACAAATGGTTTAGAGTTGTATTTTCCGATGAAAAAAAGTTTAATATTGATGGTCCCGACGGGTATAACTATTACTTCCATGACCTAAATAAGGAGGAATTATTTTTGAACCGCAGACACAGCCGAGAGGGCGGAATAATGGTATGGAGTGCCATTTCGTATTATGGTACCATAGAATTGATTTTTGTATCCAACAAAATGACTACAACGACTTACAAAAACATTCTGGAAAACACGACAGCGCTCCGATTCATACCGTCAGAGTAGTAAAACAATGGATTAATCAACAAGGTGTTCAACTTTTGGATTGGCCCCCATATTCACCAGACCTGAATCCCATTCAAAATATCTGGGGTTGGCTTGCAAGAAAGGCTTATGAAGGAGGAAAACAATTTGAGACGATAGAATGCTTAAAGGATACAATAACGGAGGCATGGAGTTCAATTTCGCTAAATTACTTAGAGTCATTATACAAATCGATGCCAAATCGCATTTTTGAGGTTATTTCTAAAAATGGTGGCAGTACTCATTATTAATTGAATGCTAGAAGATAACAACTTTCATTTTTATAACCTAAAATTTAAAAATAAATTACAGTTTGCTTAGTTTTAAAATATTGCTTATTCAAGTGACACACGAAAAAGTACCACAGAAATACATGTCTTTCAATAAAGGCATAATTTTAGTATAACAAAATATGTATATTTTTTGTTTCTTCAGAAAACTAAATTTTAACTTCTAAAACGGTTAAAATATAATAAAACGAGTATGTAACTAAATTTTTAAAAAGTACATACAACCGACCAAATTCTACTGGCAAGAAGTTCGGTTGTCACAATGAAACTGTTTTCTCTGCGTACATACATTTTGATGTAAGAATGTGTTGATTTAAAAAAAAATTACTGCAAGATCAAACTGCTAAGGAAAACACATATAACTTTAGATACTTTTTAAGTAGTTGTACGATGATTTGTGAATGTAATTTTAATTTTTTGTATTGCAAAAACACTAGTACATATGGCATCAATTGTCAATATTTTAAGGTTATAATAAGATATAAAGGAAAAAATCTAGAACTCAATGAAAAATTTTGTTCAAAACATCCTTAAAAAATCCATTTTCTTTTAATGAATCTCTTTGAAATTAGAATATTTGATACAATATATTGTAGATGCAATATATTCATTCTTTAATTTTCTCTCCCTATATTTGGTCCATAAAATAAATTTATGTACAAACTTTAGAAAAACTTTGTCTATTTTTGAAATGTTTTGCAAATTCAAAGTAAACAATCTCTAGGGCATCTACCATCACCTAAAGCCATACTTGGCACAACATGACTTTAGAATAAAAGTTTAAAATGATTGGTCAAATGAATATAAAATTATTCTATTTTTTGTTTCTATCCAAATATTGACTTATTTGGGTTTTAAATTTGAGTTTAAATTGGTTTGCAAAATTTTTAGTTATGAAAATATTTTTATTTGACTTGTTTGTTATTTTGGCTACAACTTTGTGAAATTACTTTTACATAATACAAAAAGATATGCAGAAATCAATTATTATTATTTAAGTTGAAAGGAAGTTTTAAATACAAATGAATATTAAAGTTATATTTTCTTAAATTTATTTACATTTACATGCCTATTCAGAAAAAATTGTGTGACTTAAAAATAATTATAACCAGGGCAACAGAAAATATGCTCAAAGGAAGTGTTTTATGTGTATAAAAAATATCCTTAAAATCGGAAATATGTCCTTAAAATAAAAAAGTATGCTCTTAAAATATATACAATCTAGCTATATTTTAAATTACCATACAAGAAATAAATAGATTTTTATATATAATTGCTATAAAATATTTTTTTTTTTTTTTCACTTAAAAATATTCAAAACTTATACATTGTATCAGGAAATTACAAAATTTCTAGCAGTTTATCAGATGAAAATTATTAGGGAATCGGATTTAAAAAATGTATCTAACTGTTAAGCGAAAGTTGCACTAATGGCAATTTATGTAAAAAATTCTATTGGGTGCCAAATATGTAAAATTTTTCTCTTAAGTGTAGAATATGCTAAATTATGCTTTTTAGTGTAATAATGAAAGATTATGCTCTTAAGTATAAAATATGTAAAAATATGTCATTTATATTCCTTAAATATGCTCTATGATAAGGATTTTCTATGAAAATATGACAAAATAAGTTAAAAATCTGTACAAATATGCTGTTATGATCAAAATATGGAAACATGTGTTATAACAAATCGATGCAAAAAATTGTCTAAAACGAATAAATAACTAATATTTTGGTTCATTTAAAGCCCTGCTCACAACACATAAATTGTGACTATAATCTTAAAATTCCAATTCGCAAGGAAAAATTTTATATTTTTATTTAAAAAATTGAATTTTGAAAATAAAAATAAATAAATAAAAATATATACATATGTAAATAAAAGACTATTTTTGAAAAAAATAATATGGATATGGATTTAGATAAAGAATTCCATTACTGATATGTATATTAAAGTGTTAAAAAGTTACAGTATAATATCATCATCAAATCGGGAAGACACATATTACGTTTATACGCATGATTATTACGAATAAAAATAATTTGCAAATAAATAATTCACTGTTTATACGCAAATTGGATAAAGAAATGTATTTTCCTTTTTGTTGTGCCAGTTGGGGAAAATACTACTACTATCATAGAAAGCAAATGGCAACGCCGTACTCTTTATTCGCAATTAGTATCACTAATCACAATTAGTTTTTATGAGTTACTAATTTGCAAATAAAATATAAACTCACCTTTTATAGAGCAAAATTTTTATATCGTAATACTTTAAATCCCGAGAAAGAGATGCGTACATACATACATACATATATATATATATATATATATATAAATAAATGGTTTAAGTAATTTATTAATCCATTTTAATTTGAAATTTAATAAAAAATATTTATTAATGTAATTTTTAATTGGTTTAAATTTTATTTTACAAAATTCGACAAGAAAAATATTTTGAAACAAAATAAATATAATTTTATATAAGTTATCGTTGATTTCAAACCACTTGAGATTTTTGTGACCTCCCAGTAAACACGATGTCAAACATTTGAAATATGATGACTTTAACGTTTGATATCAAACGAGTGTCTCAAATTTGTTCCGAATGTAGATAGAAGTTAAAATTTTAACTTTGATTTGAAATTGAGAATCATTTGTGAAAAAACGTTTGAAAAACTCAAACTCTCAAATTGATATCAAATGTTATTATTTAGTCATTCTCAAACCTAAAGATGACTTTAAAAATATTTGAAAAATAGCATATTCTTAATTCGATATTTAATGTTATTATCAAATCATTCATAAATCTACAGAGATAAATTAACAAATATTTGAAAAATGGTATTTTCTCAATTTGTTACCAAATGTTATTATCAAATCATTCTTCTTAAATATATTTGAAAAAATATATTAAAATGAAAAAATACTTGAAATATATACAAATAAATAAATTAATATATAAAATTATTTAATCAAATATTTTCCAATTAATGAATACGTATATTTATAAGACAAAATTAAAAGTCTATACAGAAGAAAACTTTACAAAAATTAAAAAATGCAAATTGCTTTTATTTATGTTCTACATGTGGTCACAATCCACATTTGAAAAAAGTTTGAGAATTACATTTAACAATGATTTGATAAGTATAGAGCTTCTCAGTTTGACAATTAATTCCCCTTTTTATTGAAGAAGTTGTTAATTCCAAGTTATTTTTAAATAATTTTCAAACGTTTGACATTTGAGAAAGGACTTGATTTCAAATCATTCTCAATTGATATTAAACATTTTTATTTTTTAAATAGCCTAGCTATTTTAAAGAACTAGTAACGAGTATTGATCTCCTTTTATGCTAAGGATGACGTGAATTAAGAATTATTTCATTAACATGCTAATTTTTATAAGAGGATTTATATATAAAGAGTAAGTTTATATGGATTACTTTCACCATTTCTTCAGACAGGCTGTCACATGTTCTTTAATATTTTATTTGTATGTCATCTTCTAGGATGTAAAGTTTACCTCAATGACAATTATAATCCCTTTTTGATTCATACCGCTACTATTATAAGTTTTCCGAAAAATCAAGTATAAGTATGCAGTAAATATATTAAGAACACACCTGCAAATACAGTTGTGTTTTTTAACAAGCTTTATAGAGAGTAAAAATATAAATTCATTTTTACATGAAATCCATATAAAATTAAGCATAAATTTGTTCAATGACTAGTAGAAATATTTAAAAATATTTTGGCGGATCAGTGGGCTATCAAAAACACTTTCCGATAGTATAATAAAATAATGATGACAGATTACACATTACTGCCTTTATCAGAGTAGCAACGATATATTCATTTGTACAGATTTAATTAATTTTAGAATTAGATCAAAAAATTTTTTTTGTTAGTTTTAATTGGAATTTCAGTTTTAATTCTTATTAGATTAATAAAAAAAAAATAATAATTGAAATTGAACGAAATGCAAATATTTCAGTTAATTAATAATATCATTTTGGTGATTAGACCAAAGTCAAAAATAAATTTAATCCATGTAAACAATTTCGTAATTAAATTCCATTTTTATTTTTATTTTTTTCTGCGTACATTTTGAAATTTCAAAAACATTAAAATCCAATTAGCAACAAATACCTTCAGATACAAAATATTTGCACTCACTTTCTCTCTCCTGGTAAATTTCTCTGCTTCTGCTATACCTCTAGATAAATTTTAATTAGGTTTTTTTATTCATATTATAAATTATTCCTTTTATATATTTTCAGTTTCAAAATAAAATATAAAACTTTTAAAAAGTTACAATATTTACTTAACAAAGAATGTTAACCAAGAAAGTTTAGTTTTTTTTTTGTGCCTACGTTAACAGACTACCTCGTTATGACCCAGTCACATTAATAATCATAACTTTTACTCAAAAAAAAAAAAATGTGACTTTTTTAAGGCTTTAAACAAATCAATCAAATGATATGATTGTAATATGACATTTTAGGGAAAAAATGATGTCCAAGCAATAATAAAATATTTATGCAATCTTTCAAAATTAAGTTTTCCAAAGTACTTAGGCAGTTGATAAGGGTTTAAAGTCATAAAAGAAAAAAAAAATAATTTTAGCAAAAGTAAAAAAAGGAAGGAAAATACAAGTAGATTTATTATTTTTACAGTATTTTTTCTTTACAAAAAAAAAAGGATAAAATAAGAAGATAATTTTAAATTATTTTTAAAAAATTTATAATTATTCACAAAAAATAGAAAAAACAAATTAGACTTATTAGTGACTTTTAAATACCAAATGACGCACAGTGGTCCCAAAAGGTTTTTTTAAATAATTCCGTAACTTATAAACAGTTGGATATATCTAAACAAAATTTCACAGTCAGAGCTGAGGTATTTGCGAATTGATTTGGTGAGGGACAGGCCTCTAGTGTTTCACGAGGATAGAGGTCACATCGGGCATCAATTTTTTTCTCACCAAAAACTAATTTATGAATTGAATTTTAGGGTTGAAACCGTTACCCAAAGCACCTTCGATTTTGCTTTAGACACATTTACGTTAAGATTTCTTTTGAAACCATTAAATATATATATATATATTTAAGAAGTGAAGGAACATTACCACTTTATTGAAAAATAAACTCAAAAAAGTGAAATTTTTTTAAAGTTTAAAATTCAGATTAATATAACCTTTTATCGAATAAATATATTTATATGATTACTGCGGCAATATTCTTTAAAATTTTATATGATATTTTTAAAAAATGTTAGGCTACAAATTACGCTACTGAAGTTTAATATCTTTAAAAAAGTGAAACAAAAAATGACGACAAGTACTATGTATATTTAAAATTATTTCTCTGTGAAATTATTAATTAATTTTTGGCGAATTAAAAAAATACATACCACAGGTGACCAATTTTGTAGGTCTACCCTCCACACTCGTGATCAGCTAGTGGCACCTAGCTATCGACAACCTATGATCAGGTGAAATTTTATTCAGATTTTTTTTTAATTTCATTCTTTATTCATAGTAATTGTTTTACAATATGTAGTGCCTCTGCGTCTTGAAGACTTTGCTGAGGCGAGGTAATTTTCGAGATATTTCCAACGGTTCTCAAGTTACAGAATTATTTCCAAGAAAAGCATTTGGGATCACTGCACACTATGATATTTGATCAATCTAGCTTGGAAAAGGTCGAAAAATAAAAATAAATTTAACCAAAATTTTGATATGTAGCAGAAAACATCTCAATTAGATCAGAAGTAATCGACATAGAAAGAATTTGCATTAACTTTTAGAAATACAGTTTAAGAAATTTAGATATCTTTTTCATTGTAAAAGTTTTGTTTAAAATTAATTAAAAATGCTCATAGTTCAAAATAGCATAACTTTTTTAATTTTTAAGGCTATTGTAAAATTGAACACGGCTTTTTAGATCATTTGCTGTATTTTATCGCTGGGTAAATTAATTGTTAAAAAATACGAGAAAACAAATAAATGTTTTAACTTTTAAAATATTAAGAAAGTTTTTGATTCATTACTATATACATTTTTTAACAATCAATAACTTTTAAGTCCCGCATAGTTCCACGAAACTTCTACCTAATTTGCCCCACTCAGAGTATTGTTAACTTAAAAATACACCTTTATATTTTTGAAGTCATTTTGGTACAGTATGCAGTCAGAAGTTTTTCTACTCTTTTTTAAATTATATTGTTTTTAGGAATAGATTTTTTTCTTTTTAATTTTAAAATATATAATACAAATATGTATTTTAAATATATAAAATATATGCAAAACTGTTTACCCCAAATATCATCTTAATAGTTTCATTTATGTGAGATGTATACACTTTCAAGAGATTTTTAGGCCTTATGTGGATAAAACGTTAATTTATTTGTGCTGTATTTTATTAAAATATTCGAATATTTAATAAATCTATGTGCGTTAAACTATATTCCGGGACCGTATTTATTTGAGGACTATGAGAATCAAAATAATTATTCATGCCAAATTTCATTAAAATGTTTTCAAAGTTGCAAGCTGTAATTTGTTTTAAGTTACACACGTGCACATAACCAGCCAGACGGATAGATAAACATTGTTTAATCGAATAAGAAAATTGGTCTGGGAGTACAACTATTTTATTTTTCTTTTTTTTTTGTACTGAGTAAGCAGCATTACCGTTGAGAATTTTTAAAAGGTGTCCAAAAAAAGGGATTTCAGAAAAAAAAGTTGCCAAAACGGGAATTTTTATAAAAAAGGTCAACTGCTTCAATACTTTAAAAAAATCATTCAAATTTTCTTTTATTTGATAAAAACAAGAAATAAAAGTAAAAAAAAAAAAATATACTAATATAAAAATACTATATTTAATTTTATTATTGCAAAAGATTTACTCATACAAACAGTTAACATAAAATTCTATTTCTATTAACTAAATTTCTACGCTTTTGTACGAAGCCACTCTTACAAATCCCCGTCCAACATATTGAAACTGAAAGCACAAATTCACAGTTGTTGACCTTGAATCTCTTGGACAATTTATTTTATTTTTTTTTTATTTGCGGTAATTTAGAAAAGGAACTTTCCGCCGAGACACTGCTAAGAGCCAAAGTAAAAATATAAATTAGTATGTAAGAATTCATCGAATCTATTTTTTAATTTTCCCTAAAAACTAAAGCTGAAGGTTATATAATTATTGAATCACTAATTCAAAGATCAAATCCAGAATCTTTTTGGAAAATTAAAAAATAGATTTGATGAATTATTATATCCTAATTTATATATTTACTTTGGCTCTTAGTAGTGTCTCGGCAGAAAGTGTTTTTTCTAAATTACCACAAATAAAAAAATAATAAAATAAATTGTCCAGGAGATTTAAGATCAGCAATTGTAAATTCATGCTTTCACTCCCAAATTTGTTAGACGGGGATTTACAAGACTGGAGTCCTAGTGAAGGCTTCGTAAAAAAGTGTAGAAGTTTAGTCTTTTGAAAAGCTAACTTTTTTTCATAAAATCTCTACTTTTACTTTTCTTTTTGACTGAACAGGAATCAGTTTACTGCTAAAATGTTCTAAATATTCAAATTCTATTATTAATCGATAAACATACATTTTTTTTAATTCACAATATTTGACTAATACTGGATGTAGTGTGCAAACCTAAATGGATTTAAAATTTCCTTATTAATCATTTGTGAAGCCTTGTCTAGTAAAGGCTTCACGAAACTAGAAAAGATTTTTTTATTATTAAAACAAACTGAGCAAAAAGTGAAAGGATTGTAGTATATTTGTGGTGCTGAATTTGAACATTTTTCACGGCTAGATAATCAAAAATTTAGATAATCAAAATTTAGATAATCAAAAATTTTGTTTTGCATATTATTTTGAAATGTATTCGAAATTATAGAATGAATACTTTTAAAAAATTTTCTCTCAGGATTTATTCCCGAAAAACAAATTAAATTCAAGACAAACAATCAAAAAGTCAAAATTCAAACATAAATATCTTTTTAACTGTAAGAGATTACTTAGATGAGTAAAAACGTGTTTTTCTTTATCTCGCTAGGCACCGTACAGAAATATATAAATCTTTGAAATCGGACTTTGTTTGTGGAATTTGCAATTTTTTAAAACTTTTACATAGTCGAAGTGGACAAATTTGACACCCTGTAGCTTATCTCTTGTTATTACAGGGTGAATAAGGAATTTTGTTTCTGAAAGCTCAAGTCCTCCTCTACATCTTTCCCATACATTTAATTTCACCCAACCAGTAGTTTAGGACATACAGATTTATTAACAAAAATTTTGCGATTGGCCCAACTGTGCAATGTGTTATATAAGGATAGTATTCATTTAATTTCTTTTTTTTTTTTTTCATTTATACTTCTTACTTTGACAAATCTTATTGCTTTCCTTTAGTTAAACTTTGCTTAGTTACAGAATGTTAAAAGAAGTAATTTGTTTCAATGTGTAATTAAAATTGTCTTTTGTCCAGCAAAATAAAATAGTAATACCAAAGGAGAAACAAATATTTAGCTAAAAGGTGTTTTAGCTTAAATTATTATATTTAACTTAAATGATTTTAATGGAAGAAAAAATAATATGATAAATAATTATTTTTAGCAGATTAAAATTTAATACGGTATTTATTATTTTATATGCTAGGGATATAGTATTTAAAATAAAAAATTAAACATTATTATATTTTATTATTACTTTCATAAAAAATCATTGCAATCATATATAATTAAGATTATCTTTAAATTTGAGATTTTAAATTCATTTCTATTTCCTACTTATACGGTGCTAACATCTGTACTCATACTCGAACGCATCATTTGTGTCTACGTCATTACACTTGCACTCCAAATTAACACATAATTTCCATTTGCGAACCCATTAACATACATTAAAGGCTTTATATGAACTATAAACATCTGTATGTAAGAATTATGATAAAAAGCTTTTCTATTAATGTTTTGGACAAATTACCAATTATAACCATCGCAAAATGTATTACAGCTGTTTAGTCTTACATTAGTGTTACACTCTTAAGAATGTTCTCTAATATTTTGAATTAATGGGCAATAATTAATAAAAAAAAGGTAAAATTGAGCTTTAAAAAATGTCAAAAAAAGGTTAAATAAAAAATAAAAAATAAATAAATAAAAAAGCCAGAAAAGCATTGTTTTTTTTTTAAATTTGAAAACTTATTTTTTCAATAGTTTTATATATTTTTTAAATATATTGTAATAAATTTATGAATAAACATGTAACTGTTTCCAGCAAAATGACATAAAAAAATCTTCCAAAAAATTCTCATACAAAATTGGATCATATTTCATATGAACAATTACCCAAAGTTTTGAAGTAATTTTCGTAATTTTTGAACTATAATTTATTTTTGAAAAGGATTTCTAAGTTATTGGGTGCAGCGTTACCATTGCGAATTTTTAAAAGGTATCCAAAATAGAGGATTTTATAAAGTAAATTCGCCAAGAAAGGGGATTTTTTTTCAATACCAAAAAAACTTAAAATTTGTTTGACAAAAACAAAAACAAAAATTATTATATGTCAAGAAAAACTACCTAACTCTATTTTATTAATAATAAAATAACTTAATTATAATAATTTTTATTATTGCAAAAATAAAGATTTATTAATAAAAAAAGTTAACATATTATTTTTTTTATTAATTAAACTATTGTACTAGGTCTTCATTCGTTTTTCAATTTTACAAACCCCATATAACAAACTCAGGACTGAAAGTATATATTCAAAAGTGCTGACCTTAAGTCTGTTGAGCAATTTATTTCTCATTAGTGATAATTTAGAAAAAAGACTTTCCACCGGAGCAAGTAAAGCAAAAATATAAATTAGCATATAAGTATTCATCAAATCTATTTTTAAGTTTCCAAAAAGATTCTGGATTTGATCTTCTAATTATGGATTCAATAATTATATAATATTCAGCTTTAGTTTTCAACAGTTTCGGTTAATTTATAAATTCTTAGGGGTCTTTTTTTACATCACTATACAATTGAACAATCTCAAAATAATTAAGTTCTTCCTTAGAATTAATACGTAATGGGTCGAGATATTTCAAACAACTAAGTTTCTTGTCATTTATCACGTTTTAAAAAAGCGGCCAAAAAAGTGGCCAGAGGTTGAAAAGGGGCAATTGGCGAATAAAGTCGCCAGACGGTAACGCAGATTGAATGATTTTTTGCTTTTACATTATTAATTTTTACAAACACAAAAAACTTTTTCAAAATTATATTCACAAAATCGCGTGTTTTTTGTGCGAATAAATACAAAAAGATGCTTAAAATAACTATTGTATAAATATAAAATTAGTAATAACAAAAAACAATAAATTTTCTTCGTTGTCGAAATGTTTAAATTTTAAGGCAACTTGAGCGAGGTCTGCTGCAGAGGGAATATACCATGGCGGCTTTTCTCGATATAGAGGGGGCCTTTAATAATATCACGATAGAGGCTATCGAGGAATCACTTGTTTCGCTGAATATAAGTAAGCTCCTTGTTGAGTGGATAATTCTGATGCTTAGCAGCAGAGTTATCAACTCAAACATGGGAGGCACTTATATGAGGAAACTCGTGACTAGGGGCACACCGCAAGGGGGGGTCCTTTCTCCATTACTGTGGCTCTTGGCCGTGAACGTCATTTTAAGACAGTTTGATGCTAAGGGACGGAAGATTGTGGCCTACGCCGATGACGTTGTTTTACTGGTCTCTGGTAAGTTTTTATCTACGATCAGTGAGGTCATGCAGACAGGTTTACGTGATCTGTCCCTTTGGGCCAACAGTAAGGGATTAGGGGTAAACCCCGAGAAAACGGAGCTAGTTTTGTTTACTAGGAAATACAAGGTTGAGCATTTTAGCTTGCCAGTATTGAACGGGATTGAGCTTGTATTGTCAAGTGAGGCCAAATACCTGGGTGTGTACTTGGACAGTAAATTGTCTTGGAGGAGAAACACTCAGGAGAGGGTCAAGAGGGGACTCAATGCCTATTACACCTGCAGGAACTCTATAGGCAAGAATTGGGGTCTTAAGCCGCAAGTTGTATACTGGATTTACACTTCGGTTGTTAGACCTATTCTTACTTATGGCTGTACAGTCTGGTGGAAGGTATTGAGTAGGGAAACGTACAGGAAACTTCTCTCTAAAGTTCAGAGGTGTGCGTCAATTGGCATCTCAGGTGCTAGGAGAAGTACACCTCAGGCGGCGCTGGACATAATCCTCCACCTTCTTCCAATTGAGGAATTCGTGAGGGGTATGGCTGTCCGTGGCCTATTTAGATTGAAGGAACTGGGTTTATTAGGTTCCTCTAGAGCGGGGCATGTCAGCATACTAGATGAAGTCAAATTCAACGGTCGGACACTATCCTTGGCTGAGCCTACGGATTATGTCGGGACCACGATTGACTTCGGGGCTACTCCCGCTTTGGTGTTACCTAGTAGGAATCTTTGGGATGGAGTAGAAAAGCTCTATGAGGGGTGCGCGGTCTTCACGGACGGTTCGAAAATGGAAGTTGGCACTGGTGCGGGTGTATACTTTATGGGAACTGATATCAGACGATCCTACAAATTGTCTGACAGTTGTAGTGTCTTTCAAGCAGAGATTCTTGGCATTTATAAGTCTCTCGGCTTGATTGAAGGGAATGTTGAACGGGGGTCTGAGATTACTATCTATGTTGATAGTCAGGCGGCGTTATTGGCTCTGACTAGTCATTTTGTTAGGTCCAGATTGGTACTTGAGTGCAGAAGGGAATTGAGAAGGTTAATGGGTTCCTATATGATAAGACTATGTTGGGTTCCTGGTCATTGTGACATTCTTGGCAACGAAATAGCCGATGAGCTAGCTCGCAGTGGCTCGGAGCTAGATAGGTCTTTCATAGAGTCATCTGTTAAGATTCCAATTGGGTCCTTTTTTAGGGCCATAGGGGAGTGGACTCTGGACAACACGAATCGAGCCTGGAATGACAGATCGGACTGCAATGTTTCTAGGGCATTATGGCCTAGCTTGAAATTGGCAGATTCCAAGCATCTTCTAGGTATGAGTCGTGGTAGTCTTAGAGTCATAGTAGGTATGGTTACGGGTCATTTCTCAATAGGGAATATGATGAGTAAGTGGGACATTGGCACATCAGACTTCTGTAGAACGTGCGATGATGTTGAGGAGCTAGAGACAGTGGGGCACATACTCTGTCACTGCGTAGGGCTTCAGCGTAATAGGTTGAAGTGGTTTGGAAGCCATACACTACATGAACTAGGTGAGGTTAATGGCAAAGGACTTGTCAACCTCATAGGGTTTGTTATGGGGATAAAATGGCTTAGGGACAATCATAACTGATTGATTGGGTATAGGTTCCACTTTTCTCTTTTTCTTTTTCTTCTTTTCATAAAGGGATCACAATGGGCCGTTTGGCCTCTGGGTGTAGGCGTGAATGCGCCGCCCTTTCCAACCTAACCTAACCTAACCTAAGGCAACTTTAAAAATAAAAAAAAGTTAGAAAAAAAAAAGAAAAAAAAAGCGGCAAGAAACTAAAACGAAAAATAATAAGCCTAGAATTGGTCTTAAAAAGTTAAATTGGCAATACTGACAATGAATACAATATTGAGTAATGCAATAAATTCTTATAAAAGAAACAAATAATTCAAAAATTAATAACACAAGTCAACACTGGTTTTGGTGTCAAGGAACTATATATATTTTTTAAACTAGGACTTCATACTGATTACAAAAATAACAAAAAGTTGAAATTCTTACGTGTAGTTTTCTAGTATTTCGCTTTTGTGCATATATATGAAAAAGTGATTTTTTGCATTATTATTTACATAAAAACTTTCTTTTTCGTGACTTTCGTGAATGATGTGCAATGGGAAGATCTCGTTGCATTCCTCAACAGTAGTCAGCCAACATATACCGATCCCAACGGTCTGTCTTCCATAGTTTTCAGATTCTGATGAAACCGCTCCCCTTGCTCATCGCTACAAGATCCAAGATTATCTGGGAATCGGTCGAGATGACATGTTGCATCCCAAGTTTTTAAAGTTATCTAGCATGTTGTTGACATTTTCGCTTTAGTTGCTTGACTTGTGATTTCCAAGAAAGTTTTTAATAACTTCAACAAAAAAGTCCAAGCAGACCATTCCAAATCATTCATTGAATTTAGGAAACTGGATTCTTTAATTAATACTTTTATTTGTGAACCATCAAAAACTCTCGCTTTTATCTCCTCTAAGCTTAGTCCTGGAAATTTTGGCCATTTTTATCCAGAGCTTTGACAAACTGCTTCATAAGACCTAGTTTAATGTGCAAGGGAGGCAAAATTAATTTTTTCTCTTGGAACTAAAAGTGGATTTATAATGTTATGATTTCCAACCTCCAATGCCTGCACTAGTACGATATTTAGGTATTCTTCTTTTAGTCTTGTTGAATGGGTAATTGGAAATGAACCATATGTATTGCCAATGTATAAAAGTACACTCTTCAGGCTTCGTTTGCAGCTATCTATAAAGAGGCGCCATTAATTTGGCTGATGTTCTGAAAGACCCATTGCCAGAATAAGGCCTTACATATCAGAACAAAATACAATATCGTCTTCCGAATGAAAAAATTGTAGTAAGTCTTGCTCTCTTTTGCGATAGTATGTCACTTTTGAATGTGATGCCAACAAGTTTCTTTCTTTTAGTCTAGAAGCCAATACATCTGCAGATTCCTTAGATAATTCAAGATCTCTTACCTTATCATTTAATTGTTCTTGTTTAAATGGTTTGGGGTTTGTAGACGGTATTTCTTCGAAATCACTATCGCTACTCATTTTGTCAAGGATTTTTTCAAACAAGGGTTCATTTTTAGAGCATAATTTTAGAACAGGTACTTCCTGGGAATGTGGTAGAGGTCTTCTGGCTGATTCTACACTGGGTAAATAATTTTTTTCAGATTAATTCCACGTAATTTAATGCAGCAAAATTAGCAGTCATCTTAGTGATTTTTTGGTTCTTTACACTGCATAGGCACTCCGAATTTCATACGATGTCTTCGACCATTCATACACTGTCTTTTATGTTCACAGCACATTTTACAAACCATTTGAGAAATCCACGTCTTATTTTTATCCTCAATTTCCAAATTAAAATAAGAAAAATAAGCACTTTTTGTAAAATCCATTATAGGTTTTCTAAACTTTTTAACGGTGTAGTCACCACAAATGTAACAAAACACGTTTGGATCATTGAGACAATTTATTAAAATAAATTTATTAAACAAAATTACCGATAGGATTTCAAGCCAGGCCGAAGAAAGTATGTTGAACAGCTACTATTAAAAATTGACATTATATCTAAAACTAGGGAAAAAATTTTTTTCACATTTTTAGTATTACTAATGTCGGCATGTTACAGAACCACTAATAGCTTCTCGGCAGTATTTAACTTTTTTTAATTTGTTGCCTTGTGTAATAAGTGTTCTTTCTACTATAATTTGTAGACTATGAATGTCGAAAATATACGGAAAAAATTTTTAGTGAATTGTCAAAACGACATAATCGAAAGCTTCACCGTCAATAACCCTAAACCCAACCAAAGAAGAGTCAATAAGTCATACTTGGCGTTGATAAAATATAATGGAATATATTATCTGATTTTAATGTTCTTTGAAAATGCTACCCTCATTATTATATTTCAAATGGAAAATGCAAAGAATAAATCATTTAAATATGTTTAAATTGTTAGAGGATTTAAAAATGTATGATTTATTTTGTTTACTGAAAAAGGTTGTTTAATTTTTTTTTTCAATTTCTTTAAAAAATTACTTGTATATAAAATGAGACCAAGGTTAAGGAATCGCTCGGTTGGACAGTTGTTTCACTGCATGTAAAAGTTCTAGTTGGAAAACATTCTATGCCATTACACAAATAAATTACTTCTTAATGGAGCGAAAAAATAAATCCGTAAATACTGAACATTTTTAGAAATGTTTAAATAAAATAACAGAAACAACCGAAGGGAATTATTCGCAAGTTAAAGAAAGACGTATTTGAAAGTAATGTTAACATAGTCATAGACAGGAATGTAGTTGAGAAATTTTCAAAGAGATCAAGTTAAATATTAGTAAAATTTTAAAATAATAATAATAATAAAATAGGTATGAAAAAAAATCCTATTTCATTTTAAAACGCATTATTTCATTTTTATTTTCATAATTTTTAAAATCAAGTTATTATATTATAGATATAAGCTGCGCGGAAAAAAATAAAAATTGATTTTAATTACGGAATTATATATATCAATTAAGATTTTAATTGATTTTGCTCCAATAATCAATATAATGATAATATTTTTTAAGTGAAAATAATACAGGTATACAAGGTTTTGAACTAGAGTGGCTTCTAAAGTTATTTAAGACGCTAAAGTCGAATTTTCATTAATTTTTTCAAAATAGGTTTTAGTTTCCGAAATATCAACGAAAATATATTTTTACTACTTTTGGGATCTGATAACCAATTTATTCAATAAAAAATTATAAAACGAAATTACAGATCTCTCAAATTGAATAGTTTGTATTGTTTGGAATATGTTTCATCTCATCACGCCCTCGTCCCAAAATCTTTGGTATTATTTTTCGATTTTCGCTATATTATATTATCTTTGATCTATTTTCTCGTTACTCGTACCCCCAAACTTTTAAGTAAAAAATCAAAATACGGAATAAAAAAATTAAGCTTTAAAGATATTCGAACCCCAATCATATGTTAGTTTTTGCAACAAACTACATTATTTACTTCAAATCTGAGAATTTGCAATTACCGAGAATGTTACGAATAAAATTTTTCAATTATCCATCCGCTGGCAGTTTGTTGGATGTTAAACAGTTTTAAAAGAATACTAGTATTGGCAAATATATCTTCTTTTATTTTTATCATTTGTGGTCAAATACTTTGAAATAGTTATTGATAAGATACACAGAATAAAATGGGCTTCAATTAAGAAATTGGTTATATTAATTAAAATTTTAATTGATTTTACTTCAACCATCAAAATAATAATATTAATTAACAGAAAATAATTGACTTTTGGTATAAATTTATATTAAATTTTTATCAAAGCAAGTATACTTACATATATTGGAATTTTATAATTTATATATTTTTTTAATAATTTAGTAATTTGTACCTTTGCGCAACAAAAATCTCTGCAAGAAAAAAAAAATTAAAAAAAAAAATATTTATTGGAAAATTACAAACAGTATTAAATTATAATTTACAAGAAATAATTTACAAAAAAAGAACTACAATTGTTGTATATAAAAAAATATTGTGTGTATAATTAATGTATGTAAACAATCTTAACTATGACATATTATGGCCAAAAGTGATGTATTGTATGTACATTATAGTGTTTTGTGGAAAAAACAATGGGTTTTGATAAAATTAACAAAAGAATAATTTAAATTCCTTTACTAGTGATAAACAAGTATAATTGGCTCAAAAAAAGTTTCGTTTTTATATCTTAGAACTGTTACAATAATTTTGCAAATTTTTGCTTGTTGTGAAAAAATTTGTAATTCTTTTACAGCACTCGTAGACAAATTTCTTCATTTTATTGTCATTGGAAAGTAACTACATTTCTAACTATATGCCGCTACCAATTTTATGCTGGGTATAAATCCATTATTTGCAGTCATAGTGTACACAAATTGAAAGAGATTGTGGCCTAATGAATGCAAAAAAAAAAATGGGATACGGCTTTTCTATATTAATAAATACTTATTATTTGAAAAATACTCAAAAATATTTACTGTGTACTTACACTTTAAAAAGACATCATCTTCAGGTTTTAAGATACATTGACATCATGTTCAGGTTTTAAGATAATATTTTTCTTAGAAACATTATAAATAAGCAATAAAAATCCAGAATTTAGGAAAACTTTTCATAAAAATATATTTCATTACTGCGTGTATAAAACATATTTCAAAATGTTTTTCTTTTTCTTAGTTGAATTTTTTTAAAAGCTATCAGCTTTTGTAAATATATTACGAATATTAATTATATGAATTAATAATATTATTAAATTTGCAAACAAAATTAAGTAACAAATTTCTTGAAAAAGAATTATTAAATAATTTTTTCTGTGTACAATTTCTTAAGCTATGTTCACACTTGACAAATATTTGATCAAAATTGCGTGACCATTGTTTGTCGTTGTTTAATCTTGCATATGTTTTGTAAGAGAAACAGCATCAAACAAAATTCGTTAAAATGTCATGTATGATTAGTAATAAGAAAAAAATTGTTTCCCATTAGGAAATATTTTATAAAGTGGTTACGTCATTTTGGTCAAATATTTGACAAGTCTGAACGTACCTTTATATATATAAGATAAGAATATGAAAAACCTTTTTCAAAATATTTTATTTGTAAATCTACTGTATTATATAGTTTTGTTTAAGCATTTAAGCAGTCAGTGTTGCCAATTATTTTTTTCCTACGCATAAAAAAAATATCGAAAAAAAATTCCTATATATTTTAATCATCAAAATAGATAAAATATATACAAATTTTAAAATAATTAAATTCGTTTTCAATACAGCTTTCAGTTTCTATATATCTGTTTCAATTTTTTTAAATTTTAAATTATTAAAGAAATATAAAAAAATTGAAGGGAGAGAACCTTTTCAAAAATACTTCCAAAAAGTGCATTTGAATTATAAAAATCATTGTTTAATTAATTATTTACCTTTTAAGTTATAATGTCTTTCTACTGATTTTTAAGTCATTGAAATCGGACTTTAGCATTAAAATATATAAATAATTAAATATATATATCTAGTGAAATATTTTCATCATGTACAAAATTAAAATCATGAATAAAATTTTGAATTTTTTGAAACTAAAATAGATCTATCGTTATGGTTTTATAAGGCATTTAAGTGCTTTATACATATGAAGTAAATCTGAAAACCTGTGTTATTTTTCATGTGTGATGTCTCATGGACTTCACGATATACTTATAAAGTATCAGATACAATTTTACATACATATGTATATTAGACTGCACCAAAATTTGCCGACTTTTGAATTTTGACCATAACCGATGCGGCACGGTTTGACATGGGGAAAATATGGCTTTTTTATAGTTTTAAAGAAATTTAGCTATTAAATACTTTGCTTTGTAACAAAATGTTAAAAAATCGTAATCTTCGCGTAATTATTTAATAAATATTTAAATAATTATTTAAGGTTTTAAGTTATTATGAATTCCCCAGACTATTACTTTATTTTAGACCACTTGTGTAAGGAGTGTACAAAAAAAATTTTTTATTTCTTGCGAAATGTATAATTCAATTGCTATTTTTAATTAAATTTGAAACATAATTACGGAAAAATATTTTTTTGCTTCTAATGGATAATTCAAACCACTTTCCATGCTCGGGTAAAAAAAAATTTGGAATAAATCTATACGTATTTATAGATAACACTACATTAAAAAAAAGAATGCACCTGCGATTTTAATTTTTCGCATTTCAGCAAAAAGCATTTTTTGCAGTTATATAAGTTAATTTTTTGGAACTCATATTCAGACTAAACAAATTTATTACACCATAAAATAAGTCATATCTCAGAAAATATATTCTAAAGTTTTTGCGAAAATTAAAAAAAAAAATGAATTACCTTTAAAACAAGGTCAAAGATCAAAATTTTTAATATTCAAAATTTTTAAGGAAAATATCACGAAAAAATATTTTTTATATTGATTTGCATGCAACGATTTCTGAGAGGAATTTTGATGTTCTAGCACGACTTTTCTTGTCAGAATAAGCTAATTATCCTTTAATTGTCCATGATATTATCTAATAAATTTAACTTTACAAATACTTAAGAAAAGAACCGTTTAAAAAAAATGCTAACCCCAAGCTCAGTTGAGAGTTGAATTAGCATTTTTTACCACCGGTATCAACAAAGGTATTTCAGTTATATTTCCACAAAATTTTATCGAAATCAAAAAAAAAAATTCAAATATTTGACCTTTGACCTTCGATTGTTAAATATTATCCTTGCCAAATTATCCTAAATTTTCAGAACACGTTTTTTGAGACGTGTTTTATCTTACTCTGTAATAATTCTGTTTAGTCTGAATATCAGCTCTAAAAAATAAACTTTATAACTAAAAAACCGCGACAAGATGACTTTTTTAATTTCACTTACTATAATGTTGTCTATAAACCTGCATAGTTTAATTCCAACTTTTTGAAATCTATTTAACAAATATTTTAAAAATTTGAAATTGGAGTTTTGAAACAGCTTAAAAGAAAAATCAAAATTTATTAAACAAGCATGGAAAGTGGTTTGTATTATCCTCGAGAAATAAAAACATAATTTCAATTAAAAATTTAATTGTACACTCTTTACATAAGTAGTTTAAAACACATTAATGGTCTTGGGAATTCGTAAACATTTTTGTATCCTGTTTGATAGATTTTTAAATGGTTTTTACAAAACAAAGTATTTAATAGCTAAATTTTTCTAAAAACTGTAAAAAAACATAGTTCTCCATACAAACTCAAGTCCGATTTCACCAATATTTCACACAATGTATTTATACAACCCAAAGAACGATTCTAGAGAGTTATGGTCAATAGCCGATAAATTTTAGTGCAGTCTAATGTACAGACATAAAAATTAAAAAAAATTTTTAAAATTATTATTTTTGGTTTACAAATTTTTTAATAATATGTATTCTGCATAAATATAATTTAGCAAAAATAATACGTTGGTTTACCACATCCTCAAAAATATGAATGTAATAATAACTTTTTTCTCATTGTTACCTAAATTTTAGTTTTGTTTAATTAATTTTGTAAACAAATTTTTATTTAAATATAAATGCAATTTTTAAATCTAATTTCATAAAATTCTATAATTACATTAAATTTTCTATTGTAAAAAGACAATATTCAAAATGGTCAAAATGGTATAGACATATTTGACCATATAGATTTATTAATGTATATGTATACTAGAGTATTCATTTTACTTCACTTTTTCATTATTCAATTAAATTGTTCGAGTAAATTATACATTAAAATTTTACTCGTTTTTTTTTTCAATGCTTATTAAAAAAAATAAAACAATCATTCTATATTTTATTAGTGTTTTATTAAAAAGAAAAGAAAAGAAAAGAAAACAATAGTTTAAAACTTAAAAAATGCCTACGTAATTAGAATTACTTAATTTACAAGAAAGACTTAAATAGTCATTCTCAAATAGACTTCCCTCAATAATATGTAATTAAAATGTGTGTACGTTTTTCTCTTTTGCTTTCATAATGCCACTGTTTCCCTATATTTACTATATTCTTTAAATGATAAATAAATAGTTAAAAAAATCAGAGAAGCATATTTATGGTTTCGAAAAAAAATTCTGAATTATTTTATATAATGGAGTACAGCGATTCTTAACATAAAGTATAAGTTTACTTGCTTAACTCAATTTCAAGTTGAAATCCCTTTTGTATTACAAGTTTCATCCAAGCCATCATTATCATGTCCCCTACACCAGGCTGAGATTCTATTGGTATATCAACTCCATTTTTACACATATCGACTACTCTATCAGAACGGTAATTATACTTGATTGCTCGTAAGATTTTCGAACTACAACGTTAACTATTCGCGAAACCAATAATATGTTTTTTTTCAAATCAAATTTAAAATCCTCCAATTTGTTTTTAAGAGAAATTAAACTGAATGAATTGATTGAATCAAATGATGCATCATTATCCGCTAAAAAATTCTTATTCTTTTTTTCACTCTACGTGTATTGTAACGTGTTCACAGATGTTTTATAACATATTTTTAATATTTTTTTAAATCGGTCAAACTACAACGTGCATTTTTACTTTTATCTAGAAATTTTAAAAAACGTTTAGACGAACTTTAAAAAGTGTTTAGACGAAAGGTGAAAATAAAAATTTCGTCTTTTTGCATAGCATGTGTAGTGTGAAATTCCAAAAACATTTGCGGATTTCTTGCGATTTGGAAGAAAAAAAAAATATTTACAAAAAAAAAAAAAAATCAAAAGAAAATATGTTTGTTTTCCGAACAATATAAAACTTAAGTATTATATATTTCAAAATTTAAGTTGAGTTAATTTATTTGCTTTATTTAAAAAGAGATCTATATATAATTATAAAAAGTTGGGTGCGCCGATGGCCTATATATATATTAGTAAAATTTATTTGTACTAAATTTCATCTTTGTACGTATATTTATATAGGAATTATGCCGATAAAGTGATTTTCGTGAGGGGTGTTATATGGAAGCTATTGTCAATTATATACCAGTCTTCCTCAAATTTGTAGTATGATTTATGATTAGACAGAACTTTGCTCTTATGAATTTTACGTAAATATAGGCATATTTAAGACTTTTATAAGCGTCTGCCCTATTTTCGGGAAAATATTTATATGAGAGATCAGTGAAATAATGGATTGATATAAGCATTTTTAATATGCTGTTATTGGGCCAAGGAAAAATAATATACGAAATTTCATAAAGTTATCTTAAAAGCGGTGACCTACATATTAAATTAAATATTGATTTTTGATGTACGGACAGGCAGTGGTTTATATATATATACATATATATAAACCACATACATATATATATATATATATATATTAAAAAAGTTTTCTTTTTTTATATGTCTAGGAAATAATTTTTATAACAAAATTATAAATAAAGCCTTATACCCCTTCCCTAAATAAAGCGTCATTATTGGCGTTTCTACCTAAAGGTGTGACGTTTATATAAGTTCTTAACTCAGAAAAGCTTACATTTTAAAAAATTGATAATACTTTTTAAACTGTAGCTTTATTATGGTACTTGTCAAATTTGCAAGTTTTAGTCAAAAAAAAGAAAGCATTCCCGTACTAAGAATTTATGGGTATTTTGTTGTTTTTCTGACAATTTTTGACAAATTCTGATTAAAACCTGTAAAGTTAACAACTACTGGAACATAACATTATTATTATTATTATTACTATTATTATTATTATTATTATTATTATTATTATTATTATTATTATTATTATTATTACTGTTATTATTATTATTATTTATTTTTTTTAAGTCAAAATTATGTTAATTATGGGACACAAATAAGGAAATTGAAAAATAAGTACAACCTTATTTTAAAGACTTGAACAATAAGTTCAATATTTTAATATCAGTTGGATTTTTTATTATATTTTAAATCAATTTAGACGTTTTTTATGAAGTGTTATTTTATTCTACAAAAACAAACTTCTAAATAAAAAGTTTTAATAAATTGTTAAACAAAAGTCACATAACGCGATTGTGAATATTGGACATATAGCAATAGAAACCTTTAAACTCAAAAATGTGATTTTTTTATTTTAGAAAATTCTACGTTTTAAAAATGGAAAAGAAATGTGAAGAGTTATTAGATTTGACGGTTATGTCTGATATTAACTTTTCCTCGGATGGTGACGATGAATATCAGCAGTAATTCGGTTGTTTTGGTCATAGGTCTATTGATACCTCTTCCGATGATGAGAAACAAGTATTACTGATTCTTTCATCAATAAATTTGCAAGTACAAGCAAAGGGAATTTAATAATTATTGTATTCCAACAATGTATGCTATTTTAGTGAGAGTAGTTTTATTAACTTAATTCGATATAAATACAGCTTTATATGAATCAGACATTAACATATTTAAGGCTTGGACTATAATTATATCCTACTTAATATATTGTATAAATAAGTATATATTGAGTTGCAAGGTTTTCCAATGACCCAATGTCTAAATATGTGTTTAAAAATGGATATACGAAAATCAGAACACATATTCATTTGGTTGATACTACGGTTTCATCTTCTTCAAATATGTTATAAAAACACCAACAAAGATTTAGTGATATCGCAATATATGTTATTACCTACAGAAATTGCGAATAAATGTCACGATTTACTGGCCGTTGTTCCTCTAGAAAGTTTATAAACTCGAAGTCTTGCTCCATGGGACTAAGAATTATTTTTTTCAACTTCTAGTGGTTTAGTTGTACACTTGAAATTTTTTTAAAATAGATGGAACTTTACCAAGTAGTGTTTTTGGTCATGGACTATCGATGTATATACGTTGGCAGTCGTATATTTTTTGACAAATTCTTCAAAACAGTAATCATCTAAAAATATTAAGGCTTTTTAACAGAAATAGGAGTGATTACGTACTTACTGCTCCTGACATAGAGGGAGAAAAATTCATCGAAAGAAAAAATCATGTTTCTAAAACAAGAGAGTCCGCCTATAGAAACTCTGGAAGATATTCGATACGACAGGTATGACCTCTGGACAAAAGTAATTGAAGAAAATCTATCGATGTATCTTTATCCAAAATGTATAGGCCAAAGTAGAACCACATTTTTCAAATCTAAATCTTATTTGTATCTTTCAAAAGAAAAAAATTATGGAGTTTCAGTTAATAAAACTTAAAAGTCCTCAACATATTCATGTAAATAACATAATGTTTTTTGAAATATTTCATAACTATTCTAAATACAACATTTTTGTTCAAAATTTCCTTACTTAAGAAAATATAAATTGTTTTTCATCAGTGAAATAAAATGTTTCAAAATAATTTTATTTAAAATAAATAGTATTTTTTACTTATAACGTTTTTTCAGCTTTACTTTTTTCCAAATAAATTTTTTTAATAAAATTCCAAATTTTGTGTCACTTTTAGATTCCAAACATTCCATAAACATTTTCAAGCAATTTTTTTAAAGCTTTTATTAAAACAATCTTAAAGGTACTTAAGAAATTAAATCTTTAAAATATATTTTGCTCGAATTATTCGATTAATCCGCATAATTTAGTCGAATAAATTTTTACTCGAATTTCTTGATTTTACTCGAATTAATTTTTACTTGAAATTCTTGATTCTAATTTAATCAAACAATTTTTATTTGTTGATTAATCGAACAAACATTATTCGAGTGAATACCCTAATATACGCTGTTTAAACGAGTAAATGCATAAAAATAAATTTTGATATTTCCAATTGCTGTCATCATTTTTAATGTACATAATAAATTTGTATATATATTGGTAGGATAAAAAGAAACAATTCTCTGACTCTGAGCTAATGTTAGTAAAAATCAGTTTTGTGGGAATTCCTATATATACGTATGGGGAAAAATACAAAAATTTTAAAATCACTGAAACCGAGTTAATGTTATAATAATTTCGATCACAGTTTTATTTTTAGGAAAATTAAAATGCCAAATTTTGTGGTCCACGGTCTTTTTCGTTATGAAAATTAGAAAAATTTGATTGAAACGAACTATGGTTTTTTACATTTTTCACTTTGTTTCCCACAACTTTAAATGAATATTTAAAATGGGACATATCACATTAATGTGCCTCGTGAATAATAGAGTTTGGTCTCTCCAAATATTGGAAATTTAAGCGTGAATTATTAAAAAAGTATAGTTTTCGCGAGACATACTCTCAGGACTACTTTCAGAAAATCAGTTTCCTGCGTGAATTAAGTTTTTTTTTTTTTGGCTTTAACATCGCATGGTTGGAGGGGCCAATTAAAACATTTAACTGCAAAAATTTTAAAGACTTTTTGAAAATTTGGCAAAATTTTCAGTTTTTACTTCAGCACTTTTGATGCCAAAAAAATGAAAGACTTGTTGCATTTTACTTTGAAGATTGGTTTTTTAATTCGTCAAAATAATTAAATTCTGGCGGAAAACGACATACTTTTGTCTAAAGACGTTTTACTTTGACACATCCCAGGCCCAGCGTAAAAATAATTAAAATATGACAGTGTTTTTATCAAGATTTATCTTAAAATCAAAGGCGGCCTAAAAATTGCAAAGATTGTAGCATTTACGGACAGAAATGCATTTTCGTAATGTCGAAAGTAATGAATTTTTAAAATCTTCCATAAAGGAGATAATTAAGTGATCTAAAAAATTTCTGGTTATTTTTCTTTAATGTTTAACATATTTTAACAAGTAGTTTTTGGTAGGCAAGTTAATTAGTTCTATAAATTAAATTTGGGATGTCAAAGAAACTACGAATAACTGCCACAAAATGTAAAAAACCGGTAGTAATCGAGTAAAATAAATAAAATAATTATAACAGCATCAAAATACGCTATATAAGCTATATAAGTTATTAAAAAATGTTTAGTAAAAATTAAGAGTTTGCATGACTTAAACCCCTATAACTTTTAAACGATTAAATATATTAAATTAATTTTTTTAGCACTATATAAAGAATCGTGAAGTTAACAAAATTCATTTGTTTTTTCTTTTCTATTTTTCTTTTTTTATTATTTTAAAAATTGGGCAAAAATTATTTAAAAACATTTTTTTTCGTGTGGTTCAGCTAGTAATAATAATATTGTGAGTCTGATAGTTTTTTACAAGATATATAAATGTGTGAAACTACAACATAAATTAAATAAGTGAAGTTTGCAACCTTGAAAATTTTCAACTTTAAACCGCGATAACTTTGAGTCCCCTCTAGAAAGTGTTTCGCGGCAACCGATTTTAAACGCTGAAACATTTCTTCTTGTTCGTTCAAAGCGCTATCAATGTGCCAAGAAAAAAAAGAAATATTTGAAAAATTTTCAGTTAAATTTTAAAACTTTTGTGTACATTAGGATTATAATAATTTTCTGAACTCAAAATATCATAGCACCACCTTATAGTCAATATTATCCAGATAATAAATCCCAGATTTTTAAAGAAATTGAGATCAAAAACTTCACACAACTTTCGCGATTTCTAAAATTCTTTTAAACAATTGTTTTAATATTTTTATTTTTTACACTTTACATACAGTTAGAAATGTTAAAATGGTAGGTTTTACAGATCCTACAAATAATTTTATAATCGAAAATTGTTGTAACAGCATTAAAATACGTAAGTATATGAGTTGTATACAAAACGAAGGACAAATAATGGAGATGATGATCTTTTGATATTTATGTCAAATATCTATGTTGTCCTTAGTCTTCACAAAACCATTTAAAGCATTTTTAAAACCTCAAAAAACTCGGTTTTTCACACATATCTCCCCCATTTATGAACCGATCTCGCTGAAATTGTCGAAAGTATTTCCCATCGTTTAATATATTTTATATATGGCAGTTATCGGTGGGCTCCATAAACGCCATTTCAACCGAGGACATCATCCTATTGACAAAATTTCTTATAAGGATCCAGAAAATATAAACTTTTTGCCCTCCGAAAAGAATTGTCGAAATTACAAACGGAATAACAAACGTATATATACCCTTTACATCTGTGGTGAAGTGTATAAAATTAGCTTTTTCCAAAAGTAGGCGTAAAATGTGAGAGTAACATCTAATCGAGATCTAACGTAGCCTATAACCTCTTCCGGAACTGGTAATATCCATGTGTCAAATTTCGTGAAAATCAGTTCTGTCATTTAGACGTTATTGATATACAAACAAACAAATAAACAAACACACTTACTCCTCATTTTTATAATATTTGTAAAGATTAGAAATATCAGATTCTATATACACAGAAAAAAAGTCACCAATTACCAAAATAATTCATTCAATTAGAACTTGTTTAAATTTGCACCTCTCACCAAAATGATGATATCAATTACTAATAACTGTAAAAAATTAAAAATAGAAAAAACATTTCCAATTAAAAAATTTATTAAATCAATCAAGTATATGATTGAATAAGTTAAAAATTTAAATGAGAATAAAAACTTAATTGAAATTTTTTACTATTTCTCTTATTTTATTTTTGTTTGAATATATTAATTAAATTTTGATGTAAAATGAAACAACTGAGGCAATAAAAAAATTTAAGATAGCATTTTTTTCTGTGTAGTAAAAGTGCATACTTAGTTTTTTTTTTTTTTTTTCTTATACTATCTCTATATAAAGGAACTTTTAATTTTCAAATACAACTTCCTTCGTAGTTATATGAAATGCAATACTATTCGCAACAAGTACCACCGGTTAATAGACTACTGTCAAATTTTGAGCAAGTGTCGTCATTTACTTGGCGTAAAAAATAGGATTTTTCGAGGTCCTTAAAATAGACATTTGTTTGATCAATAATTTCATCGTTGGCGATGAATCTCTTTCCCCCGAGCCATTTTTTTAAGTTTGGAAATAGTAAGTAGTCACTAGGGGCTAAATCCGGAGAATATGGTGGATGGTGTACCAATTCGTAGCCCAATTTATAGAGTTTTGCCACGTCAATTGAAAGCAAACGCGGCACCCATCTTGCAGACAGCTTTCTTAAACCCAGCTTATTATTTAAAATCGAAACCACACTGCCATATGAAATACCTATGGCATCAACAATCTTACGCACTTTTACTCTTCGGTCGGCCAACACCATATCGTAGATTTTTTCGACATTTTCGGGTGTGCTAACCTCAATTGGCCTTCCAGAACGTTCAGCATCATTTGCACTTGTGCGAACACAACGAAAGTCTGTAAACCAATTTTTCTACCATTGAAATCGATGGTGCAGAGTCCCCATAGTATTTATCGAGCTTTTTCTTGATTTGATTGACGGTTTTTTTCCCAAAAAATAATTTTTAATGAGCACTCGAAATTCACTTTTTACCATTTTTAGAAACATACACGAGGTTGTATGTTTTGAACAGCTGTTAAACGTAAAGTAAATGACGACACTTGCTCAATGGTCTATTAAGAGGTGGTAATTGATGGGAATAGTGTTGCATTTCATATAACTACGAGACAAGTTCGAAAAGTCACGGACTTACTGATCCTCAATCGTATAAGAAGAGTTCATACCTGTACGAAAATAACCATATGTGCCAAATACTGTGAATACTATGAACTAAAAAAAGGAACCGACCGACCAGTCAGTTAATCTTTACTTTCACTGAGTGCTTTAGAAACATCTATGAAGGTCTCCCCACCTGTGATGGTGTTATACCCTAACTAATTTTCGTAGGAATTGGATTTTTCCAAACTTAATTTTTTTAGAGCAGTTTTATAGTAGTATCTAGTTTAAAATAATTTATGAAATTTGTATATTTGAATTATAATTGAATTAGTAAAAAATCATTTAGGAAAATTGTTTATGTTAATGTTTATAATAATAAGAAAGTACTGTAGTAAGTAAATTATTTTACGTTAGGAACTGTAGGTAGTAAATATGACAAATTTTTTCACCAGAAAAATAAATATGATCGAAGAAATTTAGGAACATGTCAAACTCTTTTATATATATACACACATATATATATATATATATATATATATATATATATATATATATATATATATATATATTATTTTTTATTTTTTCGAAAAAACTATAAATTACAATTATTTTTGATTACTTTTTGATTTTTATTTTTCGATTATAAAATAAAGATTATTTTTTCTTTAGCCTAAAAATTATGATTCTTTTAGAGCAAACTAAGGCAGTGTAATTTTTAGAGAAACCGTTATTTTATAATGAAAAACTAAAAGAAATATATAATAGTCGTTATATTTTGAGCAAAAAACAAAAAAATCAAAAATAATCGTTATTTTTTATTCGAAAAATAAAAATCAAATAATTATCATTATAATTAGAACAGAAAATAAAAATCAAAAATAATCTTTATTTTTTAACACAGAAAAAGGTTTGTACATAAATATCAAAATTTACATTCATTAATTTCTCTTCACAATATTTAAGCAAAATTTCTTAAGGATTAAAACTTTTTTATATTTTTCGAATGAATCAAAAGTCAAAAGGAATTTTTCTTTGGAAAGTTTTAAATTTTTAGTGACTTTTAGTTACTTTTTGGGAACAGCACAGAAGCTGTTTTTATCAAAATGATGTGCTGCAGAATGCGAGCGAAAAAATGCAATTTTCTAAACATTATTTTTTAGCAGATTGTCTTTGGAATTTTTCAATTTAAGGCATTTCTTGTTTGTATTTTCATTTACAACTATTTTCCTTTAGCAGAATTTAACAAAATTTTTGCAAAATTCCTAAAATTTTTATAATGAACAAGTTATTCATAGATAAAATTTTATTTTTTATGAAAAAAAAGTTTGGGTAAAGAAAAGGCATGTTAATTTCGTAATATTTATGAAAAAAAATTTCAAATATATGCATCTTTTTTTTCTCTGTGAACCAGAAAAAAAACGAAAAGTAGTAATTAAATTTTGATTTTTATTATATTGCTCATAATAATTATGATCTCTGTTTGACATACACATTTTTTTTACAAACATCTGTTGCACTTTTACAAGGATATGAAAATATTACGCTTTAAAGGACATTTTTTCAAAATTTGTTATCCTGACGAACGAAAACAAATAATTTTTTGGTTTCTACATATTGTTCTCTTTCATTTGATACCCATATTATTCTTTAATAATATGGTGTAAAAATAATTAGTGTTTTTTTAAAATTTTTATATCCTTAAAACTTTCAAGTCCTTTAAAATGAAGAAACGATCAAAAAGTGTAAATTCAGTACGCAGTATTATTATATTAAGTTTAGAGTAATAAACTAAATTTTTAAAATAGCTTGACATACAATACGTATAATTTACCAAAACTTTCTTAGTAATATTATAATTAATTAATTCGCAGAATTTTCATTACAAACTAAACAAAATTTCCTCATATTTACTTAATTGTCATCCAGATTGTTGTGTTTACCTACCGTTTACAAATACCATGGAAAAACGTAATAATTAGTTGCAGCAAATTGTTTCTGCAACTGCAAAACTTTTTTTCAGTAGTAACAACTGAGAAAAATAGAAAATATATATAGACAATTCCATGAAAGAACAGCCAAAAAAGGAAAGTGTTTTACCTGGCGTCTTTCAATTTTCATAAAAATTTCGTATTCACAAACTTCATTAAACCATATGTCGATCTCAGTTTTTAGCTTCGCAAAAACTCGAGATTTTATTTGACTTTTCCCAAAAACCAAAAAAACTTCAAAAGTATGTAAATTCAAATATCAACATCTTTGTAAATTTTAATAATTTTAAAGATGTTTGCTTTTTGCATATATCGGTCTTAATATGAAAATTTTGAAAATAAGAAAGATTTTTTAAAAATGCATTTAAAAGTGCTATCTAATTTTTTTGATTTATTTTTTTTAACATATTTGAAAAGTTTGGAATCTTTACTTTAAAATAAAAATTTCAAATTTTTGGGACGCGCAAATATGCTATGCATAATACAATTAAAAAAGAAAAAACCTGGACCAAATTTTTCATAAAAAATTATATTTTTTCTTATTTTTTAAAAAAATATTTAAATATGTATAAAAGTTAACAAAATAAAGAAATTATGAAATTTAAATATTCATATCTCTTGAAGTTATTAAAAAAAGGTATACAAAAAATACTATTGTATTTATTTGAATAATTTAGTCAGCATTCCCAAAATATCCTTTGCGTTTAAAAATATTTGCAAAATATAATGCAATCTATAGATGCATTTTTGATAATTGTGAAACAGTTAAATCTAAATTTTTCTTTAGATGTATTTTAAACTATTTTATGTACCATAAATTGCCATATTAGTTGGTCTAGTACATAAAGGTTTTACTATTTTTAATAAATTTTAAAAAGTAACCCAATAAATTTTTTAAATAAAATATGTAAACCTACTCAGAGAGAAAAATTCATATATTTGAATTTTTTTTTTCACAAATATCATGACTTTTTTTTTGCTTAATGAAAATTTTACGAATTTTGCAAAAATTTAACTAAAATTTTAAATTTAGTTTTATTGGATTTGACTCAAATCATAAACAAAAAGAGTTGTGCATGAAAATATTAACAATAAATCCCTTAAAATGGCAACTTCCCTAAAAAGCTGTTAAAAAGTAATGGTTAGAAATTTGCATAAAGTTGCTACCATTTTATAGCACGTGCATCATTTTAATAAAAAAAAAACTCTTCTGCTATATTCTTCTATTCCCAACATGTATCTAAAAATCATCAAAAACTAAAAATTTTCGAAAGGAAATTTCAAACATGCATTTACAAATAGAAAATACAAATGAAATTTTAAACAATTTGTTTAACTTTTGATTCATTTCAAAAAATAAAAAAAAAAGTATTAATATTTAAGCCATTATTCTTAAATATTATGAACTTAAATCAATGAAAGCTAATTTTAACGTTTATGCACAAACTTTTTTCTGTGTACTCATATTTTAAAAATAATACTAGAAAAATGTTTTTATAGGAAAAAATGTGAATCGGTTTTAGAAAAAGATAAATTCTGCATAGAAAAAGTGTGCGTCCCAAAAATGTTGTATTTAATTTTAATGTAAGGATTCCATACTCAGCGTTACGGTTTGGTAACTTTAGTCGCCATTTGCCCCTTTTTCAACCAACTGGCTACTTTTTTAAAAATGGAACTAAATGACGACCTTTTAGACTATGTGCTAAATGACGAGAAACTAATTATTTTGAGACAATACAGTCATGTAAAAAACCCGAATAATTTATAAATGAACTAAAACTGCTAAAAACTAAAGCTAATGATAAAGTTTATGAACAATTATTTAAAGCATCAAATTTCGAATATTTTTGGACTGGATTTTGAAATTAAAAAATAGATTTGTTGAATGCTTATATCCTAATTTATATTTTGGTTCATAGCAGTGCCTCAGCGGTATGTCCTTTTTTCTAAATTATCACTAATGAAAAAAAAAAATATTGTCCAACAGACTTAATGTCTAAACTAGAAAATCCATGATTTCAGTCCTAAATTTGCTAAACGGGGGTTTGTAAGACTTGAAGACCTCGTACAAAAGTGTGGAAGTTTAATTAATAAAAAGAGTATTTTATGTTAACTATTTTTATGAATTAATCCTTTATTTGCAATAATAAAAATTATTATTAAAAAATTATTTTGTTATCAATAAAATTAAATTTAGTAGTTTTTCTTAAAATATATTATAGTTTTTATATAATGAACTCTCTGTCTATAATTTTCAAATATGGTAAAAAATCGAAAATTTTAAATAGCATATTTCACAAAAATTGCATTTAAAAAATGCAGTTGCATTAAGATGAATTTTTAAAAATGATTTCTTTTTTTTTCTTTTGAAATGTTCGCATTAAAGCCGACATAAACAAAATTCAAACGGCATTTAAATTATTAAAATTCATAAAGCCTTCCCAGAGTTACATATTTTCTTTTTATGGTTTTTGAGAAAGTTAGAAAGCAAAATAAAATAAAATTAAAATCGAAATCGATATAAATGTCCGTGAGCTATTTGCGTGCAAAATTTCATGAAAATCAAAAGACACTCGGTAAATTCTTGGTCGTCCTTTCATGGAATTGTTGATATATTTCCTTTTAATTCGAGTACATGCACTACAGAAAAACCTTAATAATGATAGGAGGTAATAAATAATTAAAATGACAGAAAGAGTTCAAGCCAAATTAGGTGAACAAAGTTAAGTTATATAAGATATGAAAGCTAATAGCTTAATGTTTCATTTAACCTCAACATTGTGTTTTAATGAATGGAGGCTATTGTTTTTCTTTTTTATTTTTATTATCGTTCAATTAAAAAATACTAAGTTGTTTAAAACCATTTATATCAGTCACTTTTTCTATGGTAATAAATTAAATAAATTAACTTTGAATTAAATTATTACCACCAAATAATTACAAATTTTTTTAAAATAATATAATGTTCTCAAAACGATTGTCTGGTTTTGAGAATATTTTAGGGAAACGCATATTTAGAATTTTGCTCTCTAAATTCAAGTAACTAAATGAAATTGGTATATTTGGTGAGGTTTGTAAGGACTATCTCTATATTTTTTCATATCAATCGCAAATTAAATTTTGAGGAAAAAAAAACATATCTTTGCTGACCAACATTTGTCGTCCACGAACTAATCGACTCTCTAGAGACTTTTGTGTCTCTGAGTCAACTTGAAAATATCTCTGGTCATTCTTTAACGGTTTATAAGTTACAAAATTATTATATAGGGCAATGAAATAATAATCTTATTTATTCTTTATTTTTTATTACAGATTTAAGTGTTTTCTTTATTGTCCAGTAGATGTTACACAAAAGTGAAATAAATAGAAAGAGAAATAGAAATTTATTAGATGCTTCACTTCCAGGCATAAAATTGCATTTAGAGTTGATGATACGAGTAGGTGTTTTAACCTCTATGTGCTCCTCGGTTGACTATTTTTGTAGCAACTGTGTTTTTAGTTTGGTACTAAAAAAAATTTACAGTAACAGGGTCCGAGGACAACAGTTACAAGGTTAAAAAATAAGATTTTTCAATAAACCTTGGCTTAAATTTCCAAAATATCAGACAAAATTTGCGAACAATTATTTTGTAACTTTTATTTTGTTTCATTTATCAACAAAATTTTCATTCATATAACAATAATTCTTAGTTGAGATTATTTCCGAGACCAAAAATATCCGGCTTTGAATCTATATGCTTTGCCGAAAAAGAGTCTTTTTCTTATATTTAAGCCAATTTTTCTTTAGTATAATTTTGAAGAAAAATTTTCACTTCACAAGAAAATTTATTAATATTATTTACTATTTAAATAAACGTCAATAGCTGATAAAGAAAATAGTATGAGGTACTCTTGAATGTAAGTAAAATTATTCCTGCACTTACACAAAAATTTATATATTTATAGTTAGTTAGGGCTTTGTGAATACTTCTGGACCTCTGTGAAAAATCCTCAATAAAACCCTCAAAAAAATCCACTAGTAGTTCTTGTTTTCCTTTCACTAGATGCGCTACTAACTCACTTCTTAATTTTCTCATTAAAAACTGAAATATATTTAATTTCTAGACTTGCAAAACTCAAAATCATTTAGTCTTATTTTAAATGTCATTAATTAAGGTAGTCAGCGTGTCTTCTTTATAAATTTAATTTCAGAGTCTTTTGTAATAGCATTGAGAGCATATTTATTTATTTAAAAGTCCTTGCCTTCTCCTTTCTTTTTTGGAAGGGCATGCGAGTGGCATGCCTTGTGGATCTTAAATAATGCATTTTAGAATGTCTCTTCTGGATTAACAACCAGAAGGTTGTTGGTTCAACTACATTCTCTTGCAGTTAGTTTTTTATAACAAAATGTCTAAAAAGATACTTTATAGTAAAAAAAAAGTTTTTTGTCTCTTTGAAAAGTAAGTGCGACATGGTGCACTGTGTGACAGATCTGTAAATGGATCATTAATTTTTGAATTTAGCAAATTTTGAACTAATTCTTTTCACAAAAAAAAATTCATTGAATGAAATTTGAGTCAATTCAAATGAAATTGGTAAAAATGAATTGCAATTAATTTCCAATTGAAATGAATTTGTCAAATGAATTGAAATTCGTTTCTAATTCAAATGAATTTGTCAGAGTGAATTGCAATTCATTTCCAATTCATTTGAATTGAATTAATTCAAATAAATTAGAAAAAAATTAGCAATTCATTTTCAACTCATTTGAATTGAATTGATTGTAATTTGAATTGATTTTGCAAGTAAATCTACAATAAGCATCACTGTCGTTTTGTTATTCAACTAATTTTTTATGTAAAAGACAGTAAGCATTATTATTGTTTTGTAAATCACCTAGTACAGTCCAAAGATAAAAAATTCTTAGATTTAAAATTTCTATGATATACTGGAATCGTCAGGTAGCGACAGAATAGGAATTGAATTATTAGGTATCGGGGAAAATCCTATCAAAATGGAAAAAATTTGTTTATTTGCTAAAAGAAACTTAAATTTTTATTTTTATCAAATTTCCATTTTTCATTCCCCCTAGATCTGCTCTTGAATTTGATTGATTGCAACTCATTTTTGAGTTCATCCATTGAATTGCAATTCATTATTCTAATTCAAAATTAATTCAATTCAAACGAATTGGAAACAAATTGCAAATCATTTTACAGATTCAGTTGAATTGGAAAATCATTTGAATTGGAAAATAAATTTCAATTCAATTCTTTTTTGTTGTGAAAAAAATTTAGCTAATTCGTAACGAATTAAAATCAAAAAGAATGATTCATTTACAGTTCTGCTGTGTAAGACGTTAGTCATTAAAAACGAATAGTTAAATCTCACTGACGGCAAAATTTGGTTGTATTTTATTTCTATTTTCATTTAGGTACATATTTTTTAGTACCCCTAGAGTCTAAAAATAACTACATGAATTTGTGAAAAACTCGAGAAAAAATAACTAATTATTCAGGCAAAAAATTAGTAATTTATTTTTGTTTCCAATTATACCTGCTAGCTTACCAGGAAAGCAAAATTTTTGCAAGTTAGTGATACTCTTAGCATATACAAGAATTAGTACAGTATATTTTTAAAAGGAGGATTTCTTTAAGGAATTTTCATAGAAGGCAAAGTGTTTTAAATTTTTTCGGAAAGGTGTGGAGGAATTCACAAAGGCCTGCAGGATGATGTACTGTCATATTTTCGTGTTGGATATATATGGGTCATTATAAAAAATTTTTAGCCTATCTGCAACTGAATTTAATTCTTAATAAGTTTATTTTAATACTATTTTAAACAAACGGGTTACAGATCTAAACTCACAAGACTTGAAACTAATAGAGTGCAAAATGTTAGCACTATAGGTTTCACTTTATAATCACGATTGTTGCTGAAAGTTTGAAAACTTACAAAAAAGGTTAAAAATTACTTAACTTTTTTCCATTTCCAGGCGATCTTATATAAACTGATCAGACTTTGTAGATGAATTCTACATCTTCTTTGTTGTTGTGCAGACTTTCAACAGTTACGTACAGGATCGTCAAATACTGATGACAAAATTTTTGAGTTTTTCGTGCGAGTATTACTAATTTTGTAATAGGGATTTATACATAATTGATACACGGAATATAGATTTTGAAATCGGGATTGATACCTTTTGTAATTATACAGTAGATAGTTTCAAATAACTTAAAAATGCTTCAAATTACTTGAACTATTCGAGTAAATCATATATTAAAACATTGCTTCTTTTTCAATGTTTATTAAAAAATAGAACAAGCATTCTGTATTGTTCTAATGTTTTATTAAATCGAAAATAACAAATTTAGCTACTAATTTTAATAAAACAAAAAATTCTTCGAAACATCAAAACTATATCAATACTGCTTGGGATCGCTTCACTTACCAGACAGGCTTAAATCGTCCCACTGAAATAATCTTTCAAAAATAATATGTAATCAAAATTTAAGTGTAATTTCTCTTGCGTTTTTATAAATCTATTGTTTCTTCATATCATTTAATTTTTTGATAGTTAAATCAATAAGCTTAGAGTATCATCTAAACAAATAAAATTTTACTTCTCCCAAATTCTATCTACGAATTATTTGAAATGAAAATTTCTGTTTAATAAGGTACATTTATTTCGAAATTACAAAAAACAAATTCTGAATTATTCTAGACAAAACTGTTCAGAGATTCTTAAAATAAAATATACATTTACTAGTTCCAAGCCATAATAAATTTTTTTCTACTGAAAACAAACAACAAACTTCTTAAGAAAACAAATAAATAATCTGGGTAAGTTACACCTAGTTCGGGCTGGTAGTTTGATCGTGATACGCTTAGAGTTTAGCATGAATCAAGAATATATGTACTTTATGGAGTCTTATATGATTTTTTCATGATGTTATATATGTAACTTAATACACCCCCTATCAAAACTAAAGGTGGTGGAGTGTATAAAAACGGAATTTTGTTTAATATAGTTGTCCAACAATTCATAATCATAAAATAAAATCTACCAGAAGGTTATAAAAATGTATATTTTAACGTGTTCAATATATATTTTATTTATTCATGGAAGCTATCAATTATAACGATCAATTATAATAAGATATACTAAGCCGTTTTTAATAAAATATTGTATTTATATTCATACAACTTAAAAAAATAATGCATAAAATAAACACCTTTAATTAAAAGCTTTTATTTTTTCAGTTTTTGAAATCCATTAATTTTTGCAAATTTCTAGCTAATGAAAAAAAATCTGGCAATATTTGTTTAAAAAAAAAAAGCAAAAAGTGCTCCTTCACAAAAGCGTGTGTTTATAACGAATAGAAGTTTTTTGTTTATTTTCCGAGAAAAACGATTTTTTACTACGATAATTTTTTGTTTAAAGATTATGTTATTTTCAGCTGATTTTCCAAAATTGTTGAAGTTTGAGGTAAAAAGGAAAATATATTAATATTTTTTTCAGTTTTTAAGATTATATTCGACATATAGATGCACTTATTCATAATCAAAAAAGAAACGCTACCAAATTTTTATAGAAGTAGATAAAATGCTCTTTTACAAAGGAGTTTGCAGCTTAAGGCATTAGTATTTTTATTTATTTTCAGAAATGGGAAAACCTTATTGTTAGGAAAGCGAAAAAAACTATATTTTTCTTAATTTTTAAAATATAATAACTTATTAAAAAAAAAGAAAAAAAACTTGTTTTATAAAAGCACTGTTTTCCCTAGTACTGCTTCTATTCTTTTTATTTTGTGTTGGTTGTTTAAAATACGCAAGCATAGAGATAATATAAATTGGAAAACATGCTATTTTTATTTTCTTTATTTTAAAAGTTTATTAATTTATTACAAAAAACGACAGAATATTTTACAAAATATATATATATATATATATATACATATTTATATATATATATATATATATATATATATATATTTATATATATATATATATATATATATATATATATATACATATACATATATATATATATATATATATATATATATATTTATATATATATATATATATATATATATATACATATACATATATATATATATATATATATACATACATACATACATATATATATATATATATATTTATATATATATATATATATATATATATATATATATATATTTATATATATATATATATATATATATATATACATATATATATATATATATATATATACATACATATACATACATCATATACAACTGACTCTACTTAAAACATACCATATAATGAGAATATTAATTATTCCATATCTAAATAATTATTAGAGCAAAATTAAAAAAAATTTTGAAAATAGCACCGTCAGGCCTAGGAGGAAGGATAATCCCATACAAAGAAAATTTAAGTTAATACATATCTAATGAACCATTATAGTAAAAGGATTAACATATTATGGGAATAACTTTCTGCAATTGGAATAAAAATTTAAGTTAATACATATCTAATAAACCATTATAGTAAAAGGGTTAACATTTTATGGGGATAACTTTCTGCAATTGGAATAAAAATAGGAGAGGTCGGTCTAGGCGGATATTAACCCAAAACAGAATATTAGTGAAACAGCGAAGCGCACTGGGTAAAACCTAGTGGTATATAAAACATAAAATTCAAATTTAATATTCATACTCTAACAAGTTGTTGTGATGCTACAAGTATGTGAAATTATAAATGTCATTTAAATATGAGTATGATTTATTTTTTTTTTTTTTTTCTCTTCCTTGCATACTTCTAGTCGTAATCCTATACCAGAATAACTCAGTAAAGACCATAAATCTCTGAAGACAAGACCATGAAACAAAACAAAAAAATAAATATACACAATATATAATTTATAATTTTGGTGCTTATAAATAAATAAAAAAAAAAAACAAAAACATAGAAAGGATCCCAGCAAAAATTTTTTAGGTACAGCTAAGCAATAAAAAATATCATGACTTCCTGTAATACATCATTGATGCGCATTCGAATATACTATAAATATAAGCAAGAAATTTCAACTAAGCTCATACTGTTTTCACCAAATTACAACCTGTATCCTCTCTCGCTTACGGGATACAGGATTGTAAGTGAATGATTTTTCTTCTTCCGAATTTTATCTACGAACTGTTTGAAACAAAAATGTCTGTTCAGTTGGATGACACAATAACTTTATCAGTTTATTAGAAAAAGAATTAATAAACTTAAACTCATATAAAACAAGTAAGAAAGATATCGTCGGTCAAGCCCGACTACATGATACCCTCCCCAATGTGTATGTGTAGACCGATAATTATACTAAGTGTAAAATAAATAAATAATATACGAATATGGAATAATACGTTAATATGAATTTATATAAATTTATGCACTTTAGTTTGATTCCTGAAAGTTGGCTTATATGAGAGCTATGGTCACAAAATTCGTCACAATGTGGAATAATAACTTGATACTCACATTTGTGTGTGATTTGTGCACGTTAAAGTGATTTTCGAAAGAAGGTTTATATGAAAGCTATAGTCAACTGTGGATCTATCTTCGTAAAATTTGTCACAAAGATTCATACTTACACAAAAATTCCTTACACCGTATTTCAATAGAATATTGCTGTATTTAAGGCATTTACGATCGTTAGACCCCTATTCCGGGAGGACACTTGTATAAGAGTTATGTGAAATAATGGACTGAGCATAATCGATTTCAATAGGAAAAATTATAGTGATAGCTTCTGATGACTACTAAATTTATATACATATGTTTGTATTTAGACATATGCTTATACAAAAAACAACAATACTAACTTATGTGTGTCCAAACATACATAAAAGATACATATATCATAGAAAATAACCAGAAGTCCAACTTGCTTCAAAAGAACGTAACTCAGATGTCAAAAAAAAAAAAACCGAACTCCTTGTATCAAGATATCAGAAGGTTTACGAGTACATGCATAGACAGGTCGAATGGTGTACTTCACTGTGGGGGTTTCGAAGATTTTTCTATACGCTAAAAATATCAGCACAAACGCGTAACACCCCAACTACCTATGGTGGTATAGGGTGTAAATTAAAACTGTGAGAAAAAGTTATATTTTTTGGAAATAAACATTTATAATAAAAAAAATAAATAAAATTATTTATTAAAACACTAAAGCCATAGATTAATAAGTAGATATTCATGTGAGAGAAAAAAATCTGATTCAATTGTCAAAAACTTAATTCATGCAACAACAAAATATATGTAGTCACATATATTTTATTTTTGTGTTTTGAAAAAAAGATTTGTAAGTTTTTATTTCTTTTTTTTTTTTTTTTTTTTAATTTAATTCGAAGTCTCACACATAAACTTCTAGTTCTAGTCTGTGATTAAAGCTTTCAATATATTTTAATTTTTTTTTTTTTTTTTTGTAAAATACAAAATATGTCATAGTTTTGTAACGTATTTTTTGTTTTATTTTACTTTTTTTACTCTCAGTTTGGCTCGTTTTATTGAAATTTTGTGTTTATTTTTCTTGTACTATGAGGAAAGATAAAAAAATTTGGGCTTTATGATTAACACAAAATTTATGTATAATGTAGATTTAACAATTAACGACTACCAAATATAAAGGCAATTTTGATTAACTATATTTTTTGATTAACTATATTTTTTCTATAGATTTAATAAATTTCTGATTTTTCTTACTTTATAAAATAATTGAAATAAATTATAACAAAAAAATGTTTTTACTACTGTTTTCTTATATTAAAAAAAAGGATCTCAAAAAGATGCACATAAAAAAGGCGTGAATGAAGCCAATAGTTAGTGCAGCAAAGAGACCTACCAAGAGAGACTCACGAGAAAATATCATGCCTTGGAAGGTAAAGTTAATCTAACTTTGCCTTAAAAATATTCATCTAGGCATTCAGAAGTTTTTGCTGGAATATCACATATGTTTATAAGGGAACCTTACGCATGGATAAAAATTAAGTATAACATTTGTTACAAATATACTAATAGACCATCTACAAAGGAATAATATTGTAAAGGAAAACATATTCAGCGTAGACTAGTAAATTCCTTTAATGAACAATTGAAAAGAAACAGAAGAGAAAGCAACAATTTTAAATACCTAATGAATTTTATTGTATGGAACTTTTCGCAATATTTTTGGAAGAGTTGTGAACTTTTTCTTTACTATAAGGATGAAAATTTCTCTTTTACTTATTTATCTTTTCTATTAAAAATAGGGTATCCGTAAATTGCAACTACATACATATCATGAATTCCACGAAGGAACACATAAAAAATTATACGTAATATTTAAGCTCATGTCTATAAATTTTCTTCATATTCAATAAATATGTTATTTGTGAACCTAATAAAATTTATACAAGTTTTATAAAAAAAAATAAAATCAAAAAACGTGTTTTTTTCGCGGTTTAAAATTACATATTAAATTAATTTACAATATCATTAATATCTAATTCTATATATGACGTAACATATTTGTTGTAAGACATATTGGCACTATTCTAGGCAAGTAAATTACATTCACATAGTTTAGATTTTATATAATTTTTACTAAAGCTATCAGCTATTTTTTAAGTTCACATTTTCATGGAAAATTAAAAAAAAAAAATTTATTTCAAATAGTTCTTCTATATTTTAAACAAACTTCTATATATTTATTCAGGGGGTAAAAGTTTGTGCCATTTAGTATGCATATAATATCATTTAATCGTAGTGTGGTTTTTTAAATATATATTATTCGAAATTCATTGTATATTGGGCAAACACCAATGAAATAAAATGTATTTTCCATAATATCTAAATTACAAATTGTACAAATACCAACAGTGTTATTTCTAAAACATATAGCATTCAAGTCTTATAATCCACCTCTAGCTCTTATTAAACTGACTGAATGCGGAGAAAAGTATTAAGTATAAAACGATGAAACATTGTAATCTAGATTTGTATATAGATCAAGAAATTGTTAACCAGTAGCACATTGTATATAACTATTACTTCCTTTAATTTTTTTTTTTTTTTTGATCTATTATAGGCTTCCACTCTCTGAATAGTGGTAATATTGAGTAATCAGCGGTAAAGATATTCCCAACCATTAGCCCAGTATATGTTCTGTTCTATAATATTTAATACTAAAATGCGAGGTAACGTGTGAGGATTCATATCGAATATTTTATTGATGTAGCAGAGGCGAAGTCTTAAAGTAGATAAGTATAGTGACTCAAGCTTTGTCTCTAAATACAGCATGTAATTAGGTTTCGTGTTTGGTAGATATAGCATGTTTTTTATAAAAAATCTAAATAGTTTTTCAACCTCATCATATTTTGTATATCTCCATACTTGAGGAGCAGCATATAACATAATTAACCTGGATGCTTCTTGAAATATTTTTAGTTTATTATTCTCTGATATCTGCGGACCAAAAACCCACTTTCAGTTTGAGGAAATTCTTGTACATACACGAAATATATTATTTATATATATATATATATATATATATATATATATATATAAATATATATATATATATATATATATATATAATTTGGTATTAGAAGAGAAATTAATTGTCTTCCTAATGACTCTTCACCACAAAGACCAAGATTCCGAGCTTCAGATTACCACGGTTAGAAAACTGTGAACTCACCTTGTCTGACAATGCAAAATACTTGGGCATTATTTTGGACTCCAAGCTTTCATGGAAGCTGAACATTCAACATAGGGTTAGTAAGGCTACGGTAGCTTTCAATGTGAAATAGGGTTTGAGTCCAAAATTGACAAAATGGCTATACACTGCAATAGTACGGCCCATTCTTGTATATGGATCTCTTGTGCGGTGGACCGCTACTAGTAAGAGATATGTGGTGGATCAACTTTACAGGATACAAAGATCCGCTTCCATTGGCATTGCAGGTGCATTACGTTCTAGTGCATCAGAAGCTCTGAACACTATATTGTACCTAACACCTATAGACCTATACATAATTTAATCATCAGTTAATAGTGCGATAAGATTATCTGCAACGAAAAGCTGGAGATCAAGAACGTATGGGCACGCGAGGATATTAAGTTTAATACCCCCGCAATTCAATCAATTTACCGACTATATGATTCCCCAGATGGACTTTGGAAATACTATTAAAGTCCTATTCCCCACCAGGAATGAATGGAGAAGGGGTAATCTTCTTGAACAATATGGAACTAGGATATACACTAACGGCTCAAAGATGAACTGCGGTGTCGGCTCTGGTGTCTTCTCTAATGATCTTGAAATTAGACACTCATGTAGACTCCCTGACGAGGCAAGCGTATTCCAAGCGGAAATACTAGCGGTCAGGGAAGCGTGTAAACTAATTCGCGATAGAAATATTCAAGGGAATATTGGTTTATTTGTCGACAGTTTTCGCTCAAATCACCGAAAACTACCTCTATTCTAGTCAGACAGTGTAAAGAGGAACTGCTTGGACTAAGTCGACTGTATGACATTACTATAGTCTGGGTTCCTGCGCATAGGGACTACTATGGTAATGAACAAACAGACGAATTAGCCCGGGTAGGCTCTGCTATGAATGCGTCCTTATCGGTTTCTGTCGCAATGCCGTTAGGAACAGTCAAACGCAGAATCCAAAAACACTTTCTAGAAAAGGCAAAAAATAGATGGCGAAATCTGGAAAAATGTAGAGTCGCGGAAGAAACGTGGCCTACCTACAACGAAAAACGCTCAATGCAACTCATTGGCTACAAATGCAAAGACATCTCGAGACTAATAGCATTGTTTACAGGTCACTGGACGATCGGAAAACATGCAAGCAGACTTGGTCTCCCTTACAATGAATATTGTCGTAGTTGTGGCAATCGCGCGAAGGAGGAGACAGTTTTTCATCTTCTATGTGAATGCCCAGCCTTGAACGCAAGCAGACATAAATTTTTGGGAGGGCACCAATTAGACAACCTCTGTGAGATATCTGACACTAGACTCAGTGACATCATTAAATATCTCAATGCTACAGGCTGGATCTAATTAATTTATGTTCTCATTGTTCTTCCCTACATTTCTATCTCATTACAGACTCAATTACAACTCATTCACCTGGCGAGTAGTGTGGTTCCATCAAAACGGACTCTAACGAGTCTAATTGATTGCCCGTAAGGTTACGGGCTACCACGTAAACCAGCCCATGACTTTTATATCAATGAAATTGGACCTAACCTTCAAAAGATATGTATAACAAAAATTATATAAAATGTGAAATATTTTCATTTTTTACGAAATTAAAAACGTGAATTGCAAGTTTTTTAAAATTTCACAAAAAGTCTTACCAAGTATAAACCTAATCTCATCAATCTCATTAGTGTTAAATACTAGTTTGTTTCTTAAAGATTGATTAACTATTAATAAATTCCAAAAAATACTACACCTTTTCATCTACGTTATTCGTATAATAGAAGAAATATGCCAAAGTTTTTGTTGCCGCTTTCCTATCTGATTTATTGGTAGACTGATCTCAGATTAAAGAACGTGCAATTTAGCTTACTGTTGTCGATTTTGCGATTTATAAAAAACTAAACTACTAAGCATACTTTATCTCTACGCTATAGTCCTCAGCCGCAGAGTGACATTCATAGTTTTTAAATACGTTACACCTAAGTCACTTAAAAATATCCTTTTGAGATTAGAACAAAAAAGAGATCATTTTTCTGCGAAAATTTGATGACCATAAATCCGAAATTAATTTACACCACTTTTAAAATAACCACGTAATACCAGATGCGACTATCTATTCCCCTAATAATGTCATTGTCGTTAAGAAACTTTTTATTGAACAAACCAAGAAAAAAAGATTAATGGCTGATTATTAAGATAAATGTCACACTTGTGTATAGATTTGTTACACTTAACATATGAAAATTGTCACTTGTGACTTTCGGTGATTAGCGAAATGCCGTCAAAGGTGGGAAGAGACATCAAAAAAGATTGAAAAAGAAAAAAGTTAACCGAAGATAAAGTGACAATTTATTACATTCAATAAAATTTTACCAGGAAAAGCAAACATGTGAAAAATCATTGTACTATTTGGCAACTCAAATAAATTTGAGATCAGTTGTTATAGAAAATAAATGTAAAAGAAGAAAACTAAATTAAAAGTTTTGTTGAATAAATTTTCTTAAAATGAAAACAAAAAAAAAAAAAAAAACTCTAATTGAAAGTACAAATAGAAGTATTCAAAGCTTAAAGTACATAAAAATGTTAAATTTTTTATATACCCAGCAAAAACTTTACTTTTCTAGTAAGTTAGCAAGTAATATTAGGGAAAAATAAAAACTAGTTACTTTTTTCTTGAACAACTATTAATTTTTATTCGCGTTGCACAGTTGTCCCAAAATTGGGGATATCTAAATAAAATTTTATATGATCATAGTTGGGATGTTTTCCCTAGCGGATCACGAGGGTAGACCTCCTAAGTTGGTCACTTCAAGTAGGTAATTAAAAAAAAAAAAATCGCCAAAAAAATGTTTTTGACGTGAAATGGTATCTGTAACTTATTTTCCTTATTTGTTATTAAGTAATACGAATGATTTACGATAAAGATTTTTACAATTATTTTGTATTCTCCTTTAAAAAAAAAGTTCAACAATAAACTATAAACTAATTAACCTTAAACACAAGGCACGGTGTAAAGTGTGATCTGGTGACTGCCCCTGTAAAGTATTTCTAAAAAATAAAAAACAAACAGAAGGCACAAATCAAAAATAATAACAACATTGTTCGCTGCTACTTAATAAGTGGCTAAACAATAAAAAAAATCATACATTGCTGATTTACTACCTAAACTTTTAGCTTTAAGCATAAAAACAATAATAATTGAAAAAGATTTCATACAAAATCTGTCTAACCGACTAAAAGTTATACTAAGTTATACTTGGAAACTGTTGCCAAAAGCGCCGCCGATTTTACTTTACATGCACTTGTCTTAAGATTTATTTTGAAACCATTATAAAAATTCTATGATCTGGAACAAAAAAATATATATTTTTTAAGTTGATGAATATTACCACCTTTTTGGAAAATAACCACAAAAATATGATTTTTTAATTTCAGTTTTATATATTTTTAATCGGATAGATATATTTGTATGATTCTTACAGCAATATTATTTAGAATTTTTTAAAATATCTAGTGGATATTTAAAAATGTTTGGGTCCCAAAGTAAGGCTCCCAAGTTAAAAAACTAAAAAAAAAATCTAGACCAAAAATGAAGGTAAAATTACTTTCGACCTAAATATCACTTAAACTAAAGGAAATACTACACTTTTAATACATTTATGCATGTTTTTGTAGAGATTCATATAAAACTTTTTTAAATTCCAATGAATTTTTTGCGATTTAAAAAAAAAATTGCGTAATCGAGGTTAAAAATTTTAGAGGTTACCCCGTCTACCCAAGTGACACGCTAGGGACCTGTGCTCTCTCTAGTCAACTCAAAGACATCTCAGCTTCGACCAAGTGAAATTTGGTTCAGATATCTAAAACGGTTGGGACCACTATGCTTTGTCAAAAAATTTACGACTCTAGCTTATAAAATAACCGAAAGTAATTCCAAATATAACAACAAATAAATTTTTCCATCATTTCACTAGAGACTACTGTTAATGTAGTTTAAAGTAGGTAAAGAATCATGACACCTCGTTACTAAGTAACTACACAAATATGTAGATGCCATTAATGAAAAGCAAAATTTTTTTGGCTGGGTAGTATTTATAAATGCAACATACTGATACGTTATTTATATATGCATTGTATTGTAATTGGTGATTGGTATAAATACTTATTTCAGACAATCATACAACTACAACTGCAATTCTTAATAAAAAAACATCAAATTAATTATAAAAATGACGCTAATATGTATTTATTTCATGTAACATTTATTTTTATCACTGAAATAAAAATAAACAAGAATTAATCGTAATGTAAACTGAAAAACTGCAATAAACGCAATTAATATATGATTGTTACTAACCACGTTTTTAAATGATGATATAGGAATCAAAAGATTAAATCAATATTTGACATTAAATTAAACTTTACTGTGGTAAATAAAATAATTGTTTTCAATTGATTTAAATACTTTTTATATAAAAGTATATAGAGAAATGTTAAACGTGATAATTTTTCCATAATTATCATTCAAACAAGCATTTAAAAAAAATAATTACAGTTTACACTTAAAAAGTTTCAAAATAATTCACAATTCTCTTTACATAAAAAGCAAAAATTAATTTAAACCTGAAAATAAAAAAAAAAACAAAAAATCAGTAAATAAACGTTTAAATCAAAAAGGTTCAGGATGTAAGAAGATTTATGATATTCCGTACTAAAATTAAATTTTTTGTATAAAAAATCAAAAATATTTTAAATCATTTATATCTCGGTAAATAAGCGTTTAAATTGAAAAAGGGCTTCGATCTTAATAAAAATCGATATTTTGTATGGAAAATGTGATAATTTTTTAGTCCAAAATATCAGTCTACGATTGCTCCAGTATTTGCTATGAGTTAAATTTAAAAATTACTCCAAAAATAGCATAATGTGTGTATTAGGCTTTTTTAAGTACATCAGTGCTAAAAGTTTCCAACACACTCTCAAAAATTTTGAATTATGCTCAAATACTGTTTTTCGGTATTCATGTATCACTCTGTTATTATTCTGCCGATATTTTTATAACCTACACCACCATAGGTATTTGCAGGCACAAATAATTATTTTAATATAAGGACGAAGCCTATTGAAATTAGTTATTATCGGTCCACTATTTCAGGTAGCCCTCACAAAAATGTACTCTCGTATTAAAGGTTTTTCGCTCATAAATGCCTCAAATATATTTCATATAAGTATAAATATGTATACCAAATTTCATGACAGATCGGTCCATAATTATTATTCTGTTGATATTTATATAACCTACACCCCCACAGGTGGTTGCAGGCACAAATAATTATTTTAATATAATGACGAAGCCTATTGAAATTGGTTATTATCGGTCCACTATTTAGTTAACCCCCATAGAAATGTCCTCCCGTAATAAAGGTGTTTCGCTCATAAATGCCTCAAATATATTTCATATAAGTATAATCATGTTTACCAAATTTCATGAAGATCGGTCCATAATTGATTATAGCTCCCATATAAACTCCTCTACTGAAAATCACGTTAAAATCCCATAGAATTGTTAGTATGAATTTAATATTTGACACATATAAGTTTTATATAAGTAGAACTCTAAGTATCAAATTTTGTAGATCCATAATTGACCATAGGTCCCATAAAAGTCCCTTTTCCGAGAATCACCGATAAGTATATAAATTCAATGTAAATATTAATATCAACACATTGTAATGTATATGTATGTTTAATGGAAAAATGTATAAAAGTTTGAGTTAAAAGGAAGTTCTTACAATTAACATTATAATATCGGTATTCTACAAAAATTATTACATTAATGGGCTTAAGCCTGCATAAAGAAAATTAAAAATTATTGAAAAATACACTACATTTAACAATTGGACACCGGTCCATATAACATTCCGTCAATAAATTTTAATGCACATACGACATAATGTAGGGTATTGAGTGGTCGGTCTTGGCGGACTATATCTTTCTTAATTATTTTTTTTTTAACTATTTTGGAAAGTAGAATAATCAGAATTTTCAAAAGTCTAAATTTATTTATGTCTTAAACAATATTGAAAATAAAAAAACATAGATGAATTGCACCTAATTTAAATTATTTCTAAAATTCCGCAGAAAACTATATATTAATTTTCAAACTTGCTCAAGCTTAACCTTCTTTAGAAAATATTTAACAACATTTTGAGTCTTTAAAGGATTGCAAAGAGAGATATTTAGCTCGTTTTATTCTAAACAAAATATTATTTAAAACTTATATCGACAATTCCATGAAATAACGTTCAAAAATTTACCGAGTGCCTTTCGGTTTTTATAATATTTTGCAGGAAAATATTCTGCGCATATCTGCATTGATTTTAGCATTCAGTTTCGCGAAATTCCGAAAACTCGCTATTTTATTTTGGTATTTTACTTTCTAAAAAAACTAGAAATTTCAAATGTATATGGGTCATTATCAAAAATTTTTAACATGGCTGAAACTGACTTTAATCCTTAATAAATTGTACAATAATACTATCTTAAACAAACGGCTAGTCACAAGACTAGAAACCAATACGGTGCAAAATGTTAGCACTATATGTTTCATTTTATAATCACGATTGGTATTCAATTCTTATATATATTCTTATATATACTAATCGGACTTGGTATATATATATCCATGCATCTACCTATCTATCTGTCTATATAAACGATTTTCTTGTAATTTTCACAGTATCATCTTGTGAACCCCAAAATTTAAATAGGATATTTTATTTTTCTGTAAGAACAGGAGCTTTATAATACCCATATAAAGCAAATATACATTTTCTCATAATGTAAGAACTATTTCCACAAAAGTCTTTAAATTTAGAGAAAATAACTTTCCTAACATACATTTAAATTGAATTTAAAATAGAAAGGGTCGGACCAGGGGTTATAGTAATCCCCATATAAATAAAATACTAATTATTGAATAACTAAAATACTGTTACAGTAGAAGTCTTAAAATACTTTTCCCATTAACCTGGGATCAGGCGAAATATATCAAAACTATTATTATTAAGAATAGCATCCTCATAAACCTCTGTAATATAAAATGCAAAAGGGACGGGTAGGAACAGGGTGAAAGGTACCTCCTATACAAAGCGAATATGCTTAATGGCATATCTAAAGAATTACTGTAATAAGAGCACTCAAAATTTTTGCGAATTACTTTCCTACCATATTGCATAGATGAAATGAAAATAGGACAGATAGGGCAGGGGGAGTCGTAGCCCCCATAAACAGTAAATATTAATTTTTGCGTAGTAAAAATAATAATTTAGTGAACGTCTTAAAAAGTTGTGGAACAAATTTTCATATAAAATTTTTAATAGGGTAAGGCCAAGGGTACTAGCTCCCATATAAAGTAAATATTAGTTTTTGCATCAGAAGGGACAGCATAGCGTACCGAGAAAAGTTAGTCTAATATATATATTATAAAAATGAGATTTTAGTTTGTTTATTTGTTTGTGTATCAATCACGTCTAAACGGCTGAATTGGTTTTCACGAAATTTGACACACATATATTACAGCTGCTGTAGGGGGTTATAGGTTGTGTTAGAATTCGATTTCATGTCATGCCTACATTTTAATAAAAAAAAGTTATTGTTTTAATTCTACAGGTTATTAATGAAGCTATTCACATTAAACTTAACTCACGGATAGTACACTGGAGAATGTTATATATATTCACATTTTTAATTTTTCAAATTGTTGAACCGATTTACTAAGGTATTAATGGAAGCAGGACGAGTGGTATCCATCATACTAAGTAAATATTTATTATGGAATATCGAAGGAACTATTATATCGCAGTGATGAAATGAAAATATGACGGACAGGTCCAAGGGTAGGTAGACCCCATACAAAGGAAATATTGATTTTTGCATATCTGAGGAAATTTAATTTTTGTATCGAATTTTCATATAAATTTTAATTTTTGATTGTCAAAGGAATTTTCAATAAAGCTTCACTTTTTTAATTTTTTTAATATAAATCAAATTTCAAACAGCGCGGATAGATCCAGGTGGAATAGTAGCCCCCATATAAAATAAATATCGCATCAGAAGAGGTAGCGAAGTACAGCACAAAAAGCTAGCATTCTATAATGCTAGCAACAAGTTAAATATAAAAAGCAAAAACAATAACATTATAAATCAGAGAAATAAAACAGAGAATATGAAATAAAAATATCGACGTTATATTCTGGCTATAAAGGAATTTAGTGGTCTAAAAATCAGACACGTTTAAAATTAGAAAAATCAGCTTAAAGAAAAGTTGTTTTCTTACTTGCCAATAAAGTGTTGATACGATTTTGATATACAGAATCAACAACAGTGAAATACGAGTAACTTCTAAAATTCTTTAACCCGTTTTGAGTTTCTGCATCTCATTTCAGTTTTTATTTATTAAATGTATGACAAAAATGTTCTAAGTTTTAAGAAGAGGTTTAAATTAATTAAAAATCTTTTAGTAATATTAATGTAATTCATTTCGTTACATAAATTATTTAGTTATTGCCCAAGATTGTTATAATAAATAATTACATCGTTTTTTGTAATATTTCCAGGACATGAAAGTTACAAGAAAATATTTAGTTCTGTATAGTTATTTGAAATGAAATGTTTAATATTATCATATGGTGTTTAGAAGCTCAAAATTCGTAAACTTTAATGAAATTTTAAAAGTTAAACGAATAATAAATTTACTAAGTAAATTAAATTTTACAATATCCTTTTACGGTTGTAAATCTATTTCGTACGTAATTTGTTAATAATAAACTAAAAACTGTCATTTCAAAATAGCTTTCTATGACATTTAAGAAAACGTGCCCTTATTATACTTCAACTTATAATTAATAAAAATTGTGTGTCAAATCTTTCAGAAACTTATTAAACCCTATATTTAATACACAAAAAAACAAACAGAAGATGTAAAGCAAAAATATGAAAATCATATATATTAAATTTAACACAAGTTGCAATGCTTACTTGCATTTACAGTTCAATGAATTTATGAACAAAATTAATTGAATTGAAAACTACCAGGACTAAATATTATTAACTTTTGTTTGCAATATTTCATGCAGATTGAGAGAAATAAGTTGCTCAAAATAGCATTACAATGGCAAACTTAAAAACAAACAGACATAGAAAAGTTTTTAAACTTTAAGGCTAAAAATAACCAAGGATAATATTATATACCATCATACTACCATCACAAACAGTTGATGACAGTGGTTAAAAAATGCTTATTCTTTTTTATTTTTGGAAAACATACACAACCGCATAGAATCCAGTTACCTGTGTTTGTAAAATAAAAATATAAAAAAGACCCGCAGACACACACTGCAGTCTGAGTTACAAAATATATCACAATTTCATGTTGCAGGTTCAAATATTTTCATAATTTATCATGTCTGAATAGCAGTACGAGTCAACGTTGCTGCGGTATTGCTGCGAAATTAAAAAGTCAATAATAATTAAGGTATATAAATGTAAAATATACAGGGTGTTTTATTAATATTTTTTTCTTTTTAATGTTGTAAATTAAACAATTAGAAAATATTTATGACTTCAAAATTATTGAGAAACTGTATTTTTGATAATTTTTTTTTATTTCATTTGGAAACCTATTTTTTTTTTTGGATTTTGCTGCTTATCTAACATTTTTTTTAAAATTTATATTTCGTTAAATTTTCTTTTTTTTATTTTCTTTTCGATATATCAGCAATCTTTTTTTTACTTTTAAGAAACCAACCATAAACCACAAATACATTCTTGAATTATATACATATATTTTTTTCTACTTAACTGCATATTGATTTATGCTGGCAATACTTTTGGAAGGAATTTTATTATTAAAATTATATAAATTGGGCGTTCATTCCCGAATGTTATCTTGGTTTCGTTATTACTTGTCGGATAGCCAATCCTTAGTTTCTCTTGATGGTGTTTGTTCTACATCATTTATTCCTACTTCTGGTATTCCACAAGGCAGTGTTTTGAGTCCTGTATTATTTAAGATATTTATTAATAACATTGACCTATGTTTCAGAAAGTCTCATTATTTTTTATATACTGATGATTTAAACATTTTTTAAACAATCTCTAACGCCAATGACGTCTTTAATCTCTAGGAGGATTTAGATAGGGTGAGTTCTTGGTCAGTCCGCAATGGTTTACCTTTTAATTTAAACAAACGTTTTTCTATGACTTATCATAGATGTTTTAACACTGTTATATCGCGATATAGAATGCATCAACATTGACTGTCATCCGTGGATGAAATTTTAGATTTAGTGGTATTATTTGATAAAAAATGATCATTTAATAATTACTTAAATTATATTATACCTAAAGCTTATTCAATGTTAAGCTTTTTATGCCGTAATTCTAATAATTTTGATCATTACATAAAAAAAGTTCTATAGACACCCTTTGTGAGATATATATTACAATATGCTTCATTTATATTTACACACAAATAGAATTGAAAAGCTTCAAGTAAAATTTTTAAATTTTTCATTTGTAAACTCCCAAATTTCGATTCCTACGTACCCTGATAGGTGCGCCTTGATTCCTATGAAAACTTTAGAAACAAGACGTAAAAAAATAAATAAAAACAACAAAAATTCAAAACTTAGAATTATTCCATGTGGCAGCGACAAGTACTCAAAATTAAAAAATAAAAAAAAGTATTTTAAAATAAAATTTTTTGTTTTCTTTTAATTGATGTAATCGTGGCTTTTGGCACATGCGTCAAATTCTTCTAATGTAAGCTATTAACAATTGTAGAAAAAGTCTAACTTAAATATAATCAGTGTGCTACTGACCAGTGTAGAATTATATTGTAGACAAGTCGGGAAACCTAAAGAGTATTCAAAATCACATTTGAAAATTTAAAAATATTATGACGCATTAAAATATTAATTTGCGAAAAATATACAAAACATAAAAACGATCTAAGATTTTGCGTACTTTATTTTACCATTTTTCCGCATTATGAGAGAATTAAAATTCATAATAAATACATCAGTTTTCACTTTGAGTTAAGCAAAAAATTATTGCATTAAACTAATTCATGAGTTGAGATCCCGCTGTCTTTAATTTATCATAAATCTTCGAGGCACATCGAAGACGCTAATTGAAATAGGTGAAGAGTTAAACCAATCTGTAGCTGTTATTAAAACTTATATCAAAATCAAGCGCCGCACAGTGTGCAATCCAAAAAATTATTAAAATTCTCATATTCCGTTTCTTTTTTAATAAAAAAAATAAAACTTAAAATACAAGAAACAAACCCTATATTTAAAAATATTTGCTGTTGCATATCAATTATATGAAGCATATTTATTGAGTATTTAGGTACGTATAAGTAACATTAAATATCAAATATTAAGTACACGTCCAATATGCATATTAGATATGAAACTATTAAGGAATTAAAAAACCGTGTTGCCAGGAGGTAAGAGAAAATGAGATAAATTGAAGATAAAAAGGTAAAAAAAAACTGCTCTAAAAAATAAGGTCAGAAAAAAGTTAAAATTTTCGCAGAAAATTTAATAATGAATTTCAATTACGAAATTACTTATATTAATTAAATTTTTATTTGATTTTGCTCCAGTTACCAAAATAATAATAATAATAATAATTATAGTAAAAATCTAAAAATAATTGACATTTGGTTCAAAATATAATTAATATTTTTTACCAAATCCAATTTATAATTGGAATTGTAATTTACATAAAATAAAATTTTTATTAGTCTGATTTCAAAATTAATTAAATCTATTCCACAAAAAATGCTTCTTCCAATAAAAATACCTGAATTTTAAAAAGATGCTTCATTGCATTATTACAAATACTTACCTAACATTAAATTTGTTTTACAAAAAATTTCGTAATCTATAATGCAATAAGTGTAATATAATGTAATTTAAATCGTTGCTGTAATGAGCGTGTATTGCATTTTTTTACACACAGGTATATTATAGAAATCGATTTGAAAAAAAAAATATGAAAACGAAAAGATGTTTAAAGTTTTTATTATATTCGTTATTATTAGAGTTTTAACCATATTTGATCAAATTTTATGACGTTTTATATTTATCGTTATTTGGTAATCAGATACTTTTTATGTTAAGTGGATAGCTATTACTAATTTCCGGAAAAGTTAATCAAAATACCTGTCATCTCTTGGACGTTCCGACAAGAGACCGAGGTAAATTTTAGAAACCAGAAAATTATACTTTAATTAAAATCTTAAGCAAAATGTTGTCTGAAAAAATGATCGAAAACAATATGCACTTACCTTCTATTTACAAATTCGTATAAAGAACAGATTAAAACAATAATAATCTCATCAAATATAAATAACTTCTATTTACCTAATAATTATATTTGTCATCTTAAAAAATCCTGAATTGAGAAACGTCATTCATAATTGATATAAAAATATATTTTTTATTTTAAAATATTTTTTCTTTACAAATTTTTCGGGCTTTCGTTTTTTTTTTTTTTTTTTTTTGTCAAAAAGTAAAAAAAATAAATTGAAAGGTTAATTGAAAGGTTACTTTAATAAATATTTTTTATTAATTTTTATTTTGAAATTAAATAAAAAATTAATAGAAAAATTTTATGGAATATTTTTTTAATTTAATTTAAAAACTTATTTTTTCTCGTTCCGATTTTTTTTTTTTTGATATTTTTTACAGATATTGTAATAAACTTATAAATAAAATATGGAACGGCTACCAGCAAAATTACCCAAATATATTTCGATTTTTTTTAACTATACATCCTTTTAAATAAAATTAAAAAAAATAATAATCGCTTTGGAATGAAGCGCTGCATTCGAAAATATTTGTTAAATATAAGTAATCTCTGTAATATGCAAAAATGCTGAAATGGATGAATATTTAAAAACAAAATTATTAATAACATTTTAGAAGCTATTTTCTTCATTGCTGAAATACTGATATTTTAGCCCTTTGAAAAATTTTAGAAATCAAAAAAGACTAGAAAAAAGATAGAAGCTAAACGTAAAATAAAAAAATGCTAGATTTGGCCTTAAAAAGGCTAAACCGGCACTGTTGAAAAGCTTAAAAGAATTCTAAACGAGATATTTTCTTAATTTCAAGAGTTTAATTTAGTAGAGCACTTAAAGTTAAATTTTAAACAAAAACAAAATCTTATATATATATTGATTATTTTCATAAAAACATTAAAAGCAAAAGCAAAACGGTAACCGAATATTAAATTCCACACTTGTACTTATACTTAATATTAAGATATTTTTTTCTATCAAAAACCACCTTCTTTAAATGTATAGTTTAGAAAAATGGTAAAAATAAAAACATACTCTTATAAAAAATAAAAATATTCATTTTCATACTTATACTCATATTCGTAAATACACACAGAAAAATATTTAGTTAGAAAACGGTAGAAAATATTTAAATTTGTTTAAGTATAGTAACATTTTATTATATTAATTAAAACTTTACTAATTAAACAGAATTTCTCTATTAATAACTTTAAGAAAGAAGTCATATTAAAAATATATTTTCAATAATTTTTAGGTTCTGTTTGGTTAAAAAAAATAATAACAAATTCGGTAGAACCAACAACAACTTAAAATAAATTAAATTAATAATATTCATATTTAGAATTAAAAACATAGTTTTTCTGCAAAAACAAAAAAAATTTAGTATTTCTAAATAATAGTAAATTGTGCTGATAAAATAATTCGTATAGATATTTTTAACATTTTAACAAAATACATAAAATATAAAGTATAATAAAAATTAACTAAACTTAAAGCCGAGATATTTAAAAATGTGCTACGGATATTTAATTTTATTTTGAGACAAATCGAAGTCTGTGATTAATAATGATAGTTCGAGATAAGCGGAGATTTTCAACCGGAATAGTCCCACTGTGTGCCATATATATGGTGAAAATTTAAATGTAATTAAAAAAATGGTAATAAATTTTGAAAAGTAAAATCCAACAAAAAGGTATTTCAAAATTCAATAATTTTGGGATGATAAGTATATGCCAGTAAATTCTCACTAAATATGCAATATGATGATAACGGTAAGAGGTAAGCGTAGGAGTTGATACATTAATTTTTGAAACAATTAATTTAAAAATTACTCCAAAATACCCCCACCAGTAAAAAGAAAAATAAGAACGGTTGACCTACAAAATGCAAGAAGAAAAACGAAGAGAATTAAGAAGCAGATAAAACCACCGAGCTTTTCTAAAGGAAAACGAGGAAAACGAATGAGTCAATACCAAGATAAGAAAGATGTGCTTCTTCTCTCAATATAAGACAAGTTCTATAAAGCAAAATTTTGTCAAAATTTAATATTTCAAACGGACATTTTTAGAACGAAGAAATACCGAATCATATTGCCAGATATGACGATGTGTTTCGATCAACAAAAAGGAGAACTTTTTTTTATAGATTGAAGTATACGAATATAAAGATTGTGAGTCCTAGATTACTGAACCGTTTTCCAGAATAGGTCTAACTAATGTAGTAAGTAGTTTCATCGTCACGTTAGGATTAGAGAATTCTTTTAACCACCGATTTATAAAACTTAAAACATCATATGCCTTATTCGCAGTCATTATTATATGATTACTGTAGTTGAGTTTTTTTTTTTAATCAAAATTTACTCCTAAATTAATGAAAAAATCAACCAAGTTCGATTTTATATCACTAATATAGTATTGTATATATATATATATATACATATATATATATATATATATATATATATATATATGTATATATATATATATATATATATTTAATTATTTAATTAATTGAACTAGCGTAATAGAAATATGTATACTATGAAGTTATGCATGTATACTATGAAGTATTACAAATATCGATATATATAGTTATTCGATCATGGGATAGTACTCACAACGGGAAAACTCAATTGGAAAAAAATTCGGTTACCACAAAGAGACAGTTTTCTCTGTGTAGCAATCAAAACAAACATCATATTGTCAGCGTTTTTTTTTTGCATGTTATTCTGTCACCTTCTTTCTGACGTGCTTAACTTCGTTTTCCAACATTAGACATTTTGTTGAATGGTCTGCTGACATAAAAGAATCCAGAAAAAAAACATGTTATTCGCATATCTTTTCATGTACATACACTTTTTTAAAACCTCTTCAATTCATATATTATATTCATAGAAGGGTTTTTTCTAAAATAGGATCACATCTACATAATATGTTTTGATAAAAATACTGTATTTAAACCAAAAGTCTAAAACTTAAAGATATTTTGTGAGGGCTGTTAAATATTTTATTTAAGGATTTATTGAAATTTGGTTCCTAAGTTTTATGCTATTATATTTTAATATTACATTTGTACGTATGAAATTTAGTAAATATGTATACTCTGTAGAAAAATGTCTGCAGTCTGCTTAGGAACTTTTTAATCAAATTGTGGTAATTCTGGGTTAACTTCTGATATATTGCATATTTTTTATAATTTTATTCATATGTACTTTAAAGTGCATTGATTTGTATGGAGACAAAAATGTTGCGAAGATTCCCCCCTAAGATTAAAGATTGACATGTTTTAAGCTAATCCCCAAAATAATTCGTTTTAGTGATTTCGCTCACGTGAGCTGGACCATTTTTAAAATACCTAAAAGAATACAGTTTTCGATCAATATTTTTAACCTTATTTTAACCTTTATAATATAAGATAGACAAATGACGTTTAATGCGTAATGAGTAAAAAAATTTTTAAACTTAGTTTTCATACTTGCGAAATTAAGATTTTATTAAAAATTTCTACGATATATATATTCATTTATCCCTTTAGTTGCACAAGCATTGCTTTAGGGCATTCTGTTCTTAATTGGTTAAGTTAATTCTTAATGTCAAATAACTGGCTAGTTAAGAAAAAAATGTCACTCAAAGCATATGTGTATCATAAAACTATAAATTCGTGAAAAATAGTGAAGTTTCTAAAATCCCTTTAAGTCGATTATTATCGTGATTTTAAAGGAACTGATTGTATTTTTCTTAAATTCATCAATATTTCATTATAACAAATACTTCTATGTGACTTATTTGCAAAAATTGTTAAATTAACCTTTCGATAACTAAATTTATATAGTTGACCTTATTAATCTTCAATAGTAACAGATAGACTATTGCAATGGTACATTAAAAAATATGTTGAAAAATCTCCGAAATATACAAAATTTTATACTTGAATAAAGAAAATATGACAAAAAAAGTTTGTAAAATCTTAATATTCCTTTAAAAGCCTAGTCCGCGTACGCCGTAACTGCGCGAGATGGTCCACTTAGTACGTGCATTTTCGTGGTACCAAAATTAGTGGAAAAAATATTAAAACAAAGGATATGGAGAAGAATAAAGTAGTTTCAGTAGGAGTTTCGGACACTGACTCTGACCTTTTAAGAATTGCTCAGGAGGGACAGTTATTGAGTGAACTAGCCAAAACAGATGACCTCTTGGGCTCATCTGGAGACTCTCTCGGGAGGACGGGTACTACGGAGAAGTTGGAGGATCTCTCTTGGTTCTGATGAGGAACATGAAATCACAATGATTTCAGTTCACGCTCAGGAACAGAATCCTCCAGCATCCGAGGTGTCATCCGCACGGGATGGTAGACAGGTGGGTTCAAAATTAGTTCGGCAAGACGCGGTAAAACCATGTGTAACTGCCGTCGTCGACAGCCGAACAAAAGAAAAAAAAGCTAAGAATGGCTTCAGAGCCTCCTTGATCTTTCTAAATAAGATTGCCAAGAGGGATCTGTTGTCAGTCAGTGGTAGGGATAAATACCTTAGCAAGAGGCATAGGAAGAGTGTGATTAGATTTGAAAAAATTTATGGCTCGACCTCCGCTATCTTGGGAATGTCTTATCCCGAGGGACTAAATGCGATATTTGACACTGTTCCGGAAAGTGCTCGGAAGAGTATGGGAAACGTGTCAGGGGACGTACTGAAGTCCAAGAATAATGACAATGTTAGCAGCCGACCAAATAAACCTATCACACCTTCGGAACAATCGGTTAAAACTGGGAAGCTGGATATCATTGCCAAAAAGGGGGCTAATCGTAAACCATCCGGCAACTCTAGTGAATCAATCACTAAAGGAGCAAGGTCTGTAGACGACCAACCCTCTACAAGCAAGAAAGGTGCGGCAAACAACACTCCCAGCTCTCTTAAAGGTCTTCAAAAGAAGATGATAAAGAATGCTGGAAGTGGGGCTGGTCATAAGCCATCTGGCTCTCTTAAGGATCACCGTAAGGAGGTCGTTAAGAGAGCTAGGTCTTGTTTTTGAATGAATAGTGTACAATGCCGTAATAGCTTGATGCATAAACTTCAGAATATGAACAAGACACTTAAAATTTATGTCATGTTTACTCATATTGCTATATATATATATATATATATATATATATATATATATATTATATTCTGAATTTTAATGCATCAAAGTAAGGGTGTCACTAATTTAAATAATATAATATGATGATGATATGATATATACCATTTCAATTATATTTATTATGCGCCTGAAGTAGCTTTTATATGAGAGTTAAGGGAAATTATGTATATATGCACAAGGTTTTCTTCGCATATAAAACTTATTCGCGTCAAATATTATTATGCGAGCACTTGCATTACACTTATACACTTTAAAGTGATTTTAGGAAGATAGGCTTGTATGATAGCTATGGTCAGTTTATTACCTATCTTCATGAAATTTAGCACAGTGATTTATGCATATATACAGCTCACTTAGTCCCAGATTTAACGAAATCGTGATTACTATAAAACATTTATAAACATTAATGCTATTGTTCTACAGAAATGTATATAGATATAAGCCCTTATTCCATTGTAAAGTAATTTCAACCGCAAAATTTTGCATGTTCTAGCCCGATTTTTTAAGTGGCACTTTGCCTGTATAATAAATGTTACCAAATATTAAAAAAAGGTAAGAAAGCGATTAGGTTTTGTGATTTTATGAAGTTTTTATCATTTCTTGTAAAATTATATTTATGGTTTATACGCCCTTATATGCGTCCATGCTTCGAATATTAAAATATTAACTAAGTCTGAAATAAATCATCACTCATAAAAAAAAGAAATCAATAAACCCTCTCCGCGTTAAAATGAATATTTTCTAGTGCAAAACTTACAAACACTCGATTTAAATCCGTTTAAGACTAAAAATGGCGAACATATAGCATTCTTATGACTAGTAGAATAATAAAATATTCTGTTGTAACATAGTTGACTATGTTAGAAAAGTACAAGCTATAGACTAAAGAGCATTATATAGTTCTTAGTTTAAAAATATCGAGTTTAAAATGGAAAAGCTGTACTCTACCACTTTCAAAAAGTCCCACAGAAGTAGAGATTGAAAAGAAAAAACACTCTGCTACAAAATTGAACTTTCTACTTTCACTGAAAAAAAAATTGTATTCTTTTACAATTATTCAATGAACTTAAGCCTAAATACAAAAAATTCTAAAAAGCTATAAAAAAGTTTAACAAAAAAACTATAAACGAATTGTTATTATTTTTTTATTTTTTTATAGAGAACTTTGTTCTCTAACTAAGTAAAGAAAATCTAACAAAAGCGCTCGGAAATATTGCGATATATACGCAAAGGACTTTGCCAAGTTCTTGCAAAATTGAGATGGTGGAAATTTCAAATGCAATTTGCTCGAAAACTATAAAAAAGTAAATAGCACAAGCGAGCGTGCTTTTCTTATCGAGAAATTGAAGAAGATATAAAAAACCTTTGATAGGATGTACAAATTTCACAAGTGGTTACTTACTTAAAGTTATGCACTCCTCCTCGACGCCTCACAATGGTTGGTTAATTAAGCAAATCATGAAAATAATTTATTTTATATTTTTTTCATTAATCCACTTCAACAAGAAAAAAAGTAAATCTTGACATTTTATGATTTATTTATTTTGTTTTTTTTTTTTTTTTTTTTTCTTAAGCCAGGGTTCATCTGTCTGTCCGTCGTTAATTAACAACCTTTTTGGTTAAATATAACTAAAGCAAGTTTTACATATATATTTATGTTGATTTAATCATTCACTATGGTGAAATTTATTCAAGTCGGTTCATTCACATAGCTCTCTTACAAAAATCCTCCCCAAATATGGCCTTCATATGGATACTGAGAAAAAAATTAATTTTTCAGATATTTTATGTGCACAATTTAAGTACTACTTTTCAGCTTAATAAAAATATATATTTGAATAGCTATAAATAATATTTTAATAAAAATATTATTTTATTTAAACATTTCTTACGATGCTATGTATATTTTCCGCACTAGTAGCCTGAGACACATTAATGGTCGGGAAAATTGGTAATAATATTACTATTTTTTTAAAGTAGTTTAATTGCTGGAATACATATTATAAATTCTGTGATTTTATTAAAAACACATTTGCGATATTTAGTATATGAAAAATTTTTCAATCTTATTCTTCAAAGTTGTATATACCACCATGGTAATAATATATTTTCCATATATATCTTCCATTTATTATATACCAGAATCTGAATTACAATTAAACTTACATAATGTCAATACTGTCACAATATTCTGCTAAAAATTACATAATCAGCACCAAGGACTTTATTTTATTCAAAATCTTATGTATATTCGTAAGAAATTCTCTCTCAACTATGGACGATTTAAGCAAAGGTGTCGACAACAACAGTAAACCCATTTATTCTGAAATGTTACATGATAAATATAAAATTCGTAGGAAATTTAAAGCAAAATGAAGGACAAAAAAAAACAGAAGAAATAAATAAACATAACAATATTTTCCATGAATTACAAAGCTGTTCTTCGATAGAGGAATAAAAAAAAAAAAAAAAAAAAATTAAAATAAATAATGGTTTAACATAAATTAACAGCCATGTAAGTTTTGTCAGTATAACAGTTTACAATTTTTAATTTCTATGTCACACTACAGTACATTTTAATTAAGATTTAATTTTTCTGCTATAGAGCTGTTATTTGGTATGAAAATTTCAACTGCTAACAAACATCATACTAAACAAGTAAGAATGTTATATTCGGCTTGGCCGAATCAATATGCGAGAGTTTACATTTATCCTTAGACTAATGTTTTCAGTTAATTTTTCTGTTGTAAAGTGCTAATTTATTATATTATTTTGTTATAACCCAATACATTTCAAATGGATTGAGTTCTGAACAGTTTAGTGGATTGGCCTCCTTTAGTATATAGCAACATTATTTTGTTTGATACCACTCAGTTAATTTTTTTATTGTAACAATGTGCGTATATTTTTCTGTTAAAGTGTAATTTTTTTACGAATAAAATGCCCTTTATCCACGTGTGGAAATGTCTTGCTAGATCAAAAGTTCAACAATTTAGATTATTTTACACGACATTTGTCTGATATATAATATCAGTGATACGCAATTCATGCCCAGGATGTTGTAAGTAGTTTTTATTACCTTTTTTGAAAAAAATTAGTCTCAGTAATTTGCGTCTTCTATTTTGCCTTCACACTTTTTTAGCTTTCCTATTAGGAATTTTATTTACTTCGTGGATCTTCAGGCTAGCTTTTTTAACTTTTCTGATAAAAGATACAAAGCAATTTAAAGAATGGTTCACGTTCCATCCAGAGATGTAGAAATTATCTCTTTAGTTATCGAGGTTCCTTAAGGTAATCATATAACTAAAAAGCTCCTTGCAATTATTTTATATAGCTGACATATGTTTTGGTTACAAATTTAAATTATTCGTATTTTAAGAAAAAATAATTATTCTATTAATGTCGGATTCAAAAATCACCAAAGAGAAACAACAACTACAAACAACATTCTAGAATCAGACATTAAATGCCACGCTATACACATCATACAAAAGGGGGTATGTTGAGGTGTGGCAAAAAAATAAGTTTTGCATTTTTCGAAACCTCATGAGCTATTCTTTCAGTATAGGGGGTGACTGGCATAATTTATTTATTACTGTTTTTTTTTTTGTAGGGAGACCAACAGACCGAGACCGACCCGCTCTAATATTGGAAGTGGGCGGACCACGCGTGGCCACGCCCGATTTTTGTTTCCGAGTTTACATTACTTCTCCAACTATTCGTGCAAAATTTTGCTGCTTTTTTGTAAAAGGTATCGGCAGAAAAGTATTTAAAATGCATAGTGTACTTTTTTGGAGTTTAAGTGATTAAAAATCAATAACTTTTGACAGGGTTAACAGTTTTCACGAAATTTCTTTAAGTTGCACAATAACTTAAATTACCTACAATAGTCACCATAAATTTGCATATTTTTCTTATAAAATTAAAAAAAAATAAATACATAAATAGAAAATAATAATAATAAAAATTATGTAATTTACGTTTTTTGATAAATTTTGAATTTTAAAATGTGTTGGTTGGAAAATTGAAGCGCTATATCTATAACTTACATACTTATAACTTTAACCAATATGGATAATGATAATGGAATGCGTATTGAGCTCAAATATCTAAACTTTAGATGGACGTCCGGACGGACATATTTAAAATAGCATACAGTTATAAAATAATGCAAGAATAATTTCAATATTGCTCGCTCCTACGTTCTTCATATGTCTATTAATTTTCATAGTATTTTATTAATTTGTCCCTGATTTATAAACAAAAGTATTTTACTAAATAAATGATCGTCATACAAATTCCATATTTTTATTCATATAAAAATAAATATTTTTTTTAAATAAAAAGTCTAACTATTATTATATCCATATGAGGTGCTTCGCTAGAGAATTCACATTAGCTGTAATCTTAACACATTAATATATGTGGTGTTATGGCTACTTTTTGATTCTATATACTTTTTTATGAAATGTTAAAACGTTTCTTTCCTTATCCATTAACAATTTTAAATTCCTATTTCGTTTTATAAAACACAAAATAATACGATTTTTTGAAGCAAAAAAAAAAAAAAATATATATATATATATATATATATATATATATATATATAATAATGCAAAATAACTTACACTATAAGCCAGTTTAGGTACAAATTTTTACCTGTTTTTGCAAAGTAGTTCAGGGTTTAGGTGAAGAGCAAAAAATTTTGAAAAAAAAGTCTTTTGTAAACCGAAAATTTATATGTTAAAACTTCTAGAAATTAATAGTCAAAGTTGCGCTTGATAAATTATGAGGACATCACTTAAATAAAAAAATAAAATTATATAACCGTCTGAAAATTTTGAGCGCCGAAATATTAAAAATTTTAGTATCAAAAATTAATTTTTTTCTTTAGCTGATTCAAAATCAAATATCTTTGTAAATAATATATATGCAATAAAAACAAAAACAGCTTTACAAAATTGAGCATTAATATCAATGTTAATATTCCTAGTATTCAATAATTGATTTTTATGTTTTTACTTACTTTTGATCACTCGCACCCTTTAAGAAGTATATAATCTGATGGACACCCTGTTTTTATAGTATTTGGTCCATAACTTATATATTTATTAAGCGATGTTGCTAATTTCCATTATTAAACCTTCCTGAAATAGCATGTTGAAACTCTCGTCTTGCGGTTTGAAATTCGCGACAAACTTCTTCCAACTCAGGTCGGACCCTAAGACTTTTAGTTCGTCTTCTAGCTCTTACACACAACGCTCGGAGGTTGTTGATTTCCGAGTTCCACCAGTAATTTGGGGGACAGTTCCTCGTCATTCTTTATTTTGGCATATCGACATCACAAGCCCTTCTGATTCTTGGTAACATTTGATTCACTTTTTCCAGTGCTGTACCATTCAGTTCAAATTTGTTACCAAATTCCTGTGTAAATTCTTTTTTGTCAAGTCTTTTAGAGGAGTGAACAATATATTTTGGGGCATCTTCTTCAAGAGGAGGATGTCTACTACGCAAGCTATGGACTGAAAATATAATAGCTTGGTGGTCATTGTGAGTGTATTATTCGCTGACTCTCCAATTCATATCCCTTGCCAGAGAATTACTCACCATCGAATTTGGCTCGTACAAATCTGTCTTATATAAGACAAATATTAGAGCCAAATTTCGTCTTCTTAGGACGTTTGCACCGAGCCCTATCTTGCTTTCAACAGACAGACAGACGGATGGACATCGTTAGATTGTCTTAGATTTTAACGAGGACCCAGAATATATATACCTTATGGGTTCTTAGATAATTATTTCGACATATTACATACGGAATGATAAACCAAATATACCCCCATCGTTTTCACTCTAATTTTTTTTTAATATTTACATATAAGTAAACAATACCAAAGTATATGTCACTATGTGTGTTATTTTAAACCGAAAGCATAGATATCGTTTAATAATAAATTTGTATATTTATACTTAATAAAATTTAAATACAACGCAGTAATTTTTATTATTAAAAATGTATAAATAAAAGCTTTACAATATTTACACAACAATAATTCGAGGTTAAAAAAATAAAAGTTATTTTAAAAATATATATGTAAGTATATACATTCTAAATAGTATTTATAAATAACATTTAATAAGTGATAAAAACATATTTTAATACAAACTATAAATTATAATAAATAAGCAATTCGAAATAGAGTTTTAAAGGATTATTCCCACAGCTTACACATTTTAGTCGAAAATGATACATGTGAAACCTATAAAATATGTACGTGAATTTTTAAGATATTTTTAACCCACTACAGCTCAAATTGCACTCAAGTTTGTGTAGAGTTTAAGAACCCAAAATATTTAACTAAAACAGAGATATTTTATTATTCTTTATGTTTCGTTATTATTTTATTTACTGTCAACTTTGACATGTGTCGGGAATTTTCAAAAATATTTTATAAAAAAATTTAGCTTAAAACCCTATATTGACATATGGCACTCTTGGCCAAAACTGAAGAACGATAAATGTTTATTTTAGCAGACACAACACAAGAAGTTATAGAAAACCTCAAAGGAATCTATAAAGAATATGGATTGCGCGTTGGTATAATATTTTATTTGATACTTATTAGGAAAACATTTAAAGGTATAATCCTCAAATCGAAGACAAATTCGTAAAATATGCAATACCTATGTTTTTCGATACTTACCACAGGTAGGAAAAATATAGCCACTCTATTTGTATTTTGTTAACAAATTACTCGACTTCCAGTTATAGACTGTTAAAAATATAATATTACTGAGTCTATATGCGAAAATACTATCACATAATCTTGTCCTTATCATTGTATAAAAAAGCCAGAGAAAAAATTTTTCGATTTTAAAGTTTAGAATTGCGACGATTATATATCAGTTTTTTATATAGAAAATAGTATTATCATATATTTTTCAGTTAAAACCGTTGTTTCATTTTGCTTCTAAATTTAACAAATACGAGGGCGGATCAATAAATCCGTGGATTTTCGAACTTCCCTCATAGTTATATGAAATGCAACACTATTCCCATGAAGTACTACCTGTTAATAGAATACTGTCAAATTTTGAGCAAGTGTCGTCATTTACTTTGCGTTTGACAGCTGTTCAAAACATACAACCTTATGTATTTTTCTAAAAATGGAAAAAGTGAATTTCGAGTGCTCACTCAATCAAACCAAGGAAGTATGGTGTTGAGCGACCGAAGAGTAAAAGTGCATGAAATTGTTGATGCCATAGGCATTTCATATGGCAGTGAGGTTTCGATTTTAAATTATCAACTGGGTTTAAGAAAGTTGTCTTCAATATGGGTGCCGCGTTTGCTCTCAATTGACATGTGACAACTTCAATGGATTGTTTGGAGTAGTTTAACCGCAATCCAAATGAGTTTTTGCGGCGTTTTGTAACTGTGGATGAAATATTTATCCATTATGGTTTTCTCCGGGTGAACCTGCTCCGAAGCAGGCCAAGGTAAGTTTGTCGGCCAATAAGGTAATGGAAACAGTTTTCTGGGATGCACGCGGGATAATCCACATCGATTACCTTCAAAAGGGAAAAACAATAAACGGCGAATATTATGCCAACTTATTATACCGATTTAATGAGGATTTAAAAAGAAAACGACCCCATATGGCCAAGAAAAAAGTTCTTTTTTATAGAGATAATGCACGGGTACACACGTGTGCAGTCTCAATGGCAAATCTCTATGAATTGGGCTACGAATTGGTACCTTATCCACCATATTCTCCGGCTTTAGCCCCTAGTTACTACTTCCTATTTCCAAACCTAAAGAAATGGCTCGGTGGAAAGTGATTCAGCTCCAACGATGAAATTATTGGCCAAACAAATGCCTATTTTAAGGACCTCGAAAAATCCTATTTTTATGCAAAGTAAATGACGTCACTTGCTCAAAATTTGACAGTAGTCTATTAACAGGTGGTACATTATGGGAATAGTGTTGCATTTCATGTATCTTCGAGCGAAGTTCGAAAAGTTGATCCTCGTATATTTAAGTAAATATAAAATCAAAAAAATGTATGTAATATTTTATTGTTCACTTAAATTTTTAACTCTTTCAATCATCTACTTGATTCTTCATTTTTTCTTAATTTTTTGTAGTTTTTAGTATTTGATATAATAATTTTGGTGAGAGGTGCAACTTTAAAAAAACTTTTTAATTTAATGAATTATTTACTAACATATTTGGTGATTGGTGACTTTTTCTGTATAGAAATTTTAATATAAAGTATATATTTTATAATCAAATATGCAAAACCATAACTATTTAGTATGAAAGAAATCAGTAATGTTATTGGGCAGCTCTATAGGTAAGCTTTTTCGGTAAGATGCACAGGTAAGAAAAAAAATGAGTTCCGGACTAGCATATTTCATTAAAATCGTTCCAATGAGGGCCCGCTTCCTGTAATGGGTTAAAATTTAGTCTGATTATTGAAATAAATATTAAATTGCAATAAAAACTGATTGTTTTATTAATAATTGCTAAGTCGAATAATCTTAAATATAAATACAGCCATAGTTGAAATATGAAATTTTAATTAAAATATTTGTATGTCTATTTTACTGCTTAAATTTGAAATCTAAAAAAATTTAAAAGGTATATATTCAAATAATACGCTATATATTTCGCAGGAACAAACATGTATAATTAATTTAAATAAACATATGTTTAGTGCGGAATTTAGATATTATCTATATTATGTTCTAATTGTTCTAATGATAGCAATGTTTTTGTTTCAGTTTTATCATTCAATGTTTACATTCATTGACTACAAGAATTTTATTTTTTTGAATATTTTTACCAGAAATAAAATTTTATTAATATATAAAATATTATTCTTTCTAAAACCATTAAATATTATCAATATTTTTCCTTAAATCATATTTTGTTTTCAAACCATATTAATATTATTATTCTCATAAAAACGAAATGTTAAAATGAATATACTTTTTTAAAAATATATGGTGGAATAATTCAATACTTGTTTGTTTTTTAATATATTTTGTTTTTAGCGTTTGAATTTCACCTTCGTTATAATTTTCATTTAGTTTATACATGAATTAATATAAATAGAAAAGGTTTGGTTATATTTTGTGTGATTAAAATAATAAGAGTTAATAAAAATATCTTTGAACTGTCTTGTGCAATATATAATAAATCAAATGAATAAACTTAAAACATGTTATAAGAAATTTTGATCATTTTTCTATGTAATACGTATGAATAAACTGATTCATAATATAATAAAATTGAATCATAATATGAGAAAATCAGATAGTAATGTAATAAAACCAGATCACAACATGATAATTTTTTTATATACAATATTAAAAACTCTGATCATAATATGATAAGTTAGACCGTTTTATGACTATAATTTTCATATTTATTATTATTTATGATCAGTAAAATGTTTACAGTAACAATATAGTCCAATCATAATATGTTGCACTTGGATTATGGTCACCAGAAGTATATTTTTTCTCTGCGTGTAAATGGTGACTTTTAAAGACTATGTATTAAATGCCGAAAAATTATGTTGCTTGAAATATCTCAACCCACTATATGTTAATTCTAATGAAAAAATTAAGTATTTTTAGATTGTTTTAGAATGTTATAAAAACCCCGGAGAATTTGTAAATGAATTGAAGATAATGGCAAAGTTTATGAACGACTATTTAAAAAATTAAATGCCAAATCTTTTTGGTCCGGATTGGGAAAATTATAAAACAGATTCGGTGATATTTAAATTATATTTTTAATTTGCCTTATTGCATAGCCTGGGCAGAACATCTTTTTTCTAAATTATCACTAATAAAAAATAAATTGTTCAGAGGACTTAAGATCAACACTTGTGAATTCATGCTTTCAGTCCTAAATGTTAACTATGTTAACGGTTCGCTATTCTCATGAGGACTTCGGTTGCTCATTCTCGCAACTGAATACGGTTAGCTGTTCACACAAGTAACTTCGGTTATTCGTTATTACGAGTGACCTCGTGCTACTCGGTCTCACAACTGACTTCGGTTAGCTGTTCTTAAAAGTGACTTCATCTTAGTAGAATATTAACAAATAGCAGTGCATGGTAATAGTAGTTTGAAAAGTTGCTAGACACTAGCTTTAAGAAACCATTGTACGTATGTAGAAAAAAATACGATATTCGAACCCGAAGTTGCCACTCGAACCAGTAGGCGATCCCCTCCGAAAGTCAAACCTGATTGACAGCTGAGTGTGTCAGAGCCCAACATACAAAGCCCATCAGAATTCTACTACCGAACCCACCCTGCTCTAAGCTGAATAACCGAACCGGTCCTAATACAAGCCGAAGAACTGAACCGATATTAATATAAGCCGAAAAACTAAGTTTCCTCAGCCGATGATAAAACCACGTTTCCGCAAACAGGTAAAATATATTTAGAATTTAAAAAGAGTTAACAATATATGTACTTTCCAAATTACATATATGACCTAATTCAGCACGAGAGTTGTTGTAGGGTAAAAAAACAATACATATATATTTTAAATTTTTACCGCCATTAGTTGCAAAAAAAACATATATTACATTTTGGTTTTTATTTAATTAATAATAATTATATATTATTGGCAACATATTTTATATTTTAGCTTTTAATTGGTTTAAAATTTTTTTGTGGATTTTTTGTTTGTTGTATTTTTTACCACAAATGTTGCTGGTGGGTATTGAATTGTAAATTTTCTCATGACATGGGTTGTTATTACTTTATGTTTCATTTCTGTTTCATAATAACATACCACACATATGGGTGAAACCGTACTAAAGCAGATAAACAATCCTATTTTCGAATTTTTCATTTCAAATTTATTTCTAATATTTTGTATTGAAAGAGTTACTTAAGTAACAAACCTTTAACTTCAGTCATATTATGATCCTAAAGTATGGGAAAAACATGAGATGTGCATGTATTATTATTATTATTATTATTTGTAGATAACTGTACAAACTTTTTGGGAAAATACTATTTAAAAAGAACTCATCAAATTATATTATGTTTTTATGACTTGACAATGACTCAGATAATAGCTCTGTTCCAGTTTTTGTCAAGTTTATAACTTTTAATCAGAATTAGTCTAAAATTGTCGGAGAGATAAAAAATGTATGGACATTTTGAGCACGGGAACAATTTCCTGTAAATTCTGACTAAAACTTTCAAATTTGACAGAACAGAGTTAATATGAATTAAAATCATTCTAGTTTTTAATTTAAAACAAAAAATTATTTTTTACTAGTTTTTAATAAAATACATAATATTTTCTGAATAAGTTCCGTAAGATCTTTTATCTTGTTATAGATTATTTATTTGCTAGCACAAGCCCTCGGCACAAGTTCACTTTTTTAACTCTTATTTTATTTTTTAATGGGACTTAAGCGTTCTATAAAAGTTTCTTTACTAAGGCCAAAATGTACCTCATTTGGTACATATTAAAAAACAATTATTCTAAATTGCAGTTTTTTTTTCTGTAACGACAAGAACGTACAAATGACTTTCCAGGCTAAAGACCTTTTGGATATTTTTGATTTTTTCTCAGTCCAGAAAGTTGTAAAAACTCCTCCAAAATGTAGGTTTCATCTCAGTTATTTTTCTCCTCTCTTTTGCATTCATATTTTTCTAGCGTACCTTTCAGAAACTTTATGTATTTTATGGGTCTTCAGGCCAGAGTTTTTAAACTTTTCTGATAAAATTTAATTAATAAGTCGCTTTATTTCCAGAGATGTAGAGATATTCTCTACAAGATCGTCTTATTTTGTCTACACGCAGAGAAAATATATGGTTGCAAGAGCTATAATGCAAGAACAACATATTATGATTGGACTATACAGTCATAAATAATAAATATGGACATTATAATAAGTCGCTTTATTCCCAGAGATTTAGAGATATTCTCTACAAGATCGTCTTATTTTGTCTACACGCAGAGAAAATATATGGTTGCAAGAGCTATAATGCAAGAACAACATATTATGATTGGACTATACAGTCATAAATAATAAATATGGATATTATAAATATAAAATAATCTACCTTTTATTTTTATGATCCGAGTTTTTGCATTTTGTATTTAAATACTTTATAATGTTATGATCCAGTTTTATAAAATTATGCTCTGGTTTTCTCATGCTTCATCATATTATTTGCTATAGAAAATTTATTTAAAATTACCCATAACATATATATATACTAATCTTATTATGTTAAATCATTATTAGTTCAATAACTAATTTTATTTTATTTACACATGTTGTGCAAGATAACACAAGATATTTTTCATTATCTAATAGTAGGTAATCAATATCTTATACTATTTGAATCACACCAAATATAACAAAACTTTTTATATTTATATTTATATTTATATTTATATGTATATTTATATTTATATTTATATTTATATTTATATTTATATTTATATTTATATTTATATTTATATTTATATTTATATTTATATTTATATTTATATTTATATTTATATTTATATTTATATTTATATTTATATTTATATTTATATTTATATTTATATTTATATTTATATTTATATTTATATTTATATTTATTCATGTATAAACTAAATTAGAAATATAATTCAGTTGGAAAACAAATATCAAAGACAAAGTGTGTTAAAAAACAAAGTTATATATTTTTCAACCATATTTGTAAAATGCATATGTATTATTTGTATTGTTATGGAAATAATACTAATATTGTTTAAAAACAAGATATGGTTTAAGAACAAGGAAAAAGATTAGTAATATTTAATAGTTGTATAAGTAATAATATCTTTTCATATTAATAGACATTAGTTTCTGTTAAAATTTTCAAAAACATAAGATTTTTGTAGGCAACTATATTAAAACTTTTATTGAGTCTAAACATTGAATGATAAAATTGAAAAAAAAAATATTTTTCTTATGAACATAGTATTATCAAAATTAATGAAGATTAATAATAAAAATATAATATTGTTGTAGTGACAATGCTATAACAATGTTCTTTCTCTGCATGTACATTCTGAAAGTCCACTTTCGGCTACGTTTTCGTTTCGGTGATCAAAAGCTCGTAATATTTGTTATATTCAAAAATTGTATCTTGCCATATCCCTACATTTCTAACAATTGTCGAGACGTGGTAACATCTATGTTTTCAAATCGTTTTCGAGTAAACCGAGATTGTTTTCGTTGCTCTGACAAAAAGTCCTATGAGTTATTTTTCAAAATTTTTTTATTGGACTATCCGAATTTTCAATTTTTATTTATTTTCAAATACTTGGATTAGTTCCGAAGTTATTGAAATGATTAATATGTAATTTTATATTGCTTTCATATAAAATATAAATAGCTTTAACGCTCTCCTGAAAAGTTGCTCTAAAGTACATAGGACTTTCTATCTAGTGGAAAAAAGTACAAAAAATTTGTTTTAAAATAACAAAATTTACATCAAATGATAACTAAGGCCTTCAGAATTCAAAGATACGTATCGATTTTTATTGTGCAATTAGTCTGTGTTAAATAGAACGACTATAATTTCAAAAATTTTTTCAACTTTTAAAATTTAGATGTTTTTATTAATTAGATGTACTAAAAATCCCACAAGCAACAAATAAAATATGAAATATTTTCTTATACGCTGTGAAACAAATTATGTAACTTTGGGTAGAACATTAAATATTTTCTAAAATATTATCCATTTTAATGAGGCAGCAAATAAAAGCACAATAGAAAACAACCTGTCTTAGATATTTTTAAAAAGTTTTAAATATTTTTAAAAAGTATCTATATTACAGATTTTGTATTAAATATTTCATGTTTTTCAAGTCTTCTATTTAAGATATTAAATTTACAGTATATTACAGATGAATAATTGTAAGGAGAATACTTTCTTAAGATACTTTAGGATGTCTTTGCAAAGCCATCAATAACTATCGTAATTTTATTGGAAAAATAAGCAAAGAAAATACAAATGCAAATCAAAAGAAAAAATTTTAATTTCGCACAATGCCCTAGTAATCGAATCATGACAAATCAATGCAATTGTATTAATAAACACTATTAAACCAGTAATTTCGTATTAAAAGATGATTGCGAATAATGTGTTTTAACAGTTTAATCTTTCAATAAACTAACACATTTGTAAATTTTTGTAATACATAACTACACTTATTTTTACAGAGATTAATAATATAAATATAATATATAGTTTTAATTGTTCTTAAAAATTAAAATAATAAAGTGAATTTATTATTATTTTTTTTAATAAAATAGTAGCGGCCTATCCCCTGATGTCGTTTCGACTGATTATAAGTAAAGCAATAAAAAAATTTGAAATTTATTTGTTTTTTCCTTATAAATTATTTATGTAAAATATATCATAACTAATATTTGTTCGTGTGTTTCAACAGATTTATAGTATGTCAAGTTATTGTTTTTACAATGAAAAAAAATTATTATTTCATCTTTATTTTACAAAATTTGCAAATGTTTTATAACATTGCATTATTTTTTTTTTCTTACATTTTTTTTATATATGTTTAGTTAACGGGTTTCATCAAAAAATTTATAATGATTGTAATTATGGAAGTAAAACAACAAAAACCCTTTAATCTACCTGTCAAGAAATTGTCTTTAAATATGTGTTTTTGTTGCTATTTGAAACAATTCTTGGAACTCTTGAATGTACTTATAGTCACCAATTCTTAAGTGCGATATTTATAATCACGTAATACAAATTATATATCAAGTATGTCAAATGAATGAAATGTAAAGAATAAGTCCTTTAGAGGTTTGTAATAAACTGCAAGTCGGAAAATCGCTCCAAGAATGATGAAACTTCTGCATGAAAGATTCGTTAGAGTAGAGCATAGAAAAGTTAAGGAAACTTTGCAAGTAAAATAAACAACAGGGCTCTTGTTAAAGGACTCTAGGAAGAGCATGTCATTTTTACCTTTCAAGAAACAATAATAAGAACACTGAATGAATACACATACATGTTGAAAGCTATGGAAAAAGAATCACACTTTTTGAGGCAAAATGTAGAAAAATTATTTTTATTCGCTATGATTAGTCCTGGTATGCCTAAAAATTAATGGCGCGAATTTATATTTTATGGGAATGTTAAAATTATGTTGTAAAATAATTGAATCCAGGCGGAGTATGGCGGAAATTTAAAAAAGCTTTTAGGAAGAATTTAGAAGTAAAAAGGTGATATTCATACCATCCTATTTAAAAGATATCTTTAAATACAAGGAAAAAATTATTTCATAAAATTTTTCAATTAAACCTTTTTCTTTTTTTTTACCTTAAATTGAAACTTAATAAAAAATTTTTAATTATGAGATTTATATTCAAATTGGTTTACATTTTTTTATATAAATCATAAAAAAGGAGAAAGAAAGATATAGTCGGTTAAGACCGACTATATGATACCCTACAGCATTGTATACAAGGGGACTTATATTAACCTGTGCCCAATTTTGCTGAATGTAAAATAAAATATACAAATACAGAATATTGCGTTGATACTAACATCTACATGATTTTATGCAGTTTAGGGCAATTCCAGAAAGTGGGTTTCTATAGGAGCAATGTTATATCTATTTACATAAAACTTATTTGTGTCGAATATTATCGTGATTTATGCACGTTGAAGTGATTTTCGGAAGAAGGGTTTATATAAGAGCTGTGGTCAATTGTGAACCTATCTTTATAAAATTTTGTATAAAGATTGACATTTGTAAAGAATTTCTTTGCACCGAACTTCATTAATTTTTAAGGCATTTTTGAGAGTTTTAATTCTATTCCGGGGGACATTTGTATGGGGGCTAGGTGAAATAATGGACCAATCACAACCAATTTCAATAGATTTCGTCCTTATATCATAAAAGTTCCACGAGTCAAATTTAGAAAGTGATTCTAGCTTTGGTTTTGGATGACTTTTTCTATCCGTTACAAACAACAGCGCAAACGCATAATATCCCAACCACCTATGGTAGTGCAGGGTATATAAAACATTATCACAAACGCATAATACCCCAACCAATCTAACTTTACACAGAAAGAAGTAAAAAATGGTTTTAGTTACCAAAATAGTGCATTCAATGAAAAACTTGTTTACTTTTGCACCTCTCAGAAAAATTATTATATCTATTGCTTTTAACTGTAAAAAATGAAAGCTGATGATGTTTTTTTTTAATTAAAGCTTAATTAAAGTTTTAACCTTAAACAAGTGTTTAATTACATGAATAAAAAAGTAATTAAACAAAAATTAATAATTTGATTTCATTAATCAAGTAGATGATTGAATGAAACAAAATTTTAATTAAAATAAAACAAGAAATTATTTTTATATATTTTTTTTTTTATTTTTACTAATTCTTATTTATTTATTTATTTTATTTTCACTTTTGATTATGTCCTCATTAAAAATAGTCATATAAATTGATAGCAAGTTTCAGTAGCAGAACTATATAGCTATTTCTACATTCGGGGCCAAAAACTGGAATAAAGAAAAAAATAAAAAGAAAAAGAAGATATTTATTTTTACTTTTTAAATAATGCTACCTGCCATCCACCAAGTTTCTTCTTTCTTTTATTGTTTATAGGTCTTCAGTTTTGTACTTACATTCTTTTCCATCCTATAAACCTATAAAATTATCAAAATATTGTACAGTTAATATTATATCAAATTGTATTGTATATATAAATGCTTGTTTAAATAAGACTATGACAAAAAGGAATTTTTACTTATTGGCAGTGTTGCCACTTTAGCCTTTTTAAGGCTTTTTTAGCCTAAGAATTTTCATTTTAGCTTCTAGCTTTTTGTCTAGTCTTTCTGGATTTGTAGCTGTGTAGCTTTATTCTCAAAATAAAAATTCTTATTTTAATTTGTGAAGTTAGTAACTCGATAATTAAAAGTATTTTTGGTATACTTCATCAACAATAGAGACTAGTTATGAAAATAATCAAAAAAAAAGATTTTATTAATAAGAAAAATCATCCCAAAATTTAGAAAGGCTTAAAAAAAGAAATTATAGTTCAAAAAAGAGGAAAAATCATTTCAAATTATTGGATAATTTTTCATATTAAATATAACTCTTATTTGTATGAAAATTTTTTGGGCTATTTTTCATTAAATCATTTTGATGGGTGTTGTTTACAAATTTATTAAAATTTCTTTAGAAATAGTTCAAAAATGAATGAGAATGAGAAAAAATAAATTTCTAAATAAAAAAGTAAAATAATTTTTTTCCGGTCTTATTTTTTGCAACACTTAACCTTTTTTAAAGTTAAATTTAGCCACATTTTATGTCTTCTCCTGGCAGCATTTCTTACTGAATCATCAAAAAGAACAAATATTGCACAACACAAGAGGTAAACAAAAATGAGTATTAATATTTTCTTTTTATTTTTTTTATTTTGTATAAAGAAATTTGGAATAATGGGGCCACTTTTCCTATATGATTTTCTAAGCCTATTTTTTTAATTGGAAATTCAAATGGAAATTCATGTCTTCTAAAAATATTTTTTTTGTAAGTGTTTTAAATTTTGACATCCCATACGTATTATTTTGTTAAAAATGTAAAGACTTAAATATTAAGCACATTTTCTGAAGAATTGGTCACCCCATAAAAACTTTTAGATTGAGTAGCCGGTATTCAAACCTGCTATTATAAAAGAGCAGGCTTAGATTCCGGCAATTGGATATCGTAAAAAAGAAGAAAAAAATATTTTTTATTTACTATATACTATCTGCGTATATACTGTGAGTAAATAAGGAGTATGTATAGAATAGACTAGACAAATATTTGAGCAAAATGACGTAACCACTATATAAAATATATTTCCTAATTTATCTTTTTTAATGTGAAGCAAAACATTTGCGAGATCAAACAACGGTATACAATATTTTTTTAAAAATAGTGATCACACAATTTTGATCAAATATTTGCAAGTGTGAACATTGCTTAAATAACAGAAGGCTAAAGAGACAAACACCCAAATAATATTTTACTTAAATATAGGAAGTTAGAAGTATGTGGGACAACAACTGCAATAATATACGTCATTATAAGGTTTTATAATAAGGAAAAGAAAACGAAATAGAAAATCATACTCATAACAAAAAAAGAAAATAAAATTATAAAGAAATTCATATCAAATGGAAAATTGTTTTTCAAATAAGATAATGACATGTCAAATGCCATCATTTATTGTGCAGATTTGGATGGAAGAGTGAGGTGTTGGTAAAGAAATCATAGTTAAAGTGAAAATATAAAAAATATGCTTTGTGAGCATTTCATTTAAACGAAAAAAAATTATATATTTATTGGTCATAAAAATAAATATTTGATGATAATTTCATTTATATAACTTAATTAAGCCTATTTTTTATATTTGTATAATTGTATAATTGATCCCGTTCCACTGTTATCAGTTGCATATAAAATTTCTCACCGATTTACCATTTCCTACTTACAAATATAAAAAAGTAATAACTGTGTTATTAAGAAATGATTACATACTCAATGTAAGTAATAATTATAATTTTTTGCATTATTTTTTACATTATGTCCTAGCAAAAAAAGTACTGAAATAGAGCTGAAAAAGTCATGATTTTAACATGGTGTTGTCATTGGAAGGAAGTACTTAGTGCTGAAAAAGAGCAGCAGAATTTATTTCTTGAGTACATGGTTGTCATTGGTAAGGTGTTTTTCTCTTATGCTTCCTGTTAATTGCTTTTGAAGTACTTCTCTTAAAACTATATTTATAAAATTTTTTAATAAAAATATGTTTTAGTTTATCCTTGATTTGTTTATGCCAAATTAAGTGCTTTCAAAAAAGAACTTTTTCTCCAATACTTTTGAAGTGGAGAAAGAGTTCTTTTTGGAAAGCACTTAATCATTTTTTTCTGGGATCATTTAACTTAATTTGGAATAAGCAATTAAAGGATAAACTAAAAAATATTAAGATACATATTTTCCTCACGTAAATTTGAAAATGAACATTACTGTAATTTACATATAAATTTGTACAGTAGGGCTATAACTTTTTGCAATTTTTGCAAATATCTAAGATATAATAACAGGGCCTTGTAGAGTATTGAAAGGTATAAATGAATGTGATATTAATTTTTCGCTATCGTTAAAAAAGGTCAGGCACCAAATATTGTTTTTAAATCCAAAATATTATAATTTCCACCAAATTATACGTTTAGGCCAATTTGTTCTGTCACCTTTGATATAAAATAGCTTGCCCCTGCAATCTCTGTTAAACCGCGATATAAATATAAAATTTATAAACATAAGTAATTAATTTAATTTTTGTTCATTTTTAACAATATTTTCGTCTATATATTTAACGTCTCGATATTTTATGGTGCAAATTGAAATGCAAAATAATTTCGAACCAACTTGTTACAGAATATGTGCAAAAATTCAATAAGTTATTTAATAGAAAAATTTGAATATTTAATTCGATAATGGATAAGTCTTAAATAAATTTCTTCCAAATGATTGATCATATAGGAAAATTTTCTTATTTGAGTTTAAAAATATATAAATTAAAGTATTTTTAATCCATACGATATTCGTAAATTGTATCATTCAAATAATTTGAACTTCATACAAAATATATAAAAATAAAAATATTAAAAAAATTTAAGTTTTTTCTGTCCAAATTACTTTGAGAAACTGATTTTCATTATAGAGACAATATTGCCTATAAGGTAGTGTTATGGTATTTTGTGATCCAAAATATTTATAATCCTATTGTACACATTAAACTTACAAATATGTATAACAATATGCATAGGGCATTTTGTGTACCGTTTTAAATGACATTAAATTGGAATTTAAAATTACAGTTATTTTCTAAAGAACTAAGAGCAATAATGATAATGGAAAAATGATTATCTCTAACGCAGACAATGATGAGAATTCTCATTTTAACATTTTACCAACTAAAATAGACAATTATATTTTTATATAGGTACGAGTTGGAAGTGTGAGTGCAAGTATATAATATTATATGTATTTGTGTAGTTAAGTTTGTGTGGGGATTAAATTAACTAAATGCGGATTATAGAAAAATTCTGAATGCTTATGTACCTATCTCAGGTATATAATGGGGTGTTTGTACATGAGTTTTTATTCATGCGAATATGTCGTTGACACTTAAGTGTAGGGCCTAAATTATTCAATAAATTCTAAACATATTAAAGTATAGCTATGATGGTTAAAATGCATTACGTTTTTAATAGTATTGTTTCCAGCAATTTCAAATCTGTAATGGCGCCAATATAATCCCCATTCCCAAGTATCACTTAAACCTTCATAAATCTAATATAAATATTAAAATTTAAATAAAATGTGATAACTAAGTTTTGTACAAGTACAGATAGGTATATTATATATCACAAAGTTTGGTCTATAATTGACCATAATTAATATGCAATCTATATTCCTGAAAAACAATTCCAAGTACATAAATATCAATATCGAAATAAAATTTTATATAAATAAGTTTTATATATGTACTGCAACAAATTCCACAAGGATGGATACACAATCGACCGGTTTCTGCAAAAGGTCGAATAATCCATTAAACCGGTTTTTGAAATTCATAAAAAACTAGTTAACCGCTTTTTTTCAGAAGTTAATATTTCCATAAAAAGGCTACAGATTAAAAAAAAAAAAAAATAAACAACAACAAAACTTATGAAATTCAAGTTAAAAATTATTAAATATAATTATTATAAGTAACAACTTTTAATTAATATACGAAAATAAGCATTAAAAATGAGACTAAGATTTTATAAGTATTGTGGCGTACGGTATAATGAAAATAATTTTACATTTTTTGCGTTTTTTTTTTACTTTTACTTGTTTATTTTTTTTCAAAAAAGACTACTGGTAAATATTTGTCATTATTTTAATACATTAAATTATGTTTCATCCATGAAGTCTCTGAATTTAGTGCGCAGGTAAATAAAATATACTAAAAAAGTTATTTTAAGTGAAAATATTTCTTATTAAGAGATCCAAGAAAAAAAGGTAATGCGATTTTTCAACTACTTATCGTTAATGTATGGCTTTTTATGAATATGTGCTTCCGTCGTACTCTTGGTACAGTTTCTGTATAAATGGCGTCCATAAAACTTATTTTTACTACTTTCACAAGTTTTGGAACAGAAATGAATGTATTCATTTAAATTTAATGGAGAACAAATGATTGAACCTTTGGAGTTATATATATATATATATATATATATATATATATATATATATATATATATTTATATATATATATATATATATATATATATATATATTATATTATAAAAGAAAATATAAATATTTATGAATTTTATAACTTTGTAATTTATTTAGTTTTTTATAATTTATATATTTTATTACAATTGTTTGTGTTAAGGAACTATTGCAATTAATTCATTACTGAATTTGGTGAGTATACATTTTAAATCCACTATGTGAATATTCAGTTCGAATTGTTTCAAATAAAATTGATTTTTATTATTTTTATAATAAAGTCATCAATTAAATTTTTGGTTCAATACAAATGCAATGTCAATAAACTTTATCGGAAGCTAAAAGACAAAGAATTTTAAAAAATTCGTAGATGTAAGTAATTAAATTTTTTATAATTTTTTTTTATTTTTTATTTATTTATTTATTTTTTTATTATAAAATTAGTTACTATTGTAAATTTTTATTTTCAGATGAAATTGATATATAGATGTTAATTATAAATAACATAAAATATGAAAATACTTTTTTCTTTATTACTATTTATTATTTCCAATTAAGAATATTTGCTAACCAATTTATTATTTTTTAAATTTTTATTATTATTTATACTAAATCAAATCAATTTTTATATAATTTTGTAAAAAAGAAAATATTTTATTTAATCAAAATTAAAACATACCGAAGCTCTATATTCAATAACCTCTCACTCAATATTTTTTTTTTTTTTTTTATTTTCTAATGCCATTATAGTGACCCTCATTTATGGCATAAGTAAAATTCTACTTTTTTCTCATTTCGTCATTTTATTCCTCCATTTGACATCAGAGTGATTCCATTTTAAATTTAAAAAAATTTTACTCTTGGTTACCGATTTAGATAAAAATTGGTGCATGTGTTGAGCACGATGCAGGGGCAAATAAAATTAATTTTTCTAATTTTTATTATAAGAAATGTGGCAAATCTATAGCTTTGAATGTGATTAACATATCTATTTAAATAGCCATAACTCCTGTTATATAAAATTTGTCAAAATAATTTTTTTGGAGTGAATTTGTCAAAGCTTATGTTTTAAGATGCCATATAAAAATTTTTAAAATATTGCAATTAACATATTTTTTTGTAAAAATTTTTCCTAGTGACGTGTATTTTAAAAAGGTCCATCTTTAATTTTTGTATATTTTTTTGCTAGTAAGCCTTATCGGTTTACTTGCTACAGGTAAAATTTCAGAAAGTTAAAATTTTTAAATTTCAAATCGAATATTTTTGAGTGCAAAAGCCTCTATATTTCTGAGTAATTATTTTATATTTTGACAATATAAACATAATGTATCACTTCTGACTAATTTATAAATCGGTTTAATAGTTCTTCTATTACATCCTGTGAATCTACTATACCTATTTTCAACATAATTATGTAAATTGATAAGAAAATTATTCCTATGAAATCTCGAAACTTTCAATAGAAAAGCGAAAATTAATACTACATAATATAACAATTCCCTTCAAGCAGCCCGTCTTATTTTCATTTGAGTTATGAACCTTGATAAGGAAATTATTTCCACAAAATTTTAAAACTTTTCTTCTAATAGTTTTTCATTTAAGCGATAAATAATTTTTAGTTTATATGGGAGTTACGATTCCTTCTGTATCTTCCTATTTCCATCTCATTTCTTTAAGTTGATGAGAAAATTTTTACCAAAAAATGTTAAAACTTTTTTTGTAATATAGATATGGGGGTGTCATATCCCCTGCTCCTATTTCAACTATGTTGCTGTCAAATTACTAACTATTTTTAAATTTTTAAAATCAAACATTAAATATATTAAATGTAATTTTTGCAATGCAAAACCCTCTATATCGTTATTTTATTTAAATACATTGAATATTTAAAAAGTGAAAAACAATATATTTCTCTCTAAAATTATTGTGGTTTCTCCGACTGTTTAAAAAACTCTGTACAGGAGAATCTAATGACTAGAGCCGAGTAAATAAGCTGATCAATAGTCATCAAAATAATCTTTTTTAGACGCATATATGACTTATTTTTTTCAAACAAATTTAAAATTATTCAAAACATTTTTTGTTAAATAAAACTAATTAAAACTTTTCTATGAATGAAAAAAAAAATAAATGTTTCAAAATATTGTTTAATTTTCAAAACAGGAAATAAAATAAAGCCAAGCAGAAACTTTGGTTGGCTCCTCACTACTTACAGATTAGCTGAATAACCCATTATTTTGGTGATGATTAGTAAAAACCATACATTTTAAGTAATAAATTACTAAAGAAACTTAATGACATAAAAAATAGATCTTTTGTCCTCTTTCTTATTTAAACTTATAAGGATTTTATAAATTTTAATTAAAAAAAAAACTTACGGTATCACGTCAGCGCTATTTTTGGAAACGCGTAAATTACGGCAAGTGGCTCATGATAATTCACAGGATTATCCAAAGGAATCAGACGAAATAATAAATAATTTTTATTACGATGATTATGTGTTTATCTAAACAGGTTTAGAATCAGCTAACCCTCTTTGTACTACATTATGTTCCATATTATCGAAATCAGGATTTAATTTACCTAAATTATCGTCAAATTTCATACACTTTCGCAAAAATGTCAAACCGAGTGATAGAGAATGTTCCTCAGATACAATCATTCATATTTCTGGGAATATCAAAACCTTAGGTTTATGATTCCATACGGTGGTTAGCTCCAATGGTAGTTCAACTCAAAATATTTGTAAAATAAAAACTCTGTCTAGATAATAATAAGATAATTGTGATAAATAGCTGTCCAAAGATATGAAAAATTAATGGTTACGATTGAAGCAGAATGTTCATCACATAAAAGATCTTCAAATACGAAGATGGTTTCAAGTATGTTTAGATGATCAGCCAAAAATGTAATTAAAGTAAATGAAATAAAAATAAACCATTTTAGATAAAATATTAATTCATACTAAAAACCTGCCCTTCACATATTTATCCCTTCTTTAAATATGTGAATTGGTAACTGAATTAAAAAAAATCAATAAAATGTATTATTTTCAAAATGTGATTATAATTAATTACTTACCGGATTATAAATAAATAGTTACTAAACAACTTCTATGTATTGCATACAGCATGTTGTTATCATTACAAAGAAAGTACACTCGTAACTACATATCATTACCAAGTTTTTGCTGTGGAGTAATTTTATTCAAGCTAAAGAGATAAAATTTGTTTTCGAATTATTTGGAATTTGATTTAAATTTTATAAATGTATATTCGAATTGGCGATAGGAATCAAATACATATATAGAAAAAATATCTTCTTTGTAGTATTAAAAGAGGTGATGAATTTGATTCAGGTATGCTTGTCGAAAATGATTTTGAAGATTGACTGGTAAAATATGTCTTATAAATATTACGAAAATGTTCTTTAAAATATTTTAACTTATTTAATAGCAACAACTTTTGGAGTATAAAATTAGAATAAAAGAATTATATGAGGCCATTTGTATATTCCTTCTGGATGTTATGCTGCAGCCTCTACAGGTTTTGTTTAGCGGATGTGGCAAACGCATAAAGGATCCTCCAAAGAAAAATTTTTGAAACAAACACATATAAGGAAATTAAAGGTACTTACAATTTTATTTAAAAATTATTTTTCTTGTTATAATTTTTGGTACTTATAGATTTTCTTCTGAAATATTTTCCAATTGAAACTGAAGCAAAAAATAAATCTCCTGAGCATTCCTATGTGTCATTCTTTTAATAATCATTTTTGAACATATTTCACTCATTTTTAATTTCTATTCCACAATTAATTATTACAATTAACTTTTAATTTCTAAAAAAAAGCCATAAGACCATCTAACAGGGTTATCGTTTATAAGTAACCATGATAGGATCGTCGAACAGGACTATTTTTGCAGCGTTCTTAGAACACTATAATGCTGTTATATTTATGAAAAGCACTATCAGAGCGTTTTCATGATGCTGTTTTTCTGCCTAGGATATTATCTACAGTGTTGGCTTTATAATGAACAGTAATGCAGAATTGAAATTTCTTGGAAATAAATCTGTAACTTCCAATCGAATGATTGGATTGTGTTACATAGGAGAGTACAATTTTAAGTTTGGGAGAGGAGCCCCACAGACTCCCCAAGATCAGGGATATCAGGGATCAAAGTAGTGTATTTATGACACAAAAAATTTTTAATCGCTTGTTTCTTATCCGACTTTATGTATTTTAACATCTTCTTAAATCTCTCAATAAGACCTATAAAAAACATACTTGCATGCGCTATTTATATCTTATAGTTAAGTTAAATGCATTTGAAGTTTCAATTATAAAAATTTTACAAAACCATGGGCGAGATTTTTAAATATATGACAAATTTTTAAATGAAAAATACTAAAAATAATGCTTTTCTGCGTTTTTTTGGTCCAAAAAGTATACACACTTTTTTCTAAAATAAAATAGTTTTATACTCTTCCGATGGGTAACTTCACATAGATGACGACCCCAATCATCCAATAGATCCCTTCTAAATTTTACCTATTTTGTATTGAAATTTTTACTTTAATCTATATGTTCTAAAAAACTTGAATCGAAATCTCCGTCGTATTCTAAAAAGTTTGCAAGTTTGATTCACCGGACTTACAACGAATGTGGGGATTTTCGCTAGAATTTTGGGGAATTCCTTTTAAGAAAGTCTTGACTTTATTTACACTTTATTGTTTTAAATGTAAATAATCACCGAAAATGTTGTTAAGATATCATAACTAAAAAAATATCTTATTATTGATAAATTATTTGTATATTCTCCAAATATTTATAGTTTCTAAAAAAATATTTTTTTTTACACTCAAATTTGGCAAGTATTTAAAAATTTTCTAATTCCAATTTTCTATTTTCTTCTATAAGCCCAAATAGCTCTACTCCAGAGGGTCTGTGAGACCCCCTATCAAAAATTGAACATTCCTCCTTACGCCTATGCGAAATTTTATGTAAATTCAATTAGCCCATTAGAAGTTACAGATTTATTTGTAAAAATGTTGATTCTGCCCCACAGATTAATGTAATAAAGATTTAATCAAAAATCTGATTTTCACTTTTGCTATTTTTCGAAGGAATTTAAGACAGTTCAATTGTCTCATATAAGGCCGTCTCCCGATATTCACTTTAGTGCCCATTAATAACGATGTAGGATTAAAAGATCCTTTTTAGAACATCCTAGGATAAAGGCTATTTTTTAATCTATGCGCCAGGAAAATATATATTTCTTTTTTTTATATGTTCATTAAAGAAATATCAGTCCTTTTCAATGACATCAAATTTGTTTAAAGTTATTCAATCTTAAAATTTTCTCATTTTTGGCAAAAGTGCACGAGGTTTCCAAATGAACCGCGAAGGATATGGATTCATACGCTATAATGTTCGAAGTACAGAGTTTAATATACACCCTAAGATGTGAAAATTTAAAATTGTAATTATTTATTAGAATTTTTTGTTAGAATTACCCTATAAATATTAATAAAATTGTTTTAAATACTTATTTGTTAATATCATGTTAACATCTCAATTATATAATGCACCGCTGCTTTGGAAATTTGTAGGGCAGAAATACTGACATCTCTATTAAGTTAAATAATTAGTTTGATATAATATATATGGTACACATAATTTACTTTGGTATATAATTTATATAAAAGTTTATTTTCTAAGAATAACAGAAATCGAAATTCTTAATGTTCAGTTCTTAATAATTCGGATAACGAAGTTATTGAAAATATAATGAAGATTAAGTGGTAAATAGATATATATATATTAAACATCAATAGTTTCAATATTTTAGAATGAATGAAATGTTTCCTAATATTGTTATTTGAAGTATCGGCGAGGTCCACAATAGCAAATAATTCTTAATTACCGTCGGAATTAGAAAGGTTGGTACAGTTTATGAACTACGCAAGAACTATGTTAAAGACTTTAGTATAACTTTAAAATCTTTTCACACTATTTTTTTGTGATATTTTAAGTTTATCATATCAGTTCTTGGATCAAATATTAAATATTAAAATATAAATTACAAAATGACGGAACAAAAACGAGATTGGGACTTTAGATCAAGTTCTAGTATATCATATAGTACCTTTCAGACGACGCACTATCTGAAAAATAAAAAATATATAATTAAATATATCAGTATGTTAGGTACGCATATTAGAGTGTGCGGCACATAGGTTCTGTTGGCAGAGAACCTAGAGATATCTGACTGATACCAAACAATTTTTTCCATAGCCATGATTTAAAAATGTTTAGTGATAAAATTTACATGAATTTAGTGATAAAATTTACATGAAAAATAGTTCTTACTATTTTAAAATTCGGACTATAATGCGAAATATTTGGGACTCATTTTTGGAGTTAAGAACATCTTTCTAGGTTTTTAAAATATTTTGACGCCACCTGAATTTTAGTATTAAGCAAATAAATTGTTTTCATTTGACATCAATACTAACGTAACATCTACTTCGCGGTAGTTGTCAGCAAGCAAAATATGTTAGGAGAAGAATGCTATTGTAGCCGGTATAAATGATGTTTCTTAAATTGTTTCACATTATCAATTCTAACTATTAAGATGATGATGAAAATTTTAAAAAGTGCATACAATTCTTACATTTTAAAATTTCTTAATCAATACCATTTCGACTTCGAAGCATCATTTATTGCAAAAATTCTGTTTGCACGATATTTTGTGCAACTTCTATACTGTAAGTAGCGAAAAGCATTTATTTCACAAAAATTTACGCCAACTATATGAAAGTTTGTGATGATGGTATCCCATGCCTGGTTTCCTGACATGAACGAAATGTATTTCAATCTATTGAAAATCACTTTGTTTTAAAAAATCTGTTCTCTAAATTTAATTTCACTTATGCGTTTCTATCAAAAAAATTAAAAAACTAAAATATAGTAATTCAATTTTTGGTTTCATTTTTTATCACCTCATAACTTTCCACCAGATAGTAAAACGGTTACTGTCATACAATATACGAATTTCCCAAGCGTTGTCTGTCGACTGGTTAATAGCTTAAATCTAAGGGACGTAAATTGTCAGTGCAAAACTGAATTAAATCAAAAATGAACTAAAATTTTGGATTTCTTACTTATTTTGTAAGGTCTAAATTCAATTTTAAAAAATATCAAAAAAGGTTAAATGTTCCAATAAGTAAGTTAAATTTTTTTTAAAAACTTATTTTTTCTCGTTCCCCCCTGATGACAATTGAATCAGGGGTTTTTCTCCCACATAATTCATGCAACTACAAAATACATGTAGTTACATATATTTTGTTTTTGTGTTTTGAAGAAAGAAAGTTGAAAATTTAGTTCGGAGTACCTCTCATATAAACTTCTAGTTGAATTCTATGATTTTGAGGATAAAAGCAAAATAAAAAGGCTAGATTTATCTTTATAAAGGCTGAACTAGCAACACTGATAATGACCAATATTTTATGAAATAGTGTACCAAAAAAATTTTAAATATATTTATTTTTTTTTTTTTCAACTTCAGAGACTTAAGAAATGATCTTTAAGTCATCTTTTTTTAATCTTTCTGTTCCGGTGAAAAAAAAAAAAAAATGCAGAAAAACCACTGAACTCGTAATCTGAGTTGCAGGTTTTTAAATATTTTCGTTTAAGTGATCTTCCTACAACCGAATCGCAAAAAAAATTTTTTACTCTACTGTATGTACATTAAAGTGCCCTAAGAATAAAAGTTGCAAATGTTCCCCTCTAGAAATGAAGAGTTCTCAAGTTATTAGTTCTGAATGTTATCTCTAAAAATACAGATTTCTTTCTATAGCATTATACAATTTTTCGTTATGAGAAAATTAGATTCCAGATATTAAAAATATTTATTAACGATTGAAATATGCATTTAAATATTCTTACTCTTCTCTTCATTCGCGAAATGTTAAGATTTCGTTAAAAATTTTTGTCATATTTTCACTATTTAAACATGAAATTGCATATATTTCGGATATTTGTCAACGTATATTGAGTTTTAAAGTACCATTTGAAAGGAATATTCTGATTCTATTGAAAAATTTGGATAATTAATACTTTAAAAGAAAAAGAGTAAAATTTATACGTTTGGTTTGTAACGTGGAAATAGTACACTCAATACTACTATTTTCACGTACATATTTCTTAATATATTAATTTATGAAATTACTACCATTTCTTCCTTTTCTTTATTATTTCATTTATGTATTATTAGTTATTTTTTCTTTTTCATACTAATTATAGAATATTTTATTAGTAATAGGTAATTGCTAATTATTAGTAATAGATAATTACATTGAGCGCCCCTACTGTAAATACTACATACACACCCACACAAATGTGTAACAACTGCTTTAGTTGTGCAGTTGATATTGCTTAATGGTCAACAAGCAATATAATTCTCATTTAGTTGATACATGACTAAATATAAGTAAACAAAGTTTGATTACAGTCGGGGCGATTCAAACAAAACAAGAATCCGCCATATAAGTCTCCAAGATTATTTTATATAATCGGAGAGCCGACTAGATTTTGCGAAAGTAGAATTTAGTAGTATTTTGCACGCTCAACTTCGGTTGGGTCCCTTAAATAAATTTTACACGAGTGACTTCGGTTGCTTCGTTCTCACGAGTGACTTCGGTTGTTCGTTCTCACGAGTGACTTCGGTTGTTCGTTCTCACGAGTGACTTCGGTTGTTCGTTCTCACGAGTGACTTCGATTGTTCGTTCTCACGGGTGACTTCGGTTGTTCGTTCTCACGAGTGACTTCGGTTGTTCGTTCTCACTAGTGACTTCGGTTGTTCGTTCTCACGAGTGACTTCGGTTGTTCCTTCTCGCGAGTGACTTAGGTTGCTCGTTATCTTAGTAGAATATTATCCCGTAGAATTGCATGGGAATAGTAGTTGAGAAGTAGCTAGATATTAGCTTTAAGAAACCATTGTACATATTGTAGAAAAAGATACGATGTTCGATTCCCGCAGCTGTCACCTGTACCAGAAATCGATCTAGCCGAATACCCGAACCCGATTGACAGCTGAGAGTGTCGAAGCCGAACGTACGACGCCGACCTTGATTCTATTCCTGAACCCAGAACCTTCGATCCCCGAAGCTGCCACCTGTACTAGAAACCGATCCTGCCGTAAACCCGAACCAGTTTGACAGCTGAGTGTATCGAAGCCAAAAGTTCAAAGTCGAAGAAGCTAAGAGTGTCGAAGCCGAACATACGATGTTGATCTTAATTCTGCTACCGAGCCAAGAATCTTCGGACCCGACGCTGCCACCGGAACCAGAAACCGATCCTGCCGTAAACCGGAACCGGTTTGACAGTGTCGAGGCCGAAAGCTCAAAGCCGATTCTACTACCGAACCGATCCTAATATAAGCCGAAGAACCGAATCGATCCTAATATAAGCCGAATAACCGAACAGATCCTAATATAAGCCGAAGTGTCGAAGCCGAACATACGACGCCGATCTTAATTCTACTACCGAACCAAGGACCTCCGATTCCCGAAGCTGCCACCTGAAACAGAAACCGATCCCGCCGTTAACCCGAACCAGTTTGACAGCAGAGTGTGTCGAAGCCGAGAGTTCAAAGTCGAAGTTAAGAGAGTGTCGAAGCCGAAAGTTCAAAGTCGAATAGCTGAGCCGAGCCTATTACAAGTCAATTAACCGAGCCGAGCTTCTATAAGTTGATTGACCGAAACAAATATAATCTAAGCCGATCAACCGTACCGATATCAACATACGCCGAAGAGCCGAAATAATCCTTGCTGAAGAAGGAAATGCAGAAACATTTATTAAGCCGGTGGTATACGAATTGGAGTTATAGAAATTATTCTCTCGTAATATCTTTATATTTTGTACTTGAAATATTCTTGACGTATTCAATAAAGAAACTATTATTATTTTAACCCCATCAAAAAGGGTAAAACAAACGTCTTATTACTTAAGGTTTGTGGATTCGTAAGTAGACCCTGGAGGCCACTAAGTTACCTCAGCCGATGACAAAACCACGTTATAGGTTCTTAAAAGGTTAAATTTGCAATTTTTGTAAATAATTTGTATGGAAATATTTATTATAATTAAATATAAATGAATTTATGAAAAATGTTATAAATTCCTTTAAAACCGCAGTAATAATCCAACAAAGGAAAGCCTTTGAAGTTTAGTCGCTATTTTAAACGAATTTACAGCTTTTTGATAAATTTTTGCATTTGTGCTTTTGCTTTTTTTTTTCTTAAATATCCCAAAAAATTACTTTTGTTACTAAAGGGTTAAATGAATATATTAATAGTACTGAATAAGACTAAAATCTAAATTAAGATGGAAAATGTTCGAAGTATTCAAACTTTAATAAAATAGTATTTATAGAACATCCATAGAAAATGTTACTAAAATTTTTATTTCACGATAATAAAAAATTAATTTTAAAAATATTTTTACTGATTGTGTATTAGCCGACATTTGTCTATTACATATTGTTACTTGTTTGATAAAAGATTAAAAATCGTATTCACTCTTTATCGAAAACTATATTTTTGAAGGTATTTTAAAAATGGTCCAGCTCACTAGAATGAAAATATTGAACCGAAATATTTTGGGGATTAGTTTATAAGATATTAGTCATTAACTCTAAAAAAACATTTACAACATTATTTGTCTTCATACAAATCGATGCACTTTAATGTATATAGTACTTACTTACCTCTCCAACAACCGCTAGAGCAAATGACATCCCTTATTGTATTTTCGCTAAGTTTTTTATACTTTTCGGGATAAAGTGGACTAAAAAATAAAAAAAGAATGAAAAATCAATATAATTTTGAAAATATATATTTTTAATAAAAAAATATTTAATATTTATTAGCAAAAAGAAAGATACCGACTCGATTTGGTATTACTTGCACATCGAAATTTCCAAATTTTTCTTTATAAAAATAATATAAAACATATTTTATTTAAATTGAATTGTCTTTTTATATTTTTTTTTCATTTTCACTATAGACACCTTGGGTATAAACATTTTTCGAAATAATCCTGATTCGATATATCTGAACCGATTTGAAAGCTTTTTATATGAGAGGATTGTTCTGGTCGAGATCTATAAATCGTCTTATTATTTCTTTTAATTTACGAGATATTTTCTTATTTTAATAACAACAATTAGCCAAATTGTGTAAAGGAATATTTTCGGAGTTAAATTTGAACTTGGAAAAAATTTTGATTTTCTCACGTTTTTTTTTTCTTCCATAAAAAGTGATCACCAGTGTTTCCATTTTAGCCTTTTTAAGGCTAAATATACGCTTTTTATTTTGATTTTAGCATCAAAATTTTCGTTTTGGCTTCTAGCTTTTTTCTACAATTTCTAATTCTTAAAATTGCCTTAAGAAGGCTTAACAACGAGGAAACTATTTCCTTATTTGTTGCTATTATTAATTCTATTTTACAAAATTATCAACTTAAGCATTTTTATGTATTTATTTGCACAAAAAATTAAAAATATTTATATTTAATAATCAATTTCGTCTGCGCCGTTTTATTCTCCAAATTACACCTGCCTTAGCTAAATTTGTGGATTTACTAAATCGATTATAATTATTTTTTAATATAACGTATGCGGAATAAAATAGCAACAAAAATATCGGCGCTAGTTAAAAAGAGTTTGCTCATGATAAAGAATTTTGATCATCAAATTTGGGGACATGATTTCTAGTAATAATGTATAAATTTTTATGATAATTTTATAATTTATAATTAATTTGATTATTTTTATATATGTCCGAAACAAAAATTACTTATATTTTAACTTTGATGGCTAGTGTTATCACTTTAGCCTTTTTAAGGCTAAATATAGCTATTTTATTTAGTTTCAGCATAAAGATTTTCAACTTCTAACTTTTTTTAGCTTTTCTTAAAATTGCCTTAAAACGGCTAAAATGTTAGTACCTCAACAACGAAGAAATTAATTTTTTATTTGCCATTACTAATGTTATTTCATTCGTTTAAACATTTTTGTGTATTTATTCGCATAAAAAATCGAGATTATTTAGATTTAATAAAAACTTTCTCCTTCGGCGCATACTTCATCAATCATAGAAAATATTTATGAAAATAATTTGAAAAAAATGAATAAGCATCAAATTATCTACTTAAGTGAAAAATTTTATTCAAAAATATTCACTAACAAAAATTTTATTGCATAATGAATAATAACCAATATATATAAAATCTCAAATCAATCCATCTTTAGTATCTTTTTGCAAACTTTATTTCCCCAAAATATTTGAAAAATAAACAAAATCTAAATTTTAATATAGCCCTTTACAAATTTCTCCACTCTTTTGGTTTTGTTTCTATTTGCTCCATTGTTTTAATACTCTATCAACAATAATGTTTACCTTTTCTTTCTCAATAAGTAAGAAATCTAACAAATAAATATTTTCTCAAAAAGCGTTCAAGCTTACTCACCTTAGGTAATGATAAAGATTTTAACTGGATGTAACATTTTGTAATTAAACATGACAACATCTGTCTTGTGAGTTTTGGATGACAAATATTTGCTCTAGACTTTTGTAACAGAACCTATAGTTGTCACCGTTATTATGTTGTTACTATTTCCGGTAACAAAGACTCTCCAATAGATGCATTACTATTTGTACTTTTAATACTATCACTATTGCTTTTAACAGTGCTACTCGTATCAGTTGCCTTTAGAAATTGAACTTATAAACTTGAATGATATTTTGCGATGTTGCTGTGGTTTCCATGTTGCCATTGTTGCTTTTGTTACTGTTGTTTATGACCAGACACTACACGCAGAGAAAACATATGGTTACGGCATTGTCACTGTAATAATATTATATTCTCATTGTTAATTTTCATTAATCTTAATAATATTGCGTTCATGTTTTTGTTTCAGTTTTATCATTCAATGTTTACATTAAATCAAAATTTTAATATAATGACTACAAAAACTTTATGTCTTTGTATATTTTTACCAAAAGCAAATTTTTTTAATATAAAAAATATCATTATTTCTACAACCATTAAATGTTACTAATCTTTTTCCCTGTCATATTTAAATCATAATTAGTTTTCAAATCATATTAATATTATTATTCTCATCACAATGAAATGTTACAAATAAATATGTTCTTTAAAAATATGGTTGAAAAATTCATAAAATGAAATAATAGTATGATAAAATGGAATCATAATATGATAAAATTGGATAATATGATAAGATGAGATAATAATATGATAGAAAGAAATAATAATATTTTAAGATGGGATAAAAATATGATAAGATGGAATTATAATATAGTAAATTGAAATCATAATCTGATGAAATAGAATAATAATATAATAATACGATATAACAATATGGAAAACTTAAAACATAACATAAAAAAAACAAACCATAAAATCTAAAACAAAATATAATAGAAGCATAAACAAAATAAAATGGAATCATAACAATTATTATTTATAATCATATCTATTTTTTGCTATGAGCATATATTCAAATCCTAATATATTGCTTTTATTATGTTCTTGGATTATGGTCACTGCAACTGTATGGATTCTTTGCGTGTATAAAAGCACTAATATTGTGAACATTCAAGTGGATGTGGATATTGTGCATATTTTGTACACTTCTTTATATTAGAGGGTAGTGAACGCCGTGTGGAATCATTTGTTAATGTCGAAGTTGATTTGAGAACGGAAAAGATTATTGCTAAGGATACTGATGCAGAAGAAAAACTATGATTTTTAATTCTGTTTTTAAGTGTGCCATTATGTCATTACAAGATATTGTTGATAATAATCGGAGCAACGTTATGACATAAATAACATTGAATTCTGTTTAAATGCTATTTCATTGTATCATCATATCCAACTTTGTTAGTAGAGCCAATATGTTAAGTACGTTGGCAATAATAGTTGTTGCAGTTGTTTTTGTAAGTTTATTTCGATTCATAGTGGGTATTTTAAATTTTGTTGTTGTTCAGGTTGTTGCTGATACTTGTGTTCAATTTCTAGACAAAACAACATGATATGAGTATTACGTAACGTTTTACTTTTTTATGTATGTCACTGCCATCATTCAAAGTATCGATTTCATTGGTCTATATTTACGAAAAGAAAAGTTAAAAATTGAAGAAATCAAATAATAGAAAAGTAAAGGTCAAAATGTAAAAAGATAAGTACTTTTACAAAACTTTTGTATTATACTAACTTTGAATGGAATCATAACCTATAAAGGTTTCCTATATAGGAAATATTTTTTGGGAATTTCTCTGAAATATATGTGATTTGAAATTTCAGGAAATTTTTCATGGAAATATTTCTTACAAAATATAGGTGAGGAATTTGAAAAATTTTAAGTAAAAATATTTTCAGAATTTTTTTTTTTTTCTTCTAACACTAACGTCAATTTGAGGTTTTATTAAAAAATATTTTTGCATGCAAAGTCTGTAGGCGTTAATCTTTTTTATAAATGCGTGCAAAAGCTGTGGAGGTTTAAAGTTGAAAAATTTTGAAAATAGAGGTTTCATTTTATCAAAACCAAAACAATGCGATTTTATAAAACTTCTAAGTTGCTATCAGCACATGTCAAAACGAATACAGCATTTTTAATATTTATTGAAATACACTGAAAAGAAAATTTTTTTTTCCCGATTTTGTTCGAAAAATTGTGGGTAATAATAAACATATTTTCGAATATTTAAAAAAAAAATTAGGTGAATATCGGTACTGGTTTGGAAAATATGTTCGTTAAAATATTAGTACTTACAATAGTATTCTTTACAAAAGGCGCGATTTTAATTTTTCTTTAATTGTTTCTACTACTTCAAAATTCGATTTGCAATATATATATGAATGTGGTTTTTGTCGTTAAGAGTATTCTTTAGGTTAATAAAATTGTGAGTCTTAAATTATTTGACGCCACCTGAATTTTTGTATTAAACAAATAAAATATTTTCATTTTACATTAATATTAATGTCATTTATAGTTCGCGATAACTGTCAGCATGCGAAATGTGTTTGTATATGCCGCTGTAGCCGGTATAAATGATTTTAAAAATTTTTTTTCATATTATATATTTTAACCATTAAGGTGATTCTTTGTAGATAACTTTCCATAATCTCAATTCGGAAAATTGAAGAAAATTTTAAAAATCATAAAATTTTCGCTCTTAAATTTTTTTTGAACGCCACTTTGACTCGGGAGTGTCATTTATTCAAAAGATCTGTCTACGTGGTTTATTAGACAATTTCAATAAAATCTGTTGTTCTTAGTCGCGAAAAATATACATTCTGCTAATATTTACGCTAGTTATATGGAAGTTTGTGATGAAGCTATCCCATGCCTGGCTTCTTGATATCAACGACATATACCTTAAACTGTAGAGAATCACTTCGTCTTTTTTTTATACAAAAAAAAAAAAAAAAAAAATGTGAAATTAAAAAAATTGTTAATTTTTGGTTTCATTTTTTGTCGGTGCATAACTTTTTAACAGATAGTAATATTGTAACTAGATAAACTTTGTATGTATTTCCCAAGCCTCCTCTCTCGACTGGCTAATTATTTAAATCTAAAAGATGTAAATTGTGAGTCTAAAACGAAAGTTAATAAAAAAAATGCTCGAAAGTTTCTTATATTTTTTAGCTTTAAATATCTGTAGTTCCGTGAGATTTTATGTGAATGACATACAATTGTATATTTCTTAGTTATTTTCCAAGGCCTACCAGAATGCATCAGTTTTTCTATTTTTAAAGCAAACTTTAGGAGTATATAACATATAAAGTTATATACTCCAAAAAAAAAAATTTTGACAGGTAAGGAGAGTTATTTATTGGGTTTTAAAAATATATTGTGTGAAATAATAATGTAATGTGATATCGTTGACCCGTGCCGCATCGGACCTAAAGTTTATATGGTACGTTTATATGGCGAAAATATGACCTTTTTACAGTGTTTCTAAAAAAGATTATCTATTAAATTATTCTGGAGAAACAAAAACATATTTTTCGGTAATTATGGTTCAAATATTAATATAATTATTATTATTTATTTAATTTATTTAATAGGCAATGAAATTACAATTTCTTACAGGCTAGCATATATATTATTCTTGAAGTTATTTACAATAAAATATTTTTATAACCAATCAATAACAAAAATTTATTATTTAACTAAGTTAAAAATACTCCTCTTAATGCGGATTGGATTTAATGAGAAATCAATATATGGATAGAAACTGTTGAATTGATTGCATATACGTCTCATGGGATCAAAGTTGGCATAATTGGTTCGAAAATATTTTATTTTTGAAGGAATATAATTTCTAGTTGGACGATTTGGGACTACGAATTCGATCTTACAAAGCAGGAACTCAGAATTAATTGAACTGTTTACTAAATTAATTACAAATGAAATATTCATATATTTTCTTCTACTTTCAAGAGTAGGGAGATCAATAAGCTGCAATCGACTTTCATATGATGGTAAATTAATATTAGGATTCCATGGAAGATTACGAAGACAAAATAAGAGAAATTGTTTCTGGACCGATTCAATTTTCTTTATATGAACTTCGTATTGAGGATCCCACACCACAGAGGCATATTCCAGGATTGGTCTTACAAGAGATATGAATAATTACTTGGAAACGTAATAATAGCATTTCATTTAAACATATCTTAAAAAATAAAAAAAAATAATGGACTGGGGAATTCGTAATAACTTCCATTTTTAGCCAATTTATTTTACATCTTGTTTGACAGATAATTATATGTAGATAGTGTTATCCGATTTCACTAATATTTCACACAATATATTTCTACAATCCAATGAACGATTCTGGTGGAAGTAAGGGTCAAAATTCAAAAGTCGGTAAATTTTGGTGAAGTCTAATATATAAGTATGTTTGCATCGTACTTTTAAATGATTTATTTTCAGTAATATACAATTATTTACTCAACTGTAAGTCCTCTTTTATATACGCATAAATGTTTTCAATTCTAAAACTAATACCGTACACTGGGCCATGATCACTGAATTGGGCCACATTTAGAATACTTGGTATACTCGATAAGTATGTATCACATATGAAATTATAGGGGACGCCGAAAACGATTCTGTAAAAAAAAAAATTAAAATTAAAAATATCGGTCAAAATATTTTTTCATTGCTTGAAATTTTTTTAATTTAACACTACTAAATTTTTGCAATTTAGTAGTTTTTTAATTAGAGTATTTTTTTTTTTTTTTTTGAAAAATATTATGAAGTTAAATTTTATATACGGTTAATAGCAAGTATTAATATAGTGGCTATTAGCCACTATATAGTTTATAGTTCCCATATAAACCCCCAGACGAAAGTCACGTTAACGTGTATAAATCCCATATATAAGTAGAAAGGAAAGTGAGAAATTTTATAAGTATCGATTTATAATCAGCTATAGCTTTCTAATATAAAGTTTACTTTCGGAGACCACTTTAAAGTGCATATATAATAGTATCATATCATAATATTATGGCTTATATATTTTAAAAGGGGCGTGAAAAAAGGTCAGGCTTATCTTATAGTCAGCTTTACCGTTAGGCGATTTTAGTCGCCAATTGCCTCTTTTTCAACCACCTGGTCACTTTTTTGGTCCCTTTTTTAAAGTTGAACTAAATGTTGATTTATTAAAATTATATGCTAAATGATGAGAAAAAAGTTGTTTGAAACATCTCGACCCATTATGTATTAATTCCAATGATTAAAATAATTATTTTGAAATTGTTTGGAAAAAGACCCTGAAGAATTTATAAATGAACTTAAACTATTACAAGCTACAGCTAATGATAAGTTTATATTTAAAATATAAAATACCGAATCTTTTTGGGCCAGATTGGGAAAATTATTATTATTTATTTAGTGAAAATTAATTTACAATAAATACAAATAATGATAGAATTGGCATCAATGGCTCTTTCGACTCTTTTATATACAAAAATATTTATAGGTATAACTTGTTAATTATAAAAATAAATAAAATAAAATAAATAAAAAAGGTATATATATTAATTGTAATGCAATAAGTTATTTACAGATATTTCATAGTTATAATTTTGTGAGTATTTTTGGAGGTATATGTTTTTGCAGCATTCTTTCTAAGTTAGTATTTGTGAAACATGATAAAAAATAGGTCATAGTTAAGTTGTTACGAGGGCGGATCAATAAGTCCGTGACTTTTCGAACTTTGCTCGTAGTTATATGAAATGCAACACTATTTCCATCAAGTACCACCTGTTAATAGGCTAATGTCAAATTTTGAGCAAGTGTTGTCATTTACTTTGCGTTTAACAGCTGTTCAAAACATACAACCTCGTGTACTTTTCTAAAAATGAAAAAAAGTGTATTCCGAGTGCTTATTAAACATTATTTTTTGCGGAAAAAAACCGTCAATCAAATAAAAAGAGAATTTTATATTAACTATTTTTTGAATAAAAAATTAATATAAATTTATAAATTAATATAAATGAGTAAATTAGTTTTAATTTTAAAAAATCTTGACCTTTGGTTACTGATTTAGATAAAATTTGATGAATATGTAGAGGAGATATGGAGGCATGTAAAATTAATTTTTTATCACTTTTATTTCGAGAACTTAGGCAACTCTGTAGCTTTGAAATTGATTTACACATTTATTTAAATGGCCATAACCTTTCTTATATAAAAGATATCAAAATATCTTTTTTTTTGCATTGGATTTGTCTTATAAAAATTTTGAAAATATTTTTTTTAAGTTATTTCTTTTAAGAATTTTTCTTATTGACGTGTATCTAAAAAAGCCAATATTTAATTTTTTGGTATTTTTTTTTTTTTTTTTTTTTTGTTAGGAAGCCTTATCGGTATGCAGAGGAATTTTCAGAGAGGTAAAAATTTTTAAATTTAAATTTTAATTACTCAAATAAATTATTTTGTTATTAATATAATTGACTTTAGCAGTTTTACTTAAAATAGTATTATTTTGTGTTTGTTTTTATCAAATAAACAAATTTTAATGAGTTTTTTAGGTATAGAAATTAAACTGAAATAGTTTGCACCTTTTTTAGAAAATCTTCTTTTTGGTGACTTTTTTTTTGAAATCCCCTTTTTTGACACCTTTTAAATATTCTCAATGATAACGCTGCCCTTAATTAATCTAACAATGTGTACTATATACGGCCAAAATTTAATATTTACAAGTTTTAAAATTATAAGATAATGTTGTTTCAAATATAGCAACATAGCTATGTCAAAGTAAAGGTAATGTAGGGGAGGGAGTGGGGTTTCAGTAAAGAAATGGTATTAGTTACGGAGCATATTTTGTGTTATATTTGAATCGAATTTGCTGCAATTTATTTCATTCTTTACGCAAAGAATAACTGTTTTTAAAAAGTGGGAGTAAAGTATGGGCATGGCATTCGATCAAGCTCTAGCAAAGCACAATTATATACATAAATTAGTTCTTTAAGCACTTCAGTACAAAAATTAACTTTAAACTATTTTATTATCCAGTTACGAATCTAATGTCGCTAGAGTGGGTATAGTGTGTATTAGATTAGCCATTTTACTTTTAAACCCTTGTCTTATATTTTAATAAATTAAATATATTAATAAAAATTAATTAAGAATTTAATAAACTGTGATCTCTTTTACTATTCTGAAGTTTTAAAATCAGTAGAGTTTTGTGTCTTTAAAATTTTCAACACATAATTTGTAAATTTGTTTCATTTCACATATAAGTTAAATTTGAAGGGCCTTTTTAGTTAAAGTTCGATAGCATATGTATTAATGAATGGACGCAAATGTTTAAAAAAATGTAGGTAGGTAACTATAATTCAGTCGTTATTAAAATATCACTTGCCACTGAAAAAACGAAATTGCTTTAAAATGACAAATTGTTTGTTTTTATTTGTGGGCTTATTTTCATTTCTGTAAAATGCGATGATTTCCGAATACCTATTGTTTAAAAGTGAATGTATATATATATATATATATATATATATATAGAATTTACTTGTAGCCACGATTTTTGAAATAGTTAACTCATTCAGGAAATACACCTGATTTCAAATACAATTCCTTTTAGTTTAATTTCATTTGTTGGCGCTATTTTATTTTGGCCTGCTGCTATGCAGCAGGGTATCCAATCTATTAACCGTCGTCCGGTTATTCGATTAATTTTGGTCGCTTAACTGTTTGAATAATTTAAAATTTAAATAATTTAAATTAATCGAAATTTCGATTTCTAGTACTTTTTCATTACTTCCAATGTTGTCTTGTGATTAAGAAGTAAATCAAAAAACATCCAAAGATATTGCTAAAAAGAGATTCAAATGAATTGCTCTTCTATATATATATATATATATATATATATATATATATATAAAGCAAACACTATTAAGAAATGGTATATTGCAATTATGTATAAAATATACAGGCTTAAAACTCATGATATCTAATTCCAAACCTACAGAAAATGTTTATTTTACCTGTCTTTTTGCCAAAATGTTGAACTACTGGGCTAATAGTGATTCAATTTAAATATGAACATAAATTGCTGTTTAATTTGATGTACACTTTTTGAGTGAGTATGTTGGAAGTTTATTTACAAACTAAGTTAAAATTGTTTAGAAATTCTTATTATTTAACCAGCTGAAATAATATAAATATACTTTCAGCTATTTACTATATAAACTTTATCGTTATATATATTTTTTTAAGTAAATTTAAAATTTGTTTTTCTTTTTTATTACAATTTAGTTTCATAATTTTACATGTCTACATATGGTATACATGCGAAAGAGAGAGAGTATATTTTGTAATGAAATTACAAATTATATATGAGTCCTGAACACATTTGTTTGGAATTTATAACTACTGCACACTCGTAGTAAAGTAATAAATATACGAGTATATATAAATATTTGCTGCTATATATGTGCACAATACATTTATGTTTGCTTTCAAGAATTTATTTGTAGCCACGATTTTTGAAACAGTTAACCCATTCAGGAAATACACCTGATTTGAAATACAATTCCTTTTAGTTTAATTTTATTTGTAGGTGCTATTTTATTTTGACCTGCTGCTATGCAGTAGGGTATCCAATCTATTAACCGTGGTCCGGTTATTCGATTAATTTTGGTCGCTTAACTGTTTGAATAATTTAAAATTTAAATAATTTAAATTAATCGAAATTTAGATTTCTAGTACTTGTGCTTAAGAAGTAAATCAAACAACATCTAAAGATATTACTAAAAAGAGATTCAAATGAATTGCTCTTCTATAAAATGTTGAGATTCGGTTGTTATTTTTTCAAATACTTGTTACTAAAAATAACTATTTACACAAATGAAAAGTAATATTATGCATAATTTTTCATAAAAAAAAATTTGTTTATATAAAAATTAAAACAAATTTCCTTGCAAAGATAAAAAGAAATTTGGATGTTCATTGCATTGAAATATCAACTAAAAGACCAACTGTTTTCCTTGCAAAAGAAAATTACTCACTTCACATGTACAAATTAGTTCCGTAGAAAATTCTACTAATAAATACAAATAGTTAGGTTTTTTTTTTGATAGCTGAGTTAGGCTTCTTGAGGTAGAGAGGGAATTGATCTTCCTTTATTTGACTTTTCTATGGGCCATTGCAATTTTGCATGAAATCGTGAACATGATTATATTCTTAGTGAGTAGGTATCAAAAAGATAACATTCAACAATGAAAATATTAAATTCATTAGAAACAATTCGAAATATCTGTACATGTGGATCATACGTTGAAGATTTTATAGATTTCTTTGGAAGTTATTTTTTTTTTTGGGAGGGTAAAGTGCGGTAAAATGAGAAAAATCTAATTTGTCTCTTACAAAAGTACAAAAACGTACAAAAGTACGGGAACATAAAAATTCAAATTATTTATCCAGAAATAAAACATCAAATTGTTTGAAAATTTTTATGTGAATATAATTTTATTTTTCAGCATATTTGAGTGTTTTTAATTTTTTAAATGAAACTTTCGTAATAGTAACAAAAATAAATAATTATTTTATTAATTTTTATTTAAAGTTTTTATACTACATATTATTTTTTAATTATATGACAATTTACATCCTACCGTAGAAGTACCGTAGGTATCAAAAAGATAACATTCAACAATGAAAATATTAAATTCATTAGAAACAATTCGAAATATCTGTACATGTGGATCATACGTTCAGGATTTTACAGATTTCTTTGGAAGTTATTTTTTTTTTTTGGGATAGAAGTTTTAATAAAATCCGAAATGAAAGATTATAATAGTTTGATTCCGTACTATTTGGGTAAAGTGCGGTAAAGTGAGAAAAATCTAATTTGTCTCTTACAAAAGTACAAAAACGTACAAAAGTACGGGAACACAAAAATTCAAATTATTTATCCAGAAATAAAACATCAAATTGTTTGAAAATTTTTATGTGAATATAATTTTATTTTTCAGCATATTTTAGTGTTTTTAATTTTTTAAATGAAACTTTCGTAATAGTAACAAAAATAAATAATTATTTTATTAATTTTTATTTAAAGTTTTTATATTACATATTATTTTTTAATTATATGACAATTTACATCCTACCGTAGAAATATTCTGGTCTTTTTCGTGCAAGAAGAAGAATATAATTTTCCCAAAATGTCTCTCATTTACCCAATTTTTGAGTACGAAAATGAGTACGGTAGCAAAGCTAATATTTTAACTTGTGACAATAGAAATTCTGAAACAATAGTTCTGTTCCAATATTTATTAGATTTAAAGGCTTTGGTCAGAAATTGTCAGAAAAATAAAAAACTACACTTAAATTCTTAGTACAAGAACAATTTTCTGTAAATTCTGACTAAAACTTACAAGTCTTGCAAACATTATAACAGAACTGTAGTTTTAAGTAAAACGAAATGTGCTTAAAAATGCTAATATTAAGTTGGACTTTATATCAAAAAAAAAAAAAACAAAAAACAAAAAAAAAACATTCTCACACTAAAAATAAAAAGAGCTACATGAAAAAGGCTGATTTATTAAGTAAAGCTGGATAACTGACATTTTACATAAAAATAATATTTGAAATAATTTTTTTAGTGAATAGGTTGAATTATTGTTGTTTATATGTTTTAAATGCATCACTAAATTTATTCGGTTAATCGAATATTTTTTCATTAATCAACTTTTAACCTCGAATAATTATTAGTCAAATTAACCGATTAATACAATAACCCAAATAATTTGATACCCTACTATGTACGTAGTAACTTAGCTGAAAGTGAAATTATAAACAGGAGAAAATAACATTTAAAAAATGCAAAAATCCAAAACTTACAAAACGTCTGACTACTGTTTAAGTGGTGAAGATTAAATTGTGGTTTATTGTTTAAACTTGTTTTCGGTTATTAAATTGTATTTTATATAAACACAAATATTTTATACAAATACACCATTTTCTTTAGAGGAAAATAATTAAAAGTGGTTATCTTTTGAGGGAAGGAACACTTTGTCGTAGAATCTTATTCTAAGCTAGCTAAAAATAAGTACAAAAATATTACCCTCCATTATTCTTATTTGCATTATAGACATTTTTTTTTAAATTTCGGAAATTTTGTATATAAATCCTAAGAACTATTTCGGAATAATATTTGAAAAATTTTGAAATATGATTTATAATACTCTTTAAATAATGGTGTCTATTCTTGAAAACATGTCGAAGAAGTAAAAATTTCCATTAAAACAAAAACAAAGTTTAAAAAATTGTTTAGAGGCGGAATTCCCATTGTCATCTAGGGATAATTTATAACAATTGTTACGTAAGTGATTGACCCCCTTCTTTCCAAATTGTAAAGCTGATTAAATTTGGGATATTTTCTAATATCTTTTTCGATAAATCAACTTATTAATCCATTTTCCTAGCTAAATTTCAGATAGGAGTCTATAATAACATTTATGTTCTAATTTTCCTATCGGAAGTAGAAATTTGTGAGACAAGAACCCCCTTAACCGGCTGTTAGCTAGCAGTTCCAATAGCTCCCATAAATCTTACCAAATTCTAAGAGGAAACATAAATTCTCCTTTAAATAATACAAGACTTTTTAAAATAATTTCGGTTATATTAAATGGTAATAGAGTCATAAACGGTTCATTGCAAACTGAACTTTAGCATTAAACAATTTCCCTAAACTACTTTTAAAACCATGACCTGGTTTATATAAAAAGATAACCACTTAGACTACCAGCCAGACAATGACATTCTTGGACATCATTATTTTTTGTATTTTTTTTTTCGATTGACATGAATATTCAATAGCATTTTACGTAGGCTGGATTTCGTAAATCACAATATTTTTATTTTTACCTGATTATTATCTCAAACTTACTAAAGTGTAACGTCTAGACAATTTTTAACTGTGGTTTTTTCCAAATGTTTTCATTATTTTATTATTCTTTTTATTATTATTGTTATTTAATTTCTGAAAATTCGCGTTTTATTCTTATTTTTAATGTCATAAAAGCTCAAATATTTCACTTTTTAATTAATTTTAATTATTCATATCTTTTGAAGTTAAAACACGATTTCATTGATCCAAAGATCACTTTTAGAAAAATATATCCTTTTTTTAACGCATGTACAATGCAATTGCATTTTTTGGATCTATTTCTAAAAAATTTTCCTCCCTTCGGTTTTTTTATTTGCTTAAATAAACTTAAAACTTAATATATTGACTAAACAATTAAATTTAATTTTTTTTTTTTGTTCCGAGGAGCTGTAGTATTTTTAATATTTTTTTCTAAAAAACGCCAATAAATTTTCCCATACAAGAAATCATTTTTTTAAATATTTGCCTAATTCACAACTTACGATATTGTGTTATTTGTTAAAATATTAAGGGTCCTCATGAAAACGCAACTGTGCAACTTTGCACACTCGCAAATGAACTGTCAAAAATTTTATAGAAATGCATTTGCACAATATTTATAAATTTGCACGACTATTCAGTCTTGCAAAATTGCGCTGTTTAAGTGTGCATTTATAAATCAGCTGTCTTTTGTTTATGTTTAAACATTATCAATAACTGCGATTTAAAAAATTATGGTTACGTTAATTATAATAAAATTATTGCATATATCTTCGATTTTAATAAAACTGTTAAGATATTTGCAGTGATTTCCTATTTTCTTATCATTAATAATGTACAAAATTTGAAGAAATGTCGTGTAAATTTTTGCAATTGTACAAATGGGAAATATAAGCATTTAAATGAGTACCCTTATTACATTTTCAAATTAACTAAAATACTAATATCAAATTCTTTATTATTTGTATTTTTTTAAATCCTGATTTTTATATATTGCAACGCCCATCTTAAAATATACCAATTGATTTAGAATCACTTGCTGAATCGATTAAACGATATTCGTACATCTGGCAGGTTGCCTGGATGTCCGGCTTGTTGGTAGTCAGTCCTTATATCTTGCACATAAAGTACGAGTCGTAATTTTAAACATAATTCAATGAAAATTGGAACGTATGATTATTTTGGTATAATGACGCTCAGTATTATGGCTCCATTATTTCACCTATACCCATGCAAATATTACCTCGCAATAGGATTTTAATATTTATAAATTCCGTACTATGTCACTATTTCAATAAAATTTGGTATAAATAAATTTTATATAAGAGTGAATCAGAATACCTAATTTCATAGATCCATAATTAAGCATAGTTCCCATATGAGATCCGAAAATCACTTAAACTCGCACAAATACCACATAAATCACAGTATCAAAATAACATTTGACACAAGTTATATATAAGCAGTGATCGCCGTTCCAAGGATTCATAAGGATCAATTCATAATTGGCCATAGGTGTCATATAAGGCCATTTCTGAAAATCTCGAAAGTCATTTTGAGGCTCAAACGCAATGGCGAAGGCCATATTATCGGGCATCACCGTCTATAAATTTTTTGCTTATTATTATTGATAAATCGATTTTTTTAAATTTTGGAGAAAATTCGACTTTTAGTGAAATATCAGATTTCAAGTGAAGAATCATATTCTAGTAAAAAATCAAATTTTTAATGAGTAATCGGATCTTTAGTGAAAAATCGAATTTTTAGTAAATAATCGGTTTTTAATGAAAATTTGGTTTTGTCGTGAATGATCGGAGTTTTAGTAAAAATTTGGATTTTTGGTGAAAATTTTAAATTTTTGGTGAAAATTTAGATCTTTGGTGAAAATTTAGTGAAAATTAATTTTTTTTGTCAATAATCGGATTTTTATTGAAAAATTTAATTTCTGGTGAATAATCAGTTTTTAATAGATTTGAATTTTTGTGAAAAATCGAATTTTTTTGTGAAAAATTTAATTTCCGAATTTTTGTAAATAATTTTGCATCTAGTAAATAATTTTTTTGTGAAAATTTGAATTTTTGGTAAAAATTTTAAAACTTTAATAATAGTTTTTTTCTTTTTTGTGAATATTTTAATTTTTGGTGAAAATTTAAATTTTTAGTGAAAGTTTTAATTTTAAGTGAAAATTTTGTAAAAAAAATTGAATAAAAAATTTAATTTTTTGTAACAAATGAACAAATTAAAAAAAAAGATAATAATTTTAACAGAATTAATAAACATTAGTTTTAATACGTTATAATGCTATTTTATATTTTCATTAAAATTTTCAAAAAATTTTAAATAATGTGTTATTTCAAATAACATATAACACAATAACTCAAATAAAATATTTTGTGAATTGGGTAATTATAAAATTGTACGTAACGATAATTTTAAGAATTTTGAGAAAATCTTAAATCACTTTTACTAGATTTAATTACTGGAACTAAATTAAAGTAGTTATAAAACTGTAGAAACCATAAAAAAGGGTGTCTGAAATTATGCCATTGAACTGCAAATACATCATTTTCATAAAATAGCTGCAAAATCATTCGACTTCAATGTGTGACTAAAAACCAATAAGTATATATTAAAAATTTTTATAAGTAAATTTAAAATATCTTATAATAAATCGAAAATATAAATGAAATTTGAAATAATTTTGTTGTAGTCTTCTTACCTATATTTTATTTGAAAACATTTTTAATATTTAGGAAATTAGATTTAAATATTATGAACTAAAATTAACGAAACGAAATAAATTTATTTAGGTACCAAATTGTTTCTTTTTACGTAAAACGTACAAAAACCTAAAATATTCGGAAAAAGCTTTAATAAAAATGATTAACAATAGTAACTGTTTCCTTCACAAAGAAAATCTGCTCTGAATTGTTCAACCAATAGTGGTTTTATTTTATGATAAAATAAAAAAATTAAAAATCGTAGGGTGAGAGTAATTTCAAAAATGCGTATGAAAAATGCATTTGTATTATAAATGAACTTCTATAAAAAAATATTATTTTTTAATCATGAGGTTTAAAGAAAACATAATGGCCTTTTCAATGGTTTTTATTTCAATAAAAATGGATTGCAACAAAAAAAAGTTATGAATAGTTAAAATTAGAAATAATATACTGAAGTAACTAGTTTTGCAAAATTTGGAAAAATAAAAATATACAGAGAACACAGAGAAAAAATATATTTATAGTGACCATAATCTAACTACCATAACGACAAATATAAATGATTATAAGTATAAATTGTTGTGATTTCATTTTGTCATTTTTACATATAATTGAACAATCTTACTACATTCTATCAAATTATGATTTGATGTTGTTATATTATTATTCTATCTTATATATATATTATATTCCATTCTATAATATCACTATGCCATTCTTTTTATAATTCCATTTTATAACATTACTACCCCATGTTATCATATGATTATCCAATCTTATCATATCATTATTTCATTTTGTCATATTATTCCATCTTATCATATACTAAAATAGAATGTATTAGTAAAATATTATTATTATTTTTTTCAATTTTAGAGGAAAGTTATGCTTGTAGAAGTAATGATATTTTTCATATTAATAAAATTTTGTTTCTGGTACATATAATTATTTCAGTCAACCATATTAAAATTTTTATTGAGTATAAACGTTAAATGACAAAATTTAAATAAAAACATTGTTATCATGAACACAGTGTTATTAAAATTCATGAAAATTAACAATGAGAATATAATACTTCTGTAGTTATAATGCTGTAAAAATGTTTTTTCTCTATGTGCAGGTGTTCATCTTATTCCATAGCATCAGCTTCTACTAAATTTGAAGAAAATCGGAAAATTAAAGGGTATTCATTTTTCTTCAATCCTTTATGGAATTTATGATATATATTTTTTGAAAAAGCGAAATTTTATAAAAGTTGACAAATTTGTTTTCATTATTATTATTATTTGCATTCATACCATCTAAAAATATTGGGGATATATTGGTTTTGTCATTCCGTACGTAACGTGTCGAAAAAATCTTCAAAGATACTATTTAGGGTCCTTGGGAAATTCAGAATCGATTTAGAAATATGCCACCGTCTGTCCGTCTGTGTGAGTGTTGAAAGTAGAATAGAGCTCTGGGTTAACCACCTAGGAGGATGAAATTTTGCTCAAATATTATAAGATAAACATTTGTTTTACGTTGAATATGGGCAAAAAACTTACGGCGCAAATACTAAAAACAAAGAGTGTTCGTTTTAAATCTAGTTTATACTTTTCTGCCGATATCTCTTACAAAAAATCATATACGGAAAATAAATTTTGTACAAATAGTTCAAAAATCAATGTTAACTAGTAATTCAAAAATGGGCGTAATCCACCCACTTCTCTGCCCATCTTCTATATAATATAAAGTATTAAATAAGGGTGAAACAAAAAGTTGTAGATATACACCTGCTCTATTTTAAATTTACCTCCCTTAAAATAATTGCATTAGCTGCGATGGCAAATATCATCAATATATCTAAAGGGCTGTGTGATTAAAGTACTGTTTTTATTCCTGATCAAAAAATTAATCAAAAACTTATATGGAAGTGCAGATGGATAGACACAATTAATCATAAGTTCTTTATTGTGTTAATGATTTGCCGTCAAAATTTTTGTTTGAAATTTCTGTTAATTCAAATGATTTAATGAAATATGTTTTATATACAAAATTTTAGATAGTAATTCACTTTTATTTATTTTGAGGGCTTATATTCGAAAAAGGCTATCTGCAAAACCGCAATTATTCAAAATTGCATAAAAACGATTTCCTTCACTCATTTTTCAACATTTTGCAATCCGATATTCTGCGATTTATTAAATCTACTAATAATAAAAAACTTTTCAGCCTATTATTCGTGAAGTAATGGTAAATAGCCCTTTTTCTAAATACATTATAATTGTGTATTATAAAATATTGAGATAGCCCTTTACACCTTTAATTTTTGATAAAAAGGAAATTAAAGATTTTTGTTAAAAATTAAACAATATATTAAACTTATGGTATGAAATCAAGAGATTTTATCAAGAGATTTGGAGTTTCATAGGACCATCTTCAAACGTTATAACTATAAAACTACAAGCATGGTTCTAAAAAAAAAAAACGAAAATGTGTTCGTAATTCAAATTATAAATAAATATTGCAAAAATATTTTAAACTGATTAAAATTATATTAAATTACCTACCAATATCTTAATTGTGACCAAAATATTCAAAAACGCTGTTTATAGAATTTTAACAATATAATGCTTTGAAAATCAAACAAAAGCAAACATATATCCATTTTTTTAATAGATAGCCTGCAGATAGCCATTTTGAATATAGGCCCTCGATTTGTTTTCTTTAAAGTAAAACCTTTGTAGGGCATGTTATTAATTTGAAATAACTTATAGGAAAACTATTCGTTTTTTCTTGGCTGTACTTTAATAATAAGATTACTTTATAAATTTATGTAATTGTGGTTTGAAATATTATTTTCTTAAACTTATTTAATCAAATATTGGTAGAAGAATTTGTGCATAAATTTGAATATAAAAATGTATAAACAACGGTTTCTTATCAAATCTTTTATTATAAATAAAGTTTATTTCCTACTTCCCCCATCCACATTTTTGGCTTCCATCAGTAGTTCATTCATTAATGTTGAATTTTAATATTTATTGACACCATGAAAATGCTGTTGACAATGCTGACATTTTCAGAACATTGCTGTCATTATTGTTAGTGTTGGTGGTTGTTTTATTACACCCACAACTAATTGTCATTATTGCTGCATAGTCAGAAATGATTTTCGGGATTATTAAAAAAGTTTCCATACCAAACGCATTAAAGTTTTTAAACCTCTCATTTTTGAAATCTTATAATATTATATGACAAAAATATGGCAACTAAAAAATGAATACTAAAAATGTTGCAATTTACTTATTTATCACAATCATAGTTAAAATATAAACATTTTATTTCGATATTTTTAAAAACTAAAAATTTTCAATAAGAAAAAAAAAATCATAAATGGATTTAGATAGTATTGGTCATAACGTGATGCCCTGTGCCCTGTATGCTCCTAGTGCACAATTTTAAATTTGGAAAGGATATCCGATTTCAAGGATCTGTATTCCTTTTTAAAGCTTTCAAATGTCTACGAAATTTATCTCCTATAGTTTTCAAGATATTTACACTTGAAATTTCAACAAATTTCCATGATCTTGGTCCAGTTTTCTTTATACATATTCTCTTTATTAATTTAAAGAACACAATTGTCTATCGAATAACAAAAATTTAAATCCGATATCTTTACGAAAGGGTTTGTGAATCTCTCTTTCAAACTTAAAATTATACACTTCTTTGTTATGCCTCACAGTGACAGTGAACCTTTCAAGGTAAAAATACTGTATATTTTAAACTTACGATATTTTTGCCAGATATATATCAATGTTTTCAATACAGTAATTATAACATTATGAACTTTAAATTTGTAAAACAAAATTTTTATTGCATTACATATTACACAAATAGGACTCAGGAAAAAAAGTCCACAAAATTACGTCTTTCCCTGTAGATCCAGTTTACTGACAAAATATAATCTAGCATAGTTAGGTGTATATCTTTAGATAAAATACTTTAAAATATAGTCAAAAACGGATCAGGAACAACAACTTACAATTTGGGTATAAAAATAGATCTTTCTCAAAAATTGTATAGATTTTTGCAGTTTTGCAAAACAAAATTGAATTATTGAGTTATTTTTTGAACATGTTATCCATGATCCCAATCAACTTGAGTTGGAAGACTTAAATTTTATATATTTTTTAATTTGTATGAAAAATTTTTCATTTTTTTAATTATACTCAAATTTAGTAAGCTTTAGAAATAAATTGGATAATATGTTTTCAGTAATTATTTGTTTGTGATAATGTTTGTAACGTATAGAAAAACTTATCCAACACCCCCTTAAATTATACCAAACCACTCAGGATCACTTTTTAAATCGATCTAACAATGTCCGTCCTGTCCATAAACCTTGTGCACAAAGTATGATTCGCAATTTTAAAGATAATTCAATGAAATTTTGCACGTGGGGCTTTTATGATACAAAGCCTATTGAAATTGGTTGTGTCCATTATTTTACCTATACCCTATACATGTATCCCCCAGAATAGAGCTTAAACACTCAAAAATGCCTTAGAAATAAGAATATTTTAATTAAATTCGGTCAAGTTCTATACAAGTATCAATCTCTTTACCATATTTTATGAAGATCGGTCCACAATTGACCATAGCTCCCACATAAACTCCTCTTATGAAAATCACTTTAACGTGAATAAAATCCATACGAATGTTAGTATGTAATGTAAATAGAAATAACATTGCCAAATTTTATGAGAATCGGTCCATAATGTACCATAGCTCCCATATAAACCTACTTCCAGGAATCACTATAAAGTTCGTAAAAACATCTAGATGTCAATATCAATACATTGTTCTGTATTTGTATATTTTATTTTACATTTAGTAAAATTGACCACAGGTATAACATAAGTTCCCTTCCCGAATTTTTTCCCAAATTTTTCATTATTTCCAATCTTTATGTGATCTACTCTTGTCGATCTGAATTTGTTAAAAACTAAAGTACAAAAACACACATTTGAGGAGCCTGGCGTTGCAGAAAATATCGTTTTTGCAAAAATTCTTGGAAGTCAAAAGTAGGAGCTTTTCTTTTGTTATGCTTTAAGTTAAAACTTATTTGAATAAAATAATAAATACTGTATAAAATTTTAAGTTTATTTTCAATAAAATTGTAAGAATGCTAATAATAAAAAAATAATTTAATTTATTTACATGGCAATACTGACTGATGTTAATTATTTTAAAGGTCTTTAATAATTATTAAATACACAAAAATTATAGAATTTTTTAATTACTACATTTATGTGGACATTTTGGAAATTTATTTTTTCTATATCGGAATACATTTTTATAATTTTAGTTTCGAAATTAGCAGACAAACCTACATATATGTACTAAATTACATTGCACGACTTTTCTTTTTATTTTTTTGGCCGTTTTTTATGGACTCGATTCACTGTGCGCTTATGTGAAATTTTGTGTAAATTTAACTAGCCTATTAGAAATTATAGATTTATTTCCAAAAAATTTAGATTCCGCCCTACTGTGCTATACTTTATTCAATTCTTTTTAATTAATCATTTTATTCTGCTAAAAGTAATTAAAATTTTCCCTTTAAAAGTTTACTGTAATTTATATGGCAATGAATTGGCTTTTTTAGTATTTTTAATTTAAACAGCTCACTGGGCGCTTTAATTAAAATGTTTTGTTAAATGTACATAATTAAATTTTTAGGGAATACAGAAGAAATCTAAAACAACTCATTATAAAATTATGTTTTCATACCGCTAAATTTTGGTAGAATTGTAATTAAGTTTGACATTCTTTTGAATTTTTTTTTTTTCAAAATTCTATATAGTACGTCCGTAGCAATTCATGTATGTTACTATATATAAATTAATTAATTACATGTTGTGCTGTTCTGTTATGTTTTTTAATAATTTTTAATCTTTTGAAAAATAGACAGATAGATAGTTGAATTCTGATACTTTTTGCACTATGTACATATCCTCTATGTATATCAATAAGCAGAAAAATAAAAACTAAAAGGTTTTCTATTCTTATAATGAAAAGGTGTATACATTTCTCTACACTAACATTATGTGACAAAATAGAAAAAGTTAGTTATACTTTTGAAATGACCTATTATGAGCTGTAGATCTATTTGAGTAGATAATTTTGTAAATTTTGGATTTTTGATACACCCTCATGTCACCAAATGGCTCGTAAAGGAGCTGTGAATTTATTTGATTTATTGCTTTATTATTATTGTTTATTATGATGAATTTCGTAATATTGTTTATTTGCCTTTATATCATTTAATATAAACTAATTCGGTTTATTTATTTTATTTTGTCTTATATACTAGTTTGTTCATGAATTCTTCTATACTTCTTTGTTTCTATAACAAACTTGTGGAACATAGAAACATATTTTTGTAAACTAAATCAGTTCGTAAGGAAAACGCACTGCAGTAATTATCGTAGATTTAAAGCTAGATATTTATGTGAGATCAAAAAACCGGATTCAATTAACAAAAACCTAATTCATGCAACAACAAAATACAGGGAGTCACATATATTTTGTTTTTGTCTATTCAAAAAAATTAGTAGATCAAAAAAATTTTAGATCAAAATGCCTCTACATAAATTTCTAGTTGTTTTCTATGGTAAGTAATGTGTTTTATTTAAATTGTTCTCTTTATTAAACTATAATTTTTTTTTGTCTTATTTGATGTTATGTGTTGTTACGGACGACTGTAGCAGCCAGCAACACCTCAAAATCTGAAGATATCGATAAAAAGCGACTTGACGAAATAAAATATTTTTTAAAAATGCATGTATTTTACCAATTTTGAATTTTGTAATAATTTTAGATAAAAGAAATCAAGCTTTGTTTAAATTTTTTTCAACTTCAGCATATTTTTTTCTATTATTTAATTTGAAATCACATGTTGTTGTAAAGTTATTTTAAATTTCCATTATGTAGCAAAAAATTGAAGCCATTTATTGTTAAAGTCGAGTACTTAATAGCAAAGCTACAATTTTTTATTGTAAATCCAAACCTTAGGCATTTATAAGACAATAGATTCTAAAATAATTTTAGAATTACTTTATTACTTTTTTATTTTATATTCAGTTTGAGGAATTTCATTTGAGAATGTATCGGACATTTTAAGAATGACATAATGATATACTCAACGCGGACGAAAACGTACACTACGTCATTCAAAAAGTATATTTTCAATGTCACACTGTGTAATTTATTTTTAGTATAAATATAAATTTTTTGCCGCAGAGAAATATAAATTTTTGGCTTCAGAGAAGAAAAAGAAAATGTTTTAAAAAGTTTAAGAAAAATACATTTTACTTAAAGTAGTTCATCCAATTGCTATACAATTTTTAAACTACATATATGTTAAAGAATTTCAAATACATAGTTGCAAATATACCCTTCTATAAATGAAGATTGCTCTATTCTTATATAATTCTCAAAATAATACATTTTAATTTACTTGAGCTGGACCATTTTCAAAACACGTCCAAGAATTTGTATTTCTTTTAATAAAATTATTAAAATTTGCATTAAAAGAAAATTAAATTTAAATTTTAATAGAGGCCTGAGATATTCATTTAAATAATTGTTATGTTTCTTTTCAGCTAGGGAATATTAAGATTTTAATAACGCTTTTTGTAATATTTTCTTTACTAAAACATATAATTTTATATATTTCGAAAATTTCTCAACATATATTTGATTTTAATATACAATAGGAATTGGTTTATCCTGACACTATTGAAAATTATACGTAATTAACCTTTCAACAGCAAAAGGTTCAATTTTATGAATTTTGTTCCCAAAAGGTTAAGTTAGCAATTTTTGCAAAAAACAAAATCACATAGAAGTATTGTATTTAAATATATATAAATTTATTAAAAATGTAAGTTCCTTTAAAGTTCCGTTAAAACCGCAATAATAATCAAACTAAAGAAATTTTTATTATTTTTGTGATAAATATTTGCCTTTTATTATTTATTTTCTTAACTAACCATTTATTCAACATAAAAATTAACTTAACCAATTATGGACAGGAAATCACAAAATATTACTTGTGCAACTAAAGGGTTAAATGAATACACATATCAGTAGTAACGAACAGTACCCTAAAATATAAATTACGATGCAAAATGTCCAAAATATTCAAACGTTGATAAAAATTTAGAAAATTTTAATTTCATGAGAATGAAAATTAAATTTAAAAAATTTTTTACTCATTACATATTAGACGTCATTTGTCTATCAAATGTTGTTGTTTTTTTTTCTTTTTTGTTTTTTTACAAGAAGTTAAAAATTAAATACACTGTTGATCAAAAGCTATTATTTGGTGGAGGTGTTTTAAAAATGGTCCAGCTCAAGTACACAATATAATTAAACGGAAATATTTTGGGGATTAACTAAAAACATATCTATCTTTAATTTTAGTGGGTACATTTGCAACATATTTTGCCTACATACAAACGAGCATAGCTCTCTTATAGTTCCTCCTATCAGTATAAAATTTAGGATGCTAAAACATTAAATTAAGAAAATGTGATAGCAAAATATAAATAAAAATGTGTATTTACAATTATAAACAACACAGCATCCGTGTCGTATGAGTTATATCAATTATTCTCTTGAATAAAAACAATACGTCACCTTTAAATAAAATAATTCTTGACCCAATTTTATTATTGAAAAAAAAAAAAAAAAAAAATACTAATAACAGTGCAATATTCTTTTGTGCCGAATGTTATATACCCTTCGCCCGTTTTGAGATATCGTTCTGGCGATTTTTTTGCGTTTTGGAGGTTTGTCGAGTTCATGCTTTTGTTCTAATTTTGTTGGGGACCTTAGTTTAGTATGGTGAAAGAGGTTTTTGCCGATAACTCGTTTGTTTATGCAGGCGACTTCATAAATGCCCTATCAACTCACACACTGTGACACTGTGGGAAATGCTAGAATGTTAGATTTTCAAAAATATTTCTTGAAAGTTCTTGAAATTTGATTGAACTATTATGTCAAAATATTGAAAATATAACTGTCTAAAATTTTCGCATAACAAAGTTTATTTGAAATAACAAAAATTTGAACAAAAATTAGCACATTTTAAAGAGTACTATTTTGACATCTTTACCTTTGTGGAATATAATGTATATAATTTTAGAGGGAAAACTTTACGCGGATTTTATTTTTAGTTTCAAATTCAAACAGCAATAGAGTCAAAGTTTAAATTCAAATATTTTGGTTACAAAATCTGTTTTAATGGAATGCTCATTTCACCTCCGCACTTACCACTTCACAAAAAACTTATTTACATTAAAATGTATTACACATCACAGCGTTTTTTTAAATATCTTATAATCCAATTATTCCATCATAAAGGTTGAAAATAATTAATTCTTTAGTTTACTTCTTACAATAGAATTATGTCATATAGAATTTCTAATTCCTTCCAATAAATTCATAATAATTAATTCTGCAGCTTAATTCCGAAAGCTTATGATATAATGGACCTAATTTATTTGTGAACTAATTCTTTTGGAATGCTTATTTTCTTTGATTTAATTCAATTTTGTTTAAATGCAAACTATTACAAATTGAATTAGCAAATTTTTAAACCATTCAATTTATATTAGATATAATTAAATTTTTATTTTTCAATTCATTAGATTTTAAATATACTTGATAGCTGCAAAAAAACATTGTAAAAAACAAGTATTGACATTCACATTTCTTGAGCTACATTTAATATGATATTTAATTTAATAATTTATTTTTGTATGAAACGTGCACTAAATTTCATCTGTTATATATGATTAGCTAATTTTAAATTTATAGGATTTATCCCTAAATCTGAAAGATATCTTATTTCGTATATTTATCTTTAAAACTGTGAAGAGCATCTTATTTTCTTAGACATGTAGGAATATGTATTGATTTTAGCTAAATATCACTGATTTATTTGAAAAAGTATATAAAAATAGAATTAATACAAAATTTTGTCATTCAGTTTATAGAAGAAGGGAATGAAAGAAAAAAAAATCTATCATTCATTTGATTTTTTTTCATATGAGAATTAATGCTAAATAGAACTAAAATTCTAAATAGAATTAATTCTTTCGAAGCTCTGATCCATTATAATAAAAGTTTTTATAGAGCTAGAGGAGATAATACTAAATAATACAGTATTTACCACAAATCAGTATAAAATTATATGGTGGCCACATTATGTCCGTTCATCTGTCTTTCCGGAAAATTAACCTTAAATAAATTAACTTATTTACGCCAAATCTCTAAGTCTAGTGCTTTAATATTCACGTTTTTATCAAGAGATTGCCCATTTTACTCCTTATAAAATATAGTATTTGAAAAAAATGAAAAAAAAATATAAATGTGTATATATTTTTTAAAAGGTGTGAAGCCTTTTTTCTAATGTCATTTAAAAAACCTAAATTTATTAATAGGTACAAATATATTATTAATAGGTACAGAAATTTTTAAAGCCGCGAAGTCCGAAAAATCGGTTTTTCGGATATAACTCCCGATTTTGGATATATATCGTAAATTCTAAAAATGCCATATCTACAAAATAGACTATGTTACATTCCAAGTATTTTTCACTGTACCACCATGTTGAAAAAGATGAAAAAGTTACAGACTTGTGAACAGAAAACGACAAAAATTTCCCACTGTGTGGCAGTTATATGAACGGACAGGCATCGTTATTTCGAATTCACTTTCTATATCTTATAAAAATTACAAACGGTATGAAAAACTTATATATACCTTTGACACCTGTAGTGAAATGTATAAACACGTAACACTGTACATTAAGTTAGTTTATTAAAAATGTATTCTTTACACATATTTTTTTTACATAAATAAACATTACTTTATGCAAATTCATAATATTTAATTACATTCTTTTATATATTTATATTTTAATATGTTTTCAGTTCTTACTATATACGATTTTTTATGTATAACGAATAACAATACACTTTTTGTGATTTGTCAGTTCCAATTACAAAAGGTGTGCGTTATTCTATTCAATTATATTGATTTTTCCTTTTTTTTTCTATGTGTTTTTTATTATCTGTATTTGAATTTTATTATTCTCTTATATTTTTAATAAAAATTGGATTTAATTTTGTGTTCATTTTGTTTTATATTGTTAGAAATTTGTTATTTAAATATGTATTTTATTTGATAGATATTACCAGGGTAACAAAACGTTCTAACTATAGTTACTATTATTAGCGATGTATATTTGAGACATGAAAATAGTGAAAAGTTTCTTGAACTATTATTTTATTTTTTGATATAATGGTTTAGAGGTTTTTTGTTTAAATCTTAAATGAAACGTTTAAAATAAATGTGGATATCGGAATCTTTATTATGACCTAAAAAAAATTCTCTAAAATTTACTTTTTAAAAATAATTTCACTCGAATATTGGCCGCGACTATGCTGTAGGTGGTCAATTTGGAAGGTCCAATTTTCGATCACACTTTCCTGCATTGTTACCAGTATCTCGCAAATTAAACGAGTAATTTTTGCTTCCAAATCTTGAGTTTTAGTTGGCTTATCGGCGAAGACTTTTAACTTCACATAACCTTAAAGAAATCCATAGGTATGATATCACACAATCTAGGGTGTCAGTTGACAGGTTCGTAGGACGAAATTCACCGCTCATCAAAATGATTTCTCAATAAAGCCATTGTTTCGCGAATATACGTTTTGTATCAGAAACTTGCTGAACGAGTTGGATTTTGTAGGCTTTTACACCAGATCCTAGCGTAAAATTCGACAACTTGTTCCATAAGCGACGCCAAGACGCTGCGCATGGCATCAAATTGATTGGTCACGTTTTTCACTCACACTCTTCTCTACAGCCGCAATATTCTCCTCACTACGGGCTGAATATGGTCTATTCGGTCGCGTATCATCCAATTACGTACAATTAGACTCGAATTTTTTAATGGTATTGGCAATAGAAATCAATGATGGAGACCATAACAATGCATATAGGGGCATAGAAGTACCAAACATGGCATTAAATAAACTGCGGTATTTTATCATAAGTGATTGGTATCGTCGAAAAGAAAATTTTTTCTAGAATGAAAAAACATTGAAAATATACACATAGATTTTTTTATTTTCTTTTTTTTTGGTGAATATGAAATTTTTAAATATTATTTTATTACTCAATAATTAAAACTAGGTATAACTAAGTGCTAATTCTTATACTATTCTGAAGTATATTGAACACATTAGGAAATTATAAATTTGGGAATATATAAATTTTTCCAAGCTAAGCACTGTGTTGCCACCTTTTCTGATACCCTAAATCTGTATAATCTTATAAATAAAAGCTGTTTGTGTCAAATTAGAACCTGATATTAAAATTACTATGTAAGTTATGCACTTTACGTGAATTTGAATATAGGCAGTGTGGTCAAATGTGCAGCAATTCCTATGGAATTTAGTAGAGTAATTTACGGTTACCAAAAATGTAGTATTGCAAAATTTTATCAAAATTTTACTATAAATATTTCATTTATAACCGTTATACCTCTTTTCTAAGCAAATCCTTATATTGGAGCTAGGTGAAATGGGGGACCAATGATAAATAACTTCAGTAGTAATTTTTCTTGTTTCAAAAAAAAAAAAAAAAAAAACTATTGATACCAAATTTCATTCAATTACTTTCAAAAATATCTGCGGGTCTAAAAAATTCAAAGATACATCAGACATTTTAAAATGGCTTAAAATTAAAATTGGCAAAATATTATAATATAATATGCAAGAGGACATTCTGATATTTAAGGTGTATGTAAAAGTTATGGACAATTCTGGATTTTTTTTTTGAAACTTAAACAAAAAATAATAGTAATTTTACTATATTGATAAATTGTCAATTTGGTTACGTAGCAACTGTATTTTTGTACAAACAGTTTTACAGAAGTTCTTAACAAAATTTGTCATCATTAATAGTAAAAGCTCTTTGTTTTTATTATAATGTCAGATGATATTTTCTGACTCTATTGTGTGTTATAAGAAAACAAAATTTTTATTCAATTAAAAGTATTTAATTTATCTTTCACTTTAGATTTTAGTCACTATCACACATGAGCGTTGACGATAAATATTGTGAACAAATATTGTGTGGAAAAATATCTTGTTTATAGTTATATAACAATTGTATCATAAAATGCATTTTCAATTTTTGATTTAATGACAATAGTTGTCCTTATGTGTAATGCTGTAAAGTGTAATCGAAAATTGATACATTCGAATGAATATTTTAAAGAAATTGCTTTGAAATGTAAATGCTAGTGAATTTTCTTTCGGTTCCGATATCTGAAACCCAAATATTAAGAGTTTGTAGTGGTTTGGAGAAGACAAAAGAAAAAACAAGTTATACAAGTAATCTAGTAAATAGTTAAAATTTAGAAGAATTCAAAGATGTTGTAATAAGCTGCTTCAACCATCCTTGAGTGTGAGTTATTTTTATTTTTAATTTATATACTTTTTGATTTGTGGTTTTTTGAGACAAGAAAACTTTAGAAAATGAAAATATATTTTTATAAGGGAAATATTTTATTTAGCGAATGTAAATTAATATTGAAAAATTAAAAAAATATGTAATCTTTTGTTTTTATCACTATAAATATTTTTACAGAAAATTTGAAAGTGATTTATAAAATATTAAATTTCAATAATTAAATTTTCAAACAATATGCCACTCATTGTTTTAGTTTATATTTAAAATCATATAATTGTTTTTAAAGAAGTCGTGGATTATTTCAGGAAAACTAAATTTCTTATTTATTTTACTTTTTCATTCTTGCTGAATTCTATTATGTGATAAAATGGAAAAAGTTGGATATACTTTTAAAATGACCTATTGTAAGCTGTAGGTCTAGTTTAGTAGATAATTTTGTATTTTCTAGATTTTTCGATTCACCCTCAAAATTTGAATTATACGAATTGATGGAAAAAAAATAAAATAAAAAATAATAATAAAGTTTTTTTACTAATTTTGAATGTTTTTAACAAATTTACATAGAAAGGAAAACTAGCTTTTCAAATATATAGAAAAAATAATAAAAACAAAATTGTTTATTTATAAAACTCTATACTTCTCAGTAAAGGAGAATGTGATCCAATTCATTTATATTTTAAATTGATTGTAAACAAATGTTCCGGATTTTCCAACTTTCACTTCTTCCCTTTTTTAACTCAGTTTACTGTTACTCAAGTTTAAGAAATAAAGGTACCTCATTACCTTCAAAGTATAATAAAATCAAATATTACTATAATAATAGTTTCCAATATTTGGAAATTTACTCTTTAAAAATTAGCTTTAAAATAATTTAAAATTTATTTTTATACAATATTTGGTAGAACCAGTCTCATTTCTTATCAATTGAAAAATGTATGAAGTATAATTTGTCGACAATACTAAAACGAGAGTGCCTCCATTTGCATTAAAAATATGAAAACAGTGCGGGAATTTATGCACTAAGATACTAAGCAGCAACACATCCTGCGAAGAACTCCTCCTTCTGGAATAAAGTGTAGAAAATGGAGTGGCCACGGCAGTTACTTGATCTGAATCATATAAAGCACCTATCGCCTATATTAGTCACTATTTTCCGATCCACAAAATAGGCAGAAGCGATGGTAAATGATCCAGGAAGGGTAATATTCCATATCTCAGGAATTTACTAAAAATTTATGAATATGGGTCCCAGAAGTGTTGGAATTGTACGAAATATTGTATAAAAGTAAATTTTAAGTTATAACAAAGTTAATTTATACAGAGAAAATTGTCATATATTGGAAATGGTTAATATAATTGTATTTGTTTCTATTGTTTTTTTTTTCAAATGAAATGAGGTGACTTCTTCTCCTAAGCTGAAGTAACAGCAGAATGAGTTATACAAGGGAAGAAAATCAGGTTGAAAAATCAAGAACCCTTGTTTACTATTAATTTAAAATATAAATGAACCAGATAATTATTATATTATATAAAAGAAATAATTTTGTTTCTATATTTTTTCCACCACTGCATATATATTTGTTTATATTTCACGAACTTTTACTGAAATATTTTTGAAAATATCTGCGGTTTTTTTCAACTTCTGCTGCATTTTTCCTATAACTTTATACGAAGCCTTATATTTTTGTAAATTTATTTTAAATTTACATTATGTAATGAAAAATTTAAGCTCTTTCTTATTAAAATCGAGAACTTACTAGCAATTTTATTTATTTATTTATTTTTTATTTTTTTATAAATAAATTACTTAAACATTTATAAGGGAATAAATAATAAAATAATTTTTGCACTATTTTATTGTTATTTTTATTATATATATATATATATTTTGTGCCGTAAATATTTTCTTTGAATAAGTTAAATATATTATAACTTCATTAATTCTTAATTGGTTTTAACAATCTGTATTTAATACTTATTATGAATCCAACGTAATAATTAACTTTGCGAATTTAAATATTCTCATTGAGGATTGAAGTCAGTCGATAACGTTTTATAAATAGTGGGTGCGCAATTTCCAGCCGGAACCCTTTTTAGGAAGATTTGGGGCATTATTGCTGCTTGGCATCATCAGCCAAACTACTGTACATTTAGCACCATTGATAGTAAATGAATTGATTTTGGGTCAAAAGTAACATCCATACAGGTTTATACCTTAATATTTCTATATCAACGTATACAACTTATGACTATGACAATTATTTGTCAAACGCACCCTAGGATATAATGTTAATGTAATTCATAATTTTAGTTTCTATGTTTGGATTAGGCAGTGTAACGCGTTCAGCGTTGAGTATTTTATAAAATGGCCCCAAAAAGGGGATTTCAAAAATAAAAATCGCCTAAAAAGAGAATTTTTTGAAAAGAGACCAATTGCTTCTATTCCCAAAAAACTCCTTTGTTTAGTTGATAAAAACAAAAATTATTGTATTTTAAGAAGAACTAATAAATTCAATTTTATTAATAATTTATTTATAATAATATTTATTATTGCAAAAATGTAGATTAATTCATAAATACTATTTTTATTAACTAAACTTCTATTCTTTTGTACGAGGTCTTTATTTGGATTCCAATTCTCCAAATCCTCGTCCAACAAATTCAGGTCTGAAAGCATGGATTCACAATTGTTGACTTTAAATCTATTTGATAATTTATGAACCAAGGTAAAAATGTAAATTAAGTATGCACTGAATCTGTTTTTTAAATTTTTCGCAACCGTTCCAAAAAGTTTCGAAATTTAAAGTTTTAAATAGTTGTTAATTAACTTTATCATTAGCTTCAGTTTCTAACAATTGCAGTTCATTTAAAATTCTTCGAGGTTTTATATAACATTGTGAAGCATCTCAAAATAATAAATTTCATAGCTTGAATTAATATCTATATTACGAAAAAAATTTGCAAATGTACCCCTCTAGAAATGAAGAATAATATTTTCTTATACGATTTCCAAAATATTACGTGAGCTGGACCATTTATAAAACAACTCTAAAAATACGCATTTCTTTCAAAAGTATTACAAAAATCTTCGCTATTAGAAAATTGACTTCAAAATATTATAGAGACATATTAACGCTTAGAATATGCATTTAAATAATTCATACATCTCTTTTCATTTGCGAAATATCATGATTTTATAAAAATTTTTTGTCATATTTTCATTACCTAAGCATGCGATTGTATACATTTCGGACACTTTTCAACATATATTAGATTTTATGGTACTATTGTAAAGTTCTATTCTGATTGAATAGATAGTTGTGAATAATTAACCCTTTAAGAGCAATATGGTAAATTGTATACATTAGGTTCCCAGAAGGTTAAATCACCAATTTTTGCAAATAAGTTATATGAAAGTGTTTAAATATTAACGAATTTATGAAAAATATAATAAATTATTTTAAAACCGCGGTCATAATCGAATAAAGAAAGTATTTTGGGTTTAATCGCTATTTCACACAATTTTTTTAGATAAGTTTATTTTCTCAAATAACAATTTATTTGCCACCAAAATTAACTTAGCCTATTACAGACCGTTGACCCCAACCTTTTATTACTTTTGTTAATAAAAGGTTACAAGAATGCATATCATTAGTGCTGAATGAGGCCATTCCAAAAATGTTCTATAAAATATTATTTTAAAAAATCGTACAAAATTTTGCTAAAATTTTTACTTCACGAAATGAGAAATAATTTAAAAAACTTTTTGCTGATCACGTATTACATTGCTGATCACGTATTACATTTTTTGACAAAAAGTAAAAAAATTGTCGAAAAAAGAGCAGTTGACGACTAAAGTCTCTCAACGGTAACGCTGAACATATTACAGTACATGCAACAGTAACATTACCGCTTAAAATCATTGAAAGACTAAGTTAGGATAATTGATCGAAAAGTAAAATTGTTTCCATGATGCAATGTTCAGAATAAACTGTTTTGGACCAAATATAGAGAAAAGGAAATATAACCAACCTTTTAGTGGTTGATAAACCCATACAAAGTTGCAGTATTTAATTTTATATCTTAAAATTTTCAAGGATTTATGAGTTTTAATTTGCTTGATTTATTTTAATAATAAAACAAATAAAAAGTGTCCAATTTTTAGCAATGTATTGTTTTTTCTACTGCTATATTTTTAACATTTTTATTAAGCTTTTTAATACCTAAGGCGAGAAATAAAAATAATAATAATAATAATAATAATAATAATAATAATAATAATAATAATAATAATATAAAAAGCACAAGATGTTTACAATCCTTTATTTATGATAATACTACCCTTCTAATGCAATTGCTAATATTTACTTTATATTTGGTTTACTACTTCCCATGGACCTATTCGCTTTGTTCGAAATTTGATATGAAAATTAATTCTACAATTTTTTAAGGCTTTCACTGAAATATTCATTTAGATATACAAAAATTAATATCTACTTTGTATTGGGCCAACATGTATCCCTAGACCTATCCATCCTATTTTAATTTCATCAATGCGATATGATCAGATAGTGGTTCCCATGAACTATAAGAGCTCTCGCTATAATATTTTCATAGATACGTTATAATGAATACTTGCTTTATATGGGGGTAGTATTCCCCCTGCTTTGATCGAAAAATACAATGTCATATTTAAACTTAGGGATACACAGGATGACACTATCCTAATTATATACAAATCGGTTCAGCCATTTGAGAGTTTTAAAATAGTGGACGTAAAATGTGTGCATCCGATCAAGATACAACAAATTCTATAGCATTATCCAGTGCAAGCACTATCTGTAAAATTTCATGTAAATAACTTCATTAATAACGTACACAATTAAAAAAAATATATATATATTTTTTTTAGAGTAGGCTTAAAATATGGGCGTGACATTTAATAGAGTTCTTAAATAACTTATGGCAATCTCCGTTGCAGTATTATTTTTTTTTTTTGATATAAAAAAAAAACACCAAATTTACACTTCATTTTTATAACAGACTAGTTTTTACCCTGTGTCCTTCCATAGCCTCCTGATTTTCTGTTTTAGATTAACACTCCTTGACACGCCTTGAAATACAAGTCCTACTTATATTCCAATTGTAAAAGGTTATCCCCATAACTATTACTATAATAGTTTATTAAATATGTGGTAACAAAAATTTCCTTTGCAAGGAAGTTATTTTTCCCCCTAAATCTATCCGTACTATTTTCATTTCATTTATGGAAGTTATTAAGAAAGTAATTCTCACAAAATTTCAAGAATTATTCTTTTGTGGTATTTTAGATATGAACTAATCAATATTTTATTTATGTGGGCGTCATCCTTCCCCTGGACTTAAGAATCCAATTTTAACCACAATTATGAAAAAATAAAAGAAAGCTATATCCACAAAATTTTAAAACTTTTATTCTAATGGTTTTTTAGATATACCATAATTAATATTTTGTTGGTATGGGGGATTCCTTGACCCCTGTTCCAATCAAAAAATTAAGTAGGCTATTTAACTTTAGGGTCTCACAGAATAATGCAGTGCATTTCAAGAAAATCGGTCCAGTGGTTTAGCTGTCTATAAGATATAACCTAACAAACATTTCCATACACTTTTTTTATTTTTATATATATTTATATATAGATGTAATGATGTAATAGAATTCATTTGCTCTTTTGGTATGTATGTATGTTAAGAATTTATTTTCTACTTTTTAATATATAAAAAGCATTTTTCATTTTTGTTACAACATACACTTAAGCTACAATATACATTGGCTTCAAATTTGTATTCATCTTTTGCGGCATATTTTTATGATGATATAAAATAATTTTTTATATGTAACACATGTATTTGTATTTATTTTTCACATACTATATTATATTTGTTACATATTTTGTATGTTTTATTTCATTATATTATAAATTTATGCAAATATAAGATAAAAATTTACAACGTATAAAAATGAATTTTATTAAATTTTCTTTTCACTTTTCTTTCGTATATTATTTTATGATTTTAAAGTACTAACTTCATTGTTTTTTACTTTTCATCCTACACAAGTTAAATGAACAAGAACTTTTATATTTGGTTTTTATAGTTTGATTCTTGAATCCTTTTAAAATACTTAACATACATACGTTTGCTTTCATTCAAGTCAATTTCTAGACGAAGATACACCAATGAACTGAAACCAAATATTATTTAAAATTTTTGTATTTACCCATAAAAAAGTATTCTTAGATAAATACACACTTACAAATATACTTGTATTTTTTAAACAAACAATAATGAATACACACAAACTTAAAAAGACAATAATATAAACAAAAAATACTTAGTATATCGTACAGTGTTGCCGTTTTGGTCGATAGAAGCTAATTGGTTGATTTACTTTAATATTTGAAGGTTTAGTAGTTTGGTTCTTTAAAAAAAATTTGGAACATTTTGTCAGAAGAAATAACAGAAAACAAAAATATCTAAAGAAAATAATAATAAAAAAACTTACTCATTATTATTCAGAATAGAAAAAAAAAAAATACTATTAAAAGTTCTTGTAAATGAGCTAAACAATTAAAAAATATTTTTCAAACTTCTGGAATCTTATCCCTTTTTTGGAGCATAATATATATAAAAAATGGTTAAGAGTACAGTGGTCAAAAATACACTTTTTATGGCATAAATTCACAAAAACATTGTTAGTGCTTTTTGCGGTTATGTCTAAGTCATTTTATCTAAAATTTACACTAATATTTCTTAATACCGATTTTAGGTATTTCTGCTTAAAACTCCACACAGAATAAAATATTACCGTATATTTTTCTATCAACATAGTTGTTTCATTTTACATATAAATTTCATAAATATATTTAAGTAATATAAAATAAAAATATAAATTTAAGTAAAATTTTATTTTTCACTTAAATTTTAATTCATTCAATCATCTACTTGATTAATTTGATAAATTTTTTAATTGGAAAATGTTTTCTGTTTTTCATGCTTTACCGTTTTTAGTAATTGATATAATCATTTTGGTGAGAGGTGAGAATTTAAAAAAGTTTTTAATTGAATGAATTATTTACATTTGGTAATTGGTGATTTTTTGCTATGTATAATATATAATCTTACTGCAGGAAATATATTTTTTAAATATGATATTTAATTCTTTGCATCTGGTTTAATTTTAACTGTTTTGGAAGATCTTAGATTCATTTTGCTTAATAAAACTACCAAATAGGTTAGAATATAATATTTCCATCTACTTGTTTGTGAAAATCAAGAAATTTCCGCTAAAGTTTAGCAAAATTTAAATGAAAGAAAAGCGACGATTGCAACAGTTGCAAGTACTGTCTAAATTATTGCATACGCCTTAGGAAACAATTTCACGTTTCCGTCCTCAAAATTATAGGTTTACTTGATCAACAACACATATGACCACTAAACTCAAAGATAACAAAACATACACGAGTTATAAAAAAATTAAAATAAAGCTCTTAAAATACATCTCCTGGACTGAAATTTGCATTATACAGATTTATATATTTTTCTAATAATGAGCTGTATGCTATTATAGTTCTAACTTCATTTAAATAAAAATGTTAAAAATAGTATTAAAATACCAATTTTAATGCCTTGTCAGTTTGTCAGCGATGCCACATTATATTTTTATATTATCAAAAAAAAAAAAAAATGGATTTTTGGATAGTTATAAAACTAATTAAATTTTTAAAAACTATTTTAAGGGATGAAAATTTTATTGTTAATTCTTTAGTAAGAAATTATTTATTTTCACTCTTTAAAAAGGTGAAAAATTAAACGTTATGAAAAATGCATCGTCATATTTTGCAGGGAATTATTTGTAAATTTTAATGCTTTTTGCTTGCGTTAATTCGAAGTATTAATAAAATATATAAATATATAATAAATTTTCCGTATGTTCATATTTTCAAAAATAGCATCAATATTAGGCCGTAACATCAACTTCATAAGCATCCGTAATATTTGTTCCATTCAAGAAAAATTTGGTTCGAAGACTGTTTTTTGCTTTATCTAGTTTTGTTTTAAGTAAACAAATAAAAAATTTTTCTTAATTGCCTAATTTTAAAGAAAAAATTAGAAAATGTGATTACGGCCTTTTGCATTTTAGGTGTGTACTCAAATACCGATATACACGTTTATACTCATAGGTTGTTTCTTTCCAACATTGAAAAACAACAACAGCAATGCAATGTTGGGGCAGGCATCCATTGGCTGTGGCAGTGGGTATTTCGTCAATTTAGTATTTGTATATATTTATTTATGTATTATATTTTAAATTATTTTTTTTAATTAAGATTTTACGCACATTTAAAGTCTCTTTTATTCTATTTATATTATATTTATCTTTTTATTTGCTGTTTACTGCGATGTAGATATATGTTATCACTATCATACGTCCGTTAACTTTTAGCCTTCATTTTTAACTATTTGAACAATTTATTTTAGTCATTTTTAAAATTTTTTTAAACATTGTAGCTTTTCATTGATGGTTTACTTATTTGGTAAAGAGCGTTTTTTTCTTTGAATGCTCTTTTATCCGCCTATAAGCTATTGCAAAAAAAGTTAAAAGCTTTTTGGTTTTATTCACCTCGCTTATGTTTAGTATTACCCCTGAAAACTAATACATTAAAACTATATTTATAAATTTTACTTTGTTGAATGAAGTTTAGGTATATTATTAGAAATAGTATTTCTTCTGAGATATAATCAACTTTAACCATAGGTAAGATATAAGGAAATTTCTAGGAAATCACTGTTTCATAAATCTCTTACAAAAGAAAATATTTAAGTTTTTAAATTATAAATAAGTAAATCCAGTCATATAAATACATGTCGCTAGTTTGAAAAAGCGACTTTTTTTGGCCAACATCGATTAAAAATCACATGCCTAGTATGTTCTGTCCCAAAATTTCACAAGTTGTTTCACGAAATAGGTCCACAAATTTTCGCAATTTTATATTGTGAAAAAATATTATTAATTTTGTTTGCAGAAATTTGTGTCAAAAGAGGACTTTTTTATATATCGTGGGAACACAATATCGTTATTTTTATCCAAAAGTAAAAAAGTCATACAGATTATATTTTTTGGAGTAAAATACTGAAAAAATATGTTATTTTCTTCCACCAAAAAATTATTTATATTTTCTTGGTAACATGCTAAAAATAACGAAAATTGTGAAGCCTATTTCACGAAAGAACTGGAAACTTTTTTCCTAAATGTACCAAGCCTTGAGATTTTAACCGCTGGTATGGAACTAAAGATAAATTTTAAATCAGCTCATTAATATACATTGCTTGAGAGAAAGCAAAAAGAAATTTCTCGGGATACTCTACTATTGCCATTTTTCCTATATCTTTAGTATTACTTGGTTTGCCTTAATCCAGATGCGTAGGTCTCTAGGGTGAGATCAAACATACATAACATATAATTTTAATTTTCGAAATGACAATTCTAAACTTTTTAAAATCTTGATATAGTTTTTGCAAAATTTTTATAAAAGTTTTTATTAAATTATCTTAAATGTATGTAATAAACGATAAGATTTTAAAGTGTATGAAATACCTTAAAGTAATATACTTTTCGTGTCTATAAGTCAAAAAAAAAAAAAACAAATTTGCAAATCGACAAATTTTGTTACTATTTTTTGTAACAAATAATAAGTATCATAAAGAATATGTTATAATGGTATACTTTTCAGAAAGTTATCTTCTTATAAAAAACTTTTTATATGAATTAGAAATCATATGTAGGATTTTCAGTAATGTATAGAGTATTTGGAATTTGATCCACCTTATATGAAAATTATTAGATAAATATTTGTTTTAAAATCTCATAACTGTGCTAAAAGCAAATAACAGTATGTACACGCCGAGAAAAAGCATGGTTACAGTGTTACTGCTACAACTATATTATGTTTTCGCGTTTTTTTTTTGTGTTCATGATAACAATGTTTTTGTTTAAATTTACTCATTTAATATTTACTCTCAATAAATACTGTATATGGTTGAATGTTGTATCTTTTAAAATATTTTTACTAGAAACAATATTTTATTAATATGAAAAATATCATCACTTCTACAACCATTAAATATCTAGAGTCTTTTTCCTTGTTTTTAAATCATATTAATATTATTATTCCCATGACAACAAAATGTTTCAAGTAAATATAATACTTATTCTTTTCACAAACTTAGTGGGAAAATTCAATACTTGTTTGTTTTTAAATATATTTTATTTTTAGTGTTTGTGTTTCCAACTTCATTATAATTATCATTTAGTTTATATAAGAATAAATATAAATAGACAAGGTTCAGATATACTGGGCACAGAATACAACTAGAAATTTATGTGAGAGACAAAAACCTAATTTATTTGTCAAAATTCTAATTCATGTAACAACAAAATACATTTAGTCTCATATATTTTGTTTTTGTGTTTTGAAAAAAATAAGCAAATTTTTTGAAAATATAGTCTGAACTACCTCTCACAAAAAATTCTAGTTGTATTGTATGATACAAAGTTGTATTTCAAGCAATATATTAACTGCTGTTAGAGGGTTTAGTTAAAAAAACACATATTTCTCATTTTAACCACATATAGTGGTACAAATGATTATAATTAATAAACAAATAACATGTAAATATATACTTTATTTTTTATTTATTTTATTTATTTTTATAATTTCAATACAAATACAAATTATATTCTAATTCTAATCGAACGGAGTAACGAAATTTATTATAAAGATAATAAATTTTAATTAATACGTTACATTTTAATATATGACAAGATGGAGTAATAATATGATAAAATGAAATAATATAATAAGATTGGATAAGTATATGGTAGCAAGGGATATTAATATGAAGAATTGAATAATAATAATAATAATAATAATAATAATAATAACAATAATAATAATAATAATAATAATAATAATAATATATCAAATCATAATCTGATAGAATGGCAAAATGATATAGTAAGATTGTTCAATAATATGTAAAACTAGAATCATAACATGAAAAAATATACCATAAAATCGGACATAATATGACAAAATGAAATCATAATAATTATTACTTATAATAATTTCTATTTTTCGCTGCGATCATATGTTCCACTCATAATATATTGAATTTAGATTATAGTCACTACAACAATAATTTTTCTCTGCTTGTATATGGGAAAAACACAAAAGTTTTAAATTTGACCAACATTTTTTCGGAACTCTTTTTTGGCGCATTGACGCCGCTTTGAACTAAGAAAAAGTTGTTCTGGCGTAAATCTCTTTCGCTAGGGGACCCAAAACTAATCGCGGTAAAAAGTTGAAAATTTATAAAAATTTTCAAAATTTCAAACCACTTATTTACATTATAATATTCATAAATCACATATTCATAAACCTTAACCTTAAACTGTCACCACATGTAAAAGGATTCTCAATATAACCATTACAAGCTGAGCAACATGCACTAAATTTTTTTAAGAAATTTTTGCAAAATTTCTAATATAATAAAAAATATATTTTCCGCTTTTTTTTAAATATATTCTGGTAACTGCAAGATTTTTTATTTAATTCCACAAAAGAAAACTATGTTAATATCTTCAATGGCTTAAAAGTTATGGGGTCATGCAATCCCCTACTTTTTACTAAACATATTTTTTATTAACTAAATACGATTATTATTATTATTATTATTATTATTATTATTATTATTATTGTTATTATTATTTATTTATTTATTTATTTATTTTTTACTTTTTATATCTATAAAGTGTTATTTTATATTCATATGTTTGAATAATTTGACATATTTTATTAATATGAGCCTATATGTTGTAAATCTATATTAAATTTGGGGAAAAAATGGCATGGTTCCACGACTGGACGCTCATCTTCCTCATAAGATGAAATTTTAAATCAACATAATTTTTGTATAATTTGACAAATTCGATTACTCGCCACTCTTCTATGGCTGCTTCCTATACAGATAAAAAGTTAATTTTCACTCATATCTTTTTTTATTATAATTCATGGTTTTTTTTTAACTATAATTTACATGGCAAAAAGTAATACCCTAATACACATCCTAGAATCTGCCATTTTTATCATTTCTGCTTGCTTTTTTTTTCTACATTTGGGGATAATTTTTGAGTGTGGTGAAAAAAGGTTTTGCCGACATAAAAAAAGATTTGAAAAATATTTTTGCCAATTCCCAATAAGAAAGAAGTCCGTATATAGGCACTTCAAGAAATAGAAAAATGCATATCGACCAATATATCGCTTATCAATGGACAGGCATTCAAAAAAGTTTCCGAGTTTCCTGTAAATGAACGAAGTCTGTAGATCTTATAATGACTTAAAAAAGTAGAAAAAACCTCTTTTAGCAATAGCTTACTGTACCTGAATTATCGATTTTCATAATAAAATTCTCGGAATCCTTATCGATATGTAATGTTTTATGCTAATGTTCTGGACATCACATTTGAATTTACTAAATTGTATGTGGCTAAAAAAAAAATAAAAAAAATTACTTAAAAATTATAAATTAACTCTAGCTCAGTGCATTAAGACACAGAAAAAATCGCTCTTAATTTCTAAATTTGTCAAATAACTATTTTTTTTTTTACCAGAATATATTTTTACCAGTATATATTTTTATGTTTAAAAATACCATTAAATCCGCTTTTCCACTCTCTTAATATGCTCACGAAAAAAAAAATTCATGTTTCGATATTTATTTAGACACGTAATAGTTGTCACTTCAAAGTTTATTATAAACAATTTAGTAGTGAAAATATCTCCTCTTTTAGTTATACCACAACTTAAAGTAAACAAACTGTTGCACAAAATGTTATAACTGTATTATTGACATATTTAAACAACTCTTCAAATGTTATTTTACAGTGTTCGAAAATGTCCTTTTCATACATTTATCACAAAAGCATAAATTGGGTAAATTTAAGGAGACGAAAACACGTGCTTCTCTTCAGTACAACACAAAAACCCCTCAATTTATCTCAATAGGGGAATTATGGTGAATTTATAATAACAAAAACACGTGTTTATTTATTCTGAGAGCAGTTTATGAATTGAGAGTAATACTCAGATATGCTCGGTGCAAGAGTTTTTATTGTAAACGAGTGTAGTAGCTTTTTGACGACTTCGGAGTTTAATAATCTCTCGTCTTAGTTACATTGATGATGCAAAATTATACTGAATATTTCTTAGTAAAAAAGAAAAGTATTAAGTTTTTAATATTCAGTTAGACATAGAAAGTTAAGGATGATGTTACGCTTTCTAGTATCTACTAAATGATTAAAATACATGCTTACATTTTTACAAAAAAAAAAAAAAAAAAAATACGTAATTAAGATTTAAAATGACGTACTTTTTACAGGAAATTTTTCAAGTAAAACCATTAAATCGTTATTAGAAAATTTTGCATAACCACACATATGTATATATTTTAAATACTCCTTGAAAAAATACTTTAAAGGATATGTATAAAGTTGTTATTTATCATTTTGAATAAGGTAGAATATGTTGTTGACTATGTTGCAAAAAACTGAGAGTTGATGTCGATGATAATGATGCATTGATGTAGAAATACCACATTATTGCGCTTCATTAACTAAATGTAGTTATATTATTTGCAATGTGTTACATTGAAGTGGGAAGTAAGAATATATCTAAGGCCAATATTCAAAACCCTCTATCTCAGTATTTCATGAAATTGCGTTTTTGATGTCATTATGTTCCTAATAGCAACGAAGTAAATATTTTATTTTTATTTCTTAGTGCGAAACCCTTTATTATTATACTACACTTCTCCAGTTTCATAGATATGCGATAATTAAGATTTATTTTGTATGGGGGCCAACACTTCTCCAAAAGCGGCCAGTCCTATTTTCATATAAGTTATGATTTGTGATAAGGAAATTATTCCCACACAATTTTAAAATTTTTGCTCTTATATAGGCAGTCTTGAGGATATCATAAAGCAATTTTAAAAATTTTCAATACACCCCCAAATTTCAAGTTATGCTCAAAAAAATGTTTTTGAGTAGGTTCTTCAATAAATGTGTTTCTAATTCTGTTATTGATTTGTTTATTTTTACTTTTTAAACTTCTTTGAAAAGTAGAAGAAACAGGCTTTTCAACCATATGCATTTAGTTTGTTTTGCTCAAATACAAAAGCAAATTTTCAAACAACTTCTAAAAAATAAAATAAAATTTTTCCACAATTTTTCGAGCTTAACTGTGATTTGTTACAATTTCTTCTATAAAAGCCTATGCAATGATGCAATAATTTTTAAGGGAATTTTTGTTTTGGACATAATCAAATTTATTATTTTTAAATTGGACAAAAACTGTAGAACTTGTACGATTTTATCTGTAATAACTTACTAAGATTTTCCATGCATTTTTAATTTTATCCTCAAAAAGTAAAAACCAAATAAAAAATAAAAAAAATATGTCCTAAAATATATTAAGAATTTTATATATTAATATAATATTTTATTCTAAACAAATTAACATTTTAAAATTTGTAAACAAACATATGTAGTCTTTTAGAAAAAAATCAGAAAAATTTACATCGAAATCATTTAGTTTAAGTGCATATAAAATTTGGTAATATTGTTAAAAAGCTACTTCCTTCTGCTATCAAAATCAATAAAAAAATCTTCAATTGACCTAAAATTTATAAAGCTGCGAGATCTATAGTGAAGAAAATACCGTAAAAACTGTTCGCAATATCTGATGCCCTCAATATGGTCTTCAACCCACATTAGATCGTTTTCTGAGTAAAAATAAACAGTTTCATTTTGTAACAGCGTGTAATTTTTCATTTAAGCGACAAGTAATTTTTACTCCAATAATAATTATTATTTTTTTTGTGTGGGGAGTACCATATTCTCTGCTCCGATCCCAAAATAAAGTGTCCTATTTGAATTATGTTGGTTTTCTAAATTATTAGTTTAAAACTTTAAAAATCATAAATTAAATGGTTATTAAATGTTTAAAAAAAACCCTCTATATCGTGGTTTTATTTATACACACTGATAATTTTAAATGAGCACAACGCTATATATAGATTTAGTCATTGTCTTTTATAAATATTGTAAAAGAAAGTTGTGCACAATTTTGTTTTTCGAGATAGAGAGTTTTGAATATAGGCCCTCTATATGTAGTATATGTGCAAAAAGTAAGTATTTTTTCTTATATTTATATTATTTTTTCATTTATTGATACATATTTTTCTATTAAGAATTCTCTAAATTTACTCTATGTGCAAATATTTTCTAAAGAACACATATTTATTTGTATATCTGCCAACACATCAATGTGTACACAGAGAAAATTGTTTTGTTGTAACAGCTGAATTATTTGCCAATCGAATTTATTCGGTTCTGAGTACATTCTTGACATTTTAGTCGTACTTATTATACAATTTCGGTAGTAGCAACTTATTTCATGACAAAATAATTTGTCTGCCCCAACTGAATTTAGAAGTAGGAAAATTTTTTTCAATTATTGTAAACTTTTGTCACTATATTTTATTGTTATATTTTCGTGCCACTTTATCTTTAACATATACATTAAATTACTCTTGATTATAATTTCATATCACTATTCCATTTTTTATATATTTTTTATATATATGGTTCTATATATTGTGCAACTCAGAGATAGTTTTGTTTACAGGGATAAATAAAGATAAAATGGCTTCCAAGATAGATATTTTTAACTCTGATTGCGCAACCTATATTATATTTTAAGTAACACATAATACTGATTCCAACGGATTATTGTTTAGGTAAACAAACCTGTGCTTATTGTTGGCTCAAAGTAGAAACTGAAAAAAAAAACACAATTTACAAACTGGACTGAATGATTTGTGCCATATCATATTCTATAATTTTTCCCATTGGATACACGTACTGTATAAGTGTCTGCTACAGCATTAGTATAATCAAAAAAATACGGTTATATCAGAAATGGAAAAGCTACAAAAATAAATACACATTAATCCATTAAGGCCTTCGTGGCAGGTCCCCACGTTAATCTGTAACACATCTATCCGAATCGACATTGGAGAGGCCCTTCGGGGAGTCATTTGGTGGCTGTTGTTTAGACCTAAACCACAGGAAGGGGTTTATAGTCCCGATGTGGTGTTGCATTGCAACACAGGTCGCCAATAGTGCGGTAGGAAGTTATATAGCTCCAACTCCTATGCAAAGGGGAGTGGACTTATCCAGACAATGAGTCTCTCGAATTGCCACCTGTGAGTTCTTAACAGTACATGGGGGCGTTGGTTGGCGCATAGTACCTCACCCAGTGGTAAGACCACCGTGGGGTTAAGCCGTCATTGCAGGTAACCACGTAAATCTTGACCACATCTGTCCGAATCGACACCGCCACGGCGGCTTGTCTTCTCGGATAAAATATTTTTCTTGGTGTATAGCTCATACCTAGTAGATTAAATTCCTTTCTTTCTTTGCTCTAAGATTTCCTACTTTGTCTTAGAGTTGTAGTTAGGCAGGAAACAGATAGAGTGCACCAGGACCTAAAATTTTCTGGGTTATAAATCTGGCAGAACGCGAGTTTGAGGTCTTACCTAGGACTTTAAAGTAGGTGCCACGGGATCCAACGGCCACAGGATCAGTGACGCCACGCCAAATGTCACTGGCTCCTGGCTGGTTATTGGTGAGGCCCTTGATAATGGGTTACGTGGTGGCCTATAGTTTCATGTGTTCACTGCAATCGCAGTAACACGATCACAAGGGTGATCAGGAGAGGATAGCTCCGACCCTTAAGCAAGGGGAAGTATCTTGGCCAGAAAACGTGTTATTTGTTGCAACCTGTATGTGTCAGAACAAATGGGGGCGTTGGTTGACGTATTATACTTCACCCGGTGTTAAGACAATCGTGGGGCCACCTCAACCTTCACTGTCCTTATTCACTGGCTGGTTATTGGTGAGGCCCTTTATGGGGGTTACGTGGTGGCTTACGGCTTCATCTGTTGACTGCTAGCGAAGTAACGTGGTTATTAGGGTGATCAGGAGAGAATGGCTCGAACCCCTAAGCAAATAGAGTATCTTGGCCAGAAAACGAGTATTTGTTGCAACCTGTATGTGTCAGTACATATGGGGGCGTTGGTTGGCGCATTGTACTTCCCCTGGTGCTAAGACCACCGTGGGGTTAGACCGTCAAGGCAGGTACCCACGTTAAACTGTAGCACATCTGCCCGAATCGACATAGGCGAAGTAGTTTCTGAAAATGTTTAATTTTATTAATATGACCAATTTTAAATTGTAGAAACCTACATTGCACTATAGTCGGGAATTTAAAAGTGTGGTAAGAGAAAATCTGTTAAACTTATAAATATTCAATAGTAGTAATAACAAATTTTTACATCTCTTGAAATTATGATAAACACAAATGTTCTCCAACTAATATTTTTTCTGTGTGTAATCCTTTTTTTTAGTTACATTTTTGTTTAGTTACATTCGCATTTATTTTCAAAAGTTTTTACTTAGTAATACATTTTAATGAGTATGTTTCTTTTAGATTCTTAATTAGTATTATTTTGCTATTTTTTTTTTTTTTTTTTTTTTTTTTTTTTGTAAAAGTTTGGGTATTAAATATTTTATATGTAAGCTATTGAACACTTCCATATGTCAGAATATATTTATAATTTGAAATGACATTACTATTTTTATAATCCGAGTGAGAAGGACTTTTCCTGTATTTAAGTAACCTTTAGATAAATAAAATGTATTATTTTTATTATTTTCAAACAAATTTCTGTAACTTTTCAAACAACTATTTATAGATTTTTATACAAATTACACCGTTCAACAAAAATCAAATAGTTTCTCACACATGATAATTTTGAAGAACACACAAAGAAAATGTTTAATTTTACTACTTCATAATTAACAAGTTTACTTCCGTAAAATTTTAGAGGAAATTTTTTCCTACAGATCAATATGAAAACCATAGTAATGATTAGACTTTCGGATGAATTGTTATATAACGAAAAATTTTTATTTAATTTTCAAAATGCCAATATTTCAAAACGAACTGAATAAATTTATCGTTTTAAGATTACTTAGTTTATTTTAAAATATTTTATCCTTCATTTAATAGAATTATTTTTAATTTAAAAATAAATCCCGATTTTCCGAGGGGAAAAAAGTCCGGAAAAAGAAAAATTCTAATTATTATACACGTAGGGCCACCTAATATACCAAATTTCAAGTTTCTTCGTTCAATATTGCAAAAAATTCAAAAAGTAAGATTAGAAGAACCAAAAACTCCCATAAATTCGCCTCTTACATAATCTCATTAACTTGGTACCATGTATCTTTAATTTTATGTTTTTAGATTCAATATTATACAAAATTCAAAAGGCTCCATTAAAAAACAAAAAAAGTAGCACAGGGTCTTCCTTCGTACATTCTTAGAACTATGTCTCTTTAATGTCATATTTTAGGTTCAATAATATAGAAAGTTAAAAAAAAAACCATTAGAAAAGATTCTTAATTTAATGTTTTTAGATTCATTATCATAAAAAAATTAAAAAAGTATCACTAGGAAACTAAAAAATACCACAGAGTGCCTTCTAATGAATTCTTACACACATAGGATCATATATATTTAATTTCATGTTATAATATTATAGAAAATTTAAAAAGTATCACATAGCGACATGTATCTTTAATTTAACGCCTCTTGGTCAATTGTTACAAAAAATTCAAAAAGTACCATTAGAAGAGCGAAAAAGTGCCACGAATTCCCCTCTTGTGAATTCTTACTCACTTAGGATTACGCATACGTAAGTTCATGTGTCTAGGTTTAATTCAATATAAAATTCATTAATGAGCTTGAATAAAACGTATTTTCACGTTTTTACCCCTTTTTTGGTACTTTTTATTCCCCAAGGATATAACAAAAAAGATTTATTCCTATGAATTTCTAGATTTTAGTAAGATCTCATATTAAAATACTCATGTGTATATGTCGATAAATAGAAAAAATGCTTTATGAAAAAGTATCAGAAATAGATACAATTTTTACACCTTAAACGTTCAAATTTCAAAAATATGAAATAAATTTTATTTGTATGTCTAAAATATACGTATGGTGGCGGAAAAGTACCAAAATATAGTTTCTAACCTTTTTTCCCTAAAATGGCATATTTTCAAAAAAAGTACCAGACAACTGCCCGCCTATTTTTTTAATAAATAACGATAGTTGTTAAATTTTTATTGTATCTATATTAGTTTAGAGGATACAGGGATACCGATATTACCCCATAAAAATTCGAATTTCCAAAAATCCCGTCGTAGTGGATCTCCATATATATATAGAGGATTAATGCGACAGACTGACAGATAGTGATAGGGATATAATTTCATGTACAACGTATAACATTTTGTTCCACTAATTCAAATAAAAGTTTCAAAAAAAAACCCCTTCAATTGTTTCATCCCTTCTCTCAACAAATAAAAATTTCCAAAATAATGTATGTTAAAGATGCCAAATCTGTTTTAAATTATCAAAGTTTTGTGTGGATTTAATCTTATTACTTTAATCAATACAACGATTTCAGAGTTATTTCTAAGAACAAAACCAATACCAATTTTTGAAGCCATGTTATTTAATTTTTAAGTAATTCTTACCTCATGTGTAATATGACAGCATTATTTGGATGACCTTAAAATATATTTGAAAGTTAAAACGATGGTAAGTTCAGTATTTATATTTATATTTATTTAACTTTAATAATTGTGGTCAACGAAGAGATAGTAGACTATGATTTTTATATTACATTTAATAGCATTTTGTAAGTAATTGACAAGAAAAAAGCTTTAGACAATCAAGCAGAACCAAATAATACACTAAATCATCATGTACGCGCGTTAAAGTTATATTCGGTAGAGGTCCTTATATAGAAACTATGATCATACCAAAATACGAGTCGTGAAAAGCTAACTCACCATCCCATGACTTTATCCCCAACGTTTGCTTATTATTATATTAATATTATATTAATATTAATCTTGAATTTAAACATATTTTCATATAATTATCATCTGTTCTACGTTCAGCTTTAGTAATTCAAATAAATGTTAAACTTTTAGTACAATACAAAATAATTTAATGGTCGTGGTCCTTACATCTATACGTATTCACACAATAATGACAATTTCAATTGTTGCGTATATATTGAAAACAATGTCACATTATTTGTACAATTTCAATTTTTTTCATTTTTGTAATAGTCTATGAACACTTTACTGATGTTGCCTTTATGAATTTCATCTTGTTATCTTATTTTATGACTCACAGTGGGGCCAAATATTAAAATTTTGGTAATAAATCTGTATCTCCGAAACTACTGTTCGGACTAAATTGAAATGTATGGAATATTTGTAGAGGAGGACTTAGACTTTCAGAAAAATCACCTTTTAGTTACCCTGAATGAACACGTCAAAATTGACTACCTTGAGTATTTAAAGTTTCAAAAAATCGTAATTTTTATATTTCTATAAAGTGCTTGATATGATAAAGAAAAAATAACCGACATTATTCCGTTTACCGGGAATAAGTCGTAAGGTATATGAGGGAAAATTTTTTTAAAAATACTTAGTAATTTCCAATATATTCCGAAATAATATGCTGAGAAAACTTTTTCTCAATTTGTCTAGACGTGAAAAATTTTCAAACTCTGCACCCTGAAATTTGTATAAAAAAAACATGACTTTTTTTTACAAGTATCCTTATATAAGGCGAATATTTCAACTAAATTTCGTCCCTCTAGTATGTCCGCCCCGAGCCCGCTCCTGCTTTCAGCAGACAGATGGGCGGATATCATTATATAGTAATATTTTTTTTTTTACTTTTTTCTCAGTTTTTTAAACAAAAAAATTTTCTTTATACATAATAGCTTTGTTCCCGTACTCTAAATTGGGAGCACTAATGTTATAGAAAAGCGTTCCTTTTTCTATAAAATTGGACAAATGAGAGCTATTTTGAGAAAATAATATTCTTCTTCTTGTACGAAAGAGTCCAGTATATTTCTTCGGGTAAATTATATAAATTGTCAAATAATTAAAAACTAAGAATATACAACAAACAACGTGAATGTAAATGAATAAAATAATTATTTATTTTTGTTACTAATACGTAAGTTTCATTTAAAAATATTCAAATATGCTGAAAAATAAAATTACATTCACATACGAATTTTGAAAACAGTTTGATGTGTTATTTCTAGGTAAACAATTTGTACTTTTATACGTTGTTGTATTTTTGTATGAGAAAAATTAGATTTTTATCATTTTACCGCGGAAACAAACCTAATATAATGGACTCAAAACTGACAGCTGAAGTAAATTCTCACTAAATTCACTATTTAATAATATTTTACTGTCATTTTCGTTGTTCATAATATTTATCATTAGCTTTAGTTTCTAACAGTTTCAATTAATTTATAAATTTTCCAACTTTTTTATAACATTGTAAAACAATGTGAAAATAATAAATTTCTTCGTTGGAATTAATAAATGGTAGATCGAGATATTTCAAACAATATAGTTTTTCGTCATTTAGCACATAGATTTAAAAAGTCAAAATTTAGATCCATTTTAAGTAAGGGGTCAAACAAGAGATCAGGTGGTTCAAAAACGGGCAATTGGCAACTAAAGTCACCAAACAGAAACGTTGCTCACGCGTGTTGTTTATGTAACGAGATAATGTTCTTAATAATTGATTAAATTTATTAAATATTGCTTGTATTTGAAAAATGACCAGAAATTAGTTTGTTAAATTTTTTAGATGATTTTTAGGGGAATGAAAGACTGATATTCATTTTATACACTGTGTAAGCAACAATAGTGAATATGTTATGCTAATATGTTTTTTATGAAAATGAAAAAAGGCCGTTTTAAAATTTGACTTGTTTCATAAAACCTGCACTCTTGCATTCGTTTTTGGCCGAGCGAAAAGTAGTTTAGTGTCAAATCGATACAAATCTATTCTAAAAATAATTGTTGCAAAAAATTTAAAAAAAATACGCGTGATATTCTTTTTTTTTATTCCTTGATAAAAATGAACATTTCTTTTAATTAATGATTTTTGACCATTGCCAGATATAGGGTACAAACCTAAATCAATTTGAATTTTTTTATTAAGCATTTATGAAGCCTTATCTTTGAAATATGTATAGAATTTTATTTTATTTAAAAACTTTAAGCAAAAAGTGAAAGAATAGTACTATAGTACTAATTTCAGAGTGCAGAGATTTAACATTTTTCACGTCTAGACGAATTGAGATAATCAAAGATTTTTTCTGCATATTATTTCGGAATATATTGCAAATTGCTGAATATTATTATCGAAAGACGAAATAAGGTCTAGGCGAAAAACCAAGAATTCAAAATTCAAGCGTAAATATCTTTTCAACTGTAAGTTAGGTAAGTGAACTTATTTATCTTGCAAAGCACCTGACAGAAATATAATTATCTTTAAAATCGGACTTAATTTGTAGAAGTTACGACATTTTGAAACTTTTACATACTCGAGGTAATCAACTTTGACACCAGGTAGCTTATCTCGTCTTTTCACAGGGTAATTGCAAGATAATTATTCTGAAAGTTTAGATCATCCTGCATAACCTCTACATACATTTCAATTCGATCCTACCAGTAGTTTGCAGATAAAGATTTATTACCAAAAATTTTGCGTTTGACCCCACTGCATGTGTTTAGATATTTTTGTATACATGAATTTAATATGACAATTGCTGTTTTGTTTTTATTATCATCTGTAAACAATTGTTGCAAATTTCCCACTATTTTGCTAACGGCACACAGTGTACAAAATAACCTTAGAATAGAAACATACATACATACTTATTCATTTTGCGAAACCAACACAGTCTGTATATTATTACTGAATAACATTCAGTAGTAACTTTCATTAAATTAACGCAAATATTTTCTTTTTTTTTCAGACAAAAAAAAAAGAAATGAAAAAAGAAATATAAATATTTTTTTTTGTTATTCCACTACTACCTTAACAACTAAAAGTTCATACACCCTTACATATTTTAATATATGAAATTTGAAAAGCTGTATTTCTTGCAAATAATATCCGATTGTAACAATTGTTCACTGATTTCAAAGAGAATTTTGCCCTTTTTAAACTTAAAAGAGAATTATTAAATTATTTTTTTAAATTTGCACGTATAAAATTCAAAATGTTTACCAACTTAAATTTATATATCTTTAATTTTGACCATTAAAAATTCTTAGTCCTTATAAAGTGTCATTTGGTATAAAGTGGCATCATTAAGTATTATGAAATCCGATATTTTAAACACTTTTTTTATTAAAATCTTTATATGATCTATGGGTAATTTTTTTTTTCTTATTTTCGTAGATCTTAATTAGTAGTTCGGTGATATAAACGTAGTTTTTTACAAATCATTTGTTGCGATTTTGGACATATTATCAAAATATTTCATGCAGGAAGAAGATACATTAACTTTGAAAATAGCGGCTGAGTGGTGCTTATTAATAAGGAAGCCCATTGTATATACTACATCCGCAAGCTGGTAACAAAAATTATAATTTGGTTTCTGCAAGCATAAGGACATATCATATATATAAATATCGTAGAAAAACAATGCTATATCGCTTAGGTATTATCTTAAGATATTAAACAATAACGTCAACAATTGAAAATAATTATAGTAGACAATTATAAAGTAAAATAGAACTGAACATATAATTTTGTTGGTGACTAATCCAATTTTTATTCCTTTAAAGCGATTTGTTGTATAAATGTCATCTATACAAAATTATAAAGCTTACTTTAGACGTGGAATAAAACTATGGTACTGCCCAGATTTTATATTTTATGTCCTTTCCAGAAAATACAAGCTATCAAGTCCATAACCCAAAAACTTTGAGAAAAAATGTAACGGTACCAATATCATTTACAGCATATTTTTGAAAATACACACAGAAAAAGAGTTAGTGGGAAAACGCTTTTAATAATAAAATTTTAGGCAAGTATCGTAACATACTATTCAGACTATTAAAAAATTATGAATTGAAATACTGTTTAATATTTATGAATAAAGAATAATAATTATAATTAAAATATGCTTTCCATATTAATTTTATTAATTTACGCAACTAAATTAAGCATTAATTTGAAATTAAAAAGAACTGAATTTAGTGATGTGTATTAAATCATACTGTTAATTATTGGTTCATACAACGAAAAATGAGTCTCTATCATTAACCTTCTAATTAAAATATTCTTTCGGTTATGGTTGTTAATTTTTATTTAAATGTAATAATACTTCGAAATTTTACTTTAAACACCTAATTGAATTTCACAATTGAAAATAAAGTGGATCGTAGCAATGTTTTATCATAATTAAGAACTAAAAAAATATTTCTTAAACACAAATGAGTTCTGTGTCATTTGTGAAAAAATTTTCAACAAAAGAACATAAATAATACATAAAATTGGTTAGAAAAATAAAAATAAGTAAAAATAAAATTTTGTGTAAAATTAAATGAAACAAAATATATTCAAATAAAAAAGATAAGTTATTAATTTCTTATTTTTACCAAAATTTTTATTGTATTGCTTTAATGAAAAAATTAATGATTCGTATCTAACTAAACCTTTGATAATAAAGATAGTTTTAACTATGTTTCTTATCCGAGGTGTCTAATTTTTAGGACCCTTTGCATCCGTGCTCTTTATATCTATATGGTTCAAGGTCAAAATTTAACCTTGCCTACACCTCTACTATCACCAAGTGAAATTTCATTGATATCGGATCAGAAATTCGGAAACTACAGATTTATTACCATTTCATTTTTTGGATCGGCCATTATATGATGTTTAATTCACAAAACTCAAACTTAACACTGCTAAATGAACCAAAATTAAAGTTTAAGAAAAATTCATTCATATTTTAATGTAAGTTCAAAAAATATAATAGGATTTTTTAACTATTTAACAATATATTTTTAAATTTAGATGTTAGAAAAAGCTAAAATTTTAGAAAGAACTTATGTTGAAAAATAGTATTTGTTGGTTCATTTAGCAATTTGAGGGCTTACGTCACACTCAACAAAAATTTGATCATCCTTTAGAAACTGAGGAAAATTGTTTTTACATATACCTGAGTGTCAATACTGTATGTGTATTATAACTAAATAGTTCCACGTTAATAAAATGGTTCCAATTTGAAATTTTTTAAAACATATTTTTTCAAATACACAGAAAAATAAAATTTCGTATTCTAATACCAAATTTATAAAATCAATTACATATTTTACTGAAATCGTACCTATCACTGAATTATTCAAATTAATTTCATTAAAATCAATTTCAAATTCGTAAATGTTTTATTGAAAAAAGTTTAATTTTTTTCATTTTCATTGAATATTTATAATTTTCCTAAGATTTAATAGATTTTTTAAGTAAAACAATGAAAATAATATATAGTTTTAGCAGATATTCAAACAATATTTATTGTTGAATCAATAAAATTTTTCATACAAATTTATATTTTTTAAATATTGCATATTTTACATTTAAATTTCGCAAAAACTATTGTGATAAATTTTGTGGAAATTCGGTAGAGAATTCATGAAAGAATGCGGTACATGAAGTGTAATGTAGGTATTTTGTACAGTAGTAAAAATGATGCAGAAATAATAGTGTGTTTTAGTATACATATAAATAAATACAAAATCAAAAAATAAGACAATGCTGATCCTTTGGTGCTTCTTTCACGTTATATAAATTATCAAATCGACCTAAAGAAAAAAAAAAGAAATCCAGTCGTTACTTAAATTTAATATTAGTTCCAATGACAACAAATTCCTTGCCGTAGATGTGGTAGCATACCTGAAATGCGCTATAAAACCAAATCCATTATGATAATTCAAAGTGCAAAAATTGCTTATGAAGCCTGAAAAACTATGGAAAATCCATATGAAACGATCATGAGAGATCTGCATCGAAGAAAATAATATGGATAGGATAATGTATAATAAAAATATTACTTACACTTGTTTTCGAATCATCTGAAGGATACATAAATTTCAATCATTATTAGGAAAATCTGTAATAGGACTAACTTACCTCCGAATGCCTTCAAATGTTGGATTTTATATTTTTGGTTTTCGTTATTTTTATAATTTTATTTCTTATTTTATTGAAATTATCAAAATACATTATTTTTTTTTTGTAATGGTTTTTAAATCATATAATAATTTGTTTTTATAAAATTTTAAAATTTATAACCAAATAATGACTTATTAAAAAATATTTTAGCCGTAATTTTTTTTTATGTATGTAAGTTTTTATTTTATTACAAAATATTATACATATATTGTTAATTATATGATAATTTGAATTTATATTTTACATAAATTTTAATACATTCACTGACATATGTACATATTGATAAGTATTTTACATTTAATTTAATGTATATGTATATTATTAATTTACAAACATTTTGAAATAAAAGAACGAATAATTTGGAAGAAATGTTTTCATTTTATGTTCCACTTTTGAGAGAACCGATTTAAATAATAAAGGCAATTATTTTTTTCTGTTGGGGCTATCAATTCCTTTTTTATTTGATAACGATATACCTAACTATATGGTTACTAAAGATCAATTAGCTTCCTCACATATATGGTAATAAGGAACAAAATTTATAGCTACTGATATGAATGAATTTTAGGAGAGTAAGTATATCCCAAAAACTTCAATTGGCCAAAAATTCGGTTGCCAGAACAAAAAAAGAACTAAAAACAACAAAAAAGCTAAAAATTAGCATTCTACCATTTTAGTATTCCTATCATAATCGAACCTAATTCTAACCAAGTATGCAGTGGCAGACTTGAAGTTAAATTGTAGACACCGAACTAAATTGAAAAAACTATTTTCGTTTTTATGATGGGTACTGGCTACTAATCATTATTAAATAAGAATTTACAAAAATCTATGTTAACATGAAAGCCAAATGTCAAGTAACTTCATGATAGCAAAGGTTTTTTGTATTCTATATGAACTTTAAATAGTCAAATTTAAAAATAGTTAAATTTAGGTAATTCGCAACTTTTCCCCTTTTATGTAAAAATTTAAAAAATAATTAGCGAAATTTTTATCACGTGTTAAGGCAGCTAAATTATTACTCAAATAAGTGGTCAACTGTTAAAATAGGAAAATGTTTGTAAGAAATACAACCATTTAAATTTCAAATATAAATGTTTTGCAAGGGTGTGCGAACTTTTGGTGGTTAGGGTAGAATATCAACAATAAAACTACATATTTTTATTTCGTTTCTATTACAAAAGCAAAACCTTCTTCAAAATAGAGAGACAAAACACTGCTTCGAGCTATACAACAAATTGTGTCAAATGGTATTATATATATATATAAATTTGTAAAGAACATAATAAATTTAAGAATATGTTTTAATGATGTCAAGGCCGATTAGCTATGATAGCTACTGTATATATACATATATATATATATATATATATATATATATATATTATACTGATATATTAAACCGATAATTGGAAATATATCTATATGATTTGCAAAAATTTTTGATTTTGATACCCTAATAAAACCAATAAATTTCCATGGGAATATCAGCCGATACTTTTCCACAAACCTGCAGTTATATCATCATACTCATGAAAAAATTCGCTCTAATTTTTTTGGAACCATAAACCAAAAACAAAATCCAGAAAATATTTTTACAAATATGGAACCAAAATTACAAGCATAGATTTACAAGGACTATTTATGTATATGTTACTTTATCATGATATAAACCGTTAATGAATTTTTGACAATACAAAAAAAAAATACATATCTAAGATGATCACTTTCTGAGATCCATCAACCATCTCCTGGATCTAACTACTAAGCAGTTTTTTCATCCATCTACTAAGAGGTGTCCTTTTTGACAATCTTGAATATTCAAAAGTAGAAAATACATAAATTTTCAATGTTAAAACACATTATTATCGAATTTTGATCTAAAAAATTGACTTGGGTTGACTTTTACTTTCCGTAGCACAGAAAAAAAGCAATTACGACATAATTTCGCACAGTAAATGTACAACTTTTGTATAAAAATGTATTAATACAAAAAATTTTTAATTTTTAATTACCTATTTTTGTTTTTAAGTATTTGGTATTTAATTTAAAGTTATACTGTGTTATTAACTTAGTACAAAATTATAGTGTGTTATTACAGTGTTTTTAAATACAAAGTAAGCATTTAGCACAATTATAATTAAAAATATTTACTAGAAATATTCCAACTGTATTAAAAGTATATTTATTATACAAAAGCTATTATATTTTGATACTTTCTTGATGTACTTTTTCACACTTCTAAATGGTAGTATTTCTCACACCCAAAGAATGCACTAAATAGTGTCATCTAAGAAGTATTAAAACTGCTGCTCATTTTTTCCCGAACGGTGATTCTTCTTTGATAAGAAAATGATATCATATTCGACTGTTAGTAACTACATGAGCACTCGGTTCAGTTCAAATTTCTTTAGAAAATGTAGGTCATGTCAAACATTATTCAGATATCTCCAAAAAGCCATAGGGTGTTCCATTGTATTTATGGCGGACAAGCGGCTAATGGTTAGAAGGAGATATTGCTGATCTTTCTGCGGAAACAATTTTTAACTGGGTCTTGATAGAAAATCAAACATCTCTGGGCATATATCTCTAAGCCAGATGTCCAGGCTCAACATAACCAAATCCTCAAGTTCGGACAAAATTTCCGCAATTGTTCTGAGAAAATTTTACTCATATTTGTCTTGCTCATTATATAATATTTTCAATCTTCCATAACTTTCGAATAATTTTCCATGCTATGAGAAGAAAGAGAGAAACGTAAAAGCCTGTCAGCATTAAGATAATTTCAATCTATTTAGCAAAGTTATTGAAAGTATTTTATTTCCGGATTCTTTAATCCCCTCGAAAGCTGGCTTCTTATCCCCATTTTATATTTTTTCGCAGCTCATTACTAAAGGGGAAAACCTTTTTTCATACCTTTTCGATTGAATATAATATTTACTAATTCAAAGTAAAACAGCGACAGAAACTACACAATATTTATACCCTACACGACAATAGGTAGTTGGGGTATAATGCGTTTGTGCTGATATTTGTAGCACAAAAATATTGGTCTCAGATCTACCATTAAGTATACCAATCGATATAGAATAACTTTTTGAGTTAACTTGCGATGTCCGTCTGTTTGGCTGTCCATGGAAACCTTGTGAACAAAGTACAGGTTCCAATTTTAAATATAATTTAATGAAATTTTAAATGAATGATAATTTTGGCATGACGACGAAGCCCCCAAACAATTGTCTACCGCGAATAGGTTTTTAATGCTTATAAGTGCTTTAATCATGTCACTATTTCAATAAAAGTCGGCACAAATGAGTTTCATATAAGCCTTAATCATTATTTCAAATTTCATGAAGATCGATTTATAATTGACCATATCGCCCATATAAGTCCCATTTCCTAAAATCAATTTAACGTACATAAATCTCATGTAAATGTTAGTATCATGATACTATTTGAAACAAATTTTATGAATATCAAAATCATGGTGCCAACTTTCATGAGGATCAGTCCATAATGGACCATAGCTTTCATATAAAAGCATCCCAGAAAATCATTATTACATCTATATATAATGGTGTAGAGTATCATATGGTAGGACTTTTCCGACTATAGCTTTCCTGGTGATTTATTAATTAGTATTTAAGCTGATTTTTGTAAGCAGCATTCAACGTATGAGTAATATTATTTATATATTATATAATTAATATTACTCATACACTGATATTAACAAATTTATTACCTACATATTCGACGTTATGGAATTCCAATTAGTCGATAACTAATACGCTTATTTCAAAAACATTTTCTATGAAAGAATGATACATTTGTGAAGTTATTTATTCTAAACTTAAGCTCCTTCTGTTTAAAAAGGGATTCAAATACTTACATTATTTAAAATATAACATTTATATTTGGGAGATATCTTGAATAACCCCTATATACTATGAGTTATAAGAACTGTAGGGTGCTGATATTGAAGAAAAATACAAAAAATAATACGCTACAATTACACATTCTTTTCCGATTTCTGAGGTATTGCTAGAGGATGTACTATTGTTTTTTTTTTTTTATTTATGCAGACATACAGTTATATAATAAATATAAACAATTCAATAGACATATAGAAAACAAACACAAATGTGTCTATGTGAATTTTATGCATTTTATTTTTAAACGATATTTCTTTCTATGTATGCCATCTACAATGTAAATTTTATTTTTCTTCTTTTATCATACAACAACAATAACAGAAGCAGGAGCAACAACAAAAACCATCATATTTTTTTATAGAAATGTAATTTACACACTTTTTACCATAATTGTCCTTGATGCATTTGTTATATCAGACATTCTCTATTCTTATATATGAAGAGAAAAGTGGGGTATTACGGCGCATGAGGTAATGAAGAAAATTTTATTTTTTTGCGCATTTTTGATCTCTTTTTCAAAAAAAAAGGTTACTGGCAAATGTTTGTCATTATTACACTACACTTCTAAATTATATTTCATCTGTGAAATCAGTGATTTTATTGAAAAAGATTTTTTAAGTGCTGATGTTTCAGTGGAAAATATCCAAACCAGGGTTTTTTTTAAATTAATGAATACCAAATTAATTGCTGTATTTTGTACATATTGAAACTGCAAAAAATTTTTGTCGGAAAAACATATGTCTTTCAAATAGAGATTTGATATTTGGTGTAAAAATTGTGGGATTGTAATAAAAATGTTTTGTGGTAAAGTGCAATGTATAATTTAACAAATTTTCACCAATTTTTAAGAAAATTTAATAAAACATAAAAAGATTTGATGCATTAGTAAACGCAGTCGAATATACGAAAATCGGAAATAACTCAATAAACTCCATGGCGATACCATAAAAAATCCCTTGAACTAACAAGTATATTAGTCTATTAGAAGAAGAAAATATGGATTTAAAATTGCAGAAATAGTCTATTATACTAGATGCTATAAAAATACACAAATACAAAGTACTCTTAAATTTTTAGTCATTTACTTGAATTTTTGTATTCGAGTGCCCCGTAAATATAAAAATCATTTAAAAATATTTAAGAAACTCTAAATATCTTTAAATTTGCCAATTTTAAAATTTTCCACTTTACCCCTACATATCCCATTTTATAAAAAACGCAGAAAAATAATACCAAAAAATATTCTTATTTTTATGCAAAACGTTACACAATAATACGTTTTATATAACAGTTCCATTTAAGAGATGATTAGTTTGTAGTTTATTGAAATTAAATTAAAGTATTCTCCACTTTGCCCTAATCTCCCCTAAACATTGATGGATGCTCTATGAAAGTTGAAAATAAATCCGCTTTTCAGAAAATTTGTATGAATAGAATTAACAATAGAATTCGAATTTCAAAAACGAAGCCTTTTTTCTAAATAGACTTTGACAGAGAGAGATAGACCTTTTAGGAACCCTAGGAAAACAGATTGGAGTCGTTTCAGGTTCATGATATGCTACCACAGTAAACGAAAATGTTAGCAAGACCCGACATCTTTTTTGTCTAGGTTTCTTATTGATGCTGAACATCTAGACTAAGGAAGCTAAGAAAAATTGTAGAAAGCTCTTTAGTTAAGCTAAAAGGGAACACAATTCATTGGACTGGGAAAACTATCGTCGTAACTATAGAAAGTTTTGGAAAAGTTTTTCCGGGGTTTTAGAAAGTGTCATGGAGGTTTCTCGGCTGTATTAGCTAAATACCCATGCACATCAGGTCTTCTGAAGAAACCAAACCAAACCTTCACCGAAAGTAGCATGGATACTTTAGATATGCGTACGAAAATGCTTTTAGCAGGCTATATGGATGATAATGGGAACTACGAATTTGAGCTTCTCTGGGCAACTGAGATTCAGTTTAGTGCCCAGGTAAACTCAATAGTATATACTGAAAAGGCAATGTGGACGGTAATATCTATTAAACCTTATAAATCATCAGGACCAGATTTCTGCAAGCGACTTCTGTCATTTTATTGTGGCTGGCTTTGATCTTTAAGGGTAATTTTAAAACAGGCTATATACCAATAGAATAGGAATATAGAAAGGTATCAGTGGTATTTATTCTTAAGGCATTGGGAAAAATCATAATCACGCAAAGAATTACTGGCCCTTAAGTCTGACATTGTTTTTATTAAAAACTCTAGAAAGACTAGTGGATGCACATGTCAAGTATACTCTTTCATCGACCAAGTTCTAGAGGGTCCAAATCGCCTACCAAAAAGTAAGGTGAGAGAAAGCGGCACTACATGACGTGGTCGACACCAATGAGTACGCTCTTGACAAAAAGGAATATTTACTGGCACGCTTTCTATATATAGAGGACGCCTTTATATCATAGAATGTCACTGCTGTTCAAAGTCTTGGGATCAACGAATAACTAACTGAACCGATAACATGTTTAGTAACAGGATCATTAACTTCAGCTTGGGTCTGTGAATGACAAAGAAAGTTATAACGAGTGGTACCCCACAGGTGGGGCGTAATCCTTTACCGGCTCACCAGGAAAGACATCAAAGTAGTAGCATATGCAGATGACGCTGTGCTCAGTACTCAGAAAATTTCTCTGCTTTAAACGAACAACTTAAATGGACCAAAGGAAATGGCCTAGTAGTAAACCCATCAAAGATCAAACTGGTAGTCTTTACTAGAAAATAGAAAATCCCAGTCTTTAGACTACCCAAACAGGGTGGTATTTTTCTGATACTCTTAAAATATACCAAATATCTCGGAGTGATTATAGACTTGAAGCAATTGTAGAAACGTAATGTTGAGAGTAGGAAGCATAAGACTTTATCCGTCTTTTATGCATATGGTAAAAGAAGGGGTATCAAACCTTGTATTATACACTGGATGTACAGCGCTTTAATTAGACTAATTCTTTCATATGGGCTACTTATCCGTTGGAGTGCTATCATTTTGGGCAGGATAAAAAAACTAGCTTGTCTTGCAATTACCGCCACGATTAGTTTTATTTCTCAAGCAAGTCTAGAGACTATGCTGGATTTAGCTCTACTTTATACCTACAAACACATTTCGGCCCAGTTCGGACTCAGACTCAGATATTCAAGTGAACTACACGAAAAGAAAAAAACATGGATATTGACACTCTTGTCACTACAATAATATTATGTTCTCATTTTTAATTTTCATTAATTTTAATAATACTGTGTTCATGATAGCAATGCTTTTGTTTCAGTTTTATCATTCAATATGTACATTTCTTGTCCTTAAACCATAATAATATTAATATTCCCATAAAAATAATATGTAACAAAAAGTATTTATTTATTTTTTTTTTTTTTTTTGCAAATATGGTTGTAAAATTCATAATTTGTTTCTTTTTGAATATATATTGTTTTTGAAGTTTGTTTTCCATTATAATTCTCATTTATTTTGTACTTAAATAAATATAAGTAGAAAAGGTTTGGTTATATTTTGTGTGATTCAAAGAATATGAGATATTGGCTAACTATTAGATAATTTAGTTAATAAAAATATCTTTGCATTGACTTGCACAATATATAATGAATTAAATAAATAATTAATGAGAAAATAATATTTGATCATAGCAAGATAAATTTGAGACATTTTATCAGAAATTTTGATAATTTTTCTATATAATATACTCATAGTATAATAAAATCAAATCATAATATGAGAAACAGATCATAATGTAATAAAACCGGATCATAGCATGAAAAAAAATTTTTATACAATATTAAAAAAAAAAATGTTATCGTAATATGATAAGTTAGACTGTTTTGTGATTATAATTTACATATTTATTATCATCTATGAGAAAGAAAATTTTTGCAGTAACAATATATTCCAATCATAATATATTGCTCTTAGAATATGGTCAACGCAAATATATTTTTTCTCTGAGCATACGGCATGATCGTATTGGATATGGGACTTTCCATCAGCTACGTGTACAGTATTCCAGGCAGATATACATACATGTCATCAACATGACTGCTTGGCGAATTATAAATCTTGTTTTACGCCGTGATCAAGGCTTTAAACTCGTACGTGGTAAAATCGAGGTGTGTACTCGAAAGCAAGCGATGTCTATCTATATCGATATTTAGGAAATATAAGACTACACCATTTTTAAGTGAGAATGAGGAAATTGCAGTTTACATTTAGAAATTCAATTTAAAATTGAAAAATTTCTAACTGAAATTGAGAATTTCAAGTAATATTGAAAAAATCCAAATGAAATATTTTAAAGCTTATATTGAGAAACTCTCAAATGAAATTGAAAATTTCTAAATAATATTGAGCAAATTTCAATTGAAATTGAGAATTTTAAGTTACTATTTAATAAAATCAAAACGAAATTGAAAATTTCTGGTTGATATTGAAAAAATTACAAATCATTTTGAGATTTTCAGTTCGAAATTGAGAAAATTTCAAATGAAATTGTGAATTTCAACTTGACATTAAGAAAAGTCCATATGAAAATGAGTAAAATCCAAATAAAATTGGTAAATTTTTAAACTAAATTGGAAAAATAATTAAAGAAGTATAAATTATGTTTTTCTATCATAACTTTAGGAGAATTAAAATAAAAATTAATAATTAAGCGTATAATTTTGAATAACATTATTAAGAAAGAGCCTATACTCACTGATGCTAAACTCTATAGCGACCATTTGGTTCAAAGTTAAAATTTGCGTGAATTAAGAAAAACATTCTAATGGTAAATCATCCAAACATCGGTGAGCCAAAGCTCACTTCACTAACCTCTTTGGAATTTGATAAATAATATGTCAGATGACCAATACGATAATTTCTTGCTTTTTATTATACACATATATATATATATATATATATATATATATATATATATGTGTGTGTGTATTTTTTAGCCCACTCCCAAACAAATTTACAAATACATAGATATAAATAGACAAAACTATTTTTTATAATAACATACTGTCGAACTGTCATATGTGTGTAGCTTAAAGAAAAGTCTCGTAGGTGGTCCATGATAACCACCTGGATATCTATATACATTCATTTGCCCTTTAATTTATAGCCGGAAAACTAAGATCCTTATGGCTTTTAGAAAGATAACAATCGCACTTTTAAATAAAACCATAAAGCATTTTCTATTTTATTTAAGTTCTCAAATATACGGAAAAGGGTGACATTTTATAAAATGATTCCTACCAGCATTTTAAATAAAGAAAATAATAAATAAGTAAAAAGGTAGTCAAGTTTAAACGTATATTATTCTTGTTGTACACATCCATCCATCACTAACAACTTTTATTTAAATAAAAAAATGAAATCAGTCTTCATTTAAAGTTCATATACCCAATATTTATACTCGTAGAATAAACAGATTACATTTTAAATTCACAAATATTTATGATTTATTAATGTAAGGGATAATTGGTTGAAGCTGGAAATTTAATTGTGAAAATCTGAATATTTTGTTTTATATAGAAATAAATATTTTATTAAAAAAAAGAAATAAAAAAGTTCTTAAAATAATAAGCAGTATCCAAAATGTGACATAAGTTGATATATTTTCCTAAAAAGTAAAGGAATTACATGTAAGGATTTTACTTTGTAAAAGCAGTAATATGCAATAAAATTTGTAGAAGTCTAAAGATATTAAATTATTTGCTAAATATTACATTAAATATTATCTATAAAAGATTCGACATACCTGCTTTACAATGTTAATGCATGTATGTACGATTTTTCATATGTTTTTAATATATCAGTTAATTAGTTATACGCTTATAAAATTAAATAAGAAAATATATATCTCAAACCTATTGACCTTTATCTGGTATTATTATCTTTAGCTTTCCACAATCATATACTAGTACAAGTAAAGAGCAGTAAAAATTACTACCAAAGATAACTGAGTTAATTAAAGAAATAAGATAAAACTAATAAACATAACACTCACAGATAATACTTTTGTATATTTTTTTAAATTTCCAACAATACAATTTGTATTATTTCAAAGGTTACATTTATAACAAAGTACTCTATTTATTTTGACAGAAAATAGTATACGACAAGTGACAAAAAAAGCTAAAAAAATAATATGAATATAATGGTGAGCTTAAAAAAAGATTAAATACAATAAAAGTTAATGTTCACAAAGGAGAATACAACAAACAATTGCAAATGAAACCTCCAAAAAATAATAAGAAGAATAAGAAAAAACCAATGAATGATATAACAAGTCAGAGCTGTTCGGCTGTGCCGAATCTTTTATACCTTTCAACACTATATTGATAAATAATAAAATTTACACTTTAATATATGCTTTCATATTTTCACATTCATCTTTACAAAAATAATCAAAATTATTTTCCAAACTACAAAAATGTATGCACAAACTTAAACTATCATAGCAACCGTTGCTCTCAGATTTGTACAAAAACGAATTTCGAAGCTTATACAGAAGCGTCAAAAAGTCCAAAAAAGCGTTTTGACCGTTGTCTCAGTTACGAATGAACCGATTTTGTTCATTTCTTCCGCAAAAACATTCCAAAAATATTCCAAAGTTTCTGTGCAAAAACGAAGTCGCTAGGAAAAGTTACGATTTTCTGGCGATATCTCGGCAATTAATGGAGCAATTTTGTTGAGTTTGCTAGCGTCATTCTCAGAAATATTGCCTATAATTTGACGTATAAAGCATATATATTTCTGAAAACGGATTTCGACAGACAGACGGACATCTTTATATCGAATTCCCTATCAATAAAGATCCAGAAAATATTTACTGTTTGGGGTCATAGATGAATATTGTAGAAATTACAAACGGAATGACAAACTTATATATACTCTTCACAATTATGGTGAAGGGTATAAAAACAATGACAGATTAAAAAGGATAAAATATATATTTGCTAAAAGAACATACACATGAATACATAGCAGCCGGAAACTGAAGAGCACTGCAAATATAACCACAACAAGTAAGCTGGTTTTTGTGAAAGTAAACATTTTAGCAAAGAAAAAAAACTGAATTTAATGACAAAATGGACGCATTTAAAAAAGAACGAAAAAAGGATATGTTTATTATCAAACCAACAAACTGCAATCTGTGGTAAAATTTTAAATATTGAAAATATTTTTTAGGAAAAATTTAGTAAATAGTGAAAGACAAAATTAATATAAAAATACATATCCTCGTCTATCCTTTTTAACTATAAATTAAATTCTTTCAAAATAATTTTTATGTTTCATTTTATTGTCCATTCAAAATATATGCCATAGAACTTTGTCCACAATTTCTCAGCTAGAGTCCGATTATTAAGTTTTATATATAGAAGTTAGGTTTTTGAGTATTATAGATTTCTTTTGCTTTTCAATAAATAGCTGAAAATAATATTCAAATAATTTTTCAAACACCTTACAAATGAATACGCCGTTGGCCAATAGCAAAATAACTTCCAGTGAATGAATAGGTGAATCCCGAAAGGCACTTTCAGAAAGTTGATTTTAATACAAATTTGCCAGGTTTTTCTGTCAGAAGTTTTTTTTCACTTTGCTATTTTAACTTAAACCTGCAACCACATTAAAATATATATATCATAGACCAGGAAAAGCCTTCCCGATAATTTGTTTAACAGTAGATGACGGAAAAGCTAATGATGGTTTAAGTATCCTTACAATATCACAATTTCGTAGCCCTTAACCTATAAAGCTTTATTAAATTTAAAGTAAAGAATAATAAGCGATGAAAATAATTGTGTCGGTTGTCAAAAACCTAACTCATACAATAACAAAATATGTGTAATCAAATACATTTGGTTGTTGCTAAAAAAAATAAACAAATATTTCTTCTACAAAACAATATATATATTTTTTTTTTAATTGTCAACATAGAGCTTTGCCTCTATTTATATACAGTAACGAACATAAATATGCAACGCTAGGCTATATGATTTTTGATCGAATTAATTAGGGCTATAACGTTATTAAATGCTACTTTGTTTCAAATTATTATACATGGGAATATTTATTATAAATTTTGTTAAAACTCCAAAAAATCAACAAAATTTCTTAAATTCTGCTAAAAATAATGATTGAAAAATGCTGAAAACTATAACTGAATTGCATTGAAATCAATTATTACCAATATACATAAATTTAAGGTCATTTTAACTACAAAGGATTTTCATGACATCAAAAAAAAATTTTTTCTTCATTATTTAAACAATTTTTTTTTTTTTTTAAATCTTTCAGCATAATATTATGATGATGGTATCGAAATAATATTGATGTATATTTCTAATATGAGAATTCTTAAAAGTTGTCTTAAATACGCAATATTTAAACAATCATGCATGAAAAAATTGATAAAAGTCATTTAACAGTAGATATTTGATATTACTCAAATGAACACTTGTGGCCATTAAAAGCAACTACGGTCACCAATCTCTGATTTAATGATATTAATAGAAACTCTTCTAACTTGCCACATATTATCTACTAAAATCAAATTAGTAACTTTACTTTTGGAGGTAGGCAATTTATTATTTTGACGAATAATGTTTATATTTCCTTAAATATTAATTTCCAATAGTAAAAAAGTGCAACAGTCTAATAATCACGAAGGATGAAATTTTAAATTTTTGACATAGCAAAAGTGTCAAAATAGGTATAATTCCCAATTGTATTCCCCTGTGTTAGAATTACATTATTGGGCATTAAACAATATCGCATCATTGGAAAATATTATATTTAGCTGTTGATTCCCTCACAATAACGATCGAAACTGGTTGCTTTATTTGCATCCAAAGCTCTTATACAATTATGTATTATCAAATTAAGCCAAACCATCATGAATATTTGATCGCTTTTTCATAGAGAATTTTGTAACCAATAAAAAAATAAATAATAATTCCAAGAATATCAATCCCTACGGAAAATTTTCCAAAATAGTTAAGTAAAACAGCAAATTTTAATAGAAAGTGGGATTTATATATTTTAGTCTATATGAAAAAATAGCAAATCATAGTACTTTTCACATGACGATTTTTATCAAAATTTAAAAAATCATGTTGATTTGTTTGGTAGCATTTTTTTTTTTTTTTTTTTTTTTTTTTTGTTCGCCCAAATTTACAACTATTTTTACTAAACTTTTAATCATTTACCTTACGTACAGAATTATTCGAAAAAATTATTTACAACAAGAGTCTATGGCCATAAATATTAAAGTCGAAATATGTGCGAACAAAGATCTCATCACATAGCGTTGCATTTTTTATGCTCGATAGTATACACTCAGTAAATATTTTAATATTTTATTTGAAAAAATTATATTCTTTAAATTAAATCGTATACAAGTAAAAATACTAGGGTTTAAGTATTGACGGCTTTTTTTTTTTTTTTTTTTTTGAAAATCGTAGCTTTTTGAATGTCGAATAAACCGGGTTTTAAATGCAAAAATTCGGTTTTAAAAATAACACTTTATTTCAAAATCAGATGAATGGAAATTTTGGCAAAATTTATAAACTGATTTTTATCCATAAAGTTAATTTTTTGTAATGTTTCATAAATATAGTTTAAAGTTAACCCTAAATTAATTCTTTATGAAAAAAAATATTAAAGTAATTACAAAATATTTAAGTATTTTAGGGGTTTTTTTTAACTTAATATTTGTAATAAAAGTTTGCTTAATTTTTTAAAGGAGTAGCATTTGAACGAGTTCTACTTTTATAATGGATTTAAAAGAAAAAAAAAGTGACACGCTTTTTCCTTATTAAGTCATAATTTCTGTACATACTCGTATTATATACTTAAAACTTGGTCTTATTTTTGATGATTACACTGTACTAGTACTAAATTTTAACAAGCTGAGCGCCCTACTGGTAAAACTAATTTGGTACGCTGAATTCAAAGGTGTCAGCCATTATTCGCAGTTAGCTCTCGTATTCGTGTTACTTGGGTTTGAACTTTATTATAGAAGTAGCAAAAATAATAGAAAAATAGAAATAAAAGGATATTATTTATGTAAATTAAAGAAGAAATCGATTGACTATATACTCCAATCATAAAATTTCAGCCCGATCTTTAATGTACTTTTGTTTGAAAATTTGCTCATTGGTAATACAGGTTGTATTACGAGGGCGGATCAATAAGTCCGTGATTTTTCGAACTTCCCTCGTAGTTATATGAAATGAAATACTATTCCCATCAAATGAAATTCTATTCCCATCTGACGAAAAATCTCATGTAGACATAATGGGAAAGAAAAATTTCGTTTAAATAAAATATTTATCTTTAACAATAAATTTGTGTGAAAATTGTATGAAGATATTTTATTTAACAGAAAAATTTTTTTATAATTTAGAAATAAGGTATGAAAGTATTATGAAGATTAATATATATGTGGAAGACACAATGGCGGATAATATTTAGATCCTCTTTTATTTGATAAATATGTTATGTTTTAATTATGTCCGTCTGGACGTCCGTCTGAAGGCTACTATACACGTTCCATTGGCATTATCTGCATTCATTGAAACTTTAGGATTATAAGTTACAATAATACATTTTAAAATTTTTTGCCATAATATGCACATTATATCATTGTTGTTGTAATTTTACAATACTAAATATGGAAATATGTAATGCTTAATGTATTAACAATTTTATGAAAAATAACGTCAAAAATTGTGGAAAAAAATGTTAACCATTTCAAAAGTTATTGATTTTTAATCACTCATATGCTCAAAAAAGTACTCTGTGAGTCGTCGACTTAGTTTTACTCAATGGGTACCCAACTTGTGAAAAAAAATAAGTCTCGTTTTCGGTCACAGTGTTTCTTTCTTAATTTAATTAAAATTTGTTTCTTAAAATAACTATATTTAATAAATCCGAATCTTAATATTATAAGATTTGTTGAGATTTAAAAGATATATAGTATTTTGATGGAAATACTTACTTCTGAAAAAATAACCGGTTAACCGGTTTTCTCGGAATTTCAAAAACAGCAACCGCACGGTGGCTCTGAAATTAATTTCATTGGCCAAAAGTCAAATTTTATGTTAATACTGATTTCCAAAGTGTTTATGCCATTCAATGGTAAAAATATTAAGGTGTTCAAAAAAATTATATCAAAATATTGGCAATTGTGGGCGTGACATGCTGTTAAAAGTATTGTATGTTGTTTTATTAAAAAAATGTGATTTTTGTATATTTGATCAGAAGCAAATTATCGTTGCTCGCAAACTATTATCGGTAATTGGCAGCATTTTTTGTTATGTTGGCAGGATAATGGTACGACGTGTCACTACCTGTTGTGTTATTAAGTGTTTTCGCAGGTACAATATTTTAGTCAAATTTTAATTTTAGTGTAATAGAACACTCGAGGGTCAAAAGGGGTTAAACAAATTTTACCACCAGAAGATAGGCGAAGGTATCTTCTTTAACCCCATATATACTTTTGTATCTGTCTGGACCCGTCTGCAGGACACTCTTTCCATTTTAAAGAAATTACTCCCAAAATTTTTTCTATTTTTATTTAACCTATTTATATGACCCAAATATAAATACACAAAGCCCTATAAGTTGTGATAGGTATCTTAAGTATATTATGTTATTATTATTTGTACGAAATACTGCAGTCCAATTAAATTTGAATTTATGCCATTAAAAAAGAAATCAGTGATATTAGAGCCAAAATCGCAACACTGCAGCCGTTCGAATTAGAGATTGACTAAACAATTGAAGTAAGCTATCAATTAGTGCTAGCGATTATGGACAGAAAAGTAGGCCAGGCTTTGACTCACACAAAGGCTCCATTCAGCTGCATAATATGTCAAACCACATCAAGCCCCTTAAACCAAGTTCCGGAAAAATCATTAGATAATACTTATGCATATGCATTTAGATTATCATCGCTGCATACAGGAATACGCTTCATGGAACACATATCTAAAATCAGTTATATTTTTGATTTTAAACCTACGGAATCAATAAGAAACAACGACACCAATAAGGAGGTGCGTGGTTTAGAAAAGAAACGTGTTCAGAACGAATTTCTCAAATTTGGGTTGATTATAGATTAATCAAAATAACGATCAGCTAATACAAATGATAGGAACACAGCAAGTAGGTTCTTTCCAGATCCCGAAGGATCATATGACATAACAGATGTTGATATTTATCTTATTTCTAGAAAATAATTGTTTAAAGAAAATTTGGTGATTATTCAAAAGAAACTTCATAAATATATACAACCAAATATCCATGGAGAAATATGTCTGCAACAATTCGCAAAATCCTTTATCGTGGAGAAGATGTCATTAAGCATCATTTAGTACCACTTGAAAATCCATCAGAGGAAGGCCAGGAAAAAAGTGAGAACTACAGATTTTATAGGAAGTACAATACCAAAAAAATATCACTAAATTCTACAAATGAAGATCTATTTAATATATTATTGGCAAGGTTGGATTCACTTTCTAGCATTCGAAGTCAATGAAAAGTAAAATTCGGGACTTAGATGAAGAAGCAAAAAGTATGCTAGAGGACAGAAATAAATATGAAATATTTGCAGATTATTTTCCAACCGAATAAATAAACTATATAATTTTCTTTTATTGTTATTTAAGTAAATAATAAAATAAATATTAAAAAACTTTTAATATATAAATATTTGTGTTTAATGTTTTTTAAGTAAAATAAAAAACAAAATAAATATTAAGAAATCGTCAATTTTTGTTAAAAAAAACAACCGATCCTTAAAGCGGTTGCACTTCTTTAATAATCGGTTATAGTGGAACCTGCTGTAGAACTGATGTTCAAACAATTATCCTGGGTACTACTAAAATGCTATTTTATCTTCTTATAACTTTTTTATGAGTAAAGCTGATTCAAGAAACAAAAGATCCGTATTTTCATACAAAATGCTATAAAAGAATTAAAAGTTCAAATTTAGACCTAAATTTCTCAACTGGTGAACCGATTTTAATGAAATTAGACCTGGAGAATAATTCAAAAAAATATCTCTCCATAAAAATAATTCTAAAATATCTCTATGACAAGCGATTCTGAGCCAATGTGAACCGGTTTTTTCAAAATTCCAACTATTCGAAAACCGGTTTCTCCAAGAAGTCGAATAATCGATCACTCTAATAAACACTCATTTGGAAATTGTATCATAAGATGATGAGAATTTACATCAGATGACTTCATGACATTAAAAGTTTTGAACTTTACCCACAATTTACTTAAAATTTTTGATTGGCTAATATGGAAACCTGATAATGGAAAAGGTCATCAGGATCATACAGTTTTTGTTAAACTATGGGTACCTACCCAGAAAAAAAAACTACATGAAAAAGATGAAGTTGAATGGTCTGGTTGAATTTGGGTGAACCATGGATGATTTTAACATTAACATCATTGGGAAGAACGCGTGCATTTTTCATGACTTCAAACGATTTTTTGAAAGAAGCCACTTGTGAGAGCTTATTGTTATTATTGACATAACATGACTTATAAAATCACTTTCTAGTTAGCAGAAGCTATTAAATTTTATAGAAATTGTAAATATTTCAAGAAGATTTCAATTAAATATGATTTCATCTACATAATTTTATATTTTAAGCTTATATATTTGCTTTCAAGGAAAAGATTTAACTTATGTTCTGCATTATCCTATAAACTGAATACATACTTTCATGAGCAAAAAGATAGGTATAAAAGTAATATAAATGGCTATAAAATTTAATGAAAATGAAGAAATTTACTATTTTTTGGAAAAATAAAAAAACATAAATATTTGAAGAAAAATTTAAAATATAATTACAAATATATAGTGGAGTAATTCCATTTTAAATTTAAAAATTTTGACCTCTCTGAAATTTTTTCTGTATATATGTTAATAGAAATATTTTCAAAATTTTTATTTGGCGTCTAAAAACAAAAGCTTTGGCAAATCCACTGCAAAAAAACTATTTTGATATCTTTTATGTAACAAAAGTTATGAATATTTAAATAAATATGTTAATCAGTTTCAAAGCTATAGAGTTGCCATAGTTATCGAAATAAAAATGAGAAAAATTAATTTTTCATGACTCGGTATCCTCCTCTATACGTTCACCAAATTTTATCTAAATCGGAAACCAATGATAAAAGTTTTTTAAATTTAAAATGGAATAACTCAGTGGCTACAAGATGGATAAATGCTTATGCGACTTAGTGCATATACATTAGGGTTTTACGTGTAAAACAATTTGTAGGAAGTCTAGTCAAAAAATGCGTGTTAATGCAGAGAAATAAGCCGTGGCAAAATTTTCGATGGCGGCGGCGCGAAATATAATAAATTATTAAAAACAATAATAGATAGAGCCATTGTAAGAAATGAATGTACTTTTTGCACTGATTTTCAATGAACATTTAAAAATTTCGTCGGCTTATTTTCAGCCGGTGTGAGCCAACAAATTCGGCGGTGGCTGATAAAGTAGACAATCGATCGGAGGAGGCGCGCCGCCAACTTTGAGCCTGTCAGCTTTTATCTCCAAATTCATGGGCTAAAAAAAATTCAAAAAATCATCATCAGTTTACTAGCAGCAATTTAAAGTTAATTCCTGGAACACTTCGGCTAAAACAATTTTTGAATTTTTTTTCCGAAATGGGTGTCAAAAAGTTCTTTATTATGAGCTCGTTATTTAAAAAATATCATTTTTTTTACAAAATTTTGGTCCTTAAATTATCATCTTACAGCATCATGTTATAAAATTTTAAAAATAATGTTTCTTTTAATTATTTTCAAATTGTTTGATTGTATTTATGATCCACCTTAAAGTAGTTAAAAAACTGTTAACACAAGTGCACGCCTCTAGGGAACCAAAATCCCGTGGGGAAAATTTTTTAAATATTCTTTTTCACAACAAGTCCAAAATTACATTTTTTTTAAGTCCTACTTACTTTGAAAAAATTATTATTTTTTTGACTTAAATGTAAAGACACATGTTTTTGAGCTGAAGACTAATTTTTAATTTTTTTTTCTTTTTTTTTTTTTTCTTTTAGTATTTTTCCTATACTCAGGTCAGTTTACATGAGAATTACAAAAAAGGAGTTTCACGAGACACTTAAATATACACATATTACCTTTGCCAATTTTAGTATACGAGCAGGAGAATTAACAAAACATCATAACTGGCATGAAATGAAAAATCTACATATTTGTTTTGTTCCATGTATTTTTTTTTTATTTTTTCTTTAGTTATTTTTAGTGAAAAACCATTTTATTAATGAAAAATTCGTACTTTTCCATTGTTTTTTTTTGTCAGAATTCGAACTTTTATTTAAGTTTTTAAATTTTTCTGCAAAATGTTAAATATTGTTTTGTATTGAATAAATATACAAAAAATATATCAACTAACACACTTTGTGAATTGTGCACATATTTTTAAAATATATTTATTTACTATTCACCAATCTACTGTTTTGTTTTGCAGAATATATGATAAAACCGGGCAATTTTTAAATTGGGTATATAGAGTGTTGGTGACAACCACTTGTACACAATTGAGATACTTAAAAACTGTACGTATTGCATAAAAACTTTTATGACTTCTGACCAATGAAATAATAAAATATAAGAACTTTGCAAAATGTTTTTAGTTTTTTCTTTTTCGTACACATCAATTTATGAGTTTTAAGATAAGGCTAATGTTTGAATAGAAAGCAGTGGTACTTAGGCTTATAGCCCCTACCAAAGAAAATCGATATGTTGGAAAACTATTAAGAGATATAACTAACTTTTAAGCTTTCAAATGATTTGAATTTTGTACAAATTTGTTGTCATAAAAGTCTAGCAGTTTAAATATTTACGCACATACATACATGTCTAATTAAATATATCGTGGATTTTGTATCTATTTACAGCCACAAAAGCTGTCAATCATTCCAACTGACAGCATTTCTATCTTAATGCCCATCTATCTGTCTGCTTTGTGGTTTATTTGCCTTCAAGCTGCTTTGTCTGGAGAATTTTTTTTCGTACTGTTTTCACTTTTTACATAAACTCTAGTTTTGTTAGCAAGGGATTTATAAAGGTCGGTTTTGACTATTTTTTAGAGTTGACACACTTTTGTTTCATTATTTTTTATTCGTTTGTAGTTTTCTTTAAACTTTGGCGACAATAGGTTATAAAAAAATATATACAAACTCTGCGTAGTTTGTGGCAAAATATTGCAACTTGCTATAGAAATTAAAATAGTGCAAAAACGGAAGAAAAGATAGGAAATAAAAAGTAAATAAAAAAGTTAAAACCTACACCAACGAAATAATAATCTAATACACACACATGATAAAAAGCAATCATAGAAATGTAAAAAAAGAAAAGTAACATAAAAACAAGTAGCGGTACTATGAAAGACTAAGAAGTACCTAACTAGAAATTTTGGATTATTTTAAATATATATATATATATATATATATATATATATATATTTAAGTTTTTAAGTAAGTGATAAATTTGGATATGGGATGCATTCAGAAAATGTTGCAATATTTATGATACTTGCAGAGACAGCTTATCACATATGTTTAAAGCGTATATCTTATAAAAACCGCAACCTAAATATGAATTGAAACCAAAAAAAAAAAGTTTGTCAAATACAAACTTCACACTAACAAAAGCTAATGTAACAGAAATACAACATAGCTGCTAAAAGTCATAAAAAATATTTATTAAGCTAAGTTCAGATTAAGCAAATATTTGATATGAAATATTTTATCGTGTTTTCCCTCAATTTTTGCTACTAAATAAAATTGATTTTTTGTTCACATTACGCACATTTATTTGACTTTTTTTATTTAATCAAACAGCTTTCAAATATAGTAAAATACGAGAAATGGGAAAATATTTTGATTTATTTAGATAATATTTAGATAGCAAAGGAAATACAACCTATTATCAATTGATTAGTTGCAAGATTTAAGCCCCGTTTATATATTATTTGTATTATTTTTCGAGTAAAATGTTATTGAGTTTTTATTTTCACATTCTCTATGTCTCTTGTGACTGTTTAGGTTTTTCGTCGATATGTAGTCGATAGTAGTTGATTGGAATGCCAAAACAGTCACTAACGATTTTCTTACCATTTTAATTGTTTAAAAGCAATAAAGAATGTATTTTCGATGATTTTTATATAAGTATGTTAAATTATTCTTTAATAAAACTAATTTCTTAACATTTTCAGAAATGTTCGTGGGACAATGTCATTGTGTCATAGAAGGACACTGTGTGAGAGCCAAATTTCAAATAAGTATTTGACAATGCTGTAAAAATGACAAAATCAAGTTAGAGATATGTATAAACCGAAGAAATTTTTGTAGAGGGTTTTATAATGAAGCTGTAAACAAATGAGTATAATAATATTTATATGGGATTTATACACTTTAATGATCAAATTAGGTCATATATGGAAAGCTGGCCAATTTGGACCGATATATGGTAAAATATTATTAATATTACGAATACAATTAAAACGTGCTTGTAATGGCCAATATCTAACACTGAAGATAAAAGCCAAACATTTTTACACATTATGGCCATTATGAAATAATGACGACTCGTATTTTATGTGATGAGTCCAAATCTTCACCATACACCAAAGTGGCAAAGTTATTTTATACATTATAGCGATCTATGGGTTAACCATACTTCAGAAAATCTCGATAAATAATACAAATTACCTCAGTTAAAGTTTTGTTCTTTGACAAGCGACCCGAAATAGAAGTAGATAGAAAATTGTACTTCTTGAACTTCTAACACATATTTAATTGGTAAGAAGATACGGCAATTTGAATAATCCCAATCTTTGAACATATTTTAAAAACACAATTGCAAAATATATTAAAACATAAACAACTTTTATTGGAAATGTCTTTAATTTCATTTTCTTTATTTTTCAATTGTCATTAAAAAAGTAAAATTATAGAAAAAATTAAACCAGTATTTTTTTTAAATTTACATTATTTTTAATATTGGCAACATTTCATTTGAGAGCCACGTGCGTCATAGACCTAAACCACGTAACTCAGACGTTATTTCGAATTAGATAATACCATTTGTGCCTATTTTGCGTCTATAGACGGAGTGTAAAATCGAGATAGATAATAGAGGCATTAGTATGCACTTTTTACTTACTTTAAATAAATAAGTAAATATATATATATATATATATATATATATATATATATATATATATATATATATACAGGAACAATTCAGTTACTTTTATCGTCATTTACACAACAGCGCCACCTTCAGCTATAAAAAAAAATATTAATATATCAAAAGTTTTATTAGAAATATCTTTTAATAGATAAAAAATATAAATTGATCTTTTCTTTTTTGTCAATTTAATTTTAAGGTTTGTGTTCATAAAAACAAAATTTTTTTCAACTCAAGCCGTCCAACTTATCTGCTGTTGTTTGCCGCTGTTTGATCTTACATCAAAATAGTGGCAAATATTTTGCAACTTGTGTTCATACAATGTTCACACTAACGGCATTTTGAGTTAAGGACAAATAGTTTTGTTTGTCCAAAATCAGCTGTTATCTTGTTTGAATCGTAAAAATATTTGCAAAAATCGTCAAATATTTGCGTAGTGTGAACTTAGCTTTAGTGAATAAGAAAAAGGCATATTGTCATCATTTTTCTTTCCTAAAAAAAAAATAATAAAAAATAAAACGTAGCAAAACAAAGAAATATGTGCGTAAAGGGAGATTCAAAAAAGGAAGAAAAAATACTGTACACCACTAGAGTGCTATACAGATTTTATGATGATTTTTCTTAAAAAATACAAGATATATTAAACAAAAATAGTAGAGTAGACATCTATAGAACAAAAGTACTCTTAGATATTGTATATCCTGACAATAGAAGTATTATTGCAAAAATTTTTAGCGTACTCTCACATTAATATTAATAAAGATTTACTTTCTAGTTTATGAAAACTAAACCAGCAGCTGTGTATTACTTGCAAGTTTTGCTACACGCAGAAAAAAAATAGTTGGATAATGTTAGCAATAATTAAAAATTAAAAGAAATCATGAAAATCAAAGATTTTCTGTATTCACTAAATTTTAAATATTGTATTAATGAAATTATAATTATTGGGATTCAAAATTTAGTTGTGGAAACCAATTTTTAATATTTTCAAATTAATTTAAAAAGCGATATATACAAACGAATTTATGTTAGTACAAAAATCTCTTAGAAATGAATAACGATGCCTGAAATGATAGAATGGTTGTAGTATTATTTTAAATTTGATAAAGAAAATTAAAAAGTTAAACTCGGTATTCTCAGTTGAAAATTAGTATCCTTTTTATGACGTTTTTAATATAAATTATTAGAATTAAAAAATATTTATCTAAATATTGTAAGCAAATTTCTTTGAATTATACATCCTGTTAAATGAAAGGTATTATGTTTATTATGAAGTAAAACAGGTCGACCAGCTTCTTAATAGATTGGTGTAGAAGTAAACAATAGTTCAGTGACCGTTTGTTGTAAAAAACTGATTTGCTTTTTCAGGTCATAACTGCAATGAAGACTTATTTGATTGACTTCTTCGAATACACCATCATAAATGTTACTTACTTTTAGGAGATACAGCACGTATCTCAATGAAGACTGTTGGTTTCTAAATTTTGTAAGTCAATTGTATATACATATATATATATATATATATATATATATACATATATATAATTATATATACATGTATATAAGTATTTTCATTTATTTTACGTACATACCTATATATTTGTAAATTATTTTACTTCTTTTCTTTTATATTTTAATAAAATAAAATGTCAAATAACAAAAGCTTTTGACTGAATTGTTTTCCAAACGGTTGTTATAATCGGATTAATAAATAATACTTAGTATCGACAAAATTCTATTGGTAAAAAAAAATCTGTTGCCCTAACGAATCAGTTTTCTCTGTGTATCAAAACTACTATAAATTTCTAAAAGATGAACAATATATAATCACCTCCATGTACTCAGCTAGACGAAGAGACACGTAGGCATAGATATATGCCAGGGATGGTAAAGTTGATACGATCGTTTTTGATACTATATAATAATAGAAAACATGTGTGTATTTTGAAGATATGTATTATTTAATTTTCAAAAACCTATAAGAGATTTTCATGTACATTTTATAAAAAGATCTTCGATTCTGATTTACACTACAGAAATAATTACAGAAATGTACAGAAATAATTATAATGAACACTATTCCTTGACTAAATGCTTGGGCTCTAGTTCCTAAAATATTACATATATAGGTAATTAAGACAAATTCATTTAGACTTTAGGGAACTATTATTTATTATTATTATTATTTCAATTTGAATTTAAAAATTTTAGTAATTAGAAAGAAATTAGTGCTCGTTTATAAGCAATTAATATTTGAAGATTTCTTTCTCTTTAATTTTGTTTTTTCAACTATATTTTTGAGATCTTCAAATTCTATTAGAATAACCGCTCTGAATCATTTAATGATTAGCATGATATTTAACTATTCATTTGAGATATAAAAATTACATTCTTTGAGTATAAAAAATGTAGAAAATAAATAGATATCAAAAATATGAATTTTAGTATGCTGAGGGTGAAAAAAGTACCATTTAAAATTTTTTTTTTTTGATACCGAAAAATATTCTCGTTTTCCATCCCTGATATACGCACTTATAACAATGAATATGAATTGAAACAATCTACTAAGAATTTCATTGTCGTGGTAATATTTATGTAAGCTTTTGTTCAAGGTATTATCTTTGTGTTCGTTTTAGGATTTTCATAATTATTTAATGCGAAGGTTGTGTAAAAAATAAATTGTTTCAACATAAAAATGGACTCATATGTTTCTAGAGTTAAGATTGATAGAAAAATTTAATTGCACTGATCATTTGAGACTTATTTCATATCTTCCTAGTAAAAAAGGTAGAAGTGAAAATTGGGACAAAGTTAAGCATATTTTTATTTTATTCCAATAAAATACCAACCAACATTTTACATAAAAATAATAAGAATTATTTATCGTTTGATATTATTTTTTTGCGTTTTTTCAAATCATTTTTTTTTTTTTTTTTTTATAAAATGGAAAACATTGGGGTAAAGTGGAAAGTAGCAGAAATGGCAAATTTAGAATTATTTAGTTTTTGTTTAATATAAAATAAAGCAAAATTTATAAAAATATGCAAACTTCTTGGTATTTGTTATATTCTAATTCATAGGTATAATAAATTGGTATAATTTTCGTACTCTGTAAATTTACAGATCATTTATAAGTTTTATATTATGTAGCATGTATTTTTAATGCATCCACTATTTTCGTGATTTTAAAATCCAGATTTTAAAATTCTTTAATGTTTTTAATGGTATGTCATGATAGATCGTAAAAGCGTTCTGATAGGATTATATGAAAATCTTTATTGGTATGAGATCAAAGGTTTCAAGAATCTTATTTATACATTATTATTATTTTTCTTTTTCCTAATCAAATTTGAAGTTTTTTTATTTCTTTCGTAATTTTATTTGCATTACATTATTTAAATATTTTTAATAATTTAGTAAATAACTTTAACAAAATTCATACGTTTTTATTGATGTAAGGATTTAACCGTTAATAAAATTTTTAGTTGAACTTAGCAAACATTCTATCATAATTCTAAGTCAAATCAATTACTAACAGTTAATTAATATTATCATTTTGGTGATTGGAGCAAAATATAATTAATATAAACAATTTCACAATTTAAGTCCATTTTTATTTTTCTCTGTGTAATAATGGCAAACATTTATCAATATCTCTTTTTGAAAAAAACCAAAAATACACGAAAAAAATAAAATTTTCTCCGTTATTTTCCCCTACTTTTAAAAGAATACAATTTTTACTACTTCAAAAGCAGTACTAAATGCATATTTTTCACTTCTTTGGAAGTAATTGAAAATTAATTCTATAAAAGTGAAAATAAAATTCTTCTTAGTAAAAAAGAAACATACTTTCAACACTTGAAAAATATTTAAAATAATAAATTTAAAATAAATATATAATAAAAAAATTATTCGAAACAATATTTTGATTAATTTTTTGTTTAATTCTACATTAGAATTCAATAAAATTATTTATTGATACAATTACATTTTTTAGCAGCTTTTAAATTTGAAAAGGAATGAGAAAATTTTTTATAAAATAAAAAAAAAAAAAATACAAAAGAAATTGTCATTTGAAAATTGGAAATTTAAATAAAAATTGCTTAAAAATATTAAATTACGAATTTTATGTGAATTTTAATCAACTCAGAATAAAGGATTAATGTTTAAATGCAATGTGGTAATTGTACGGTTTGAGTTTGTGGTAATATGTATAAATTTCGATCATGGAAGTAATTAAATTAATTTAAAATTTAAATGAAATTATATAAAAAAAAGTCAATTAATTTCGTTCAATTAATATTATCATTTTGATGATTGAAGCAAAATCAATTAAAATTTTAAACGAAGTAAGAAATTTTATAATTGAAATCCATTTTTATTTTTTCTGTGAATAATCAATAATAATAGTAATCTAGACTATTTGTCAACTAGAATATTATCTAAAAGTAATTAATTTTTTATGTAGAAAATTATGTAGCAATATTGTATATTGATTCTACAAGTATTAATTCTCATTTCTTTGAAATATTGGACACTGGGGCAGAGTCGATTATTTTATAAAAATCATATTTTTAGTTTCTTCAAAATTAAAAAGACGAGCTACCTTTTATAATATTTTTTTCTTTTTTTGATTATTTATATATATATAACATAATTTATAGATTAACTCATGTAACAACGGGAGTCAAAGAAAAGTTGTTTTTCGTTACATATAAGACAATTGATAAAAATAATACAAAATTTTTGGCAAAATGTTTTTACAGAAAAAAAAATATGTATTGATCAGAATCAATTTGTGGCGAACATTTTTATGGAACAATTCTTAAATCTAATTTCACTTTATTTGTTTTAACAACAGTGCACTTATGATTAAAACATTTTGTCACTCATTTTGTACGGTCATATGTTTTCTCAAAATATTGTAAAAATTTTATGAACATCAGACTTATAGCTTCTTCAAAAAACATTTGTAATTTTTTTTTTTTATTATTTCTATATATACACCATCACAAGAATGATTTGTATTTTATCTCATGTGGCAATGAAGGTCAAAGGAATAATTCAGAAAATGTACAAAAATTAAAAAAAAAGCTTTAGGAATAAAAAATGTTTATGGATCAAATTTAATTGTTGGTGAGTTTTAAAATTTTAAAAATTTTGATTTGATTCCTTTTTTTTTTTTTTTTTTTTGATTAATATATCAAACTGTGTTATGCAGAGGTGATAGATTTCATAAAAATATATATCGAAGTATATTCTTCAATAATAATACATCTTTTAAACTACTTTCATATCTGGTTATAACGGCAGAATGATTTTGATGGGTGGAAAAATTTCTAAATTAAATCAAAGTTTGAAAATTAAAAATCTCCAAACCAATTTAAACAGAGGAGAAAACAAAGGACTATTCCAGAAGTGCACAAGAAGGATCCAAATATTGGTCATATTAAAACAGCATAATAAGTTATATTTTCAAAGAATAGTATAAGATTTAAGTAAATTTCTGGAGGGATTTGAATATTTTGAATTTTGTTGCAATTTTTTTCTGCATACGTTACTAAAAAAGTTATAAACAAAATTTTAAATGATGCCCAAGCAGCCTTTTTGCGAGTTAAAGTTTTTTATCAGCCATTAGCTTATAGATCACATACCAAATCAATCAGTTCACTTTGAAAAATTTTATGTTTTTCACTTCTACTGTAATTAAGTACTGAAATTAAAGTTTCCATGACATTTTTTTTTTTAATATTTTTTGTCAAAATTAGAAAAATATTATTACTTGCACGTGGAACTGATGATACATCGGGATATTTAAGATTTGACAGTTTTCTTGCATTTATGCATACGATGTTCTCTAAGCAAAAGTAGCAGTCATCCACATGATTTTCAGACTCTCTCCATAACATTGGTAATGAATATGAAAAGTAAACTTTTTCACCACGTGACCACTTGCAGAGTTTTGTTCAATAATTTCGGTACCCACGGCATTAGAGTATTTGTTAAAGTAAGACCAAAGGAAGAAGAATATGCATCTTTGAGTGATTTTTGCATCACTTTAACGTTTTTTCTAAGTACTAAACATAAACATATAACAAAAATGCTTAAGATCGATTTTGCAATGGTGTGTATCCAATTTTATATGTTTTTGAATAAATCTGAAGGTTAGAACCTTTAGAATATCAATAGAAATAATTTTTTTGCGACGCCACCAGTCAACATTCCAGAACTCAAAAACTAGAACCAATCTTAAGAAACGGATGACAGATTAAAATTCAGCGTCCCACACTACATAAGTATTGCTTCTCATCTTACAAAACCCGAAAGCTTGAATTTGCAAACTTGTGTTATTACTGAAATAAATAAATTTTTTTTATAAATGTTAGTTTTCTCAGCATCCCCTCATGGTCCCAATTTAAGTTTTTTATATGTTGTTGCCAACACTTTAAGGATCATTTTGAACAATAATTATCAAAATATAAGATATGTTTTTTAGGTATCCCTGATACAGAGACGAATATTGATTTTATTATCATCTGCTTCTACTTACAGTCTAGATTTATTGAGCATCAAATTATGCCAAAGCTTGTTTAAATCGTACAAATAGGTCCGAAAATATCTGGATTTAAATTTCATGTATTTTAAACAAATTTCTGAAAAAAAGAACTTGAACCGTGATAAAAACTAAACTACAACGAATTTGAAAATTTTAAAAAACTTCAAATTCTGTATTGACGTAGTGATTACGTGTACCGAATTTTATCGAAATCGGAGTTGATAAGATTCGTCGTGTGTTCGAAAATTTTTGTTTTCTCCCAGATACTGAATCAAAAAATTGTAAAAATAGGAATAAATTATATTCCGGAATTTTTAATAAAAAATAATTTCTCACACTACCTTTGTACTTGTAATCCACATAAATACTTATTTATATGTTTGTTTCTAATATTTAGACTAACTACAATCACACGTAGAAGACTTGTCAAGCAATTTATGTTACAAATGTGCGTAGTGTAGCTATTTATACTTGTGTTGGAAGAAATATTTATCTGCTTTTATTTGTGTTTGTGTACGATTTAGGAATATATCTTATAAATATTCTAAGATCAACAAGATTAGAGTTATATATATACATATATATATATATATATATATATATATATATATATATATATATATATCTGTATATATATATATTTATATATATATATATGTACATATGATTATAGATCAATTTGTGTAAGCATCACAATAAGATAATTTTTCAATTATTTCTGAGAGAATGATTTTAATAAGACTTCTTTAAATAAGCATACTTTTATTACCTAAAATATTGGGAAATCGTTAATTAATATGCAAACTAAAGAGTGTTAACTTAAAAATGTTACACTATGCGACAAATTTTGGGTTATTAAACATTGCCTCAATGATTTCAACGCGAAACAAATTTATGCTATCAGATTTTAACTAAATCTTCAAAGAGGTTTTCAAAGTTAGAATGAATTTCGATTTTATGGACTCTTAAACTTCGAATATTTTGGTTTAGTATCCACATTATTCAACCGATATTTTGCACATATATATCGTGCATCCTCAGAAAGAAAATATAGGATATAAAATTAATAAATATGCCACTACCACTTTTAGTAAATAATTATTTTTTTGAAAGTATTCACATTATTCAACCGATATTTTGCACATATATATCGTGAATCCTCAGAAAGAAAATATAGGATATAAAATTAATAAATATGCCACTACCACTTTTAGTAAATAATTATTTTTTTGAAAGTTCAAATCAGATTAAGCTCATATATCAAGTATTTTTCGGAGAAAAGTATGGACTAAAATATAAGTTTCAGTAAAAAATAATTTTGCTAATTTCTTGATGCTACCAAGACAATTCACATAAAATTTAGCATACACAAGGAATAGAAAATATTGTATAGTATCAAATTTATTCTGTATGGGTACCACGCCTCTTTTATTATACTGTGTTATTTTTAACAAACAATAACAAAATGGGCTTTAAAAAGATGTAGCATCCAGGAAAAATCTAACATAATAATGCTGGTAGCCCATAAGACAGAAATAACGTATAATAAGGTTTGAATTGAATAGTTTAAGTTTAGGCCTTGAAACCGAAACTCGAACTAAGTTCGATTTCATTTTGCGGTGAAATTATTGTGGCAATTTTTTCTTGTCGTTATATGAATTTTGAATAGGTGTTTTGGTTGACATTATTCAAGATCTTTCATCTTATTTTATATTTTTTTTTTTTTTATTTCATCTTCAAAGATAGTATGACTGACAGCTTTAATTAACACCCATTACATTTATATAATTAAAATGCAAATATAATCTGCTAATGACGGTACTTAATTTACAAAATATTTAATTTAAAAAACTCATGACCATGTTATTTAATTATCTACAAAATCATAAAAAAAATAGTAATTTATCCTTGTCATAATTTCTTTTTTGGACAAATTGTCTTTTATATCGTATTTTATTTTCGGGCAAACTTTAACATGTACACACTTTACACTTCATTATACATAAATTAACATCAACATCAAAAATAATTTGATGTTGTCCAAAAACAGTAATGTTTCAATTCCTGCTTCATTTCCTCAGTTCTAAAATTCAAACAAAATACAAAAATACAACAAAATGTTATCAACAAAACACAAAAAGACCACCCAGTCAGCGAAATGGTCATGATAGGCACATTTCTACTCTATCATTATTAAAGTTATTACGAATCGTTTTGAGGAGACTGTGTTAATTCAGAATACTTACATAATATTACACAACAGTTTATATGATTATGTAGTTGATGTTAATGATGGAATGAGCAATAACGACGATATAATTCATAACAGCATGCGTTCTTATTATTATTTTTTTAATTTCTTTTGAAAACACATATCCATACATGTATTCACTCGTAAGTAAGTAGTATATTTTACAACAACATTTCCATTAGTTCACTCAATGCTAGGAAATCGAATAATATAATATGGAAAAATTTATGTATTTGAAAATATCGTATAAATATATTAAAATGCTTTTTAAAAATATTTACAAAAATCTATTTCAATAGAATTAATAGTTTTATTCTTTTGCAGACTCATATTTGTTGATTAAATTATAAACTATTTATTTTATTTTTTAATAGTTGTAGAAACTACAGAACAAAAACTTACAATTCAGATAGAAAACTCATTATTTTATATGGCGATGTCTACAAATTCGTGGCTCTTACTTACACATAAGAAAATAAGTCAAATAGTGAGTGAACGAAAATAAAAGGAAACACATTAAAGCAAAAGTTGAGCTAGTTGTTGAAATATGATTTGAACATAGGCCAAAATTTCTCAGCAAAAAATTATGTTTCCCTGGAAGCAGGTTTGTAAGACAGTTATTTACGGTTATTTACGAAATACAAAATGATTTTTGTTTGGAATTTCTCGCGTAGAAGTTCTGCTTTAGGAAAACAATATATTCTTCTTTCATATTATAAAAGTTGAGCTGATTTATTTATTATATCATGCATTCGCGGAAGCATGTTTTTTGCGAATTTTATTTACCAATGGAATCATGCCTTTATTTTTTATACATTAAAAAAAGACTTTCACATAATGCCTTTTTGTAACAAAATAATTATGCAAATTAGTTTTCAAATTTAAATGTATGCAAAAGAATACAATATACACTTATTATAAATGAGAATTATTAATTTTGGGTAATCTAGTAGTCTTTGTTATATTTTGTCTCCTATCTACATTAAACTGTAGTAAAAGAGTTTCATCAAAAATTGCAGTTAAACTTTTCTTAATTCCATTTCTCCCTATATATTTTTTTTAATTCAGGAAGTCTGAAATAACAGTACATAATTGTGTTGTAGCAATTTATAGCAATTTCTAAATTATCCAAGTCCGAAACAGATTGAATGGAAAATGTATCCAGATATCTTGACCTTTTCTTTTAATTTCTTGACTTCATGTGCCAAATCCATGTTGTGTGTAATAATTTTTTCCACTATTTTTTTAACTTTGGATACGTTTATTATCATTGCGGTCACTCACTCTTGTAAGTAGGTCATCAAAATATTGGTTTAAAATTTGCTTATTGGTCGTACATGATCATGAAAAATTATATTTTTATATTTTAACAATATTTAAATAATTTTTGCTATAAATATATTAACTTGAAATGGAATCGCCTTATATTAGTGGTTCCCTAAAGCGCTAAAGTAAGTAGGAATGTAAAGGAGATGTTCTATGAAATACAATTACTATCGATTCATTAACTTGTTCTCTCTCAAATTATCTAACTCTAAGTATTTATTTTAATAGCTTAGGTAAAGCAATAAACTCTTACGAAAGATACCATAAATTAATAAACATATAGATAGTACAGACTTTTTTGAATTTAGGCACCACATTACCGATATTGTTGAATTCATGCCTTATACACAACAGTTTTGTATGGCAACAATTTCAAGAAGCAGTAGAGTAAGCACTATGGATACAGTAATCTAATTTATTGCATCCATCTACTGATTTTTTTTTTTGCTGTGTTTTATTTCAATGATTAGTGTCCTACTACCTTAAATTTGTGTGCGTTGCTAATAGTTTTTACATAAAAATAGAAATTTAAATAATTTACTAAGTTTAGTTTTGCAGAACTAAATGAACTTGCTATTTGCCGATGATTCGAAATGATAAAGAATAATGACAATTCATTACCAGATAATGAGTCCAGTAAGTAGCAGTAATTAACAAAACCCAACAAATTTTTCAAATTTAAAATTAAATTGGAAATATTGATCTCATTAGATCTCAATTTACAGGAAAAATATTGAAATTAAATATTTTCAATTAATTTGTTTCAATTTAATTTTTTCATCATAACTATTCCAATATTTGAGTCATTTGAAAGAGTAAGGAATAGAATTATACTTTGCTTGCAAAAATTTTGTAAATGGTAAATATTAGTAAAAAGCTAATCTAACATATTTAATGGGGGAGAAAACAAAACTCTTCGTATATACACCGAATCTCACCATCCACCATTTCTTTGAAATTTGTTATACACACTCACTATAATTCAATCCAATAAACGTCTTTCGTTTAGTTGATTTGTTTTGGACGGTTAACTATTCGAATAATTTCAAATTCTCTGTTTTTGAATTATGAACAAATATAATAATTTGTGTCGAATAACCGATTAAGCGAAACTTAGCTTTTTGTAATTATAAATTAGAACTTTTTCTTATTTTTATGATAAATCCGTGTCAGCTACATCTTTTTTTAAAATCACAATGGGAAATACATTTTCATTGCTCACAAGTAGTTAGTAACAATCAGTGTTGCCAGAGGATGGGAAAAAATTTTAATTTTAAAAAAGGTCAGACTGCTCTAAAAAATAAGGCTAGAAAATTGCTAATATTTTTTTTATTATTTATTTATTTGTTTTTTATTTATGTATTTATTTCTCGTTATATAAAAAACCTAATAAAAAATTTCCATACAAAATTAGATTGCACATATTTCATACAAAAAACGACCCAATGCTTTGACGTGATTTTTCGTCATTTTTGAATTATAGTTCCCTTCTGATGTATCATTTCCAAATGTTTTGATGATTTTTCGTTTTTATAAGAATTCACAAATATTTTCTGTGGTTAATGAAGTTTATTAAAAATAATTACCTATAATAACACTATGCTCGAAAATCAGAGTTATGTTTTTTAACAAGATTAGCACACATTACGTTTCGGAGCGTAAATCCATTTTTCGTAGGAAAGTAAGAGCGTAAAAATGTTTGGTGTAATATCAGCTAATCCGCTCATTTAATAAAGGCACATATGTTAGCAGAATCTGCGAGATGACACAACATTAGAACATTTATTGATAAGAGATACAATTAGTGTTTGAGATCTAGAAATTTCCGAGTGGGAGATCAATGAAAAATTCGCATTATTGTACGCACATAGAAAAAAATGTACTATCATAATTATAAGAGCAACACATTATGATTGAAACATATGATCGCTGCTAAAAGGATGATTATAAATAATACTTGTTATGATTCAATTTTTCATATTGTGTACGATTTTACAGTGCGTATTTTCACGTTATAGTTGGAGTTTTTCATAGCGTACTACATTATTATCCCATTCTAGCAGAAAATAATTTTATTTTGTTATATTATTATTCCATCTTATCATATTATCCTATCTTTACATTCCATTACATTTGAATCAAAATAATGAATGAATAAAAAACCTTGTTTGCTTATGTTAATTCATGTAAAAACTAAATGAGATTTATAATGAAAGTGGAAAGCAAATATTAAAAGCAAAATATACTGAAAAAGAAACAAGTTATAAATTTTTAAACCATATTTGTAAAAAGCATTTTTATTTGTAACACTTTATTGTTATGGCAATAGTAATATTAATATGGTTCGAAAACAAAATATGGTTTAAGACGAAGGAAAAAGCTTGATATTATTTAATGTTTGTTGAAATAATGATATTTTTTTATCGATAAAATTTTGTTTCTAGTAAACAAATTCGAAAACATAAAATTTTTGTAGTCAACCATATATATATATATATATATATATATATATATATATATATATATATATATATATACATATATAGATATAGATATAGAGAGAGAGGGAGAGAAAAAGAGAGAGCAAGAACTGCTGAAGAAAGATTTTGTGTGAGCATAAATGCTAGCTCAAAAAAAAAGGAAAATTTCAGAAAGAAAAATTACTGTGTGTGAACAGATTTTGAAATTTTGTTTTCATTTTAAATATAAGTTAGACGAGTCGTTTTTGCGCTCGTGTTATAAAAACAGGCAGTTAGGTCTTATTATTTTTTTAAATTTTTGCCATAAAAAACTAATTAACTTAAAAATCTGAAATATGTGACAGGTTTTATTATATCTTACAATAGATACTTATTTCATTTGTATGAAATATTTAAAATTGTTTAAATCTTGAAAGATGCATCATACTTTAATATTATTTTATTTTTTTATTTTTACTTATTTATTTATTTATTTATTTATTATTACTATTTTTTGATAATTTATTATAAGAAATCAGTGTTTTTTTTTTTATAATATACGTTTTTAAATATGAAAGAAATATCACAGGAAACTTCAAACTCTAGATACAATGTTTGAAAATTCGATAAAAGCACATACTTATTTGAAAGTATTTTTCTAAAGAGCAGTCGATGTAAATACCATATAAAGTGACATCAATAACTATTAAACCATTACCTTGATACGTTAACCTCACGATATAATGGTAACGCCTACAATAATACGGAGCACTTAAATATACATATTTCCAAAAAGTGGTCAAGATTAACGTGGGTACCTGCCATGACGGCCTAACCCCACGGTGGTCTTACCACTGGGTGAGGTAAAATGCGCCAACCAATACCCCCATGTGCCTGTTAAGAACACACAGGTGGCAATTCGAGAGACTCATTGTCCACTCCCTCTTGCTTAGGAGTTGGAGCTATCTAACCTACTGCCGCACTATTGGCGACCTGTGTTGCTATGCAACACCACATCGGGACTATAAACCCCTTCCTGCGGTTTAGGTCTAAACCACAGCCACCACGTGACTCCCCGAAGGGCCTCTCCAATAGCCAATCCAATATGACAACACCGACAAGCGGGTGTTGCCGTACCAGGGGCTACTGGCTCCGGTGGTACCAGATTGTGTTAAGTCTCCGGTCAGGCCCCGAAGGTCCTTTTCTCCCATTATAGACCCAGGTAATGTTATCTTAGAGTTTAACATGACAGGATTTTCTCTACCACGTATGAGCTATACATCAAGGAAAAGATTTAATCCAAGAAGACAAGCCGCCGTGGCGGATATATTTCCAAACAGTCAAAACGTGTACTTACCGCATTATATGCACAAATTCATTATTTAATGTTTTACCAAAACAGCTGTGGAAAATTTATTATATGACAGAGGATGGTCTAACAAAAATATCAAGAATTTAGATAATTTAAACTCTTGAAATTACAAATTTTTATGTAAATTTGTCTAAAAATTATTTTCATTTTTTAGAAAGCTGTCACGTTTTTCTTATTTATTTTTTTTTTAAATTCATAAGTACTTAAAAAAAACGTATTTATATGAATTAATAATTTTATTAGATTCCAGTAAATAAAATAAATATAAAATTAAATAACAAATTTATTAAAATAAGTTGCACAATATTATTTCTATGATTGAATTTTAAATGAATGAATAATGAAATTTATAAATAAATAATTTACATTACTTGCAAGTTAAAACGCAAATGTTGAATTTAAATTGGACAAGAAAAAAAAATTATAAATTATATCAGTAAACGGAAAGAATGAAAAACACAAATAATACCTGAGTTTAACATCTTTCAATAAATACATAAACTAAATATTTAGAATCTAAAAACTACTGCTCTAATTTTACATTTCCATTTTAAATCTTAATACGTGTAACTTTTGCTTCAAAAATTCTTCTCATATTTAATTTTTTTCAACAAATTTTTTCTTAACTTGTAATTTATTTCCAAAAAACAACTACCGCTCCACTTGTAAAATAAGGTTTTAAACTTGCGATTTAAGTATTTACTTATGGTAAAGTATGTACATATTTTAAATTATAATATTGTTAGGATTCATTTGTACACCTTCAGACCTGCGATGACTTTAATTATATTGTTGCTTTAGAAACCAATTCACAAAACAAGTGAGGAGGTAACCATTACGTTCATATTTGGTGGGGCTTTTTAGTTAAACTCTTTTTACCTTTTGCTTTCTTTTTCAAAATAATCCACTTTATAATTTTGTAGCGAAGACAATAAACGCTTTAGAAACGTTCGCTCTTTTTTTCGCATGAATTTCATTCAGTACATGCATGTTATAAAACACAAGTTTGTATAAATACAATATATCGCTAATTTAAAAACAACTGGCCATAAATAATATTAAAAAAATTGTTATATTTTTTTACAGTTTGAATTTACGGAAATTTCTTTTATAAAAATTTTTACTCTATTATTACCAGACTTAAATAAAGAAATTGAAATATTTTAAAATTTTAATTTATTGTTGTAAAGATAAGATAGTTCCCATGCGCATTTCGCAGATTGCTTAGGCCAGCTCATCAAGCAATCATTCCCTCATTTTAGGAAAGCTTAAAATATCATATACATAAAAACATATTTAAACTAAAGGAGAATTAAATTATTACTATGTTATATCTGAAGTGCTCGTGTACTCCTATTGTATTGAAATAAAAAAGTTATGTGTAAATAAAATTAATTTTTGGTATACAATGTTTTTTAAAAAATACAACTCTCTTATTAACAATTAAATAAAAAATATCGGTAGAAACATTTAACTAGTGTAACTAATCAGATACTGAATTTATAATCAGTAGAGTAATTAAATACCTTTAGAATTTTTTATTACTCTTAAAATGTTATAGATCCTGGTTTTTTTCTAAAAAAAAATGCAAAAAATAAAGGTTAATAACAAAAACAAAACCCTTGTGAGCTTAGACCGTTTAATCTTTTTTCTCTCTCTAAAAATTATTTTTTCTTTTTGATGACTGACCCAGGTCAATACTAAAACAGCGTCGTGAAAAATATGTTGTGGATATTGTAGGTATGGTCATTCCAATCACCAGGAAAATTTAAGTTTTCCTCCATCACCTCATATTTTTAACTCATTGAGGACCAAAAATATCCTTCCCTGAGGAGTTTTTAAATTGTATAATTTTGTAGGTAATAGGTAGAGCAAATTAGTTATTCATGTTTTATAGACTAGAAATGATACTAAAAAAATTTACTAAAAGTAAAGTCTCCAAGTTTCCACACATAGCCCCTAAAAGTCCTTAAAGTTGTAAAAATCAAGAACTTCTAAAATAATTCTTATAAAACCATTGAAAATGAGGGATAAGAAGTGGGTGTGAAATTTGTATTTGATATAACAAGCACATGACCGTAGATTTCAAAAATGGTAACATTTTTAAAATCACACCGTCAGACAATGCGTAGACACCAATAGTCTGAAAAATTAAAAATCCAAAATTTAAATAACCAAATCAATAAAAAATTAGAAAAGAATATTAAATCGTGATATTGTGCAGAAAGTGATATTAACCATTTTTATCACGTCACACTTTTAATACATTGACGACCAAATAAATATGTATTTCTAAAGAAGTGTTAGATTATATAATTTTCTGGATAATAGATATAGCGAATTAGTCATTCGTTTTTTATAGAGAAGGAATAGTGAAACAAGAGTGTAGAACATGCCATGTCTCCCACTTGCCCTACTCAGCCCCAAGAAGTCTTTAAAATCCACGAAAATATGAGAGCAATAAGTGATACACAAGAGGACCTTTTTTACCAGAGCTGTTTTTTATATTAATTATAATGTTTTAATAGAAACATCATAATCATTTCAAATCGTGACATTACGGAATTGTTTCATTTTACTTTCTGCTCTATATTTATTCCAAAGAAAATTAATTACACGGAATTATTCACGATCTAATTCTATTTTTTCTATTCTTTTATTCACTTTGTTATTTAAATTTGGATTTTTTTTTGCATTTTTTGTCAGTAATATTTTAAAAATTTTAGCATGTTTGCGATCTACGGTCATGTGTTTGTTATATTAGATACAAATGTAAAAATATATACACTTCTCACACCCCATTTTTTCATCGTTTTATGATAACTAATTGAGAAATTCTTGATTTTTACAACTTTAAAGATTTCTAAGGTCTATGTTTGGCAAGTTGGAGATTTGACTTATATTACATTTTTATAGCATTATTTCTTATCAATAAAACATAAGTGAATAATTTGCTATACCTATTACCTAGAAAATTATGTAACCTAAAAACTCCTCAAAGAAGCATATTTTTTTGCTGGTCAACTAACTTGTTGTGTGATAGAATTTTCTAGACTGTATCAAGTCTAAGAAATAAGAATTTCGTAGAATTATTCACGATATATTCCTTTTTCGATTTTGTTGATCCGTGTTATTGATTCCTGTTTGACGATTTTTTCATGCCACAGATTTTCCCGATTTGTTTTTTAGCATTTATGCGTGCTTTTTCGTCTCGGCATTTCCGTTTTGACGATATTTTTTCTATTTTAGCTTTTTTCTCGTTAACTTTTTTAAGCAATTTCTTTTGTCATTATAACATTTTTTTCCTTTTTCGTTTTCTTCTCTTAGTGAATTTTTTCTAGTTTAGGAATTTTTTAATTTGCCGATTTTTTACGTTTTTTTTTCGCCTGAGCGTTTTTGTTTCTTTTTTCAATTTTTTCATTTTAGTGTGATTTTCGTTTTTTCGTTTTTTGATTTTTTTGTGATGGTTTTTTTTATTGTAGCGTACTAAACTCTTTTCTAATTTGTTTATCACTCCTCTCTTACATAACTGTCAGTTAACATTGGAAAAAACTCTAACCCATCGCTGCTATAGCATTACAACTTGTTTGGTTTGTTTTGTAAAGATATAACAACGATATCACTGCTCTGAATTGAGAGAGCTATCTAAGAGACATGAGAAATAAACGAGACCAGAGTTAATTAATTTAAGGCGCTCTTTTGTTTGAAGCTTATACACATATCGCTCATTTACTTCAAGAACATCATACATTTTTATTTTGTTGTTTAAAAAGTGAATTTTTGCAACTATTTTAACATGTAACTTTTTTAGTGACAAGTTTACATCGAGTATAGTTTTTATTATTTTAAATTTAGAACAATAATGCAAAATATGTGGGTCTGATTTTTGAGGTTGAAGACAACTTTTTTCGTCCATGCAGTTAAAAAATTCTTTAAAATATTATGACGCCCCCTGAATTTTAGTATTAAGCAAATAAAATGCTTTAATTCTATTTGCATTCAGCAAGTGAAATGTGTTTGAAGAAGAATTCCGCTGCCTTAAAAAAAAAAAAAAATGGGGAAAGCAATTTCAAAATTCGGTGAAAATTTTAACAAGAGCAAAAAATTTTGAATTTTTTTTTACAGCCCGTTTGACTAGGAAGTGCCATTCTTTAAAAAATTTTTTTCACGCGATTTGTTGGGCAATTTTTATAAAGAGGTATTTTTCAGTTTCAAAAAACATACATTTTACAAATATTTAAGCCAATTATATGGAAGTTTTTGATGATAGTATTCCTTGCCTGGTTTCCTGACATAAACGATCGTTTTTAAAATTCTGTTCTATAAATTTAATTGTATTTATACGCGTATGTTCTCTATCAAAAATAACTGCAAGATTAAAAAAATCCTAAATTTTTAGTTTCACTTCTTGTCACCGCATAACTTTTCAGCAGATAGTAAAACGATTACTTGTTATACAACATATGAACATATGCTATATCTCGATTGGTTAATAGTTTAAATCTAAGATATGTAACGTTTCAGTGCAAAACAGTAGTAAATTAAAATATCTTTGAAAGCTTCAACTCAATTATATATATATATATATATATATATATATATATATATATTTAGATTTAAATGGCTGCATTTTCTTGAAATGAATCTAAAATACATCAATAGTTTTCCTGCTTTTAAAACAAACTACTCGTATAAAAATACAAATCAAATAAGGACGATTTCAAAAAGTTTCGAAAATTTTTGAAATTCTTCATATATTAAAGATAACTTTATGTTGGTTTATAAAATTTGGCTTATTTCAAGTGATAACGTTCTGAATTTGTAAGTTCTAGGCTTGTCATTCGAATACAAATTATTCCAGTAATCTAAAAATATATATATATAAATTTATTCGAACTATTATACCCTCCATCACTTAATCAACATATAAAAAGAAATAGTATGCCTTAATATTTTCATATTTATAATTAAAAATAATATTAATACATACATATATTTTTCCACAAGCAACGCTTGCTTAAAAAACACAAGAATAACTTATAAGCATGCATATACCCGGCTGACCACAAACTTCGATATTTTATTTATTTATTTATTTATTTACAGTATTAACTTATAATTAAAATTATAAGCTAATATTAGGATGAGCGCCATAGATGCTAAGGCTGTCAGCTCAACTAAGCTTAAAATTAAATGAATTTATATAGATTATAATTTTTCAGAAATGTAAGTAAAGTTTTTATGTTGTCTATCGTTGGATTTCAGATAAAATCTAATAGGTTAGTGTTTTTAAGTATTTGTAGTCTAGTATTGTGGTGTTCTGGACAGTAGGATAAAAGATGGGCTGTAGACGCTGTTTGGGAAATATTAAACCTGCAGGTAGGAATATTTGGTAAATTTAGTAAAGAGCCATGAATCAATTTGGTATGTCCGAGCCTAAGTCTTACAAATTTTACTATTTCGGTTCGGTTCAATTTGCTTCCCTTTTTTATTAATATCTATAGATAAATTTGTTTTTTTTCTCGTTAATAGTCTTGTACCAATTTGGTGTCTTTAAGTATGTGTCGCCTTGTTCAATGAAATACTTTTTTATAATGTCTCGCTGGTTATAGTTTTCTGTTGGTATAAGAGGTGCCGTAAGTGCATCTCTGGCAATTTTGTCGGCGTATTCAATCCCTTTAATATTACAATGTCCATGAGACACAGGATATTTCTTATGTGTGATACATATGGGTTAGAGTTACTTATATTCTTAATCATTTTTAGCACCGACAAAGAGTCCAAACATATAGCGTATTTCTCTCGTTTACAGCTGACCTATTTAATTGCTTCGTAGATACCAATTAATTCCGCCGAAAGTAAGATTGTAAATTTTATTACTTCCCGTTCGGTTGTTATGCCTGTCTTTCTTTGATCCGTCCGAAATATAAATCGGTATTAACCCATTTAATTTGAAACAAAGATATAAATTGTACAGGATTGTGTTGATACTTTTTGAATTTATGAAGACTGATATTAATTTTTTTTAGCACTTAGTAACCAAGGTGAGTGATCTTTACATTTAAATTTGAAAGGCTTTAAATCAAGTTGTAAACTGTCACATTTTCCTTTCATTCTATCAATAACTGAAAGCATTCTAGGAGTCGTCCTTGATTTTATTATTTTCGACATGATAGAGTATAGTAACATATTGGGGTTAAACCAGAAAATACATATCATATTAGTAACAGCGATATTAAGTTGAGTTTCGAGAGATGGTATGTTTGTCTCATTCACCATGTTTTTGAATGAAGTCATACGAAATGATCCAAGGGCACTTCTGACTGCCGAATTTAATATTGAGGTAATTTTTCAACTTTTTATTTAGGATAGAATCCGTAAAAAGACAAAAGAATATCTAATTTTAGAAATTAATAACGATTTAATAAATGTTGTTAAAGTTAGAGAACTACAATTATATTTGTTATTATATAAACATTTTATCACGTTTAAGGACTAATAAAGAGACTTAACTAACTGTTCTATATGAGTATCCCATGTATACCTTTTATTTATGTACAGACCAAGTATTTTAAGAGTGTCCACTTCTATAAGACGGGAATTCCCGGTAGTTACATTGTTTTTCCGACATATGTGCATATATTTATATTTCAAGGTAGAGAGTATTGCTCCAGAAGAGCGACACAATTGATTTATGTTGTTGAATAAATTGTTTAAGTTAATAGTGGGATTTTTCGTCTTATTACATTTGATAATCAAATTGAAGTCATCGGCATATGCCGTAAAATCGATATCTTTCTTAAGTTCTATAATGGAGCAAAGTTTGTTGTAAGCTATCAGTAATAAAATGACCGATATTGGGGAACCCTGAGATATGCCATTTTCCATAGGATAGACTAGGGATAAATTGTTTTAAATTCTGACTGATATTTTACGGTTAGTCATAAAGTTAATTAAATAGTTTATAACACGTGGACCAACTTTCCATATCCTTAATTGATCTACAATGGTATGTAGACCAATTTTATCGAAGGCTTTTTGAAAGTCTAGTGATACTATAGTTATGTGTTTTCTTTTTGATAGACTATTTGCAATATGGTAGTCTAAATAAAGTAGATGTGATGATTCTGCGCTTGGTGGGAAGGACGGAATATTGCTTAGTAAATTATTTTTGTTTCTGTGAAATTCAGGTGGAAAATTTAAATCTAGTAGCTCATTAGACCAGTATTTTCTAAATTCTTTTGCTAATTCCGAGTTATTAGTGAGAAAGTTGTATGGACTTGTAATAGAACCAAACACAATGGATATTAACTTTCGTTTTGTATCCGCAAAATTTTCTTATATTTGAGCAGATTTTTTTCATTTTTATAGATGGATTTATGTTGGAAGTGAATTTAGAAATTGAGTCACTTTTAGATATTCTTATTTGTCGCTTTAGCTTTTTTAAATTCTATTAAATTTTCTGTTGTCATGTTATGTTTATATATATTCCAAAGTCTATTTTTCTTCTTTTTAAGGTAATTTAGTTGTGGGTTCCACCATGGGACTTTGTGTGAGGTTGTATTTCTGCTTTGCGGAATAGATATTTTTGCTGATTTTAGAATTATTTTTTTAATATTGGCCGCTTCTTTATTGACGTTTAGTTTATCTTGTGTTTCAGTTTCAAATTTTGAACAATAAGTCTTGTATAATTCGCATTTTGAATTTTAAATTTAGGAGCAAAACTAACATTCTCCTCTTAATCGAAGAGAGATAAAATGATTGGGAAGTGATCACTCCCGTGTAGGGAAGTTTCAATATTCCATTCTGTATGTGGAACTACGGAAGGAGAGCATAATGTTAGATCAACATTGGAAAAAGTAGAATGAGTGTTAAAGTAGGTAGGCGAGCTCTTATTAAGTATAACGTAATTTGCTTTACTGATAAAAGAAGCAAGAATTTTTCCGCTTTTGTTGTTATAAGGTGAGCCCCACATAATGTGCCAACTGTTAAAGTGTAAGAGAATTTTGATAAGTTAAGACATTTTCTAGATTACTTTCAGAAAAGTTTAAGTCAGGTCGTATATATGCCGATATTATTGTAAATTTTATTTTTGATTGTATTTCGATCCCAATTGCGCCAAAGTCGTTTGCTAAATGTAAAGGGTTATGTTGTAGGGAATTGTGTATCAAAAGTGACACGCTTCCGTATCGGGTTATTGATGAGTTGGTGGAAAATAAGGAATAGTTAATTGGAATGGGAATACCTGTGTTAGTGTATGAATGGGTTTTTTGTAGTGAAATAATTTTTGGGTTGTACTATTTGATTAAGATAATCAGGTTATTATAATTATTAGTATATCCATTAATATTCCATTGGATTTTTTTAAGGTCATTATTAAACTATTTCTATGTATAAATAAACTTGATTGGCTTAAACGTATGATAAATAAATTAACTGATTATAACTTAAATGTAGTAAAATTTTAGTAATTCTAAATAAGAATATACATTGGTAAAAAGGCTCGGGTTCACAGTTAATGAGAACCCTTTCACAATCCCAACTATGAAGCCGAACCGTTCCATAAATGTGTAGTGATTAGTTTTTATCAATTATTTTGGTTCGTTTGTTTACATTACCAGCTTCAAGTTGTTTTTTGATTTTGTTTCTTTGTCTCTTTGATGTGTTACGGGGTAAAATATCTACTTTCCTATTGGTATAACTTGGTATATCACTGAGAACTGAAGAGCTGCTTGCTGTTTCTTCGTCTTACATATTTTCCACATTTACATATTTTCCACATATATCGTTTTTATAGTCTTTTATATTTCTGGTTGATGATGAAGATGTTAGTGGCGGCATAGGTGATTTACTAATATTATTCTGTTGATTATTTGCTGTTTCTGGAGTCATAATTGCTGTTGTTTGATGTGTTTTTCCTTCGGTTGAATTTTTTATTACTATGGCATAATTTGTTAAGGTTGATGGATTTCTTTCATTGTACTTTTTTACATCTGTTCTTTTACTTACTTTTTAGATTGTCATTATAGCCTGTATCTCTTTCTCTTTTAAAAATATTGGGCATGTTTTGTTGTTGGGAGAGTGGTTCATATTATCTTTTTTATTTTCAATACAGTTAATACATGAGGCTGGTTGGGTACAGATTTCGTTGTTCTCTAAATCTATGTGTATTTCTTTAGAACATACCGTGCAGACTTTGTTGTTCTCCCAGCTGGAGATGTGATGACCAAAGCGTAAACAGTATTTGCATTTTAAGGGAAGTGAAATATAAGGTCGCACTCTTACTCTCTCATATCCCACTGACATCTCAGATGTTGTGGTTAAAAGAGCACAGTTGGATTAATTTATTTGCTTAAATAAAATATTTCGTTTTTACTAATAAAGTGAAGTTTCTTAGTTTTTTGCACATCTTCACCTCTGCACCACATGTGCTATCGATGAGCTTCTTTATTAAAAAAGGTGATATGTTAGTAAGTGATTTATCTATTTTGTTTACATTTTTGTCTTCTTATTTTCCTTCTACAATACTAAACGCACGCTAATTAAATATTTTGTGCCTGTAGACAAAATTGTAAGTTTTTTGGATTTATCGTAGACTATGGGGGAATCAGGTCCCACATCAGGTGGGTCTTTTATTATTCGGATATCGGGTAAACTCCTACTTAAAGGAAAAAACTAACTTAAATAAACAAACTTTAATATTTTGGAAGTTGCTTTAATCACGGAGAAACTAGTATTAAGTGTTGTTCTATGAGACGACAAACACGAACTGTGAACTTCGATAATAATATCCCGTTCGAACCTTTTGCGAACATTTATAATAACAAAATATTCGAGAACGACTATCGTTGGTGATCTGAATATGTGCTCCTCGAGCTCACCCGTCGCTCAGTTTGTAGCAACAAATCTTTCGAATGACATTTGATTGTCTTTTTTTAAGTATTTTGCATGCACACACAAGTAATAAATCTTCAATAAATTGAAAAGAATAGATAATTTCTGGAATTATATAGTTTGGGGATTTTATTCAGAAACGATGTCGTTATTTTACAAATTCTCGAATATTACACGAATGTTTGCTACCGAGAAATTACCGAGGAAATTTCGATGCTACGAACATTCATATTTAATATATTTTTCAATATTTTATCGAGCATTTAGTTTCGAAAATTCTTCGTTTTTAGCAAACATTCGCTAATATCGAAACTCTGGTCAGCCGGGTATTTATATATTTTTGTATGTATATACAAACTGATTGCATATACAAAAAACAACAACACCAATAATTATTATAATACTGCTGTTGTCCAATAAACTGCCCGTCATTGCAGTGCTTAATATAAATTTTATATGTGACAGATTTTATAGCCTTTGTCCCATAACTCGGTTGCTTATGAACTAATTTTGTTGATTTGAAAAACCGAAATTTGTATAAAAATATTTATGACCAACCTATATAAAAAACGAAACTCGTAGCTTAAGCAAGGGTTTCAAAAATTCTAAAATGCGTTTTGAACAATATCTCGGTTATTATTGGATCGTTTTTGTTCATTTCATCAGCATAAAAATTTAGAAAAAAAATTAAAATCTTCTTTGCAAAAAACAAAGTCCATAGCTTATACAGAGGTTTTAGAAAATCGAAAACTGGTTTAAAAGAAACCGTTTTTTTTACATATCTCCGATATTTATGAACCGATATTGTTGAATTTCAATAGAAAAATTCTCTAAAAGATTTTCGATCTTTTGATTTATTATATATTGCAGTTTTCGACGGACTTTATAAACGTCATTTCAACCGACAAGCGGAAGAATAGACATAGTCCCATTGACATCATTTCTTACAAGGATCCATAAAATATAAACTTTTTTTCCTCTCCGATGAAAATTATGAAAATTACAAACGAAATAACAAACTTATATATACTCTTTATACCTGTGATGAAGAGTATAGAAACAATACGAGTTTAAAATAATCTAATATAGAAATCATTTGATTTTTAACACATTTTTTGGTATAAGGGAACTGGCATATATTTAATACTAAGCAAAATATCATTGAAAATTTTGTTGAAAATTTAATTGTGTTCGTATTTAATTACGGATTTATTATTAAATTATCCAATGTTTGATAAATAAAATGTAATAAATGATTACCTATATGTAATTATGTGTATGTAATTAAACATAATTTGATATATACATGTGACATCAAAAGAAATTGAAAGTGTCTTTTTTTTTTAAATATTATTTATATACTTTGGTAATATATTTCAACTTTCTACTTTCGTCGTCTATTTTTAATATCATATAAATCAAGTCGAAAGTGTGAAAACCAAATCTTGAAGGTACTTCCATATGAATCGACATCGAAAAATTCCACAGATATAATTTTACTATTAAATTGTCCACTGGGTAATTTTATATGTAGTTATGTATTTTTTTTTTTTTTTGCGATGAAAGTTTATGCGTGTATGATTTTCAATATAAATACAAAGCAAATGTGCATATAAAAACTAATTTAGATTCGCACTTGTACAAATTCCAGTGTTGCCAAAACTTACTTAAGAAAAAATGTAAGATCTCTTTGAGAAAATGCTAAAAAAAATAAATAGCTAAAAATACTTGTACTTAATTTTCTTTATCAATAGTCCTTGGGCCAGAATAAGAATTTTGTGCGAAACTTCATTAACATCTTTTTAATATTTGGCCTCACACTTTATTCAGAAAGTTTATATTGACAGATTTAAAATCATTTATAAAAAAAAATAATAGTATTCTTATATTCAAAAACTGTAAAATTAAAAATCTAAATATGCTGCAAAATTAAAAAAATAATGAAACTAAAAATAAATAATAATTTAGAAATGAAAAATTTTCAAATTGGCAACACTAACTAATTCATATATATATATATATATATATATATATATATATATACATAAATATGAATAAAATAAATATATAAAAATTTAATTTTGCTTATCATAAATACCCTTAGGTATATTTTTCATAGTCACTTAAGTGGACGTGTGCCACAAAACAAACCAATGGTCTGTGCGTGTGTAAGTGTGTGTTGGTTTACAATTCTTTTCATTTTTTGGTTTCATATTAAAAATCAGGTCAAAATGCTAAACATAGTATACTAAATTTAAAGTTGGATATACAAAAGCCACATACATGTGTACGTAGATTAGAGTGTCCCAAGAAACTGTTTTTGGGATTAATAAAAAAATGCTAAAAAACAAAAAAAAATGTCTTCTACCATCGATTAAAAATTACGGGTCTGATGCATTTTTCTCAAAAAAGAGTTTCGATTTTGTTTTTTCCAAATACACAAAAATTTTAAAGGTCTTCCTACAAAATATTTAACGGGACACTTTAACATACATCTATGACCAATATTAACGTATTACACCCTACAACATTCAATTTCACACATTAGAAAATCGAAACATTCCCAAAAGTACCATACGTAATAAAACTGCGTACTCAGTTTTTCTCTGTCAAGTCAAATTTCCTTTCAAATGGACTTCAAACTTTCGAATAATACATAATGTTTGGTAAAATGTGTAAAATATTTACGAAGATTATATCATCATAATATGGGTGTGAAATGAAAGCTAGAAATCCCTGCAATATAACAAGGTTTTTTTATTTAAATAAAATATATGCTTAGAAATTCTTAAATTCATTTGGGATGAAGTTTGACGTGATGGAGAAAAACTGAGAGATCATAAATAGTTTTACTATCAAAATTGATTATATATATATATATATATATATATAATATATATATATATATATATATATATATATATATATATGGCTAAGTCTATTTTCAAACTCCAGCAACAAATAAATATATATAACCAAGTACGTTTTCTTTCTTTTTTTTTTTTGTAATGTCTGTGATGGCAGCCAAATCTTTCGATTTGGCTTTGGCTGCTATTCCAGCACAAAATAACTTTCAATGGAAGAGAAACAATTTGAATTTAATACTATAAATTAGAGAAAAACATAGCAAAAAGCAATTGGCTTTACGATAGGTTCAAAATTTGTTTTTAATGACATACTTAGTTTTTTCAGTAGTGTTTCTATAAGAATTAAGTTCTGCCTAATTAAAATGAATATGGTAATTATAGTGTTGCACTCAGATTACAATCATGTTCAAAATGATACCATTCAACGCCAATAGTGTATCGGACACGTATGTGTTAAATTTAGAAACGATATATTCAAATCTGCAATGGAAGTTTGTCAACGAAATGGTATCAAATTGAAAATAAATTTGTGTCGAAATGAACACGACAGTAAATGAATTTTATAACACATCGGTTTGAATTTTGAAAACGAATCAGTATCGAATTCACAACGTCTGTTTTTTAAACCCACTCTTTTTTGGAGCAAATTAAAACCAATTAAATTTGTGTTTTATTTGTTACCATATTTATTATTAGTATTATCATAGAAAGTGTACAAATATTAAATAAAATATAATTATAATTCTATTTCTTTTTTCAATCAGTAGGTTTCGTTTTGAACTCCGGTTCAAAAATAAACAAGAATAGATGGCATATTTATTTCTTCCAGGAATTGACGGAGGTATTCGTCGCTATTGGATTCTGCAGCTTCTTTGCTGTTGAAGAAATTGTGTAAGTGGAATTTTCATTATGGTTGACTTATTTACCACATATCTCGAGTAAGCAATTCGATTAAGTATTCCATTTTATCACAATCAGTAATTTTTTCCACATTAACTTCACGAATTTACAACCGCAATTTAATAACACCACTCTGAGAAAACTAAGCCGAGCAAAATTTCCAGCATAGTAGGTTGGCAACCATAGTTGCAAGATAAATTTTTTGTAAAATCATAAAATTTTGAGTAAAAAAATCGTGAAACCTTCTAATTTAAATCCTTAACGTCAAAAGTTAGTTATTTATATAGGAGAAAACAAAATTTTTCGAATGAAAAAAAAGGCGCAATTTTAATGTGTATACCAAATTTTTATAAAATTTGGTACCAGATGTTGATAAAATTTGGTACCAGATGTTGATAAAATTTGGTACCAGATATTGATAAAATTTGGTACCAGATTTTATTAAAATTTGGTATACACACTCATTACGCCAATAAAGCATTTGAGGTTCTTCAAGATTTTCAACTTCACAGCAGTTTCGTTTTTATTGCGGTTCAAAATTTACTTCTGATTTTTTTTTTCAATACATGAAATTTAAATCCACCCGCAAAGAAAAAATATGCTTATGACATTTTCACTACAATAATATTGTGTTTTCATTGGTAATTTTCATTAATTTTAATAATACTGTGTACGTGATAAAAAGTTTTTTGTTTCAGTTTATATTCAATGAAAATTTTAATATAGTTGCCTGCAAAAGTCTTCTGTTTTTGAATCTTTTTACCAGATACAAAATTTTATTAATATGAAAAAATTTTGATATTTCTACAAGCATTAAATATTACCAATCTTTTTTTTATTCTTAAGCCAATATTAATATGGTATCATAATATGATTAATATGAAACATGTTGTGAGTAATTTTGAACATGTTATAAAATGTTTTATGGTAAATAATATGATGAAGCTGAATCACACAGAATACAGGTAGAAGTTTATGTGAGAGGCACTTCGAAATAAATTAAAAAAATACTCATTATTTTCAAAACCACGAAAACAAAATATATGTGACTACATGTATTTTCTTGTTGCATGAATTAGATTTTTGGATAATTGAATCAGAAACATAAATATCTACTTTTTAATCTATGTTGAATCATAACATGAGGAAATCAGAGTATAATTTTATAAAACTGGATCATAACATTATAAAATACATATTTAAATATAAAACGCTAAGCATAATATGAAAACTTATTATATATATTATTATTGCAAAAATAAATATTTATTAATAAAAATACTTACATAAAATTCTCTTTTTATTACTTAAACTTCTGCACTTTTGTACGAAATCTTCAGTCGGAGTCCTGTCTTACAAATCCCTGTCTAACAAATTTAGGACTAAAGTGTTGACTTTAAGTCTGTTGGAAAATTTATTTTTCATTAGTGGTAATTTAGTTAAAATATATATATATATATATATATATATATATATATATATATATAAATATATATATATATAAATTAGGATACAAGTATTCATCAAATCTATTTCTCAATCTTCATAATCGTCCAAAAAGATTTGGCATTTGATGTTTTAAATAGTTGTTCACAAACTTTACCATTTAATTTTCAGCAGTTTCAGTTCATTTGTAAATTTCCCGGTATCTTTTTTACATCTCTATAGAGTGAAACATTTTCAATTTCAATGGGTTGAAATATTTCAAACAACTTATTTTCTCGTCATTTAGCATATAGTCACTATTTAGTTCCATTTAAAAAAAGGGCCATAAAAGAGGCCATGTGTTCGAAAAAGGACCAGGTGACGACTAAAGTCTCCAAAGCGTAACGCTCATTGTAACCAATAAAGTGATTTTGTGAGCCCAAAAGCGCCATTTCGTAGACGAGGGCGTGGCAATAGACTTCCTCTTAGGACATGCCCATGTTAAGGTGCGCAAATCTAGTTAGTCAAGTAACTAGTTCGGGACCAGCCACCAAAAACGGATGGGATCGATGAGTTTTTAGCTATAGATAATATATTATTCGAAAACTGAAATGGAAATAAATATGCAGGTTCAAAAAGAATCGTTCGATTTAAACAAAATTTTACGTGATGATACTAGAAGTATAGATGAGTTTAAGTTTTGTGTTTGGACTATGCGGCGGATCTACAATAATTCAGACTTGAACACTTCGAATTTGAAAATAAACGATCCCGATTTTTTATATCTTAACTGATTAAAAATATTAATATATACGTTAAATCATTCGGCCGAGAACTACAAAAAGCGTCGCCATATATATAGGTAATTTCTTATAGTTTGCGAGATATTGAGCTTTGAATTTTAAAATTTTTGGCTATACAGTGTCTAAATTTTCACAGATTTTTTTAATATTGAGTAAAAAAAATGACGAAGAAATCTTTACGAAATCGTAAGCATTTAAACTTTGAATTAAAAAAAAAAAAAATTTAGAAGCCGGAAATCCATATAAACTTTCAAAAAAGTGTACTTTTTACTTTTTCATAATTAATATCGAGAAACTAAACTTTATATTACAGATAATTGAAAGCATATTATTCGTCCAAAAGATATCTCATGCATTTGAAGGCTACACAAATATCCTTAAACTTGTTCACAAGCGACAGAATTTATTAACTTGTATAGCATCAATGTATGTTTCGAAAATATCATCATTTTTCGGCATCGTAAAAAATTTCCAATTGGTACTTTTTACTACAATATTTAACTCACGTTAAATATTATAGTAAAATATGAAAATCTATATAAATATGGATCTCTTCTTGAAATAAAATTAAAGAGCACAACAAGTGTAAGTCTAATTCGAAGGTCTTTATAAACAAAAAATACATGAAATACTATAATAGGTTTCCATACGCAAATTAAATATTATATATGTATGTATTTTCAAAATATATTTTCATTTAAAAGTTTATTTTTTTACTCGAATTTTAAAATAACCAACTAATCGTTTGAAAGAATTAAATGACTAGAGGGAGTACTTCGGTTGTTTTGAATGTTAAATAGTATCAAAAAAAAGTACGATCCCTGACACACATATGTTAAAAACTAAAGTTTTCGAAAAATAGATACCACTTAAGGTTACAATAAGGGTATCCAAATATTCGGGATTTCATATTAATCGGTTAATTCGACAAATAATTATTCCAGGTTAAAAGTTAACAAGCGATTAATAGCAAATTATTCCATTAACCGAATAGTTTTAGTAATAAATGTAAAACATATAAATAACCCTAATTATAGTATTTAATTCATTGAGGTAATTCTTTAAAAATATTATATAGATTAAATTCTTTAAAAAAGGGTTCATCTCATCAGTTCTTATCAGTTCTTATTTGTATAAAAAATAATTTTTGACCTAATGCTAAAAAATATTATACTAATTCAGATTTATTTAAGCCTTATGAGGCTTTTTATATTACTGTGAATAAATAAATAAATCAGGACGATTTTTGTCATAAAAGTCACAAGTTTAAGTATTTGTGAAGTTATAATCATGTTGTATTTTATTGGAAATTCTATCGCAACAAAATTGATGAATTTAACATAAGCTTGCCATTAGAAGATGCTTCCTTTTTTTGATACCTATTCATCATTTGTGTCTCTTTTTAATAATATTTTTGGATGCTATTTGTATTTTTTCTTAAGCACAGAAAAACGTACACATGTTGAAACTTGGAAAATGCTTTTATTTATTTTTGCTGGGATATAACAGACATTTCAAAGATGCTGTTGATATAAATTTACCTTAGAAATAAAAAAATAAAAAGCTAAATTTCAGTTAATTGGTTATTCAACACAAATAAGCGATTTAGTTGTTATCCGAAAATAGACAATTTTAAATTATTTGAACAGTTAATCGACCAAAATTGATACGATAACCGACCGACGGTTAATCGATTGGATACCCTAGTGACAATGTAAACACAACCATTGCCGGTTTTGAAACGTCATTTTTCACTCAGTGTAGCAATTTTCAGCTGTATGCCAAAAATGGTACAAATTTTCAAAAAAAAATATGCTAGTCAAATATGTTTTGGGTCACATCATTCAAATTAAATCTCACCAAACTTCCTGAGCTAATTTATATTTGATTAATTATAATTTCCTTTATATTATATTTGGTTATAAGGTACCAAAATAAGCGAAGTTCCCAAATTAATTTCATTAGAAACATTTTACATTCTTCCTAATGTGAAACCTAAAAAGAATACATTAACTTAAGCTATCCTCATCTTTGCCAAATACATTTCATTTTTAATGGCCCAGAAATATTTATTTATTTCTTTGTTTTTTTTTTTTTTTTTTAATTAGAAACCACGAAAAACAACTTAAGAAATTAGTCAAATAATTAAAACATATTCCACATACATGTATAAATGTATCTTCTCCTAATGTATGAGTATATGTATACGAAACTGATTTGTATCCATACAATTTCACTATCTTAATGGCCATAAAGTTGTTTGTTTTTCACAAACTCATTTAAATGTGCCAAATTAAAACGGCAAAACTTTTGTTTCATTTTATGGCCATATTTTGGTATTTTTATAACAATATTGGTCGTGTATATAAGTATGTATTAAAAATCATAAAATTTTGTCAGAGCTGCCTCGTTGTCGTCCTGTAAGCCTACTCCAACTATGAGTACTTTGAATGTAACAAGTGCTAGGTGAAAATTTAATTAAATTTGTCATAAAAATGATAATTGCTATTTTAAAAACATAAAGCTGTAACTTAAAATAAAACTTTGAAGGCTCCTAAAGATTTTCAGAGCTTTTTGATGTTTAATGAAGGCAAAAAATATAATTACAACAGCGCACAGTGTCACATTTATCCAAATTAGAACAACAAAAATAAGAAAACAAAAACTTATTAACTGATTTTTTTCGCATTTACTAGTAAAAATATCATATATTATGGGAAAATACGTAGAATAATAGAGTGTCTAAAATGCGAATTGTGGCTTTTCAAAGTTGCAACTTTTAAAAATATTTTAATTTTATTTAAAATTTTTGTGAAGAAGTACGTTAACTTTAACTACATGTATGACTTTTTAGAATATTATAATAAATATATAAAAGTTATTTTATTATAATCTGTTATATCATCATAATAATTGTGACTCTCATAAAAAAACAATTAGATTAAAAATTAATAAAAACCAAAAAATTAATTTTTTTAAAGGAAAAAAGCAATGAAAAATTTCGTATATTATGGATTTATGCAGTTGCTAATATACGCGAATTATTCAAATTTTTGCTTAAATATTAGGTTTATTATTACTTACATATTTCATTTTTCTGTCCATTTTTGCGAGTACTTGCTGTCGGGTTTGCGAAATCAAATTGTATAAACTGTAATAAATTTTAGATTTTTTTTTTAATATTTTGTTTTTAATTTGAAAAGTCACAAATTTTACTTAAAATAGAATATTAAGGAGGAAAATTTATTTTTTTTTATTTTTTTATTTTTTCTTTATTTTTTTATTTATTATTTTTTTCTTTGACTATATCAACAGAATACAAAGTTAAGACGGGATCATATGAATAATCAAAATTGTCAGTCTCAACAAAATTGTGACTTTTAAGATTTTGTTTTGTGAATAGGCATTTAAATTAGAATTTTTTTTAGAAGAATTAGCCTTTTTGACATTTTTAAAATTTAAAATGTTTCATCAAGTGTTTATTTCGGGAAATTTAAAATAGAAAATAAATTATGATTTTTTTCTTATTTTTATTGTTTTTTTTTTTTAATTTTGGCGTTGTTTTTTATATTTGTCTTCTTTTTTGTGTTGGTAGTTTTTTATTTTTTATTGGCAAAAATCACAAAGTAACAGTCATTTCTGCTCGAAAAAATAAAATTCGAAAAATAACTCTTATATCTGTTTAAAGAAATAAAAATCAAAATATAACATATTATTTGAATTTTATGACAAAAGTCATAACAGTTACGGTCCCTGGAAATAACACATGATAAAAGGTTTATGTGTGATGTAATGAATAAAAAAAGCAATAATCATCACATTCAAAATTAAATTTATAAATTAAGTGAATTGAATTTATAAAAAATACCATAAATTCTATAAGTTCTATATAATTAGAAAATGCGGTAACAATTCTTATAAAGATCGGTCTATAATTGGGCATGGCTCCCATAAATATGCGTCAACAAGAAAGTTCAGGAATCAAATTTTAAGTGAAATATATAAAGTATTGTACTGAAATTATTGAAATATATTACAGTAAGTCAACTCAATAGGAAAATGAAAAAATTCAATTTAGTACTGAAATTGAAATATCAGTGTTGCCATACAAGTGAAATCAATTATTTTTTTATTATTACTATTTTACTATTTTTTTTTAAAGAATATTTAAATATTTAAATTTCATATAGCGTCCTTATAAAATTTTTGCACATATGATTTTGTAAAAATGATTTTCAATTAAGAGTCATATATTGAAACTAATTTTGGGCGGATGTTGACAAAGTTAGGTATCATAATTAAATAGAAACCGTATAAAAAGCGAGATCAAACTTACTAGTATATAATACTTTGTGTTGCGACTTTCAAGAGTGCTAATTATAAAAATTTAAATGGATCATTTACACGATATTAGTGTTTTAGTTGTCTTTAATACCTTATACAGTTTAAAACTTCAAATTTATGTAATTTTTTAGATAAAAAAATAATAAATTTTAAAATGAGCATTTACCATTGTTTAATTAATAAACGGGCATTAAGAATATATGCTTCTGTATTTTAGGATATAGATAATTTATGATAAACTTAAAGTTGGTGAATGTTTGAAAAAATATAGGTTTGGATTCAGCATGTTGCTAGCTATTGAATGCTATATTTAGTATTACAAAATTCGAATATTTAGTTTTGTAAAATTGAACTGTGTTCAACATCGAAAAAACATAACTAAAAATACGTTAAACCCATGTGAGCATTTTTATCTTTACTGGCATTTGTATTTAATTATAGCCATGAGAGTGAATTGATTATATCTATTTGTACAGGTAACCCTCGACTTACGCGGCTTGTTGGGACTGGATAAAGTTCGTATAAATTAAAAGCACGTAAAATAAGGTTCAGAATAAATATAAAATTATATTTTGGAACCAGAATTTCTATATATCGCGTAAATTAAAGCAACAAGTAAATGAAGAGTATTAGTTTGGGATCTAAAATTCGCTTTAATTAAAAAAAATGGAATTATTTATTTTTGATGATTTTTGGTATTTCAACACATAGGACCTTTTTGCAAAAACATGGTTGCGGCATTATCACATCAACAATATTATGTATTTATAGTAATTTTTCATTGTTTTAAATAATACCGTGTTCATGATAATAAAGTTTTTGTTTCAGTTCTGAAATTTAATAGTTACCCTGAATCAAAATTTTAATATGGTTGACTACAATAATAATTTGTTTTAAATATTTTTATCAGAAATCAAATTTTATCAAAATGAAAAAATAACATTATTTCCACAAACATTAACTGTCATCAATATTTATATATTGCTTTTTAATACTATATTTTGTTTTGTACAACTATTGAATGTTTATTTTTGGAACATGGTAGGTTTTTTTCAAATATAGAATATTTGTCGTTGGACTATGTTTTGTTTTCCACAAGTGTTGAATGTTTGCCTTTAAACCATATTATTTTCTACAAAACTATTAAATACATATTTTTGTATTTCAGTAGTTTTTCAGTAAGCTATCATTTTAGTTGTGAACAGAAAGTGCTTATATATTTGTTCAAAATTCATGATCAAATTCTGAATATTTGTAAAAAATAAAAGCTAAATAAATGCAAATAAAGAATGTGAAAAGTTAAGTGGCATTATAATATTAAAAGCGTATACATATCAGCGGTGCGCTGAATTAAGTTATTATGTGAATACTTATATAAGTAAATGATTAGTATTATTAATAATTAATATTAATAATTATTATGTAAATAAGTTTTTATAGCTAATAAAAAGTACTCAACAAACAATTAATGAAAATAATAATTTCGAATTAATATATTTCATTTTAATATTTTATTTGTGATAAATAGGAACCCAAACGTAATATGATAGAATAAAATAATAATACGATAAAAAAAGATCACCGTATGATAAAACCGGATTATAATATGAAAAATGAGATCATAATATGACAAAATTGAATTATAATATGATAAAATTAAATAAAGACATTATAAAATCATAATATGATCAAATGCAATCAAAATATAATAAAACCACTCTATAATACGATAAAATGATAATATGATTACAGATAAATTGCATACAAGTTCATAATATTATAAAATTAAATCACTACATGACGAAACCGAATCATAATATGATAAAATGGAATCATAATAAGAACTATTTAAAAGCATACTAATTTTTAACTGTAATCACATGCTCCAATCATAATATATTGCTCCTAGGTTATGGTCACCAGAACCATATGTTTTCCCTGCATGGTATCGATTTTCATACCATCATTTACCTACTAATTTAAAATGTGATGAAGATATGTCTAAGTGGTTTCATAAACACATAAAATTGCATTTACGGGATTTAGGTTGTTCCAAACAACCACAATTTTTTTAAAACCTTTCGTTCAATTATATTATTTTTATTTTGTTTATATATTATTTTGCTGATCTGTTTATATATTGAAATATTTGGGCGAACTATTTCATGAACCTCCTTTTCAAATTTTGTGCAATATTAAGGATAGGAAAATAAGAAATCACTGCAAATAATTTAAAACTTTGGTGGAATCAGAGATACATGCAATGATTTATTTTAATTATCGTAACTGTCATTTTTCACATCGCAGTTATTTATAATTTTTAAATATAAACAAAAGATAGTTGACTTACAAATGCACATTTAAACAGCGTAAGTTTGCAAGAGTAAATAGTCGCGCAAACTTATAAGTGCTGTGCAAATAAAGTTTTATACAATTTTTAACATTATTTGCGAGCATGAGAACTTGCACACAGAGAACGCGAGGGTTCTGTGCGCTTTCATAAGTACCATTAATAAGTACTGTTTTTCGCGCGGTTCAAGGTTTTCCATTATTATTTAAACGCATTGTACTATGTTCGCGTTAAATAATTTCAAGAAAGGTCATTATTATAAGGAAACCGCGTAAATGGAGGGTTACCTGTGTTAGTACACATATACTTACACATTTTCCCTTGACAAATCATCCAGAATTGAATAGATAAAAACATTAAAAATTTTATAGGCTTTTCATGTTTTGTTGTTCATCATCATTATATGAATAACAGGGAAGTTTCTCTGTAATTTATAGATAGATTTATGTTGCATATTACCGATTTATTTACTCTTATTTTTAAAGCTGTAAAACCTGAAACTGAACTATTTGCTTATATGTATTTTCTGTCTAAGGAATTAATGATACTGAGGAACCAAAATATTAGCATAAGAAAGAAAAGTATGTCGTAAAAAAAGAGGTTTTGTTTATATAACTTTTTTATTACTTATCTTGCACATATACATAGTAAGGTCACTATGTGAATTTATGTAAAAGGTTTATTTACACTCAGATAGATGGTTTGACTAAATGTGAGGGCTATAAATAATTTATAGAGTAGCCATCAATAGAGATTATGTGGTTGTTTATGATATCAAATCGTTATTGAGTATTTATATTCGTGAAAAAAATATTTTCAATTTACTTTCCAGTTGGAACATTGTTTACCAAAGGATTATGCGAAAGAAAGGTATTTAGGTATTAAAAGTAATAAAATGGAATCGTAAAATATTTGCCGAAATTGAAATAATGTATTTATGGTAACAATGTGTTGTGTTTTTTTTTTTTAATAGTTAAGGAAAGAAGCAGAATTGAATTATGCACGCAGAGAAAAACATGGTTACGGCATTTTCACTACAACGGTTAACAACGGTTATTATTAATTTTCATTAATTCAATAAAAATGTTCGTATAGTTGACTATAGAAATCTTATGATTTTTACTATTTGTAACATAAAAAAAATTTTATTATTAAGAAAAATGTATCATTATTTCTACAACTATTAAATATTAGCAAATTTTTTCCTTGTTCTTAAACCATACTTTGTTTTTAAATCATATTAATATTATTACTTCCGTAACAATAAAATCTTATAAATAAGGATAATACTTACGCTTTTTATAATTTGTATTTGAAAAATGCATAACTTCCTTATTTAAAAAAAAATTTTTTTTTTTCAACTTCGGTATAATTCCCATTAAGTTTATATATGAATAAATATAAATGGACAAAGTTTTGTTATATTCGGCGTGATTCAAACAATAAGATATTTATTAAATAATAGATTATAAAATTGAAAAATATCCTTGTACTATCTTTAGTATTGTCACATTATGGGGTTTATCCCCAAATTGGTGATGAAAAATTTGGTTTGGAGATTAGGGAATTTGTTGGGGATAAATTTCAGATTTTGGATTTTTTTTTTGTGATTTTTATTTTATTTTCATAATTTTTCTTTTAGAATTAGGAAAAAATTAAAAAAACTAATATTCCGCCCGATATTAATTTTTAGTAAGACATGGTAGTTTGGTTGGTTTATTCCAAATATTCTGATTTTTTTGGTATAATGCTTTATAACTTTGAAAAAATGTTAGATAGACATTTTTTTCTCACAAGATGTAAACAAAAATATTCGAAGAAAATAATAATTACTTTATGTAAGTTATTAACAACTACTTCCAAAAAAGTGAAAATAATTGGTTTTTTAGTAAGAAACAAGGTCAATAATTTCTAAGAAAATTGCAATTTCAACAATTTCAAAATGTATTTCATAATTTGTAACGAAATTGAAAAATATGTCTGAAAAAAATATACATACCATTTTTTTATTTTCAAGCTACTAATTCTGCAATTCTTTTTCAGCAATGAGTACTCCTTTCCAATGAAAACACAATATTAAAATCAAAGTAATGAAATTTTCAACTCTTTTTCAGTTATTTTTTCTGGGACCTTATTAGTCATTATTATTCAGAATAGCAAGTGCTAAACCTTTATAAATATACTTTTTGTCAACCCCATTTTTTTGGAGCATATAAAAATAAAAATAAAATAAAAGTACCTTTTTAAAAAGATATCTTTCAATTGATGAAAAATTTAATTTTATGAAAAGCATATATTCATATTTTACAAGGAGCTATTTCAACACAATCTTTAATTTTTTATTATTGGACGTTTTGTTTACACTAATTTCAAATATAAATTTACGCAAAAAAAAATTAGTTTAAATATTGGTACATTTTGGTAGGTTTTGGTATTTTTTAGGGAAAATTTTGGTAGGAAAAATATTTTCTTTGTGGCAACTCTGATGATGACAATAAACAATAACTGATCTACTAAATATGATACCATAAATTTAAAAAAATAGTTACAGTCTCTGTAACAAGATGATTATTTAAAGATTAGCTGAGAGGGTAATGTTTGATCAATTAATACTATATTATTGTTACTTTAATAATAATTATGTTATTGATTACATTGTTTTATTTGCAAATTTTAACAAGATGGTCACCACACTGGTAAAATTAATCCGTGTACGCTGAATTAAATAGTAGCAGACGGTTTTCGATGTTAGTGCTCATATTCTCTATATTTGGATCTAAACTTTATTGTGGAAGTAACAAAAATAATAGAAAATTAGGAATAAAAGATACACTAATTGTGTAAATTATGCAATAAGTCTGTTAAATATATAATATACTCCAATCATAAATTAAATCAATAATAGCTCAATTTTTAATATATTTATATTTTGGTTTGAAAATTTGCTCATTGGTAACACTAGGTAGTATACTTACTGAATTTTACTAATATTTTTTGTAAGTTTAAAGTTTAGTAATTTACTAACCCCTCTTTAAGCCTTTCAAAACGAAATATCTCAAAAACGAGCGTTAACTTTTAAAAATATTTAACACCATTAAATTCGGTGTCGTTAACTTACTTTTTCCCAATGGGTGTCCATTTTGTTAAAAATAATATATATATCTCATTTTCGTGCACAGTATAATTATACATATTATTGTTATAAAGTCAAATATGTGTTTATTTGTGACGTAATCATGCCTAAACCGCTAAAGCAATTTAAATAAATTTTTATACAGATTAATTTTAGGATGGAAGGAACTATAAAGTTCAATAAAATATACCAAAAATAATTGAATCAATGGAACTTAATTTGTCATGCTTTCATACCTTCTAAGAAATAAAAATTTAATCTTCAGTATTTGTATTAACATAAAATGATGTAAGTAATTTACCTAAAATGTTTACTGATACAAATGTTAAAACGATTTCCATATAAAATTTCTTTTTCAATATTGATTTCTTAGGTAATTTATCTATCCAAATCTCCATATCTACAAAGTACTAATAAAAAGTTATTTTCATTAATCTTTTAAATGGATATATTATTTTAATGGGGATTTTTGGGGATAATATAAGCAGTTATTTGGGGGTTTTTGAGGATGAGATGAACAAATTTATGTTTGATCATTATAAGATGAATTTGGCAAATGTTGATAATCTTTTTTAAAATATATTTAATAAAACCGAATAAAAATAATTTAATAAAAAGGGATCATAACATGATAAAACTTTTTAAATACAGTACTAAAAAATCGGATCATAATATGGTTAAGTTAGATCATTTTACAGTTATAATTATCATATTTATTATTATTATTATTATTATTATTATTATTATTCTTATTATTATTCTTATTATTATTATTATTTTTATTATTATTATTATTATTATTATTATTATTATTATTGTTATTATTATTATTATTAATTTTACTACTATTATTATTATTATTATTATTATTATTTATGACCACAAAATTTTTTATGGAAATTATATAATCTAATTATAATATGTCGCTCTTAAATTATGCTCTCTGCAACCATATTTTGTTTCTGCGTTTGGTTTAAATCCTGAAATAAAACTATATTTTTATTATTTTATTTTGTTTTATTTATTGATGGTTTTATTCGATTTCCATATTTGCTTCATTAGCACACCTTCCCCAACTTAACAAAGATATTCATTTACAAATTCAATTGCTTTCATCATTGCTTTGATTTACATCATGATATGTATTTGTATTTTTTTTTTTTTTTCTTTTTTTTTGTGGATAAATGACAAATATGAATTTGTGATGTTTTATTTTAATTTTCCTTTCTGGTTGTCACAGCAACAAAATGCCACAGAAAAATAAAAACTATTTATCTAAAATGAAAAGTCTGTATCATTATTTAATTTAATCGAGCGTATAAAACAGTTTATTCTACGCATTATTATTTTGTTGAATATTCACACAAGTGATAACAAATGAAAACCTTATTCATTTTGCAACATTGATACTGTACAGAATGTGATTGTTTTATGTTTCTTTTTTTTTCTTTTTTTTTTTTTTTTTGTTTAATACTTGCAAACATAAAATATCATTGTTATTATAAAAATAAATGTTAAATCTTGTTTCGTATCGTAATAAGTAAAGAAAATAATAAACATCATAAAAAATATAAAAAAGTGTCTACATTAAACGTACAAGTTCATGTTATAATTAATCACAATGATTTATAATCTTGGCTGTTATTTTTGAACAATTCTAATGAAGGTCAAATAATAAAATAGATGGAAAAACTGACCCACATTTAAATAAACAAAGATAAATGACGTCATATTTTATTAGTTGCTATATATTTATGTAATAAAATTATTTATAGAAGTTGAATATGTCAAATTAAAGTGGCGGTGTATTTCACTTCATAGAAATATGTGATATTAAATCTAGATAATGAGTCTAACTAATCGAAAATAGTAAATAACACGTGAGTATTTTATATTCGGCTTGATTGAATATGTTATATCCACCAACATTTTGTGCCAACATAATTTAAAATATCATCTTATATGGTAGGTGGGCGAATTACGCCCATTGATCCTGGAACTATGTTTACAAAATTTAGTTGTCGCACATACTTTTGTTTAAGAGATATTTGCAGAAAAGTTTGAACAGAAGTTACGACAGACGCCCTGCTGTTCTAATATCTGGCTCATAACTTTTTTTATGAGCCAGATATTATTTGCCCATTTTCAATACTAACCAAACGTTCAACTTAATTTCGTCCCACAGATTTCCAGATAGGCAGACGAACGGACATAGATAGATCGACTCAGAATCTTAACAGGTTTTTTCGACATTTTTGATTGTGAGTATAATAAACGAGTTACTAACGCATATAAATCAAGTATATCGCTGATTTGATAAGAATCAATCACACATAAATGGTAATAAATCATAATATTATTTGCTGGAATGTTTAGCCTTTAAACGATATGATTTAAACATATTTCTACATGTTGCTTAATTTGAAATTATTTATTGGATAAACTGAAATTTTTTACATAATTTTTTCACACGTTCAGGCAGTGATGCTAGATATAATTTAGGAAAAATACTTTTCTTTTGTAAAATAATTACCTTGTTTCCCCATTAAAAATTCACTTCAATTTTTTATTTTTGTTTATGCACGATTTCGTAAATAGTCTGAAATGTTTATTGGCTAAAAATCTCAAAAAATATGGGTAATAAAATATATTACCCACATTCTGCTGAAAAAATTAAAGTAATATAAGCACTGGTTTGAAAAATATAGTCACTTCAGCTTTAACACGCATGATTATATATAGTCCTTATCAAAGATTTTAGTTAAATTTTTTTAACTAAATTTTCGCAAAATTTAAACATCTATCTAATTAGGTCATAAATTTTGCATCGAAAATAGTTTTTTTTATTTTTAAATTCGAACTATAATGGGAAATATGAAACGAAGTTTTTAGAGGTTATGAATTTATTTTTTGTTCCATAATATTATGAGTTCTTAAAATATTTCGACGCCCACTAGATTTGGTATTAACCAAGTGAAAAACTTTCATTTCTACTTAATATTAATGTAAATCATACTTTACGATAGTTGCCAACAAGCGAAATGTCTTTGCAGAGAATTTCCCTGTATCCAGTATAAATGATGTTTTCGTTTTCGTAATAAGCGTAGTGTGTATTTCTGTGAAATATAAGTATATATTATATTATGTTATTTATGCACTTTATTGCTATTCCGAGAAATAGGAATTATATGGGAGCTATGGTCAATTATGCACCGATCTTCATAAAATTTGGTACTGTGATTTCCACTTATATAAAACTCAAATATGTCGAGCTTTTGCAAATTATGAACCGAACTTCATAAAATTTGGCAAACAGACGTTTATTCATGCCGAATTTCATTAAAATATTGCAATAACACAGGTCAACACTTAAAAATCATCACGCAAAATATACATGCAGGTATTGTAGATAATCATTCCAATCACCAGGAACATTTCGGTTTTCCCCCATCACGTCACATTTTTAACCCAATGACGGTAAAAGACAATATACTTCGCTGAGGACTTTTTAGGTTATATATTGTTTTGTATGTAATAGAAAAAGCAAATTAATCATTCATGTGTTAATGACAAGAAATGGTGCTATAAAATTGTGGTATAAGTAAAATCACCAACTTGTCACACATAGATCCTACAAGTCTTTAAAGTTGTAAAAACCAGAAATCAAATAATCCTCAAAAAGCCATGAAAAATTAGGTATAAGAAGCGGATCTAGAGGGGAAGTTTGTATTTGATATAACTGACACATGACCATAGATCTCAAAAATTATATCTTTTTAATCGCAATGACATAAAACGCTTAAACACAAAAAGTTTTTAAAAAAAAATCAAATCTAAATATTGAAGTCAATAAAAAATTAGAAATTCTTAGACTAAATATAAAGAAAAAAGTTAAATGAAACGTTTCCCTTACGTCAAACTTTTAACCCATAGATGACGAAAGGAAATTTGTATGTTATATAATTTTCTGGGTAATAGGTAGAGCAAATTAGGGATCTGTGTTTTATAGAGACGGAATACTGCAACAAAATTATAAAAAATGCCATTTCTCCAAATTGCATAGCCTATAGAAGTCTTTAAAGCTGTCAATATCCCAGAAACTAAGGGAGCAATAAACGACGAACAAGGGGAGCTTTTTCACCAAAGCGCTGCTACTGATAGACTATATCAAGGCATATTCTGACAGACTATTGCTACTTTTTAGTACGAAGAAAAATGAAAAATGAAAAATAGTATTTTCTTTAATCCTACCTTAAGAAGAAAATTCATACATTTTTGAATGAAGTTTAAAATAAAAAAAAACTTACATCTGTTAAAAGAGTGACGTGATGACGTGGCACTATATTTAATCTAAGGAGGAAGAATAATGCAGAATTATTTATGAAAGTAATGTATGTAATTTCTTTCTATTTTTTTTTTGGTAACTTTTTTATTTAAATTTGGATTTTTTTCAAACTTTTGTTGTGTGACGACCAAAAATTACTAACATTTGTTTTTGGGTCATATGGTAAAATAATTTATATTTTATTGCTAATTTTATATATAATCACTTTAATATAAGAACGCCATCTATTAATCAATAATAATTAATTTAGTTACTTTAAAATACACACTGTTTCATAATGATATGATTAGCAACTATATATAAACAGCTGTAAGTTTTGATTATGTTTGTTAGTATGTATGTGTATCTTTACATGAGTGATCGACACTATAAATGGAGTGTAACAGAAGACAATTATTATATACGTATTTTCTGTTAGTGCAATTTTAAAAGTTATACCATTTTTGAGATCAAAGGTCATATATTAATTATATCAATTCAAAATCCCCCCTACACCCATTCCTAATTTTTTCATGGTTTTATTAGGGATAATTGAGAAATTCTTGACTTTTATAATTTTAAAGACTTCTAGGGACTATGTGCCGAAAGTTAGATACTTGAGTTATACTACATTTTTGTAGCACTTTTTCATATATATCAAACATTATTTACCCATTTGGCTCTACGTATTACCTAGACAATTATATTATATATAACCTAAAAACTCCACAGAGATGCATATTTTCTTTAGTCATTAATGGGTTAAAATTGCGATTTTCATTTAACTTTTTACACCATATCAAGCCTAAGGAATAATAATTTTGCAGAATTATTCGAGATATAATTTTTTTTTCAATTTTGTTGTTGTGTAATTAAGTTATTTATGGTCGTTAAATCCCTATATAATCAATTTCAATATGTTTCATCCTGGTATTATAAATGAACCATGCACCAAATTTCATTAAATTATCATCAAAATTTGCGACCTGCACTTTATGCACAAGCTTTACATGGACAGCCTGCCAGAAGGACGGACAATTAATATACTTTAAGGTCTGTGTTGGATAATTCTTTCTGTACACTATAAGCATCAGTACAAATACATAATACCCCAAAAAAGTATGATGCTCTAGGGTATAAAAATACGGAATAAAATTTTGAAATTTGGTGAATATTTTAAAAATTATATACAATATTAAGAAATTATGTTTACATGATATTTTAAACAATTTCAATAAGAGCCATAGTTGTCTGTAGCGAAAAACATATATTTTACTAATCTCTACGCTAATTATGTGTAAGTGTATGATGATGCTATCCTATGCCTGGTTTTCTGAAATCAATGTATTATACCTAAAACTGTAGAAAATTACGTCGGATTTTAAATTTTGTTATCTAGATTTAATTTTATTTATGGGCGCAAATTTTTCTGTCAAGAAAAAAAATGCGAAATTTGAAAACTCGTCAATTTTTAGTTTCATTTTTATCACTGTATGACTTTTCACCAGATAGTAATATAGTAATTATTTATACAACATACGTATGTATTTCCTTAGTCCTAGCTCCACATTAGTTAATGGGTTAAGTCTAAAATACGTAAATTGAGAGTGCATGAAAAATGAACGACAAAATCCTCGAAAGTTTCAAATGGCTGTATTTCCTTGAGATTTTAGGGAACTAAACTAAATTTTTTTTATTTCTTAGGTATTTTTTAAGGTGTATTAAAATCCACTAACATTTTCCCTGGGTTTAAAACAAAGTTTCGAAAATTTCTGAAATTCCTCATATATATTCTTCATAAGTAGTGGAGAACTCAATAATATTTTACAAACTTATTTATGTAAAAACTAATTAAATTTTGAAAATATTGTATACATTATTTACTTATTTGTTTCTTAAATAATTGCAATCATATACTTAGTTTCCACATACCTTTTTTACAAATAAAGTTATTTCTAAGTACTGTATTCAAAGTTTATACGCAGATAGTGTATTGCAAATAAAAAACTATTTTTTTTTTCTTTTATAAATAATTTAATTAATTTAATTTTTTCCCACAATATTATTTAACATTTGTTACATTTTTGAAAACATAGAAAAAATTAATAAAATAAAAAAAATGCCACATTTTATACTTTTTTTCTGTAAATAGTTGTGTTAATCAGAAATTGACAAAAAATTATAAAGCAACGCATTACACTTTTATTTGCAAATAAGAACTATGTATAAACGTAATAATAGTCTCAAAATATATTATTATTTGAAAAAAACATTTTCTATTGAATTTCATTCTTTTGTATTTACTTTTTCTTTTATGAAAATCCTTTCAAATATTTTCATTTATTCACTTAACATTTTATTAATTGTTATTATTGTTATTTTTTAATATTGACTGAAATTATTCTTATGTCTTCTTTCAATTGAAGTACACTCCATACCTCGACCTTTATTTTTTTTATATACATACAAATTTGCTCACAACAATAGATACAACTTATAGGATGATTATTAAGTGGCTATGACTTTGGAAATTCTCGGAATATTTTTCTTTTAGTAAACAATTTGATTTCAACAATGTCACTCCAATAAAAAATATGTCAAGTAAATGCATTTAAATTGATATGCATATACGTTTACGATTTAAATACCAAAAATTGTTGCTCATAATCAAGGACCGGAGTTCATGCAAATGCATGTCTTTTGCCTTTATTCATAGAAAAATGAAAACTAAATATTTTTTGAATTAGAGAATTTGCTTTGAAATGGCATCGATTTGTTAATGCATATTTCTGCATATTTTATTGAAAATGCATATTTATGCATATTTTGCCATAAAAGCATATTTTTATGTAATATTTTGTGGAAAATAGCAATTAAAAATAATTTTTTGTGTAGAAAAAAAAAAAACTAATTCTGTGAACTTTTAATAAAGCAAAAAATCTATTTTTCAAAATTTTAAAATATTGAAATATACTATACAAGAGTTAATTTTTGGTAAGCTATATATCGAAAGCTAACAATCACAGAAGGACCTTGATTACTGTAAGCAATGCGCCATCAAATTTATCAACTTAAGATGTCGAAATTCTACAAAATAAGTAATTACGTTTTCTCGAATTTATTGCAATTTTCACATTGAAGGTGATATAAACATTATTTTCTATTAACAACATATTTATTTTTAATTAAAATGTCAAATACGTTCACATATGCATACAAAACATTTGTTTCCGAGGTCGTCTGTTTTTATAAAACAACCATGCCTTGATTAATTTTTTAAAGAAGCTACCAATGAGAATATTCTACCTTAATATTATGTTAGAAAAATTGATCTATAATGGAGACAACAGTCATCTAAATAAGTTTGTTGCTAATATAGTTGCAATTTTAGATTCTCATGAAGACAAAGTAAACGCTTTCCACAACATAATCAAAATCATTTAAAAATGCACTCATCAAATCTGTTAATGTTGAATAAGTTAAATTTTACATTTTAAAATAAAGAGCAAACTCTCTCTATCTATATATGGAAATAAAACTATTTATTAATACCCAAAAAAAAAAAGAACTTAAAGAGAGCAGAAAAAGTCATAATTATAATATTGTGTTGTCATTGGAAGGAAGTACTTCATGCTGAAAAAGAGCAGCAAAAGTTCCTTTTTAACCCATGGTTATCTGTGGTAGGATGTTCTTCTTTTATGATACAACTTCTTTGCTTTTGAAGTACGTTTTTTAAAAATATGTTTATAAAATTTTATAATAAAAATTCTGTTCTAACCTTATTTATAGATATTAAAAACACATCTAAATTTGTGAAATTTCAATTTTCTTAGAAATTATAAACATTTATTCTTGCTAAAATTTTTTTCGTTTGACTTTTTTGGATTTAATCATTAACAGCTTCGAAAAAAGCACAAAACATGCACTTTGCTCTACTTTTGTTTTTTACTTAATAAGAGTTAAAAAATAAGTGCATATTTTATTTATTTTCTTGAGACATATGTTAAAATTTTTAGTGCATATTTTAAGCGCCTAAAACGTACTTTTTAAGTGCATGTACTTCTTATCCCTGCTCATAAGAATAGACACAGTTAACCAATTTGTGATTTGTTTATATAAAATCGAATTCTGTTTTCGTTTTTCGATTCCTTTTACGTAATATGGTAAGAACAATTGTATTTTGGTTGAAAATATTATAAACACAGAAAAAATTAAAAATTCGTTTTAATTATCATACAATTAGAAAATGTTTAAATTTACACCTCCTACCAAAATGATTATACCAATTACCCAAAATTGTAAGAAATGCAAAAAATCGTTTTTTCCAATTAAACACTTTTAAAATTTTAATTAAAAAATTATTTTAAAAAGTATAAAATTTAACAAATGTGTTAATTGTGTGAAACAAAAAATTTAATAAAACAAAATCAATACTTTAATTAAATTAGTTATATTAACTTAATTTTTTTTATTATCACTTTGCTATATCTTTTTCTTTATTTTTCTTTTTATACACAGAATATGTTATTATTTATTTTTTGCTATTTTTGTAAAATCCTTGGGTTGTTGCTCTAAATCTTTGGGAAGGAAAGCGGTTGGCCGTACCAATAATGGCGTCCAAGTTACTCTCGCATGATATAGTTCTTTGCGTACGCTAAGGACGCAATAAATAAAAACATTTTATTATATTGAAAAAAGGAACCTCTTCATTTCTTTGAAGGCTATTTCAGCTAAAATTTTTAATGAAGTGAGTCCGCCAAGAGTTAGTCTTCGTCCTGTGCAAGACAGATTCCCGAAAGAGTTACCAATAAAGTTCCATTAATGCTTATAAAAAATTGTAAAAGAAAATTTATTTTAGTCTGAATGTGAAGGTGAAAAAAACAAATGAAGAAACATATTATTTAATGACGAAATGAAAATTAATTTATTTGGAAACGACTACAAAACAACCACATTAAATTCACAAATATTGAATAGTCAGGTGGGAGGAAACATAAAGGTTTGGGTATGCTTTTAATGGCATAGTGTTGGTCTTATTTTTCACATTAATAATACAATGAACGCAGATGTGTACAAGGACATATTGAAAATTGTTATGCTTCTATATGACGTAGAAAATATGCCATTACAGTTGGACACGCGAACAATATAATGGCCCCAAAAATAATTCGAGGTTAGTGAAAAATAAGTTCCCCCAGAATAAAGACAGTGTTTTAAGCTGTCCAAGACAATCTCTGGATCTAAATTCAATAAATAACTTGTGAAATCAGTTAAAGAAAAGACTGCCGAAAGAAATATTTAAAAATAGAGATGAATTATACGGGAAAACATAAAAAATATGGTATGAGATTGCATAAGGAACTTGTCACAAATGTAGAAAGTTTTCCAAGATATGGATGAATGTCCTTGTTTAAAAGTTTTTAATAAAATCTACATAGTTTTTACAATTTAATATTTCATCGCCCCACAACGATTTCAAAATGTAAGTTGGGAAACTTTTTTGATCATGCGATACTTTATATTCATTGAAATTATGCTGTAAGTGTGCCTCGCAAAAAAGGCAACTCTTAAAGCCATTCATGTTTTTTTCCCAAGTTTGGGCGCTGTTATCAGGCTCAGATTAGCGAGATGTATTTCAAACAATTCATAATTACGAAGGCAATAAATCACCATTCTTTATTTTGCAATACTCTGAACGGGGCAAATTTTATAATTGAAAAACTACAGAAAATTAAAATTTTGGTATCAGCACTTGACCACAATATAATTCAACACCGGTCAACGACATATTGATAGAATACAAGTTTGTCTATTTCGACAAGCATTTGTATTCTACATCACAGGTATTAGACATAAATGCTAAAATCAGCGATTACAAGATTCAAAAGAAAGAAAAAAACTTGTTATTTTTAAATATTTTTTTTTTTTTTGGATTTGGACATGGAACCACTTTAAATCTTGAATTTTTTTCGTTTTGCTCCAATATGTGTTGCTACCATCAAAAGCATCAAAAGTTAATTTAAAAAATCTTTTTTAATGTCGGTTTATTAAAGGTAAAGTAAAAAGAGAATTCCCCATATGACTCGTCTTAGTTTCCTTTTTACTTTCTTAAATGTTCAAAATAAGTATAGACTAATTTTATATATTATTAATGAAAGAAAGCGTGCTTTTTTTCTTCTTTATATAAAACGAACTTAGATGTACCTATTATATTGAATAGATGCGTATATTGTACTTTGTATAAAAAATATTTTATATCCTCATTATTTGTACTTCTTAAACAAGAAACTTATTTACGATTCTTTTGTTTATGTACACAATTTTATTTTGTTGCCTGAGATATTTTTTCATTATTTTCTTAATATACCTGAGCCTGTCCTTCTTGTTTTTAATATCTTTTTCTATTTTTCCTTCTCTCTTTTCACTAACATAAACCATAAATTTTTTTTTTTTTTTACTTTTTAAACTTTCTATATAATTTAAAGTTATTTTATTAATACACGCTTCATATTTGTTTACAACTTTAGTTTTTGATTAAGACTTTTTAATACATACATTGTTTCTATTGTTATGTGTTGCTTTAATTCTACTTTCATCAGGAATAATTTCATGGCTAATTTTGTATAAGGTCTTTAATTTACTAAGTACTAATATGAAAGCTACTTGTATAATATGAGTTTGTAGCAGTGTTGCCAGTTTAGTCTTTTTGTGGCTAAATCTAACTTTTTTATTTTGGTTTTAGCCTCAAAAGGGCTAAAATTTTAGTAATTCAACAAAGAAAAAAAAAATAATTTTTTACTTGCTTTTATTAATTTAGAAAATAGCCCATTTTTTATGGGCAATATTTTTTATTAATTCGCACAAAAAATCGGGATTACTTATATTTAACAAAAATTTTCTCATATAGCGTTTCATTCTGCAAATGAAACATAACTTAATTTATTTTATGGACTTACTTAATCAAATATTATAATTATTTTTTTTATAAACTTCATTAACCATAGAAATTATTTATGAATATAATTAAAAAATAAATAAATTGTAAAAGCGAAAAATCAACCAAATATTCGGAAATGATCAAAACGGAATTACAAAAAAATCACTTCAAAACAATAGGTAATTTTTCATATATCAACTTTTTTGTGGTCCTAGTTTTTGGTGAATGTAGCTTTTTTTGACCTTTTTTAAAGTCAAATTTAGTCATTTTTTCACCTCCTGGCAACACTGTTTGTAGACTATACGTGAGTGGGTATATGTGATTGTTTATCAAATAATGAAATAAGTTATAATGAATAAGTTATTCTGTTTCTTTTTTTTCATTTAACTATATTAGCACGTGTTACAGCAGCTGTTTTATTTTAATAATCAAAATTACTTAATTTTTGCAATATTTGTATCAACGTGCTAACTTACATGTGTTATATATACATAAAAAAATAAATCGCAGGAATTTTTTGAAATAAATTAAGTGGTTTTAAATTCCTAAAATGTTAAAAATAAAATAATGTATATAAGTGTCGTTGGTCAGTTTAACAAATCCTAATTTTAAGGATGATAGAAATGTATGAAATATTAAATATTTTAAAGATAAAATTAATTTTTTTTATAGAAATACCAAAAATGTTAAATCGTAAATAACTAATAATAATTATGCATTACATCTTCCCTACAAGCAAAACAATGCAAAAGTGATTCGTATTGCTTAGAAGAAAAATTTTATTACCGCAATAATCATATTTGTATTGCGGAAGTTTCCCCTATAGGGAGAGATTATGTACACGGGCGATACATCTAAGCAATAATAAATCAATACGCCTGGAAGAAAAATAGGCAATAATGCTAGATAGAAGAAAAATGAAGATATCGCCAGATAATTTTCTAGAAGATTTAATAAATATTTAGAAAAATTATTACTAAATAAATCTTGAAATAATCTAATAAAGAAAACTTTTACATTTTGTGAAGTATGCACACTATAAAGCACGAAAACGCCAACATAAAATATAAATTTTTTTAGTAAAAGACAAAAAAATTTCTTCAATATTTTTTTATTTTTGAAAAATTTTTCGACAACTGAAAAAATGTTGACTGAAAAATAAAAGTATTTAATTAATATCTACCAGATCATTTCAATAGGATATCATCAATTTATTGCGAAGGTGGTAATCACTTTACTGAAAAGGGCGATATTTTGTGGATAAAAGTAATAATAAAAAAAATAAAATATCTTCTAAATGTTTACAGGGTTAAAATGGAATTTTTCACACATAAGCGAAATCATATGCACAAGAAAGTAGAGGCATTTTATGATAGATCTTTGTACTTAGTTTTTAATCTCGTGTTCGATTACCCTTTTAGAAGAACTTTCATTTCAAAAATAAAAACTTTTTTATAAATTATTTAAAAATCTTTTAGTTCACCAACAATGTCGATATGCGTATCAAATGAATATTATTTAAAAATTACTGTTTAAAAATGTTTTGTGAGTGTTTATGTATATTTTGTTTTCAAAGTATATATTGCGATCAGTGTTGCCAGTTTAGCCATTTTAAACTTATCCTTTTTAAGGCTAAATCTAGACCATTTATTTTGCTTTTAGCATCAAAATTTTCACTTTAGCTTTTGGCATTTTCCTAGCCTTTTTTCGTTATTGAAATTGGCTTAAGAAAATTAAACTGTTAGTATTTCAATAACGAAGAAAATATTTTCTTATTTGCTAATAATAATTTTATTTTTATTGAATCGTCCATCTAAGCATTTTTATGTATTTATTAGTACAAAAAACCAATACTGTTTATATTATTATATATATTTCATTCTTCTCATCATTATGGAACTTAAATAATTTTGTGGACCTACTAAATCGTTTAATATAACAATTTTTTATATACTCCATTAACTATAAAACTATTTATGAATATAATTTAAAACATTTCACATAAAGGTGAAAAATCATTTAAAAATTTGGAAGTACTTAATCAAAAAGGAATTATATGACGACAAATTACTTGAAAAAATTTAGTAATTTTTCATATAAAATATAAGCCAAATTTGTACGAGAATTTTTTGAACGAATTTTCATTGGGTCATTTTTCTGACAGCCATTCTATGTTTGTATTTATAAATTTATTACAGTATCTTAAAAAAATGTCAAAAACTAATGTTAAGGTAAAAATATAAGTTTTAAAACTAAAAACAAAAAAATGTTAGCTTTTTTCTGGCTTTACTTCTTAAGATATTTAAGCTTTTTTGGCCTTTTTAAGTTTAAATTTAGACTCTTTTTCCTATCTCCTGGCAACACTGATTACCATTTTAAATAATATTTAATAAAAATTGGCATAATTGTCTTTTTTTAGACTTAAAGACGAAGCTTATAGAAGTATTTCTACAAAAAATTCTTTAATGATAACAATTGAATAATTGAATATACGCATATTTATATGAATTCGAGATAGATAGGACTTTTATTGACATTAGTCATACTATCAAAAACAGGCGTTCATTTTTGACTACAGTTTTGGTGTGAGGCCTCCTCGCGAAAATTACTATAAGAATAAATACCATAAAAATGTCAGTGTAAATGTAAAATGTATAATTCATGGAACAGTAACAACATAACTATAAATTGCTCGGTTGCTAAACTGAATATATTTCCCACATCAGATCCACTCCAGATTTTGAACTAAATTTGGCGTAAGCAAGTTTCAGTAAGTATATAAACTGTATAATGAAGTTTAGCAGGCACCAATTTCTACCCTTTATAATTAAACAAGTTTGCAATCGTAAATTGTCTTGTTGTCTCTGTTTGGAAGAACCAGAGCAGAGTTTGTGGTTTATAATTAGACCCCAGTAGATATTTTCTGTGCCGCTACACATTTCATAATCATTTGAGGTGTCTTATCCATTATATAATAATTCAGTACAATAAGCGAGTTATATAAAATTTGAATAAAAACTACTCAACGAATTTTTAATTCTCATACAAATTTTATTTCCAAACAATTTCATTCTTTTAATGCATCAGTGCCTAAATAAGGTTCAATAAGCAAATACAAAAATGGGAAATATTGATTTATATAGTTAAAAATAAAAAAAATTTCATAAAAAACCGGTTAATTGACAGAAAAAATCGGCTTCTCCAATTATTCGAAAATAAAAATTATTAAAAAACGGTAGGTTCTTTTGAAAGCAAAAAAGCGGTAAACCGGTTTCCGGTCCGGTAAAGCCTGGCATGAAAATGAAGACACAACAACAACAATATTGACGCCCATTACAAATAATTTTTTAAACGTTTGTTTGCACTTACTGAACAGCATTTGATAAACTTTATTATCAGAACTCCAGAACTTCTAATCGACCAAGTGTGTTAACACCTTTCAGGCACCAATTTTAATCTTATGAGCAACACCTACTAAATTACCGAAAGACTTAACAACAAGTATGAATTACATCAATTTATACATATGCATACATAACTACGCTTGATGTTTTTACTTCCAATAATAAAATTTTACTATGATTAAGTTTATTCATGTATATGGAAAGATCGTCATCTGAAAAATTTTAGAAAATATATCATAAATTTGTTGCTCCAAAAATTATATATCTTTTCTTCTATTTTGTTTTAATTATTGAAACAAAAGTTTTTTTTCTTTTTATAAACCTTTAAAACTAATTACAGAAACGATTAAGTAAATTAATCTATGAATTAAATTTTGATATAAATCAGTTTTAATTGAAAAATTTTAGGCAATAATTTTATCTGTGATGCTATATCTAAGTCTTTCCACGCAGAATAAAAAGACAATAATTTTTTATATATAATTTTTTAGCATGATATTAAATGTTATGCCAATGTAATATTTTATCTATAAACATTATTTAAAGTCTCCCTTAAAAATTCGGAAAGTGAAAGTTAGTATAATTTGTCATTATTTTGTAGAGTTGAATATCCAGTTTTTATAAATCAATTAAATTTGGATGATATTAAAATTATTCAGTTATAGATAACTATGGTGGGTTTTTTTAGATTATTGAAAAATTTTGAAAGTTGATATGTTAATACTCTTACAGTTGTAATTAGTTTAGCTTAACCATATGATATCTAATTGAAATCAGAGGCATCAAAAGCATAATTTTGGTTTTTATATAAATACAATTTTATAATATGTAGAAAAATACTTAATCACTGAAAAATTATACATAGAAAAATTACACAACCGATCCAGAATTCATTTAGCGGCGCAGTCTTAAGGCCCTTCTGGTGGGTGCGACGTGCCTGTTTGGTTTGAAGCTCATAGACATTTCGCTCGCTGTTTTTGCTTTCAGAATTGCAAGCATGTTTTTTTCATTTGGTGGTCTGCCACATTCTGCCATTTGTTGTGCCGTATTACTCTTTATATTCTGTTTGTTTACTTTTTGTTTACTCGATTCCATATTTTATTCTCATAATTAAACTTGTGAAAGGTTGGACCATCCATGCGTTGACTGCGTACATGTACTATGCTACTTAGCATCTACAACCCGTGTACCTGCGTCAGAGAGTAGTTGTTAACCACTAAGTAGCCGTTCAGGTTCACGGCACAGCTAAAAACCACTTTAACCTTAAAAGTGATGACAGTTTTGGTCCGCGAGCAGTGACTAGATAAGGCCTAAGCTCATGTCATTATTTAGGTTTAACAGTGTGGTGAATTAAACCTAAATAGTGACAAAACTCCCCTATCAACCACCTCGGGAGATCTGTCAACTCCATACGAGAACTTTTAATACTAACGATACGTAAATTTTACGTAGCTTTTCTTTCTTTTTTTGTATGGCACATGTAAAAAATTTATTATTTTAATTTATTTAATATATGTGCACAAACACTTGATAAAAAAAAAATGTATACGTAAAATTTACGTGCATAAGTATTCTAAGTGATGATAATACGGAATTTTTTATATTTTTTTTTTTGCAAAGAAAATAGAGTTATCGAACTAATAATATTTATTATAAATACGCCATCGATCACAAATTTCTAATATTAGTTTATAGTTAAAAATAGGAATTGCAAAATATGTATATGCAATATAAAGAAAAATATGCATGTTACTAAAAATATGCAATAAAAGAACTATGCAATTTTTTGAACATTTTGAACATTGATTTTCAATTGCATGCAGTTTCATGCATTAGCCCTGGTAATAACAATGTATACAAGTCGAAAAGGAAAAATTATTGAATTGACAAAAAAAAAAAATAAATCAATTAAAAATTTAAATTTACACCACTCGCCAAAATGGTTATATAAATTACTAATAACAGAAAATTTAAAAACTGGTATTTTTCTAACTAAAAAATTTATTAAATCAATCAAGTAGAAGATTGCATGAATTAAAAATTTAAATGAGGAAAAAGACTATCTGTGTGGAATCTTTACTTCTTTACTCCCATCGGACGCATCCCCAGGTGGCGGATAGGGGGGATTGGGCGCGAGGCACTGGATGTATTCATGTACGGTGCTGGAGCCCTCTCATTAATGCATCCTTTGTATCACACCCGGTTCTGAAAATGGATAGGCTTGCTGGACTGGATGCGGTGCAACTGATGTATTCTAATTGGTGATTCTGCCAAATTGAATGCATTCTCTGGTACTGGGTACGGTCTTGGTGCCATACGTTTTCCGCGGACCAAATAAACAGGTATCATGCACTTTTAAGATCAAGGTGGTAGGTAGCAGTGCCGAGGATCTGAATGATTAGTTAGAGCGAAAAGAAACTAATCGAGAACAGCTCCCCTCTGATGCTGATGGCAAGGGTCAGTTGTATTACGCGTACTCCGTCACTGCGCGAGATGGTCTTTATTTTACGTGCCTACTCGTGGGACAAAAATTGAGTAAGATAGATTAACAAAAACAAATAGGTTAAGGGGAAAAAATAACGAAGGGGAAATGGACGGAAGGGGCTTGACTAGGGAGAATGAAGCAACGGACGCTGACATAAGGGTTAGTGATAGCGTTGAGTTATGGAAAAAGAAGGACGACGTTTTCAAAGGGACAAAAATTGAGTAAGATAGATTAACAAAAACAAATAGGTTAAGGGGAAAAAATAAGGAAGGGGAAATGGACGGAAGGGGCTTGACTAGGGAGAATGAAGCAACGGACGCTGACATAAGGGTTAGTGATAGCGTTGAGTTATGGAAAAAGAAGGACGACGTTTTCAAAGGGGGAGGAGAATGAGGATGAGGACGACGACATGGACTTGTTGAGACTACATAATGACATCCTCATGCAACACGGACAATTAATGACCCAACTGACGGAGGATGATAGCCTGCTGGACTCGGTGAAGGATCTTGTAGGATCCAGTGCGACGGAGGGGCTGGAGAACCTGACTCTTGAGTCCAATAAAGAACATGAGACAACTGTTGTCTCTGCTCTTGATCGGGACAAGGAGATAGGAACTGCAGTCACTGCGACATAACTGGTTATAAAGCAGGAGAGCTCGACGGGGGAATCAGGCATGTCCAGGCCTTTAGCCAAAACAATTGTTCGAAAGGAAGCGGTAGTACTTCCAATAGATGTGCAGGCTACAACCGACAGTCGAACGAGGTTTGAAAAGGCAAAGAACGTCGTTAGGACCTCCATAGCTGCACTAAATAAGTTGGCTAAGAAGGACCGATCGCTGTTAGACGGACGGGATAGGCATATTCGTAGAAAACACCGAAAGAGCATATACAGGTTCGAACGGACCTATGGCTCCATCGGTGTTATCCTGGGAATGTCTTATCCCGATAGTTTTAAAGTGGAGGTAGAGGAAGGTCCAGTAATTGCTTGCAAGAGTAAAGAGTCCGTGTCTACCAGTACTTTGAAACCACAAGTCGCCCATAACAAGCATGGAGTTGCTCACAAGCCATCCAGCGATCTTGTAAGTTCTCGCAAGGGAAACGACAGGTCAGCTAGGACTGGTAGTGGGACAACTCAAACTTGGAAGGGAGCGGAGAGGGTAAACCAAACTCTTGCGAGCCTCGCTAAGGACACTCTGATGAGGTCCATTAGGGGAGCTCTGCCTTAAGATGAGATACCCTCTACCTCCAAGAAAGCTGGTGATATACCACACGACTCTTCTAAGGGTCCTCCTAAGGGGACCATAAAAAGAGTGAGGTCAGGGGATGACCAGCAGATACCATCGGCATATAAGATTGGTAAGGCACCCAGCGGCCCGCTTAAAACCTCTCATAAGGGAGTAGTAAAGCGGGTAGTATCTGGTGATGATCAACCTTCTTCGTCCAAAAAGGTGAAGGATTCATCCAATTCAGACATTCTGCAAGCAGTGCTGATTCACATGGGAGAATCAGCACAGAAATGTGGCGGCTGATTTAAAATAGGCTTATGGACGAAATCTTCCAGGCAAGGAACAGGCCGGGTGAAATAGCCTTCATGGGTGCAGACTCGTCAAGGAGTGCCAAGACTGTTGGTTGCGGTAATAAAGGAACCTTTGAGTTCCTGAAAGCTGCGATTAGCAGATGTGGTAACCTTTGTCCAGATGCGCAACTGGAGGTTATACCAGCGTCGGAATTGCCGTTGCGACCAATATTCACGGTGTAGATTCCACCACCCATTAAGCCGGTGGAAGTCATACTGGAAATATTGGAAGGAAAGAATAGGGGGATCAATACAAATCAGTGGAAACTTGTCTCTTCATTGACTTGTAAAGAGAACCAGGGAAAAGATTTCCGATTCGCAGTAGATCGGGAATCCATTAAGAAATTGGACACATTGGGGGGGGGTTGTTACGTTCGGGTTTGGCTATGTCAAATTTCGATATTCGAAAAACAACAAAGCCAAAGATTTTGCAGATGGTGCAGATAAATCTGCACCATTATGAAGCGGCCTCGATCGAATTAATATCCTACCTCAGTAAGACCAAAGTGGACGTGGCCCTAATCCAAGAGCCTTGGTTAAATAACAACCAGGTCTGTGGTCTTATTGCTAAAGATACAAATTGTTCGAGCCGTCCACTAAGTATAAGGTAAGAACTTGTATCTTAGTTAAGAATGAGCTCAAGTTAATTCTTCTTAACTCTTTCAGTTATGGAGACCTAACGGTCATTCATGGAGAGGCGTTAGGAGGTAATAAACTGGCCTTAGCCTCGGTTTACATGCTCTATGAGGCGACGGAACCACCGGATGATAGAGTGTGGACCTTAGCCGAGTATGCAAGATGGAATGGAGTACGTCTATTGCTCGGTTGCGATGCTAATGCACACCACAGTCAATGGGGTAGCAGGGATACTAATAAGAGAGGTGAGTCAGTATTTGATTTCATTGTTGCAAATGATCTTTTAATCTGTAATAGGGCAGATACCCCTACGTTCAGGACGAAGGATAGGAATTCAGTAATAGATATCACATGGACTAACTCTAGGGACCCAGTCGAGGATTGGAGGGTGGCTATGGGGTGCACCTTTTCTGACCATGGTAGGATAAACTTTAGTCTGAAGTTTCTGGGCTCGGAGGGGAAACCTTTTAGGAATCCTAGAAGGACTGATTGGGATGCTTTCGGGCGTGATCTGGGGTCAAAATTTACTGGAACTCCGAGGGAGTTTATGTCTAGAGATAATCTTGACGAAGTGGTAGGGAAGGTAACGGGGTCTATTATCAGTAGTTATGAGCTCTACTGCCCGGTGAGCTATCCGGGTAAGAGGAAGTAGCCGGGCTAGTGGGCAGAAGAGTTGAGAGTTAGCAGGCTGTATAACAGGGCCCATAAAACTGGTAGGGACAAAGATTGGGGCACCTATAGAGCGTGTTTTAATAGGTACACAAAGGACATTAGAAGAGCTAAAAGGGCCTCGTGGATTAAGTTCAGCGAGACCATTGACTCTGTCAATGAACTATCCAGATTCAGAAAGATACTGTCGAAGGATCCTAATATTCCGGGGAGAATCTAGAGATCAGATGGTTCATGGACAGAGTCTAGTTCTGAGTCACTCGATGTGATTTTGGAAACCCATTTTCCGAGTTTTAAGGATCCATTGATGGAAGGAGAAAGTTGCATTGGAGGTGAATTCATTCGAGCCTTACAAGTCACCAGGCCCGGATGGTATTTTTCCGGCCATATTGCAGAACGCACCGTTGGTGGTTCCTCTACCACTAGTTGATATTTTCAAAGGGTGTATGCTACATAGACACATGCCGAGGTGGTGGAGAGAGGTAAGAGTCATATTCATACCTAAAGTGGTAGGACATGTCACTTGAAACTCAAGAATTACAGACCTATCAGCCTATCGCCTTTTCTTTTGAAGATATTAGAGAGACTGATAGACCTACATCTAAGATCATCTATTGGCACCAACAGCATGAGGAGTGCTCAGCATGCTTACCTGAAGGGTAGATCTGTTGAGAGTGCGCTGAATGATGTGGTGGGCTATATAGAACAAGGACTTCGGTACAGAGAATTTATCATGGCCGCGTTCTTGGACATTGAAAGAGGGTTCAACAATATCAAGATTGACGCTATTAAGCAGGCGCTGGTGGATCTTAAAGTATATGACTTCTTGATCGAATGGATAATCCTCATGCTGAGCAACAGGATTGTCAACTCGAGCTTGGGTGGAGTAGAAACTGGTTACTAGGGGGACACCGCAAGGGAGAGTGCTCTCACCCCTGCTATGGCTATTGGCTATCGACGTGATTCTGCGTCAATTTGACAGCAGGGAACGGAAGATCGTGGCATATGCTGATGATGTGGTAATGCTGGTAAAGGGAAAATTTCTTCCCACAATCAGTGAGGTCATGCAGTCCGCGATGGATGAGCTGTCCTCTTGGGCCGCAGATAGCGGGCTGGGAGTGAATCCAAAAAAGACAGAGTTGGTTATGTTTACTAGAAGGTACAAGGTAGAGAATTTTATATTATCAGTACTATGTGGATCTGAACTAAGACTTTCCGACTCAGCTAAATATCTAGGGGTATTCCTCGATAGTAAGCTGAACTGGAAGAGGAATGTTCAGGAGAGACTCAAACATGGCTTTAATGCCTACTATACTTGTAGAAACTCCATAGATAAGAATTGGGGACTTAAACCAAAAGTTGTAAATTAGATTTACACCTCAGTGGTGAGACCAATTCTTGCTTATGGTTGTTCTATTTGGTGGCAGGCGCTGGAACGTAAAAGTAATAGGAACCTATTGTCGAAGGCACAGAGGTGTGCTTCAATTGGCATTACAGGTACAATGAGAAGTACCTGGATGTCATACTTCATCCCTTACCCATTGAGGAGTTTGTAAAGAGTATGGCAGCAAGGAGTCTGCTGAGACTTAAGGAACTAGGACTACTAGGTTCATCAAGAGCAGATCACTACAGGGTCATATACGAGATCAGATATGGTGACGTTAATCTGAACCCCATGGGGGCATCAGATTACATGGCCGCTGAATCGGACTGATAACGAGATTTGGTCCGTCACTGAGAGACTGTATGAGGGTTGTGCAGTGTTCACGGACGGATCGAAGATGGACATAAGTACTGGTGCGGGAGTCTATATTATGTGCACAGATTTGAAAGGCTCTTTTAGACTCCCTAATGAGTGCAGCGTTTTTCAGACTGAGATTCTCGGTATCTTGAAGGCCGCAGAATTAATCAGGCAGAACGTTGTGAGGGATACCGAGGTTACTCTCTATGTGGACAGTCAGGCGGCTCTGAAGGCCTTGGGGACAAATATAGTGAAATCCAGGCTAGTTGCTGCCTGTAGGAGAGAAACTGCAATATATCAGGCATTGAATTGGCTGATGAACTGGCAACGCAAGGCCCAACAAAGGATGTCTCGGAGGGGGAAACCATTCTTTGGGAAGATCAATGATTAGATCTTGGTCAGAACCAATTCGACTTGGGAGAGTAGAGAGGACTGTAAGGTGTCGAGGGCGAAGTGGCCAACACTCGACACGGCAGGCACAGGCACTCTTCTGGGCTTGAGTAAGAGGAGCTTAAGAATCATGATAGGGGCCATAACGGGTCACTGTCTGATAGGAGGATGAGTTCTAAATGGGACGCTAGCAATTCCGATTTTTGTAAAATGTGTGGAGACCTCGACGAGACCGAATCCATTAAGCAAATTATGTGCCATTGTCCACGATTGCAGCATCGTAGGATGAAGTGTCTGGGCAGTCAATTCCTCGATGGGCTGAGTGACGTTCGGGACGTGGAGCTTGTAGACGTCATAGGCTTCGTCATGGGTATCGACTGCCTAAGCGAAAGTCAGGGGTTATTGGCAACATTGTCCTCTTATATGATACTGTTTTATTCCCTTTCTCTTCGTATTTTTTATTTTTCTATTTCTTGTATTCTATATCCCAGAGTTTTGAATGAAGGGACTCACAATGGATCGGTCTCTGTGTGGAGATGTGGTACACGTCAACCTTCTCTATCTATCTAAAAATACTTACTTGAATTGCTTGAATATATTAATTAAATCTTGATGTGATATGAAACAAATATGTTAATTGAAATAGTGGCAAAAAAAATTTACAAATTCGAAATATTTAATATTTGTTCAAAAATTAAAGTTCACTTTCAAAGTTTTCCAAAATTAGACTACAACGAATTCCTAAAATTTAGTACCTTAGAAGTTTTTTTTTTTTAATTTCAAAAAATTTACTTTACTTACTTTTTAAATAAAATAGCAATTCTTGACCTCTATATACAAATTTTTGATTTCAAGATATTCTCGACTAAACAAATTAAGGTATTTTGAAATTATTTAATTAATATTATTATTATTATCAGGAATTTGATACCTTTTTTAAATTTTCGAATTTTTATTCAAAAAATATCGGGCAAAATAATACAAAAAAATTCAGACAAAGATGGAAGAATTTAATTACGCAATCCAACAAAATGGTGGAAAAATGAGGTAAGTTAGGACATAATTACGTTAAACCTAATTGACACATCTACTCTAAAGAATTCCTTCTGAAGCATATATATTTAGTTGCATTCCATCTCGTCTGAAATTTAACCCATTTACGACAAAAAAATCTATATATATATATATATATATATATATATATATATATATATATATTGACGTCAAAGGGTTAAATTTGAGACGAGTTGGAATGCAACAAAATTTTTGCCGGTGATTGGAATAAGTTTCCTACGAAACCCGCAACTAATTTTTTACAATATTTTTTCATATTTTTTTTCTATTGGTTAACATATGGAGATGATCAATTTTGACCCAATATAGCGCTGTTTGTACTCCAAGTACACGTTTCACATGTTTCAGAAAACAATATTTATAAAGCATAACTTCTGTACCGTCTTTTGCCACAGCGAAACGGCAAAAATTGAAGGAGTTATTATAGACTTATGAAATTTAGTGTACTGTTATATAACAGTGCAAGGATTCCATATATTCTTCCATATCTTCTGAATTTAAAAATTGCCATATTTTCTATAAATCAAGGACACTTATATCTAACATATATCCATCTTCTTAAAACTGTTATAAATCTGTCCAAATTAATTTTATACTAAAATTATTTTATTTATTAGTGGCTTTTATTAGTGTAAATATCGGTACCAAATTTCGTTTAAATTAAATTAAATTAACTTAGTAAATCAAAAGTTATAAAAATATATTTATTAAGTAGAGTTAGTTACTAGGGCGTATACTTTCTAGAATTGATTAATATTACTCATACGATCACATGGCCAAATTGAATATTAAGCACATAAAAATACTAAATTTCTTGTAAAACATTACAGAGGATTTTCGTTTTCATTAATAAATAAACAAACTACTTGTATTAAAATAAAGAAAATAAAAAGGAAATTAACACTTTTTCGTATTTTTATTATCTCAATGTTTGCCTATTTTAAACAATTAATACAAAATGAAATTTATCCTTCTAAGAAAAAAAAAAAACACTTTTATTCTGGCAAATTTTATTTTTTTATTTTAATGAGCCAATACTATATTTAAAAAATGTAACAAAAGTTGACTTTTTTCTCTTTTCTAAGCCGGTAAAGCCTCTGTAAAATAGAACGTTTGCAAATTATATATATATATATATATATATATATATATATATATATATATATATATATATATATATATATGTATATATATACTACCTGCCACTTGAATAAGGAATCACATTTTTTAAATTTAATTAAATATATCTCCTAAACTAAAGTTCTGAAAAAAATAATTTTTTGCGCTACTAAATTTCAAAGTGTTGGCTTTAATTTCCTCAAGAAATAAAAAATATACATATTTTGTAATACTAAAATTATGCATTTATTTAAAGACATGTATTTCTGTGGTACTATTTCATTTATTTAATCCCAATAATGAAGACAAATAAAAAAAATAAAAAAAAACTTATTTTCCTCTTTTTTGCTTTTTTGAAAAGTTTGTTTCATTTGGAAAATTTGCGTAGAATTTCTTGATTTTCTACCAAAAATTATCTTTGCAAAGAAGCGCTGTTCAAAATAATGAAAACAAATTAAAAAAGAAATTTAACACATTTTTCTCTTCTTTTACCTCAAAATTCGCCTCTGTTGGAAAATTTGCAGAGAATAATTTGATTTTTTACCAAAAATCGCCTTTGCTAAAAATCGTTTTTCTTAAGTATAACAATAAATTTGCATATGTTCTCTTTTCAATATCATTTACTGAATTACAATAATTAAAACTAGCTTAAAAATTCAAACACATTTTCCTTTTTTTATTAACTCAAGATATTCTTCTTTTGGAAAATTTTTCATAGATTAACTTGACAAACAAAAAATCGTTTTAGTAAAAGATCGCTTTTTTCTTGAGATTAACAAAAAATTGGCAGCTATCCTTTTCTGGCATTTATTATATTCCTGTAAGGAAAACAAACTTAAAAATTAAAAAAATAATACTCCTTTTTACCTCAAAGTTTTCCTCTTTGGGAATGTTAACATAAAAAACTTTCTTTCCAAACAAACATAGATCTTTGTAAGCAAGCGCTTTAAAATTTTAATTGATTTTGCTCCTATATTATATTAAATATACGAAATTAATTGTTTTTTTTTCTATAGTTTCAATTTTAATTAAGTAACTACTTTTTGTTTGAAATTTTACCTAAATTCAATTAAAATATTTATTCAAATCAAATAACTAAATCTGCACCATCGTAAATTTATTTGCCCCACAAAAGCAAAATATATGATCGTATTGTTAATTTATCTTTATTTGATATTATATATCAAATCATATAAATAAAACACACTTTACAATTATAATTATAAGTAGTAAAACTTTTTAATTATTATTATTATTATAATTATTATTATTATTATTATTATTATTATTATTACTATTATTATTATTATTATTATTATTATTATTATTATTATTTTGCAGTAACTGTTGTTGTGTTTATTTTTAACTTTTTCAGCTTATTAAAGTTGTTCAGGTGTATCTTTAGTTTATCTACATCGTCGGGTTTAAGTATTTGCCATCAGGATTTTGTTTTACTTTTGAGTTTTTAATTAAGGTGGTTTAGTTAATTTGAAAATTAAATTTTAATAGAATTTATTAGGACTAGGCTGTAGAATATATTTAATTTTACTTAGTTTCTTTTATTTTAGTTTATATTTTTAATTTCTTTATTTCTTTATTTTTAATTTCTTTAAGCTCTCAAAGCATCTTGATGTATTATAATGCATATATTCATAATATATTTTATTTTCACATATAATACCACATTCACATACTACGTCTTAAGATTTCCTTGCCATTTCCCTTTATAATGGTCTTTGTGGCACAACTTTTATATTGCACAAAAGCACAGACTACGTGTTTGCCATTAGCATGCTTTTTTAAGATGATATCTCTCAATGTCCTTCACAGATCAAAATATTCGCGAAAATCATGTTTAGCGTGTACGATTTTTCAGATGAAGTTCTTTTTCTCTTTATATTGTTGTACCCTAAAAAGGTTACACCTTTTGGTTGCTTTTTATTTAGACCGATTACTTTGCAACGTATAAAATTAAAAATCTTTAATGGAAGTTAACAGATTATTTGTTACCATATCAAAATATCAACAACACACCCAGCAGGAATATATTTTTTACACAAAGACATTACATCTTTGTATCTGAAATAACATTGAACAACTAAATAATTTTATCACCAATCCACCGCTAATAGATAATTCTGTGTTAGATTCACATGAAGGGAATTAAAACATGCATTGCATTATTATTATTATTATTATTATTATTATTATTATTATTTTATTTTTTTATTTCGATTTTTAAGTGAGATTTTTTTTTTTTTTTTTTTTTTTGAAAAACAATAATTATATTAATTAAAAATTGTATTAGAAACTAATATAATAATTTTATAGAAAAATAAATTTATAAAAAAAATATCGAATATTTTTTTCTGTGTAGTAAAATACAAAAATTAATGGGATTTAAAAATTTTAAAAAATTAATACCTTTTCTGCTATTTTCAACATTATATACCCATTTCTCACCAAAATTATTTTTTACAAAGATATGATGATTTTAGAGCCCTCTCCTGGTGATATTTATAATACCTCAAAATTTTGTTTGACCTTTTTTTAATGCAAATGTTATTATCTTTCAACAAACTATTTATCTTTGCCTATGAAACAAATCTCTGTGCGACCCCATTTTTGCGTATAAGTAATATTTAATTTATACAATTTTTCATACGCAAAATAATTTTTTAATTTGTTTTCTTTTTATTTATTTATTTATTTATTTATTTATTTCTTCGTATTTTAAACAGTTTTATTTATACATCGCATTGTACAAGTAATCTGTAGCCATAAGGAAATGGTACATTACACAAAATATACCAAAATCATGTTTTCAATTCCTACATCCAATTCTTAGATGCGTCAATTTTTTTTTTTTTTTTTTGAAAAAATCTAACTAATAGTAATTTTAAGAGTTTTGGTTGATTGATTTTAGCAATTAAAATTTTATATAGTTTTTTCTTTCTTACTGTCTTAAATAACACTTTTCTTATATTTCAACTTAATTCGTATATATAAATAAAATATTTCCTTGAAAACCCACATACTTCGTACTACAACATTTAATTTGAAATAAAATGAAAAAATAAATAAATAACTAATCATACTTATTGGTTTTTTGATTTTTTATTTATTTATTTATTTAATTTTTTTTGTCATTTTTTAAACAACCAATTTAGCTAAATCCACCAAATTATTTGGTTTATATCTATAGCATTTTGCGCAAATAAAAAAGCTAAGAGAAATTATTTAAGTTAAATTGTTTACTTAAAATCTCATCTAAAATTTATGACCAACCATACCCAAAAAAATATATTAAACAAAATCTTAAGAAAAATAAGTTCTTTACTCTGGTGCCTTAATTTATTACAAGTACATAAGTAATAAAATTGTACTATCGTCAATAACAAGTATAATAAGTGTAAAGTATGGTCTATATGAGCTTGTATGTGTTCAAAAATAAATTCTACAGTATGTATTAAAAATCTACGAAATAATATAAATTTTATTTACAACCAATGTTGCGAATAAGAAAGAAAAATCGAACAAATAAAAATGAAACAAATTGGACTGCTACATTCGGTTGTGTCGAATCTTATATACCTTTCACCCGTGTTGAGTTGGGTAATATAAAATTCAATACGTTATATTGGTTGTAATTACAAATATATTTACCTATATTATATTTATGTAAATATTAAAAATGTAAATAATTTGCATTTTCATATAAAATTAAAATAGAATCAAGATTTCACAAAACTTTATATTCATATATATATTATAGTGCAAGTTTGTTTGTTTGTTTGTCTGTCAATCATGTCTAAACAGCTGAACAGATTCTTAGAAATTCTACATGCAGATAGTACCAGTGCTGGAGGTGGTTACAGGCTTCACTACGTCTTGATTGGATATAACACCTACATTTTACGCATACTTTTGAAAAAATATAGTTTTTATGAACGAAGCTATTTACATGAAATTTGACTTACAGATAGTGCTGGCATTGTAGAATGTTATAAGTTATGTTGGATCCTGATTATATGCCACGACCATATTTTGTGCACTCTTTTTTAAAACTCTCAAACTAATGAACCTATTAGCTTATATATATATATATCTTTTACAGGAGAAATCACATATTTCATATAACACTTAATTTTATAATATCACATTGGTGATGTGAAAATAGGACTGGTAGGTCCAGCAGGAGATCTAGCGCCCATATAAAGAAAATATAAATTTTCTCATATAAAGGACTATTACATTGAAAGTATTGCAAAAATTTAAATGTAATTTTCATATCAAACTTTGAATAGAGCGAATAGGTCCAGGAAGAATAGTAGCTCTCATATAAAGTAAATATTAGTTATCGTATCAATTAGGGTAGCGAAACGCTACGGTAAAATCTAGTAAAGAAAAAATTTAATACCTTGGAATTTTAAAAAAGTTTGCATATAACTAAGGAAGATATAATTACTTCAGCGCAGAATAAATATTTTATAAATCTAAGACAATGTTAAATTAAAAGGAGTATGGTAGAATATTTATGAACCGCTTTGACTGACTTAAAAACCTACCTTCGAAAAAAAATATTTGTGATAGACCAGTGCAATAATTAGGCGCATAGTTTATATGGGAGTTCAAAAGTTACAATAATGCTTTTGGCCTATAACTCGATAAGTATTGGACATATTAAGTTCATTTCTCAACATAAAAAATATTAAGAAAATTTCAGATTTTTCTATGAAAGAACAGTCCCTATCTTACATAGATGCTTCAAAAAGTTGAAAAGAAACCAAACATGCCTTAGCTTATTGTTTTTGTTGTTTTCCAGTTCCCATGAAAACAGCAACTATAAGGGAAGCAGACATTAAATAAATAAAAAATTAAAAAACAGATTTGCCAATAACTCGGTTGTTTATAAACGGAATTAGTTGATGAAGAAAACCGAAATTCAAGAAAAATATTTGTGAATGATCTATATAAAAATTATACGGACTTAGGTTTTATATAGATCGCTTGCTTAGGACTTGGAAAAATTTAGAAAAAATATTTCTGATTCTGATCATTCCTTATAGAGACCAAGAAAATATAAACTTTTTGCTGTTCAATTAAAATTTGGAAACTACAAACGGAGTGACGACCTATATATATGGTGAAAAATAAGGCGAATTGAGTGAAGATTTCCTTTTGGGAGTTTTTAAGAAATTAAGTTGTTAAGTGGAATTAAGTTTCCCCTCAAGAAATAGCAATTATTTCAAAAAAGGAAAAAATAATATGAAGTATTCTACACCACACAGTGTGACAAAAATTACTAGCAAAACGTACCATATATTATGGAAAAAAAAACTTAGAATATTAAAAAGTGGCTATAACTCGAATTGGAGATTTTCAAAATTGCTACTTTTAAAAATACTTTAATTTTATTTAAAATTTTTGTAAAGAAATATGTTAACTTTAACTGCATATATCTGAGTGAATACTGCAGATACTGATTTTTGTTATTTTATGTAATTATAAACGTATCTAGATTATTTCAATGTAATTTGTTAGGTTAAAAACTTCAATTCAGAAACTATGCTTTTTTTTCATTTTAAAAAAATCATAATATATTATTCTTAAATAAAATTTTATGGATGTTTTTTTCTATACTAATCATCAGTTGGAATTCGTTGTAATTTTTTTAAATATAAATATATATATAAATATATATATATATATATATATATATATATATATATATATATATATATATATATATATATATATATATATATATATATATAAACATCCATAAAATTGTATGGATATATATAAGAATATTGGCTGTTAATTTTGCCGATCTATTAGCAATTTGTTAAGAATTATTTCAGATATGGTCTAAAAACTTTTTATGGTTAGAGCCTAAGTTCTAGTAGTTAACATTAGTCTGTAATTTTAATTATTTTCTAATGATATAAATAAATAAATAACTTGTTATAAAAATATTACACGAAGATTCGTGTTCTTAGATTCTGCTACGCTTACCTTTAAATTATTTTTTATAAAAAATTTTATAAAAATATGCCCGAAATTTATAAAAAAATATATTTTTTTTCAGTATGGTAGTGGCAGTTATTCTACTCGACCATTTTAGTGGTAAAGTTTACGCCCTATTCCATCAACTGAATATAAAATTTTAGTTCAAAATCTCCAAAAATGAATTTTTTTTCATCCTATAACTGTCAAATGTAATACTGTGCACCGATTACAAATGTACACTAATGCTTTGTAAGCAGCATTACCATTAAGATTTCTTTAAAATTATCAAAAAAGGGGATTTAGATAAAAGTCGTAAAAATTGGGATTTTTTTAAGGGATATTATATTTTAAGATAAACTACTAAATTCAATTTTATTGATAACAGATAAATTCTATTATTGCAAAAATAAAGATTAGTTCATAAAAATAGTTAACATTAAACATTGTGCGAGGTATTCATTCCGACTCCAGTACTCTAAATTACATTCTAATAAATTGAGGACTAAAAGTATGAATTCATGTCGACCTTAAGTCTACTGGGCAATTTATTTTTCATTAGTTATAATTAGGAGGAAGATGGTCCGCCGAATCACTGCAATGAGGCATATTAAAAATCTCAAAATAATTAATTTCTTCGTTGGAATTAATATATAATGGGTCGAGATATTTCAAATAACATATAATTTCGTCATTTTGCACATAGTCTTAAAAAGTCGACATTTAGTTCCATTTTAAAATTGGGTCAAAAAATTGCCCAGATGATTAAAATTGGTGGGTGATTGGTGACCAGAGTCGCCTATATGGTAAAGCTGTCTAAAAGTAAATAAAATTTTGTTTAACGTTTTTATGAACAACCAATCGTTTCAATAATTCGAGCAAAAGCTTATTATATTTTAATAATAGTAATTTCGTTTTCATTAATATTAAGCTACCTATATTAAATTTTACTCTAAAGTTTTTAATATCTGTAATAAATTTTAAAAACCATGAACCACATTTTCTTATTAAGTTGTAGCTATTCAAAATATAAAGCAGCTATACTTTATTATATTTAAATAATACAATTTTGTCGGTTTGAAACACAAGAAACCACACGCACACATATACATTCCAAAGGCATATCGTGTACAATTAGAAAAAGGTAAACAAACATATTTTTCTTTACGTAATTTTTCACCCCCTTTTAACTACATTAAATTTCATTTTCATTTCAAAAGAAACTGAAAATTGTTTCTTTGTGTACTCTACTCTTTTTATTTAAAATTAAATTTCCTTCACTTTTCACAAACATTTTAGACTGTCGTCTTGTTCTTTATGGCTTTCACCACATTATTTACCTATGTGTGCGGTTTTATGAAAATTCATTTCATAAAATGAATGATTATATTCGTATGTATATCAGGCTGCTAAAAATTACCGTCTTATGAATATCGACTGAAACATTTTTTGAAATTTCACAAAATCGAAGTTGTATCTCTGAATAAGAATTGTAGTATCTGAATAAGAAATTATTATTTTTATTACATTAAATAAGATTTTGAATTTTTGAAAAAGAAATTACTAAAAATAACGGTGATCATATTTTTCTTTAATAGTTTCTGCATTTTATAAAGGTGATAGCTATACTCATTGTAGTAAAATAAAATAATTAGAAAATATATAATAAAGCAGCCTATTTTACTTTAATTTCAAAAAAATCGGTGCAGTGCTTTATCCTTCTATAAGAAGAAAATCTTAATTATTGCATATCTAAAGAACTATTGCAGAGAAATTATTATATATTATTAGTTGTGTAAAAATTCTGAGGCAATACAAACATTCTCGGCACGGAATTAGCCAACTTTCCGAGGAAGCCCAAGAAGTAAGAAATGCAGACAAAATTCCAACGAAGATACTTTTAATAGACTTTTTGTAATTTCCAATCCAATCACATCTAGCATGGATAATAAATATTAAAAAAACATATAGTCCTACCTCAATCCGCAGTTGATTTGCTTATTCTTACCGAAGACTAAAAAAACGATAACAGTTATATTGAGGGTTCAGATGTAAAATTGGATAAAAATTGTTTAATATTTAATTTGTTATATAAAAATATTAAAATTAGTTTAGAAAATTTATTTTTAATTGTTTAATTTTTTCATGAAGTACCAATATTTCTTTAAAGGCTTTTTAGAGTTTTACTTGAATTGATGGAGTCCATTTGTATGATAACCTAATAAAACTGTGTATCGTTTTGAATGATTTTTGTATTCTCTATTACTAAATAAAAGTTATCGCATATATTAAGTTTCATTACTTAATCCTTAAAATTAAAAAAATACATCCATTATTAAAATTAATTGAAACTAGCGAATAGACGGATATTACCATGCACCAAAAAACAGTTATAGAATTCTAAAGGTGCATTGTTTTACTTACTAATAAATAAAAATATTCAAACGTACTCACCAATTTACTGATATGATTTTTTTCCCGAAGTAAGCGCAGTTTTTCACACATTTAATTCCAATGTATGGGTGGACGGACATTACCATTCTGCCACAAAAAAAAATCTTAGAATCTTTAAAATGCATTTTTTTACTAACTTAAAATAATTTTTTACTAACTTAATAATTAAAAAATTAAAATACTGATATCACCTTTCTTAAAATTAGTTTTAAAAAAGTCATAGTCGATATTGCCGAGCCAGGTTTTTTTGAAGCAGCCTATTGTACATAAATACACATGTATACATGAATATTTGTCTTTTAGTATCTATGTGATCTTGTTCTTTTTTCTTTTATTATTGTTCTTGTTGATTTTTAGTGTTGTTCTTTGCTTCACATAATACCGGATATTTATTTTCTTACTACATTTTGTCAGTAACCACATAAAAACCCCTTCTTTTTCATTTGACACACAGATATTTACAAAAGCAAGCAACATGTTCTCCATTTGTAAAACAAAATTTACTATGTACTTCAATTCTACTTGTACAAGAGAATTTGTTAGTAGTGTTGCCCACTTAACAGAAAAAAAAACGGATTCTATGCTGATTATTGGTTTTTCTAAGGTATTTTTTGGTCCTGTAATTTATTAAGAACTACAATCGTTGTTTACTGAAAAATATTTTAACTGATATTAAAAGGGGACAAATACACGAGGTTATTATAGAAATTTATATTGAAATAATTGTGGAGGATTTAATAAATACATCGAAAAATTATCACTAAATAAATCCTGAAATAATATAATAAAGAAAACTTTTACATCTTGTAAAGAATGTACATAAATCTTAACACCATAAAGCACGAAAACTAAAACGCTCACATAAAATAACCATTTTTTTTTTTTTTTTGTGCTAAAAGACAAACAAATTTTTTCAATATATTTTTCATTCTTGAAAAATTTTTCTACAACTAAAAAAATTGTGACTGAAAAATAAAAGTATGGTATGAATTTCTTTCAGATGATCTCAATGGGATATCATCAATTTATTGCGGAGGTGATAATCACCTTACTAAAAACAGGGCGATATCTTGAGGATAAAAGTAATAAAAAATTAAATTTTATATATTTTTTCATATTTAATGTCTAATTTTCTTTAAACTGATAAAAATACAATATCAAAAAAATATTGCTTTGATAATTATCATCCAAATAATAAAAAAAAAACGGATATTGCTTAAATTTCTTCTAGGAAGATATCTTCCAAATGTATGTAGATTATAATGCATTGATTTGTATGGAGGCAAAAAATATTGCAAATGTACTCCCCTAAAATTAAAGATTGTTATATTTTAAACTAAACCTCAAAATATTCCGGTTTAATTATTTCGTTCACGTTAACTGGACCATTTTTAAAATACCTCCAAAAATGTAGTTTCGGATCAGTAATTATTTTCAATTTTTTGTCAAAAAATTACAACACATGATAGAAAAATAACGTTTAATACATAATAGATAAAAAAAATTTAATTAGTTTTCATTCTCGCGAAATTCATATCTTAGTAAAATTTTCTATGATTTTATTTTACATACTATTTTTTAAAAGTTTGAATATTTTGGACATTTCAAATCGTAATTTATATTTTAGGGAATCGTTGGAAAGGTCTATACTATTGATATTTTGACCGATTTAACCCTTTAGTTATATAAGTAATCTTTTGGGATTTTCGGCCCATAATTGCTTAAGTTAATTTCTATGTCCAATAAGTTCTTGGTTAAGAAAATATATTTCACCAAAAGCATGTATTTATCATAAAAACTATATATTCGTCTAAAATAGTGACTGGAATTTAAAAATCTCTTTAATTCGATAATTATCGCGGTTTTAAAGGAACTTATTATATCTTTCATAAATTCATCTGTAATTAGGTATAGTAAATACTTTTATGTGACTTTTTTTGCAAAAATTGCTAAGTTAACTACGTGTAATTTTCAATAATAGATAGATCATGGCACACTAAAACACAACATATATTGAAAATGTCCAAAATATATAAGATTATATGTTTGAGTTAAAAAAATATGAAAAAAAAACGTTGGTAAAATCTTAATATTCCGCGGCTGTAAATCAGTTAATTTTAGAATTAGTAGGTGATATATTAGACTTTGGTATCATTTTTCAGCATAAGCTTACTTTTGTAAATCATTTAAATTATATTATTCCGCGATCTTACTCTCTGTTAAATTTTATAAAACGAAATTCCATTATTTTTATTATCACACTAAGAAAATGTTATTTTCTACTTTTGTGCGATCTGTATTAGGATATGCATCGTTTATTTGGAGTCCTAATTCTAACATTCACATTAATCGTTTGGAAGGAATCTAAATTAAGTTCGTAAAAAGTTTATTTTCATTTTTAAATTTTTCAATACTTCTTGTATCTTATGAAAATACATGTAACTATTTTCTTCATCATCTTTATAATTATTTCTTCATTGAATTATTTCAGGCAATATTGATTGTCCAATCCTTTTCAATTGTATTCAAATATCTGTTAAAGAAATTCCTTAGATAAGATCTCTTACGATATCATTTAATTCTTCTTGTTTAAATGGTTTGGGGTTTGTAGACAGCATTTTTTCAAAATCACCATCGCTACTCATTTTGTCAAGGATTTCTTCAAACAAGGGTTCATTTTTAGAGCATAGTTTTGGAACAGGTACTTCCTGGAAATGTGCTAGAAGTCTTCTGACTGATTCTATGACAGGACATATAATTTTTTCAGACTAATTTCACGTAATTTAATACGGCAAATGCAGCAGTCATCTAAGAGATTTTTTGTTCTTTCCACTGCATGGGAACTCCGAATTTCATACGACGTCTTTGACCATTCATACACTGCCTTAAATGTTCATAGCACATTTTACAAACCATTTGAGGAATCCACGGCTTATTTTTATCCTCAATTTCCAAATTAAAATAAGAAAAATAAGCATTTTTTGTAAAATCCGTTATAGGTTTTCTAAATTTTTAACGGTGTAGTCACCACAAATATAACAAAACATCATTGAGACAATTTATTAAAATGAATTTATTAAACAAAATTACCGATATGATTTCAAGCGGGGTCGAAAAAAGTACTTTGGACAGCTACTACTAAAAATTGACATTATATCCAAAGCTTAGGAAAACAAATTTTTTCACATTTTTAGTATTACCAGTGTCGGCATGTTACAGGACCACTAACGGTTTCTCTGCACCATTTAACTTTTTTCTAATTTGTTGACTTGTGTAATCTTTATAAATATCTAGATATTATTGATTGAAAAATGTATTAACAACCAATTAAATAAATTATTATAATTTTGTAATTCAATTTAAGGTGCTAGTCTGTAAGGCTTTGTATTCCATAGAATAAGTAAATAAATAAATAAATTTTCTTTTCATAAAAATTTTGATAATTATATTGAAAGAAATACGTATTTTTAGAGGTGTTTTAAAACGCTCCAGCTCACGTAAATTTAAACACTCGGATGTAGTATTTTTAGAATCATATAAGAACAGACCAGGCTTCAAATCTAGATACATTTGCAACTTTTTTTCGTGAGGCTCTTTAATGTGCGATTGTATTTTAGTTCGAGTTTTTCTCGGGATGGCAATTGACGGAAATTCTGCAAAATTTTCAGTCCTGTAATCCCGGGAAATCATGTGGGAATTCCTGGGATTGATGAGATTTCCAAATGTTTACATTTTCTAACTCATATATGTTTTCTTTTTTTTATTTTTTTGTATATAATGTGTGTTTTTTAATTTGTTTATATTTATTTTGTTATGAGTTTAAATACCTTTCGTGAAATATCTAAATATATTTGATAATTTCTGAGTCCTTCATAAATTTTTGTTTAGTAAATGGAAAATAAAATAATTCTATTTGTAGAAATACTTTAAAGAGAAAAAAATATATTCTGCAAATTTTTTCATTGTGGTCAAAAATAATTTTTCAAAAGAACTAGTAAAAAGTAAAATTCGACATTTGAAAAGTGTATTTATTAAACAATTTGAAGGTATAATTTCCAAAATAATGATTTAAATTTCGAATGAGTTGTTATATAAAAAAAGTTTTTATTTAATTTTAAAAATGTCAATAAAATTGAATTAGTTTATTATTTTATGATGAATTAGTTTATTTTAGCATTATTCTATCCTTAATTTAACTGAATTATCTTGTAAATATTAAAAATTTTAATTTTTTATTTTTGGCGGGAATTCCAGGTATTACGGGAAATTTAAAAATCAATCTCGATTTCCCAGGAATGAAAAAAGGCCGGGAAAAGGAAAACTCTAATGTTAGTACACAGAAGCATTTATCTCTGTACATATTCATGAAATATTCATCTTTCTGACTGATTATAAAATTGGCACACAACTTTACTTGTGTGTTGAGTATGTTTTTGTGTATACGAAAGTTTGTTTCTTAAACACTTAAAGAAAAGTGTTGTCTTAACTTTTTTAAACAGATATTTACTTTTTGCAAAAGTACTAATCCATTGTATATAAATGCATGAGTATGAGTATGTGTACCATATTATTTTGTTTGTTCACTTTATTTTTCAATTTTATAACTCGTTTTTTTTTTTTTTTTGCCTCGTTTACTTGTGTTTAATGTGATGTGAAATGTATGTGTTAAATCAATGAAAACATTTGGTTTATGAACTTGTTTGCCTATAAATATACATACATCTACAAGAAAAGATAACATTTTATACATAAACTTATGCATATGGGCCATTATCAAAAATTTATGATTTTAGGCCTTCAAAACGAAAAAAATAATTATTTAAACAAAATATATAATATTTCTAACGTTTGATAGTATTAGTGTGACATATTTTAGGTTTTGCCAGTAAAATATAAAAAAAAAACTTTTATTGTACTAAAACTAGCGATTTTTTTAAATTATTTGAAAAATGCGGATCGGATCTTAGTAATTTCTCTATATGTTATATACGAAAATATATTTTATTAGAGTTTATTATAGAGAAATGCTATTTAATATTATGATACTTTTTTAACCCAAGTGAATGTTTTTTTTTTCATCCTTCGGAATTTTTTTATTGTGGTCAATTTCGTGCTATCCATGCGATGTGCCTTAGCAAAATTTGTTTTGAAAAAAGTGACCCATTTTCAATCATCAATGACATTTGACTTAAAATTATAGTTCCGCTCAAGATTTGTGCAAACTGCAATTTGCTGTATAAAAATACAAAACAAGAAAGTACAATTTTTGCGTGATTTTCAAAAAGTTCATAACATTTTTTTGTTAAATTTATTTTTAATACTCCTTCGATTTTATTGTGTGAAATAATTAAAAACTGTAATATATGATATTTCATTAGAGACTGTGAATGTTCCTAGCGAAAAACTGACTTTTTTAAAAATGTTCGCTCTTGTTCTCCAAACTTTCAAACTATCTACTGCTTTGACAATTTCGGGCACATCTACGTTATATTGCAAAATTTGTATTACGTTGAGAAAATTTTGTCATCAAAATTTGACTGCTCTGTATGTAGCTGTTGAAAGTCTGCCAACAAAAAGAGAGATATAGAATATATCCATAAGGTTCGATTAGTTTATATACGATCGCACGGGATCAAAAAGTATAAGTGCGCGAACAAAAGGTGTAGAAGAAAATAAAATCATTTTAAGCCCATTTTCTAAGTTCTTGAACTTTGAACAGCAATCATGAATATAAAATAAAACCTGTAGTGCAAAAACTTTGCACTCTGTTAGTCTTGTGAAACCCATTAAAAATTAAACTTAGTTTCAGCCAGGTTAAAAATATTTTATAATGGCCCATATGAAGGTTTAAAAAAATAACAATTTTCAACAATAATATTTACATTGATGATTAAAGTAGCATTTACTTGCCTGAAGTTAAGTACACAAGAGTAAATTAAATAATGTAAATAACGATAATTACTAATATGTACATCAGGGCTATAACTTTTTCACACTTTTTGCGAATATCAAAAATGGCATAGTGTAGTCATGTAGAACATTAAAAGTTGTTAATAAAAAATATGATCATTTTTTCAGATCGTTAAAAAAGTTTACACATGGATCGGGTTGAAGTTTGAAAACACCCATTTTTATCCCACTGAAATTTTAAAAAATATACACCTGATATTTGTATATATTCCTATACGTATCACTTAAATGCTATTTTGGAATTTATTCACTACTTTAGATTTAAAAATTTTCCTACGGTTTACAATTCATAGCGTTTCAAAATTCGTTATATGTAAAAACCTGAGTAAAATACCTTATGCTTAAAGCGATATAAAAATATAAGCAATGATCCGAATTTCATGGATTGTACCATCATTAAATGCCTAGATTATTATCTTTTGAAGGAGTTATCCAAAATACACCATTTCCAATCAAAATTCAAGCTAAAACTTTTATTTAAAAACTTTTATTTAATTTAGAAAGCATGGAAATTGTTGCGCATATATATATTATTAAATTTTGTTGTTTGTTTGAATTAATAAAAGATATCTTTCAAGAAAAGTGGTTTAAATATCCAAAATAATTCTAAAGTCTGGTCAAAGTCTTTGAACAAATTTCAAGATAGCGTTAAATTTCAAAGAAATATTCCCGATGTCGACAAACCATTATATAAATTTAGCAAAATACCAAACGAAAAAATTGTAGTTGGTAGATTCCATGCTCTGGCTATTTCAAAGAAATCAAAAAAAGAAAGGCATGCTATAATTTGTAATAAACTCAACACTATGTGGGATAAATTGAATATTGAAAAATTAAGCGAAAGGTCTGTAGTGAGAAAAGTGGAAGATCTGATAAAATTGTATGAAGACAGCCTTAAGTATTATGATAATACTAATTTTAGAATAAATTAATACATGATTATTGTATAAATACAAAAAAAAAAAAAATAATAATAATAAAAATATTTTTCTAAAAAAAATTCTTGGAAAGTTTTAGAAATTTGCTTCCTTGCGTGAGGTTTTTTTTGCGTAAAACGACGGTAGACAGGTGTTTTCATTACTAAAACATTTTTGGTCACTTCGTGGTACTATGCCAAAAATTTGGTTATAGCCATAATGTACATTAATATAATACTGAAATATATAATTCAAAAAAAGGAAGAGAAATATGATTGGTGATTATGAAAACTACATATTTAAAGTTCACTTCCAAAATATTTTAGGAAAATTACGAAAAGTTTTACTTTGTATTTTTATGTGGCAAATTGCGATTTATACAAATCTTGGATATATAAGGCCTTTCAACGAAAAAATTAGCACGTTTTTAAAACTTATATTACTTAACAAACATAAACCAAATCGGTACAAAACAAGTGTTATTTTTTAGTAACATTTTTAGTATTAGAACACTTTTTAATAATTATAAAATGGTGCACAGTGAACTGAGTCCATATTAAAACTGGAAAAAAAGTAGAAGAAAAAGTAGGTACAATAATGAAATTTTGTATATTTGTACACATTAATATTTATATTTATAAAAAGTTTTTATAATTTAGAAAAATCTTAATACTTTGCTTGAATTGGATCAGTAAATTAAACAAAAGTTCCTTTATATAAAAGTACATATACCTATTGAAATACACAAGGAAATATTAATTATGGTATTTTTTGTATAAACTATTTACTTTTTTTTTTGTTAATCATAGTGTTTTTTGAATATAGTAAAAAATTGTTAAATTTACTTTAATTCTTTTAATTCTGTTTTCGTCTTCTATTCGTATTTATTTGCAATTTATTTTATTTAAGGAAAACGTATTATTACATATAATTTATTTTTGTAAAAATCAGTGCGGATATGCACTACAAAATATTTTAGTTTTCTAAATGACTAAGCCATAAAAAGTAATATGCAAAATCATCTTAATGCGAAATCACTGGATACGTTCACAGAAAAAAATAAAAGTGAGTTTCACTTATGAAATTGCTTATAACAGTTACAATTATTTCTTAATTTTGATCCAGTCATGAAAATAACAGTATTAATTAAAAAAAATAATTTCAATTAATTTTTTTAATCAAGTAAATTACACTTATTACTGGAATTTTTCTAAAATTTAGCTAAAATATTAACTAATATAACTAAAAAACTAATTAAGTATATACCTTTGTGCAAAAATGTTTTCGTCAATAAAAATTGGTTTCAAATTATTTATTTCGATATTTGAAATATTATTTAAATTATATTTTACAAAGAATATATGTAATTGTAATAATATGTAATAGTGATATATATATATATATATATATATATATATATATATATATATATATATATATATAGTATTCAATTGGGTGTGTGGTCTTAAAAATAATAAATTTATTGTTATTTTACTAGAAGGTCCGATAAAACTCTAAGTTTTGCGGGATGTTCCAACGAAGGAAATAAACAATTTCTTCGAGATAACCTAAAGAACGACACATAAACAAATATAAAAATACAAATCAACAGACAGTTAAAAAATTGACTTTAAATAGTTACTGCATACTTAAAAATTATACAGAAATATTTTTCCAAAGAAAAGTTAAATACAGATACATATATTGCGTTTCATCGGCCTTTAATATTTCCGGCATCAGTGAAGGCAGAACCTTAAATAACGAAAAAATACCTTTAATGAGTAACACCAAATACAAAGAAACGTGTATTTACCATTTAATTAGTAAATTTTCTGTGTTATATCTCCTCTGCTATCTAAGCATATCTTCACATACAATTCAAAAATAAAAGTTGTAAATTAGCAATAATCTATCAGAATTTATGGATAAATAAAGTTTAATATCCTGCATCTGAAAAATATTTTCCAAAATGGTTTTGTTTTTTGTATGTCAAAATTTGAAAAATAACTTTGGAATATTAATTGTGTGAATTAACAAAAAAATTATATTGAATTTGTAAAAAAATGAATTAAAAAATTACTTGAAAATTTTTACTGAATAATATTTTATATATAATAGTTATTAACATTGTTGTTTTGATTTGTTATGTTTCGATGAACTTTTACTGCACGATTGGGTGGAATTGAAGTTTGAGATTTGATTTGATTTTCATTTGTATTTTCTTTTTCATTATTGTTCTTGCACAAAAAAAAACTTATGTCTAGAATTTTTTCAAATTAAATCAGTTTTTGGTTAAAATTAAAATTTTATAAAAAAAAATATTTTATTTTAAATTTTGTTTTATTGATTGTAAATAATTTAAAACCCAAATGATAAAATAAAAACAATTTAAAATTTGGCAACCCAATAAAAATAAAAAAGAAATTATATAATTTTTCCATGGCTGTAAATCATCCAGAGGTAAGCAATATTGAGCTTGTTGGAGATTTTCCAATATATATTTCAGCTCTTATCCAGTCCATTATGAACCTTTGGTGGCTGAATTAGAATCGAATCAATACAAAATCAGTCCGGATATCAAAAAAACATAAAACTTATCGAAATCAATGTTCCAAAATTTTTAATTATTTGGATACCTAGTCACGCATCAATAAAAGGAAACTCATTTGCAGATTATACGGCCAAACAAACTTATAACTCATTATTAGTAGCAACAATTAATAGAAATTTTTCAGATATTAGCAAATATATCACGAATCAGATAATTTAATGTAACTTAACTATTTGGAATCTAATAAATGAATGGTACAAATCGATAAATTAAAATAGAATCAATATATATAGCTGGAGCCTCTATAACAATAATGTAAACCGTAAGGACTTCATAAAATGCATGAGACTTAGATTGGGACATACCAGAATCACTCATGATTACATCATGAAGAAAACTGACACCACTATGTGCAACTGCGAGCATAATACTTACTATTTCTCACATTCTCACAGTTTGTCCAAAACTTGTACCATACAAACTTAGATACTTCGGAAACACCAATCCTCTTACATTAGTCTCATCACCTAGTGAAAATTCTATTAAACAAATAACAAACTTTTTAAAAACTACTAAATTATACGATAAAATTTAATCAACATTGTTAATATAAATTAGTTATAATAAATATTAAAATTCTATTATAAATAATAACTTATGTAACTGCTTATATTTTTTTAATATATTTTTTGTAAATATTCTAGCTTAAGGCCTAGTGCTATATCTTATACATATTTAGTATATACATTAATGTGTCAACTAAATTTTTAAATAAATAAATAAATAAATGTTGCCTTATGCAAAAGTTTTTACAGTCATTTAAACATGATTATTTTCACATGGCAAGAAACATTTTTATTGGATTATACTATATGGAATGGAAGGTTTTTACTGATGTTTGTAACACACAGAAAAAGGGTTGAATTTTCTAGCCAATTTATAATATCCGCAAGTCTGAATAACTGTTCCTGTGAATCTTGTGCGCAAATCACAGATCACAATTTTTATGATACATAATTTAATAAAATTTGCATGTGTTATTTTTTGATAAGTACCATTGAAATATAAACTGTTATATAATTTTATCAAATTACATACGGATCAGAGTACCATATTTTGTCTTTGTAGATTCAATATGTGGAACACTATTTCTGTCTATTAGAGGTACATAAAACTCAATTAAAATATCCTCAAATATTAATAACGTTTGGTGTTTCTTTTAGATTAATCTGTTCAACATACATGAAGATGCTAAGGTGGAGCTAAAGCTGGTTTTAATACTTTTTATTTCTGTTATAAAACAATGTATCAAATTCAAATAATATACGATAATGTTAATTACAATTAGAAATACATCATCACATAAAATGTCTATTTTTATATATTAATTTATTTTAAAAAATATTTTATTAATATTTTAATAGATCCAAATATATACATTGTTTCAATATTTTAAGAAAAAAATAATTCCTCTATTGTGTGTATAAAAAAATTATTTAATTTTATAAACATTTTCAAATATTCAAATTTGTAAATAGTAAAAATATTTCAAGAGGAAAAAATATATATATTTTTTTTTTTTTTCAATAAAACATTAAAGTATCTTAGGAATATATGCCCTACAATTATTCAAACCAAATCGAAAACCTAGAAATATTTAATACAAAATCCGTAATATGGACAATTTTTAAAAATAACTTAGTTCAAATGTTGGCATAGAAAACACATATAATTTAATATAAGCTGTACAGAAAACATATCAAAATATTAACACCATTCAAACTTAGATTGTTTCCCAATGTTCCTTTTTTGCTGGCCCATAAATTTTGACAATATTTTATAAAATTTTTGATATTTGGCTAAAGTTGCACAATGCTTTCACAGTGAAGAATTAAATATTTATTATTTTTATTTGTAATATTATTCCTTGTGGGATTTTTAACACATCTAATTAATAAAACAGATATACATCCAAAACTTCATTTTTGCGGATTCTTTTTTTCAAACCATTTTTTGTTACCTAAAATTATAAAAATACTTGAAAAATTCCACGACTTTAGAGACATCGTAATATATGAGGACTAACTGCACAATCTTGAATGCTGAAAGCCTTAACTACCATTTGATGTAAATATTGTTATTAAACTTTAAAATAAACTTTTTTTCCACTAGACAGTTTATTGTGAGTCGCCGGTACAAGAAAAAAAAATCAGGAAAAATATTTATGCAAAATACTTGAAAATTCATACTCAAGGTATAATAAACTACCTTGGGATCTAAAATTATTATTTGATTTAATAAAAAATTTGATTATGATGATAAGAAAACATCTTTAATATAAAAATATTATAATTTTAATAAATAAAGTTTAAGTTGATATTTAAATGTATAATTTCATTTTATAACGAAAACTGCAAAGATACATTTTCTCGTAGACAGCCCTTATGTATAATTGATCGGGACTATAAATTTAAGTCAAAAGTCATTGATAATTGAAAATGAAACACTTCTGTCAAAACACATTATGCTCAGGCACATCGCATGGACGGCATGAAATTGATCGTAATTGGCATCATTAGTAAGAGTTTATAACACTTCAACGGAAATGGTGAAGCAAAAAATTTAAAAATTTTATGGACCAAAAAAATTTATTTGGAATAAAAAAGAATCACAATATTAAATAGTATTTTTTTTTTTAACAAACTAGAATAAAATAAAATAAATTTTCTTAAAATATATATAAAGAAGTAAATTTGATGCGAACTTAATTTTTTGCAAAATTTTTAAAAAGCGCGATTTTAATTGTAATGAAATTGATAAAAGTTTTGTAAAAAGCGCAAAAGTATACCATATAAAACATTGCAAATATCATAAGTTTTATCTAAATAACCCTGTGATATTGTATGTAATTTTTACCAAAATTATACATAAACTACAAATTTGTAAAATTTTTAATACGACCAACTTAAAACCGTTATAACTTTTGTGTCCCTTGCTCGAAATGATGAACACGGATCCTACATACATTCGAGTCTCTTTATATTTATACAAAGAGATTCTAGTGTGCCATAACAAAATTCGCACATTTTTTTTAAACCCTAAAATAAACATTTTTTGACAATGGCCCATATAAATTTTTTATGTAGGAGTGTTCAGTTAATTATGAATAAAATCATTATTATTTCATAAATTTTTATTATATATGGCTTATTTTAATTGTAATAAATCTTGCTTTGTAGTAAAAGATTAAAAATTGTCATTTTTAATTTTTTGATATCTTTTAGGAAGTAAATTTTTTCAAATTTTAAATGAAAAATTAAATTTTTCACCACTAATTTCTGAATATCTCCGAAAGTATTAAGCTTATAATAAAAGTAATGTGATGAAGACCTGAATTTGATTATGGTCGCCATATTTTGGACTTTTATTTATCTGAATTCGATAAACCGTTCATGAGTTATACTAAAAAGACCGCCTAAAAATGGGAAATATTAAACATGAACATCAAAAATGAAGTCCACCTATATTTGTTTAAGGGAGGATTTTTTGGCCAAACAGTGTAGTTTAACAGACTTGTAATTTAAACGTCTTTACTTCAAGAAATTCACTGCCAATGAACACATACCTTATTTTCAGTTTCTTCATAATATAAATTCATATGAAAACAAAATGACTTGAATTTTTTCAACTTTGTTATTTTCATGATTTTCAGTAAATTATCAGTAAATAAGTACACAAATACCTGCACATTCATATTTCAATACTCACCTACTTAGCATATCTACGGTATTATATGCGATTTGTGTGTTTAGAAACTTGTTTCATTATTACTCATCTCGCTCTTGATTTGATTTGTTTTATTTTTTACAAAAGGAAATCAAATTTACAATGTTTAGTATTTGCTTTAGAACAGGGATTCTCACATGCAAGAGCTTCACGACCCCCTTGAGATCTTACAACTGGAGAACAATCCACTAAAATTTGTAAACATCAAAACAAATGTATTATATGATTTTAATGTTTGATTACATATATATATATATTACAATTATATTATATATATTACAAAAAGTTTAGTTGACGAAAGATTTAAATTTTAAGCTTGATTTATAATAGAGATTTAAATCATAAAGAAATAGTGTTTTCTTATTTTGATATCAAACATTTTTAAATAATTGTTAAATTTAAAAATAAACTAATATTCAGGGTAAAATATTTGGTACTTGATAACTCATATTATAAAATTATTCACGAACTTACCCAAATTTAGGGAAATATTAAATTTATTAGATTTAATATTTTTTGAAGCCCTTTTAATTAATACTTTTAAAAAAGTAAAAGATTTTGTATAATTTTCAAAATAAAAGGAAAATGTAAACTGTTTTGTTTTTCTCACAATTTTTGATAAGTTCTGCCTAAAACCTACAAATCTGACTAGTTCTGAAAAAGAAAAAAAATATAAATTATATTATTTACTTTTATAGCCACATTTGAATTATATTTAAGAATAAAAATTGAATCTGTTTGATAACCAATATTGTTTAGTTTTCAATCAAACGTAAATGGATCAGTCAACACGAATGCTGATGAAGTGTGTAGCGGCACAGAAAATACGTATTCCAATCTGTCTAATTGTATATTACGTTTATACGCACGATTATTGGAAATAAAAATAACTTGAAAATAAATAACTCACTGTTTATATAAAAATTGCATAAAGAAATATATTTCCGTATTTGTCGTGACGAATGGGAAAAATACAAGTATTATCGTCGACAATTCTATAAACAGAAAAAGAAGTAGCAACGCCGTACGCTTTATTTAAAATTAGTTTCACTGATCATGATTAGTTTTCGTGAGTTAGTTACACGCAGAGAAAAAATATAGTTGTAGTGACCATAATCTAAGGGCAACATATTATGATTGCAACATATGATTACAGCGAAAAATAGAAATGATTATAGGTAATAATTATTATTACCTATAATCACTTTTTTATACTGTATACCTTTTTATAGTTTGCTTTTTCATGTTATGACTATAGTTTTACATATAATTGAACAATCTTACTATGATTCCATTTTACCATATTATCATGTTATCATATAGTCATTCAATCTTATCACACTATTATTTCATTCTGTCATTTATTATTCCATCTTATCATATATAATCAAAAATTATTATTTTAAAAAATTTTTGTTGCAAATATATATAATATATATATGTATATATATATATATATATATATATATATATATATATATATATATATATATATATAATTCTTTTTAAATTATATTCATTTCTACCACGATATGTGGTTCAAATTCAAGATACCTTATATTGCTTAAATCAAACCGAGTATAACCAGACTTTGTCAATTTATATTTATTCATATATAAACTAAATGAGAATTACACTGAAGTTAAAAAAGAAAACAAATATTAAAACAAAAAGAAATATATATAAAGAAACAAATATTGAAGTTTTCCACTAAATTTGTGAAAAATAAAAAGCGTTTACGATGCTAGGCTCAGTCTCCCAATTGCTCCAAACCTAAATAGATAAGATACCACGAAATCCGATGAAGTGTTTAGCAGTACAAAAAATACGTACTCCATTCTGCTGGTATCTAATTGTAGTCCACAAACTCTGATTTAGTACCGTTAAACAGAGACAACAAAGCAATACAATTCCTAATTTGTGAACTGCTCTTCTTGTCAAAGAAGTTATTATCTGCAATTAATAATATGTTAAATTTGCTATTATCCATTTGAGATCATATTTTCATATTAAAAAATTTATATAGAATACAATAAGTATTATCTATCTAGTTGCCCTAATTTCCACTTAAAACTGAGAATAGATTGATTTAATCACTCGCACGGATTTAATAATAATTTTGTTTACATTCGATTTCATGAAATCATTACTAAATTTCAAGACAACTTATGAAGTAAATTTGTATTATTGGCTTTTAAATAAAAATGCTTTATGTGTTTAAATAAATGGTCTTCGCCGCTCCACTAAAATGTTTTTATGGACCCTAGTGGGTAGTGAACCCCCGTTTGAGAACCGTTGCTTTAAAAACAAACGATGAACTGATATCGTCTTTCTTTCTGTTCATGTATTATGTAGGAGTATATGGTTGAAAAATTGAAATCAAATAATTTAAGAGACAAAGGAAAATACATTTGTAAAGATACGTTTATTTTAGAAATTAATTAAAAACTGTGATGTCAGATGGAGGGAATTTTCCCTTTTTGAGGGAATTTTAAATTTAGATAAAATAAAGGAAATTTTTAAAATGTTAAAATTTTTTCTACCAAAAATGACTAAAAGTAAGAATAGAAAAGAAAAAATGCAATATTATTAAGTTCAAATTTATACAAAATGGCAAATTGTGTGACGAATAGATTTGATGTTCGATTTTTTTTTTTATCATTTAAAAATCTTTCTCTATATACTTATTAGACCTGTTTAAATTATTTTTTTGTTGCACTAGAAACAAAAGCTTTAGTTTTATTATTTTTGTTTTAGTGCTTTTAGGAGGAGGGAAAACTGTAGGGAAAAAAATTTTACAAAATAGAATAAAAGAGAATTTTTTTTACAAAAAAGAGGGATTTTTCATAAATGGTATCTGGCAGCACTGCTCAAAGATATTAGTAAATTGACAAATATTTTCTGCCTTAAGGCCCGAAGAAAAATTCATGTTATACTTCAACACATATTAACTGATATTTTAACAAGTCAAATCTTACTAATAATCTGAGGGAAAAATGCCTTTTAATTGGAATATATCTGATATTTGTTAAATGTTATGGTATTAAGCAAAACATATACGTAATTTATAAATAAAAAATCTTACTTATACGCAGAAATATAAATCATAAATTGAATCTGGAAACGAATTTCATTTACACAAATATATAGAAAAACATTTTCTATTAAAGATCTCTATTAAAGATCATTAGTCTACTGTTAGAAAAATTGTCTCATTTATGTAATCTTCTATCCTATATTTTGACATAAATTTACCTTAAAAAATTTTCACAGAATTTTTTTTTTCCAAAATCTTTTCCAAACCAATTGTATTATTTTCTATAAATCTTGCACATGTTTTCCTGAACTGTAAACAAAAATAGAATAAAAGGGAAAGAAAAATAATCATATATCGCAATAATGACCATTTAATCACTCAAACATTCAATAACTCGCAATTCTGTAAAGAAACAAAGAAAATCATATTTCATTTTTTCATTTGAGCCTGAAAACAAATTGATTTGTAATAAATTTTTGGCAAAAATATGAACTATGACAACCACTGGTAACTAAATGTGAAAAGGTTCATCTTTTTTAACTTAAAGAAAGATAATAAAAAAATCTCGTTTCTGAAGAAATATTGTTTTCAAATGTGCTTTGTTTACAAACACTTTATCAACTTTGAAAATGAGTCCTGGTTCTGCAGCGTTAATTTGGGTTTTGTTCTTGTTACATAAAAGTATCGACACAAATAAAATAGGTGTAGATTAGGGTTTTTAATTTTTCGACATTTCTCAATTCTCGGGATTTTATTTAAGACATCCCCGGAAATTCTCGGGTATTCGAGAAAAATACAAAATTATTTAAAAAGCATGAATACTATACAAAAAGACTTAAGTTTCACATATAATTTGCGGGAAAACATATCTATTTAATTTCAAAATAAAAATATATATTTGAAGATGACTTTTTTAATATAATTATATAAATTGTGATAGGTATTGAAAATATTTTTTAATAAATAATTATATTGGGTAACAGATATAATGTACATTTATGTCCGTATTCACAAACAATTTTGAAATTTAGAATACATTATAAAGACAAAATTTATGAAGAATGTATTTCAAAAGGCATTTTAAATTTAAAAGTTGTTTGCGAATACTGGTGTTAATATTTTCAAACTATTTTTTTCTTTTTTTGGAAATTCATTGTTATATTAAGAAATATGTATATTCATACCCACATCTACACTGGTGCATATTTGTATAACCGCATTTAAAATTTTTGTTTTTCTCTGAGGTATATTCGTTTCTCTTAACCAAAAAGAATGTTATGTTATTACAATAACACGCGATATAACGATAGTTATAGAAATACTTGATTCTTGCTTTTGTTGTTTTCATTAATTTAGCAATCAGAACTTATTGTTGGTTATTTTAATAGAATATTCTTAAAAACGCAGTCGAGAAAGATTTGTCTTAAAAGTTAATGCAAAAAAAAAATCTCTGTTTACTGGAAATAATTTTATTTTAATTGGGAAATTTCATCAGTTTAAAGGATGCCCAAAGGAATTTTTCTTACAGACCAGGAAAAAATTCAAATTGAATTTTTTCGTGATCTGGGCTGTTCTAACAGAAAAATTGGATAAAAGGTTAACCGTTCGGAAGGAGTTATTCGAGGCTTTCTTAAGAAAGGGTAGAACTACGAAGTGCGGAAGCTAACAAAAGGTAATCAAAAATTACCAAAAAGCAAATTAATAAAATAAAAGAAGAAGCCACCCCCAATAAATTAAATGTTACACTAATAAAAAATAAACTTTACCTGCCTGTCATTTCCAAACATATTGCATATATTTTGGGAACATATGGTAACACAAAATGGAAGAAGTCAAAATATAAGCTAATGTTAAAACAGCATCATAAGGAAAATCGTTTAAAATTTGCGCGCAAATATATGAAATGGATAGATGAGTGGAGTAAGGTAATCGTTTCTGATGAAAATAAATTCAATTTGGACGTTTCCCATTCATATTCTTGCTATTGGCATGATATGAGGTCGAATGAAATTCGTATGTCGAAAAGCAATTTCGGAGAAGGTAGTGTTATTATTTGGGCAGCCTTTTCTGTTGCAGGAAAATCAAAAATATGGTTTGTTACAAGTAAAATAAACAGTACAATTTATAACGAACTGTGGGATTTTCCAACAGGATAACTCTGCAATCCATGTCCCAAACCAATCTAAGTCGTGGTTTAATGGACATAGTATTCGATTATTCTTGCAGTCCGGACTTAAATTCAATGGAGAATCTGTGAGGGTACATGGTCCGTAAAGTTTACGCAAGAATGAAACAATAATGACAATAACGGAGTTAAAACTAAAAATAAAGCAAGCCTGGGAAGAAATTGACAGTGATTTTCTTTAAAAATTATTCGAATCAATGCCGGACCAAAAGTTACATTACTAATAATGCTATTAATGCATTATTAATAATGCAATAAAAAATGGCTTTAGGCTCCAATTTTCGCAAGTTGATTAAGAAAATTTATGTGCGTTTATAGGAATATGCACCTGTGTATTTAAAACATAAAAATAAAAATGTTTTGCTAATTATGTATCTGGTTATGAATTCATCACCGACAGTAAAAACTTAAATAAGTAATCTTGGAAAACGTTCATCACAGCCACAGATCCTTTTTTTGTTTTCTTTGATAATAATTTTTTGGAAATCTCACTTCGACCCCGAGTGACTCCCGCAAACCTGAAAAATAATATATATTTTTTTTTTTTTTTTTTTTTTTTGTATCGAATTTACACTTACACTTGAAATCTCGTTTGAACGGTACTTAAAAAAATAAAATCTACCCCGCTTACATTTAGTTTGACACTTTTGTAGATTTTGTTCGACAAATATAAATTCAACACAAATACTAAACCATTTAAAATTGTGTTTGTTTCAACAAACTTTATTTAATGCTAAATTTTCATTTATTTATGATTAACTTTAATTGAAACTTTATTTGTTATTTATTTTATTTTAAAGTTTAGCTTTTATACAGTAGTCATTTTTATTTAGCACACTGTAGTATTTTACTAACACACTAAAAAGGAACAGTATTGAGTAACGATATTTTTCAAAATCTAGTTAAGATTTAGTAGATTTTGGTAAAATCGTGTTAGAAACTAGATCTGTATGGAAAATCTAAATAAAATCTAATAAAATTATGTAGATTTCGATCGAAATCTCGTTGAAACTAGATTTTGTGAAAATGTATATGGGGTATTAAATGGTAAAATTAATATGTAAAAATTGTTGAAAGCGAAAGTTCAAAATAAAATATGGTCTTAAAAACTGTGTCGTAATGCATTCATCTAACATTGACCAGGTTTTCTAAGTTTCGTAGTTTCAAACATATAGAATTTTCAAATATTTAAGTAGTTTTTGGCTTTGTTCAGAAATTTTTATTCTAGTAAACTTTTTAGAGTTGTAATCATCTGACAATATGCTTGCTTGATTATGGTCAATCAACGTTTTCTGTGGAATTTTTGATTTTGAAAGCTGCTAAGATGTACATTTTTGGTAGTTTTTAATTCCCAAAATTTCCGACAAGAATTGCCAGGAATCGGGAAGTGAAAAATTTGCAAATTTATCGGGAAATTCTTCCCGGTTATTCTCGAAATAAAAACCCTAGTCAGTTAATAAAAGTGGATATTAACAACTGCTGGAGCAACATGTAATAAAAGTAGAAAAAATCATTTACAAGAACATTTGTAAAGAAACAGATAAAGAAATTGAAAGCAAGACTTTAAAACCTTTACATTATAAAGCGGAAGTACTGAGTTAATTAAATATGATATGCATTAATGAATACATCTTCTAGTATGTCATATAACTGAATTGATATTTTATTTTTTATTGTTATTATTATTATTTTTTTAATTTTCCTTTTAATATGATATGAATTTAAACTTCTAATTCAAAACTTTCAACATGCTAACTTCAGTTGTTTTTGTTATATTCGCTCTGGACCAGATAACCTAAATGCATATTAACTTATACATCAGTTCATTATTGCTAATAATATCAATTTTTTTCTTTTTTTATTAGGAATTATTTTAATTTCATGACATTTTACATGACATTTACTTTACATTACTTTTACAGAAAATGTTGTGACTAAAAATAGTCATAAAAAATTCTATTCAGAAGTCAAAATTTAATGATTTTTAGTTTTTAAAACTAAGACCTGATATGCAGACAAACAAATAAAAAAGACATTTTAATTGAAAATAAAAAACATGAAAATATAAAAATGTTGTTACGGAAAATGCATGCATAAATATTTGAAAACTTTGAGGTCCAAAAGAGCAAAAATTCAGTAATAGATAAAATTCTTAAACACATTTCTTTTTTGTTTTTCATCGAAACTGGCTACGATTTTTGTAGAATTAGCCATTCTACTACACAGAAAAAATTAAATTTTGTATTTTATTACTAAATTCATAAAACCAATTATATTTTTTACTGAAATCGGACCTATCAATGAATTAGTAAAATCAAATATTCAAATTAGTAAATATTTTATTGAAAAAATTTTAATTTCTTTTTTATTAAAATATTTTTACTATTTATAAATTTGAATATTTGAAAATTCTCAAGAAATTCAATAATATGATTTATTAAAACCAATAAAAATAATATTTATTTTTTTACAAATTTTCAAACAATTTTTGTTTTTTATTTAACATTTTTTTACATTTTTTATAATATATATAATAATTCGGATTAAATGTTAGTATTGTATTTTATCATGTAAATTCATGTATGAAAATTTGGTGTAGAGAAGCGAAACTTTTATATAATACTAACTAATTAATGGAGACTTTTTAGATGAAATATTGTTTAACGGTAATACACAGTATATATAATATATATATAATGTGTAATTATGCTGGTGCAAAATAATGGTGCCATAACTAATACTTTATGTATTCATGTATAGTAGTATACAAAATATACATATATGAATAAAAAGATATATATGAAATAAAAGAAGAAACGACACTATTTCCAAATTCCATTAGTGGCCAAAATCATCTAAAACCGAAACGCTATCGTTATCAATTGAAGAATTTTCTAAATGAATTCAACTTACATACTTTTTAACGGAGTGAAATGTATAAGTTTCAATGAAACCGAAAATAGATAGGATATAAAAAATGCGCAAATAAACTCTGCTTTGGTACCGCCAAAACCATATAACAGAGTAATTTACGATTGCAAACATGTATCATTTTGTTAAAGACCACTTCCGCTAAAGACCATTTCCTCAAAATACTTTTAAATATAAAAATTAAAACTCATTAAATTATCTTCAAGAAGTCCAGTTACTTTCGCATAATTATATTACGACAGGGAGCTACATGTTCAGGCACAAAATTGAAAGGACAAATGATGGATTTTATATTTTTTTGTATTAACATTTTTATAATTTTATTTATTTTTATATTTTTAATTATCAAAAAACAAGAAATTGTTACTGTTTTTCATATTAGTTTAGAATGAATTTACAAGCAATAAAATAATATATTAAAATCAAACAAATTTTTTTAAAGCTAAATAATGATTTATTTAAAAAATTCTAGTCATAATTTTTTCTGAGCAATAAAATAAAATATTGAAACCAAATACTATTTTTATTAAATTTAGTTTAAATCTAAATAATGATTTATTTTTATTAAATTTTTTAATTTTTTTGGTGTATAAACATTCTAAATTTCTATATTAAAAAATTTTTAATTATTTTTAATATTTATTATTAATAAATAAAAAATAATAATAATAAATAAAAAATAAAAGTAAAATAAAATAAAATAAAATAAAATAAAAACATATAAAAAGTTTAAGTAAATCATTCCATATAAAATCGAATAAGTTTTAAAATTGTTGTCCAATTTAAAAGAAAACAAATGTTGACATGCTTTCAAAAAAATTCTTTAAAAAATGTATAATATATATATAATACACACATGGCAGTTATGGGTGGCTTCATAAACGCCATTTCAACGGAGGAACGGACGTTCGGACAGAGGGACGACGGACATCAATTTATCAACATTACTCTCCGGCGAAAATTGTGTAAATTACAAACGGAATGACAAACTTATATATACTCTTTACACCTGTGCTGAAGGGTTTAAAAGCGAATGAAGAAAATGTGTTTTAGTTTTATTTATTAACATTAACACTCAATAAATGTTAAAACAATAGTTTCTGCTACTTCGGAAGGGAATTTTTATTGAGTCGATAGTTTACATAACTAAAAAGCATTAATTTTTACTGATTTGTATTTCTATATTTTGTGAGTTAGAATAAAAAAAACGTTTACTTTGACAGAACTCCCCAGCTGGAAATTGTGTCCTGAAGACAATTTCAAAGATGATTCTTGAGGTAGAAGTCATTAGATGATGACATCGGACGACTTATGACATTTCCTACAGTTGATTATAACTAGCAGTAGTTTTATCATAATTATAAAATGCCTTGAAGTGGTGTGTAATGAAATTCTAATTTCGAAGCTTATAGTGAAAAAAGTCATCATTATCACAATGTTTTTGTTAAATAAAAAAATGCTAGCATCATTCAATCATATGCGTCACTATTTTAGCGGAAACCATTCAGTTCCTTTTTGAAATACATATTTATGATAAGTCACAAGTTTTCAGTACTATCAAAAACCTGCTGAACTTGTCTTAAAGAATTTTGACAAAATACGGTACAGGCTCAATTTTCGTGACTAATTAAAAACCAGACCTCTCACGAAAACTGAATTTTTGCGATAACAGAACCCCAAATTTTGTTGAAAAATTTTATGTAATTTTTAAAATTAGAATTGTTTTTACTGTTATATTTACATTTAAAACATTTTTAAAGAAATTGGAGATTTTGAGTAGCTTTTATGGCAAATTATTTTTTAAATAACAGCTGAATCACGTAATTCATATAGTGCCGTTGTTGGCTTATCATTTGGCAAAGCCCACTTTATACATATGTTTATCGATGTTATACAATCGTGCACTTTAATTTTGTTTTCCTCATGACCACTATCGTACAAATCCTGTGATTCCTTATCTGATAATTCCAGTTGCTCCTCATTAATTTTCACATATAATTCTTCTTGAATCCAGTTCTTTATGTCAGCGTTCGTGGAAAGATGTTTCGTATTAATTTGAGCTACAAGTGTACCAATAGTTGATAGATCTTCATTTTCTTCCTGAATTATATTTTGTTAAATATTTAAGGGCATATTATCCTCTTCACTCTATTCATTACCGAATTCAAGCAAGGCATGCCAGGATTTTCGGATATTGGACAGTGATATTTTATCTCACGATGTAGCTAGAATCTGTACTGCATTTTTGATAATAAAGTTTTTTAGCTTGAGCTCCAAATTTGTTCTCTTCTCACCAAGCAAGTGAGTGAGCAGTTGGTTTTTATAATTATATTTGACCAAGTTGATAACGTTTTGATCTAACGGTGGTAGATTTATTACTATAATTAAACCGTCATCACTTTTTAGTTCCTCAATTGGGTGGCACGTCGCATTATCTAAAAGCAAAACTGCTTTTTGTGGCAGAGCTTTTGAAACCAAAAATTCTTCGTCCTTGAATATAAACGATGTCACCCAGGCGTTATAACTGGAGTTGTATATTACAGGATTATTGAAAAAGCATTTAAAGGCGGGTGGATTTTTTGGATTTTACAACAACCAACAATTTCAGTTTGTCTGTGCCATTCGCATTTGAACAGGGAAAAAAATTTATTCGCTCTTAACATATTTTTCTTCCAAGAGCCGTTTTCTCATTACATGCGACAAGAGTGTGATTCGGAAGCATTCTATAATATAAACCGGATTCATCGGCATTATAAATTTGGTTAAAAGTCAACCCATTTTTATCAAAGTAATCTTTAAACTCTTTTACAAATGGATCAATACGATGAGATTTCGAAGACAATTTCTCGCCCGTAATTTTAAAAAATCTAGTTTCATGTCGACGTTTATATTTCTTCAACCATACTTCACTGGCATCGAAACCTGAATTGGTTTGATAAATTTGGAAATACAAATGACTGGTTTTTGATCGTAAAATTGCTACTGATATTGGAATTTTTCTCTCTTTGTTTTACAAATCACTTTTAAAACATTTTTTCCATTCTTGGGTACTCAGCTTTCTTTAAGGTGCAACGTTTACCAGGGTCACTTTTTGTTGTTCGTACGAATGAATGAACTTTCTTGTGTTATTATGCGGTAAACCGAATACTTATGCAACTTTAATTTTTTTAAATCTCTCCTAAATTAAGGGATGTATTTACACAACAAATAACACCAATAAACTGACAAAATTGAAGATCAAAATTATCTAAAAAGATTAATATACCAAAGACGGGGATTTTCCTTTTTTGGTTATAGACATTGTAATCAAATTAAAAACGTCGCGAAAATAGAATCCGTTTTTCGAAAACTGTCGCGATTATAGAACCTGCAATTTAAAAATTAAGTCGCGATAATGGGTAGTCGTGATACCGAACTTGCGCTGTATATGAAAATGGCATAAGATGTTATGATGTTTTTTATATGGAAATAAGGGACAATGTCAGCGGCGTCGCTGACAATAAATGAACTTTGGGATATCTTAAATAAATTTCCAACCGGGTTGTTAGTTAAAAAATCAAAATTCAAAAATTAAATATAAACTCAGTTGTTTCAAAATGATTCTTCAGTTGAATTTACTTACATAAATTTTTGAGTGTACAAGCAGCATCCAAAGATGGTATTAAAAAGAGATTCAAATGAATTGTTCTGCTATAAATCTTTCAGATTTGGTTATTTTAACTGAAAGAAAAGCAATATTGTGAATGTTTTTTTTTTTTATTAAAAATATATTGGTTTATATAAAAATATTGGTTTATATAAAAATATTGATGTTCATAATAATTTTGCATGTAATCGTGAACATGGCGTTAAAAAGACTAATTAACTAAATAAATCTTATGATGTTTTTTATATGGAAATAAGGGACAATGTCAGCGGCGTCGCTGACAATAAATGAACTTTGGGATATCTTAAAGAAATTTCCAACCGGGCTGTTAGTTAAAAAATCAAAATTCAAAAATTAAATATAAACTCAGTTGTTTCAAAATGATTCTTCAGTTGAATTTACTTACATAAATTTTTGAGTGTACAAGCAGCATCCAAAGATGGTATTAAAAAGAGATTCAAATGAATTGTTCTGCTATAAATCTTTCAGATTTGGTTATTTTAACTTAAAGAAAAGTAATATTGTGAATGTTTTTTTTTTATTAAAAATATATTGGTTTATATAAAAATATTGGTTTATATAAAAATATTGATGTTCATAATAATTTTGCATGTAATCGTGAACATGGCGTTAAAAAGACTAATTAACTAAATAAATCTGATTGGGAGAATGTTTTGTAGCATTAGGTCAAAAAATAATTTTTACACAAATAGGCGAAAGAAGTGTTAACAGGAACCCTTTGTGAAAGAATATTATCTATATTATGTATCCTAATAACTACTTCAATAAATTAAATACTATAATTAGTGTTATTTATATGTTTAGCATGTATTACTAAGTCTATTCGGTTAATCGAATAATTTTTAATTAATCGGTTATTAACCGGTCAATATGAAAACTCGAATAATTGGATACTCTACATTTAAGACATTGTTCATTATGGTCTCATGAGTATAGTTTATGGTTGACAACCTTTAAGTTATTTTGGTCTTCTCGTCGTCAATTTAGGTAAATGAAAGACAAAAATAAGACGATATTGTCACTTAATTTGTCATCAAAAAAGCTTACAAAGGAACTATTGAAGACATTGTCGCCATCCCTGTTATCTAAAAAACAATTAAGGGAAAACAAATCATATATTGTTGCTCATCTTGTGGTCAAAAGTATATGATCGAAGACTGCATTAAAGACATTGTTTTCTTATTGTCTTTAACATCGTTTATAGAAATATTGTTGTTTATATTGTCACCAAATTGGTCAATACAGGACAAAATTAAAGAATATTCTTAGTTTATAAAATTTTGGATATTTTCCCAAACATATATGTTTTGAAAATTCCTCGTTTTTGTGAATTTGGCCAACATTTAGATGACATGACATTTTTTTTTTCATATTGACTTCAACTTTAAATAAAGCAAGTAAAGCAGTTTTTTGTAATGTTAAAAAATTTAGTTTAAGATTTTATTTAAATCCACATTATTTCCTTTCGTTGTATTTGAAAAAGAATTTCAGCAAAAAGATAAAATCATGACCGTAAAGAAAAATGTGTTTTATTTTTATATACTTACTATTTGTTTTTATGTTTTACTTGTTTTTTTTTTTTGTCTTTTTTTCTGTTTTTACAAAAAATTGTTTGAATTTGACCATTTTTAGCCCGAGGACATTCTTACATTCTTTATTTACACATCATAAATTTTTTTTGTGTCTTTATTTTATTACACTCTAGTTCTTTTTATTGTTAAAAAAATGTTTCTTTTCTAGTTAAGAATTTACTTCCTTTAGTTTAGAAAAAAAATTTATAAGTTACATAAAAAAAGTTGTTTTCCTTTTTCCACTTAACTTTGTTAAAACTTTCAATTACCACAATACCACCCAACATTTGCACTTACGCCCTCAATTCGTTGGGTTAGTTACTTACTTTTTTACAATTTTTCCCTTAAAATATTTATACTGAACTTTGAAATATTTAAAAAAAAAAAACCTAAAATGAATATATCTGCGTAGCAGAAATTTTTAACAACTTTGTTTAACTTTTTCTAACATTTAATAAAATAATGCACTCAATTATGAATTTATACGTCCATTTGGTTAGAATTTGAACTGAAGTTAGACAAAATATCGTACATTAAGTCAAATTACAAGATGTTGGTTAAAATTAATTTTTATTACACCACAGTTATGATTTATAGCACCTTTTAAAGGATTTTTCTGTATGGTATAGTATGTAACTGCCTTACAATTTAGTTAAAAATAAGGCAAGTATGATTAAACTTATAACGAATTATAAAATGCAAACATATGTATTGTACAGTGTTGCCAGGAGGTGAGAAATAAGAGGCTAAATTGAATTTTAAAAAAGGTCAAAAATGATAAATTCTAAAAAATAAGACCAGAAAAATGTTTTTTTTTTTTTTAATTTAGAAACTTATTTTTTATTATTCGAGTTAGTTTTCATATATTTTTTAAAGATATTGTAATAGATTTATAAATAAAACATAGAACGGCTGCCAGCAAAATGACCCAAAGAAAAATCGCGCAAAAAGTTCGTATTAAAAATTACCTAATATTAACATTATTTGTTTTTTACTTAAAATTAAAAGTTTAAGTTTTTTAGTTCATGATCTGAAGAGATTTCACTGCATTTAACATAACTTCACTAATCATGATTCTTTATATTATAAAGCTTCATACGCTACCAAATTCTGTATAAGCTATTAAAAACAATAAAAATATTAAATATTTGATATATATATATGCGGTGAAAAACATGCTTACAGCATTATCACTACAACAATATTATGTACTCATTGTTAATTTTCTGGAATAACTGTGTTTATGATGACAATGTTTTTGTTTAAATTTTATCATTTAATGTTTACACTCAATAAAAATTTTAAATTATATGTTTTTAAATATTTTTACCAGAAATAAAATTTTATTAATATGAAAAATACCATCACTTGTACAATCATTAAATATTTTCAAGTCTTTTCCTTTATATTAAACCATATTCTGTTTCTAACCCTTATTAATATTATTATAATATTAATAATAAAATGTTTCAAATAAATATAATACTTATATTTTAATGAAATTAGTGCAAAAATTCAATGCTTGTTTGTTTTTAACTATATATTTTTTTTAATGTTTATTTTCCAACTTCATTTTAATTATCATTTAGTTTATATGGGAATAAATATAAATAGACAAGTTTTGGTTAAACTTGGCATGATTGAAGCAATATAAGTTATTGATTAAATGTTTAGTTAAAAAAATATCTTACATTTTAACCACATGTGATAACATAAGATAATATGATAACATAGAATAATAAGAAGAACGGCATAATAATATTATAAAATGGAATCATAATATGACATGTAATAAAATAATAAGGTAGAATAATAGTAATAATAATAATAATATAATACCATCAAATCATAATATAATAAAATGGAATAATAATGTAGTAATATTGTTCAATCATGTGTAAAACTAGAATCATATCATGAAAAAATAAAGCATAAAATCGGACACAATTGAATCACGATAATTATTATTTAAAGTCATTTATATTTTTCGCTGTGATCATATGTTCCAATCATAATTAGTTGCTCTTAGAGTATGGTCACTACAACTATATTTTTTCTCTGCATGTAAAACCATTAAAGTATCAAGCAAAAAATTTTTCACCTAAAAACTTTTGATATTTAAAGTTTATAAACAATTTAAATTTAATCTTAAAAAAACGTACTTTTATTGAAAAAAAAATTAGAACAATATTTAACTGAATGCGAAGAAAATCAACTACACCATGATTCTATTCTACTTTTAAGTAGTGTTCAAGCCATTCCAAAATTGAAATAAAAAATTACGCATTCCGTATTACAAAGTTGCAATCAATCTAGATTATAGAGTATGTAATGAATTGGAAAAAGCAGTCCCGTAAAGCGGATATCCACAATTTTACTGTGCTTCCATAAAATATTTATATTTTTGCTTGAAAACTAACAAAATCCTTGTTTCTTAGGAAATTTCTAGCAATTTTTCAATGAAAAATGCAAACATATTGTGAGCAATGTTAACTTTTTCCGTTACCTATCATACAAAAGTATGAAAAACTGACAAAGGATTCAAGGTTTATTTTTATTTTGATATTCAGATGTAAGCTCTATATATAAGTATTTGGTACCTCTGAACTCGCAAGAGCATGGAGAATTATGATGGTCATACCATGACCCGGAAAACTTAAAACACAAGGACTGTTTGTGTGATTTTTTTTTTACAAAAAATCATAAATAAGTTCATCAACTTTAGATATCCACCCGCCATGAATAAACTTGGTTGTTGATATTTTTTTGGAAGTTGTCAAGTTAAGTTTAAGCGTAATTTTTCAAGTTGAAAGCAATTTGTAATTTTAAGGAATACATATTTTGTATAGTAACAAGCCCGAGCCATATTTTTTATATTTTACACGATATAATATCTTCTGCTTTTTTACATCCTAAACTTGTGCAGAACTACACAACATAATTACTGAATTTTAAATAATTTTAAAACCATATATATGATATACCCTTACAAAAGACGACTGTTTTAATTATAAACGTTTTATTTTTCAGACCACACTGATTAAGATATTTTATAGGATTAGTTTTTTCTCGAGACTAATTTGAAAACTTACAAAACACATTCATTTATAGTAATTTTTTTAAATAAATGTTCAAAAATATATATTAATGGTTATTGAAATATTTTTATTAGCTCAATATAAAGAAGCTATGTCATATATTTATTTATTTTTTCAAATAACAATTGCAAAAATCTAATACTGCATTCCTTAATATTTTGTCATGACCTAAACGGCAATGCTTCTAGGAGGAGAGAGGCAAAAGAGGCTAAATTTTCCTTTAAAAAAGGTCAGAAATACATTTAGTATTTGTTTGTTTATTTGTGTAACCTTTCTTCTCATTAGTTGTTAATATGTCCTTAAAGATATATTGTTATATATTTATAAATAAAACATAGAAGCACTGTTAACAAAATTATCCATTAAAAAATCGAATACAAAATTCCCACACAAGTTTAGGTTATATCTCATATTAAAAACAAGTAAGAAAGATATAGTCGGTCAAGCCCTACCATATGATACCCCACACCATTGTGTATGTCCATGAAAATTCATGGAAGGGTCTTATATCAGACATGTGGACAATTTTGGACTGATACTTTTACTAAGTATAAAATAAAATACGCGAATACAGAATATTACGTTAATATTACAATTTATATGAATTTATGCACTTTAGGGTGATTCCCGAAAGTGGGCTTATATGGGAGCTATGGTAAATTGTGAAGCGATCCTCATAAAATTTGTCACTATGATTTCTATTTATATAAAACTTATTTGTGTCGAATATAAACTTGATACTAACATGTGTATGTGATTTATGCATGTTAAAGTGATTTTCGGGAGATGGTTTTATATGGGAGCTATGGTCAATTATGGACTGATCTTAATGAAATTTGGCAAAAATATTGACACTTACACGGAACTTCCTTACACCGAATTTCATTAAAATATTGATATATTGAAGACATTTATTATTGTTAACCCCCTATTCCGGGAGGACATTTGTATGAGGGCTAGGTGAAATAATGGATCACAACCAATTTCAATAGGCATCATCTTTGTGTCATGAAACTCCTACGTGCCAAATTTCGTTGAATTATATTCAACATTACGACTATGTGCACAAGGTTTACATGGACAGACAGCCAGCCGTCCAGCCTACCAGACGGACGGACATCGTTGGATCGACTCAAAAAGTGATTCTGAGTAGATTGATATACTTTAAGGTGGGTGTTAGATGATTTTTTCTGTGCGTTACAAATATCAGCACAAACCCACAACACCCCAACCTATGGTGGTGTAGGATATAATGAACCAATGTTTTGAAATGATTTGTTATTTTTGAACTATAAGTCCTTTTTGATTAATAATTTCGAAATTTTTGGATGATTTTGTGCTTTTATAAAATTTGTTTTAAATAATATTTATAAATAGTTTCTATGGTTAAAGAAGCTCATTAAAAAATAACTGATTAAGTAAGATCATATAATGAGATAATTTATATTTGATTTGGAAAATGAAGCGGTACAGGCGAAAATTTTTTAAAATATAAACAATATAGCCAAAAATTCTTAAATGAATGATTCTGAGAAAATGAAATTAGTAAAAGCGAATAAGAAATTAATTTCTTCTCTGTTAAAATACTAAAATTTTAGACTTTTTAGGGAAATCTCAAGAATGAAAAAAGGCTTTTATGAAAGCTAGAAGCAAAAACAAAAACTTTGAGGGTTAAAGTTAAAATAAATATGCTAGATTTAGCCTTAAAAAGTCTAACCTGGCAAAACTGCTAAACGGATATGCTACTACGCTGGTGCATATTCCTATAAACGCACTTAAAATTTTTGTTTGCTTTGAAGTATATTCGTTTCTCTTAACCAAAAATAATGCTGTGCTGTTACTACAAAAAAATATTAAAAACTTTTTTGTTTTGGTGGTTAATTTTACTTAAGGTAAGTTTCTGATGACAACATCTCTTTTTACTTGTTTTAATTCGGAAATTTCATCAGCTTAAAGCATGCCGAAAGGAACTTTTCTTACAGACCAGGAAAAAATTCAATTTAATTTTTTCGTGATCAAGGAGAGAAACTGGGTAAAAAATTAACTGTTTGGAAGAAGTTATTTGAGGCTTTCTTAAGAAAGGGTAGAAATTCGGAGTGCGGAAACCAACAAAAAATAATCAGAAGTTTACAAAAAGGCAAATTAATAAAATAAAAGAAGCCACCTGCAATAAACTAAATACTACACTAATAAAAAATAAGCTTGACCTTCCTTCCTGTCAGTTCCAAACATGTTGCACACATTTTGCGAACAGATGGTAACATAAAATGAAAGAAACCAAAATGTAAGCCAATGTTAAAACAGCATCATGTATATGATGAAAAGAAATTCAAATTGGATGGTCCCAATTCATATTCTTTCTATTAGCATGATTTGAGATCGAACTAAATTTGTATGTCGAAACTCAATTTCGCTGAAGGCAGTGCTATTGTTTGGACAGTCTTTTCTTATGGATGAAAAAGTGGTTGATTATTGCATATTCCAACAGGATAACGCTGCAATCTATGTCTCAAAGCAATCTAATCGTGGTATTCCACTATTGGATAGGCCGGCTTACTATCCGGATTTAAATCCAATGAAGAATCTATGGAGGTACATGGCAAGTAAAGTTTACGCAAGAAATACACAGAATGAAACCATAATAATAACGGAGTTAAAATTAAAAATTAAGCAAGCCTGGAAAGAAACTGACAGTGATTTTCTTAAAAAATTGGTCGAATTAATGGCAGACCGAATTTTTGCAGTTACCCAAAATATTGTTAATAATGCTAAATTGGTTCATTAATTTAATTAATTTAAAATGATAATGGAAAAAAAATTGTTTGTTACTAATTTTTTATGTAAAATCAGGTGGCGGATAGGGGAGACTGGTTATAAGACACATGAGCTGCACATTATGATACATGGTGCTTAAAGACCTTTAACTTAAGCGTTCAGACCATGGGTATTATCTCTGGTCCTAGAGTCCCATCGAGTCTATCGCGGACCAAAAAAATGCAGTGCATTTTAATAGATACTTCAAATGAAATTCAATTCGGACAGATGACGAACGGTCGCAAGGCGACAAGACAAGCACGGACGGACGGACGATTTAGCGTTTATAAGGGTCCAAAGGGACATTCTAGTACAGGCAAGTCAGTTGTTGGGCCTACTATCAGAGACTAATGAGTTTCTGGGCATTACGAGGGATTCCTTTTCTGGGACCAGTACCACAGAGTAACTCGGGGACCTTTCTCTTGGATCTGAAGATGAGCACGAGGTTACTATGACCTCAGCTCGCGCTCAAAGTTAAAAGAAGAACCGGATCATCAGTAATGCAAGATGCGACAAATGATATCACAAGTAGAAGTAGAAGGAAGGCCGGACGATGGGAGTTAAAACTGTCAACTGCGGTAATGAGAAATCTTTTGAATTTCTTAAAAACGTAGTTGCTAAGTGCAATTCGTTCCATCCGGGGGCAAAACTTGAAGTAATACTGCCATTTGAGTTGCCTCTGCGTCCAGTAGTTATGGCATGGTTTCCTCCACCCATTTAAGTGATTGAAACCATTCTGACAGTATTGGAAAATCAGAATGAAGGTCTTTTTACAGGTCAATGGAAGATTGTGAACCAAGGCAGAGACTTCAGATTCGCAGTGGATCAGGAGTCTCTGAAGAAGCTGGAGTCACTAGGGGGAGTTGTCAAGAGGCTGTCAGTAGTGCAAATTAATTTGCATCACTGCGAAGCAGCCTCAACAGAATTGACAAATCTGCTCACTGACTTCAAAGTGGACGTGACCCTCATCCAGGAACACTAGATTAACAACACCAGGGTATGTGGTTCAAGGACCACGTGGTATAACCTGTTCATACCCTCCACATTGGAGAAGGTACGATGATATATATTAGCTAGGAATGATCTGAATATTAATCTTCTTTATTCATTTAGCAAGGGGGACCTTACAGCTGTCCAATGGGAAGCCACTGGAGGCAGAAATCTTATACTGGCATCCGTTAGTTAGCATTTGAGTTTGTAACTAGTTATAATCTTTATATCTGCAATAGGGGTAATGATCCCACATTCAGAATGAAAGTTAGGGAAACGGTTATAGATGTGACACTAGCGAACCAAAGGGGTGAATTTGTCAAGGACTAGTTATCGAGTTGTCTAGATTTAGGTGGGTATTATCCAAGGACCTGATAACACCTGGATATATACAACGGGCTGACAACTCGTGGACGGAGTCTAGCTCGGAGGCCCTCAGCTTACTGAAGGAGACTCACTTCCCTGGCTGTAAGGATATAGAATCTGATGGGAGTACAGGTAGCCTCAGTGATAACCTACAGTCCGGACCAGAGAAGGGTGATATCGATACGATAGAGGAGATGATCACTGGGGAAAAGGTAAGATGGGCGGTAAACTCATTTGGGCCATAAATGTCACCGCGCTCAGATGGCAGTTTTCCGGCCATGTTACAAAACGTCATTGATAGTGTTATATCACTACTCATGATGGTCTGTTGAAAGTGATCTGCATGATGTAGTGAGTTTTATTGAATGGTGTCTGCTGCATAAGGAATACACCTTGGCAGTATTCCTCGATATAGAAGGGGCCTTTAACAACATTAGGATAGAGGCGATTAAGGAATCACTCGTTTCGTTAGGTATTGGTGTATTCCTAATCGAGAGGATCACCCTGATTCTAAGCAGTAGGGTTATTAACTCGAGCATGGGAGACACTTGCATAAAGAAGGTCGTGACAAGGGGCACACTGCAAGGGAGGTTCATTTTCCATTATTTTGGCTTTTGGCAATGAACGTCATATTGAGAAAGTTCGATGACATGGAAGGAAGGCCGTAGCCTACGCTGACGATGTGGTATTGTTGTTCTCGGATAATATTCTACCCACGATTAGCGAGATTATGCAATCTGTGCTGCAAGAATTTTCCAATGGGCAAATAGTAATAGATTAGGAGTCAACTCTGAAAGGACTAAACTAGTTTTGTTTACAAGGATATATAAGGTTGAGACATTTAGTGTACCAGTTCTGAATAGGACGGAACTCAGTTTGTCGAGGGAGGCCAAGTACCTGGGCATTTACTTGGACAGCAATTTGTCTTGGAGGAAAAATACTCAGGAAAGGGCCAGGAATGGGCTTAATGCCTACTACGCATGCAGGAACTCTATAGAGAAGAACTGGGGTCTAAAACCGGTAATTGTATATTGGATATACACATCGGTTGTGAGACCTATACTCACTTATGGATGTTAGGTATGGTGGGAGACGTTGAGGAAAGGGACGTATAGGAACCTTCTTTCTAAAGTTCAGAGGTGTGCTTCAATTGGCTTTACGTGAGCCGCGAGAAGTACACCTCAGGCAGCACTGAACATCATTCTCCAGTTTCTTCCAATTGATGAATTAGTGAGAGTGCGGGGCTTATTTAGACTGAAGGAATTGGGATTAATAGGGAGCATCATAGTGGGGCATGCTAGCATTCTTACTGAAGTCAAGTTGAAAGGTCAAACATTATCCTCGGCCGCCCAAACGGATTATGTAGGTACTATAATTGACTTCGAGGCTACTCCCGTTTTTGAAATCCCTAGTAGGGACCACTGGATTGGAGCGGAGAAGCACCATAGAGTTCGTAATGGGAATAAAGTGGCTTAGATGTAGTCTGGGTTGATTTAATGGGTCTTAGGTTCCACACTTTTCTTATTTTTCTTATATTTAGTTATCTTTCTTTCCAACCTAACCTAACCTACTAAAATTGCAATGAGAAAAAAATATGTTCATTTTAAGTTTTTGGATATAAGTTTTATATAAAAAGTAAACAATTTTTGGCGGAAGTCGATTGTCGTTTTTGTTTCTCTTTTTTTTTTTTTTTGAGACAATCTCGTTTTTCAAGAATGTCAAGTTAGATCGCCGTTCGAATCCAGCAACACTACTCCCAGACTAGCTGCAAATCAGCCTGTGCTGCAAATCAGATAGGAAATACCTCAGTTCTGTCTATTTGAAATTCTATTTTGATATCACAACTGTTCAACGTGAGCATATGAGTAATATTAATTAATTATAGCAAGTATACGGCCCAATATCTAACTCTGATAAAATTTCATATTTTTTAACTTTTGACGAATTACTGTGCGTTAAAGTAAACAAAATAAGTACTCTTGTAAATCTCCTACATTCTATGGGTGGTCTAATGTTCATATAAAAAACTAAAGAATAACGTATTCTCTTAGCCCTAAACATGTGCAACTATTTTGTAAAGTTATCTAAATCGGAATACAGAATAAGGGGTCAATTATTAATGAGTTAAACATCTTTTTATCGTTTTCTCAAAATTTTAAAAGACAAAAATAAAATATTTAATTTAAGTTATATTTTTAATATAGTATATCTTTCCCTAGAGTTTCAATAGAATTTAAGTTAGTATATTTTCCTGCAGTTTACTTTTCCTTCAACTCATTCAAGGATCAAATCATGTTTCTTTGCCTTTTAGTTTTTTAGTTCTATAAGCGAAAAAAAATATATTCGTTAATGGTGGTTCCCTTTTAAATAAATTACTATAATTTATGACTGCTCAAAGTGAGTTATATTGACGCTTAATGTTTAACATTATTTTTAATATTACTCGTGGTACTAACAATATAATGCTGCTACCCTTATCTGTTTCTTCATCTGCTATTGCTGTTAGAACAACTACTTCCTTTACTTAAAACACTTTTCAAATACTGCCAGCTCTAAGTATGTAGAGAAGAGCAGTGCAATCCAATAATAACAACATTATATTCTTTTAGACATTCACTTTTGAATTTATGATGCGTGAGCGTTAAAAGATTCTGTTCGTGTACTATGTAAGTTAAACATTATGTAGCAGTAATAATGATGATGATAATGATGGAAACTAGGGAGGAGCCGGTATTGGTGCCAGTGATGCTTCGTTGTTAATGTATACATAATTTATGATTTGTTGATGGTAAAAATATAACACAATGTAGGAGAAATAAAAAAAACTAGCTATTAAAGATAATACAAGTTGAAATGAAAACATCTTAATAATATAAGGGGCAATGTAGAACATGATAATCACTTCTTCGAAAATGGAAATTCAGTGATGTAATTTAATGCTTATACATAAATAAGTTTTTTAATATCAATACTCATAATCTATATATAATTTCCTAAGCATTTTTTTCTCTTTCCAGAGCTTTCTGAAGCTCCCAAATAATGTTGAAAGCTAAACTTTTGCTTACTTAAGAAACTATTCGTCCAAAAAATCGTAACGGAGAAAGAATCTGAAATTTCTATCAGGGAGCGATGATACCTGAATTTATACATAATTTTCTAAGTACTTATCTTTTCAGAGATTTCTAAAGCTCCCAGTTGACGTAGAAAGTTCAAGTTTGGCCTACTTATAATACTAATTTTCCTACAAATTTATCTATCTATCTATCTATGTATCTATCTATCTATGAACATGTTTTCTCCTTTCATAGCTTTAAGAAGCTCCAAAATGACATAGAAATTTAGAATTCAGTTTAATTATAAAACTATTCGTCCTACAAACGTAGCCAGATCTTAAAATTTTTATCAGGGAGCATTTTTTCTCTTTACAAAGTTTTTTGAAGCTCCTAGATAACGTAAAAAACTAAAATTCGGCTTGCTTATAAAACTATTCATGTAATAAATGATGTCAAAGTCAGATTTTGAAATTTTTATCAAGGAGCGGAAATACGCGTATTTCTTTTTTTTTTTTTTTTATTTTATGTAATATTTTTTAATGTCAGTTTTGGTTTTAAAAAGTAATTTTTGTTCTCCAAATCCAGTCTGAAACTGTTTTGCATTTCTATCAAGAAAAAAGTTTACGAATTTAATACTTTAAGTATTATTATTTCATTAAATTCCAATGGCTTCAAACCTTTTAACTTCGATTAGGGAGATGAAAAGCGTCAAAATATTCATATATTTTTTTAAAAGATTTTCAGATTTGTATGTGCATACTTTTATTATTATATTATCCTTCCTAATGTTTGCAGGCTTATACGATAGTATTACAAATAAATGTTAAACGTTTTAAAATAATTTAAGTCGAAGTCTGCATAGAAAAAAAAAATAAAAATGGATTTCAATTTCAAAACTGCTTACTTATATCAATTAAATTTTTAATTAATTTTGCTCGAATCATTAAAACGATTATTTTAATTAAATGAAATTAATTGTAATTTAGTATAATTTTAAACAAAATTTTAATTAAATTAATTACTTTTATGTTTAGAAATATGCTTAAAATCAATTACTATAATAATTAACGTGATCAAAATATTAACTGGTTCTCTTCTATTACAATATATTTCGCACAATATAAAAAACAAAATCGGCTTACTTATTAAATTTTTAATCTTTATTAACAATTATTTTTAAAAAGGAAAAAATTCAAATTATCGAAATTTTGGGTATTAAGTCGGGAAAACTTATTATCTAATAGAGGCACCAACTTTGGAGGACCTGTTGAATAATAGGATGATCTATGAAATGAAATAATATTACAACATTGACTGATATGCCATAGATTTTTAGGAAAAGCTAAATATTGGTAGTGGTTACTTAGCAGAAAGATTTTTCCAAAGAGCATCCGAAGTAGGTACCATATAAGGCAATGTAAAGTGCAGTAAAACCGAACATTGATAATGACATTAACATCATTTCATAACAGATAAATATGCAATAATGTAATATGGAATGCTTAAAAATATATTTTCCCAATACATTGAAAACGTATACTTACTGCTTTATTACTACAAATTAATTATTGAATGTTACACGTTAATATTTAAGGAAAACTCCACATCTGCCCTACGTTCTATTAGTTTCAGCAATTCTCAAAATAACAAGAAGTTGGAAACTATTTATTCCTTTTTCTATTTTTTTTAATGCTAATATAATATGAAATAATAAATTTATTAAAAAACTGTATACAAAATTATTTTCTTTGTCCATTGGATATTGCTAAAAATTTCTTTTCTTTTAAAAATTTATTATATTTTTTTTTTTTTTTTTTTAATTATACTTTTAAAGTACTTATGTACACTCAAACAAATAAGTCCATTAACATTGATGTAGGGTATGTTAATGTAGTATGTTGTAAGAATAATGTTTATTAAGTGTCGATTATAATAAATACCAACATTTTCAAAGAATGTCTAGTTCAGCCAGACATTAACATTAATTCAATGCGGAAGTGTTATTCAAAAAAAATTTAAATTTAGAAATATTGTAATGCAAATTTTTAATGAAAAGAGTAATGACTTCATATTTAAAAATATACCTATAATACAATACAATATAATTTTAGCAAATAATAGTCAAAATAAGTTCATCCAAAATGTTAAACTGCCAAGGTAAGTGAAGAATCCGTCAAACCAAAAGTGACTTTGGATTTAATAATCACTATAGAGAACAGGAACTGCTACACATTGATTCATTTCAAAGGTAAAAACATATACAAAATAATCAAATTTGAAAAAAAAAACATAAATTTATATATTGGAAAATACGGCTTTTCACCTCTGCAAAAAAAGTTTATAAAATTCTATTTCAAAATATTTTGTTATAGATATTTAAGTAGGCTTTGTAATTTTTCAAAAAATATACTTTTGAAATTATAGAATAATCTCATTTCAATCCTACACAGAAAAAAATATTCCAAGTAATTTTTCAATAAAATGATTAATTAATTTTATATTGAAATTTAATTGTAGTATTAATAAATATAATTAATTTTCTAACTGATTTAAAAATTTTGAACAAAAATCGACAGCCTTTAAAAAATATAAAAAAAAGAAGAAAACCTGTCAATAAAAAAATATAGAAATAAAATAGCTTTAAGTCATTTTCTAACCCTTTTCAACAGTTTGAGCTCATTATATCGATTAAAAAAAATGGTAATATAAATTATGTACATGATTTCTCAGTTTCTGGAAACGTGTTTAATAATAATTATTTGGTAAGTCCGAATTTCATATATTTGATAAGATTATCAATCGTTTCACTACTATTGTAGATACTCCCCTCACTGGTACCGGAGGCTAGATTCAATTTCAAAATCTATTTTTGTTTCAAAGCAAAGGCACTCAGATAGGATAATAAAAAAATTTTTGTTGTAATGTCCCGCAGAAGTTAAGTCCTTTATGATAATTTTATGAGAATTAAATATAATTATACTATATATTAAAATTTATATAGAAAGGACTTTTACCGAAACATTATACACATTCAATATATGTTATACATACACTCATACATGGCTATATTAATTAAATAAGGGTTTAACACCAAAACTTTCTGTAAACGAAAGGATATATAATCGTAAACAAAAATTGATATATATTTTTATCTTGGCATCTTGCATAATCTTTTTTTTTTTTTTTAATCAAATATTGAGTTTTCGTATTTTCTTTGTATAATATTATTTTTATTGTATTATTGAAATATTTTTAATAATTAAATAAGTAATTATATTATAGTCCGTGAGTTTTCATTGAAGGAAGGATTTAATTAACTATGGAAGTGAATTAATACAAATTTTAAATGATTTTACGTACTCATTGAATTATAATTCTAATAAATTTGATCATAAAAATTAATTGAAATTTAAGCCAAAGTCGCTTATTCTAGTTAATTAATATTACCAATGGATATTGGAGCAAAATCACATATTTTTTTTTATAAACAATTTGGTAATTGAAGTCTATTTTTATTTTTTCTATGTATCAATTTCATTTAAAATATCCTGAACTCACACAAAGAAAAAAAATGGATCAAGTTAAATTTTTTATATTAATTAATTTCTTATTTGATTTGCCTCTAATTCTAATTGAAAATAGTTGATGTTGGTAAAAATTTCAAATAATTTTGTTAATCAAATTAGACTTAGAATAATGATTAAATATCCTTTCCTCAATAAAAGTACGCAATTATTAATCTAATCATTTATTCAGTTATAACAAATATTCAAAAAATAATAGGCCGTTATGGTGAGACAAACAAATGAGTTATAATCATTAACTTTAATTGAGTTAGACTTATACATCCTGTAAAACTCACTGATAGTCGCATGAACTATACACCCTCAAAGGTATAAAAATTCAGGCTTTTATGTATATAGCTCGGTTATTATGCACTGTCCGCTCTAAAGCATATTTTGCTTTATTTAGGGTTTGTTTAGAATTAGATGGGTGAGTAAATGGAAGCAAAAATGGAGAAATTAAAATTAGGATTTTGGAAATAGTTGATATATGAATTTTAGTTTTGCCTTATTTCATAACATTTAAATTTAGTAAAAAAAAAACTATTTTTGCTCAAAAAATACAAAAATTTTTTATTTTTCGCATTTATTTTCAAATTTTACTGTAAATTTAATACGCATAAAACAATGTTTTTACATCATTAATGTGGTTTCCTTGTTCATAACGAATCTTTCATCTAATACTTTGGAACTATGATTAAAAATCACTATAATATGATAACTACCTAGCAATAACTTTGCTTTTCTGGTAAGCTAGCAGGTATAATCGTAAACAAAAATAAACTACTTATTTGTTTGCCTGAATAACAGGTTATTATTGTTCGAGGTGTCCACAAATTCATGTAGTTATTTTTGGACTCAAAGGGTACTCAATAATATGTACCTAAATGAAAATAAAAAATAAAAAAATTTACCGTCAGTGAGATTTGAGCTCGGGCACAGCTCAGTACATCATCTCGAACTTAATTTTCCAAGTGTCAAAAACTTTTTTTTAGTATAAAATGTCTTTTTAGACATTTGGTAAAAAAACTCAGAAAGCATCAGAATGGCGTTGAACCAACAACCTTCTGGTTGTTATTCCAGCGCTCTAGCCAATTCATCCACGTGGTTGTAAAATTACTGTGCTATTATACTATTGAGTACTTATTGATGTAACATAGAGTATGCAAATAAAAAAGATGCTTCATTAGCAAGATACTACTTTAATAAGTAGTTGCCATTACCGAGAACCAAAAAGCTTTTGCTGGTTAGGGGACAGATTCTCATCCAAATACATGAATGTTCTCGATAATTTAAATACCATCTTTCTGAATCACACTTTTTTATGAAAAATTACATTGATTTGTTGGTATATATTTTTGCATATCAATAATTTTTTCCAGCGTTTTGTCATGTAGTTAACGGTATTTGTTTTGTTTTTTAATAACATGTAAATATTTGTTTTATTTTAAAGCTATATTTTCAAAGGCATCTTTAGGCGCATGTTAAAAAATAAATTTATGAAATTTCGTCCCTTAATAATAACATACTTCCTATTTGTAATGTACATAAATTTTGCCAATACAAACACACTCGTATATATGTATATGTATATGTATATGTATATATATATATATATATATATATATATATATATATATACTTATTTTTTATGGCGATATATATATATATATATATATATATATATATATATATATTTCTTAAGGCAATTTAAACTGAAGTAATTAAAGTATAGTAAAATAAATCAAATTTTTATGGTGATTTGTGTTCTCTTATATTGAATTACTTGAATACCTCATGGTAATATCACTGATTAAAGAAATTGAATTTTCTACTGTAATAAGAATATCACCGATGCTACGACAATAAATTGCCTGCAAAAATACGTGTGTAAAAGTACTTGGATTTTTATTATAAAGAATGTTATTTTTTGAAATCTCGCCTGTTAGAACATTGAAATGGCGTAAAGGAAAAGCCGCACGTATAGGTGTTCACAACAGTAGAAAGTTGAATATTAATCTGCACAAGAGTATACTTAAAGTATATATGTTTGCGTACATTTCATGTTCAAAGACCCTGTTTTTTGATATACGAATGTTTCTTCTACATTTATTATCATTTTTATGGTTCCCAGTAAAAATTAACGCCATAAAATTTTTAATATCTACTCATGTTTTATATTAAGCCAGGCTCTAAGCGATTCTACTTACACTGATAAACAAAATTTGTTGTTTATATGAGCAATACAAGAGTTTACATTTGTTGTTTATATGAGAAATATAAGGGTTTGCATTTATTTCATTATGTCCCTATTTAAACATAAAAACAAAAATTGAATTTCCATAGGACATTGTAGCAGTAAAATGAGCGTTTGCGTGGATATAAATATTTCCTAGATTTCGAATATTTAATGTATTTATTTTCAATTTCTCTAAGAAAGGCATAACAATTTTTATAGCAATGATATCAATATATATATATATATATATATATATATATATATAGAGTAACGTCAGTGACTGACTGACTGTTTGTTTATTTGATTTGTTATCCTTTCAATAGAAATGTACCATTGAAGAGGAATTATTTGGCAGCGGAATAATCTTTAACGCTATCACAAATTACGGCAAAACGCCTAATGATTATTATACGAAAACTGCCTTCGACCCACACCTTCGCGCAGGAAGAATCTTCGAATTCGACTCCTCCAAATTGAATTTTCTTTGGTACTCCATTAGGCGTTTATATATTTCAAATTAAAAGTATGTAGCTAATGCAAAATCTCGAAAAACCATATCGCGATACAGTTATGCGACGCCCATAACATTAAGCCAAGACGAGAGTGGAACGCAAAACTCTTGAAGGCAAAAAAAAAAAACAAAATAAAGCCCGATCGCCCTTAAGTGATATTAACGATGAGGGGTAAATGTTTATCTACCCAGAGCTGCTTTGCGACAACAATGACTGACTAATTTAATATCAGGACTATCAGATGTGGCGATTTTTAATTGCTTTGGCGACTAAATTTTCCATGCCATGACGAGTTTTTAGCGATATATGACATGATGACGACTTGTTTGGCTAATTTTTAAAATTTCATTAAATAGGCAATTGTTAAGAAAAGCTATTAAATTTTTTTACTAGAAATCATCTGTTTTCAGTATTTGTCTATCTAGCAAAATGAAGAGCCTTAATTTTTAAATAGTTTAAACTTATTAAATGAAATTTTATCCCCAAAGAATATATTTTACAATACTTATATATTAAATATTTGATAATTTATTTTCCATCATCTTTCAAATATATTAAGGATATTAAGGATTTATGTCACTGTGAAATAAATGCAAATTAATAAATTAATTCTTTAAACAATTTATAAGTTTAATACCATTCTATTAAAAAATATAAAAAGTCCAATAAATTTTAAAAGTTAAAGATGTAAAAAGGAGCTCTATGTCGGAAAAGTGTATTTTAAGTTGTATGTGCTTGAAAATGAGACTAATTTTTTTTTTTTTTTTTTTTTTTTTTTTAAAAATTTGGTCACCCATTGGGTTAAACTACACTGAAAAAATGCATATATTTGAAAAATTTTTACATAAATATTATGAATTGAACACGACTTCTTTTTCCCAAACTTTTTTCATAAGAAATACAATTTTGTTAATGGATATTATTAAATTGTTCATAATGGAAATTTTAGGAATTTTGCAAAAATTTTGTTAAATTATTAATTCAGTTTTATTAGATTTTATTGTAAATGGTAAATGAAAATAGTTATACATGAAAATATTAACAACAAATGCCTTAAAATGGCAAAATTCCAAGGAAAATCTGTTTAAAAAAATGTTTAGAAATTTGCATAATTTTGCTCGCATTCTGCAGCACAATATTTTGAAAAGAAAGGTTCTGTTCTATTTCCAAAATGTAGCTAAAAATCATTAAAAACTTAAACTTTTTAAAGAAAAATTCAAACATTTTGTTACAAATAGCAAATATAAATGAAAATTTAAACAATTTCTTGACTTTTGATTCATTTGCAAAAATATATAAAGAGTTTTAATTTCTAAGAAATCATGCTTAAATATTATAAACCGAAATCAATGAAAGAAAATTTTTATATTTATTTATTTTTTTGTACATCAACGACGTTGAATTTAGTGGTGTTAACCATTTTTTAAAGCACTTATTTTGAAGGGCTAAAAAACAGTTTAGGAAAATTAAGTTTTTAGCTTAAATTTAATAATTTACCCCCGTATTCAACAAACAACTTTTTAAATTTAAAATGCATTTTAAATGAATTTTTCATACAAATTTTTCTCTAAAATGTATTTTAAATTTAGAATTTCTTTCTGAATACGGGGTTAGCCTTTGAATTTTAACAACATAAACAATTAAGATTCCATTGAAGTGTATAATAACGAATTCTTACTTTACTATGATTCTGCAAGCGAACTAACTAGTGTTGCCAACGAGCAACTGTTAAAAAAAAAAATTAGAAACGTTTAAAATTGGGCTAAAACTGATTTAATTTATGATTGAAGTATATATTAAAGCGATTTATTGTTTAATATACATAAGTAATGTATCTTTTGTTTCTAATCTTCAATTAATTCGCTACTTTCATAATTATGTTTAAAACCGAATATCGCAAATACTAGTACTAACTTCGAAAAACGGCTGTCACAAATGCATTCAGCATACTCGAATTAGTTTTACCAGTAGGGTGTCCAGTTTGTTAAAATTTGTAAGTAGCACAATGTTTTTCTTAGCTGTTGCAATTATTGTTGGCTTTGTTAAAGCTGATTTATATATACAAATTATACGAAATTTTAAGTACTGAGAATTGCGCAACACTTAACATTTCAGTTTATATTTTAGTATTTCTTTAAAAAAAACAAATAAAATTTTATTTTGGCTATTTTTGGCGATTTTTGATTAACAATTTGGCGATAGAGGCACAAAAAATTCTAACAACCCTGTTTAACATTGCCCACTTCAACAGTGTTGCCATTTTAGCATTTTTCTGCAGAATAGTGTGGCAAATTGGATATTTATTTTGAAAAATTCTGCTAAATGCTTTTTAGCATAATTGACTTACTGAAAGCAGAATTTTAGCATAGTTTTCAATACATGACAAGAGAAATCCTTATACTAAATTTCTTACGTTTAATTAATTTTAAAACTGTGACTTAAAATTCCCTTAAAAGAAACTTTGTGGAAAAAGTCCATAATATAATTTACTGGAAATCTAGATTAGAAAATGAAGTTTGATCTAAGGGGAAAATTATCAACTTTATCACACTACACAGTGGAATGTTTTGTAAGGAGTTAGGCATTCTAAATATTGTTAGCTGAGGTGCGTTTCTAAAATATAGACAGTACTATAACGAGTTAAAGTTTACCATGCCGAGTGTAAAAAAACATAAAATCTTGTACTTTTATAAATATGAACCAATTTTACTTAATTTTGTTTTTCTAAATTCTACTGAAGAAGTTAAAGAAAATAGATTCTGTACTATTTTGTCTTTTGTTGCTCAAAAATTAAAATTCTAATTTATGGCCTTTACCTTTTTGAGTTTTTGCCCTCTAACTTTTAAGATAAAAATTCAAACATTTCTTAAAAATATAATGAAATTTTCCATACTCTTTTAACTTAAATGTAAATGACTACCACATAAATGATAAATTTTTTAACGCTATATCAATATGTTTTAAAATTAGAAAATGTATGGACTCCATTTTTTTTCGAACAAACTATTTTATCCAGCTGACGTAACTCTTAATTATACTATAAATATACAAAAACATTGAACTCGATATATTTTATATACCATACTTTAATGCTTAATGTAGGCCTTATGACAGCTTTAAGACGTTTAAAAATTTGCAAAATTTGTGTATGTAAGAGATATACTATTTTATGCATATAAGGCACTTTTATTTTTATTTATCAATATTCAATAACCTAGCCTCTGAGCCATAAGAGGTTTCAAATATCAACTTAAAAATAGTTCTTCCAATTTAGATTGAACATATATAAAAAATCTAAAATAAATTTATACAAAAAGGATAGTAAACTGAAAAAATGAAGGTACAATTAAATTCTACACTTCATTCTAAATAACGATGAAGCAATTCACTCTCAAAAACTAAAAAAGGATACAGTCACATACATATATTCTAAAAAATGTGGCAAAATATATTAGAGAAAACTAACTACACTCCTCATGATGAATAGTGAACCATACAAAAATCAAACATCAAATGCAGCATCCAAATACACAACACAATTATCATAAGTGATTTCAACAATAACCAACTAAAAAGACAACTACTTAGGAGAAGAAACAGAAGTAGTAGAGAAAAAGTACCACCAATTCAAAATTATTTGTACACAATGTCTTCACAAGTTATTTCATGCCAAATCAGTCTTACAGTGTGTTCACACCCGATTAGTAAAATTAACTAAGCAATTACAATATCCTTAAACAACTAACCACTCTCTCATGTTACAGTTAACAGAAATTACCCAAGCATTGGTAAGCCAATTCTATAATATTTAATATAACAAGGCGGGCAATGCATGAACCTAAAAATGTATGCAATTAAAATGGCATGCACCAACCAATAATACTAATAAAATGAGAAATCAAACAATGTACTCGTACCACAAATCAAATATCAGAGTCTATACATAAAGTACACAATAAATCAACAACAATAATGCCAAATGAAGAAAATCAAATCAATAAAGAAATATGCAAACCAATTACAAAAAAAAGTCAGTAGGCAGCATCATCAAATCCCAAATATAAAATGAAGCAGGCAACAATATCCGCAGTCAAATTTCAAATAACTCGAACAACCTATCTCAACCCAAACTATCACAAGACGTCATTATATTAATAATACTCTACATATATACCCAGTGAATTTTCACACCAGCCAAACTATTATCATGATGCAATAGCATATGAAGTGATAAGTAAAATGCAATTGAAAATAAAGCATACAAGTTAGGTCCATAAAAATGTCTATTCAAAGATCAATAATTAATTACTGCAACCAGTAAGCACGGTTACAATGACATCATCAATTACATCATCACTAAATACCACAAGAAAAGCAATAGAATAATAATAATAATAATAATAACCAAGAACATCCAAGCTATCCAAATCGTTCCAAAATAGGGCAACATCTAAAAAAAATTTAGCCACAAAAATATATATAAATACGTTTTATGTAAATCCAAGCAGCCGATTAGAAGTTATATAATTATGTCCAAATAATTTCGATTCTGCCTCACTGTACATTGGGCCTATTGATTTTAAAAATTATATTTGGCATTCCATTTGTCCGTTATATTTTTTTATGATTTTTTTTTTTTTTTTTTTTTTTTTTGATTTTATAAAGTTTTCTTACGGTCCTACCAAAATATTCTATCATATTTTTTTTTCGAGAATTTAACATAACACTTCGGATATTTTCAGGCAATACTGCACCACAAACGAAAAAATGTAGAGATAAGAGTCTTGAGCTTTCGTTTCTTCTCCCACCGTACCCTTCCACTAACGAGTTTTAAGAAATTCGATTGTTTTGGGGATAAGAACGGGTAAATTCGATAAGAAAATGAGTAAAAGCTATAGTATTTTTTGGTACAGAAGTAAAATTTATATCATATTTGCAATTTATCGAAAAATTACGTACTTTGGTACTTTTTGGAAATTCGAACGCTTAAGTGGTAAAAATCGTATCTATTTTTGCTACTTTCTTATAAAACATTTTGTTATATTTATTGACACATCGGCTTCTACTACTATTTTGAAATTTATTTGAGTACAATTTTTGTTACATCCATGCAGGAAAAAACTACCAAAAGAGGGTTAACAACGGGAAATTATATTTTATTCCAATTCAGTCAGCCAATGTTGATAAAATTTGAAACATTGGTTGGTTCATTTAGTCACACAAAATTAGTTAATGGGACTTAAACTTGTGACTTGGATACAAAGACGTTGATAACACCAAATTCGGATAAATAGTTTGGTACTTTTTTAAAACATAATATTTCTTAAGTAACTGAATGGAGATCCCAAGCAATATGACATGCATGTTTAAACATGGTGAACATTTTGAAAATTCAAGTTTAACGAAACTGTTTTTTGGCGGAAATTGGAACTTGATACTTTTTGGCTTATATTAGTACTTTTCTTATGTTTTCTATAAATAAACTTATCATTTTAAAAGTAAGCTAATACGATTCTGAGTGAATCTGAAATCAGAGAAAGATTACCCAGTAAAAAGAAATAGAAGTCTTTTTTAACGAAGTACTTTTTCATTACTTCCGAAGTATCAGTAAGTGTATGCTTTTTTGTGCTTAAGAAGTTATATAAAAACCATCCAAAGATGTTACTAAAAATCGATTCAGATAAAATGTTCTGATATAGAATATTGAAATATTGTTATGCAAATTAAAAGTAATTTCCTTAAATTGGCAAAAAAAGTACATAAAAAATAAATTTTACGTGACATCGTGAACATAACTTCCTACTCAGTAAATAGTAGATTCCACAGAAGCACAACTTACAGGTAACTTGATATCTTCCAAAGCATATAGTCTAGGAAAAATATTTTACTCATTTTTCTTTTTTTAGAAAATGAACAGATAGGTTTTTGGTACTCTTTGGAAACTGGAACATTTTGGGGGTAAAAATTGATAAAAAAAAAAACTGTATTTTAGTATTTTTTGGTACTCTGAACCAATAAAGATGGGAATTCAATTTTTATGGTATGCTATTTTTATCAAAAAAAGAAATATCATTGATATTTTTTGGAAATCCGAAATAGGGTAATAATTGGTTAAAAATGTACTTCTTATATCATCCAAGGCATCAAACTTATAAAAAACTTTAAATGGTGTTCCTTTGTATTTAAAGAAAGAGCAAAGGATCAAATATTTCATAAACTAAAAAAAAAAAAATAAAAAATAAAATTTCATCGCATTCTTTTAAATTCTGTTAAAATATGAATGTTGGTAGTTTTCTCGTACTCTAAGTATATTAAAACCATTGAAAAAGAAATGCATTTTAAATCTAGTATTTTCATTTTTAATAATGAAAGGCTATATTTAATTTTATGACAATAAAGCTAAACTTCATTGAATCGTCAACGTGATAATACAGAAAATTTACAGAATAAAATGGAAAAATTATCTTTTTGAAGTATTCGTTTTGTATCTAAATAAAATGAAATATGAAAACATGTCTGTTTCTATTTTGATATTATTTTGTTTTCAAAATAATGCTTTTAAAATAATATTTTAACAAAAAACAGCAACGTTTAAAAACGCGTAATCGATTCGACCTTTACGTTTAGGGAGCAAAAAGGGGTGAAATCAGTATGATGGTGAGAGAAAAGCAGGAAAGGTAGGTTCAGAGGTGGCCGGATAGTTTCTGAGAGAATGAAAGCTTCCACTCATACTAAATGTAAATTTGGCATATATAAAGAAATAAAAGGTTTCACAATTTGAGAGAACAACTATCATTTCAAATTGCATAATGTAGTCGACAGCGAAGCACATCGGGTATTAGCTAGTTACTTATAAAAACATGAGAAAGACATAGGATTTTTTGCAATATGTGTTTGGAAATGACATATTATTACCGCATCCTTTTATATACACAAAAGTATAAACATTCTGTAACAAGGCAACAGCAAATGTACATATACTTATTTATGTATTGTTGTATGAATGCATTTATTTATTTCTAAGCTATGTTTACTTGTAAACAGTCAACAGTTCTAGTAATTTTAGTAGCTGTATCCGACTTGAGTTTACTACATATTTTAATAACTTCGTTTAAGAAAAAGTCACATGAATATATATTTATTTTGTCTAAGAAAGATCACAAATTTTTTAACAATTCTACATTCGATTACTTCGATTGTGAATGATAGTTTTGTAAGTAATTCATTTATCAGAAAAGAATTTATAAGTATAATATGAAAATTAATATAGCAAAGTAAAGAGTTCAGTTAAAAGAAGTACATTGCCACCAACAGAACTGCTGGTAGTTCTTTGACTGTATTCATATATGTGCCTTATCTATGTAAATTAATGCAAATGTGTGAGTTAATGTGTGTTAAAGGAATTTATGTAGGTTATTAAATGGATTTGTAACCAGAAAAATGAAGCAACTACGCCAAAGCAGCTGAGAAACAGAGCCATTGCGACAATAATATGGAGAAATAAATTTGATGTCACTCAATGATTTTACTTATTTACATAAGAAAAAGCCACCAGGGGATATTATAAATAGAGACATTAACGCTACATATGTTTATGGGCCCATTTATTGACTGAAAACAAAATAAAGTTCCTTTTATTTTTGTGAATCATATACAAAACATTATTGCTCTACAATATAATAATATTAAATAAAATAAAATAATGAAATAGCTAGGTTGATTAATAAATTAGGTCGTATGATTTAAATTGCATTTAAAAAAGTTGCCGAAATTTTGAGGTAAAGCAATGTAGACGAAATATTTTTTTTTACATTTTCACTTGCCAATATTAATACTAATGTAAACATGATTACAAATTATAGTAATTTTTTATTCTCTAAAGTCTTCTGAGTATAAATATACTTAAATTTTTAGTTAAAAAAAAATATCAGTCAACAAAAAATCTTAAAAATTTTAAAAGAATAGAAAAAACAAATGAGAATTTGTATATTCGGCTTGGCAGAATCTATATACCCTACATCTGTTTCCGTGTTTACATTGGTATTTAAACCATTTATGCAAAATTTCATTGATGTACATGGTTTTTTGTAAAAGATTTCGGCCGAAAAGTATAAACTGGATTTACGACGGACACTCAGTTTTCCTAATATTTGGCCTATAACTTTTTTGTTTATGAACCCAATTTACCCAATTTCAATACAAAACAAATCATAATTTTGTGATGGTGGGTATAAAAAATATCTTACAGAAATATGTAAGCAACAATTAATGTAATATTTTTTTGTCACTATAATCGATATTTAATCAATCAGATCATTTTCGAGAATCACTTCTGAGTCGATTTATCGATATGTGTCTATCCGCCTATCGGCTATCTATGTAAATATCGTGCACAAAAAATAAGCCTCAATTTTACAGATATTATTACGTTTCATTCCTTTTTCAAAAAACGTTGGTTTATTTTCTTTAAATAAACCGGGGGCAAATAATAAACTGTGAATACAATTTGCTCTCAAAGCCAAATACACCTCTTTATTTAAGCTTTAAAGCACATATATTATACTACACAAATAAATTGCAATGACTGTTAAACTCACGATACTATATATACAAATACACTAACCATATAATAGCTTAATTATATCCAGAGCAAGTCTTTCAAATTGAAAAGTAATAATTCGCATATTTCACAAGTATTTTACAAAAAATTCGTATTTTTGCAGACTGCATAAATTTGCAAATAATGAATATCAAAATTAGGTTTCTTAACAAAAATACCATTTCTTTATTGATTTTTTGTATAATAACTCATAACAGCATATGCAATATACTACTACACTAATACATAAGCAAGTTAACAAAAAGCCTTCTTTATCATTATAGTAAGTATAACTCTAATTAAGATAAATCAAAAATTAAGAGACTTAAAAAAATTTAAATAAAAAGACGTTACAAACCAGAAACTGTTAATCAGTGTTGTCAGGAGATAAAAAAAAAGAGGTTTAGAAAAGGCCAAAAAAAAACTAAAATAAAAATCTTGAGCCTAAAGGCAAAAAAAAATGCTGGATTTACGTTACAAACTGGAAAATACGAATACCTTACAAACTAGAAAAGTAATAGTATCTTAATGAAATTTTATTACGATCGGTCTATTTTTTACCTAGCCCCCACACAAATATCCTACCGGAATAGGGGTTGAATGCTTTTAAACGCCTTGTTACTTTAAGTAATTAAAGCCACTTTAACGCAAATAGAGAATGATGTAGGGTATCACATGATCGTGCTTGTCCGTCTATTACTTTCTTACCTGATTTTTTTTACTTACTTTTATTTTAGTAGTTTAACATATTTTTTCCATCTAATTAAGACATAATTACCCAATTCACAACCACTGTTGTATCATTGTATTGATCTATATCGAAAAAATTTTAAATTAATTTGTTGTTTGTTTTTAAAATTTTAGTTTGAATAATATTAACAGCAAACGTCGATACAATGATACATCAGAAGTTATAAATTGGGCATACTTTAAGGCTTATAACTTTTTTTATACCAAAAAGAAAATTTGCTATTATTAAATTTACTTTATTAGTTCTTCTTAAATTTTAAAATTTAATAAAATTCATGCAAACGCATAATTCAAATTTATAATTAAAACACATGTCGACCACATAAAACAAACGCTGGGAGTGCAGGTTGGGGAAGTTGGTGAATTCAGTTTTTGAGTTATAAAAAAACAAAATATTGTATGATCGCAGACAAAATAATAAAAATTTTAAAAGATAATCGCTGCATCTCTGGATGGAATGTAAGTCATGATTTACATTGTTCTGTATCTTTTATCAGAAAACTTTACAAAAGGTAGCAAAGTAAAAAAAAATCCTAATTGGAACGCTGGAAAAAATGTGAAAGCAAATGAGAGAACGAAAAATTATTGAGTTTATTTTTCTTCAAAAATATGAATTCCATATAATAGATGTTATGGGAAATGTAGTAGATAAATATCTCGCAAAAAATATCAAAATTGTTGAAAAAAATGTATGGTCTGGTAAGCTTTTGTACATACGCGAAAAGAGCACTTTATTCATAATAAATGGCAATTTTAACACATACATGAGTGCTCTTCGAAAAATAAATCCTTTCTATCATTAGAAAACACAACAAATTTTAATTTTATGACATGATCCCGCATGTCGTTATTATAACAAAAGAACAAAAAGGTAGGACTCTAAACTGCCCAAAACTCAGTCCATTTGAAATGTATTTGGTTATAGTAAAAAATATTAAAAAAGCAAAAATAATATAGAATTTAAAAAGAAGTGGACCTATTCCAACTAAAAAGTGACAGAAATCACAATAAAATTTGTATGTAAGGTATTCCAGAAAATATTAAATATTTTATTAAAAACGAATAAAAGAATTATTTTTATTTCAATTTTAAAATTTAAAATATAATTGTCTCTAACACATAAAAATTTTGAAAAGATAAATACATTGGTTTCATTTTTATAAGCACTTTTATTGTATGCAACCATTTTTTCATACGCGAGTCCTTATATTTAGTTGGCCAAATGATTACAGACGATATTGTCGTCGACGTTGTGAGCACGTAATTGTGTAATTTATCGTTTACGTAGTGTCTGTATTAGACAACTTTTTACCAACACAAACAAAGGTGGCAACAGTTGCGCAAAAACAACAATAAGGCGAATTCATTCATATTTTTTATATATGCAGATTGACAGCTGTAACAACCAAAAAAAAAAATAATATTCAGCTGTGTGTGTGTGTGTTTATCTAGTGTAGACACTACGTTAAAAAGTATGATTCATGACAAATTAGGCAACAATTGCAATTGCATATTGTCTTGCTTCTAGTTCAATTGACGACTATATGAACGACATTGTCCTGAATTTGTAATATTTGAATTTTACTGAGGACAGAATATGTAACAATTTAAAATATTTGTCCTTTTTCAATTGAAAAACAATATTTTATTTTATTTCTACCTACTCTTTCGATAACCTTGGTAGGTTCCAGACATGAATGATGGCCAATTTATTTGGCCCGAATTAAATGAAATGGAGATAGGATATGTGGTTGCAGCAAAATGGTGCAAGGTGCACCAATAAAAATTCTGCAAAATCAACATAAATCAGTAAACCGCATATATTCAGCCGGATCTCTGCTAAAATTTAAACAATGGTGTTGTCGTTATAAAATGACCTCCAATAAAATCAAAGTTTCAATAAATTCTCACACACAGTATTTTATTCTATATAATATATTGTCAATTGCGGCAGTCATTTCAAAATGTTGCCAACATATTCGTTGTCGTGAAATTAAAGTCCTTTGTCTTTTTGTTTGAAAAAGTCGTCGACGAATTGTATGGGCCATCGTCGACATGTCGTCAAGATTCTAGTATATTTCTTTTACGCGTCGTCGATATTGTCTTGAAGACATGGCTAACTGGGTATTTGTCAACTAAAATTATTGAGAAACAAGTTTTAGTTAAATAAATGTTAAGTATTTAGTTTTTTCATTACTTTCAAATATTTCTTAAGCATTAAGACACATATTCTCACTAGGGTTGAGGTAGGATCGTAGTACCCTAAAATGTATATTTATTGGTTTTTCTTCCAGTCAAGATTTCACAATCCCTGGCGTAATTTTGGGATCATTACGTAGGAGGAAAGTGCTATTTACCATTTAGCAGTAATACGGCAAAATGGACAATTCAATGTCCTGAAAATGACAGGATAACACAATATATTTCCACATACGTTCTGCAGTAATGCAGTTGAGTCCAATTCAAGAGGAGGAAAAATTAAATCACTCTTTTAATTTTTTTTTTTTTTTTTTTTTTCAAGAAAAGATAGGAAAAAAGAGTTGCAAATGTTTTAGTTTCGACCTTTCTTCTAAGTAATTATTTTTTTTACTATAAGTTAGCGGAATGGTTTATTGTTAGTTGTTGAACATTTCAGTTCCTAATGTTTTGACTACTATTCTATGTCACTCAGCTAGACTCAAATTATGCAGCAAAATATTCTTCACATTGTAGAATTTGCTAGAATGCAATATTAAAGTATTTTCAACCATTAAATCGTAAAAGCAAAATATTTTTTTCACATTAAATATTTCACAAAAGTCTTACAATAACTTAAGACTTATCTCAATTTATTTTGGGAATTTGTAGCAAAAGCCCATATTGCTCTAACATATTAATATTTACTTACATACCTTAAGATAAGTCCAGACTAGACTAATACTTTGGTACAAAATATTTATAAATATAGAGTTGATTTTTGTTCACATACGCACGCACATTTATTTGGCGTTTTTTGTTTGATAAAACAGCTGTCAAATATCATAAAATACTTGAACGGGAAAGCACATATTAAGTCCGTTCAGATTAGATGCAAATTGTATATTCAAAAATATTTGACCAAATATAAAACCACCATAGATTTATTTGATATCAATTATGAAATAAATTTATAAGAAAATCTTTTTTCTGATTTTTCATTTATCGATTTAGAAAAACTTTCAGAGAGAATTTCGGAATATGGTGATGCCAATATCATTTTTGCAGCGTTTTATTTAATTTAAAGTGAAAATGCTGTGCATTTTACGCGAATATTTAAAAAACAAATTACAATAAAGTAAAATATTTGGATAATAAATAAAAAGTACTAACCATTATTAAACTGTCAGTTGTAAAATTCATAATATACATTAATGAAACTTACTTTAAAAATAAATGTATTTGTAAATTTTTTATAAGTAATGTATATTTATACAAAATAACAACCCTGTTTTCTCTTCATGTCATTTAAAAAACAGGTGTGTCTTCACAAAATAACACTGTTTTCTTTCCGCGCCACTTTCAGCTGTATAAAATACATAACACGTACTATTATGGTTTTAATAAAAACTATTAATATTTTGGAAAGTTTTATTTTAAAACTGCATTTTAATAGATAACATATAAATTATTCGTTTCTTTATAAACATAAAAACAACTATTTCAACTCATGTAGTCAGGCGCACGGTGGCTCAGAAATTAATTTCATTTGGGCAAAAGTTTAATTTTTTGCTAACATTGATTTCCAAAATTTTAATCACATTCAATAGTAAACATATTGAAACTAAGGTGCCCAAAAAAATAGATCAAGATATTGTAAATTTATAAAAAATGTGATTTTTTAAATTTGATAAGAAGTAAATTATCATTACTCTCAAAGTATTATCGATAATGGACTACATTTTTTTCTTATATTGGTAGAAGTACCGTTTATACCTATTATGTTATTAAATGTTTTCTCAGCTACTATATATTATTCAAATTTTAATTTTACTGGAATAGAACTTGTAAGGGTCAGAAAGGGTTAAACAAATGTTACTACCAGAAGAAAGGAGAAACTGTCCGCTTTGCTCCATATATACCTTTGTACCCGCCTGGACCCGTCAGTAGAACACTTTTTTCATTTAAATGAAATTACTCCAAAAATTTGTTCGTGGAACACATACTAAAAATCAGTTATGATTTCGATTTTAAACCTGTAGTATCAATAAAAAATTACGGCACCAATAAGGAGTTAAGAATTTTAAAAAGAAACATGTTCAGGATGAATAAAAATATGGATATACAATACGAATGATGGGAACACAGCTCATCTCTAGCATTTGAAGTCAATGGAAAGTAATACATCGGGACTTAAATGAAGAGGCAAAAGGTCAACTAGAGAACAGAAGTAATATAGAACTAAATATGGAATATTTGCACACTATTTCCAACCAAATGAATAATAATTATAATTTTCTTTTATTGTTATTTAAGTAAAAAATAAAATAAATATTAAAAAACTTTCAGTTATTATAATAAATAAAAATTTTTGTCTTTAATGTTATTTAAATAAAAAACAAAATAAATATTAAAAAGTCGTAATTTTTTGTTCAAAAATAATCGATTATAGTGGAACCGCTTCTTTAAGAACCGGTTATAGTGGAATTGATAAACTGGGAATTGATAAACTGGGAATCTGTTCACAAAATTATTTTTTTTTTATCTTCTTATAATTTTTTAATAAGTAAAGCTGATTCATAAAACAAAAAATCCAGATTTTCATACCAAATGCTATAAAAAATTAAAAGTTTAACTTTAGCCTTAAATATCTAAATTAAATATATGAAATTAAAACTGAAGAAAAATTCAAGAAAATATCTCTCCATCAAAAAAAAAAAAAAATCTAGAATATCTCTATGGATTCAAAAGTTACAGAGTTTTGGCCGATAAAAAACGATTTTGAGCCACTGTGTGCTATTCAGCTATTGTTTGCTCCTGTTTCATTTATTTTGTAAGACCAAACAAAAATTTTCCCAAAAGAATCTTGTGTTACATCTTGTGTTCACACAATGTTCATGCTTTCTGCATTTTTGACTTAAGGGAAATATTATTTTTTGATATCAGACAAATCAAATTTTTGCAAAAATTGTCAAATATTAGCTTAATGTATGCATGTTTTTTTACCCTTCATGCATTACTGCAATGGCACCCTCATCCCATGACAATCTGACTTCCTCAGACAAACACTTGCGGCCAAATGGAAATAGTTTAGAAAATAAATACTTATATTCATGTTTAATGGAAATTCTAAGTCAATTGTGTTGTTCCTCTGTTTGTGTAGTTGTTAAAATAATGATGGAGTGAAATTTAAAATTATAAGAAATAATTTGAATTCTTCTGAAGTAGTAAAGGAAAAGTGCTAAATGAAATGTTTGGAAGGATATTGGCATTTTATAACTGTGGAAGAAGCTGACCTGTTTCGGAAGAAGTAAAATGAAAAATTAGTTGGAAGTTAATGAAAAGGTTGTTATTGAAATTTCAATTTGATATAAAAATATTATAAAAAAAAAAATAAAACTAAATATTTAATATTGAAACTAGAAGCTAAGATTTATAGGTTAGTTACAATTAAAGCTTGATAGGACATTCAAACCGGCGCGAAAGTACACATTTTTGTCTTTTTGGCCGAACTCATGTTGAAATTACGTAAATTCCCATTTTGACAGTTGCGAAATTACATAATTTTGATAGTTGGGACATTACATCATTTTGTGTAGTTTCGGTGAAATTGCATCTCCCTGCAACTCTGATCGTTGTTGAAAAAATACATTTTTTACAACTGTGTACAAAATATTTCATCAGTGAAATGTAAAAAACTACAGTTTTTTCACATATACAAAAAATTTGTTAAATTGAAGTTATTTGATTTTATTTTATTTTATTTTATTTTATTTTTAATTTTACGCAAAAATATGATAAAAGAACAAAAAATAAACATAAATAAAGTAACCTTATAAACAAAAAACAATTTTACTGACAAACTGACAATTTTGTTGAAAAAAACAATATCATTAAGCCAGTATGAGCAGTCTGGATTTCGTTTATAATTTCGGATTGAAATTGCATAATTTCGCGCCGGTCTGAATGCACTGTAATGAAGATTAGTCACTCTTCTACAAAGCGGCATCAACTTATTTTATATTTCATACTCAGTTCTATGTTGAAAGAGACAGATGTGAAAAATTTATGTATAGAATTGTTTTCAATGATTTCAACTCCATATATAAAAATAAAAACATCCGTACACTTTTTTTTCTCTTTCTTTGTGTTAATGTAACCCTTTACAAAAATTTCTACTTACTCATTGCAATTTTAACTCATTAAAATACCTACAAAAATGAAGTAGATATAAAGAACAATAAAATAGTTACTTTTATATTTATATATATTTAAAAACTTTAGTAATTATTTTTTTAGCTTTGAGCAAATTTGCTTTAAAATGCATTGAAAATTTTTGTGAAATACAAAACCATACTGTGTGGAGATATTAAAAAGTACTTTTAATTAGCTTTTTTACCACCTTACTATTTTTTGCTTTAATCAGATAATAACCAAAGCTGACCATTTTCAAATAGCATAAAATAACACTTTTTATAAAAATATCTTTAAACCTTTTAAAAAATAAGAACCTATAAAATTCAATTTAAATTTTAATATTTTTATAATCAGGGCAACCAAAAAATCATATTTTTTCTGTGCTTCAATTGAACCAAACTGTTAAGGTACGGTCAGACTAAGGAAACATTTGACAAAAACTGACAAATATTGCCTTGCCGTAATGGGACCATTTTGTGAGTCAAATAAAAAATCAACTGTTCTTGGGCAAATAAAATTATTTAATAGCAAATAAAAAAATTTTAATGTGTACACAATTTAACCACTTTATGGAAAATATTTTCCCATTTTTTGGGCAAATAATTATTTTATCCCTCAAAATTTATGTAAGAGAAAATAATATCAAATAACAGTTTTATTGAATCTAAACCATTAAAATATAAAAAAATATAAATAAAACAAAAGTTTTAAGCAACAAGTTCCGCTAATACAATATTACTGATCATTTTAATAATTTCATTAACTTGCTTGCTTAAGCATTAAATAATATAATAGAGTAGGATTTGTAATTATATTTTATAACCGTAGTTGGTTATCTAGACAATTTAACGGAAATATGGTTTAACATAGGAATTATTGGTTATAGCATCGCCTGGGTGTCTTATACATACTGTTAAAAGTCACCAATAATCACTTGACTGCTGCACAAGTTATTTGCGTTTAAAGGTGTCAAAATCAGTTTTTTACATATATCTCGCTTATGATGCAATTTTATAAAATATAAAATTTCTAACAATTTTGCTGAAGTATATTTTAATGCCCCATCATTAGTTTTGAAGTTATAGCACAATTTATATTAAATTTAATATTTTTTTAATATCCACTATATTACAGGACGGTATGATCAAATTGTAACGATAATAACACCAACCATCTTCTAAAAATATTCACTTATCCTCTGTTTTTCTGGACCATGTTAGGGTGTTCGCAAATTTAAAATTTTCCATGGGGCTACAGAGTAAAATTACAAATTAGGCACATAACTGAGCAAAGACTTCAGACACGTAATTGAGCAGGTCAGAGTATTGTCTCTATAAGTTTTTGTTAAAATCGAACAATATTTTCAATTATAACGAAAACACAGAAAAATTATGATTTTTCTGTGTTTTTTATTGCTAGGCCTAAATGTGGCCCTATTTAGTAAAAAGTTGTAGGGATAGTACTCTGGTTTGCTCAAGCATATACCCGAAGTCTATTTAGTTTACTATTGAAATATTAAACTGCAGCCTTATTTTACATTGGCGGACACCTTAATGTGGACCGGGAAGAGATTTCTCGACAATTTGTATAATAAAAGCTAAGTACATATTTTTAAAAGATGGCTGGTTTAATTAGTCTTACAATATAGCCTTGAAATATAGCGGGTACTGAAGAATATTAAATGTAATATAAAATGCGCAATAAGCATATAAAGATGAAGTTTTAAACGTAGTTTTTTTTTATCAATTTTGCACAACACTCTTTCTAATTTCGTCTTTAAACCCACATCTAAACACATTGTCTTTTTCTTTTCTTCTTATTTTTTTTTCCCTCTTCTAAAAAAAACCCAGCAAAAAAGAATATCCAAACAAGTCAATAAGATTCTGAGTTTGTGATCTAGAAGTATTCTGTAATTAATTTAAAATAGTCTTTGTCATTAGATGATGTTCTCCTATTTGATGCTTATTCAGTGAGTTAGAAATCGTGTTTATGATGTCATGTAAAATTGATTTTTTTGATCAACTCAAGAAAATTACTTTTAATTTTTGTATAAAGCAAATATTTTTTATTAAAAATAGGTATGCATAACGATATTTTTCATTTGATTAAAGCAGTTATTATTAAATAACAAGTACTTGTAAATTCTCAGCGTTTTATATCAGAAAAATTTATCTGAATTGCTTTTTAATAACATCTTTGGATGGAGTTTATATAACTTCTTAAGCACAAGACACTCATTAAAACTTTGGAAGTAATGAAAAAGTACTTCCTTAAAAATGACTTCTATTTAGTTTTGCTGGGAAGCTATCGAAGCTGCTGCATATCATTAAATCAAAAAATGTTTATCTTTTTGTTTATTATATTTTTATTAAAAATAAATTTATTGTGTTCGTCAGTTTGATGAAACAATTTTTGAAGTAAAATATTTTTTCAAATGTGACCGATGAGAATGCATGTCTATATGTCTGTTTGACTATTTTAATGTCTGTTTAAGCAAAAAAATAAATGTGCATAATGTGACCAAAAAATAAACTACATATTACTTTATGGTGTTTAAATTTACCGAAGTAGAGTAGTTTATTAAAAGAGGAGAATGATTGGAGCTAAGGTCATTCAGGTCTTTAATTACTAAGCGATGGGTGGGAATTCCGCGGCATATAGCGAAGTCAAGTAAATATGGTATTTTTTGTGGGTCTGTTGGCCAGTATGTGGAAGTACCACAAGACAAAACAGAATAGTTTTGGTTCAATATACATTTATAAAGTTCTCATCCTTTAGGGTTTGTTAGTCTTGAATCCCAGCACGGATGTTTGGCGTTGAAATCGCCTCCAACTATAAACTTTTGCCCTAAAGTATGGAAAAATTCTTCGTAATCTGAATATTTTACATTGTGTCGAGGAGGAAAATATATTGAATATACTGTAACATCGCCATTTATTTTTATTTTTATTGTTGTTGCTTGAATAAAAGCTTTTTTACCTCAGTCATTACTTCGTATTTGATAGACCTTCTGATAAGCATTCCAATACCGGCATGTGCACGATTATCTGGATGATTGGTGTAAACTAGATCATATCCGTTTATGAAAAAATATGATCTAAAAAATGTGTTTCTGGTATCAATAAGATAACAATAAAATTATTAAGAAAAATTTCGGTTTCGCGGGTGTGATTTGAAAGGCCATTTGCATTCCATATTGCTATAAGTAAACTTAATTGCATAGCTTTGTAATAAGAGCGGACATCATGTTTATTAGAGTATTTGTATTCTCTATTTGTTTTTCGAGCATTACTTCTATTTTTCCAAGGAATCTAGATATCTCCACTTGATGGGTATTGTTTTTGGCGGTTTAAGAATATAAAAATTTACTACTGGGACCATTAGAAAATTATTAGAATGAATATTAAAATGTGGTTCTTAACAACCGCAACATCACTAACTTAAACACAAACTTCCAATTGTTTAAAAATTGGTTAAATGAAAATTCTAACTTAAACATTAGCATAAAAACTGGTAAGGAACACAATGATGCTGTGGAAAACTTAACCAATCTTATTCATGAAGCTGCTCCTATCTCGACACCACCACATTTAGATGAACAAAGGAATAATTTGCATATATCAACTGAAATTAGACAATTTATTATTGAAAAACAAAGGTTAAGAAGAAACTGGCAACAAACTAGAAACCCCAATGACAAAAGGCTATTTAATAAAGCTTGTAAAGATCTGAAACATCTTCTTTATGAGTACAAAAATAAAAGAACTGCAAACTTTATTCAACAAATAAATATCTCAAAATATGACGAATACCTTTTATGGAAATGAACAAAGTATATAAAAAGGCCGACTAAACGCAATAACCTTATAAAAAATTTTGATGGCTCATGGTGTAGATCCGACAAAAGCCAATCAGATGCTTTTGCATCACATTTAAAAAGCATATTCGAACCATTTAATTTTAATAGTATCGATGAAAACAATGAAGTTAATTGTTTTTTAGATTCTCCATGCCAAATGGACCTACCACTGAAATATATAACACCTAATGAAGTAAAGTTGGAAATTAAGAACTTATCTTCAAATAAGTCTCCTGGCTATGATCTCATAGATGCAAAAGTTGTAAAATCTTTGTCTCCCAAATGTGTTTTACTTTTAACAACAATCTATAATTCTATACTAAGATTAGATCACTTTCCCTTGCAATGGAAATGCGCTAAAATAATAATAATTTTAAAACCGAAAAAACCAAAAAATTCGTTATCGTCATATAGACCAATAAGTTTGCTTTCAATATTTTCTAAAATATGTGAAAAAATATTTCTAAAATGACTTATACCTGAACTTGATAAATATAACATAATACCGGATTATCAGTTTGGATTCCGAAATAAACATGGAACTCCAGAACAATGTCATAGAATCGTTAATGCCATAACTAACTCACTTGAAAATAAGCGTTATTGCTCTGCAGTTTTTTGAACGTTCAACAAGCGATTGATAGAGTATGGCATAACGGTCTACTTTTGAAAATAAAAAAACATTTACCAGCTCCTTATTATTTTTTCTTCAGAAGCTATCTCTCTGATAGATTTTTTTATGTAAATGTCAAAGATGAATGGTCAGACATATTTGAAATTAAAGCTGGAATACCACAGGGCAGTGTTCTTGGTCCTGTACTATATACGATTTTTATGGCAGACATACCAGTTACTAATGATGTCACTGTTGCTACTTATGCAGGCGACACCGCAATACTTGTAAGTAACCAAACTATGGAGATACATCGATTTCAGTACAAGTAAATACAAAAACAAACCAAGCCACATAACATTCTCATTACGACATGGAGACTGTCCTGACATAAAAATTAATGGTAAAGAAATATCTAAGCACACTAATGTCAAATACTTAGGAATGACTCTCGATAGACGTCTCACATGGAAACCACACATTAAATCGGAACAACTACAACTAAAAATTAAAACCAGCAAACTGTACTGCCTACTCGGCCCTAAATCTCAGTTAAATCTAGGCAACAAATTAAGAATATATAAGGCTATGCTTAAACCTGTATGGACATATGAAATTCATTTATGGGGTACATCTAGCAATTTCTATATCGACATACTGGAAAGATACCAATCAAAGACCTTAAGATTAATAACTAATGCTCCATAGTTTGTAACAAATAAATCTATTCGCAGTGATCTAAAGATACTAACACTAAAGGAAGAAATTCAGAGACATATTGAAAATTATTTATCAATACTGGAAATGCACCCCAATCCCCTGACTATTGCTCTCCTAGACAGTAGCAGTGAAACAGGACATCCAAAGCGTGTACATATTTGAGATCTACCTTTTAGAAGCTAATAGTTTTTATATATGTATGTACCTATATAAATAGTGTAATTAACAATTAAGTTAGTTAATGCGGCTTAAGGAAGCTGATTAACTCCTATTATTTACCTATCTTTAACCAAAACATTTACTTATTGTTTAAAGACAGATTGTAAATAAAGAATGAATTTAAAGAAAAAAATATTACTTTGGAAAATTTTTAGATTTGCCTAATCTGACCGTACCTTTTGTTATTTATCCGTTTCAGACAATTTTAAGAATTTTTGGCATCGATTCCATATTATTCCGTATTATTGCATATTTAGATTATAACAACATATTTTGGCCTTAACAGCATTTTGTGTCAATATTTTCATAGAAAATCCTTATTTTATAGCTTATTTATTTTATTAATTTGAATGTAATATTGCGTATTATATTTTACATTCAAGTGAAAAATTTTGCACATTTTGCACCTAGTAAAATTTTTACATAATTTGCCATTAGGGAAATTTTCTTTTTATAGCGATTCCCTAATAATATTTATATTATAAATTGATAGAAATTTGTAATTTTCTGATAAAATTTGAATGCTTTTATGTGCAGAAAAAAAAATTACAACTTGCTAATAAAAATCATTTTTATCATGAATAGTAGAATTTAAAATTTAGCTACAAAATTTATTTATATTTATTTTAAGAGCATATTTTTTGTTTTAAGGGCATCTTCTCTGATTTTTAGAGCATTCTTTATGCACATAAAAACATTTTGTACAGCATATTTTTGGTTACCCTGTTCATAACCTTTAGAAAAATGTTGTATCCGGAAGAGTAAAAGGAAAAAATCACAATTACCACATTAAAAAAAATTAACTTAAAACGGATTAATTTAAAACAAATTACGATTTTTTGTAGCTAAAATTTGTAGGAATGTGTTAATCCTTTATTCCAATAAAGGTTAAAATTTTTGCTTTTATTTTCTATGAAAGAAAAGTTTTTTTAATTACATTTTAATACTTCTGCCTTTAAGGTGTTGATGGTGTTTTTAATGGTTTTGCATTGAAGTAGTAAATTTTATTATATTTTTAGCTTATAATTTGTGAGCTGGAAAACTTACAAACTTGCAGTTATACCTATTGATGTAAAACTAGATATACAGTAGCTTATTAAACCGATATTTTGACATTACCTCGGGTTTTATCCTCGACTCATATGAGTGCTTTGGCGGAATGTCTTTTTTCTAAATTATCACTAATGAAAAACAAATTCTCCAGCAGACTTAAGGTCAATATTTATAAATCCTTGCTTCTAAATTTTTTAGGCGGGGATTTGTAAAACTGGAGTACGATTGAAGACCTCGTACAAAAGTACAGACGTTTAATTAAAAATAAGGAGAATTTTACATTTACCGTTTTTGTGAATAAATTCCTTTTTTGCAATAATAAAAATTATTATAAATAAATTATTTTGTTATTAATAAAATTTAATTTAGAGGTTTTTCTTAAAGTACAATATTTTTTGTTTCTGTTTTTATCAAACAAACAAATTTTGAGGAGTTTTTTAGGTATGGAAACATTCCCTTTTTTGGCGACTTTATTTTTTTGAAAACTCCTTTTTTGGACTCTTTTTAAAAGTTCCCAATGGTAACCCTGGTACTATCTTATAATTAGGTTGGGGTAGCAGTATTTTATATACGAGTAGCTCATCCTTTCCTGAGATATTTTTAAGTAACTTGAGCTAAACGGTCATCTAAATAGTAACAATCACATTCCAATTATTTTGTTACTCCTTTGTTGACGACCAGTTAAATAAAATATCTGATCGAGTCAATTACAATGAACATTATTCCTTTCAACAAATTTGGTACTCACTATTTTTCTTCTTATTAGTCTGACTTGTAATCAAGTAGTTTTACACTGGCGAAAAATTTTCTGGTTCACAGTGATTAATTTCTATATAGCGACAGAACAAAGAAAAAGGAATTGTCCTAGACTTTTCAGTTCAATAACTAAGTTATAAAATTCAATGCAACATTCATCATTTGATAGGAAAAAATACCTTAAGTTATGCCAATTGACTCAGAATTATTTTCTAGATCGATTTAACGATATTCGTCCGTCCAGCTAGCTGTATCGAAAAAACAGTTTTGTTGTGGCAACCGAATTTTTTGCCAAACAAATTTGATCGGTAGAGTGGGTTAAAATGAAATTGTATTAAAGAGCGGACAGAGGACTATAACTATTATTCGACGACCATGACACCCCCTTGTAGGTCATATTGCGATGATACAATGGTTAATGCATGTAACGAAAATATAGTTAAATTTATTAAATGAATTATTTAGTAAAAACTTAGTTCAGAAACTAGCCATATTTAGGGATTTCAGGAGAAATGGTGAAATTTCTCTCCAACTGGTTCCAAAAATTCAAATGCTAAAAAAAGTGTTCTTACCTTTTCTCTAAATATTTTTGAACGGAAAGCAAATCAATTTGAATTAGTGTTTCATGAAAATGGGTGTAATTACTGCCACAAAATCAATTCTTAAAATATTGCCACAGACTAGATGAAGTACTGTGAAACATAATGTTCGAGTAACATATTAAAAAAAATAACATAAAAATACATTTTGTCACTAACTAAACACTTACTTTATAATTATTAATATTCTAATGGTGAAGTTCAAATTTCGTTGCTTAAAAATATTGGCTGCCGTTTTTTGATTTTTTTTTTTTAATTTTATTTCTATTGCTTTTAAATTATTTTTCAAAAGTGTCAAAATTTTAAAATTCTTAATCGACATTTTGTACTAAAATAGTAGTCACTGCAATTAAATAGATAATTGTAGTTTTAAATATTATAAAAGAACCCAATTTTTTATTATTATCATCAATATTTCGCTGTGAGATATGAAACTAATTTGAATGCATATACCGAATTTGTAAAATCTGCATCACAAATTCTTAAATTGACTAATATAACAAAATCGAGAGTTATATCCAACAAACAGATTTTTCAGATTTCGCTGATTAAAAAATGTTTATATCGAAAATACTTGTTAACCAAGTTAAGTTCTTTAAACGGCATTAGAAAGAAAATATGCTTTTTAAAAAATATATACACATTTACATTTTTAGCCAAACTGTGTAAGATATTAAAAACAAAAATTCAATTTTTTATTTTTTGTTCTTACTTTTTGAACTTTTCAGCCATTTTTGACCCAAACTTTGTTAGAAAAAATATGTTTTATATTAAAACGAGCTTTCCCTTGATACAAACAGATAAGAATTATAGAACATATAATTTTATACTAAAACTTTTTTATATTATGATTATTCCATTTAAAATTTATTAAATGATTGGAAACATATTTTCTTTCCGTGATTTCATGCATTAATAATAAGTGATTTGTAATAAATATTCATTCATTTAACGTGAGTTTGGTTAAAATAGTTAACCTTTCTATACCCTCGTACTGGCCTGTAAGACCGGACATCCATATTTGCGTTCTTCTTTTTTGTGAACGGAATACTTCAGCTTATTGTGATCAAAAATATCTTCATCATTACTTTTTTATCTTCATTTTAGTGTCATGAAATAGTTTGTGCGAGCGGCATGTGTTAACATGCGCGATGCATATGGTCCTGTCAGGTCGGCGTGGGTATAGGTGTTACATTTTGCTGTAAATTTTATTTTTAGTAATTGAAATTTATTTATATACTTTTTTATTATTATTAGCATATCTTTTATTTTTATATATCCTAAACATCAAACCAAAAAAGAAATCACCCAAGTATCGTTTTTGGAATTATGGTAAAGCCCTTAAATAAAATTTCATTAATGACTGCCAAATATGTCTTTATGAGATTAAATAAGACAAATACTTGAAGTATGTAATTTGGATTATCTGGAGTTCGACATGTTAATTTCCAATAAAAGATTTTGTTTTGTGATTTAATACAAGTTTTTATAACAATAAATATAAAATTCTTATATCAAATATAAAAATTTTTTTTGCACAGACCCTGTGCGGATATATGTGTTAAACATTTTGGCACGGGCATACGAAGGTTAAAGAATGTCAATAAACCATTTGATCCTTATACTCTCAGTATACATTGTACTAAATTGCTGATTGAAAAGCCATTTTTTTTTAAACTTTAATTTTTACTTTTATTCTTTGTAGAAAAATATATCGTGTAATATTAAATGCTAACAAAGTGCATTTCAGTTACGAATGTCAAATGTACTTCCAATATCCCCAAACGCTGCAGTCCAATTTTCCCTTAACAAGAAGAGTTTATTTGTACAGCTAAGTCAAAAATACAAGTATCTTTTTTTCATTCTGTATTATTTTTTATCGAAATAGTTTCTTTTTTATCTCTTATTGAACTCGAAAAAATAATATATATGTCAGGCTATAATGCTTCTGTGAATTAAAACGAAACTCAACTAAATAAAATGGCTCTATGAAATACTCAAATAGAAGAGAAAAACGGCTTTCAGTTATACTATATTATATACGTTATTTCCCTTATGCACTATCGAATACAATGAACAATAATTTTGAAAGAAATAAAAAACGTTGACAAACGAATATCGATAGCATACAATATTTTAAATTGGATATAAACAAGTGTTGAAGCATCGAATATAAACGTAAAGGAAGCTGAGTAGGTGACATAAGGGGAAGGAGGTTGACTGCGAGACATAAACGAAAAGGACACCGGATACGGATGTTACTTATACTTTCGCAACCAAACATTTACAATATAAATAAAAATGTGTAAATAATCATACCCTATTGCTCTACTCATAACAACTGCGAGACTCAGGAATGAAAAAAAATGAAAAGGAAGCAAAAATAGAAATCCATTTAAGCTTATTTTCCTTTATATAGACTTGATATTTTTAGTTTTTCTTATGATTTTGGTCTTCCCTTGCTTTTATTCAGTTTTCTGTTTTTATTTTCCTATATTTAAAGAAAATAATTTTGTGCTAGTTATTATTGCTATGCAACAACAAACAGTTTCCGCTTGCTGGAAGAAAATTTTTTTCTCCTTCTGCCTTCCGTCCAAATACGAATCTACTTGACAATTCACTTCATCTCGCCAAAATGTGATTCTGTGACTTTTTCTCTATTTTTGTAATTTTGTTTTTATAATTTCCTTTTAAAACAACATAATTTTTTATTAACTTCATTATGACAGAGGTATATATTCAATAACTATTTATGTTTGTTAAGGTTATAAAATTTTTTGACCACAAAACACCAAAGAATGTCCTAATAGAAAATATTGAAATAATATAATATAATATACGAAGTACACAGTTATTTCATGTACTGTATTTTTACTATTTTCGATGTTGAAAAGCTACAACATTAATTTTATGTAAGACCGATGAAAAAATACAATTTTTATTTTCCCAATTTCGAAAAATTCGCGACTTAATTCACGATTTTTGCTCTTAGAAAATTTTCGAAACTATACGAAGAATCTAATATTAAATATTCATAACTTTTTAAGTTGTCCAACTTTATTGAAATGAAAATCATTGAATAGGTGATTATATCTTCTTTAAACCACATAAATAATACTTGTTTATAAAAGTACAGATATAATGAAGTGCAATTTTCAGATGCATTTGTGAATGCATTCTCCTCCTTAGATATTTAGTTTCTATAACCTTCACCACAGGTGTAAAGGGTATACATGTATAGGTTCGTCATTCCGTTTGTAATTTTCACAATATTCGTCGAAGAGCAACTGACTGATGTCAACAGGACTGTTTCCTATTTTTATGAAACATATATATATATATATATATATATATATATATACATTTATATACACACACAAACATATATATATATATATATATATATATTAAATTAAATGATCTGATAGATATATGATATATATATTAAAAAACCAGAAATTTTTTCCAGTACTTTTCTATTAAAACGACTCATTTCAAAAATAGCAGAGATGTATAAGCAAGGGACTTACTTCCTTTTTGCAAAACGAAATCAGATTTTTTTTCGTGAATTTTTCTGCTAAAGAAATGAACTTAGACAATCCATTAGTTACAGAGAAATTGGCCAAAACGCACTTTTGAGCGATATCCAAATCATAAATAAGCTACGGACTTGATTCTGGTACAGATCGATCACAAATATTTTTCTTGAATTTCGATTTTTTTTAATGACCAAATCGGGTGTCCCGATAGCCTAGTTGGTAGTGAGCTAGTCTGTCAGTCTGGGGGTTGTAGGTTAGATTCCCACCAGAGACTCTGGTCTGTTTCACTACAACGAGCTAAGGTCTTCGTTACTCCGCTCGGTTAGAATTAGAATATAATTTGTAATTGTATTGTAATTATTAAATAAATAAATAAATAAATAATGAACAAATCGGTTCATAAACAACCGAGTTATTGCCAAATCTGTTTTTTTGTTTGTTTAATTTATTCGCTTATAGTTATTGTTTTCCTGGGTACTGAAAAACAACAACAATAAACTCAGACATATTTGTTTTTTCAGCTTTTTGAACACTTATGTAAAATAAAGACTTCTTTCATTCACACAAAAATCTGAATTTTTTAAAAGAAATTTTATGTTAAAAAATGAACTAAATGTTTTTGAAGCTCCTATATAAGCTATGTACCATGATCTTTGCAAACAGTGTTGCCGTTTTGGTTAACCAAAATTGTTTATATTATTTTCCAATTATTATTATTATTATTATTTTCATCAAAATCTTATTTTTATTATTTTTAAATATGCTGTTTAATCTGTTAATGTGGCCAACATTAAAAAGAGAGTATGCTAAAAAATTATCATACCTAAAAAAACAAAAAGTTCCTATAAATTCTCATTCTAATTTAACTGACAATGAAGAAAACAATTTAAATCAATAGAAAATATAAAGATTTTCCAATATTTAACCAAGTGAAATGCTCCTGTTTTGAATAAAAGCTATTTAAAAACTAACAAATTAAAAATTCGCTAGCCGTTTATATTAAAAGAAATTCAAATCATAGCCTTCCTGATTAATATTAAAAGAATTCCTAATTTAAGTGACACACGAAATAGTACCACAGAAATACACGTTTTTAAATAAATGCATAATTTTAGTATAACAAAATATGTATATTTTTTTATTTCTTCAGAAAGATTTGTTTACGCAAAAAATTATTTTTTTCAGAACTTTAGTTTAGAAGATATACTTAATTAAATTTAAAAATGTGATTCCTTATTGAAGTGGCAGGCAGTGTATAAGTATTTTAGTAAAATTTTTGTATGTTAAAATTTGTTGGATTTTTATATAAAAAATATTAAAATTACTATAACTTCTCATCACAAAAAATAAACAATTAATCGTTTGGTCAATATATAAATTTTTAAGTTTTAAGTTTATTATTCAAAAAATTAAAATTGGTATTTTTGCAAATATTTTTAGATTTTTGCGACTTATTAAAGTTGAGTTTGTATCACAAGATTTCACGTTATCTTAAGGACAAGATTTTTGACCATCATTGGCATTTATTAAGGGTAACTAATTGATTTTTAAAGTTGTGTAAATACTTTTGAAATAAGAAATATTTAGTAATTTTACCTTTGATATCAGAAATAAATACCGCTGCTTTTTCAGAAATTACCACATTCTGCTCCACACATCTCACACATTACAAAAAAAGAACAGTTTTTTTAATTTTGTAACAATGGTAAAAAAAAAAAAAAAATAGAAAAGTGTAAATATATATGACTATGACTGTAAGTAAAAAAACAAGTATTTAAATGTAATTTATTATGTTATATCAATAAAAGTCATAACCTTTTCTCCGGTCTCTATTAGTTGTATTTACAGAATGTTTAATAATATTAAACATTCGAAATATAGTAAATATAAATATAGTATGTGAGTAAATTTAATTTTGTAGCTCTTATTGGGATTTGTTTACTTTAAGCTACAACCAATTAATTAAATAAGTTTTTGCTGTGTACTTTATTTTTTTTTTTTTTTTTTTCTGTTCATGTTCTATGTATTTTGTTAATACAGTCTTTTGAAAACATTTTATGGAAGGCATAAAGAACCAGGAAATATTTATTCTTTATACCAATGCTTAATAAAATATTCAATACGTAAATTTCAGCTTGTCTTTCGATTTTATAATAGCACTTATTTTATCGACAACTAATTTGTCAGCGAATGAAACAAAACGTGTTAAATTGTATATCAATAATTAATTTAGTACAATAAACTGCTGCAAAACATATACAAAAATTATAAAAGACAAAGCTCCACACAAATCAAAATTATTATTTGTTTTGCTTCCAAAGCACTGTACCTTGAGAATGGAATATTTCTTTAATACAGAAAAAAACATTATCGTAAACTTTTCAATTAACACTGTTGTTTCATTTTGCACCTAAATTTAAAAAATATATTCAAATAAATATAAAATAAAATAAAAGTTAGCTTTTATTTCTCACTTAAATTTTTAATTCATTCAATCATCAACTTGATTGGTTTGATCAATTTTTTAATTGGAAAAATTTTTCTGTTTTTAACGTTTTATAGTTTTTGGTAATTGGCATAATCATTTTGGTGAGATATGCAAATTTGAAAAAGGTTTTAATTGAATGAATTAGTTACTAATATATTTGGTGATTGGTGACTTTCTTCTGCGAAGAAACCGTGTCCTTTAAAAATCTAAAAACGGCTCTTATATATTCTGATTTATAACAAATAATTTATGTACTAATTTCTGTAAAAATATTAAAAAAAAATATATATATGCAGTCCCTGAATAGCTTTAATTTATAAAGTTCCTTTTTAATTATTTTTTTCCTTTTTAATTGTCTTGTTGTTTTTTTTTTCGAATTATCTATCATATTCTGTTGGAAACATTTTATTTTTTTCTCTACTTATCTCCTTCCACTTTTTAAATCATCCAAGTGTTTTACTTCTTCACTTTTCTTCCGCTTATCTTTTTTAGTTTTCTTAGACTAGCAATTATTTAGAATCTTTTTATTCATTGAAAAAATTATTATATTTTTAAACCATTTGGTAAAGGAGGATAATTACAAATTTTTTCTATGCATAAAAAATTTAATTGCTTACAGTATTTTTTTTTTTATAGAATTAAAAGAGTTTTATTAAAAGCCTTGGGTATGTACATTTTCTAATAGTAGATTTTCTTAAGTTTAATAATAACATTAGAGGGATTAAGAGAAAAATATTTCTAAGAACAGGGTAAACAGGCTTTAAATTTTAATAAAGAACAATAAATATGTTTTTGTTGAATATTATAATTACCCAATTGACAAAGTATATTATTAGAGTTATTTGAAATAACACATTATTTTAAAATTTTAATTTAATTCAAATTTTTACCAAAATCCGATTTTTAACAAAAAAAAAATTGATTTCTCACTAAAAAAATAGAATTTTAACTAAAAATTCCATTTTTCTCTAAAAATTGTTTTTTTTTACTAAAAAAAATAGATTTTTCGTTAACAATTCGATTTTTCACTAACAATTCGATTTTTCACTAAAAATTTGATTTTTCCCTGAAAATTCGATTTTTTCATTAAAAATTCGATTTTTCACAAAAAATTAAATTTTTCACTAAAAATTCGATTTTGATTCTTCACTTGAAATATGATTTTACAATAAAGTCTAATTTTTCAGTAAAAATCCAATGTTTCATCAAAAATTAAGAAAAATCAATAAAAAAAAGTAAGAGAGTTATAGTCGGTAAGTCCAACAATATGACATCCTACATCATTGAGTTTTCGAGTTCTTTGCAAATGACCTTATATCGGACCTATGGCCAATAATGAACTGATACTTATGAATCCATGGTATTATTATTTCTGCATATATAAAATTTATTTGTTCCTAATATTATCATCATATTGTCATACATGTGGTATTTATGCGAGTTAAGTGTTTTTCTGGTTATATATTTATGGGATGTATACATAATTATGGAGATATGAAATTTAGTATTCTTATTATTTGTAACAAAGTGTATTACTTTTTCAACAATTTTATTGGAATAAAATATAAAAGATAACCTTCATATTAGTTATTGCATTACATTCGTAAAAATTATTTTTGTATACTCACCATCAAAAAAGATGGGAGGTAAATTGAGTTTGGCATTCCGTTTATAATATATTTAAATGTTTATGTTAATGTGAAATTCTAATACAATATAGCTACGTTCGTTTGTCTGTTTGTCATAAATCATAAACCATATTACCCAAAAACCAGAAAAAAATTGGTATCCGTCGTAACTCTAATTCATCTTTTTTTTTGCCGATATGACATAAATAAGACATTTATGAGTATCAAAGCCCTATTCAGGGAGAAAAATTGCATGGGGGCTGGGTGAAATAATGGACCAATCATAACCAATTCTAATAAACTCTATTATCATACCAAAATAGTCATATGTTCCAAATTTCATTAAATTATCCTTAAAATTACGATTTGTTCTTTGTGCAAAATTTAACATGGACAGACAACCTGCCAGTCTTACTTGCCAGACAAACGGACATCGTTAAATAGATTTAAAAAGTAATTCTGAGTCGATTATTATACTTTAATGTGGGTGTTACAATATACAAAAATCCAAGTTTTCAAAGAAAAGATTTTCTCAAATATCTTTCATTAAAAAGATATTAAAATAAATAAATAAATAGACTGAATACAGTAGCGTTTTCTAGTGTATGCGATTTCTGTATTACAGATGGATAAGAATGATGTTGTTAAAGATGCAAGCGTGTGCCAATCTTTAATAAAGAATTAATTATTATTACTCCATTTTGGATTAGAGTAATTATAATTGTGGGTTTAGGGAAATAAGGAGAAAAATATATGGGGAATTCAATTAATTTTGGGGTACCTAGCTCTTAAAGCATATACTCTCACGTTTTTGTTTTTAGGTAAATATTTAGTTTTTTCAGCTTAAGTAATTCAAGATATTTTATTTTATTCCGTTAGTTCTTTTAGGTTTTGAGTTTAAATTTTAGCTTATAATAGGTTAGGGAATTTGATTTAAGTATAGGGCAACGATATGTAATGTGCGGTAAATTATTTGCAATTAAAATTTCTTGATTTTAAAATATATTCATGGGTAGTAACATTTAACTTCGTAGATTTAACTTAACTTAACGTTTATTGCAGCGAATTTAAATATTTCGCCTAGCCAATGGTTTGTAAATGTTGTTTTCTTACATTATTTAGACATTCTAATTAACATTAAAATTATAAACAAAATTAAGTGTCCAAACTGGGTTTGGACACTTAAAAGATAAATAAATAAATAAAATAATAACAATTTAGAAATTTTTTCAAAAATTATAATAATTTAATTTATTTAAAAATAACACTATTATTCATAATGTGTATTACTTTTTCAACAATTTTATTTTTCTTCATATGACACTTTAACAAATAACACAATAACGAATAACAATAGAAGTTATTTTGTGTCAACAGTTAAATTTTCTCCTTATTTAGTTGTGTAAATATTGATCAGATTTAAATTTATTTATATCAGAGTAATTAATTATTTAAGACCATATTTGGAAGTATATACGATAACTAGTTGCCTCTAATGACATCATCGTGTTAAAATAATGAGTTAAATTGCTAACGTATAAGTAGCGTAGTGTTATTATAATATCATTTAAACTCATTATTTGTTAATGGAAGTTTTTGCTAGGAATATCAAGTTTTATATAAAATATAAAAGACACCCTTTATGTTAGTTATCGCACTACATTCGTAAAAATTATTTTTGTATGCTCACCATCCAAAAAGATGGGAGGTAAATTGAGTTTAGCATTCCGTTTATAATATATCCAAATATTTATGTAAAACCACATAAAGTGAAATCCTAATACAATATAGCTATGTTCGTTCGTCATAAATCATAAATCATATGGGCCAAAAATCAGAAAAAAATTGGTATCCATCGTAACTCCAATTTATCTTTTTCCGCCGATATCTTTTAAACAAAACCAATGAAAATTTGCATGATTTCTAAATAAAGCAGAAGCAGAAGAAAGTCGAAGATGGTGGGTATAACAGATTTGGGCAAGCTGAATATAACATTCATACTTGTTAATATTTATATAAAATATGATAATATTAAAAAGAACTAAAAAAGGAAAATTTGAAGGCTTTATGATATTATAAAATTTATATGTATTTAGTTTTTTTAATAATTCCTGGCAAAAGAGATGATATATTACATTTATACCTGTAGGGCAAATCGCAAAACTTTTGGTAATAAATCTGTATCTCCTAAACTACATATCGTATCGGAATGAAATTTGCTCTTCTATAACTCGGACTTTCAAAAACATCATTCTGTAGTCACCCTATAGCTAATACGAGATTAGCTACGAAGTGTCAAAGTTGACCACCTCAAATATGTTAAATTTTTAAAAAATCGTGTTCTACAAATCAAGTCCGATTTCACTCAACTTTGACACCTTGTAGCTTATCTTTTATTATTATGGGGTGCCTGCAGAATGATTTTTCTGAAGGCCTAAGTTCTCTTTTATAACTTTCCCATACATTTCAATTCGATCCGACCAGTGGTTTAGGAGTTAAAGATTTATTACCAAAAATTTTGCGATTGGCCCCCGTGTAGGTATTTAAAAACGATGGCTAAAATTTCCTCCAGATTGCAAGAATATATGATTGAAAGATTTGGTATTTGGTAAGGTATTTGGTAAGTACATATACAAATTTATCATGCAACGGCGTAATGTTATTAGTTTTGTTGCTTTCGCAGATGTCATAGTTGTTACTGTTTTGTCTTATGAATAAATTCTCTTCTGGATCGTTTTCAGGATTGTATACACCACTGCAGTTTAATTTTATTATCTTATCGTTACTTATATTTCTTGTTTCTTACCCTAGGTCATCAAGTCTCCTTTTCTTATACCTTTTTATCCATTGGTTGAAGCCTTTGGCTGAGGTAAAATTTAATGCTAAATTTCTTGGTGAGTATAAGTTTATAATGTTTCACAAAACCGGTAAACCGCCCGGTGTTATTGAAAATATTCCTGTCATTAATGCATCCAAAACCAGATATATATTGATGCATTTTACTGCAATTATACTTCACTTCGAAATAATTTTTTTGAATAATGCTGAGAACGTTACATTTAATCTTGAGGATTTGACTTATATATCATTTGGTGTAGTTTATCTTATATCACATATATTACACACTTTATACTCATTACTTGGAATAAATTATATAATTTAGATTTATACGAATTTTCCTGTACACACATTAAAGTTTATGTAGTATTAAATATTGAAACTTTGTGTATTTTAATTAGATAAGCATCTTATTCCTAAGGTATATATAGTTAATTTTAGAATTGAATCAATAAACATTTTAGTTGCTTTTAAGTAAAATTTCAATTATAGATCCAGTTAATTTAATTAAAAAAATTAATTGAAATTTTAAAATATATCAATTATTTTCTATTAATTAATATTATCATTTTGGTGAACGGATCAAAATCAAACAAAAATTTAATTCATATAAGAAATTTCGTAATTGGAGTTCATTTTTATTTTTTCTGTGTACTATAAAAAAAAACAAATATGTAAAATACAATATTTAGTATTTGGTAACTAAATAAAATAAATAAACTATAAAACTTTTTAATTAAAAAAATTATTTTAATCTCAAAAAAGTAAACTTCTCATAAACATACTCTTCGCTCTTTCGTACATTTCAGTAAACCCAGATATATTTAATACATGTCTTGGTATAAAACGACCAAAAAAGAAAAAAAACCTCTTTAAAAGTTTTCATTATACGTTACGAGAATTGTTTGTTTACTTGTTTTTCATTTTGTTTGCTTGATTCTTGTAATGTTGATGTTTAAGTGATTGTTTGTGTTACAGTTACATTATCTTTTAAATACGTACGAACAGGGAGTTCATGTAGAGGCACCCGCATAAAAAAAGCTTATACTTTTATTAAGTGTTAAAGGAAGAGGGTTCGAAAAATTTTATTAAAATAATTCAAGATGTAAATCTAAGAAAAATCCTTAATTTTAAAAATAAAAAATAATGTTAAATAAAATTTTGATTTACTATTTTTATACCCTTCACATAAAATATATGTCTATCCGTCTGTATGTTGGAATGGATTTTGTTAAGCCCATAATCCAACAAACATTTCTCTTTCAACACATATGTGGCATATAGTCTTGAAAATATTGGTACTGAAACTCAGTGAAATCCGTTTAGAAATGACGATTTTCTAGAACAGCCTCAAAAATTTTTCCAACTTTCTCTGCCCAAATTTAATAACATTTTTCTATTTCACATACAATACTGTACGAGCTTGATTTGCGCAACTAATATCAAACCAGGTTTGTAATAATTACTGAAAAAGTTGCGATAAACGACGACAGTATATTAAAGCGTTTCAATATATTATTTTAAATAAAAAACGTATATTAACCGATTAATTCATTAAAATTAAATGAAAGAAACAAACAAATTCTTTATTTCCATATTCACGTCTCAGCCGTTTATTAACTCAAAAAATAAGAAAATACATTTGGCTAAAAATAATCTGGATTCATTGCAATTTTAATCACGATTGGGAAATGTACTTGAATATATCTACAGATCATTAAAGCTACATTTGCGAATGAGAAAAAAAAATAATAATAAATTTTTGCAATATTACAAATATCAATAGAAAGTTGCACTTATCTATACTTTTATGGAAAAATGTTGCATTTATAAAGCAAAAAAGTGTAAAAAAATACTGGTTGCGCAAATCTGGATGTTGCATAATAGGTAGTTACATAAATATATATAGATAGTTTTGTACTAGAAAGTTGTGAAATTGAATAGTCTGTAGGAAGTGTTCTAGATTACAAACCGTTATACCCGGGACTCCTTGTAATTGTCTGTTCTTCTAAAAAAAATATATATATATAAATTTCATTATAAAAAAAAAGAAAAATTTGAAACTGAAATTTAAAATTTGACAAGAATTTTGATGTGTTTTATATAAAAAAAAAGTGCTATTTAGATAGTAAATTTCAACACATCGATGTGGTACACCGCTTGGGTTAGAAATTAAAAGACTTTAGGTCCTGAGTTCGATCCTTAGTCAAGACTTCGAAAAATTGTTTTATAATTTATCTTCCAACAAAAATTAACGTTCAAACTTTTCTATAGATATATAAAATAAATTAAAAACAAAAAAAAAAACAAAAAAGCAAACGAGGAAAATTGTCATAATTAGTAAAGAAATTAGGCAAAATGCGGATTACCAACAAAAAAAACATCCTAATTTGAAGTCTACCGCTGCACCGCACTTGGATGAAAGATGTTGTTTGGAAAGGCTATACAGGAGAATGGTCGTTACTTTAAAATACATGCATAAAATTTGCAATAGTTCTTCCTATTATGAATCTAAACTATTCCTTTAAATTTATTGTACATTCCCAGCAAAAATTCTTGAAAATAGTTGAAAGGTATGTAATATTTTCATACTTTCTTTAGAACTTGTATTCAAACGCATTCTTAATTTCTTCTTTAAGTCTAATAAATCTATCATTTGTGAACTCATGAAAACAGTGTTCAATACATTTAACTCTATTTTTGAAATTGCTGTACTTGATTTTAACTTGATTGCACTTGCAAATTATTTAAGATTATGGATTTTTTTATACTCAAGTTAAAAATAGACTTAAAAAAATTAACGATATTTATTTGTTCATAAATTTTTTGATAAAATCTGCAGTTTAATTTATGTCCGGAATAATCTTTTGCTATATAAATGTGAATATATTACTATGCTCACCAATGAAAAAACATAGTCGAATCATCAAACTTTCATTAGTTTTAAGCACTCATTTTAAAGCCGAGTTGTTTATCTAAAGTGGACCCATGCACTCCAAAATGGATCAGTGATTTATAACGTGAACTCATGCATTTACTACTTCTTTTGCATGCCCTTTTTGCTGGGTTATTTAATTATAATAATTTAATTTTTATGTTTTTTTTACAAAATTATTTTCCGGTTTTGATTTTTTTTTTTCGTTTAATGTAGTTTTCTAATTCCTTTTCGTAACGGTTGTTAAAGAATGTAGAATATAAATTTGTTTTGGAAATTTAAATGTATTAAAATAAGTTTTCGTTCAACAAAATGGGTATAGATAGTTTGGCGGAATTGTGTCTTAGAGCCAATAAGTTAAAAATTCTTAAAAATTCTGAAAATTTTAAAATAGTTAATTCAAGTTTAAGGTATACTTTTCGAAAAAAAATTGTTGGTAGAAAACTGAAAAGGAATTTTAAATTTTGCGTCTCTCTTCTTTATTCAAAAGATTTTAGCGATCTTCCTAAGTCAATACCCAAGGAGTTTTTGGGGGCTCTTTATGTTACAAATTTCCGATGTCATATTTAACACCAGTAAGATAAGATAAGTAAGATAAGAGATAATTCCAATATATTTATATATTTATGAAATATAGATTTTGTAAAGGGTATAACAGATTCGGCCCAGCTGAATATAATACTTCCACTTGTTATAAATAATTTTTCTGCACGAAAACAAAAAACAAATTCAGTGTTACAAAGAAATTATTTTTCAATTTAATTCAATTACGTTGATAAAAAATTAATAAATTTTTTTTTCAGATTTACCTTTAGACTTTATTACAAGACCCTTTAAATTATAAAACATTTTCGAACCCCTTTCGCTTGGCGTAATTGTAAGTACTTCTTCTGTATTGTTCATTTGAAAATGCAACAAAAGTAAATAAATTACATCAAATTAATTGTTTTGTTTATTATTTCCTTTACTTTTGTTTCAACATTTTTTTTATTGTTCCTGTTGTTGTTTTTGCGGCAATTATTTTCCTTCTTAACTTTTAGCTCATTTTACCCAAATGACATTTTACCATTAAAAAACATTAACAAAAACAAGTGAATATCAACAACAAACTTTTCTGTTTACTCTTCTACCAAATGCTGTAACCAAATGAGACCATAATGCCATAAAGTAAAGAAGGATGTAGCAGCTTACTTCATATGTTAAAATAGGAATGAAAAAAATAGCAAATGAGCAAACGCTAAACAGAAAAAATTGCTAATTAAAAAACCTTTTCAAAACCACTAAAATCAACAATACTCTGTTTCAGTTAAAACAGTCAAATAACAAACAACATTTCCTAATGCATACACCAAAAGAGAAAAAAAATGCAAGTAAAATGTCACCACGATTAGTGATTAAGGATGAATTTCTAAGGGGTTGTGATTATCAAATGTAAGGAATTTTAAATGTATTTTAAACAAGAAGAAGACCATTTGGCAATTCTCGTTTTTCATTTAGCTCATTTAGATTTTTTAAACATTAATTTATTAAATTAACTGTTGATGCAATTATGTTAACAACACTTCAGGGAGTTAACCAACAAAAATTCCATGTGTTACCGAAAAGCACTAAAATTTTAAAAATAACAAGTTATTTTCTCTCATTTGGTAGATATAACCCTGGATTTTACCATAAGTGTTTAATTCCTCTAACGTAAACTACAAACACTTGTAGAAATAGTCTGTCAATCAGCCCGTGGACAAGAATTTTCAAGATTTTAATTTCTCGCAGTTTTTCGGTTAGAAAATTTGCGCCGTTTCAAGTATTAAAAAATAATAGTTATAAATCGTTTGAGATACATCTCGCAGGGCTATAGGGGGTGTCCAAACTTGGGGGGAAAAAACGTGTCGGCCTGTCTGTTGCAAGCAGGATAGAGCTATGGATGGACACTTTAAGAGGACGAATTTTTCTCAAATAATTTTCTTATATAAGGATTATTTGATATTGAAAATCAGCAAATTCGGTTCATAAACAAAAAAGTTCTAGACCAAACTCTAGAAAAACAGGGCGTACGTCGTAACTTCAGTTTATACTTTTCGTTCAAAAACTTTTACAAAAAAACATGCACATCAAACATGCACAAATAGTTCGGAAACCTCGGAAACCAAAAATGGGCGTGGTCTGCCCATCTCCCATATAAGGTGAAACATCAACGAATTTTTGTATAAATAGTCCAAGGATCAATGTAAACTTGGGAAACAAAAAATGGACAAGGATCGCCTACTTTGCCGGCCACATCCCATATAAGATGAAATTTTAGAAAGTTGCATAATTAGTATAATTAGTAAATATTTGTAATTTCGGAAATTAAAAATTTTATGGACCAAAGAAAATTTATTTGGGTTAAAACAAAATCACATTATTACATATATATACACATATATAGAATTTACTATAGTATATTACTTATAGAGAAATAACTTAGATGCGAACTCAGTTTTTCGCAAAATTAAAAAAAAAATCGCTATTTTTAGCACAAAGACAATTTTTTAAATTTTGCTCAAAAACCCTAAAATATGTTTTACTAATACCATAAAACTGCGAAAATATAATAACTTTTTTTAATAAATCAGTAGCTTTTTATTGCATGTAATTTTTACCAGAATTATACATAGACTTCTAGTTTGTAAAAATTTTGATATGCTTAAGTTAAAACCGCTATAACTTTCGCGCCCTCTGCACGAAATTTTCAACGTGAGTAGATTCCATAAGCACTCGAGTCACATTATATTCGTAGAAATAAATTTTAATGTGTCATAGAAAAAGAAGACATTTTTTAAGGCTTAAAATAAAAAAAAAATAAATTGTTGATAATGCCCCATATATCGCAGTTTATATATACTAAATTCATGCACTTTGGTATTGAATTATTAGAAGATATTTTAGAACTTCACATAATTTTTTCTATAACTACGTCCAACCCAATTCCTTAATCACTTTTATTGCGTCACATGCATAGTATAAATTTTCGTATACACATTTCCGTAACAACAATAATGTTGTGAAGTTGCTTCTTTTTATACCCTACACCACCATAGGTGGTTGGGGTATTATGCGTTTGTATTGATGTTTGTAACGCATTAGAAAAGTTATCCAACACCCACCTTAAAGTTGACTCAGAATCACTTTTTAAATAGATCAAACGATGTCCGTCCGTCCATCTGTTTGGCTGGACGACTTGCTGAATCGCTGTCCATGTAAAATTTGTGCACAAAGTACGGGTCGCAATTTTAAAGATAATTCAATGAAATTTGGCACGTAGGACCCTTATGATACAAGGACGAAGCCCATTGAAATTGGTTGTGATCAGTTCATTATTTCAACTAGCCACCAATACAAATGTTCCCCCGGAATAGAGTTTAAACACTATAAAATTACTTAAAAGTAAGAATATGTTAATGAAATTCAGTGCAAAGAAGTTCTGCACAAGCGTCAATCTTTATACCAAATTTTAAGAAGATCGGTCCACAATTGAACATAGCTCCCATATAAAACCCTCTTCCGAAAATCACTTTAACGTGCATAAATCCTATGCGAATGTTAGTATCAAGGTGATATTCGACACAAATTTTATGCGAATCGGTCCATAATTTACCATATTTCCCATATAAACCCACTTCCAGGAATCGCCCTAAAGTGCATAAAATCATCTAGATGTTAGCATTAACGCATTATTCTATATTCGTATATTTTATTTTACATTTAGTAAAATTGGCCACAGATGTAATATAAGTCCCCTTCCCGAATTTTTATACTCGTACACAATGGTGTATTCGGTCTATGTATATATATATATAGTATATAAAAATATATGTATATTTTTGTTTTTTGTTTGGTGCCAGCATGAAATGGTTAAATATTTAAGGCACCCATTATTTTTTTTTTTTTTTTTTTCTTTATTTTTCTCACTCATAACATCAGCATGCCATGACTCGGACATGGACACGCAAAGGAAAAAAAAGTGTTGACATTAAAATTCGAATTTCTACAATAAAAGAGATAGAGTCACTCATACTCGTATTTATACTACTTCTGTAATTAATTTAATGCTAGAATGTGTTTTAATTTTGTGGTTTCTTAATGCAAGCCGAGTAGGGAAGTATGAATGGAAATGTGGAACAAAGTGTTTTTGTATTTGTTGCATTTTTTTATAAAAGAAAGTGTTTGTGTATGACAGTGTTTTTTACGAGTTTTGTGTATGCATTTGCATTAAAATCTATTTGTGTTTTAGTATTTTTCATCTATAAACAAAAAATGCACCCTAATGCTAGAATTAAAAGTTTTAGCAAATGCAAACCGCTTGTGCAAATATTCTGTATGGAATTGCAATTAGTTTTTAGATTTGTAGGAAACGTTGGTCTTTGTAAGACTTAGTTAAAATTTAAGAGTAGTTATGTTATAAGAATATGGGAAAAATAATTTAAAAATAAATGAATTAAGAAAAATGAAGTCGATCTAGCTAAATGGCATAATATTCTATACTAAAAATGGATCTTATGTAATAAGTAACGTTTCCCGTATCCACATGCAGCATTAATAATAACTATTATCAACAATGTTGCTAAATTAATTCTTTTTATTTAGCTTTTTCCTTCAAAATTTTCGTTTTATCTTATAGCTTTTTTTGGCCTTATTTGATTTTTAAAATTGCCTTAAGAAGGCTAAAATTTTAGTTCTTCAACAAAGAAAAAAATAATCTTTTATTTGTTTTTGCTATTTTATTCTACAGAATCATCCATTTAAGCATTTTTGTGCATTAATTCGCAGAAAAAAGATCGAGATTATTTATGTTTAATTGAAATTTTCGAGCACGGCTCTTCTATCTCTAAATCTAATATAACTTAACTAATTTGAATATCTTAATTATTAATTTTTTAATAATAATTATTTTTTAATAAACTTTCTTAGCAAAAGAAAATATATATGAATATAATTAAAAAAAAAAAAAAATCTTATAAATTCTTATAATTCGCGTCAAAACATTGCGTAATTTTTCATATAAAATATTGTCACTTCCTTTTAAATTATTTTGATCCATAATACCTCTCCGTTACGTTTTTTTATGAATTTCTGAAGTGACCAAAAACTACCCCAACCCATGGGTTATATTCACCCAGTAATAGGGGCAGAATCCCTTTCCTTTTTCTATTTAGTACTGCAATTGAAAAAAACAAATAAAAATTAATATTAATTGAATTATACGTGAAATAAATTAAAATTCAATTGGTAATGCAGATTCAGAATAATTACATTGCGAAAATTACTAAATAATTTTTTGTTTAAATTGTGTAAAAATTAGGGAAAAAGTATGCAATTAGTCATCTTATCTAATTGCGATGTTCCTTGAGGATAATTTGGGCTTAGCTTACCAGTAGCCTTACGAATAATACCTAGGAGAAGACTTAAGCACCAATGATAATTTTTTTCCAACTTTAAATGAATTTATTAAAACAACTCTATACAATTCTCATTCATTAATTCTTATTTTTTAGAATCTTTATTAGTATTGGAAAAACAATTACTAAAAAATCACGTCTACTTCTGATTAAAAATGTCAATATTTGGTAGATGAAAGATCAGCGATAAAGGAGAAGAAACTCAATTAGTAGCACAAAAAACAATTATTTCTTCGTTATCAAGATAATTGGCAATGACAGATGTGCCCCTTTGGCGATTGCTCTCCTTTCTACCCTATAACCTACAGTTGTGTTGAGATTTTGTAGACGATTTTTACTGGATCATTTTGCTGGCAGTCATTCTATGTTTTATTTAAAAATTTATTACAATATCCTTAAAGAAATATCAAAAACTAATGAGAAAAATATAATAAATAAATAAATAAGTTTCTAAATAAAAAACGTTAGTTTTTTTCTACCTCTATTTTTAGGGCATTTAGACTTTTTTTATTTTTTTTTTTTTTAAGTTTAATTTAGCCTCTTTTTTTCCTACTTCTTGGCAACACTGATTATCAACAACTTATAAACAGAAATCAATTTTAGTCACTTCAAAACTAAAATTTCACACACACAACATATGGAAAACATTTAGATTTCGCTGTATTATCATAAAAAATATTTTTTATTAATAAAATAATAAAAAATATTTTTTATAATAAATGAAAAAATATAAGGTCATTTCTATTTTTTTTTTTTTTTTTTTATAGGCTAATTGAGAATATTTTTGTTTCTGCAAATAAATATTGCAAATTCCATTTGGCATAACTATATTTAAAATCAGTAATTTTTAAATATTAAGCTACAACATTTTAAAGAGCAATATTTTCGCATCTGAAACATTTTGGGAAAAATTCATACTATTTTAGAAAAAAAATTGAAAAATATTAAAGAATAAAAAATATTTTGTACTTAGTCATAAGCATTAGTAAAATATTATTAAAATTTAGGTTTTTGTATAGTTACATTCTAGTTGTTCTACCTTTACGTATTATATTTTTCTGTGGCTGTTATCAGATAATGGGGAAACTTTGACATAAAATGCTGGACATAAAGACGGCCGTAATTACATAATTATGAACCTTCATAATGAAGTATAAAAAATAAATGTAATTTATTGTGAATATTCAAACGGTTTCTAATTTATTAATAACAACAAAGAAAGATATAGTCGGTCAATACCGAGTATATGATACCGTACACCATTGTGTACGAGCATAAAAATTCGGAAGGGGTACTTACATTACATCTGTGGCCAATGTTACTAAATGTAAAATAAAATATACAAACACAGAATAATGCGTTAATGCTAACATCTAGATGATTTTATGAACTTTAGGGCGATTCCTGGAAGTGGGTTTATATGCGAGCTATGGTAAATTATGGACCGATTCTCATAAAATTTGGCAATGTTGTTTCTACTTACATAAAACTTATTTGTGTCTAATAGTAACTTGATGCTTTATTTGAGAGTTATGTTCAATTGTGGATCGATCTTCATAAAATTTGCTACATAGATTGATACTTGTACAGAATTTCTCTGCAACGAATTTTATTAAAATATGCTTATATTTAAGTCATTTTTGAGTTTTTAAATCTTTTGATGTATTTTAGTTTTGTACACAATCTTTTTACTTATTTTGCTTTATACCTTAAATTATTCATATCTTAAAAAACAAATGCTAATTTCAATACTTAAAATTTTTTAACTAAATATATATATATATATATGAACTTGAAGTTTCAAAGTGTATCAGTTTTATAAGACATAGCTTGAATAACATAAATTCATATGCAGATTATAGTCAGTATTGAAAGAACCAAATTTATAATAAAATTCTTCTGCTCTGACATACCCTGTTGAACAATATTTTTAATTTTATAAGTCGGTATTCACACAAAGCAAGGGGTGCAAATTTGCCTGTAGTTCGAAATTACTTTTGTTTTCTTCTATCGTACCACAAAATAAAAACAAATCAGTGCAATTAAAGCAAGAATAGCTAAAATAAAGTTTTTGTATGTAAACGTAAAAGCAAGTTCAATAGAGAAAAACAAAAATTTCGGCAAGAAAAATTTGAATTTATGAACCTAGACTAACTTAAGCTATGTTTTTTTGCTCACGCTGACTGTCAGCAAAAAACGACATCAACCCGACTTGGGAACACTATATATTTTTTTTTGTAAATTGCGCTAAAATGTTTACGCTTTTTTTCGCAAAATTAAAAATGAACAAATTTTTTATTTAAATTTAATTTTCTTTTTCTATTTTTTAATTTTTTGACACTCTTATATTCATGATTGTATTTTTTCATAAATTGGAAGCACTTTTATCGACGTTAAAGTTAAGATGTATAATTGTGCACGTTAACTTCTAACGTATATAAATTTAAATTTGTATGAAACAGTTTCGACAATAGATTTAAATTTTAGACTTCTTAATAATATTAAGGATAATTAAAACACTAATATCATGATCTATTTACATTTTTGTAATTAGCACTCTTGTAAGGTGCAACACAACATCTGTATGTGATTTTTCTATAGTGCAATATGCTGATGTAATTTCAATACCTGCATCCGTATAAAATTAATGCACGTATGATTCCAAAAATAATTTATATTATTAAAAATAATATTCCCAAATTAGATATCATACTTTTTACTTAAATAGAAATTGTATAAACGTATTTCGATTTTATGATAATTTCAACCAAATTTACTTCAGTCTTCCTTGCAAAGAAGATTTTATGTCAAATTTCATTAATATATCTTTCAAATTGTGCTCTATGATTTGACGTTTACATTAGTAACGGTTCGACGGATGAACTAACGACTATCGCTGAATATGTTTGTAATTTTATTTAGTACCAACTTAAACACCTGAAGAAACACTATTTATATTAATAGAGTGTCATTCGACTCCAAACAAATTTCGTTTGCTGACAACCATCACGAAGTATAAATTGCTTTAATATTGATGTTAAATGAAAGCCTATCATTTGCTTAATACTAAAATCTAGTGGGCGTCAAGATATTTTTTGGACTTATAGTATTGTAGACAAAAAAAAAAAATATGTATATATATATATATATATATATATAGTATATATATATATATATATGTATATATATATATATGTATGTATATATATATTCATATATTCATATATATATATAGTATCTACTTGAATATATACATACATATATATATATATATATATATATATATATATGTATGTATATATATATTCATATATATATATATATATATATGAATATATATATACATACATATATATATATATATATATATATATGTATATATATATTCAAGTAGATATACTTTTTTCAATAGCCTACTGAGCGTACTATTCGCAACACCATCACCATTAAGACCCGGCATTCATTATTGGATAATATTCGACCGAATAGACTACGTCCAGCATGCTGTGAAGGAAATATAGCTGCCGCAGCTGAGTGTGTACACGAAGACCATGGAGAATCGATTCAGCGCCGTTCGCAGCAAATCGGACTGACGTATAGAAGGACTTGTCGCATGGAACGAGTCATCGAAAATTGGACTCAATGGACCTACCATCTGCGACGTAGCAACGGCCAACATTTGATAGACATAATCTACAAAAAATAAATACCAAAGAACGTTCTTTCAAATGATAATAAACATTCCATTATTCCTTTTTAATTTTTGAGGCACAAAAAAAATCTATACTTCGTAAATTTTAGTGAACATTGAATATATTTTAATAATTTAAGGTGCGTTTTCATTTTATTTTTATCCTCTAAAACATTTCAAACAAATAAACGCAAACCAATTAAAATGCATGACCTAAAAAACACGAAAGGTTGAACCTTTTAGGTTTTGATACTTAGATTTTACTTAAACAGATCTAATTATATACTTTAATAACAAAAACTTACTGATGCAAAAATTTGGAACCCATCTGATGAAGGGGGCCGTACCGAAAATCAATATTTTTTTTTTACAAAAATAAAATAAATACTTTGGTTTTATTTGATTTCAGTTAATAATAGCTTTGCTCCATTACGTTTTATTACTTGCAAGAAATAAGAAATTTTAAGTCAATTTTAAATTGAATTGAATGAACAAATTCAAAGAAAGTAGCTTTTAAGCTTTGTTTAAATTTTTTATATTTACTACAAAAAAGAAATAATTAATTATTTTTGTTATTAAATTTGCTTTTCTTGTTTAAAAATAATATTGAAGATATCAAGTTTTAAATGCTGTTTCATTTATAAAAAAATGCGACGTCAATCTTTCAAATCGTTTAAATACTCAAATACTTATTTAAAAATTTCAAAACGTTATCAAATTATTTTTAATATATTTTTAAGCAAATCACTTTATGGTTTATTTGAAACATACTTAGAGCAAAAATAAAAACGTGTTAAAATTTTAAGCAAATCATTACACATAGAGTCGAATAAGTTCTAAAATGTTTATCCAATAAAAAAAAAAAAATAAAAAATAACTAAATAAAGTTTGTTATGCTTAGAAAAAGTCTTTAAAATATATTGCATCATTGCCTTTTGTAGAAAAATGTATAATAAATTGCACTAGAACTTGAATTTTATTTTTTAATGTTATTTAAAATTCTTTCAATATTTGACCAAAACATACACAAATGTATATGGATAACAAGCCTGATTCTTCTACTTCCAGGAAGTTACCAAAAGTAGTAACAAAAACGCATATATAAAAACAGTTTTTTGATATTTAGATTAAAAGGTATACGTAGTTTTTAAGGCTGTACTTCCGTAATTACAATCATAATGAAATATACATAAAACAAAATGTAACAAAAAAAATTAAATGTTATAAAACATTTGCGCATTGTGTAAAATGAAGTATAAATAATCATTTTTTTTTTTTTTTTTTTTTTTTCAATACGACTGTTAAATTTTATCAAGCTATGTATCAAGCTAAGTAATAAAGATGCGAATATTGCATTATATGCTACCCACTCCTACAGTAAACCGCACATAATGTGTTATATGAATATAAATGCATGCAAACAAGACAAAATAAATTAGCTGAAAAAATAGCATACAAATTTATTTTAAAAATCTTAGAAGTACACCAAATAAAGTAAAGTCAAATAACGACATCATTATTATAATTTTTGACATGATTATCTTGTCAAGTCTGCATAGAGTGAAGCAATAACATTTCGCTAGAGGCAGTTGGATACAGCTGTAGTAAACATTCAAAAAACATATAAACATTTAGACGACTCTATTCCTTTTGTTTTTTTTTTCCAACATGTATTTATATCCTTTTGTCTATCTTCGTTGTAGTATTTTAAATAATATAAATAAATGCAAAGAATAAGAAAGAATTTTAAGCAAAATCTTTGTATTCAAGACATTTTTAGATTCAACATGTGCATGTCACAAGTGTATGCAGGCAAATAATCAGAACATGTATAGTAGCAGTGAACACGTATGTATATTGTATAATATTCATACATTTATGCGTACATATGTTTGCATTGTTGTCAGATGCATGTTTTTTATGTTCATATGATTACATTGTATGTATTCATATTTGCTTTAGTACAAATCTAGGTATAAATATACTTAGATATTTAAATATGCACACATCCATATATGTCTATATGCATTAAATTGTATAAAAAGTAGGGTAGCCACTTATTATAAACATTTTTAATTTGATTTTTTTTATTATACAAAAATAATTCTAAGAAAGATCTAATGGATTCTTTTTACCAGAATTCATTTAACACGAGTCTTCAGAGCACCCATATATTTAAAAAAATCCACTTGGAAAATACAAAGTCTCAAGTTATATACTGTACATTGATGGTTATCAGACCAATTTTTACATATCTTCTGGTGAAAGACAATGTACAAACATCTCCCCATTTTAAAAAATATAAAAATTTTAGCCTTTCTTGATTAAATTAAGTATATCTGCAACAAATCTGTAACACGATATGATAATATTGGACATAGCATTAAATTGATAAGTTGATAAATCTTGCAGATCAAAAATATAAATGCGTGAACAAAAAGTGTAGAAGAATGGGAAAAGGTTAAATAACTTTAAGTTCTTTTCCTAAGTTTGTTTTTTTTTTTAATTTGGATAACAATCATGATTAAAAAATTTTGCATTCTATTAATTTCGAGTCTTGTGAGTTCAGATCTGTAACCCATTTGTTTAAATTAGTATTACCATAAACTTTTAAAGATTTCTGTTCAAGATGAGCCGCCCAGAATCAATAGAAATTAATTTTAGTTAGGAAGAGTGCCTTTCGCATGCAGTCAATAACAGCATTCTATATGTGAAATATGCAATTAGGTAAGAAACCTATTGCTTCCATCACTTGTTATTGCATTCAAGTAAGCAACGTGTTTTGCTTGAATATAATACATATTATTCATACGCTCTGTTGGCCAATACAGAATATTTACATGTAACATATAAGATAACTTATTTTATTTCCAAAATTCATTAATATTTTTAAAATCTTTGTAAGAACAATTACTGTATATAATACAGGCTTTAAATTTGGTGCAAATTTAATTACTGTTTTAGCTAATAGAAGCTAAAGTAGATTCCAAACCAATACAAATATTTATTTAATAAATATAATAAATATTTATTATGGTCACCATAACTTAAGAACAACATATTATGATTGAAATATATGATTACAGTTAAAAATTATAATAATTATAATTATGATTCCATTTTATCATATTGTGGTTCGGTTTCATCATGTAGTGATTTAGCTTAATCATATGATACACCCATTTTATCATATTATAGAGTGCTTTTATCATATGTTGATTCCATTTTATGATATTTTACTTGCATTTTATCATACTGTGACTCCATTTTACAATAACTTGACTCTTTTTGAACATTTTTTTGTTATATTATGATTTCATTATATTATATTATAATTTAATGCTATCACTTTACGTTTATATTTTATTATATTATAATCCCATCTTACTATATTATGATTTGATTTCATCATATTGTTATCAAAAATTATAAGGTTCCTATACAGAATAAAATATTGAAATAACACTAATTCGAAATTATTACTTTCATTGTATTTTTATTAGCCACAGAAATTCATTTATACATTAACTATTAACATATTAATTACAGCATTAATTATTTACGTATGTCAGTATTTACAAAAGAACTTAGTTCATCGGTTTTATGTTTTCTTTAAACAATTTATATACAAAACTACTAATCAACGCACCGATGTACATACTTTTAATATTATAATGCCACTTAGTTTTTTATTTATTTTTTTTTTTTTATTTGCATTTAATTTGCTTTTCCTTTTTTATAAAAGTTTAGCATTTCATTACGAATTTTGAATAAATATATAAGCATTTATTGTACACAAATAAAATTATTGCTTACTGAAAAATTACTGAACTGATACACAAAAATGTGTACTCAATAGTTGTGTAGGAAATAATATGGTTCAATACTTGTGGAAAACGAAACATTGTCTAAAAAAAAGCAAACATTGTACAGTTTTACAAAAAAATATATGGTTTAAAACAAATATAAGTATTGGTGGCATTTAATGTTTGTAGAAATATTGTTATTTTTTGTTTCTAATAAAAATATTAAAAACATTTTATTATTATAGTTAATCATATTAAAATTTTAACTGAGGGTAATTACATTTTAGAACTAAAATAAAAACGTTGTTGTTATGAACATTGTATTATTTAAATCAATTAAAAATAACTATAAAAACATAATACCGTTAACGTGACGATGCCACAACCATGTTTTTCTCTGCTTGAATGCACATATATTTTATTTTTAAAAATTAATTAGTTTTTTCATATAGTTTTTTTTCTAGAATTTTTGCATGTTCGACTTAAGTTCATTGAATAATTGTGGAATGATACAATGTAAAAGATTTATTGGACATTCGGAAGAATGGAATGCATTTTCTGGTTCGACACGACCGTCATCAGCACTCTTCAGCGTCCCACCGTGGTGCTTTTTGTAAACATCATCTATATAACTTAATTCTACTTATATATATATATATATATATATATATATATGTAATTTATGTATACAAGTTCGCTTCAAAAAAAAAAAACAAAACTGGATGTAGGAATGCATTTAATTCAAAAAAAAAGTATTATTTTGTATTTTATAAAATAAAAAAAGCTTTTAGCTTTCCTTAAGAAAAGTAAAATGAACCTCATAACATTCCACAAAAAATACATAAAAGCAAAAAATAACCAAAAAAAAAAAAAAACATCCGTGTATTGAAGTTGCGGCTAATATGAGTTTTTGATGAATCACCTCAAGCGAACGTAATGGTAGTTAGACATTTTTGTTAAATAAAATATTTCGTTTTATTTTAACAAAAGTATGAAATTTATATGAAGATCTTTTATTTACTAGGACGCATTTTTCTATAAATCAAGAATGAATAAAAAAAATTATAAAAATTAACAGAAATATGGGAAACACTTATTTATTTCTTGCGTTATTAAATAACTATAGTATATGATGATTTATATATTTCCGTCCAGATGTCCATCCGTATATTAAATATTTGACCTCAATACGCATTGCAAATATTGGTGGAAGTTTTAAGAGTATAAAATATAGACTTAAATTTTTTGAGCCACACATTTCAAAATGCAAAAGACTTAAATGATTTTTACCGAAATATACATATTACATAATGTTTGTTGTAATTTTCAAGACAAATATTAAAATTTGTAATGCTTATTGTATTGTATGTGATAACAAATATTTTGCAAAATAACATAAAAAAGTCACGGGCGAAAATATTAATTCGTTCAAAAGTTATTGAATTTTGATCACTCATACCACGAAATAAGTACACTGTGCGCTTGTAGGGAACTGAAATTGGATTAAAAAAATATTATTTTTACATCAAAATCGCAAAGAAAAAATATTTTTTTCTTTTTTCTTTGGCACTCAAATATACGTGTATATTTTATAAAATTTCATTAAGTTCTTAACCATCGGTTAAGCACATATCTTTTTAGTCACATTTGAAGCACACGATTTTGGTCAGAATTTGTATGTTTTTATTAGAAAAATTCCAAAAGTCGTGGTATTTATGTTAAATATAATAAAAAAAGTACCTAAAATTATTATTAGCAAAATGGATTTACAAAAATACGCGAATATGTACTAATGTCATATTTTTTAAAAAATATGACACATTTTTCTTATCAAAGAAAGAAAAATTCATAAATGATTACAAACACATAGAAAATGTTATATAAATTTTTTAGTTCTCTTCTATTACTATTACTTTTAAGTAATAACTACAGAGGGTATATTGCAGTCATTGAAAAATATGCTTATCGATAACTGCAAATAATTAACTTAGTGATTTACATAATAAAAATAATAAAGTTTGCATGTTTGTAAAGCTCAATTTCTCCATTTCCAAAGGTCGATAAAAATTAATAATCAACTCGATATGGGTATACGAAACAGCTCTATAGCATTCTTAAACATAACTAAAAATTTTAGAGCATTTATGTTTTTCTCTTTTTTTAATATTCATATAAAATCCTCTATAACTATTGCGTTTTCAAAGCTATGAAAGCCAGTGGATTTTGCGCAACAAAAAATTTTACTTTTCTTCTTCTAAAGACATTAATATACATAAACAAATTCAATCCCAAACAAGTGAGAATGTTATATTCGGCTTGGTCAAATCTGTTATAACCACCAACTGCAACTTCTTGTGCCATCCTATTTAAAATTTCATCGTATACGGGAGGTGGGCATTAAAGTGGACGAATTACGTCCATGTTTAATATCCGAATTAATATTGATCTTCGAACTATTTACACAAAATTTCATACATGCTTTTGTTTAAGAGATATCGGCGGAAATGTGTAAACTGGATTTACAACGGACATACAAAATTTCTAGTATTTTATCCATAACTTTTTTGTTTATGAACCGAATTTGCCAATTTTCAATACCAAACAAAATATATGTAAGCAAATATTTAGCCAAATTTCATGCCCCAGGTGTCCTATCCTTCCTTAAACAGACAGACAGACGGTCATAGCCAGATCGACTTAGAATCTTACCAGGACCCAGGATATATCTAACGGATGTTTTTTTTAGAGATACATAAGTTTGAGTTAGCAACACTGCTTTATTTGAGAAACGATTTAACAGCTGATAGTTGCTTCTTGTTTAGTTTGGTTTAACATTTCATTATGACTTACATCAGAGAAACGCTTGCAAACCACAAATTGATATTGAATTTCCACTCAAAAATTGTTTTCCGATGAAGCCAATTTTTGGTGGAATAGGGACTTTTGTCCAAACACCATTACATCCACAGAAAATTACAGTTTGGTGTGCTTTATGGGCTGACAGTGTCATCGGTCCTGTCAATGGTGAACGATATAAGGACATAACTATAAATTTTTTCGTACTTCAATTAGCTGGCAATGATCTTGCTGAAATGTCAAACAGTGCGCGCTCCAAATGACTTACTCAAAAAACTTTTGATTAAAGAGTAATTTCACGTAATAGTTCAATTAATTGGCCACTAAGATAGTGTGATTTAACCCTACTGGATTATTTTTTATTTGGGGATATGTAAAGTCACTTCTCTTTCTCGTTAAACCAGAGAAAATTAAGCACCTCTAAATTAACATTTGAAGAGTTATTGGCGAAAGACAGCTGCAAATACTGCGAAAAGTTTATGAAAATTGGCGCTCCAAATTGCACCTTTTATGGCCGAACCCATATTATACATTAGTGTAATAAAATTTTCTACCCAACAAAGCCTATTTCATTGATATTAAAAATATATTTCTTTATTTTATTATAATTTAAACTTATATAACTGTAACTAGCACCATCCTAATATGAATGTACTAACCCGAGCACATTATGTGACAGTTAGGGGTTTCTTCCTTAATACAGATTTAGTTCAATGCAACACTATTGTTGTGGTTTTATTATTGTTTCTAAGTGTATGTATATGACTTTATTTTTAAAATTGATGTTGTAAGTATTGACATACATACACATACAAACATATATATGTATTGTATATACGATAATAGAAAACAGACTTTCAGACATCATGTGTAGGTAAAATTTAAATAAATAGTATTGTAAATTTACAAAATGTTTTAAACATCTATATACAAATCTACAACATATAAAAATTTAAATCATTTTTAGGAGTAAAATGTAGAAGAATATGATACGAATTTTTGAAAACTTAATTTAATTTACTAAAGATAAAATTTATATGCTTGACATAAATTCCCACTAAAACTACTGGCAACTATACAGACACACAATTGATGGCATTTTGGACACCCAAGGTCATATGTAAAAATTAATTTTAATTTACTTATAAAAGTCTGATATTGATTTCCTAAGTATTTGCAGAAGTAAGTAGAACAAGGTGTTAGAACACAAACAAGTTTGACTTTTATATTGATGTTATATGTCAATTTATTTGTTTCCAAAATACTTTTTTGATGTAGTTTTTAGAAATTTTATAACATAAGAAATTAATTGCTTTTATTTACCTAAAAATTTTATTTACGGTATGAAACTAACAAAATAATCTTTGTTTTTCGGTCGAATAGGAAGTAATACATATCTTATTACAAATGAGAATTTTGTCATCACTTAAATAATTAAAAGTATATAAATAGCACTATGTAAATGTAAGATTACATGGTATACACGCAGAGAAAAAATATGGTTGTGGAGACCATAATCTAAGAGCAACTTATTATGATTATGTAATATGTTTGCCATAAAAATTGTTATGGCCATAAAAATAATTAATATGACAATCTTAATTATAAAACGATTTATCAAATCCTGTTATAATTTTAATCGGTTTTATCAAATGTATTTTATAAAAAATCATCAAGATTTTCCAAATTTATCATACTATGATAAAACATTATTATTATTATTAAATAAATAAATTACTATTTAATAAATAACTTATTGTTTGAATCACCCCAAATGTAACAAAAACCTTGACTACTTATATATATATATATATATATATATATATATATATATATATATATATATATATATATATATATATATATATATATATATATTATATATATAAGAATTATAACTTAGTTATAATAGAAAAACAAACATTAAAAACAAAATATATTTAAAAGCAAACAAGCTCTGCATTTTTCAATCATATTTTTAAAAACCACTTATTTGTAACATTTTATCATTATGGAATTAATAATATTAATATGCTTTAAAAACAAAATATGCTTTAAGAACAAGGCAAAAATTTGTTAGTATTTAATAATTATAGAAATAGTGGTACATTTTTCATAATAACAAAATTTTATTTCTGGTAAAAATATAAAAAACATATCATTTTTATAGTCAACTTTATTAAAGTTTTTATTGAATGTAAATACTGAATGATAAAACTGAAAGAAAAACATTACTTTCGTGAACACAGTATTATTAAAATTGATGAAAATGGGCAATATTATTGTAGCAAAAAAAAAAAAAGCGTAATCATGTTTTTCTCTGTATGTACTATACTAAAATTTATTAATACTATCATTTATTTTCATAAGAATTTTCCTAATCAATGATACAAAGTCTTACATAGCAATTTTATTATATATTTACTAACGAATAAGCCTGTCAGTACCAGAAATAATTGCAATTAATAATAAAAAAAAATGCAAAAAAAAAATCCAAAAATCTTTTAAAAAATTTACTAAGAACTTTTTGACGATTTCTTTCTCACTAATCGAAATTGAGAGATTTGTATCCGTTAGAATTCGATGGTGAATAATATTTAAAGTATTGAAGGGTAAAATTTTTAAAACATAAAAAAAAATTTTAAAGAAATTAATCGGCATAAATTCGCTCTCTGATCGAAATGCAAAATCAATTTCCGATAAGATTTGGAGTACAAATAATGAGTGTAGCAGATTTAAATTTCTAAAGATAAAACGGACTTTTAAAACCCCACTCCCTGACAGAAATTTAAAAATTTAAAATCTGTAGAAGAAATTGTTTTATAAGTAAGCCGTACTTTAATTTTCTACATCGTCTGGGAGCTTCAGAAAACTCCGGAAATTGAAATTATCCTTTGGAAATTATATATAAATCTACGTATCCCCGCCGCCTGATAGAAACTTCAAAATCTGGCTTCATTAGGATTTGTAGGACTAATAGTATTATAAATAAGACGAATTTAAATTTTTTACGTTGTCTGATAGCTTTAGAAAGCTCTGGAAACGGAAAACAGGCTTAGAAAATTATATATATATATATATATATATATATATATATATATATAGATATCTCCACTCCCTGATAGAAATTTCAAAATCTGGCTACGTTTGTGATTTGTAGTACTAATAGTCATATAAGTAAATCAAATTTTGATTTCTTATGTCACTTGGGAGCTTTAGAAAGCTCTAAAAAGGGGAAAAATGCTTAGAAAATGATATATAGAAAGCATTACCGTTTGGTCACTATAGTCGTAATTTGCCCCTTCTTCAACAATTAAATGTCAGCTAAATAACAAGATACTAGGTGATTGAAATATCACGTTACATTATATATTAATTCTAACGTAGAGATTAATTGTTTTGAGATTGTTTCACGGTATTCATAAATGAACTGAAAGTGTTAAAAACTAAAGCTAATGATAAAGTTTATGAATAGCTATTTAAAACATCAAATGCTAAATCTTTTTGGACCGGATTGGGAATATTAAAAAAATAAATTTGATGAACTTCGCCTCATAGCAGTGCCTTGGCGGAAGGTAGTTTTTCTAAATTATCTCTACTAAAAATAAATTGTTCAACAGACGTAAGATCAACTGCCGGCCAAAATTTTTAGACGCGGATTTGTAAGACTGGAGTCCGAGTGAAGACCTCGTAAAAAATAAATAAATAAAAACAGAATTATATGTTAACTATTTTTATGAATAAATCTTTATTTTTATAATAACAAAAATTATTATAAATAATTTTGTTACTAATAAAATTTTCCTTGAAATACAATATTTTTTGTTTATGTTTTTATTAAATAATCGAATTTTAAAGAGTTTCTTAGATATTGAAGTAGTTGTTTTTTTTTTTTTTTTGCTAATCCCCTTTTTTAGGACACTTTTTAAAAATTCTCAACGGCAACTACGTTTGTAGATATTAAAGAATGATAAGTTGAATATTTCTAAGAGATTAAGTCAAGAGTATAAAATATTTGTTGTAGTTATTTGGTCCATTATAATGAAAAAAATAATGTAACAAAGAATGCAAATAAAAAAAGAATACAGTATTTTTTCCACCAGCACAGAAATAGGTTATAGTTTAAGAAAATTATAGAAATAAAACCTTGAAATAAACTTAAATGTTTTTAAAATGACGAAATGAATATTTGCCATTAAATTTGTGCAAAATATTTTCCAGCATCATGACCATTCTTAGAACAAAAGATGAGAATATTATTGAAATATTTATAACTAAATAAGTCTTTTATGAAATTAAGAAAATGTTAACAAAATTTTCAACAAAATTTTCTGATATCAAACAAAAAAAAAAAAAATGTGAAATTTCAGCATTTTATTAAGAAAAAAATTAAATATCTTGGAAATTAATGGACAATGTTGCCAGGAGATGAGAAAAAAGAGACTAAATTGAACTTTAAAAAGTTCAGAAGAGGCTAAATAACCCAAAAAATAAGGCCATATAAAATTTAAATATTGATTTACATTTAAAAACTTATCTTTTCCCGTTCTCGTTAGTTTTTGATAAATTTATTAATGAAATATACGACAGTTGCTAACAAAATGAACTCATAAAAATTTGGGTTATATTTCATATGCGAGATGATTTGATGTGATTTTTTGTAATTTTTGAGCTATAATTCTATTTTGATTAAGAATTTTCAGGTCGATCATTAATGTATTTATATTTTTGCCTCTAATATTATTTTGTGTTAGTTTAAAGTTTTCTACTTGATAATAAGAATTCATGATCCTCCCGTAGAATCTTAGTTGTTAATTTTGTTTAAATTTAACAACTAAATTATTAAATTTAAGCAAAAAAAAAACTTAGTACTTCTAATCCTTCTTTTATCGCTCCAAAATGAAATATCTCAGAAATGAGCGCTAACTTTGAAAAATGGTTAACACCATTAAATTCAGCGTTGTTGACTTACTTTTACCCAATGGATCACCCATCTTGTTAAAAAATAAGTCTGATTTTCGAGCACAGTGTTATTATAGGTAATTATTTTTTATAAACTTCATTAACTACAGAAAATATTTATGAATACAATTTAATAAAAAATTCTTTTTAAAACGAAGAATGACAAAAAAAATGAAAAGGATAAATCAGAAGAGAACTATAATTGAAAAATGACGAAAAATCACGTCAAAATATAGGGTCATTTTTTATATGAAATATGTATAATACAAATTTGAATTGAAATTTTATATTAAGTTTGGATTATTTTGCAACCGTTCTATATTTTGTTTATAAAACAAAAAAAATAAATAAATAGAAAAATAAATAATTAAATAAATAATTTTTAAATAAAAACTATTAGCCTTTTATAGCCTTATTTTTTAGAGCATTTAGATTTTTCTGATCTTTTTAAAATTAAATTTAACCCCACCTCCTACCAACACCGCTGCTATGGAACCTTTCGTAAGATCTAAAAAAATATTTATAATATCTCTAAAATTAATTAAAATGTAAAATTTCTGATACAAAACATCTGTAGATTTTCAAATTTTATGTCTCGTAAAATAGAAAAGATATTTCATAACCAAAGCACAAATTTCAATTTTTCTTAAGATAGTTAATGGTATACCACATTATAATTGTTTGGTGCCTATTTTAATGGACCGGTAAAGTTTGATAATTGGTCGATATTAGTAGATACCGGGGTTGTCATTGGAAAAGACGATTTTTATCCTTTTCGAATGAACAAAATTTTTCAATTAAAAATAAAAAACTGTTTGATAAATTTTTAACGATTAATCGAATAAACGAATAATTTTTCAAAACGACTTTTTATTAAATTATTATGCCTTTTGAAATTGTAAGTGTAAAAAGTTTTGTTTAGTTGGAAAACCCTGTTGAAAATTATGAAAATTTCTTTAGGATGATGTGTAAATTATGTTTTAATAGATTTCGGGTGAAAGCCGATACCGAAATCTCAGTATTATTTGGAATAAATAGAATAGCTTTTCTAAAGATTTAATCAAATGTCTCAAAGTTAGAATAAACGGGAGACATTAGGATATTAACAAATTCTGGAAATTTTCTAGCGTATATTATTTATATTTATTATTTATTTTAAAAATTATCTTAATGATTCAAGTAGTGTGGAAATAACTGAAAATTCTGAAATGTATAATGATGTTTTATTAGCTGAACTCAAACAATCAGTAACTTATATCAAAAATTAAGAAATAGATTTTATTGATGATCATTGACTTTATTTAAAAAATCTATAAAGAACGGAAAAACTAGATTTGCTAATAGTGACTGAAGAAATTTTTTCCGCACATCTGTTGTTATTAAAAAAAAAAAAAAAAAACTGTAATTGTTTTAAAGCCAAAATGCTTAATTATGTTTATTATGAATGATCATTTTTCTGTTTGAATTTTTGGAAACTTTTTTGGTCTATATTAATGGGTTTTTATTTTGAGGTTTGTTTTTTATTAACAAAACCAAAAATTGATTTAAAAAATACTAGTTTTTCATTTTTTAATTATTTTTTTTTTAGTTTTTAATTAATTATCGGAACAATATATTTTATTGTTTATTTATTACATTAATCGAAGAAAATTCTAATTTTATTCTATCACACGAAAAATAATAAATGGTGAAATGTTTATCGATCAATTTCAATGTCGAATAATTAGCAACCCTAGTAGATACTTATGGCTTAACATCTGTCCAATTATATAATATTGTAAATGGTTCCTAAGATATACCAAATAATCGAAAACAAATGGATTTTAATGAATATTATTAAAAAAAAAAAATGTTAAATTTTCAATATTATTATTATTTTTATACCCACATCACCATAAGTAGTTGGGGTATTATTCGTTTGTGCTGATGTTTGTAAAGCACAGAAATAATCATCCATCAAGCCAGCCATCCGTCCGTCCGTCCGTCAGGCTGGCTGTCCGCCCATGTAAACCTTTTGCAAAAGAACAGGTCGCAATTTTGAAGATACTTCAATGAAATTTGACACGTAAGACTTTCATGACACAAGATCGAAGCATATTGAAATTGGTTATGATCGGTCCATTATTTCACTTAGCCCCCATAGAAATGTCCTCCCGGAATAGAGATTTAACGATCATAAATGCCTTAAATATAGCAATATTTTAATGAAATGCGGTGCAAGAAAGTCTTGTATAAATATCAATCTTTGTGTATTTCATGAAGATCAGTCCATAATTGACCATAGTTCTCATATGAAACGCTCTTCCGAAAATCACTTTAACGTGCATAAATCACATAAAAATGTTAGTATCAGGTTTATATTCGACACAAATAAGTTTTATATAAGTAGAAATCATAGTGACAAATTTTATGAGAATCGGTTCATAATTTACCATAGCCTGCATATAAACTCACTTTCGGGAGTCTTCCTAAATGATGGACCTGCGCAATAGTGTGGGAAGGACTTGATCCACTATATCTTTCTTACATTTTTTTATTTTTTGATTAGCTATTTTAATGACTACATGTATACTTTGAATACAATTTGAGAAATATACTATTTATTAAACAAAACTTTTCTTAGTTTTGGTTATATAAAATAAAATAGTTCCGCAAATATTTTACTAAAACTGTATCACCAAAATATCACACTATATATTGTAAATTAAAAAAAAAACCGTTAATTACAGATAACTCGTAGCAGACAACTTAATGTTGTTTTGTCGCCATAAAATTTTATAAAAATGTCACTTAAATAAAATTTGCTATAATTTAAGTATACACCTTAAACTCTACCATATTTGGCACTATTCCAAAAGGGGAAAAAACACAGAAGAATAAGCAAAACTAAATGGAAGCAGAATTTTAATGGAGTTTAAAGGATAAGGTGAATTTACTCAAATAGTACATACAAATTGATATGCTAAAGAACTGTAATGGATTTAAAATAAAAATAAAAAGCAGGTACAACTTAATTTAATATAAAACATTTTATTTTTGTTTGGGAAGTTTTTTAAAATAGTTCATATTTTTAAAACTTACGAGGCTTATTAGTAAAATTGGGGTGGGGATTTTCATGCAAATGCATGTATTTTCTAGAACATTTAAAAAAATACATAAGGTAGTTTTCTATCTGAATAATTTTACTGAAAATACTGTAGATTTGTTACTGAAATTATTGACCAAACAAATGCCTTTTTAAGGACCTCAAAAAATCCTATTTTTTATTATTTTTAAATGGAGTCAGAATTGTAAAAGCTGTATCTCATTACCAGAAAATATATATAACAATGTGGTACACACAGAAAAAATATTGATTAGAAAATAGTTATCAGCTCAAAAATATATTAAGCTTAATCAAAATTTATTTTTTATTATTAAAAATTTATAATAATTAACATTATTACTATGTTTAAAATTGTTGAAACATTATTATAAATGAATTGAGGTTTAAACAATTGTTAAATTAGTTGAACGAATTGATTTGTAATTTATTCAAATTTATTAAGACAATTCGGTAAAACCTACCGAATCATATTTGTTTATTTATATTTCATTCCCATATGTTGGTGACTAGAATCATAGATTAATTGGTAGAAATCTAGGTGAGAGAAAAAACTTGATTCAATTGTCAAAAAAATACATGTAGTCACATATATTTTGCTTTTGTGTTTTCAGAAAACTGAGTAATTTTTCGAAAATTTAGTTCGAAGTGCTTCTCATAAACTTCTAGTTGTATATTATGATTAAAACCATAAAGTTCGGTTGCCAGCTCAGCCTTTTTAAGGCTAAATATAGCTTTCTTTATTTTGCTTTTAGCCTCAAAATTTTCGTTTTAGCTTCAAGCTCTTTATCCTCTTCTTGAGTATTAAAATTGCGTTAAAATATATATATAAAACAATAAAGTCTTTTTTGTATATTCTCTGTAAGTATCGTGCTATGACTCTCGATGGCTTCTGATTTCTTTTTGGGAGTATTGACAAAATAATACTTTTCGTGTATCAAAACTCATATTGATATCTAAGGCGAGACATTCGTTTTACATTTTCAAATGTAATATAAACTTTTTTAATCTTAAATATTTCATGATATTTCACCAATTTAAAAACACTATTTTTGAAACACGCGACCACTTTTCAAGCATCATTTTAAAGGTAATTTTATTACGTTTAACTATAGACCTCAACGATTGTTGTAACATATTTATTTTGGAATATATTTTATTTTTGTAAAGAAATTTTATCTTATTTTAGAAGTATTGTAAGTCACGAACTATCCGGAAAATCATGTAAAACTCGATACTTGCAATAAATGTGTTGATATTATTATTCTTGAAAAATTTCGTTAAACAAAAATAAATGGGTTTCTAAATAAAAAAAAATATTAGCTTTTTTCTAGCCTTATTTTTTGGGACATTTAGCCTTTTCTGATATCTAAGGCGAGACATTTGTTTTACATTTTCAAATGTAATATAAACTTTTTTAATCTTAAATATTTCATGATATTTCACCAATTTAAAACACTATTTTTGAAACACGCGACCACTTTTCAAGCATCATTTTAAAGGTAATTTTATTACGTTTAACTATAGACCTCAACGATTGTTGTAACATATTTATTTTGGAATATATTTTATTTTTATAAAGAAATTTTATCTTATTTTAGAAGTATTGTAAGTCACGAACTATCCGGAAAATCATGTAAAACTCGATACTTGCATTACCAGTGTTAATATTATTATTCTTGAAAAATTTTGTTAAACAAAAATAAATAGGTTTCTAAATAAAAAAATATTAGCTTTTTTCTAGCCTTATTTTTTGGGACATTTAGCCTTTTCTGACCTTTTTAAAGTTTGATTTAGTCTCTTTTTTCCCACCTCCTAGCAACACTGGTTGCAAGGTAAAAAAACAAAATTCGGTATTCTCAACCGATCTGGTTTTGTTTTATTTAAATTAAATACATTAATTCTTAACACAAATTTTAAATTAAAACGTTTGGATATTTTTTATATAAATAAATAGGTTTGTATATTCCATATCTTTATAAATTTAATTTAAATTTATTCCATTATATATTTTTATTATTATTAAACATATCGTTTTTCTTTCATAATGCTCAAATCAGCAACAAGAGGCACAAGATGATTCCAGTAGCAGTTCGAATAATTTCCTTTTAGTAGTCGTCAGATCCACTTAAGTTCCCATAGAAATCCGGAAACCGAAGCAGCAAAAAACAATAAAGATGAATATAAAAAATTTTGTAAGTATATTGAGAGATATGTAAATTTAAATTGTGCATTTGGTTACGTGATTTTGCAAATTGTGTTTTTATTCAACATGTTAAATATTATATTGTATTTTATATGTCTATTCATATAAATGTATGTCTTTTTAATAAAAGAGTTCTTGCGGCTGACAAAATTCGATTTTAAATTGCAGTCTAAGAGATTTATTTTAAGACCTTTAAAATAAGTCCTGTATTTGTAATTTTTTTAGTTTTGTGGACATATGAGTCAAGATAATATGTAACATTGTAATAAGAAAAGTTATGTTTGGGCATGAACTTAAAATTTCATAGTTTTCACAAACAAGTAGGAGAAAATATTATGTTCTAACACACAGAAAAAAGATTCGTTGAAATTCAGTTTTAATTATAAAATTTTAATAACATAAAGTTTAACTTTAATCTTCGTTTATTATCATAATACATTATTGAGATTGAATTTAGGTTCTTGTAACTGAAAAAAAAAATAGTTTATTTAATGTGCTTTAGATAATTTGAACTTAGCTAATTTAAAAACAACAATCGAATAAAATCTAGAATAATAAGGATTCTCATGAAAACGATCGATACCCTCGTAAATGGAACTCATTTGCATAACACATATAAGTTTGCACGACTATTTAGTCTTGCAAACTTGCGCTGTTTAATTGTGCGTTTATGAATCAGCTGTCTTTTGTTTATATTTAAAAGTTATTAATAACTGAGATGTAAAAAATTATATTTACGTTAATTAAAATAAAATCATTCCATGTAACTTTAATTTCAACAATATTGTTTAATTATTTAAATTGATTTCTTATTTTCTCATCTTTATTATTACATAATATTTGAAAAGGGGGTACTCTTATTGATTTCTTTTTCTTTTTCTTAATACTGCACAACAGGGGGTTCTTGAAAACATATGCACAAATGAGAAAATTAAGCGCTTAAATAAGTACCCTTAATATCTTTTATTTCTAAATATTGGTGGTAGCAAACGAAAAATTCAATTCAAAGACAAAAAAAAAACTGAATTCAATGCCATTAGCTATGTTTTCAAAATACAAAAAGGAAATGACATTCGTAAAAATAAATAAATTAAAAATTTATTTTAGAAAAATGTTAAAACCAGAAACTGATGAAATTTTACAATGTAGCCGTTTGTCAATAAATACGTCTTTGCTAAATTCAATATATTTCAGGTGTTACAAAAGTATTTATTTTGACAAATTCCTCATTATCATTGTTATGGTAAACTATGTATATTTAATTTTTCTTGTATATAAATAATTTGCAAATCATTATGTGTTCCATCAGTAATTCTGATTGTTTCGCAGCTCTAAATAAGAAGTTAAAGAATCAGCCTTTCTTGTGCGGCTAACGTAGCAGTCCTTAAAAAGAAATCTTTCAGTAAACTGGTCCAATATATTCATATTTTGCATATTTTTTTTATTTTATATTTTAAATAAAAATGCAAAAAAGAAAATTTATAAACTAAATATAATACGAGTATAAAAAAATAAAGCAAGATAAAATTGCCCCAAACGATACTTTCTATACCCTCAATAGAATATTTTTATTGAAACAGTTGTGAGTACCATAAATTCATCTGTAGAATTGTATTTCTAATCGAATTTAAGTTATTACGTGCAACCGATAAAATTCGATTGGCCAAAAAATTCGGTGCCACAATGAATCCATTTTCTTTGTGAACCTATTGAGTAGTAATTAAAATTAAACCAAAAGCAATCAATAAAATATCATATTTAAAACACATCTCTACTGTTGTTCTTAAAAATATATATACTTTAATCTTTCATTTAAAATTACATTATTAACACTGTGCGACAAATGGTAGGGGTCAGTGATCGGGAATGATTCAAACTATTTTTTGCTTAAAAAATTTTTAATTCATAAAAAATCCAAAACGGTAAAAAAAGTGTCAAGTCCTACTACTTTCACGTAAAGTCACATAACCTTTAAACAAAATGAGATATAGATCATGAAAATCGATGGACGCGTTTCGCTTTTATTCACAATTAAGTGAAGGTATGAATTTCAAAAATTTGCTCGACATATGCTCAAAATTCCTTAGAAAAAACATTGATGACTTTTTTTATGATTGTCAGAATTAAAAAAAAAGTAATAAACAAAAGGTTATTTGATTTTTATGGTAGCGGTAACAAACTAAAAAACGGTGATAAATGTGCAAATTATAATTGTAGTGTTTCTTATACCATCGATTTTATTCAGTTAATGTGTTGGGTAAAAAATAATACTTTTTTTTTTTGAAGAAAAATGGTTTTCAAACGAAAAAAAAAATACTTGTTAAATATTTGGCGAGAGGGTCTCTGCGGCTAATTATGAATTCTTGTGAATTCGTAAATCATCATGCAAATCTTATATACTGTGGTTATACTGTGGTCAGTTATAGAAAGATCTAAACATCATCAAAATTTTAGACACATATTGGCGTAAATGAGACTTTTATTTAAATATTTGGCGAGAGAGTCTCTTCGGCTAATTATGAATTCTTGTGAATTTGTAAATCATCATGCTGTAAATCTTATATACTGTGGTCAGTTATAGAAAGATTTAAACATCATCAAAATTTTAGACACATATTGGCGTAAATGAGACTTTATTTGGCGTTTGTAACCTAATCCAGGAAGATATTTGAATGGAAACCAAATATAATAATGGACCGATCATAAACAATTTCAAATAGCACCGGTAATTTTCTAAAAAAAAAGGACGGATAGCCAGATGGACGTTGTTATATAAAACCAGGGAGAAACTGAACTGAACTGAGGCACTTAAGTGGACATAACACTTTTTTGCGTTATGAAAAATAAAGTCAAATTGCCTTCTCAACAACAGCGGTACGAAGTAAGAATCAAGAAATAATCCTGGAAGTCAGTATTTTCAGCAACAATACTTTGAGGGAATGGTTATGATGACTCGAACAGCTTTATATATAATTTACTTTGTTAGGAAAACCATTTATTATTATTTAAAAAATTGCATATGAAATAATTATATTTTCTGAAAAATATTTTAACAAAATAAATTTATTTTATTGTAATTTAAACTGTTCAATCATATTTTTTATTTAATCTGCTTAGTAGAACCGATTCAGTTAACTATTTATTGAAATTATCCAATTATTTATTGAAATTATTCAAATTTATACAATTTGGCAAAAACTACTGAATCACATTTATTTTCGTTTCTTTCCCATATGTTGATGAGATCGGTTGTGAGATAAGAAGGTAAAATTCGATATTCTTAACCAATCTAGTTTTGTTTTCTTTTTGAAACTCTTAAAAAATAGATAAATACGCAAATCTTAAACTCACATTTTTACTTAAAACATTTGGATATTAAAGGCATTATTTTGTGTATTAAACATTTGTACGAATATGTTTGTACGTTCCTTATGTAAATTGATTCCATCATAGCATGTTTTTTCCAATGTATGCGTCTTTTTAAATTTTCAGTAGAAGACATAGAAGGCATAAAATGTTTCCCGTACCAGTTTAACTAATTTGGTTTCCGTAGAAATTTGGAAACCGAAGCTGCAAAGAACAATCAAGAAGAGTGATATTATTTAAAATTGTACATTTGGTTATATGATTCATTAAGTTGTTTTTTGTTCAAAATGTTCTTTTTTATTTTGTGTGTCTATTTATATATGCACTTTTTAATAAAATAGAAATTTAGAAAGATTATTAAAATATTAATTCATTCACAATAGTCACTCTTTTTTGCAATAAATTCGGTTGTAACAACGGACCTGTTTTCTCTGAAAAAATTATCTAATCTGATTTTATTGAACTTCTGAAAGACATACATAAATAAAAGCGTTCCATCTAAACCTACGATCAGAAAAACCATTATCGAGTTTTGGATCAGAGCGTTGATGCGATTTTATATTCATCGTATGCGGCTCTATATATGGTAAATAATCAAACGCAATTCAAATTTTGTATCCAAAAAGCCTGATAATCTCACGAATTTTACCATTGATTTCATATGGAAAACAGATCTTAATTAATTGAAATCATCAGCAATTATTTGTCTTTAACATGTAGTATTAATAGCAATAGATTTTCTTTATTTATACAGTTTTAAATATGATATTGATGGAATTAATAATTTTACAATTAAAAATTTAGTTCTTGAAACTAATCTGTTAATATTGAAAATTTGTTTAAAATACTTAATGAAGGCAGCCGATTTTAATTTAATATGAATAGTTTTAGTACTAAATATTAGTTATTGTACCAACTTTTTGATTATTAAATCTTCCAAATTCAATTGGAATAAATAAAAACTAAATTATTAGCAACCGAAGATATCACATGTTGGCTTTTGACGTTTTTGAATTATATTAATATTTTTTAATAAGTAAAACAAATTGGAAAGAAATTTGTTCGATAAATGTACGAAAAAAATTTTTCATATAAAAAGTGAAGAAAAGAAAAAATTATTGCCTTTGCATTCTAAAGGGGTTTCCTTATGTTATGTACTGCTAAACTTTCCCCTTATCTATAAAGGCCGAACCGCAAGGAACTAATAAATGAATTTTAATATTAACATATTCTTATAAAATCATTTACTTTTTATATGGAGCAAAATATTTGCTTTAATATTCGTCATTGATAAATGTAGAACTTATTAGAATTGAAATAGCATTCGCAAAAGTCGAAAAAGAAACCATTCAGTTTTTCACAGTAGGGAAATTACTCAGTATGATGCATACATCTTTTACGATGAAATTCTGAAACTAGAACAATGCATCCAAGTCCTTGTATCCAGGTGATATGAGCCAATGACAATTTAGGTTATATAAAATAATTTTAAAATGTAAAATCTTTTAAATAATAAATAAATATCAACCGCATTGACAATAGTACTTTATATCAGTTATTTCTATGGATAATTTTAGTAGTTTATATCAAATTTTTTATTCAATAAATTCCAATTTTGGTGCCAAGAAATGAAATATTTGAAACTGCAACCAATTTGAGCAACAAATTCAGTTATGCCTGGTTTCTTCGTGTAGTAAAATTAAAGGAAAAATATCCCAATTTCCCATTTCCTCCTTCAGTTATTACGAGATAGGAATCTTGGCGTGATGCTGTAAGATATTGCGAAAAATATTTGGGTGATTTCAAAAAATATAAACGAGCAAATTAACCTCTCATTTTTTGTTCCAACCATGAATTTATTTGTAAAACTATTAAATTAGAGGCTTTTGATTCTTTAAGCACTCAAATTAGTTTAATTGACGCAATATTGCTAAAAATATAAATTTAAAATAAAAAATAAATTTAAAGAAGGCTAACAAAGTCGAAATCAATTATTCTACATGCAGATGATATCTCGTGTTTCGAAGAATACACTCCTTCTGAATGGCAAATATTCAAGTGCGCTCCCATTGCATCTATTAACGTATAAAGGCTACTTTCTATGTAAAAACATTTTTACACCAAAGTAGACAATCATTTATATTTGACAACTTGTCACGAATATAAGTTTAATTCTAAATAGCACAAATTAATAAAAAGTTCAAGGAAATAAAATTAATTTTTTAAAACATACTGTTAACGCTTAAAAATACAATAATATTGTATAGCTTACCATGGAATAATTTTTATCCCTCCTTTTTATTTACAAAAAAATATATTTTGAACTAATAAGTGCATTTTTTTCATTTTATAGGATATAATTTGAATTTTTATATGCACTTTGTAGGCGCATATTTTTAAAACCTAAATGCAAAAAAATCCTCTCTCTACTTCTTAGAGAGAATTTGTAAAAAGTGTCAAAGAAAGGTAATTTCAGGAAAAAAAGTCGCCAAAAAGGGGATTTTTTTAATGGGGGTCAACTAATTCAATACCGAAAAAAAAAACTCCTTAAAATTGGTTTATTTGATAAAAACAAAAGCAAAAAATATTGTATTGTTTTGTGTTTTAAATAGTTTTTCATAAACTCTATCATTAGCTTTAGTTTTAAACAATCTTATTTCATTTAAAATTCTTCGGGGTTTTTTTATAACGTCACTATATTTTAAAACAATCTCGAAATAATTAATTTATTTGTTAACATTAAGATATAATGGGTCGAAATATTTCAAATAACTTAGTTTTTCGCCACTTACTACATAATCTTAAAAAGTTGCCATTTGGTTTCATTTAAAAAAAATGGGTCAAAAGAGGGACCAAATGGCTGAAAAACGGGAAATTGATGACTAAAGTCGCCCAACGGTAATTCTGAGTAAAATATTTTGTATCTTTTTATTGGCTCTTCAAAGAAAACATTGATGCTGTGCATGAATTAATTACTCGATCCCGACATATGACATATCGTGAAATTAAGGTATTTTTGGGATTTAATCCCACTAACTTATTTTCAATAGCGCACAAACATTTGAGCGTCGGAAAAAGTTTGTATGGTTTGACCCCACAAAATATAATGAGCTCTCACATATGTTTTAAAATAAATGATAAATAAATTCGAATTAAATGCTCCAAAACCTGTCTATGAAATTGTTATAGATGACGAAATCTAGATCTATGGCTATGAGTCTAAACTAAAAAATCAGTAATCGGTATTAATCGTTTAAATAAAATAAGATATTGTAATAAAAATAAAATTTTTTCTGGTCAATTTTCTGCAGAATATAAAAGGTATCCCTCGTATTTTTACATGCAAGGACATACAGGATGATTAGCTAAACTGCACAATTTAAAGTTAAAAAGCTAAAGGAAACTTATTCCCTTAGGTGTATATATGCACGTGCATTCTAATCTATATTATGTTTCTAGTAAAAGCTTTCAACTTTTTAAAATTATACGATTACGTACGATTATGTAAATACCACGCTGATCTCTAGACATCCCCACACTTAAGTTGCAGGTCTTTAAAAATCTTTGAAAGTTGTTATCGGCTCATATGACCTAATTCTCATATATTTTGTTTATACCGTTTTTTTTCCTTTTTTTCTGAATGCATTTGCAAGGGTTCTAGTAATATTGTGATATTGGCTTATTGCCACAACTTAGTTCGAATTTAAAAGTTTCAGCTTTGTTTTTTTTTACTTACCACTCATGTACAGCTGTGGTTAATAAAATGGCATCACATAATATATTTTAAGCAAGTATTATAAAAAAAAACTTTTAAATTATTTCAGATCTTTTTCTACGAAGATATACCTTATACACTAAACTAGCAATAAGTAAAATAAAACTTGAACATTTCTCATAACTTTTATGAAAATGATTTTAAATATTTGAAATGCTTGTTTTGTTGATTTGTTTGTTGATTTTATAATAAAATTTAATTTATAAACTAATTTATTCAATCAGTTATTAATTGGTTATATATATATATATATATATATATATATATACATATATATATATATATATATATATATATATATATATATATATATATTCTGTTTGTAAAACAATTATATTTTAACCTCAGTTTCAAAATAAAATATATTATATAAAAACAAAGCATAAAAGTTAATATCAAATTTTAAGCAATGATGTTTTGTAATAAAATCAAAACTTATTAATATTAAAATTTAATATGCTTAAAAATATCAACAGTCACAAACTAATACAAGTTATACAATAATTTCTCATTATACCCTATGATTGGTAAAAAAGTACAATGTTTGGGTAGCAATTTGAAAATATTCGAAATTTCTTCCCTATTCCATGTATTCTCCATATTAAGATCATTTTACTAAAAAGCTTTACAAATTTCGTAAATATGTAAATATCCAAACTGAATTCAGAAGAAAAAGTGCTAGAAAGTATTAAAAATAAAAAAGTTTTTTATACTAGTAAGAGAAGAAATATAAATATTATATATTTTTAGGTTTAAAGCTAAAAGAACACTAAAAAATAATAACAACATATTCTGAAATTGATTCTTTAGAATTAAAAAGTAATAGAATGGATATCAATTTTTTTTTTTTTTTTTTTTTAATTTAAACAAAATTTATAAGTAGTTTTTTCATAAGTTATATCTATATATATTTATAGTATTATATGTTATTTGAAATAACACATAATTTAACATTTTAATGTATTAAAAACCAATTCTTTTCCGATAATTTGATTTTTAAAATATCATTTATCATTAAAAACCAGATACCGTATAAGCTCGACAATCCGAATAATTGATTGCAGAACCCAATCCGGAATGTTGAATTATCCAGATTATCGAGGCTTTTTTCTGGTCCACTTTTACGGAAAAAAAGAACTTAAAGTATATTATTTATTTAATAAGTGAAACACTTAGAGTATAAAGTTCAAAATTTTCATCTAATAATATTCCATATTTTAAGTTTTATATTATAATTCTTATAGTAGTTTCCAAGTTATACTAAAATTTTAATAGGAAAGAACTTTTTATTATTCAATCGTATACATATGTAGTATAGAATGAGTTAGGAAATACCATCCATATTACTAAATAAGCCGAACTATTGAGTTTATACTAACTACATTTATGAAATTTCAAAATCTCCTATAATATTTTCTATTTAAATGAACCAAATCAAATTTTTTTCAAAATTTGAATTTTTAACTAAGTAAATTTTATTAAAATAATATAATAAAATATTGTTAACTTAATAAATAGACTTTTATCTAAAATATGTAGCAAGCAATAAAATTCTCAAAAAAATTTTTTTGTTCTAATAGATGTTCTGATTTTTAATCTTAAAAAATAAATTTTTTAATTATGTATAAATATTTTTATTTTCAGAAGATTCGAAATTAATTAATATTTTGTTTAATTTTATTTTACGACATCGATTCAGTTACGTTTACAACTAAATTTGAAACTATATTTGAAAATTAATATGTTGTGTTATCTTAATTATTTCTTATAATAAATGAATTATAGTCAGAGATACCGCTAAAAGTTTTTATAAGTATCTAAGAAAGGGTTTTTTTAAAAAAAGGAGCCAACTGCATCAATATCTAAAAAAACTCGTTAAAAGTCGTCTATTTAATATAAAAAAAAAAAAAAAATGTTGCATTTCAAGAAAAACTACTAAATTCAATTTTATTAATAGCAGAATAATTTATTTATAATAATTCTTATTATTGTAAAAATAGAGATTAATTTATAAAAGTAGTTAACATAAAATACTCTTTCTATTAATTGAACTTCTGTACTTTTGCACGAGGTCTTCACTCATAATCCAGCTTCCAAATCTCCGCTGAAGGGCTGAAAGCATAGATTCACAAGTATTCATATTAAGTCTATTGGGCAATTTATTCTTCATTAGTGATAATTTAGAAAAGACGGCAGAACCAAAAGGTTTCGATATTTGATGATTTAAATTGTTGTTCATAAATTTTATCATTAGCTTCAGTTTTTAACAGTTTCAATTCATTTTCCGGGGTTTTATATAGCATTGTTATCAATTAATCAATATATAATAGAACGACATATTTTAAACAACATAGTTTTTCGTCATTTAGCACATAGTCCTAAAAAGTCGGCATTTTAGAAAAAAAAGTTGAAAAATGTGCAATTGGTAACGTTGATTATATATAACTTTTATACGCATGATTATTGGAAAGAAAAATAATTTGCATATAAATAACTCACTGTTTATAGACAAATTGCATAAAGAAATATAATTTACTTTATGTTGTGCCGGATGAGCAAAATACAACTATTGTCATAGAAAATTCTATGAACTTAAAAGGAAGTGGCAATGCCGTAAGCATTATCTGCAATTAGTTTTAGTAACTACGATTAGTTTTTTTGAGTTGCTATGTTGCAAATAATAAACATGTGCAAAAGAGCTAAAAAAATATCAAAAAGAACTCGAATAATACTAGAAAAAGTACCAAGTGCTAAATTATTATTTTTTTTTTTTTTTGTGATAAATGACTTTAAAAAAGCTATATCTAGCACTAAAAATGCCAAATGACAACACTAAATATAAGGCACATAGTTTTATATAATATTACTTAGTAATTGACTCATCTTTGTCCTATTTCAACGCAAGATATGAAATTAAAACTCAACAGTGGTAAAAATTATGCTTTATAAGCCAGATATTAGTCCCAATTGCGAAAATCACTTTAACGAAAGAAATCTCAGCAAATATAAGATTCTTTAAAATACTTAGAAATCTCATACACAAATTTAGAAATAAACGGTTATATATGAAACGTGGAAGGTATATTCCAGAAAAAAATTTAGAAGGAAATTATTTCATTAATCTACGTAATATACAATAGCACATGAATATACATAGTCTATTCTTACTTATTTCAATAAAACGAAGAAAAGGAAATTTTTTATACAAAGAGTTTGTTTAATATCAATATTTACGTTCGTTTAAAGCTAAATGAAAGAATATCCTGTTTATTGATTTCCAACATTTCAGGAAGACAGTTATGTATTGTACTATAACGAAACCTGAAAGATTTGCTAATGTCTCCTGCTAATATCTTGTAGACAAATGTTGTACAACAAGAAAGCAAGGTAATCATTGCAACATGTGTGAACATTGTGATTACAGGTTTATATGAAATCCATGAAATAAAATAATTTAAACGAAAATTTAATATATCTTTAGCTAAAAAAAATCTTTCAAAAATCATATTTAAATATAAACAGTAGGAGTTCATAGAGTTTTATTTAACCTTAAGTAGCATCTTTATCACTTAAAAATAGGTTTGAACAGGTTCAATCCTGTTTATAATTCTAAACTTTAAGAATGCCGAATTTTGATACTAAAAAAAAAAAAATATATCAATTGAAAAACAATCTTTGGTGTTAAAAAGAATAATCCATCATATTTTTTTTTTTTTTTTTTTTGTCGAAATAAAAAATTTAAATATTATTTGTGATATTTATCACAAAAGTTAAAAATTATTTTCAACTCTTTTTATCAGATAAAAAAAATCTAAATAACAGAAATTTCATTGAATAAAAAAATATTTAAAATGTATTCACATACAAAATTCAAATAAATAAAGTTGTAGGAAATATTTTTTGGAAAAAAAAACCAAAGTATGAATAAAAAAAACAATAATTTCAAAATTAGTCCATGCTGATATTTATTTTTAAATATATTATTTTTTCATCATGATGGATATTTATATTAAGAAATAAAAATCCCTCACATAGTTTTTTCAACAAATCAAAAAACTTTTTCAACGGTAAAAATATTTATATTGATTGAATATAAAAATAAAAAGTTTTCGGCTGCTTGTTTTGGTATCAATCGAAGATAATTAATTAGTGTTATTAAATGTTTAATAGTAGCTGGCCTCAAACAGTATGTTTAAGTTTCAATAATATATCGTTATAAAGTATTTCGTTAGAAAAAAAAATCTTTATAGATCATGTCTTCAGGTATAATTTTCAATTTGGGCTTCAAATCCACATTTTTATAAAGTGTAATTCTGCTTTAAAGTGCAAGTTTTTAACTCACAACACTGATTGATTTTTTTTTTTTTTTTGTCATAATCTAGACTTTATCTTGGGACCTCTTAAGCTTAATTTAAGATTTCAATAAAGTTTTCACAAGTCACATGTCCTTATGAAGTCATACCATATTAATAATAATAATAATAATAATAATAATAATAATAATAGTAGTAGTATTAATATGGTATGCCTTAATTAATACGCTAGACTACCTTATATTCGCCTTATGCAGCAGAATAATTCTTAGATTAACAATTGAATTCACTTTTACTGCTGATGTGCAGCTAAGAGGCCACTCAGTCACATGATGCTGATTTATTTAAAGTACGATGCAATTGCGTAAACTTGTAACGTAAATCTAAACATCATTAAGTTATACGTGCCAACAGCACTGCTAAGACATCATAGTAGTAACCCAGTGTTAAAACGTGTTCACATGTTTTCGAAAAGAATTAAGAATCCACAAAACTTCTCAAAATAGTTCGCACAATCTAGTAACGGATTTAACCCATTACAACATTCTATCCTATTTAGTTTTGATTATTTTACTTAATCAGATTATTTTATTTTTGTTATTATGAGCAATAAAGCATAGACATTTTGAATTTCTTTTTAGTACAAAATACGTTTTAGATCTAAATGTAGTTCTTCTAGTATATTTGAAAAAGTCCCTTTTTTATTGCTACAAAGTGGGTCAAATTTGGTCAAATTTCTTCAGACAATGATCCGAAAAACGGAAACTGAAGTGCTTTTTTGAAAACTAATGTTAATATTTAAATTAAAATACAATTTAAATGAACAAAGATATCCTATTGAAATTTTGACATAATATAGACAAATTTATATTAAAAATTAAGGAATTAAAAAAAACTAACTTTTTTACCGAAATGTAAAAAAATCACCAGCCGGGGAAAACATCTTTCCAAAGAGTACTTCTTTCATTGAAATCGTACTTTGTAAGTGTTTACCTTACATATGGTACTATTTAACTTTAATTTTATGTTACCCTACCTTTGCGATTTGAAAATTTAAGAAAAAATTTAAAAAAACTTTTTCAATGAATGGATAGGGCTTGTGGAGAGACCTTTCCCCAAACTCTTCTGGAAATATTTTACACGCATTTGCGTTGATTTCTTTTGAAAATATTAAAAAAATTATATAGCCCAGATCAAAAAAACAAAGAAAGTGAATAAATATTGCCACCTTTGTAGAAAAAAAAAAAAAACAAAAAATATTAAATTTTTTAAAGTTCCAAGTTCACAAGTTACAGAATTATTTCCAGAAAAAAAGCGTTTTCATTTACTTCATTTAGTTGAGAAAACAATCAAGAGTGGTTCATGATGACTTATTGGGCTAAAATCACTATATTGCTGACCATTGTTTTCTTTTTTTTTTTATTTTGCTTTTAGCCTCAGAACTTTCATTTTAGCTTCTAGCTTTTTTCTAGCCTGTTTTGTTTCTCAAAATTATCTTAAAAAGGCTAAAATATAATTATTTCAACAAAGAAGAAAATAATTTCTTATTTAATTTTTACAGAATCATTCATTTCTGCATTTTTGTGTATTTATTCGCATCAAAAAATCGAAATTATTCATATTTAATAAGAAATTTCGACTGCGGCGCTTCATTCTCCAAGCTAAAAATACTCTAAAAAATTTTTTAGAGTTACTAAGTCGATTATTATAATTATTTTTTTAATATACTTCGTCAGCAATAGAAACTATTTATGAAAATAATTAAAAATAAATTTATTAATACGAAAAATAGTTCAAAAATGGCGAAAAATCACTTCAAAACGTTGGGTAATTTTTATATGAAATATAACCCAAATTTTTTTGTCGATTTTTCATAGAGTCATTTTACTGGGTGTTATTTATAAATTTCTTACAATTTCTTTAGAAAAATATCAAAAACTAATGAGAATGAAAAAAAAAATTTCTAAATTTTTTTAAGAAATTTTAACTTTTTTTCCTTATTTTTTTGGAGTATTTAGTCTTTTTTAACATTTTTTAAAATACAATTTTAATACATAAATATTCAAAATATATTTTAAAATTATTTTTATAAGCATTTCAAATGCTAAACGTGTGTATAAAAATACATAAATATGTGTGAGTGTTCAAGTATGATTGAATTTTCTATTTGAAACAAAATCTATTTTTGTTCATCCATTGTAAAATATACGTGTTGATATATCCATATATAGTCATACATATATGCAAATATTGAAATATTAAAATTATATATATATATTTTTTTTTTCTATTTGCTATAATATTTAGAGTATGTGAAATGTGTGTTGAAATTCGCCTTTTATTTACGTTGAACAATTTTGTTTTCTTTTTAAATTTCAGCAAAATAGTTTTCTTTTTCACATACGTCACAAATATTGATGTTATTTCGAAATGTTAAACGTGGTGTGAATTTCGTACTTGATTTAAAAAGAAATAGAAAATATTTTGTGTAAAAATATGAAAAAAATATGCTTACTTGGAACTAATAATAATAAAAATATTGTTATTATGAAAATGTTAGAATTGCAATCAATCATTTTATTAATGATTGCAAAACTTGCAACTAAAACTTGTATTGGATAATGTATGTGACTTCTTTTATGAGCTTTGATAACAAAAATCTAAGTATTGAGTTTAAAATAAATACATATACAATAAATGTCGCACTACCCGTTTGATGAAAGAAAGTGCAGAATTCATACTCGTCTTTGAATCTAGCTAGTGTATTTATTTAAATTGTATTTTGTTAAATATTTGCAAAATATTGAGCATTTAAATTTTTATGTTTTAACAACAAGTTCTTTAAGAGCATACATTGTTTATCATCAAAGTCATTTATCCTTATATATTGTATAAATAAATCATAAAAAATAATATCTAATAAAACTCAGTATTGTAAAACTATGAAATTTACAACAATATTTTATTACATAAGTTACAATAGCTACAAGCAAAAAAATGTTTCATCACAGACATAACCAAAATTATTATTTGAAAAAATGCTTATAATCCTTTACGTTAGAGTACAATTTAAAAGTAGGGTAGCTAGAAATTAAATTTTGCAACAATCTAGATATTTTGATTTAAACAGACAGACGAAAAGACGGTCATCATTAATATGAATATCTATATATACACATGTGAGTATTTCTTCAAATTCGTTTACTCACGGAGTTCTAAAATATTTGCGTTTTTATATTGCACATCAAAGCTATCCTGTATCAATATTAATTGACGTCAGTGAACTATACAAAGCTGTTCTTGTGAATGACTTCTCTCGAAAGTTGTAAAAAATTGCCAAAATTATATTTTGAACAATAACACGGTACTACAAAATAATAAAAAAAGTAATAAACTTGGAAAGCAACATACTGTATTTTGTAGGTATTAAGTTGATCAGATTATTACACCATTTTTTAAATTTTTAAGATACCCCAAAATTGAGAGTAATTTCCAAAAAATTGGATTTTTCGGATTTCGGGTTTAAAAAAATTTTGTCTCAAATATATGTTATCAAATTTGAGTTTCTTCAACAGCATTAGAAATAAAAGATGTAACAATTTTTAAAAAGTATATACACATTTTTATTAATAGCAAAACTGTACCAGATATTAAGAACACAAGCTCAATTTTTATTCTTACTTTTTGAAATTTTCAGCCACTTTTGACCCAGACTATTAGAAAACATATTTTTTCTTATTTTTTCCTAATACTTTATTTTATTAGGAGTAAAATGAGTTATAATTTGATAAAATCCGACCAGAATTGTAGATCATACATTTTTTTATAGTAAAACTTATAAAAATATGTAAAATTACGTGCATTTTGCATATTTACGTTGCAAAATAATGGCAACAACACGTAAAATATAGGACTTTATAAATTTTATAATTTTGAAAGAAATACTTGTTCTAAAATTCTTATCTTATTTTATCAAGTGTGATCAAAGTGTGAGTGAAACTGGCCGTAAAATTGAAAAAATATGAATAAGAAATAAAAAATTTAATTCCTTGAGTCCGAAAAATCGGTTTTTAAGATATAACACTAAGAAAAATTATTTTAAAACCACATTAGGTATTTATATTCTTGGTTCATATCAAATTACGATTTAGTTCTGTCTGTTGAAAACACGCTCACGTGTAAGTTACTTAACCTATACGAATGAAAATCACCCAGGTTATTTGTTGTCCAGGAATAAAAGATTTTTCAGCATTGAAATTAAATTCGTAGAAAAAAACCTGTTATGAATCTGAGAAGTTTTAAATGTACATAAAATTTTACCGTGTACTTCTGTCTTCTGGCTATTTATCCACATAAACCTTGTGGCAAAAGAATAGATCGTAAAATTTTATGAAGATCGGTTCATAATAAATTATAGCTCCCATATAAGGCCCACTTACGGGAATCACCCTAACGTGCAAATCGTCCTGGAAATTCTCAAACAAAGAGAGCTGTATATATATCTTTAAAATTTTTAATTTTTATACTTGTATACCTTAGCTTTAAATGCGTTAATATTAATAAAATCTGTTGCCAAGAATTTAATCAGACATGTTAAATAATTTTAATTATACATTTATGTGTAGTTAATAATTTCTTTGATTTACAAGATCAAATCCGTAGTTTAATACATATTGTATTTTTTCCAATATACATGTAGTTATGTAAAAATATTCAACCAAAAATGATATCTATAAGAATAAAATAGTTGTCAAAAATAATAATAATAATAATAATAATAATAATAATAATAATAAGTAAATAAATACATAAATAAATTATTATTTTGAATGACAAAACGTCTTTTTTATTGGGTGGTGATTTTTGGGAAAAATTTTTTAAATTTTGGGGTTGGCCAAAAAAAGTATCTGGCAGCCCTAATTCTGAGTTCGTAGAAGTGAGAGGAGAAAATAATACTAAACTTTTACATTCTATTTACCTCTCTCGCCTACTAAATCTGAATCGGGACAAAAAAAATTTTTATGTGTGAACCACGCCTAGCTTAACAGTCAGTACCTTTTATTTTTTACTCACACAAATATATTAGTATGTGTCGAATAGCAATTAATTACTATTCAGTAAATGTTATAAAATGTTATAAATGTTATGAGAAACATGCAGCAAAAAACAGTTGTGCCACATTATTAGTTTAGAAAGATTTTAACGTATTTATCAAAAAAGTATTCTGTATTCGGCCAAAATTTAGCCAAAAACCGAATATTGGCCGAAACCGATTTTGTGGCCTGATCCGAAACCAAATATTTAGTTGGACTTTATTAATAACTCGAAAGTTATGACGAGTCCCAGCATGATATTTTTTGTAAGCATAGAAAAAGTTTCGGCATTATCATAAAAGATTTTTTAAAATACCATCCTTTAAGATATTTATAAGTGAACTAAAAATCGTAAAATATGTACCATTTTGATGTTGATGAAATGTAATACCTATAACATGAGACTTCAATGAATCATGTGGCATAGATACTTAAAAAAATATTTATGATTTTGTAAAGACATCTTTGTATATATTTTTACCCTCTTTTACTTTGTATATATTTTTACCCTCTCAAATCGTGTGAGTCTTACTTTTGATATGGATAACGAATGTACCAATTACCATTAAATTCGGAAAGTTGAGGAAAATCAGTTGGTTGGTTTTAAATAGAAGGACTCATATATTACTTCCTTTGTAATATACATATATACATACATATGTATGTCTCTATAAGAAGAAAATACTTGTCAAAACTAATAATAATATTATTAATATATGTATGTATGTATGTATATGCAAGAAAAACAAAGCATTTTCACTCTCAACTTCAAGCTTCAATAGAAGAATAAAACAAAGGATACAAATACATACATTCACAATTTCCAATAACTGAATTTGATATCTAGAACAGGTGAATATATATATATATATATATATATATATATATTTTTTTTTTTTTTTTTTTTTTTTTTCTTAAAGTTACTAAAAAGGATACACATGTTAAAGAAATACATTACCAATATATACATACTTATTCATACATACTTATTTATAAACAAAACTTATGTACACTGGATTGTATTCTTATGCATGCACATTTGCAATATCACAAAAAAATATAAAAACTAAAGTAAGAAAAAATTAGAACAAGAGAACTCAGAAATTTTAAGCCATTTGAGTGTTTCCAATGTGTGAATCTTAAAGTACCTTAAATGGTAAACTTAATGAAGTATTAAAGAAAGTTGATTCATGCACAATTTAAAATTTAAAATTGTGCATTTAAATTTTAAATTTTAGTTAAATCATATCCTGAGAAAAATCTGACCTAATTTGCATCTAACTGAATATACCAAAGTATCTTATAGAAGGGATACATATGCAATACAATGCAGTATTTCGACTCTCAGTATATAAAATCAATAAAAAAAATGTTTTTTTTACCAATACTGATGTACTAATTCAGAGCATCTATTTTAAATATTTTATTTTGTTGTAAAATATTTTGGCAACTATCTTAAAAATTGTTTGTAATATATTTTTACAAATACTAAGAAATATGTATTTACATAACTTTAAAATAATTTTTTTTTTGTTTAACGTTATAATATTATCATAAGGGAAATATTACAAGAAAATTTTAAAACATAATAATGTACATTTGCTTGAAAATGTACGTACTTAATTTGTGTGTTTATATTTGAATGTAAAATTATCAAAATTCAAATATGTTATTAAAATCTTTGTGTACCGATGTATAAAGAACATTCTAACTTTTAAATATGTAATCAATTTTTCCAATATCATCAATGACACAGAATTATAAATCAATAATTAGTAAATATTTTCAACAAATACCACAAACTTTTTATTACATCATTTAAAATGTACTTACATATGTATGCTTATGTGCAAATTTGAAGAACCAATAAGCAAACAATAAGCAAAGATCAAAATTATACCTACGCATACACATAATTATTTATAATAATTATTTATTATTCGCTCAATTATTAATGTAGGTTTCTATAACTAGTATCGCTTTATACAAAAATAAAAGTCTGCTACAGTGAAAAATCACTCGAGAAATGATATAGCGTACGTAATACCTTTTTGGTGACATCAAAAATTGGTTTTAAAATATACCCTCAAAATTTTTAGTTATGCTTTTGGGTTGCGTGTTGCATTACTACTCGTACATATACATCCCTAATTCTGTTATTTTGTTGATTTTTTTATTTTTAAAGTTTTTTTTCAATGTAGAAGAAAAATATTGAAAGCCAATTTTAAAGAATTTTAATAAAGTTATATGTCACATTTGAAAACTCTTGCGATCTTTTCTAAAAAAGGGGGTCAACTGCTTAAGTACCTAAAAAACTCCACAAAATTTGTTTATTTAATAAAAAAAAAACAAAAATTATTTTATTTTAAGAAAGATAACTAAATTTAATTTTATTGATAACAAAATAATTGTTATTATATTTTTAATCCTTTGAATGCTGGCTATAACCTTCATACCTATTCCTTATACAGCTTATACATCTTGAAACTTAAAATTTATATAATTTTTTTAGTTAAGAAACTATTAATTTTTAAATGGATATTTGGTATTGTCTGATTAATAAACGTATACTAAAAATATATGATTCTGTATTTTAAGATATCAGTAATTTATAATATAAGATATTTATTGGCGTTTCCGTTAAGACATTTTGAAGTGGTTTAGGGGAAATAATGGACCGATCATAACAACTTTAATAGACTTTGCGGTTGTGCTAGAATAGTCATGTATACCAAATTTCGATTGTAATTTGACCGCGTGGTTTACACGCACAGAAAACCAGATTTCTGCATTTAAAATTAATGCTATATTCCAGTAGTTAAAAAAATAATTTTGAAAAAACTTTGATTTTGGAGGCGCTCATCTTTTCAACAAACGCCATACCAAAAAATGGAATGCGATATTTAGTTTTATTTATTTTTTTTTTTTTTTTTTTTTTTTTAATTGGACTTTCTGCTGCAAAATTGTATATAAAGTTTAGAAAATGTTTTATAACTTCTTCAGTTTTTAAGCAATTCTAAGAATTCATATCTCATTTTATTTAAAAAATATAACATTTTTATTATTATTATTAAAAAAAACGAAAAAATTTAAATCAAAGTCAAAATGTTGAAGAAGTAAAAGAAAATAAATTAAAAAATATTAGATAAATCATTATTTTTTGTAATACATATCGTAATGTAGTTTAAAAACCACATTCTAAAATTGTAGCAATTAACCTCAAAACGTTTTTTTTTTTTTTTTTTTTTTTTTTTGCAAAATCTCAATATCGAAAGTGTGTTTCGAATTTTTTTTTAATTATTATGCAATGGTTTCAAGAAGATCTAAAGCCCACATTATGGAGTTTTTTGAGCGAAAATAAAAAAAAATAATTTTGTGGCATAACGTAATTGAAGCACGTTTGTCTTAGTTATAAAACAATCATAGTTCATCACCATTCCATCTTAGGTAAACCAATCTATATTTGAAATTTTTTCTATTTTAAAAGAGATGTGTTTATAATTCAAATAAATTTAATCTCTAGTAGATATCTATCATCAGTACACCAAGTGTGGCGGGCCATAAAAAAAAAATTACTTTATTTTAAATTAAAATTTCCAAACATATGTTATTTCGTTTGCTGCTCAATCATATAGCTTTGGCAGGATTGAGCAACTGAATATGGGATGGGTTATCGAATTTTTTTATCTGTGTGAGTATCAATATGTTAAAGCAACCATCGCATTACTAGTGTGTTAAAAATGGCTAATTTAAAAATCATGCCTTTCTAAAATTTCACAGTATCTTAGCTTTGAGTTGTGATATCATATAATCATATTTAGTCATATCAAATAAATAGTTTCAAATATTACATTTAGGTGCCAGTTTAAATTTAATGTTTTAATATTTTAATAATCTATCAAGTAAGAGGACTTTTCATACAAATTTCTAATAAGAAATTTTAAAAAATTAATTAATCAAATTATGTCGTTGGTAATAGCATTGTGCTTTGGTATTTTAAAACATAATTGCTAAAGTTAAAATTTTGATTTAAAATACATCAAATTCGGAAGGATCGAGTCTGGCCCCTACTAAAAATTTTGACTTGATTTATCCTTTAGAATGATAAGCAATAAGATTTCTTTCAGATAAGAAATGAAATAAATGGGAGATTATGCATTTTATGTCAAAAATACTCTAATTACTCTAATAAATTAAATACTCTAATTAATACAAAAATACTCATAATTTTTTCAAATGATAAATTAAAATTTTGGTAAACCGATTAGATTTATTTCAAAATATTTTGATTCCGATCCACTGTACGCCGTATATAAAAGATTTCGGTGCAATAAAAAAGCTACATTTTTCTGCTTTCTCAATCAATTTGGAAATTCGAAATTTATTTAAAAATTAGGGAGCGCAGGAATTAATCAAAAAATATTTTTTACGAAAGAAATTCTACGATTACATTATATCGTTTTCCGAGTGAAAATAAGCAGTAATTTTTTAGCAGAGTAATAGGTAGTAGTTATTCCATACATTACAAAGTAATCTTTTGTACTTATTTATCTTACTTATTTATTTTAAAATACAAAATAATTATTTGCTAGTAACGACCTAAATAAATAGTATTTGATATCATTATTTAAAAGAACGAAAAAATGACATGCTTGTAGTAAGTATACTAAATGAAAGAATAGTAATAAATATTTATGGTTTATATTTAAGTATGTAGCTTGGTAATTTTTGTATTTTATGTTGTACTTTTTCATATAGTTTGTAGTAATATTCGATTAACTACTTATTTAAATGTTCGTAATGGAAACCTATGAGTTCTTTGACATTGTAATATAATGGTAATGAGTTTTTCATCCAAATCGTAAGTAGTTAGTAAATTTTAACAATGTAGTTTGTAAGTAAAGCTTACATAATTATTGAATACATTTAAGTTATCTTCTTGTTAAAATTAAAAAATATTATTTCGGTAGGCCTTAAAATATATAATCACAAAACAGATATTTAAATTTAAACATTTTGTAATTCATTTCCTTTTCTTATAGTGACTGACTCACTTACTGATTCATCATCGCACAGCCCAAATGCCTGAAACTAGAAAGATGATGTTTGGACTGTAGGTTGGGGTACCGCCATATAGATCCACTAAGATGGGATTTTTGGAAATTCGAATGTTTGGGATGTAAAATAGGTAAAATTGGTTAAAATCTGTAAACTCATATCTCCTTAACTAATATATATACTAAAAAATTTACTACGTATCGTTATTCGTTTGAAAAATAAGTTGAAATGTGTCTGGTACTTTTTAAAAAGTCGCCGGTTAAAGGAGAAAATGGGTAAAAACTGTATTTTGGTACTTTTTTCACAGCATACGTATCTGCTAAACCAGTCAACATACAGGTAAAATTTATATCGTATTCGTAACCTATCGAAAAATGACAAGCAAAAATTGGTACTTTTTGGAAATTCTAACACTTAAGGGTTAAAAATTTTATCTATTTTTAGTAATTTTTTTCAAAAAACTTTTTTTTTTACTTATTCATATATACATATGCGTATTTGGGATCTTACTACAATATAGAAATATATTGGAATACAATTTTTGTTACATCCGTGAGGGAAAAATTTACCAAGAAGTGGTAAAAGCGAAAAATTACATTTCACTCGAATGAATTTTCTACAATATTAAACCTAGACACATGAACTTAAGTATATGTATTCATAAGTGGGTGAGAAATCACAACGGGGACTTTGTGGTACTTTTTTCATTCTTCCAATGGTACTCTTTTTAATTTTTTTAATAATTAACCTAGAAAAATTAAATTAAAGATACAAGGTCCTGTGTGAGTACGAATTCAAGATGGGGATTTTGTGGTACCTTTTTTCTTTTAAAGGTACTTTCTGAATTTTTTAAAATATTAAACCTTAAATCATGAAAGTAAAGATTACGGTCCTAAGTGAATGAGAATTCATAAAAGGAACTTTGTGGTACAGTCTTGTTCTTCTAATGGTACTTTTTAAAATTTCTATAATATTAAACCTAGAAATATCAAATTAAACATATTTGGTCCTAAGTGAATGAAAATTCACAAGGGTGGACTTGAGCGTACTTTTTCGATATTTTAATTATACTTTTTGAATCTTTTATAATATTAAATGAAGAAAAATGAAATTCAAGGTACATGGTCCTATGTGGGCAACAATTCACAAGGGGTACTTTTCGGTACGTTTTTGTTCTTCTAGTGAGACTTTTTGAATTTTCTATAATATTGAACATAAACTCATGAAAGTAAAGATATATGGTCATAAGAAAATTGGAATTTATAAGAGACATTGTCATACTTTTTGGATTTTTTTTAAATAACATAAAACATAATATATATTTTAAAATATATAATATATAATAAATAATAGATAATATATAATATATAATATATAATATATAATATATAATATATAATATATAATATATAATATATAATATAATAAAAAATATGTAATATAAAATATAATATATAATACATAATTTATAATATATATTATATAATGTATAATAATTTTTTATAAATAATACTGAACAGGGAAACACGAAACTAAAGATACTCTGTCGCATGTCGATAAAAACTCACAAATTCCTAAGTAAATGAGAATTCATAAGAGGAGGCTTTGTGGTACTTTTTCGTTTTTCTAATGCTACTTGTTGAATTTTTTATAATATTGAACCTGCAAACATAAAATTAAAGATACATTGTATTATTTGGTAAGAATTTAAAAGGCGAAACTTTTTGGTACTTTTTTGTTCTTCTAAGGGTACTTTTTGAATTTTATACTTTCTTTATTGAACCTAAAATCATGATATTAAAGATATTATTGTCCTAAGTGATTGAAAATTCATAAGAAGGGACTTTGTGGTAGTTTTTCGTTCTTCTGTACCAAAAACATAGAAATAAATTTAAAATGGTATCTTTCTTTATCAGGAATATATCAAACGTTCATTGGGTACATTCTTAAAATCCTATTTTACTTTACTTCTTTTACTTTTTGGTATTATTTTACCTTAAATATTTGAAAAGTTTATTGTTATTAATGCCGATACAAAGCCGCAACATTTTTAGAAATTTGAAGTCTTGGGGAGTAAAAGCGTTTAAAAAAGGTATATTATATATCCCCTAAACTGCGAAATGTAAGAACAAAATTTAAATTATTTTTTTTCCACCAGAAAAAATAGTTCTAAATTTTATGAAATTCGAATTTTTAATTGGACGATATATATACTTTGGAAGTTTTTTGGTATTCTGTGTTATTTAATGATAACACAGAGTTTCGATATTTCTTTTTTAAATATAAACCTGGAATTATGAAACTAGAATCATTAAAAGATGAGACTGAGATGTTTTGCATTAATTATCTGAAGGCACCAATATTATAACTGTTTTCACGGGAGTTAGGAGTTAGATATCAAGTTTATATCTGATCTATGCAAGTTCGCTAATGCATAAGCGGGTTAAATGCTAGTCAATGTATATACTTGCTTTTGTTTCATAATTATGAAAATGTAAGTGTATTTAAGAAAGATAACTTAAAAAATTTTTTTTCCTAAAAAACCCATTATCATAAAACTTACTCATGCTTCATTTGCCAAACTGGTAAATCCACATTTAATGCGGCAGCATAAAATAAAATTTATTAATTAATTTACGTTAAAAAACACATTTAATACAATTTCCAATTTTTTTCAGAAATGAATACAACGAAACAACAGTAAAAGTGTGATGCTCTTAGCCAAAGATTATTTTCGTTTTGTTTTTCTCTTAACAAAAACAAGATTCTTAAACACAGACATTTTAATTTATGCTTAACGTTATCCTCGATTTTTTCTGGTCTTTTTACGGAAAAGAAAGTACACATTGGCTTTTATCCAAAAAATTATACACATTAAAACACATTCGTACTTCACAATTGTAAACAAACCGTTGATTGTTGTTGATATTTTTGTTATTATTATGACTTTTTTTTTTTTTTGAAGCAGCTAGCTTCCTTAACAGTTTTCTTCCCTACAAAACATGCAACCAAAATGCAACTGTTAATGTTGCTTTTGGCAAAGTGCCACAATTGAACATAATTTAACAACACTGAAGACGAATTAAAAAAAAAAGAATGCAAACTTTTTTTTCTTGTTTCTGGTGGTACTAGAGGTTGACATAATGCATGTATGGTTACGCTGGAGTGTGTAGAGCACAGTGGTATAAAGTTAAAACGTGCTTTATAGTTTGGCAGTTTTTTAAGCCCTATTTTCTTTCATATTCTCTACTAACATTCATAGCTTCAATTTATTTTTTATTTAACCCCACTGTAGGCGTTCATAGTGACATCCGTTTTTGTCATTAACAAAAATTCATGTCATTTACCAGGCAGAGGAAGTTATGTATGTATGTATGTATGTGGATGATTTCAAGTAAATGTACATATAATTTTGAATTACAACAAAGACTACAACAATAGTAACAATAAACAAAAAGTGATTTTGTTGGGATTCATGCATAAGAGACACTAAATTATATATTATGAAAATTTGCAAACATATTACGGCCTGTCCCACGATGTCGAACGAAAATTTTCTTCGACAAATTATATTGGAAACATAAACAAAATTTGAATGCTATTTTTGTTTTCCAAACAAATTGTCAAAACGAATTTTTCGTTCGACATCGCTAATTATTTCATGAACAAAAAGATCCTTTTATCCTTTTATCTAATTCATATATTTGATATAACACTGCATTGGATCCAGTGAAAACACTTTAAGAAGTACACTTTTTTTAGTTGGGAGTACCCTAATTTTAGTACGTATTTATGTATACATGACAAAAGGACAAGCAACATCAAAATTTGAAAATAACTTGTTTCGGTAACGACAATGTTGATTACATTGGTAATCATAATTACGATAATGTATTGAAGATCTTATTAATGATAATGGGTCTTAGTATATTAAAAAAAAAAAACTAAGCATTTTTTATATTTTTTTAGAACTTGTTTCTTCCTTCGGAACAAAAATATATATAAAAAATATTATAATACTCTGGAAAAAAATACTATAATACTCTGTGTAATTCCTTTCCTTAAATACTTATTTGTCTGTAAGTATTAAAGCCTCCGTTTAATGAAAAAAGAAGGGAAAGCAGCACCATTGCACGCAGAAAAAAATATTTTGCTTATGGTTGTCGCAAATATTTATTTTCTGACAGAAGCCTCTCATAACAAGTGGCGATTTCAATGAAAGAAGTCAATTTATAAAAGATGTTTTCTCCCGGATTGAAATTTTGGTCAAAAAAGTTCTTCAAAGTCTTTAATTTTGGTATAAGTTTACCTATATTATGTCAAAATTTTAATACGATATCTTTGTTCGTTTAAATTTTACTTCAATTTAAATATTAACATTATTTTTCAAAAAAACGCTTCAATTATTAATTTTTCGGGTCATGCTCTGAAGAAATTTTATATATGATTCTTGCAGCAATATTATTTAGAATTTTGTAAGAAATCTGGTGAATATTTTAAAAAAATTGAGGGGGAATATTGCCAATTGAGTAATTCCATTTTAAATTTAAAAGTTTTGATATCTCCGAAATTTTTTTGTAGCAAATATAGATACACGTCACTAAAGAAACTTCTTACAAGAAGTATGTTAGTAAAAATATTTTCAAAACTTTTAAATGGCATCTTAAAATACAAGCTATGACAAATTCACAGCAAAAAAAAAAATATTTTGATATCTTTTACATAACAAAAATTATGGCCATTTAAATAAATATGTTAATCAAATTCAAAGCTATATATGAAGTTGTCACAGTTCTCAAAATAAAAATTCCTCCTCTACACAGGAACCAAATTTTTTCTAAATCGATAACCAAGGGCCAAAATTATAAAAATTTAAAATGGAATTACCCAATTAAAAAAAGAAAACTATAAAAAAACGAGGCTAAGAATAAGACAGCTGAATATCTCTTAAACCAAAAGAGATAACATATAACATAACTTACATATGTCAGCGTATCTTTTGTAGAGATTTAAAAGAATTATCTATATATAAAATTTCTTTTCTGTCATATCACAAATGAATTTTTGACGATTTAAAAAAATGACATACCCGAAATTTCCAACTTTGGATGGCTATCCAGTACCCCTCTAGCCCGCTTGGAACCTGTACTACCCCAAATCAGCTCAAAACCACCTCTGGCCATGTGATGTTTTATTGAAATATCTCCAATGGTTCACTAGTTACAGAATTATATCAGAAAAAAAGCGTTTTGGAACCACTGTACACAGTCAAAATAGTTTTTTTTTTGCGTATAGTTGACGATTGCATCACCAAATTTTGTGACTATAGATCCACAATTGGTAACTATTGTTAGTTTAGTTGATATTTTCTTGAGATATGAAAAAACATGTACTAAACATCGAAGACATTGATGCATAAATTATTTTTAATTAAAAATTTACGTGGATAAACATATATCTTTGGGTTTTTGGTACTTTATGGAACATTGACATCCTAGCTGCACTCTCCGTTAACGTTTTACAGTTGAAATTTTTATAATTTAAAATAAAAGTGCTTCTCCTAAAAAAGCACATTTCTTGAGTTGTGATCACGTTGCAGACAGATTCAAAATGGAAATCCAGAGATTAAAAGTAAAAAAATAAGATCTTCAGAATTAAAAAAAAAATCGCATTAGAAAAAACTTTTAAACATCCGAATGATAACAACAAACTTTCATAGCTAGACGCCAGATCTGTTGCTTGGAAAACAAACAAAATTTTATGAAAATGTGTATAATAAATTTTTTCTGTGAAGGTTTATTCTAATATTATTCTAATATATTTAAAAAAAAAAAATAATTACACTTTTGTCTGTAAAAACTTAAGTTTATATTCACATTTTTTGAGTTTTATTATTTTTTTTTTTTTTTTTGATTTTCAATAGGCGGCAAAAATAATGTTAACATTTTTCCACTAAATTATTAGAAAAATTGCACAGATAATTTTCGTGAGATTGAGCCGACTAAAAATCTTAACTAACTAGAAGTGACACGGATATCTTTTTTCAAAAAACATAAGGCAACATTAAATTTTGCGAATATATTTTACACCACAAAACTTAAAGAGAGTAAAATGCCTTTGTGCAGATGTTTATAACGAGTAGGAAAAATTCTGCTCCCCACCTTAAAGTAAACCATTCGACCCACTATCGGTGCACAGTAAGGCCGATTGCAAAAATTTTGGTTATAAATTTCTATTTCCTACTGGTCGGATCGAAATGAAATGTATGAGTGAGTTGTAGAGGAGGGTCCAAGCTTTCAGAGTAATTAGCTTGTAATAATATGAGATAGGGTATATGGTATCAAAGTTGACCAATTGGAATATGAAAAAGTTTCAAAAAATGGCAATTTCTACAAATTAAGCCCCATTTTTATATTTCTGTAAAGTTCTTAGCAAGGTAAAAAAGTATTCTTACTCACCTAAGTTATCTCTTACAGTTAAAAAGATATTTGAATTTTGATTTTTTTTCCTCGATTTTATTTCATTTTTCCGGAATAAGTCCCAAGATATATGAGAGAAAAATGTTTTAAAAGTCTCAATTAGTACAGCCATGGAAATGTTGAAAATTATCACTCTAAAATTAGTAAGGAAAATTACAATTTTTCCACAAAAATCTAGTACACAGAAAAAAATCTAACTAATAATTTTTAAACAATGTAATATTTGTTTTGAAATGAAAATTTAATAAAATAACTTATTTAATTCTAATATTTCTTTTATTGGTTGTAAATAATTTAAAACCAAAAAACAAATTTTTATTTTGACACTTCTATAATAAAAATAAAAAATATCTGAAAATGTTACATTAAAAATATGACTGCATATCGGTTTAAAATGACGATTATCATACATATTTTGCTCTTGTGTGTACTTTCAGTGGTATGCCTTTTTGTATTTTTTTCAAGTAAAGTGATTTTTCTATCTTTTTAAAATTTCCAAAAAATTTTTGTAGGATAATTTGGTAAAAATCTAAAATAAGATGCAATAGAATATTGCTCTTTATGTCTCAGATGGTAGCAAAAAAGCGTAGTTTGCGCACTATAACTAGGCGTCAGTATATTGGATACGTAACTCCTATACCGCAACACACTTTATCTGTTTAAAAGAATTCAATATTCATTGCAAAATGTCAGTAATATTGTGGGTTATTAAATTGCATTTTTTGAGCAACTTTCCCTCCATTTTAGGTCGAGTTTGGATAATTTTAGGCTCAATGGTGTACAGAAGTGCGGGATCATGTTTCATTCTGTGGATAAAATTACGAGTACATACACAGAAAAAGTCACCAATCACCAAATATATTAGTAATTCATTCAACTTTTTTAAATTTGCACCTCTGACTAAAATGGTAAATTACTACAAACTGTAAAAATTTAAAAACAAAAATAAATTTTCCAATTAAAAAATTTATCAAATCAATTAAGTAGATGATTGAATGAATTCAAGATTTAAGTGAGAAATAAAATATTATGTATATATTTTATTTGTTTGTTTCCTTGTGTATCAAACATCTCTAAATGCCTGAACCGATATTCACGAGATTTTACACCCAGATAGAACCAGTGGTGATAGGCTATGTTAGATCTGGGTTGGACGTCATGCCCAAATTTTAAGCTCTCAAACGGTTGAACCGATTTGCTTAAAATTTCCACAGCATTATCCTGTGTTTACCAAAATTTAAACATGATATTTTTTTTTCCGATCAGACCAGAGCAGATATTCATTATGGTGTATCTAAGGAACTTTTAAAGTGAGAGCTCTCAAATGTCATAAGTACAATTACCTTATCATATTGCATGGATGAAATAAAATAGGACGGATACGGAAAGGTAGCCTCCATACAAAGACAATATTATTTTTCGCATATTTAATGTAGTTCAGTGAAATTTTTAAAAACTTGTAGAAATAACTTTCAATAGTAGTATATAAATATAAAAAAGAAGGTTGTGTGACATTAATCCATAGATTGGTAAACGTGAAATTCTTTTATAGCCGTTGGGTGAAAATTTTAATCAATTTAAAATTCTTACTAACCATTTGTGAAACCTTGTCTTCGAAAAATTTAAAAAAAGAATTTATTTTATTCTATATATATTTTTAACGGTGAGAATACCCAGTGTTGCCAAGAGGTGAGAAAAAAGAGGCTAAAAAATGTTAATGCTAAAAAAATAAGGTCGAAAAAAGCTTTGCATTTTTTTATTTAAAAAAAAAAAACTTTTTCTCGTTCTCATAAGTTTTTCATATTTTTATAAATAAACCGTAAAACGCTAGCAATATAACCCAATAAAAAAATACCCAAGAAACTTCAATACAAACTGATTATATTGAATATAAAAAATTGTTCAATATTTTTAATTGTTTTTCATCATTTTTGAACTATAATTCCATTTCATTAAACATTTCCAAATTTTTGTGTGATTTTTCATATTTATAATTTTTTTTTAATTATATTCGCAAAAAGATTCTATGGTTAACGAATTATATTAAAAGAAATTTATAATAATCGATATAGCAAGTCCATCAAATTAGTTGAGTATTAACAGATAAGAAATCATTTTCATCACTACTAAAATAGTAAAATTTTGGCCCTTTAAAGGCAATTATAAAAATCAAAAAAGGCTAGAAAACAAGCTAGCAGCCAAAACGAAAATTTTGAGGCTAAATGCAAAATAAAAAGTTATAAGATTTAACCTTAAAAAGGCTAAACTGAAAACACTGATCACAATTGTTATTCAAAGTTTAAAAACTTAAAAAAGTCAGGTGAATAGGTGAGTAAGCTTTCTTTTTATCTCGCCAAGAACTCTATAGAAAAATTAAAATCTTTGAAATCGAACTTAATTTGCAGAACTTACGATTTGTAAGTCGTAACTTTTGAAACCTGTGGCTTATCTTATATTGTTACAAGGTGATTACAAAATAATTGTCCTGAAAACTTAGGTACTCCTCAACAACTTTCCCATACATTTCAATTCGTTTCGATCAATATTTTAGGAGATACAGATTTATTACGAACATTTTTTCCTTGGTCTGTTCGTTTATCTGACTGGTTGTTTTAGTCCATGTAAACCTTTTGCGGATAAGTACAGGTCACAAATTTAAATAGAATTTAATAAATGTTGGCATATGTGATCTTTTTGATACAAGGATGAGTTGGGTTCCCGGAATAGGCGACTAATTCTCATAAATGACTTATATATGATCGTATTTATATATAAATTATAAATGTCTTCATTATAATTTTATTTTTTCAAAATCTTTTTTATCTTTGCCCGTTTTTATTCCGCAAACATTTTAATTGTTAAAAATGTATTCCTTTTTTATATTTCATAGAAGTAGGTTCACTATATACAATTTTTGAATTTTCCATTATAGCAAATATCGTCGAATCACTTAGTGAAATAAAAATTTAGTATAAAGTTGTGAAATATTGGACCAAAATATTTCTTAATATTGTGTTCGCTATCAGCGACTTTAAAAACATAATGAATTATCTTTAAATAATTGTTTTCATCTAGATTGCGATATAGTTATGTTTGACTGTTGAAAACGCGATAGGGCTCAGAACAGATCGCCTGGAGATATGAAATCAGTTCATAAATAAAGCAATGGATAAAAAACAAGACTTAATCGGGGTCCATTTTAACTCTGGTTCATATATTTTAACCAATTTTTCTAAATATTTTACACAACGATTTTTTATTAATCGAAAACATAGTCTGCTAAAAAAAACAAAACTGAAGTTTTCAATAACGATCGGTATTTTTAGTATGGACTTAAGCACTTAAGAATATCACAACCCATAAAAATGAAAAAAAGCATGTTGACAATTCTTAAAAATAGTTTAAGATAAGTGTAAACCCGCAAAACCAAAAAATGGAATAATGGGGAAATGGTGTCTACCGCATAAAATAAATATTAATTATCGCACATCTAAATTACAATCAAGGTGAAAGTCATAAGGTTTTGTGGAAATAATTTTCTTATCATGTTCTGCAATTAAAATGAGAATAGGAAATGTAGGCCTAAAGAACTGTCTAAAAGAAAGAAGAAATAGTTTTCACTTCAAAAATACACCATTGAGATGAAAATATCATAGGTATGTCTAGAGAAGTTATATTCTCCATACGAAGTAAATATTAATTAACGCATATCTATGAAGTATAAAAAACAATGAAAATCTAAATATTTTGTAGAAAGATCAAAACTGAGATAAAATAACATGGACAAATTTTGAAAGAGTAGCCAGTTATAAAAAAGTTAATATTAATTATCGCAAAACTATGGAACTTTTACTTTGCAATGAAATAATAATGTCTATATTAAATTGTTTAAAAATATGTATTCTTTAAAAGAGGAAAGGTGAGAACAAAAATTTTCGACCCAAAAAAACTAATTTTTAAACTCCCCATCTACGATTTCGATTAAATTTGGCATACACAGTCATACACCCATCGATTCAAAATTTGGAGTTCACCAAAATTTTAAAGTTCAGCATTTTTAACGCGTTTCAAAATATACTTTTTAAAATTTTCATAAAACTCCTAGGTATAGATGCTTCTTCGTCTGACTTTAATGCTCTAATAAACAGTGTTGTCAGGAGCCGAAAAAAAGGGCTAAATTCCACTTTAAAAGGCTAAATGTCCCAAAAAGTAAGGCCAGAAAAAAGTTAAAATTTTTTCTTTAATTTAAAGACTTATTTTTTCTCGTTCTCATTAGGTTTTTTACATTTTTTAAAGATATTGTAATAAATTTATAAATAAAACGTAGAACAGCTTTCGACAAAATAACCCAAATAAAAAGTCGCCCAAAAATTCTCATAAAAATTTAGGTTATATTTTATATGAAAAATGATTTAAAGTTTCCAAGTGATTTTTGGTCATTTTTAAACTGCAATGCCTTTCTTATTAAGCGTTTTTAAGTTTTTGGGTGAATTTTTCTATGGTTAATTTTAAATTTAAAAATTTTGACATCTCTGAAATTTTTTCTGTAGCAAGTGTACCGATAAGGCTTCAAAAAAAAAATAAAGATGGACTTTTTTAGATACACGTCACTAAAGAAAATTCTTACAAAAAAAAAAAAATATGTTAATAAAAATATTTTCAAAATTTTTATATGACATATTAAAATAAAAATCCACTACAAAAAAATATATTTATACCTATTATATAACAAAAGTTATGGCCATTTAAATAAATATGTTAATCACAAAGCTATATAGTTGCCATAGTTCTCAAAATCAAAATAGTAATTCTATCAAATTAGTTATAAGAATATTAATTGTCCTCGATTTTAATAATGAAGCGCCGCAGGTGAAAATTTTTATTAAATATAAAAAAATATAGATTTTTTGTGCAAATAAATACACAAAAATGCTTAAATGAATGATTCTGTAAAAATAAAATTAGTAGCAGATAATAAGAAATTATTTTCTTCGTTGTTAAAATAGTAACATTTTAGGGTTTTTAAGGCAATTTTAAGAATAAAAAATTCTAGAGACTAAAACGAAAATTTTGAGGTTAAAAGCAAGTAAAAAGCATAGATTTAATCTTAAATAGGCTAAAGTGGCAACACTGCTTGCTTATAAGTAAAATTTCTCAATTTACTATGTAAGTAAAAAACTTTTGTATATCGTCGCTTTAATTACAATCGGCTCTATCTAACATTAAACATATTTTACAAGATCAGAAAAAGATGATCTCAAATGAAGAGTATGTATTTATCAAGAATAAAATTGTCTATTGAAAAACTTCTTAACTTTCTTTTAATGACTTTTATTCTTATACAAAAATTGTTTTGTATAATTCGACAGTCGGTAACGATATGTAACTTGCACACAAGTAATATTGGTACCCATTACAAAACAATGGTCACATTAAATTACTTACTAATATGTATCTTTCTACTTTTCCTTTTTCAAGCACACTCATGAAACTTCCTACAGGAAATTACTTTGCTTGTGTTAAGATATTTTTGCATATAAAATGATCATTTAATGTAAATTAAAAAAAGGCGCCAAAACAGTTTTCTTTTTTTTCTACTTTCTTTATCTCTTTTGATTCTGGCGATAAGCAGTTTGTAAATATTTTATCCATTAGAAAAATAATAATAATGAAAAACTCTAGTATATTAAATGTTTTCCCCATAATGGTTTCGTTGGTAAAATGCACAAATAAAAATAACAAAAACTTAAGGTGCTAAAGTTCGTACCATGCTTTAAACGTTTCTCTCCATTCCGTCTTTATTTTATCCGTCCAATGCTTAATAAATATATATGCACTGTTTGTGTGTATATGTGTACTGGAGTAGATGTATTTAATGGAGGTACGTACTACATCTTTTCTATTTCTTATCATTATCATCATCAATTTTGTCTTCATTCACTATTATCATTTGAGGTGGCACCTAAAGCAGAATTCCATTCTGCTGTATGGCATTGTCATTAAATTGCTTTTGAAGTGTCATTTTAATTCTCAAGGCTTATTAATTTTATGCATTTGAAAATGTTTACCACGCAAAATTTTCTAGAAAAATTCTTTTTGCAATTTTCATATAATTTTTAAGAAAAGTCAACTAAATGTAACACAACTTAGACTTAATTGTGCAAAGTATAGCTTTTAAATTATGATTTCTTCAGCAAGAAGATTTTTAATACTTTTTACCCTAAACCAAAATTAGTTTAGCAGCATATATCTAAAGCCTCGAATAATTTAAAATTCTCCATTTTCGAATAACGTATAAACAGAATAATTTGTGTCGAATAACCGGTTAACCGCAATTTAGTCTTTTGGGGTTACAAACTTAGAACATGGAGCATTTTTTATTTTTAAGATATCTTTTTTTTAAATGTTATATAACAACAAAACTAAAAAAGTGATTTTTAGAAAAGTACTTTTTCATTACTTCCAAAGTGTCAATATGTGTACGTTTTATTGTGCTTCAGAAGCAATATAAACAGCTTCCAAAGATATTACTAAAAAGACATTCGAATGAATTGATTCACTATAAAATATTACGATTGGGTTGATATTTTTGTAAATAATTGTTTCTGCATTATATTTTTATGAAAAAATATGTTGGTTTATTTAAAAATTAAAACTAATCTCCTTGCACCGACAAAAAAGAATTTTGCATGAATTCGTGAATTCCTTCTCAGTAAATAGGTGTTAAAAAAAAAACATCTTCCAATGTCAAATTCATTGGAAGTGATCCTAATTTGCGCTACTTCTGACTCGCAAGTTCAGGATCAAAGAAGCCAACAATTCTTTGGATATTGTTTTTTTGTGAGAAAAAAATTTTTATAAAAAATAAAAATTTAATAAAATTTCCAGAGCTTTCTGAAGCTCTATACAACTATTTGCCCTACAAATCCTAACGAAGATAGATTTTCAAATCCCTATCCTATCCTATATATTTATATATATATATATATATATATATATATATATTTATATTTTATATATATATATGTATATATATTTATTTGTTTATATATTTATATATATGAGATATATATATACATATATATAGATATATATATATATATATTTGATCAAAATTGCGTTACCACTAGTTTTAAAAAAATAAAAAAAAATTGAATCCATAAAAAAATTGAGTCCATAGTTTTTCTGATTTTTGCAATTATATATATATAATATAAATATATATATATATATATATATATATATATATAATATAAATATATATATATATATATATATATATATATATATATATATATATACATATATATATAAATATATATATGTATATATATATATATATATATATATATATAATTAGAGTCCATACTTTTTCTGATTTTTTGCAATTGAAATAAAATTTTTGTAAAAATTGGTTTTTGGATATCTTAACGAAATTTTTGGTGATTGTAGACTTTATCTTATAAAATGAGAAAGTGTAAAAAACATTAAGATTTTTGTAAAGGCAATCGCATATTTTTTCGACAGAAAAAATGTATCTTTCTTTGTGAAGATATTGAATTCAAAATTTCATTATTCAATAAATAATATTGATCTTTAATTTGGTAAGGGGAAAAAAACAAATAAAGTCGATGGGAAATACTGGGGTATATATATGAAAAAAGAAGACCAAGAACGTGCAAAATTTATATAGTTAGAATTTCAAAATCAAATAGCTCGGAAACTATAAGTGATCAAAAGCACAAGTAAGCATTTTTTATCGAAAGCTTTAAGAAGATGTAAAACTATTTGAAAAATCTGATAAAAAAGAAAAAATTGGCAACCGTTCAAAATTTTTCTATATTAACAGAGGTACTTTGAGCCTTGGTGCACCTCTGCATTTTGTTGAAGCTTTACAAACACCTACTAATTATGCCAATTATGATATATTTCGTGCTGTCCATGCTATGTACCTTATCAAAATGTGTTGACAGTATCGTCATTTCATATGTAAAAATACAAAATAATAATTTTCAAAAAGTCCATAAAATGTTTGCATTAAATCTATTTTGAGTGCGCCTTCGATTTTATAGTGTTAAATAGCAAAAAAAAATAAATTCACTAAGTAATTCGTGCTATTTAATATGAAACTGCGAATATGTCCCGCAATAAACTGATTTTTTAAAAAATGTTCGCTCCTGTTTTCAAAAATTTCAGACTTTTACTGCGGTGTCAATTATCAAGAATTTTTGATTTTTTGATGGCACTGGTAAAATTTACGCCTTTACATTTCCGTTAAGCATTAAGAACACCTTTTAATTATTGCAATTATATTTAAATTCGTACTGCCCATATGATGTTCCATAGAAAAAATAATTTTGGCAAAGTATTTAATTTTCAGCTACCAATGACTCTTCACTTAAATTTATAGTCCCGTTCAATTATACTAAGTCCTAGCCCAAATACAAAACAAAATTTAAAAATTAAAAAAAAAAACACTATATTCGGCTACCATATAACTGTTTTCTAAGGTTTATATATTTATTTATTTAAAATAGTATTGCCACAAAATTTATTAAGGATTAATTAAGGTAAATTTCAGCCAGGTTAAAAATTTGTGATAATGGCCCATATACATTTATATCCATAGCAAAACTGTGTAAGATATTAAGAACACCAACTCATTTTGTATTTTTCGTATTCTTTGAACTTTACAATCAGTATTAACTCACACCTTATTAGATTATGTAGTCGGATTTGATATATCCGACTAAATATATTTTATATTAAGAGTGCTTTTTTTATTGATCAAATAATACATGGTTTTTATGTTGTATTTGTTGAAGTTCTGCATAAACCTTATAAATATTTATGCCATGATTGCAAAGTTGAGTTGTTCATGAACGAACATATTCAATTGAACAATTCAATTATTGAACAATGTTAAGTTGTTCAGTATTCTTGTTCCTTTTTGTTCACTTTGCTCTGTTCAATCATTTAGTACACTTAAGTCATATACTAATATTTAAATTACTAATATAATATATTGGTCTATTTGGAACTGTAAATTTTTTATTCAAAATAAATAATTAGTTACAAAATATATCAAAAATTGTTTTAGTTTGGAATAAAGTTTCATGGAAATTTTAAAATTATCGCTTATAATTATTTGGTAACAACAGATTCAAAACATGGCAATATTAACAAAAGTCGTCTTATTTCATTGACTTAATGAACGCATACAGTTCGGACCAATAAAAACAGTTCGTTAAGTCAAACAGTTCAGAATAAAAATTAACAACAGAACAAAAGGAACGAACTTGTTCACTAATTTGTTCAGGACAAAAAAGAACAATCAGTAAAATTAACGATTAAGCTCAAGACTACATTATTGTATTCTAAATTATTTTTGTAGTTTTAGTGTATTAAACAAGGTAGTGACAGTTCGGAGAGGATTTTATGCTGACATTTTTATATATAGAGTTCGACATTTTTAGCTATTATTAAGATAGGGAAATTTATTCATAGAGTTTGACACTTGTAATCAGCAAAAAAAAAAAAATAATAATCACACCTTATACATAATTATATCATGATTTAATGACTTTGAATTTCATAAATTTGACTGTTTCAACAGCGTTGCCAATTTAGCACTCCAAAAGCCACATATTTCCTTTCTTTTTAAATTCCACGTTCCAATTTGCTTTTTTATTAGGAATTACCTTTTTGGACTGATTTGCATTCAAATTTAAAAATATCTTGCCGAAGATAACAAGTTTTATGAATTAAAATTCTAGGAAAAAATTGGTTATGAATTTGGATTTTTAAATGTAAATAAAATCCGAAAAAATCCGAATTAAACTTTAATTCGTTATTTGTGCTGAAATTAAAATATCTCAAAAAATAGCAATTATGGACTTTGTAATGTTTAAGTTGTTACTTTTAATAAAAATCTGGTTTTAATTTTAAAGATATACTATTTTTATTTTGGTTCAGTTTGGCGCCTTTTAGTGCATTTTGGAATTTTCCAGCGTGCTGCTACTCTTGATAACATTTAACGGTATTCCCTTGATAACATTTTACGGTATTCCCTTAAATAGATCGCTAAACAGGAAATATTTTTGTGGGTTTTTACAGGGATGGAAAATGAAAAAAAAAATCGATATAAAAATATTATTTAAATGGTACTTTTTTACTCTCAGAGTACTTAAATTCAAATTTTTGATATATATTTATTTTTTATATTTTTTTTAAACTTAAAACATGTAATTTATATATATAAAATGAATGATTAAATATTACTATTGAATTTGAAGATATTTAAAAACATATTCCTGTTCTTGAAACAAAATGAAAAGAAAGGAAGGGAATTTTAATTCCTTTAAAACAATACCTTTGAAATTCGGAAAATTTTTACTTTCACTGGACTTTGATTTAAAGGATTTAGAAATTTGAAATTTTTATACGTGATTTTTTTAGAGTGATTCTCGTTTATAGCTTAAATTAAACATCAACCTACATCACAAATGTTTCTATAATTTAGCATATTTGGCCTATAAACTAATATGAGTTGTCTTAATTACATACATATGTAGTATTTTGGGAACTAGAACAAAAGCATTTAGTCAAGGGATAGTGTTCATCACTATTTTATAATTATTTCTGAATACCAAGTGTATATCAGAAATCAAGGTCTTTATAAAAAATTTCTTTAAAAACTATTAGAGGGTTTTGAAAATTAAATATCTTCAAAATATATACATTTTCCTTTGAAAAGTTTATTTTTGTATCGAATTGTAAAGGTTTTAAAATTATTCTTTGGAGTACTTCGGTACTTTTTTAATATTAAATAGTATTACAAAAGTACGATCTTATCAACTTTTCTATCCCTGGTATGAATGATAAGATTATTTTAAAGGCTAAAAAAAAAATAAAAAATAAAACCACAATTATTGGTGACAAATTAATACAAAATTGAAAACAAAAGTGCTACCAGAAGCTAACCTATAGAGTACTAAAAAAAGAGGAAAATATTAAAGCTCTCAATTTAAAAGCTTTAAATTAAGAGTTAAATGAAATTGTTTCGGCTTTGCACATAGGTTCCTTTTGTTTTCCCATTAAAAACTAAATTCTTATTATTAATTTTTCTTAAGTACTAGCTGATTATATTGACAAATTATAATTTCGTAAACGGTAACACTGATTGCTAATCTTTTATTCACTCTTATACAAACAACCTCGCTAATGTACTCGCATGACATAAATATAAGTAATATCAGTTTGGAGAGGATTTTTTGCTCAAATTTTTTACATATGGAGTTCGACGTTATTAGCAACTGCTAAGAGAGACAAATTTATTTTTTTACATAGAATTTGACAGTTTTAACTAACAAAAAATAAAATAAATAAAAAAATAATCTGCTCTCTATTTAACTCTACTTTATACATAATTATACCATGGTACAAATATATAAACGATCTTCAATTAATTTCACATTTAGTAGGTATACAGCACTCTTTGTAAACAGGTTGTAATTTTAAATTAAATTATGGAAATTTAAATAGCATAATTAAATAAATTCATTAGACAACTATACTTCAGGCTTTGCAAACGATGGCAGCAAATCATATAAAAGAAATAAAACGAGAGGTAATTAATAAAATTAACTGAAAATGAATTTCAATAAGTTAAAAAGAAAAAAAACACAGATGGAGCAAAATTTTAGCTGGACTTTAAACGTTTACCTTTCCGAAAAGCTATAAGAAATGAAAAAAGTGGTAAATAATGCATGGTAAATTTAAAAAAACCAAATTATAAATATGTATAATTAAATAAAATGCTGTTGGACTCAGAGTTTCTATATATTTCCCCACGATATTTTTATGATTTAAAAAATATCGTTGCAATGTGGTAGAACTAGTAAGAACATGCAGGCAAATAATAATTTTATTATATCAGATAGAAAAAAAGAAAAATATTGCTCATTTTTCTGGTGGTTCTATTTATGACGTTTTTTTTTTATCAATATCTAGCATGGTGGTTAATATCATCTTATTGAAATATTATATTGGTCACGCTTTAACTAACTGAAGATAAGATTTTAACGCCTTTAGATTTCAATAACATTATGGTGTATTATGTACAATAAAGCGAAAGTAAAATAATTAAAATAAATAGTTTATCGTTAAAAATGTTTCTAGTTCGTATATTTGGAAATAATATTTTATTTACAATTCTAACAAAGAGTGAACTTTAATCAGTTAAATTTGTTTTAATTTCAACTAAGACAAATATCAAAAATTAAAAAAAAAAATATATATTAAATAAAATGAATCAAATTTCCAGAAAAAATTACATTTATATTGTAATTGCCGTGTGTGTTTTTGTTATATTATTAACTTTATTTAAGTGTATGTACAAAAGTGAATATATTGGACTTCGACCTAATCTATATATTGGATCAATTTTTCGACAATCACAAAACTAATGAGTGTTACAAAACTGTTGTCATAGTTGAACAGATAATTTGATTTTTTTCAAAATGTATGTAGAAATAATGAAGTCTTAATTAACGTTTATGTTAACAACCAAAAATGTGTGGATGTATATAGTATCCATACAACCAACATATCTGGGTATGTCTAATATTGTAGGCTCTGGACTGGACCCTATCAACAACTTCGAACAGTTTTTTTTACACCTAGAATGATCCATGTAAAGCTATAAAAAAGCATTAAATCTTTATATATCATTAAGGAATTTTCTAATTAAAGGAGAATATGACAACTTGAAGTCAAAGTATTGTATTTAGAAACGAATTTTATATCTTTCAAAAAAAACACGTATAACTTTTGTTATAAAGATTTAACTTTTTTCGAAATATTGTAGTAATCAATACTATGTCAATAGTATATATGAATTTTCTAGTTTATATGATAACTACGACTAAGAATGTTACATTTCAAAAATAAATGACATACCCGGTTATGATGGATATAAATGTAAGGAATACTCTTCAAAAAGCACTTGTTACTTTGGCTATAAACATTTTTTTCCTCCTAATATTATAGTAAACAATATTATGAGCGACTATCTGTATTTTTCAGTTAAAATTATATATACAGCTCAAAATATTAAGGTTGTTCATTATAGGCTGGTTATCAAGTTATGTGATTATGTGGCTGGCCGGCCAGCCGGGCCGACTCAGAAAGTGATTCTGAATCAATTGGTATACTTAAAGGTGGGTCTAAAATAAATATTTTGTGCGTTACAAATATCACCACAAACACATAGTACCCCAAACATCCATGAAAAAATCGTCTTTTCGAACATTGAACTTTTATACATCTTTATGTTTAAAAATTAAAATTTTGGTAGCAGACTTAAGGGTTTCAATCTTAGTTATCATTTATTTTTTTCTCTGCTATTAAGATTTATATATTCCTCTTTTCTTCTCTTTACAGTTCATAGACATACGCATACCCATGCCCTGGGGTTATGTTGTTGGACGTTGGTATGGTAATCGTAAAGTTAGACCCATTTTAGCACTGCACGGTTGGCTAGACAATATGGGCACTTGGAATACGCTTATACCTCTATTACCAGAACATCTAGGTATACTATGCATAGACTTACCTGGACACGGACTATCTCCCAAACTACCCAGAGGCATAGTCTATCATGCTGTCGATTATGTTTGTGTTATTTTACGTATAATGGAAGAATATCAATGGCAAAAGGTCTCCATTTTAGCTCATTCTATGAGTTCCATGTTGTCTTTTATATTCGCCTCTTTGTATCCCGATCGTTTGGACATGTTAATAAGTATTGATGTGGTGCGTACGCGTTATCGTGATCCCAGCTCACAAATTGAGTTTGTACGCAATAACATTGAAAAGTATTTAATAGAAGACGAGCGTTTACAATTGGCCAGTCAAATGGAACCGCCTGCTTATACCCGAGATCAATTGGTGCAGGTGATGTTTGAAGGTTCTGGTAGATCGGTAAGCTTAGAGAATTGTAAACATATTTTGGAACGTAATGTTACCAAATCCACTAAATATCCCGACAAATACTATTTCTCACGTGATGGTCGTGTTAAATACTATTTTGAGTTCACCACATCACCTCCTTTTGCTGCTGAATTAGCACGCAGAATTCATGATGTTCCTTACTGTGTTATCAAGGGTTCTCTATCCAATTACATCGATGAACAAAGCACAGAAGTTATAGAAATATTAAAGGAGAAAAATCCCCATTTTGAATTACATGAAGTGGAGGGTACTCATCATGTTCATCTGAATAATCCACAAGGTGTGGCAGCCATTATTAATCCATTTATAAATAGACACCGACCACCTGTAATAGAGACTTGGTCATTGAATGATATGGTAGCGAGTGAAACTGTGGAGGAATGGAAATGGAAATTTAAAAAACCGAAAAGTAAATTATGACTATTACCCTTTTTCGGTAAGTGTGGGGTGGAAAGTGAGAGCAGTGATGAAGCTGGCGATGAATAAACCAACATCATAATCATATATCATATACTGCAAGATTTCAGCCCATTGTGTACCGAAATAATGTCAAATTAGATATATGTATTATATAGTATAGTTGTGAAAAATAATCATATTGTATTTTAAATATTAAAAAAAAAAAAAATTTTTTAATATCGATTGTTGTACTGTAGACTTCTTTGCAATTAAAGACTATCTGCCTGTTTTTATAACACGAGCACAAAAACGACTCGTCTAACTTTATATTTAAAACAAAAACAAATTTTGAAATTTTGTTTTTGTTTTAAATGTGTTAGACGAGTGGTTTTTGCGCTCGTGTTATAAAAACAGGCAGTATAATCATAGATAACAACTAGAAGTCAAATTTGCTCTAAAAAGCGTTACTCAGCTGTAAAATAAAGCCGAACTCTTTGTATGTTTAGTAGAAGTTTCTTCAGAACTAATTTATATGTGTGAGAGTATTTTTTTTTTTTTTTTTTTACTGAGCGAATTAAAATAGTTGGACTACTAGTTGTTTTCTATGACTATCACATACACTTTAAAAATTGTAATTTAAATTTGAGGAAAAACAATTGTTATTATTTGCTTAACGTTATTACCACAATTAAGAATGGTAAACATTATTGTTTTGTGAATAAAGTAATTTGCAGTATTTTATACTACATAAATTTGTAAATATTTTTAATTAATATTTATTAATCAATTTTATAATATTATAATATAAAATGCATTTTAACTTAAAATAAAAAGTCATCATTGAAGAGTATCTGTAAGGAATCATCTTAAGGGTCAAAATTGATAATGTGAAAAAAATAAAAAGGAAACATCATTTATACCTGCTATTGCGACATTTTTTTCCACACCCATTTCGCTTGCTGACAACTACCTAGAGGTATAAATTATGTTAATTTTAATGCGAAATGAAAGCATTTTATTTTTTTAATACTAAAATTCAGGTGACGTCAAAATATTTTAAGAAAGTATAATTGTATGGACCATAAAAAAAAATCCTAACCTCAAAAATCTGTCCCACATATTTCGCATTATACTTAGAATTTTAAAATAATAAAAACTATTTTTGATGTAAAACTTATCACTAAATAAGATACATGTTTAAAATTTTTGCGAAAATTTACTTTTTAAAAAAGCTAAAACCACGCTTTTTGTAAGGAATTATATAATGAGTAAGTAAGGCCAACCAGTGCAGATAGATATTCTTTTGATGTTTTCAGCAAAATATCCCAAAATATATCTACTATTACTAGGACTTGGGGTTTCCCGCAATATTTCTTTTTCCGGGAAACTGGAACGAAAAAATCAATTTCCCGGGAATTTTTTAAACTTTAGTTATAAGAAAAAATGCCATGATTTCTCGTAAAGAAAATTTGTGTATTAAATGAAATAAAACGAAACATTATATATCATACTGAATAAACGAAAAATAAATTAGTATAAATATGTTTACATATCTTATACCAAATCTATGTCTCAGATTTTTTTTATTATATGTTATATTATTATTGTGTTTTTTGTGCTAAAACTTTTTAAAAATATACAGTAATCTATTGAATAAATATCATTATAAATAGCCTGCCGTTTATTTCTACTTTATTTCTCTAACTTACATTATTATTATTATTATTTTTTTTTTTTCTTTTACTAATTTTTACTAAATTTTCATAAATCTTGAAAATGCTAAAAATTGGTTCACAATAACATTTTTTGGATCAATCATAGTATTCAGAAATTTATTGAAACTAATTCATATACGTATGAATACAACACGATATTAGTCGTTTTATAAGTATTTTGAAGTTATAAGATTTCCATCTAATATTTAAAATCTAAAAATCTTCCGAAAATCCCTAAACTTTACAAAAAATCCCCAATAAATTCCTTACTAAATTTGGTATTCCCATATCCAAAAAGAAATCCTCAATTTGTGGAGAAATCCACTAATATGACAACACTGATGTAGTTAGATACATATATTTTAGTCAAGAGAATTGAATTATAAAATCTTAACTTTTCAATGTTAAAATTATTTAGTCTCTCCTTAACCAACTGATAGTTACTAGGTGTTTTTATAAATTATTTTTGTTGGCAAAATATAAATAAATTGTTTTGTTAAAGCCTTTTTTAACATATAATAAATAAAAGTTCTTACAATTACTTAAATATAAACTGAATTAAATAGTTATTAAAACAATCATGGAAGTGCGTAAATAGTTATTTGATTATTGAACATAATTTTAATACAAATGCTGTACACTGAGAAAAACAGTTTTTAAATATTTCATTTATATTTTCACTTAAACTACAAATTAAATATCATACACTTTTTTTATTCAAAGTCTTATGCAAATCATTTATATTTAAATATTTTATTTCTTATTTATATTTTCGTTTTGCATTTTCTAGAATGAAGACATAAACATCAATGTTCCCTGGGGTCATATTGCTGGCGGTTGGTTTGGAAATCGCAAAATTCGACCCATATTGGCATTACATGGCTGGCAAGAAAACCTAGGAACCTGGGATCGTCTATTACCTCTTTTTCCACAAAATATAGGAATATTATGTATAGATTTCCCTGGTCATGGAAGATCATCCAGATATCCTAACGGAATTACCTACCATATGATCGACTACGTGGATACAATAATACGAGTTATGAGGGAATATAAATGGAAAAAAGTATCCTTACTGGGTCATTCTTTAGGTGGCATAGTAAGTTTTATATACGCCGCGCTTTATCCTCATACAGTTGATATGTTAATACAATTAGATATTTTAATGCCACTTACAAGAACACCTGAATACAGATTAAAAGAACTAATAATAAATAAAGAAAAAAATTTAATTGAAAATGAACGTTTGGAGGAGCTGAATGCAAAAGAACCACCTTCATATACCTACGTAGAATTAGAAGAAAAACTCTACTTAGGTTCAAACAAGTCAATAGAGAAAGAAAATTGTAAATATATATTAAATCGCAGTATTAATACATCTCAACTTAATCCTGGAAAATATTATTTTTCACCTGATAGACGTATAAAATATCTTCATGTATTTAATGTATCACTCGAACTAATTCATGCAATGACCAAACGTATAAGAAATGTTAATTATATGGCTATCAAATATAAAAATTCCGGCTATATCGAGGATAACATGTTAGAACATATTCGTAAAGTTCATTCAAAAATGGAAGTATATGAAGTGGAAGGTTTACATCATGTCCATTTAAATAATCCAACGAAGGTGGCGTCTATATTAATACCATTTATAGTAAAAAATACGTCTAAAACAAAATTAAGGGAAACTCATTCAAATACTTTTCAAATTCAAAGTAAATTGTGATTATTATTGTTGTTATTTTTTTAATAATTTTTTTTCGTGTATAGAATGTACGTACATTTACTAAAAATTAACAAAATTTTTCTTTATTTGTAAGAGAAACTCTTTAATTTGGATAAAACTCTTATCAAAAATAAGCGCTCTCTTTATTTTTACTACCTAGTTTGCTTCTCTTGTTAATGGCCGTAATGTAATTACAAAGTGAACGCATATCTACAAAAACATCATTTGCTTACATATTATTCGTGCAAGACCACGGCTCATAATGTCAAAATGTTATGAACAAAAAACGAGAAAATGAAGAAGAGTAAATAAAAGAAAAAATATATCATGCAAATACAAACATAATTTGACAGTTTCGCGCGGTGTGCATATAAAAAAATTGTAAATCGGCTTCGCTTACGAGGTCACTTTCTTATTACATTATGGCTATACATAGACAGCGTGTGTGTGTTTATGTTCTCTAGCTACAATGGTTGCGACACGCGATTTTATTTAAAGCTTTTTGAAAAAACCGGTAATTATATTTTTATTTTTATGTACACGAATAAAACAAGTTTTATATATTGTTGGGTGTTTATAGTAAAGCAATTACTTTATTTAATTATTTTCTTTAAAAATAATTGTCGTAAAATTTATGATTTTAAACTTTAAAGTAACTGTAATATTAGCAAAAGATTATCCATCGTATATTTTGTAGTTGGTCGCCGTAATTGTATTTTCTTTGCTATTCTTACAATTCTCTCGTATTTTTATATAAAAGAGTGATGTAAATTAAAATATTTTCAAATAATCGCTAAGTATGAAAAGTGAACGTGAATTTTATACCTTTTATATGTTAATATACGCAAGAGTGTCTACTTATGCTTAATATATTTTGTGGGAATACAACTCAAACAAAGTACATGTTTCTATCATTATATTGCACTAAAAAATGCATCTTTTAAAATAAAATTATATTGAAACAAGTGAAAAAGTCTTAGTCATTCAAGCCCGACCATATGATACACTCTTTATCATGGTGTATGTATATTGGAATTCTTTTCGGTGGAGGACGTATGTACAGTAGTGATATAACTTTGAACAATACTGGCCATATTAGATATATATAGATATTTTTTTTTTTTTTTTTTTGAGCCTAGACACTTGTGCAAGGAATGTAGAAACAAATTTTTTGAGAAATGTTGAAATAGAATGATATTTTTAGCCAAATTTTAACCATAATTACTGAAAAATAGGTTTTTTTGCAGAATAAGTTCAACCTCTTCCTTCCTATGTTTGGTTAGAAGGTGTTGATTTTGAGGACTGCTTCACTCTTTTACAAATTTTGTTAAACAAATTTTAAAAAAGTTCAAATAAAAGTATGCAAGTTTATAGACAATACTACACGAAATAAAATTAAAAAATAATTAGGTCAATGACTTGTACGACTAAGCTGTACCTGCAATTTGCATTTTGATAATTTCAGCAAAAAGGTATTTTTGCGATTTTTTTAGTTATAACGTAATTTTTTTTAGAACTCATATTCAGACCAAACCGAGTTATTATAGAATAAGATAAAATATATCTCATAAAATATATTCTGATATTTTTAGGAAAATGGACAAGGATAACCTTTAAAACACGAAGATCAAAAGTAAAAATTTGGAATATTTGAAAGTTATAAGAAAAACATATTGAAATTTTATTTATTTTTATTTCAATTTGGATTTAAAAAAAAATATAGAAATATAACTGAAAGATCTTTGTTGATATGAGTAGAAAAAAATCATTAAATTTTATTAATTTATTTATATCATTGATATATAAAATGATAATTACCTCAGTCTGACAAGTACAGTCATGCTAAACCATCAAAGTTCCTCACAGAAACCATTGTAACTAAATCTTGATAAAAAATGTTTTCCTTAAAAATTTGAAATACAGTCAAAGCTCGATGTTAAATAGCGATATTATGAAAATTTTATATAACGAATAATGGAAAATTTTTGGAAAAATGTTCCTAGGTTGCTAAAATATTAAAAATATCTTCTACAAGCAGCTTTCTATATATTGCCTAAACTCCAAATGGTAGATAGAAGATACTTTTAAGATTTAAAAAATTTTCTTTTTTAAGCAAAATTAGTTAATTTATTTAAATAATAGAAAAATAAATTAGAATCCATTAAAATCTAATTCGAAAATAGATAAATTTGTTAATGAGCATCCTTGTTTAACGAAAGGGCCTGGCATTACAGAATTCGTTAAATTGACTGTATTTAACATTTTGACTTTTGGCCTTCATATTTCTAAGGTAATCCTTGTAGAATTTTTTTTTTAAACTTCAGAACATATTTATATTATTGTGTAATAATTTTGTGTAGTCTGAATAACAGTTCAAAAAGAAAAAATTCGTTTTTATAACCAAAAAACTGCAAAAAATGCCTTTTTGCCGAAATCCTCAAAATTCAAATTGCAGTTACGGCTTAGTCGCACAATGTATTTACATAATTTCTTTTTAATTTTATTTCCTGCAGTATTTTTTTTTAACGTGCATACTTTTGTTCGATTTTTTTTTTAATTTGTTTAACAAAATTTTTAAAAGTTTGAAATTGGAGTTTTAAAACATTCTTAAAAAATCAACACTTCTTAACCAAGCATAGGAAGGGGTTTGAATTATCTTGCAGAAACAAAACCATATCTTTCAGTTATTATGATTCAAATTTGGCTAAAAATAGAATTTCATTTAAACATTTCTCAAAAAAAAAAAAAAAAAAAAAACAAAAAATTGTACACTCCTTACACAAGTGGTCTAAAACACATTAATGATCTGGGGAATTCGTAATAACTTAAATATTTTTTAACCAATGCAACACGGTTTAGCGATATCCGATTTCACTAATATATCACAGAATATCTTTTTAACAATCCAGTGAACTATTCTTAGGGAAGTTACGGTTAAAATCCTAAAGTCGGTAAATTTTGGTGCAGTCTAATCTGCATTGATCACAAAAATAGGACTTTTGCACAGTTGAGTCGCAAAAATGTTGGTAATTAATTTGTATTTAAACTACTGAACGGGTCGAATTGAAGTATATTGAAGTGTTCTAGAGGAGGGTCTAAACTTAAAAAAAAAAAAAAAATATCTTGTAGTCACCCAGTATGAAAAATTGCAACATCTACAAATCAAGTTCAATTTCAAAATAATGTATTGAACATTTTTTAGAGTTACATATTTCATTTCGTCTAGCTGTGATAAAATATCTAATTTAAAACTTTAAATTGCTGTTTTTTCTACAAAAAGTGATATGGTTCTTTCAAAATTTGTTTAATAAAAAAATTGTTTTCACGTATATAAGACTTCAAGAATGATCAATAAGAAATTTTTATTTGTTTGAATGTTGCACCCTACACTCAGCGTTGATCGAAAATGGTGACAATTTGGTCAAAATTTCAACTTCATCAGGCTAAAAAAAAGTAACGCGAGATTTTTAAAATCTAAAAAATAGTTTTAATAACGCGAGATTTTTAAAATCTAAAAAATAGTTTTAATAATTATATATACATAGATTGATTTGACACTAAATTCGTTCCCGCATATTTTATGAAAATAGTAAAATTTTTTAATCATATTTTTTAAGTGCATAAAAAACATATTAAAATTATTTTTTAAATTTATTTTTATCCGATTAATTTTGGTCGATTAACTGTGCGAATAATTTAAAATATTTTATTTTTAAGATAAATTTGTGTCAACTATATCTTTTTAAAATGAATAAAAGTAATTTTCCATTACTACCAATGTATCAATAGATGTCTTCTTGTGCTTGAGAACTAGTAAAAACAGCATACAAAGATATTGTTAAAAATATATACAAATTAATTGTTCTACTATAAATATTTTTGCAATTACTCATTAATGAAAAAATTATTTTATGGAAATGAAAAATAGTGTCACGCATATTATTTGTTTTAAATTTGTCGGATTACATAAAAATTAAAATTTCCTTGTGGCAATAAAAAATAATATACATGTTCGTTGCAATTTCGCACGAAATCATGAATATGACATCCTTCTCAGTGAAAAGGAATCAAAAAATGGAACGTCTTTCAATGACAATTTGCGCTACTTTTGGATCACAAGTCCAGGATCTTATTAACTTCTTTGGATGCTCTTTTTGCAATAATTAGTGTTATTTATATGTTTTGTATAAATATTTCTAAGACTATTCAGTTAATCGAAAAATTGCAATTAGTCGGTTATTAACCGATCAACTTTTAATTTCAAATAAATATTTGTTGATTTAACCTATTAATATGAAGACTCGAGTAATTAGATACACTATTAATTACATTAATCTGGATTCCAGTTGCTAGAAAGATATGAACCTTCTACTGTTCCAAAAGTCATTCTGATAGCTTTAGCGGGTATTTTTTATTTTTTTTTTTTATAAATTTTCAAATCTAACCAAACTTTTTTTAGAAATTAAAATTTAAAATTTTTAAGCAAAACTCCTACCAAAGTATGTAAAAGTTATAAACATAGTATAAGACAAGTAAGAAAGGAAGAGTTTTATATGAACCTGTGGCCAAATGTGGGCCGATACTTGTACTAAATGTTCTGCATATTTTTATAAAACATGCATATACATAACATACAACATAGTTGATACTAAAATTTATATTTTATTTATGTACTTAACATTGATTTCCGGAAGTGTACCTTATATGGAAGCTATGGTTAATTATGGACCGATTGTGATAAAATCTGGCCTTTGCCTTTTACTTAAATAAAAATTATTTTTATCAATTGTTAACTTGATATTGACATCTGTTTAGAAATATTTCATTTTAAAGTTATTTTTGAAATTTAATATACTGATTGAATTTTATGAAAATATTGTTATGTTTAAGATATTTATGAATATTAAAACCCTATTCCGGGAGAAAATTTGTATGGGGGCTATTTAAAACAATAGATTGATCACAATCAACTTCAATAGGCTTCATTCAAAATAATTATTAGTGCCAAATTTCATTAAGATATCTTTTAATTTGCGACCTGTACTTTACGCACAAATATGCATGGACAACCAGTCAGCCAGCCGACCAGACAGACAGACGGGCGGATATCGTTAAATCGACACATATATTGATTCTGACTGATTCTTTAAGATGGGGGTGGGATAATTTGTTCTGTGTGTTACTGATGGGGGTTTAGGGTATAAATAGACATATTTATCTAACCAGTGATATGCATACTGTCTCATATAAGGCCCACTTCCGAGAATCATTTAAATTGTATAAATTCCATACTATTGTTGGTATCAAATTCCATAATCATTTTTCTAAGTCTTACAAAAGTCAATTCTAAAGTGGTGATAGGTTCCACATCAGATATTCTCCAAAAATCTTGAAAATAGCTTTGATGAACGTTGCGATTGAACAAATATTACTTTCTTACTTGTTTTTCTAATAAATATGTATGTACATATACTAATATATATGTATTTATATACGTCATCGCTCAACATATAATGAATAAACACAGCCGTCTTTGAAATACAAATAGTTGACGACACTGGTTCATATTTTCAACACTACTTTGAAAGTGTATTGATTAGTCAGTTCGTTAGTATTTTGTAGACGGTTTTAATAGATAAACATTAGAATAATTTTGGGAAGTTTTGTTGATATTTGGTTTAAAAAATGTATTTAATAAATTAAACATAATTTTATTAAGAGTAGAAATGATATGATGGAAAGAAAGCAAGCATTAGTTGTAAGTATTGTTAAATAATAATAATAAAAAAATGTTAGTAAATTTTATTAAACAACTATTAAAAAATATATTAGAAATTTTAGTAGACATAACCTTTGTACTCTTAATTATTTTTAACACTGAACATAACAAACTTTAAGAGAAACAGAGTATTTTTTTTGTACCACTTTTTAATTAAATTGCTTAAAAATAGAGAATAAAATCTATCTAAATATCAAACCGTGTTACCTAAGCATAACGGTTTACTATTTAGATATTTTAAAATTATATTAAGTGCACATTAAGGGCTCAGTTATAAGCAAAAGTTGATTTTTTTGTCAAATGTATTTTATGAGACTACAAAATAGCTTAGGAAATTCATCTGTCAGAAATTTTCTCCTGATATTTTTCGTTAAAAACTCATTTTATAGTTCGAAGATATTTCCATTAATGTACCCTGGGGCTATATAGTTGGACGTTGGTATGGTAACCGAAAAGTTCGTCCCATACTAGCCATTCATGGCTGGCAAGATAATCTCGGAACATGGGATCGTCTAATACCCCTATTGCCACGTCACATTAGCGTACTGTGTATTGATTTACCTGGTCATGGTAGATCTTCAAAGTATCCCATTGGCATGACGTATCATGTACTGGATTATGTTCAAATAGTTGTAAGAATTGTTAAGGAATATAAATGGCGCAAAGTTTCCCTAATGGGTCACTCAATGGGTGCAATTGTGAGTTTTTTCTATGCTGCCCTCTACCCTCATATGATGGATATGTTAATACAAATTGATATAATTAAAAGCAAATATTTCTCAGTTAATAGACAAATAGAAAAAATTAAATTAATAACTGAAAGATCGCTAATCGAAAATGAACGTTTGGAGGAAATATCTTCAAAGGAGCCACCATCATATTCATATCAGCAACTGGAAGATCTTTTGCATAAAGGTTCTTTGCAATCAGTGGAGAAGGAGAATTGTAAACACTTATTGAATAGAAGTATAGAAAAGTCTCAATTATATCCTGCTAAATATTATTTTTCTCGAGACGGTCGTGTTAAGCAATGTGTAGAACTACCAGGGGAGCATGGTTTGGCGTTGGAAATGGCTAAACGAATTAAAAATATTGCTTATATGATTATAAGATCGAATAAGGCGAGTTTAATGGCACCCATTGATGAGGAAATTGTTGATATATTGAGATCAAATAACCCTCACTTTGAATATCATAGATATGACGGTACTCATCATTTGCATTTAAATGATGCCGAAGCAGTGGCAACTATAATTAATCCATTTATTTTGAGATATCGTCCTTTAATACTGGACTCTTGGGCTGTAGATGATACTGTCAAAGGTGTAAATCAACCTGAAAATAAAAGCAAACTGTGAATATGTGTACTTAAATAAATTTTAAATTAATAAATTAAAACTTTAAAAAATACTTTTATTTAAAATTTTTAGTTTTGTGTGATTAATAGAGGTAAGTAGAATCATTATGGGTAGACTTGACAGTATTCTACTTAATTAAGTTATTATTACAATTATATCTAAAATAGATTAAGATCGTATGCTTTAGATGAATTAATACTACGTTGAAGTGTCAGCTTTTCGATTTAAAAGTAATAGATTTACTGTTAGAGGATGACAAAACTTTTCAACTGTATGTCGAAATAAAAATTTTAGACAAGGGTAGAATAATATTAGTTTATTTCCACGAACAGGGTTTCAAAGAGACTGTTGACTAGGTCCGTTAAATCCTTGATGCCGTTATGTTACCCTTGAGCAAGTTCCACAGTACTATGAATTTTACTTCTGCTCTGTTAAAGAACAAGGAGTATAATTAAATTATTTATTGATTCAATCATTTATTATTTAAAGCATGGACGCGTATAAAACTAATTTTTCAAAACGAGTTTCTTTTTTAATTTTTTTGCAAAATATTGCTTTAATAATCAATCTACATCACACAATTTTATGAAAAGGAGGGGGGTAATATTATCGTGATATTTACATTTATGTGCGACTTATGCACTTTAAAATGATCTTCGGAAGAGGGGCTTATTTAGGAGCCATGGTAATTTTTCTACCGATTTTCGTTCACTTGGTCCGAATTTTAATAAAATTGTCATCAATATAGATCATTTATAAACATCTATTACCCATATTTCATGTTAATCTATTTTTCTGCCTCAAAATTTTGCATGTTCTGATCCGAATTTTTTAGTGTAACTTTGCATATAGATGCTCAATAAAAATATAGAGTATTAATTTTACTCGACCTTTTCATTATTCGATTAATAAATTAACTTAAAAATACAGTTTTTAAATTACTCGAATAATCGAGTAAATCTTTTAAATTACTCGAGTTATTCGAGTAACTTATACCTTAAAATTTTACATTTTTTTCGAAGCTTATTAGAAAATAAGAGAAGCATTCTATATTTTCTTAGAGTTTTATTAAAAAAAGAAAAAAACAATAGTTTAAAATATCAAAAATATGCCTACAGTCTTTCCATAATAACATTTAAGTAATTAAAATTCGTATACATTTTGCTCTATATTAACTAACAAAAAGCAATATATTTTTCTAAATCAAGTTTTAAAATGCTCCTACGAAAAAATTAATATAAGTTTATTTTTCAGTTAATGCAATCAACATTATTCAGTTACAATAAAAAAAATTTAATGCAATTTAATGTTTGCATGGATGCGCTTATCGCCCGAATGAAAATATTTGCTATGATAATTTGTTACACCTTCTTGAGTCTTTGACTCTTAAGTATGTAGATATCATTTTAATTCGAAAATTTGAGCAGAGTCCAGTTTTCAAAACTCATGTTGAGGAATACTTATTGTGAATATCTCGTTTCCCACATATTTTACATTCTCTAACTGCAGTCTCATATTCATTTCATACGATTTTGTATTACAAGATAATAACAGTCCTATAACATATCGAGATATCCATAATATTGATTTTGATGTCTTAAATCAACTCACACTTGGTACAATCTGGAATGACATATATTACATAACTTCATCGGATGATCAATTACACTTTTTAAACTCAAATATAAATCGAATATATGAACTCAATGTCCCAATTCGTACTTACAGGATAATATACTAAGTATAATATACTACGTACTATGGCAATCACTCTTCTTTATCTTCATGCAACACAAGTCAGAGACAATTTTCTTTTAACTGTACTACACCATCTGATGTTTTATCTTGCTGCTTTTCGGTCCAATCCAATGATTTCATATCGGATGATATACACCCAAAGTTTCTTAAATTGCTACTCCCTATACTTTTACACCATATTATTCATATATTTCACAACTAGTTCATATCCTAGATTATGGAAATATGCCCTGGTTATTCCTACACCAAAAGCATCGCATTAGTTTTGTCCTATTGCAATTCTACCCTATCTTTCGAAAGTATTCGAACGTATAATTCAGCGGCAAAAAAATAATTATTTGGATACATATTGCTTTCTTAATGTCCACCATTCTAGCTTCAGACATAAGCACAGCTGTGTACGTATCGGAGAACATAAGGTCGCAGTTGGATAATGGTCTCGTCATATTCCTTACTCTGCTCGATCATTCTAAAGCCTTTGATTGTATTAACCATAATATTGTTTGCAGTAAACTTACTACATCTTAACCCCAAAAAATCTAAATGTGTAGTTGTAACTAAAAAATCTCAATATTCGCTAGTTAGTACTTTACTTCTGCTAAATCTTATTACATTGGGTAATGAAGTAATCACCACATTTGCGGCGGCTAAGAATCTTAGAGTTATTTTTAACAAGGCGTTAAAATGGAACCCACATACAAATGCTGCTACTGGAAGTATCTTCGCAATGTTGAGAACAACCCAACATGTAACACCCAAACATATTCGAAAACTCCTAACAAAAAAGTACATCATGCCTAAGCTTCTGTATGGTAGAGAAATCTTCGCAGTTAGTGATTCTATTAGCAAGAATAAGCTCAAAGTTGCCCATAATGCTATAAAACGCTATGTATATTGCGTCAAAGATATGTTGACCCATCTCGTTTTTCTAAGTCAACATAAATGACTTAATGAAGATAAGGTCCCTGGTTCTACTGCATAAAATAATCTATATCAAAGAATCTATATCAAAGAACCAATTTATTAATATAATCGTATACTATTTGCCAGATCAAATAGAGGAATGAAATTGATATTACCCCGACATCGCAGTTTCTAATCAATTCCATACGTCTATGCAACTCTTTACCCCATAACATCCAAATCATCGGCAATGCATTGCAGTTTAAACAAAAATTAATTCATATTTTTAGTTAAATGTTTAAATCAAACAAAATTGTTATGCTATATATTCTTATGTTTCATTCAAAGTTATTATACTGTTATGTAATTGTAAACTTTCGTAAAATGTATAGCGTGATAATATCACATACTGTAATTAAGAAGATTTTTGTCTTGTTCTATGTGACATTAATAAATTAATAATAACTACTTAAAAATAAAGAAGTAAAGATAATTTGATTATAAAGTAATTTTTATTTATTTTTGGCATTTTTTAAAATACAAAAAAAAAACAAAACAAAACCTATCTTGTTCTATTTTGAATTTATGGGTGATTACTAAGAAAAATAAGGATTAAATATACCTAATATAATTATTTACATTATCTTTAGATTTTCGGTTGATATGTGACGATTCCTTTTCTATTAGTTGGCAATACAACCTTTCCCTTGCCAAGTTAGATGCAATTTTCGTCATTGGATTATTTGATTTCGATATTATGGGTGATAAAGTTAAGATACTTATATTAGGCAATATTCAGACAATTTTTCCACCCCAATTATTGTTTAAAGAGATTATCGTTTTCAAAAACTATTCTAACTATCCACAGAACAAAACCTAAATAATCTCTTAACTGTTTTATATTTTTCGGTGTATCTTTCAGATTTTCAGAATTTCAAGTTATGTTTTGTGTTGCGATATCTTTAATACAATATCTAATATTTTTTCAAAAAAAAAAAAAAAAAAAGTTTGTGTCCAATTTTTCTAAAAATTAGTGTATGGAGTTATAATAAAAATTCTTTCATATTTTGTCCAATGATAAGGTAAAATAAAACCAATGAATTCTTAGGTTGTTTTACAGTACATACACAAATACAATTCTATCTGTATTACATTAATCTCTAAAATTGAAAAATGAATCCATACTTGTAATAACACAATTTAAGTAGTGCAATTACCGATTCTGGTAATTAAACATTTAGTTTCCAGTAGAAATTGTTGCAATACTTTTTTCGAAATTGTTGTCTTAGAAATAGAAGCCTCGAACAATTTTGCTCTAATTAAATTTTGCACCGCATATGGGGTTTTTCTTCAAATTTGTTTACTTTTGGGGTTAAAAAAATTATATTTTTTTTTAAAAGGTACATCAGTGCTATTTTGTACCAATATTAATTGGCTTTAATGAAACACAAATCTGTGAAGGTTTAAGGCAAAAAGTTAAAAAAGAAACAAGTAAGAAAAACATAGTCCATATGATACCCACTGTGCATGTCCATCAAAATTCGGGCAGGGGTCTTATATTAGACATGTGGACAATTGTGGACTGATACTTTTACTAAGTGTAAAATAGAATATACGAATACAGAATATTTGTTAATACTAACATTTATATGAATTTATGCACTATAGGGTGACTCCAGAAAGTGCGTTTATATGGGAGCTATGGTAAATTATGTAGCGATCCTCATAAAATTTGTCACTATGATTTGTACTTATACAAAACTTATTTGTGGCGAATATAAACCTGACACTAACATGTGTATGTGATTTATGCACGTTAAAGTGATTTTCGGAAGAGGGTTTTATGTGGGAGCTATGGTTAATTATGGACCGATATTCATTGCACAAAGATTGATACTCATACAAAACTTCCTTATGCCGAATTTGAGTAAAATATTGTTATATTTAAGGCATTTATGATCGTTAAACCCCTATATGTTAGTATTAACGTACTATTCTGTACTCGTATATTTATTTTCCACTTAATAAATGTATCGGTCAACAATTATCAAAACGTCTTATATAAGACCCCTCCACAAATTTTGATAAACATACACAATGGTGTGGGGTATCATATGATCGGGCTTGACCGACTATATCTTTCTTACTTGTTTTTTTTTGTACGTTACAAACATTAGCACAAACGTATAATACCTCAACCACCTATGGTGGTGTGGGTTATAAATAAATTGAAGAATTTTATTTTCTACATATTTCCACATATGTATGTGTTACCTAAATCAACATGTCTGAAATACAAATTAAAAGTGATATGATATGGTTGATGTCACCAAAGATAATAGCGATCGTAGTGATTTTTTACTCTTAACATTTCCTTAAAACTATTCTTAATCAACAAGGTATGCATCGATTTTTTTGTTTTTTAAATTTTATAACATTTGTAGATATATTTTTGATATCTGACAACCAAAAAACCTACACAGGTGTACAAAATACATTTTTAAAGGAGGATCAATAGGTTTCATAATAGTGAACATAATCGGGACTGTAATTCAGATTTAACCTACCTTTAGAATATTGTGTACAAACGTACACTTTGTTTGTAGATTTTTGATATTTTTTTAATAGCATTTAATTCACTGATGTAGTTTTCATATCTAGCCACAAAAAACTTTTAAATGATATTCATGAATAAAATATTGCAAATATTATTTATAGAACTATAAAATAAATTTTTCAATGACAAAAATACGCACCCAAAATTGTTAAAAGTTCCATTAAATTCAAACGCGTAATTATTTTTGAGTACCACTTAAGGTGATCGACTCGGTTTTCCAATAGGTTTTAAAAGCGTTTCTCGGTTTAATTGCTGTCGGTTTTTTCAAAATTCAAATTTATCGAATGTCGAATAAACTGTTTTTTTATGCACAAAAAATCTGGTTTTAAAAAACTTAAAAAAAACCCATGTAACAAAAATTGATATTTGAATGGAAATCTAGGAAAATTTTGTTAATTGATTAATATTCATAAAATTAATTACTTTTTATGTTTTATAAATATGTATATTTTAAAGTTAAATTGAAATTGCCAGATAAAATCGTCAGGTTTTGAGAAAGAAAATCTTTAAAATAGTCAAATCGACTATTTGAAATCGTCATCATTCATTATTTGAATCAAACATTATGTTTTCTCTTTGTTAATGAACATATTTTATGTTTCTTTCTTATGAAAAATATATTTATGATAAATTTTTAAATTAAAAAGAAATTAATTAAAACTACATTAATTTAATATTTTCGCCCTATTATGAAAGTCAAATATTATAAATATCTAATTTTGTATGACTTTCTAAGAAAAAATAATTAAGCCTTAAAAATGTATTATAATTATTGGATAATTGGTACCGCCATTTAAAGATTTATAGTGCCTTGATTAAGAAATTAAAAGTTTTTATAAAAATTGCAAAAGTGTTTTGGCCTTTTGTGAAGTGTTTATTAGCATTTTATAATAAAAGTGCACATAATTGAATCGAATATAGTATTATATTGGTTGCTTTGAATTTATTCTGTAAATGACAAATTTATGAAGATTTTTATTTTGATTGTTAATATTTATGTCTCAGCTAATTTATTTCTAAAGAAAAATACATAAAAATGCTGAAAATAGTTCAGAATTTTCTTTTAGAAGAGATTGTCAATTTGGTATAAAAATCGTCAACATGGCATTCTTAGAAATAAAAATCGTCAAAATGAAATACGCCATCAATGGAATTAGTTTTTTTCATTTATAGTACCTGTAACATATTAAAATATTTAAATATTTTACGGTTTTTTTGGTAATTCTATATTTGCAATAATGGTTAATTACAGTTTCTTAAAAGGAGTAATATTTAAAAGAGCTCTACCTTTGAAATTTATTTCGCTTTTTCCATATTAAGTCATAGTTTCTTTAAGTATTATATAATACTTAGTTTTATTTTTGATTATTATTTTCTTACCTTAATTAAAATTTGTTTCATAAAATAATTATATATCAAAAATTTTAATTTGATTATTATAACATTTGTTGAACTTTTTAGAGAAATATATATATTTTTAATGGATATATTTACTTCTTTATATTTTTCACCGGATAACCGTCTTTTTCGGAATTTCGAAAACATCAACCAGTTTTTCGAAAACCCGCTTTTCTAAAAAGTTGAGTAATCGATCACCTTAGTGCCACTTAATTCCGATATAATCTATAAGAACGCCTACAGATTGGTATACATTTTCACCGACATTTTCACCGATTTCGATGTGCCTCGACAATTTATGAATATTAAAGACACCGCGATCTCAGATCATGAAAATTGCCATTTTTTTGTTGAAACTCATTTTTGCTTAACTAAAACATAATAGATTAGATATAATTTCGCATAAAATGTAAAAAAAGCTAACATAAAATACACAAAATTTTGAACTGTTATAACAATCAAATTAATATATTATCGCCATAACGATTTTAAAATGTAATTTGAAAACCTTTTTGGACTGTGAGTGTGCCTCGCGAAATGGGCACCTCGTAGAGCCATTCACGATTTTTCTCCCGTGTTTGGGCACTCTCTATAGCGCTGCTATTGAGAGCACATCAACGTGGTGTATCTTAAACGATTCATAATTACAAGACCAATAAAATTTTCTAATCGAAAAACTTAAAAAAAAATAAAATTTTGTAAATTTTGGTTTCACCACTTGACCACAATATAATTCAACACTGGTCAACGACAGACTGATTGAACACAAAAAAGCCTATTTCTACAAGTGTTTGTAGTTTACATGAGAGAAATTGGACACATAAGCTAAAAACCGCGATTACAGCAATTATAAAAAGGAAAAATAAGAACTTATTATTTTCAAGCACTTTTTAGGATTTTTTAAATTTGAGTGCTTGGCGGTACCACTTGGAACCATTTGAAATCTTGAGTGTGTGTTGTTTTACTCCACGAAGTGTTGTTAACGTAATTGCATCAAAATTTGTTTAAAAATTTTAGAATTAAAAAAATATTTAAGGTTTAAAATCAGTTTCACAAAGGTTAACTTAAAAATAGAATTTCCCATATACCCCTAAAGTACTTTGGAATCATTAAAACATTTACCATGAACAAAGAAAATTTAAATTCCTCCACAAATACCATTAGCTCACAGTTAAATTGAGTGTATTTTTTTCTCCTTGCTGCTACATAAATATTGCATTTGGCGGTTTGACTTTAACTGGAACACACCTAAAAGCAATTCCTGCAATTTATTTTCTAAATGTACTTGGAATTGTTTTGTTTTCTTTTGCTTAACTTTTAGCAAATATTATTCCACACGTATATTTTAACGTACGTTTTTTGCAAGTATTGTACGGGGTAAACATTGTTTTGGCATGTAAACGTTTTTTCATGTAAAGTTTCATGATATGTACGTGGTTACAACAATTTCGCAATTGTAATGCAATGTAATGAAATGTATATTTATTGCATTTGTCGAGAATTTTGTATGTGTGTGTGTGTGTGTATGAAAGTTCAGAAATTTTTAACTTCCATACACACACATACATACACATATAAATTAGAATACGTTTTGGTCAAAGTTGTAATGGTGGTCAATTAAGTAAGAAATGTTATAAAAAAATAAAATTTATCTTATTTATATGCAGTATTGCCAGTTTAGATTCTAAGATTTTTCTAGACTTTTTTAAATTTGCCTTGAAAAGTCTAAAATCGTTGCATTTGAACAACGAAGAAAAGAATTTCTTATTTGATATTATTACTTTATTTTTACAGGATTACCCATTTAACAAGAAATTTGGTCTATGGCGCTTTATTTTCCAAATCAGAAATACCCTTTTATGGACTTGCTAAATCGATTATAATTATTTTTATATACTTTGTTAATCATAAAAACTACTTAATAATATAATAAATATAAAATCGTATAAAAGAGAAAAATTACGCAAAAACTTGGCAATGACTTATTAAAAAGTAATTATAGTTCAAAAATTACATAAAAGTCATTTCAAATCATTGGGTAATTTTTCATTTGAAATATATGTATCCAAAGTTAGTATGGAAATTTTTTGGACGATATTTTGTATCATTTTGCTGGCAGCCGTTATATATTTTATGTATAAATTTATTAGAATATCTTTAAAGATTATCAAAATAATGAGAATAAGAAGAAATAAAAGAAGTTTTTAAATTAAAAAATGTTAACACTTTTCCGGCCTCATTTTTTGGTGCATTTAGCCTTTTTTGACCTTTTTTAAAGTTAAATTTAGCTTCTTTTTTTTCTCACTTCCTGGCAACACTGTCTATGTGGTTTACGCTAGAATTATAATGTAAGCCGAGTAAAAATTAATGGGAAATATTTAGTGAGATGATTCATAATATTCTTACGTATATGGTTTATATATCAGGAAGTAGTTTTAGAGGAAAACTAATAAGTCAAGTTTGTTTATGCCACGTATAACTTAATATATAATAATAAAATGAAAGCAGTCCAAGTTTGCACAATCGCAAATGTACTGTCAAAAAATGTATGGAAATCATTTGCACAGCAATTATAAGATTGTGCGACTGTTTCGTCTCGCAAACTTACGCTGATTAATTCTTGATTTATAAATCATCTGCCTCTTATTTATATTAAAAATTAATCATAAATGCGATGTAAAAAAATTATAGTTACGTTAATTATAATAAAACCATTGCACGTATATTTGATTTTAATAAAATTGTTCAACTTTTTACAATAATTTCTTTTTTTTATTCTTATTGCTATGAAAAACATAGCGTAAATCTGTACATAAATGGGAAATTTAAGCATTTAAATGAGTACCCTTAATGTTCTTTACTGTTTATACTATTATATTTTATAAAAAATAGTTTTACTAATACATATTATATTTTTTCACAATATTTATAAAGAAAATAGACTGATCAAATATTTTTAAACGAAATTAAATCAATTAAATTCAGTCAACCATCAGTTCTTTGGTTAAAATTAACTAATTTGTTTCATTAAACGTAACACAAAAAATATTTTTGATTACTTTAAACCCCAAACGAAATTGTTTTGGTAATATTTAATGTTGTTGCAAAAGGAATGTCAAAGTTAGTTAGTATTTCCCTTATCACGCTCAACAAATGCTCAGGGATATATTAAACACTTTATAAACAACAAAACAAGCACGAACACATGTTTATATGTTGCTTTACTACACAATGGGTATTAGTAAAGACAAATGAAGCGTAAATTAGTGCTATGATAATCTCTTTTAAAAATGCCTTTTTATTTTATCAAAAATGAAGATTGCTTCATATAATTCCAAATTAATGTTGTATTCTTCACACTTTGTTTATAAAGCATATAATAGATGATGCAAATTCCTTGTATAGTGTTGTCAAGATAAGTTTCAAAATATAAACCTTTTAAATCGATATTTAAAAGACATTTGAGTTTGACAGAAAAAATTATTACCATACAATTTTCGATTAACACAGTTGTTTCATTTTGTATCTAAATTTAATAAATATATTCAAGGAAATAGAACAAAAAAAAAAAAAATATATATAATTTAAGTAAAATTTTATTTCCCACTTAAATTTTGAATTCATTCAATCATGTACTTGATTGATTTGATCAACAATTTTTCTGTTTTCCATTTTTTACAGTTTTAAGTAACCGATATAATTATATTGGTGAGAGGTGTAAATTTTAAAAAAATTTCCTGATTGAATGAATATTTACTAGTATAATTGATGATTGATGACTTTTTTTCTGTATTTTTATGGATAACTAAGTCTCGAATACCTCTTTAAGAAAGTATTCTTCATTTTACCCATGAAAGTTACGGAATAGCCAATAATACGAGCAATGATATTATACAGAGGGCTCAATTAAAAATTCTTAGGATAATGATTTTGATAATGATCATGGTGAAGACATGGTATATAAAAAACTAAAATATCCATAGAGACTTCGAAGTACCATTTGCAGAAGACAAGTTTACACCGAAAAAATAAAAATGAACTTCAATTACGAAATTACTTACATTAGTTAAATTTTTGTTTGATTTTGTCTCAATCACCAAAATGATACTATTAATTAACTGAAATATTTGCTTTTCATTAAAGTTTTAATTAATTTTTTTTTAATTATTACAATATGAACTATAATTGAAATTTCGTTTAAAACCAACTAGAATATTTATTGATCTGATTCTAAAATAAATTAAATCTATACGATTGCACAGAACTGCTTCTTTTGATAATCAAAATTTTGATTTATCAAAAATATCTATTGCTTTATTACAAATGTTAAAATAAAAACTGCTTTACATTTATAATGTAGGTATAGCGAATGATGTGAAAATCCAAGTAATGTAATGTATTATATGTAATAAATTTAACGTGTATAATGTATGTAGTATAATGGATTTATGTTGTGTATATGCATGAATATATTTACTTCGTACATTAATAAAATTAAAACCAATTAGAAATTTTATGCAATATTTTTTAATATTTTTTCTGTGTAGGAAGCTCAGTGAAAAATACATTAATAAACTACAAACTCACTTCATTCCACTTGCGAAATTTGTTGCTGAAATCCAAATAAATTCAAGACTTTGTGGGTTACAGACTTTTCACAGTGTTATTAGGAGGAGCACGAATTCACCTATCTATGCTCTCGTTAAATATCAAACATTGTAGTATTTCGTTTTTATTTTATAGATTTTAATACATTTTATTACATTAAAAATGTATAAATAAAAAAATGTAAAAATGTAAAAAATCTTCCTCTAATACGACTTTCAACATGATGTTATTCCAATGCTTCAAAGTAGGGTTTAAAGGTACGCCCTTCAAACTGTAGTTGCATTACACCTTTCTTTAACTTCATGATTTTATCTAGGACTACAGTTTGGATATGTTTCAGCTTATGATTAGAACAAGTCTGGTGTAATAACTCTCAGCGATAAAATTTCAACCAAATCTTTATGTAAGGACAGAGTTTTATATGTCATTATTATAGCGAATCTGATAGTTACCTTAGTATCTCAGCTGTTCTTTTACGAGAATTCTGTTTTTCCAATATGGAATTATTGGAGCTTACTCCCTACATTTTGATTATAAAATGACGTAGTTCTTGAGAAATAACTGTTTTTAGGCGTAATGTCCAAGCCTCACCGATATTCATGCCTTTAGGCATACTGCTCGACATAATGTATATCTTTCTGTCAGTTGATGTGAAACTTTAACTTGATTCTAAATTAAAATAAAATAATAATAATAATAGTAATAATAATAATAATAATAATAATAATAATAATAATAATAATAATAATAATAATACAATAAAATAAAGTAAAATAAAATATAATAGAAAATAGAGACCCCAAAAGACAACACATTATACGTGATTTGACTGGTGTACTAGAATGTCGGCTTAGATACAATGGCAAGTATTTTTTTCAAAATCTCATAGTAGTGACCATAAGTTACTTTGAAAAGTACATCGTGAGTACAGTGTGTTTCTGTAGAAATTTTTCTTAAACCATAGACATAGACCGTACATGCACCACAGGCATCATTGGAGTTCTACCGGCTATTGATATAACTAATCAATATAAATTTTTCGCTTTTATCTTTCTACCTGCCCATAGTGTTTGAAAGTATATGCAAGATAAATGTAAAATTACATTGCTACTGGCAACGTTAAACTATTTCATACTCTTGAGAATTAAATAGAAGAGTTGTAGTTGTTCTCTCACTCGCTCCTAAACAACTTAATAAATACACAAGTATAATTACACGCTGTTACAAAATGTCACTTTATATTTTAACTTTAATCACAATATAATTTTAAAAAATTTCGAAACACCTCCTAAATTTCGAGATATTGTGAAAAAAACGTTTCTAGGATACTCCCTGCACTATAGATCTCGTAGTTTCATAAATTTTAATTAACTTTAAGATTTTTATATTGATTTTGATAGTACAAGGAGGTATCTTTTTAACTATATTACCATCTTTTGTACGACTATACACTTAAATTAAATAATGAATTATTCATCATTTTTAAATTCTTTTTCGAAATTTTGATTTTGATGTAAATTTGTCTGATTTTTTTCTAAAATACTATATATATTTGTTTATAAAGTTTAAAATGCTATTTTGCTTGGAATAAAATGAGATATATTAAAAAATTCTCCAGATATTTAAAGTCAAAATATTTTTTATTTTTTATATTTTTTACTTGGTTTTACTTTTTGAGGATAAGTTCTACAGTTTTAGTCCGATTTAAAAAATATTAAATTTTGTTATGTTTACAACAAATATGCCCTTAAGATTGCATAGAATAGAAAAAATTATAATAAATCGCAGTTAAATTTGAAAATTTGTTGAAAAATTTTATTTTTTCTAAAAGTTGTTTGAAAATTTGCTTTTAATATTTGACCTAAACAAATCAAATTCATACAGTTGAAATTCCCTTATCTTATACTTTTCAAAGAAGTTTAAAAAGGAAAAATAAACAAAAGGATAACAGAATTAGAAACATATTTATACAATAACCTACCCAAACACATTTTTTGCGAATAACTCGAAATTTTTAAAACTGATTTATGATGTTCTCAAGAAGGTCTATAACCTAAACTATGTTATTTCTAGAGTGATTTTTCACTGTAACAGCGTGTTATCTATGTGTTGCTTGTACATATCTATCACCACGTTATTAAACATTTTAAATTAGGGCACTGAAAAGTTTCTATTTAAATGAAAACGACCAGCTTTGTAAAGTTTATATTACTTCTTCTAATGTATTCTGTTTGTATCAGTTGGAAAGAATAAAACCATTTAATATTGCTGGGTCAAATTGAACCAATTATAAAGTCATGAATTATTTATTTGTTAAACTTATTTCCATAAGAAGTGTATGCGGGGAGTGAGATAAAAGTAAAGAAATTGTTAATGTGGACAAAATTTTGCCACATTAACAATTTAAAACAGATTTGTTTTATGCAGCGATTTATGAAGGAATTGAATACATTCAGGTCGAAAATTTGTTGCATGAAATAAATAAAATCATCAGATTACAATTAATAATTGTTTATACAGCTGATTATTAAAGTAAAAGAAAATTGTTGATTCATCTGATATGAAAACATACTACCAAGCAATGCCTTAGGTAACTATTTAATATTACCAAGAAGTCCTTGCTGGGGAGCTTGATACTGTATAAGCTCAACTTTATAAATATATTAGAGGAATTTCAAAAACAGCACAAAAACTGTTGATGCATTTTACTAGATCTAACAAAATAATCCAAATTTTAGATCACTCATCAAAAATCTCTAGGAAATACAGTCACTTAAACATAAAAAAAAATATAAAAAAAAATTAAGTTGAACTTTCGAAAATTTTTTGATTTATTTCAGTTTTGTACTGACAATTTACTTCTGTTATATTCAAATTACTAACTAATCGACAGACAACACTTAGGAAATTCATAAGTTGTATAACAGGCTTTGCTATCTGGTGAAAACTTATGCGGTGATAAAAAATGAAACGAAAAGTTAATAATTTTTTAAATTTTGCAGTTTTTTTATGGAAAATTTGCGCGTATAAGTGAAGTTAAATTTACAGAACAGAATTTTAAAGATAAAGTGATTCTCTACAGTTTGAGGTGTTTATCGCTGATGTCAAGAGGTCAGACATCGGATAACATCATGACAAACTTCCATATAACTATTAGCAAAAAAAAAAAGATAAAAAATTAAACGAAAAATTAACGATTTTTTAAATCTTGCAGTTTTTTTTTTTTTTTTGATAGAAAATTTTCGTTCATAAGTGAATTAATTTACAGAACAGAATTTTAAATATGAAATGATTCTCTACAGTTTGAGGTATATCTCGCTGATGTCAAGAGGCCAGACATCGGATAACATCATCACAAACTTTCATATAACTGTTAGCAAAACTTATGTTTTTCGTGACCGGCAACTATAGATTTTCTTGAAATTTTCAAAACTATATATGTATTGGAATATTTTAATAAATGTCACTTCCGAGTAAAGGCGGCGTTAAAAAATTTTTAAAAGCAAAAAAAAAAAAATCACTAATTTTTCAAAATTGATTTCGTATTTTTTTAAAAATAAAATATGGCTTTATGTACAAAGAATTATCTTAATGGTTGAAATTGATATGAAAAAAAAAATAAAATAAAAAAATCATTTATACTGGCTACAGCGGCATTCATCTTCAGACATATTTCACTTGTTGACAACTATTGCGAAGGATAAATTACGTTTATATCGATGTGAAATGAAAGCATTTTATTTGCTACATTTTAATAATGAAAGTGAGGTATCGACAAATTATTTTAAGAACTTATAATTTTATGGACCATTTTTTATCTTTTTTTTTTGCTAATAGTTATATGGAAGTTTGACATGATGTTATCCGATGTCTTAAACTCCACAAATTTCGTATTATAGTTCGAGTTTTAAAATAATAAAAATAATTTTCGTTTCAAAACTTAACACTTAATAAGATATATGTTAAAATTTTGCGAAAATTCACTTTTTAAGAAACAAAAATTGCGCTTTTTGTAAGAAATATTATCATAAGTAGTAAGGTTAAGCGACTATATTTTTCAACCAGTATTGATATTCGTTTGAGTTTTTAGCAAAATATCCCACAATACGTCTTTTATTACCTATTATTTTTAGAGATTTTTAACAAATAAAAATTTTTTGCTATCTACGAAATTGTACAAAAAATAAAATTAAAAATTTTTCTCTTCAGTGCATTTTCATAAATGATAACTCCGTAGAAGTTCTATAAAATACATTTTTCAAAATTTTTCAACTTTTAAAATTTTTGAAATTTCTCATATATATACATGTAAAAATAAATATAAAATTTAAGATAAATATAAAGTACTTTGAGTTCTTAAACCACGTAAGAGGAACAAACCTATATTTAGCTCTTACTTCCTTCTCATTAATTTTTCCTCTTTTCCTTTTTTATTCTATCATAAGTTTTATTCTCTTTATTCTTAGGTAATTACTATAAGTAGATAGTTTTCCTTAAATTAAAACTAAATATTTTATTTTTAACTTACAAGCTAAATACTTGAAAGCAATGCAATACTTTAACTGCCACTAGGCAAAGAAAAGTTGTGATTCTTTATAAAACAAAACTTTCATTTGCAATATCATTCCCCAACTGTGCCATTAAGAATTTTTTTATTTATAAATAAATTTACTTCTTCACTTGTTTAGTTAAAGAACTTATTATTAAATAAAGTGTGTAACTAAAAAGCAATTTATTAAAATAACTTTATATTCTATAAAGTATTTTTAAACTAATACATAAATTTCTAACAATTATACATATTTTATTTAGTAAGGAAGAAGTAAAGTATTCTGCCTGTAACCAGCATTGCCAGTTTAGCCTTTTTAAGTCTAAATCTGGCCTTTTATTTTGCTTTTAGCCTCAAAATTTTCGTTATAGCCTATAGCCTTTTCTAATTTTTAAAATTGCCTTAAAAAGGCTAAAATGTAAAAATTTCAAAAACGAAGAAATTAATATCTTGGTTGGTATTACTATTTTTATTTTTAAAGAATAATTCATTTATGCATTTCTGGGTATTTATTCGAATTTTCGCCTACGTCGCTTCATTCATCAAACCGAAAATAACACCTAATACTATGGATTTGCTTTATCGGTTATTATATTATACTTTGTTGACCGTAGAAATAAATAGATTATGAATATATTATAAAAGCCAAAAATGTCTCATAAAATTTTAAAATGCTTAATAAAAAATGCTTAATACAAAGTATTATAGTTCAAAGATTACAAAAAAAAAAAAAAAAAAAAAAAATACTTCCAAACCTTGGATCGTTATATATATTTGAAATATAACCCCAAATTGTATGGAAATTTGTGTGTGCTGGCGGTCTTTATATGTTTAATTTAAAAACTGATTACAATATTTTCAAAAAAAAAAAAAAAAAAATATCAAAAACTAGTAAGAATGCTAGAAATAAAGTTTTAACTTAAAAAATAATAATAAAATTTATTTTCTGGCCTTATTTTTGTGATACTTAGTCTTTTCTGACCTTTTTATAGTTCAATTTAGCCTCTATTTTCTCGCATCCTGGCAACACTGACTGTAAACATGCTAAAGATGTTTTTATAGAGATAATATTGCAAAAAAAAAAAAAAAAATACAAAATACCCAAGCAATTAAGTGAAAATATATTTATGAAACAGAAAAAGATAAGCATTCAAAATAGGGTAAAATATATTTTACTCTGTGTAATTCATGTTAAATACTCTGATAAATAAATACTTAAAAGACATTTTCGTAATTTTTTCCATTCCGCTTCTGCCAAGCAATAAATCTTACTTTACATAAATTTTTGTGGCAAGAAAGAATTCAGTTGTAGGATTGAAGAAGAATTGGAAAACAGGTGTTTTTGTTTTTAGCTTTTTAACTAATTTTCTTAAGAAAGTAAATTTATTTTTAAAAGCAAACATAACGTATGAAAATATGTGTGATTTAAATGAGTGGTATTTATTACTCAAGATTAAAATTTTTGCCAATATTAGTATTTTAAAAAACAATAGAAAATTATTTAAAGATAAAAAAAATATATTTGTTAAAATTTTTTTTACAGCAAATCTTAGATATTTCATGGAATATTGCAAGTTTGAACCAGTAAAACTATCATTAAATTTTCCTTCTTTGGTTTTTTTGTAATGACTACTAGTTACGGCTCTCATTACTTAGTAATATGTCTTTGTTTTCTTTATTACTTTAAGTAGTAGGATAACTCGTTACCGGTAAATAGCAAGTTTGCTCAAGTGCACATAGGGGTACCACTGAAAAATTAATTGAAAATTACTTTTTTGCAAAAGTAATTGATTCTACACGCAGAGAAGAAATATGGTTACGGCATTGTCACTACAACAATATTATGTTCTCATTGTTAATAATCATTCATTTTAGTAATACTGTGGTCATAATAACAATGTTTTTGTTTCTGTTTTATCTTTCAATCTTTTCATTCAATTAAAATTTTAATATAGATGACTACAAAAATTATGTGGTTTTGAATATTTTTATCACTAGCAAATTTTTATTAATATAAAACGTATCATAATTTCTACAACCATTAAATATTATCAAACTTTTTTCTTGTCTCCAATTATTATTATTCCCATAACAATAAAATGTTACAAATAAATATGCTTTTTGCAAATATGGTTGAAAAATTCATAACTTTTTTGTTTTTGAATATATTTATTATAATTCTCATTTAGTTTAAACATGAATTAATATAATTAGATAAGGTTTTGTACTATTTGATGTGATTCAAGCAATATAAGATATTGATTAACTGCTAGTAAATGTTTAGTGAATAAAAATTATCTTGTATTATCTTACACAATATATGATTGTATAATATATGACAATTTTTAATATAAATTATTTTTAATTAATCTGTTTTATTTCAATATATGATAACATAGGATAATTATATGATATGATGTGATAGAATGGGATAGTAATATAATAAAATGAAATCATTATCTGATAGGATGGGATAAAAATGTAGTAAAATGGTATAATAATACGAAAACGAACCACAAAATCGGATATAATATGACAAAATGGAATCATAACAACTATTATTTATAGTCACATCTAATTTTAGCTATGATCATATATTCTAATCATAATATGCTGTTCTTAGATTATGAACATTATAACTATATTTTTTCTCTAGGTGCAGTTAAAAATAGATAAAATGAAGCATTACTATTTGTTAAAAAAATTCCTTAATTTTTTTCACCCTCCGTGTAGTGCACTGTCAAAGTCACACATTGTTTACAATTCACAGTGGTAAAAACTAGTGTCGCCAGGAGACGAGAGAAAATTATATACAATATATTATTGTTTTTAGTTTAAAAATGTATTTTTTTTTTCGTTCTCATTAGTTTTTGATATTTTTTTAAGATATTGTAATAAATTTATAAACAAAATATGGAATGGCTGCCATCAAAATGACTCAAAGAATAATCACCCACAAACTTATAATACAAATTTGAGTTATATTTTCATATGTAAAATAACTCATATAATTTTTCATAATTTTTGAATTATAATTCCTGTTTGATCAGTAATTTCCAAATTTTTAGGTAACTTTTCATTTCTATAAGAATTTTATAAATTATGTTCATAAATTGTTTCTATGGTTACAGAAGTTTATTAAAAAATAATCATACAAATTAAATATTGGTCAAATACTCATAAATATCTCATATCCGTATCTAAATAAAATTCATCATAGATAAGTATTGTCTAAACAAAAATCATACTACAAAATCATACAGATTTCATGTGAATCGATCCAAAATTGACCATACCTTTCATACAGGAACTCCTCCCAGAATTACATTCTTTCTTCATAATTCTCATATAAATAATCGCATAAATATAAAATTTAGTAAAAATAAATTTCCTTCAAGTGTTAATCTTGCAGCAAAATGCCAGAAGGATCGGTCCATAAAAGACTCTGTCACGTTAACGTGACAATATGTTTTCTACTTAATTTAAGTATTTTCTATAGTTATCATCTTAAATAATGCAAACAATTAAGTTAATAAACTTTTTATTTTCAATTTTTATTACTTTAAATTTATTTAGTTTTGTTATGAAAACAAGCACAATTATCCTGAATTTTTTTGAAAATTTCTTTTTCTTATAAAAAGCAGAAAATCCGAAAAATTTATTTATTTATTTATTATTTTTTTTTTGATTTACACACTACATATATTAAACAAAACTACAATTTTTTCACCCAAGTTTGTCTAAAAGTTTTTTGATTTTCTATATAAAAGTAAAAAATGCTCCTTAGAAACCTGACCTGTTAGAAAGAAATGTATATTAAAAATATTTCTACAACATTAACTTTAACAAAAAATAGGTAAATATCTATTTAAATACCTATAATTCCATTACAAAAAACAACTTTTTATAAAATAAAATACAAAAAATATAAATTTGAAAAATTAAAATTTTCTGTGTGTTGCCAGTTAGCGTTTTTAAGTCTAAATTTAGCCTTTTTATTTTGCTTTTAGCCTCAAAATTTTCATATTAGCTTCTAGCTTTTTTTGATTCTTAAAATTGCCTTAAAAAGGTAACAATTTTATCATTTCAGCATAGAAGAAAATAATTTCTTTTTTGCTTTTACTAATTTTATTTTTTACAGAATCATTCATTTAGCATTTTTGTGTATTATGTCGCACAAAAAATCGAAATCATTTATATTTAACAAAAATGTTCGACTGTGGCGATTCATTTTCTAAATCAAATATAACTTAATTTGTATAATTATTTATGAAATAATGATTATATTTTAACCAATTTTATTGTGTTACGTTATTGGTCAAAAGTAGGCTCAAGTACCAAATTTTAATAAGGTACCGTTAAAACTACTATCTACAGATTAGCAGAAATTGTGGTTTTTGATGCGCGGACAGCTGCAAGGATAAAATTTTAAAAATTCAAAAAGTATTTTTTTTTCGATGTAATAGTTATTATATTATAAATTGTTAACAAATCACTATACCCTACTGTGGAGCGTTTACGTAACAAACAAGAGATTGTTCAAACTAAACTCATATATTTCTCTTAAAATTATTTCAATTTATATTTGTATCAGTGTTGCCAAGGTCGATAGTTTATATTATGCTACCAAAGCCTTTAAATTATCCAAAATTTAAAAAATTATGCAAAAATATGAATATTAAAAAAATCACTTAAAAACTTTAAACGCCCATATCTCAAAACTCATTTGTTTGATTTAGAATATGTTGGAATATAGGTATCGATATATCCACATTAAAATTTTATACAAAATATAAATTTTAACTGATTTTACTTCTTACAGATTTTTTTTTTTAAGATTTCGTACATATAAATCACAAGTTACACATTTTGGATTTATGTTTTTATTGCAATCTTCTATGAGATTACCACTGTTTATTTGAGCCTTACTTTTTTAAATTCTTTTTTTTATTTGCATAGTGTAATCTCAAAATTGGAGTATTTTTATTTAAAAAAATATTCATTAGAAAAATTTTATGAACAGTAGATTTACTAATTTGTGAACTGAAGTTCCACTGAAATTACACCAGGAGTTTGTTATCCAAAAATTATCGAGGAAATTTTAAATTGTCCCATTTTTAGATAATTATACAGACGTCTTTCAAAAATGCAATCATATTTTTGCGTATGTTCAATTCTCAGTCAATTTTATTTTGTTAGTTTGACTAGTTCCTAGGTATCTCCATATAAAAAATATGAGTTCCTCACCATACTTGTATGTAGTAGCACAAAGTGTTTATAATCGGTTAACCGAATAACCGGTTTTTTCTTCTAGTTTCGGTTTTTCGTGAACCGGTTAACTTGAAATATTAAATTTCGGTTAACTATTGGTTAACTGGTTTATCCGGCTTTAAAAATTTACTAAAAATATTATTAAATTTTATCCTTTTGTTACTGGACCAATATTGACCACCTCGAAAGTGTAAATCACGTCGAAGCATTTCAATTTTACAAATATGAACCGACTTTGTATATATTTACATTTCTGTATTCTTCTAAGCAAGACAAAGAAAAAACATGCTTACTACACTAAATTATCGCTTATGGTTTAAAAGACATTTAACTTCAAAAATTAAATTTTCAATTTTTGGTTTTAGCGTTTTTGTCCTCATAATTAAAAAAAAATTCAGAATTTTTTAAATGATCTATAATTTTTTGAATTATGCTTATCAAAAGATCTTTTAATTGTCTGAATTCTATAACTAGAAAACAATTTTAAAATCAATTTTGAAACAGGGATTGAAAATTGAAACTTTTTACCAAAAAAGTAACTTCCCTGGAAAAATTATATATCATTTATTAAAATCATTAGTTCCAGAACTAGTGTAATCAGAACCACTTCAGATTCCTTCATAACATCCTTAAAAATAAAGGTGACAACAAATTCTTCTGAGGTAGAAAGTTATTGTGATTCTAAATTGGTTTTAAGGAATGTTTTTGGGAACTAATATTTAAGAACTAATTATGTATGACTTCTGCATGACTTCTCTGAACAAATTACTGGTTCCCAAATGACTTCCTAGAACTATTTAAAAAACTTTAATAAAAAATTTAAAAAGTTCAAACATTAAAAAAAAACAAAAGAGATTAGTAAAATTAAATTGATTTAAAGAGTGGCCTTTAGGCTTGTTAGAATAAAAAATAAAAACCAGGTTTTGAAAACATTCCCTAATGCTTCTATAGAACTAGTTCTGAGTGTGACATTTTGGAACAAAAATCCCGTTATATAGTAGGCGAAGTTTTTGCTGGGTAGTGGCTAGGTAACACTTCCACAGAACTAGTAGTGGAGGTGACAATTTCAAGCAAAAGTCATGACCAACAAAGTTATGACCGACGCCAAGGTAGAACGAGTACAGGCTATTTTCATGCGTTCAAGAACTAGCTGTAGAACTCATAAATTTTTTCCTGGGTAAAAGAAGTTCATATTTTTTACATTTTTTTAATGCCTGGACCATAAGAAAGCATGCAAGTGTAATGCTGAAAAATTTCAAAAATGCACCCTATATCCAGCAGTGGCCGAAAATGAATAATTTTCATAAGAAAGTTCAACGTTTAAGCCTGTAAAAATTTGTGATTGTTAATAACGGTATTTCTGCTAAATAGATTAAATAGTTCAATATGTTTTTAAAGGTTTTGCAAAAGAAAACTTGTGACGGCCCTACTGTAAATTTGATCACACGGGGCAATTTTTGTAAAAAAAAAAAAACATATTTTCAATAACAAAATTTTTACCTGTAAAAATATATAGTAAAATTATATATTTTTCCGATCTTTACATTTATAAATTTCTCATTAAACATTTTATAACATGTGCAAAAATTATGTATGAAATATGTTCCTGTAAACAAAATTTGCATTTTTTGCTTTATTTTAAGATGATTTATATAAGTTTAAAAATAGTAACAATTTTTATAAATATTTTTAAAGAAGACATAATTTCCTTTAAAATGATATATAATATGTTTATTTTGTATTTGAAAAGTATCGAGTAAATAATTTTAAAATAAGCAAGACACAGACAAATTACGACTCACAACTAGCGGACGTGTTGTAAATTAGATCTCTAAAAAGTGTTGTTGAAAGAACTTAAATTGTGTAACAAGTATTCAAGATGAAAATATTGAAATCCACGAAATCCGAAAAATAACTCCAAATTTTTGACATAACTCCAAATTTTGTGGGTATATTGGAGATTTTAAAAATGCTGTAATAATCTGTATTAAATTTATATATTATTAAATGTTATTAAATCTCAAAATTTAATGGAAGGAAAGGGCTACTTTTCTTCCTAATTTTAGTGCATTACTTCAAACGGATATTTTGCTTTCTAAATCAGCCACTGGACCTATATTGGTGCAAAATACTTTTAAAATTATTAGGATCATATAGAGTACTTTAGCAATTAATTCCATATACCTATGATCATAACAAGAACTACCCTAATACGCCTACGTTTCACCTACGCATTTACCTGAATAAGCACATTTTAAAGCTTTAAAAGTATTAATTCCTTCTAAGTGAAGTTAACAAAAACATTCGTGGAAAAACTTTTGCAAATATTATATTCTTAAAATTACTAAGTAAAAATTATTCTATTATTCTTAATTTGATATACCACAAAAAAGCTAAAAATATATATGTGTATGTGTTTGGAATCCCTAAGTAACTTTTTATTTAACCTTGTTGTTTTATGATTATATTCCTTTAAAATCATGAAAATTATATTTAGATATAAATAAATGTTAACAGACTACTTATATAAACATGCAAATACATACATCTTTATGTATTTTGTATTATTTTATTATTTTCTTCTTAAGTTAAATGCGCTAATCTTCGTGACATTTCCATTTCATACATGAATAACATTTGTGCTAATAAATAAATTTATATATATTTTGTATACAATAAGCACAAACATATATGAGTCATTATCAAAATTTTTTAACCTGGCTGAAACTGATTTAAATCCCTAATAAGTTTTGTAGTAATACTATTTTGAACAAATGAATTACGGATCTGAATTCAGCACAGGTTTAATTTTATAATCATGATTGTTGTTCAGAGTTCAAAAACCTAGAAAATGGCTTAAAATTACTTAACTTTCTGCCATTCTGTTCGAACGTTTATACTTTTTGATCTTATTCGATTTTATATAAACCAACCGGTCTTTGTGAATAAATTCTACACCTCCTTCGTAATTGTGCAGACTTTCATCAGTTAAATATAGTGTAGTCGAATTTTGATGAAAAATTTTTTAACTTTTAATTTTTTTGTTTGTTTTTTATTGTATGGGGTCTGAATGCCTCCCAACAGAATACAAATTTTGAAACATTATGCAATTGTGTTATGCAATTATGTTTAGTTGATGTGCCCTAAATAACCAACGCAGTAGACAGTCTTAAAGTTTGGAACACAAAAATTTTAATTTTTAAGAAGATCAGTTTTTCTCAAGGCAAATTCATAGTTTCTAATGTAATAGCATGAATTACTGCGTGAACTTAGTTTTTTGTTATTTTACACAATTAAATCGAATATAAAAATTATATGGACTTTTTTAAAATTATACAAAAATTACACTGTTAGTTTTTATAATTTTATATAGCAAACTAGAATTTGTTAAAATCTTGCATATATGGATATAAGAATGACGATAAATATAATTGATCATGGCCATATAACTAAGACAAATGTCGTTGACGGTTGAAAACGGGACACTTTTGTCAATAGGCACATCGCATAGATAGCAAGAAATTGACCATAACTAGCGTAATTAGGTGGCGTCAACAAATTTTGAAAAATACAATTTTTATGGACCAACAAAAAAAAAAAAAAAAAAAAAAATAGATAGCCCTTCTTTGCAATGTAATTTTATAAAATATATTTTCGTATAATGTATGGAGAAATCACTTAGGTTCAACCACGATTCTTAGTTAAAGAAAATTTTTTTAATTTTACTAGGAAATCCTAATACCAGCAAACATTGAAAACAGCATACATTTTATTTGAATTACTCAATATTGTGCGTAAGTTTGAAAAAATTTTTATATCTTAAAATTTTAACAACTAGCTAATTATGCGCCCCTGCTTAATTAATTCGAACTGATTCTACAGCCATTCGACTCACGTATATATATATATATATATATATATATATATATATATATATATATATACATATAGATATTCTTTCATGGTATATTAAAATCATTTTGTATAAATATAAAGTGACTCGAATGTGTTATATATAAAGATAGATATGTTTTATATGTTTTTAAGCTAAATATTTCTACTATTTTGTTCACGTGAGCTGAACTATTTTTAAAACACAGTTTTCGATCAACAGTGTACATAATTTTTAACTTTTTAAAAACAAAGAAAAGATACAACATATGATAGACAAATTATATTTAATATATATAAACATGTGAAAGATTTTTTAAATTAGTTTTTATTCTTGCGAAATTAAAATTTTTAGTAGAATATTCTAAAGTTTGAATATTTTGGACATTTTCCATCCTTTCCAATGATGTCCTCAAATATTAAGGGCATCATTGGAGGGGTCTCATTCGATCCTATTGATATATGTATTCAAATAAACGGTTAGTTGTCATTTATCATAAAAACTATAAATTCGTTCAAAATAGTGACTAAATTTTAAAAGTCTCTTTAAGTCAAATATTAACGCGGTTATAAGGGAACTCATTATATTTTTCATAAATTCATCTACATTTAAATATAATAAAGACTTCCATATGACTTATTTACAAAAATTGTTAATTTAACATTTTGAGAACTGAATGCATAAAATTTACCCTTTTGCTGTTAAAGGGTTAATAACGTATGATCTTCAATAGTATCAATATAGAACTTTCTAGTGGTACATTAAAACCAAATATATGTTGGAAAATGTCCGAGATATATAAAAATATATGTTTGAATAAAAAGAAAATATGAAAGTAGTAAACTCTTAATATTCCGCGACTGAAAAGAGACATAACGATGATTTAAATGAATATTCCAGGTATTACCACTTAAAGTTAAATTTCATTTAACGAAAATTTTGTTAATGATTTTGAAAGAAATACGTATTTTTAGAGGTGTTTCGAAAATGGTCCAGCTCACGTAAATTTAAAAATTCAGGTGTATTATTTTGGGAATCATATAATAACAGAGCAATCTTTATTTCTAGGTGCATTTGCAACTTTTTTTTTTTTCTTGAGAATCTTTATTGTTTATGTGCTTTTAAATTCAAGGTATTTACTAACTTTGTAAAACTTGTATTATATTAAAAAAGGGGACAAATTTTAAATCGGATAAAAAATGCGACGGATATATTGAAATAATAACAAGTATTTCTTTCTAAACAAAAAAAGAAAAATCGCATTTCCTTTAAATATCCCACGACCGAAATATATCGAGGAACCTATCTAATATTATAACATTTGTTATATAATATTTGTGGTATTATAATATTTGTGGTATCGAATTTTCACTCAGTATCAACATTAACCAAAAGATACGAGGTCTCATCGACTAGCAGCTCCTTTCGATTTGTACATCTGGTAGAGGCTGCACAAATGATTGGGTCGCAATACTTGGCGATTTTCCTGTTGTTGGCAATATTATAATCATACGTTGCACTCCAGACAACCAGCTGCATAAATACATCAAAACCACGTACTGGTATCTACTGGAAGCAAAACTGGCGACCAATTATAGTTTGAGCAGTTATCAGATTAAGGAAAGCCGAGTTATAACCAAATCTATGTTCCACCAGCAGTCTGCTGTTGTATATTTATGTAAGAGCCATATTGAGTTTTCACCACATTTTAATGATTTCACATTGTTTAAAATTTAATTATAGATTAAGAATAAAATGCTCATTTAAACTTTTATTTTTACATAGATTATATGCTTTGTTCCTTGTCTCCAACCTATTATAGATGTACATTGCAAACTGTTAAACGATTTTCCATGATTGCTTTAAAACCTACATAATATCTTACACTTGTTTTTAATGCCTTTTTCTTATAAACATCCGTTTGTTTTGTGTTTTCTGGTTGAACCAGTACATGTATTCGTATTGTATGGCTTATTTTTGCTGGTGTTGACATTTGTGGTTGTGTTGTCATTGATGTAGGAAAATAAGTTTTTTTTTCGTGTTTTCTTTGCTATTTTAAATTTATTCTCGGATTGTAAATATCTTACATTTCTATTTTATCATGCCAAACAAATATTCCATAGTAAAATACTAAAATTCATGGTACTCGTCCGTAATGATAAACGTAATATGAACAGCAATATCAGTAGCAAAAGTGACAGAAGTAAAGGCATTAGCAGCAAAAGATGCAAGAAAAAAAAACAGAAATGTATAGCCAGCAATAGGGATATTATTGTACATAAGTAATTTGAAATATACACGAACACTAGGGTTTCCAATAAGAGAAACTTTGGACAGTGGGTTAAATAGCAAAATAAATTGGTAATATGTAAAGTAGGGCTATAACTTTTTTATATTTTCTTGCAAATATCAAAATGGCCTTAGCATAGTCGAATAGGCCATTGAAAATTATTAAAAAAAATTGTAATTTTTTGCGGTTGTCAAAACAATTTACCCACAAAATGCGGTAAAATTTGTAAATCATTCAAAAAAAAAACGTCATGTAGTGTTATTTTTTTTAATATTTAAAGAATATTATTAATTTAATTTTTTTATATAATTGTATATAATTGTGTGTTTTAGATTTTCTGAGTTTGTGTTTAATAATTAAAAATAATGGGTTTTAAAAGAAGTCGTTTAAGCGTTTTGAAAAATGCTAAGATGTGGACAAATGCTTGGACCAAATTAAAAGATTGCACAACAATGTATGAAACATTCCAGATATTGTCTTTCTATTACATCAATAGAAATTATTATTGGAAGATTTCATACTTTAGCTGCTTCAAACAATTCAAACAATTTGTGGTGTAAGTGAAAGTACCGAAAATAGAACGTGATTACAATTTTGAAAATATTTTCAATATTTCTAGTGAAAATTTTACTATTTTATCGAACATGACTTTTTTCCTATAAAATAAAATTTTGTTCATAGATATAATATCTAAATTGTACTTAATGAAAATTTTGCGAATTTTGCAAAAATGCTTCTAAAATTTTAATTTAGTTTTATTAGATTTGATTCAAATTCTAAATAAAATATTTATGTATAAAAATATTAACAATAAATCCTTTTAAATGGCAATTTTCCAACAAAAAGCTGTTAAAAAGTAAGGATTAGAAATTTGCTAAAATTTGCTGCCATTATAGAGCACATGCATCATTGTAATAAAGAACACATGTGCCTAAAAATTATTGAAAACCAAAAATTCTGTAAAGAAAATTTCAAAAATACATTTACAAATTGAAAATATAAATGAAAATTTAAACAATTTTTTAAAGTGTTCTTGACTTTTGATTTCAAAAAATGTAAAAAATTGTTAATATTTAAGATATTATTCTAAATATTGTGAACTAAAATTCATAAAAGTAAATTTTTATATTTCTGCACAAACTTTTTTCTGCATTATTAATAATATAGTAAACATTTTTAATATAGAATGAATGTACCTTTTTTTGAGATTTTAAATAATAGTTTTTTTTTTGAATAAGCTTTTTATTTTAAAATGAATCGAATTTTTTTTTTTCGTAAATAACACAACATTCGCCATCGCGGCGTGCTACGGCCAAAATTTGATTATAGCCCTAATGTAGAGGTGTTCTGAAGTATTTATAAGATATATCAATGTTAATCATATTTATTAATAGCCAAATTTTTAGAATATTTAGAGTGGAAAAGCTAATGTAATAAGAAGAATATAAGCAAAAAGAAGTTGTAAAATTCGTTCCACTTAATAAATTGAGAATTCATAGTATGGCCGATCCACCTCCATTTCACACGTTCCATTTGCGTCATTATTTGTTCCTCATGGGTAAGGTTTTAGAGATTCATGTTGCTGACGTTATTAGGCCAAAATATTCTGCATATGATTCTGAAGCACTTGTTGATGAACGCCTGTAGTTTTTGTGTGATGGTATTCGATTTTAACCAGGTTTCACTTCCGTACAACAGAGTTGACTTTGTACATGCATTGAATACTCTAAGCTTGGTTCGTCTTGATATTTGTGAGGTTCTCCATTCAGGTTGTAGTCGACCGAATGTCACTCTCGCTTTATTGATCACGTTATTTACCTTTGTTTGTGCGCCGCCATTCGTTGTCACTGTACTGCCTAAATAGCAGAAACTATCTACGTACTCGACTGGTTGGCCTTGTAGCATGATGTTATCGGTGCTAACATTCTTAATTCTCATGGTTTTGTTCTTCTTCATATTTATCTCAACTTCAACACTGCGCGTCAATCTTTCCAAGTCTTCTAGTTTTGCTTGCATGATGGAGATCTTGTGTAAGAGTAGACAAGTATCACCCGCATAATCCAAATCCTCCGATTTCCATGAGAGACTCCATGTTATTCCTCTTTTTTCTAAACAGACTTCGCTCAGTATGTCTTCCAGCATGATAGTGAATAGCTGAGATGATAGAGGGCAAACTTGTTTTACTTCGACGTTTGGGTGAAATGGTTGACTGATATTCCCGTTGTGAAAAACTGAGAGTTCTGCATCCTCGTACATAGCTCTAATGATTCGAATTATTTTCCGGGGTACTCGTTTTCTTCTCAATGCTTTCCATATGGCAGTTCGACTGAGGATATCGAGGGCTTTTTTAATGCGTAGAGTGTTGTCCTGATCTACGTAGCTCTCGTTTGTCCAGAAACCTGCCTGTTTATATCGTAGATTTTTCGCTATTCTAATTTGAAGCCTTTCCTGTATTATGACTGCTAATATCGTTTATATATTGTTTAGCTGTGAAGTGGGATCATAGTAGTTTCGATGTCAACACAAAGAATTTCTGTTGATATTCCATCTTTGCCTGCTGCCTTATTATTTCTTAACTTCCCGATGTCTTCTTTTATCTCACTTATACTGGTAGGATATGCGTATTCTACAACTGATATTCGATATTTTCTGCAGGACTGTTGTTTTCAACTTTGTTTTGCAGTTGCATTTGCGGTGACGTTACTGATTTCTTCGAAATGTTTACCTTTGTGTCTGTGCATCATTATTCATTAGTAGTGCATCACTGCGATCGGCGACTACCTGGATCCAGTTACACTTACGATTGGTGAGACAATTTATCGTCTGGTGTAATTTTCTTATGTTTTTCTGGCTAGCCGATTCTTCTGCTGTCACTGCTAACCGTTATAGGAACTTTCTTTTGTATTTTCTTGCAGCTTTTTTACTTGTTTAGCCAGCAGTTGGTACTGCCGTTCCAAAGTATAATTGTTTAACTAAAGTTTAAGTTCCGTTCTTTGATAGACCGGGTTCCAAGTGTCGTCTGATATCTAAGTTTTTTTTTGTGGTTGCACTACATCCAGTGTTTCTTTTGCGACTCGATTATACGTTACTGTGATATCTTTCCATGAGTGATGTTGGTTTATTGGTAACTGTTCACAGATTGCCTTTGCTAACGTGTTCTTAGTTTCGTTATTCTGGAGTTGTTGTAGGTAGAGCCGTTTTCGTCTTGTGTGCCTGATTATTCTATTATGCCTTTTAAATTTGATCTTGATTTCGCCTATGATGAGCTCATGATCACTACTGATGTCAGCACCTGTTTTTGTTTCTGACATCCCTTAAAGGATTGATTGCGCCAGTTGCCGCTCGATGAGCAATTACTTGCGTAATTTTATAAAAGCTTCAAAATTTTAAGAACATTAGTTTTTTCGAAAACTCTTTAACTCAAGAAACTAAGGTTTTAAACTGTAAAAAGAACCCACTGTATAAAATAATATTATAAAATGTTATATAGATTTGTAAGTATATTTGCGTGAATAAACATTTATTATGAAACACTCAAACTCATAGGTTCCATAGTACTTATATAGCACATTCTACACACATACATACTTCTTAAAATAAACTGTATTTTATATCAACACATTCCAACAACATTCACATATGAATAGCCAGAGATTTTATTATCTGTACAAATAAAGGACAATTTATTCGGCTTAAAAAGGTTCATTTATTATGCCGTCTTAAAATTTAACATATTATCTGAATGCTTTTTCCTTGAAAAAATACAAAAACAAACAATATTTAAAGAACATAAAATAAAAAATGGAAAAAAACTCAAAAACCAACAACTCTTTTGTAGCTATATATATTTATACATTCTAAAACATGAATGTTTTATAAATACATACTCGTATATGGGCCAGTATCAAAATTTTTTGATTTTTGGCCTTCAGAATTAAATTTTTTATTTTATTTTATTTATTTATTTATTTATTTTTTTTTTTTGATGGCACATTAAAATCTATTTGTTTAAAAATAAAGTAACTCGAATACATATAGAATCAGTTCGAGTTAAACATTTCCTGTAGGGGGCGCGAAAGCTAAGCGGTTTTAGGTTGAACATATAAAAATTTTTACATACTTAAAGTTTATGTATAATTCTGGTAAAAATTACGTGTAATATTAAAACCTACTAGTTATTCATATGAAATTTGTGATATTTTAAACGTTTGATTTTATTAGTGTAGCATGTTTTAGGGTTTCCTTCTGAAATTAAAAAAAAAATCTTTATATTAAAATTGCGGTTTTCAAAAATTTTTAAAAAAATAGTATTTGAATCTAAGTTAATTTTCCATATATTACACGGTAATATATTTGATTACAGTTTATTAACAAGAAAAACTATTTAATATTGTGATCTTTTTTTAACCAAAGTAAATTTTTTAGTCCATAAAATTCTAATCCTTTGAAATTTTGTGACTCATCTCTATATTTCTGCTAGCTTTACAAACACCACCTATTTATGCCAGCTAAGGTCAATATCGTGCTGTCTATGCGATGTGACTTAGCAAAATCTGTTTTGAAAAAGTGTCCCGTTTTCAACAATCAGTTGCATTTGACTTAAATTTATGGTACCGATCACTTTTACTTATCACCGTTCTTATATCTATATATCCAAGATTTGTACAAATTGAAATTTAATATATAAAAATACAAAAACAAAAAGTGAAATTTTTCCATAATTTTCAAAAAGTCCCTAAATATTTTTTGTTAAATTTATTTTTAATGCTCCTCCCATTTTATTGTGTATAATAACAAAAAACTAAGTTCATGCAGTAATCCATACTACTCTATATGAAACTATGAATGTGCCTCGCGAAAAACTCACTTTTTGAAAAATTTTCCCTCTTGTTTTCCAAACTTCGAGAGTATCTGCTACGTTGATTATTTCGGGCACATCAATGAGATGTAGCGCAAAATATGCCTAATTACAACAAATATCAATCTCTATTTCAAAATTTGTATTCCTTTAAGGGGCGCACAGACCCCGCCTAAAATACCAAAAAATTTAAATAAATTAAAAAAATTTTGTCAACAAAATTCATCTACCTTGCATGTGACTGTTAGAAGCGTGCAGAACAGCAAAGAAGCTAAAGAATTTATCCAAAAAGCTCGATTAGTTTACGTGCGAACAACAAGTGTGGAAGGATGGGAAAACATTAAGTAATATTTTGCCTTTTTTCTAAGTTTTTGAAATTTAAACAATAATCGTGAATATAAAATGAAACCTATGGCCCTAAACTTTTTAGCTTTATTAGTTTCAAGTCTTGTGAGTTCAGATCTGTAAACCGTTTGTTTGAAATGGTAATACCACAAAACTTATTAAAGATTAAAATCAGTTTCAGTCAGGTTAAACATATTTGACAATGGTCCATATACAATTATTTTACTTGCCAAATGATTACGAAATAATATGAACTTACCAAAAAGAAAAAAAAAAAAAAAATATACTAAGAAATATTTTGCCCACATTGCAAGGGTTAAATAAATATTTCCTTTTATTTGGATTGAATAAAGACTATGAGTGTAAATTAATGAATTAAAACCAAATAAATCAAACGCTGTTATAACGATGTAGAAATGATATCATCTAGGTGATAGTAAAATGTTCATGTACTAAATTTAGTTCTGAATGCTATTTAAAATCAAATATAATGTTTTTTGTAATTTAGTATCTAAAGACAATTAAAGAGAAATATAATCAGCACAATTACAGAGAAATATAATCAGAAAAAAATCTTATACATATAACACATACGAATTATCATATATGACATATACATTTACGGAAATATCATTTATGGTATTTGCAAGCACGATTATTACTTATGCATATATTTTTGAAATTATTTACTTAAACAATTTGGTTAGTCCATTGTTTATTAATGGTTTATTTCTATTTATTCAAAGCTTGTTTAAGTTTGTTGAACATTTTTATACTTTTAACCACAGGTGTAAAGGGTCTATATAAGTTTGTTATTCCGTTTGTAATTTTCAAAATTTTCGTCGGAGAGCAAAAAGCATATAAATGGCGTATATGAAGCCACTTATAACGCCATTTTAACCGATGTATCGGTTCATAAATGGCGGAGATATGTGCAAAAAAAAAAAAAAAACTTTTTGAACTAAGTAGATCCAGTATTAACCGAGCTATAGTCCTAAGCGAGTTATTTGCTTCTATATAAGTTATGTGCCTCATTATTGCATAAATATATCACAAATTTTTTTTCGAATTTCAGTTTTTTAAATCTGTGAAATCGGTCCATAAATTTTGAATTATACAATTTATTAATTTGTCCCAATAATTGTATACAAATACTAGTGCAGAATAAACTTTCCGCATTAGAAAGGATAATACTGGACAACACAAAGCTGTCAATTTACAACGAAATTAACAATATCTATCAACTTTTTAGGTTTATTTTGATAAATGTATTAAATATTATATTTTCAGAAAATCTTCAACAATACAAATTATTTCGTTTGAATGCGCTGTATGGACTGCATACGATAAAAGTAGTGCACATAATTCAGCTTGTAGAAATTAAACTAATGTTTTAGTATTTTTGAAAGTTTGTTTTGGTAGAGACTGTTACATTCAATTTTTAAATTTAAAATAAAAATTAATCTTTTAATCGTTTTTACTAAAATATTTAATATTTTTTTTTTTTTGGCGGAATGGGTACACTTCTTTTTAAAATCTATTTTGTTTTTTATTCATCTTTAAATATTTTTTACAATAACCCAATTTATTTAAAATGGACTGAGTTTTGAGATGCAAGATCAGGCCAGAAAAACTAGAATTCGCTATGCTTTCTAATGATATAAAGGAATATTTTCCCAGAGTATACATTTGCATACATTCCTCTGTTAAAAATGTCATTTGTTATGAGTAAAATGTTTTTTCCCTCATGTACAAATGGCTGGCCAGATCAAAAATTTGTGCGACAATTTTTATATATACATATATTTTTTTTGCACGGTATTTACAACAATTCCTAACCATTTTTCATAAATTTATCTATATTTAAGTATAATAAATACTTCCTTGTGACTTAAGTGATTTAAGTATAATAAATACTTCCATATGACTTATTTGCAAAAATTGTTAATTTAACCTTTTAGGAATTAAATGAGCAAAATTGACCCTCTTGTTATTAAAGGGTTAACTACATGTAATCTTCAATAGTGCTAGGATAGGCCATTTTATAGTATTTTACAAGCCAATATATGTTGTCCGAAATGTTCGAAATATATAAAATTATATGTTTGAATGAAGAAAATATATCAAAAAACTTTAATAAAATCCTAATATTAGGCGACTGATGAGAGACATAACAATTATTTAAATGAATATTCGAATCCTTAGTATGTCTCCATTGCAATTTGAAGTTAATTTTCTTTCTTTCTTAATCGAATTGAGATAATCCAAAAACCTCAGAATATTATTTTGGAATATATTACATATTACAGAATGTCTTTGATTTGGTTTGTAGAAATTACGATTTTTTGAAACCGTTACATACTCGAAGTAGTCAACTATAAGATAATTTCTTACAGTTGACTATAATATAATTTCTCTCCTCCTCTAGAACTCTTCCATCCCATCAGTATTCTAGGAGATACAGATTTATTACAAAAATGGGCACTGTCATGGCATAAAATAATCAGGTAAGAAATTAAAGTCGGGCTTCACCCTTATATGAGACTATGGTAAATTATGTATTGATTCTTTTCAAGTATATCTAAATTAAATTTAAATCTGCCAATTTCAAAATTTATTAAAGCCCTATTCTAGGACAAAATTGGTATGGGGGTTAGGTGAAATGAGCGACCGTTATTAATCAATTTCAACAGAGTTCATCTCTGGATTATATGACGCCTATATATCAAACTTCATTCAATTAAAATAAAAATTGCAACCTGTAGTTTTATTACATGTATGTTTACGTAGCCGGGTAGACGGATGGACGTTGTAAACGTACTTAAAGGTGTTTCTGTGTATTAATTTACTGATTGACTTTTAGTTATATTTAGCTTTCTACATGGTAATAAGAAATAATTTACATTAAAGCTTAAGAACCTAGGTATCCGGGTATTGACTAACGATTAATTGGTAAATAATTTGAGATAAAAATAGGTGTTGCTGCTTAATTACTGACTTGCATAAGTGATATTAACTACTTAATATAACATTTAAATAATTTAAAGTATTTCTTAATGTCTATAAATTATTTTAAATATTTGTCCACTTTCCTTTTCCAACAACTTATTAAGCATACTAATTCCTAACATAAATTTATTTTCATTTAAATTTCTGAGATTTAACAACTTCAATCACTCATATACTTAGTCAATTATTTATTGTTTTAGTAAAAGCGGTTGTTTTCAAATGTATCTTTTTATTTTTAACGACATGATTTGACATTTAGAAATCCTGTTCAAGGTTTTTTTTTTCAAATATACATAACTAAAAAGACAATTAGCAACTATTTTCATTGTCATGAACGTTATAAACAAAACTAAAGGAAAAAGATAACTCATACAATTACAAGTGCTTGCATAAGGACGAGTATGTGCATACATAAATTTCCTAAATGAAAACAATTTTCTACTTAAGACAAAGAAGTCTATTTCTTTTTTCAACTGCACGCTCAAACAAACTGAATTTGAAAATCTCAAACTTCCACGTTTAGGTTTTTGTTCAGTTCTCAATTCAACTAAAATGGAAACAGTGGGAAAAAAGAAGCGTCTCTTAAATCACATAAATAAAACGTCACTTAGATATGAAAGGAATTTACATACATGTGTGTGGGTAATTTCAGAAGTATTTTGACTAAAGAAATAAAATAAGAAATAGCTTTGAAATATGTGAAAATTTTTATCATATTTAAAATTTTGATATACCTAATTTGATACATATAAAGTTACCAAGTTATACTTGTATAAATCTATTGATGTAGAATAGCAAATAAGGCAAAATTTATGTATTTTAAAACTTTTTAAGTAGTTTTGAAATAATTTTTTATTTATCCTCGTATATATACATAAAATTATAATCACAATTTTATTTTATTTTTTTTTTGCTTATATATGTTTGAAGTTTATTTGTTCCCCTCTCTCAACAGGCATATTCTGATTTTTTATTGTGCAATAGAATGTTAATGGCGTTTAGAAAAGAAAACAAAAATTTTATAAACAGAACACATATAAATATAATATGTATACATAAATACATACATACATACGTACATACACACATACTAGGATATTTATTCTAATAACTTTCGTTTGAATTATTCGAACAATTTTTACGAATGCTTATTCGAGGAATTTAAAAATAGTATTTTTCAAATAACGCATAATTTGCAGGCTTATTTAAACACAAAAGGAACAATTTAAAGACACATTGTTTATATCAATCGGTGGCATTCTACGACCGTTTGCTTTGGAGATGTGATTCAAAGAAAAATTATCATCAATTTTCTCTGCAAAACATCTCTGTAACTTTATTTTTTGTAGGCAGGATATTTGGAAAAGCAAGTTAAGAAAAGTTGTTGTTCTGATTTTAATTTTATTTTTGCAATTTTTAGTTTTTTTGTGAAAAAATTTTGTTTTTAATTTTCATAATACAAATTTAATTATCGAAGTAACTTCAAAACAAAAAAGTCATAAAAAAAAAACGCTGCGATAATCCACAATGTAAATAGGATCTTATATATTTTTGTAAACTTTTTGACTTAGAAGAATTAACATTTTGAATGAAAAAGTCCAAATGTATACAATATGAGAAAATCTATTGACTCCCGTTAAAAGTTAGCACGACATATTATATTAAAACTTTTATTGAAAATACTTTTTTAAATATGTTTCCAATGAATTTGTTAATTTTTATATATTAATTTTATAATAAAATTTTTAAAGAAACTTACAAAATAGTAAATCTATTATTTTATTATTGTTGTTGTTGTTATTTATTCGAATAGTTCAAATAGTTTTAAATTCGCTAACGAATAATTAGAACAAATTAGAGTACCTTATTCGAATTATTCGTTTTATTTGAACAAACCAAACAATTTGAATACCCTAATACGTACATACATACATACGTACATACATACATATTTATAGTCATAAATTTAACACAATTATGTGACAGAGGCGACAAAAACCATTTTAATACAAATTTTTACACAAGAGGGTAATTTAAATATTTTTGCTTAAGTAAAGCAAAATGGTTGTCAACATTTAAATAGCAGTTATTATTTTAAACATACAAACGCACGCTGATGACACTGGTCGGCAAAAAAAAAAAAACATTTTTTGTGTGTTTTACTTTGTGGCTCTTATGAATTCATTTATATGTATATGAAAAATATTGAATGAAATTCACAAAAAAATTTAAAATATTTTAAATTTCTATTTTCACTTACATTTTAGAGTATAAAATTTAAATTGCTGTATTTTGTTAGGAAAGTATAAATAGATACTTCACGATACACAAGTATTTTATAAAAGAAGTAGAATGTGCATATTTTGGCGCAAACCAACTGCATCGACTTCTGCGTCATTTGAAGTCAGCCATATCCTGTGTAAAGTAAGCTAAACTGTTTGTATATTTCGAAATACCTACGACTACTAAAATATTGATTATGTGTAACTTACTTAGTATTCGTTATTACTTCGAAATATACACACATGAAATGAAAGACCAAAACTCAGTGGTAAAAATTTTAAGGCAGGTCTTCTAGAAGATCTATTGACATCTTCTTTTTTTTAAATTTGTTTATTGGCCAGCAAAAATAAATATTTATACTAAAATAAACACTAGTTAATAATAACATTTTATGTACATATATACAACGTCTCTAAAGCGAGCGGTTTAGTATTTTTAATATAATTGTAATTATATTGGTTTTTACAAATGTGAAATAATTTTTTATTAACAAGGATATGTTATATTTAAATATAAAAAAAGACAAAAAAAGAAAAAAAGAGTATTACTAATTATTCAAATAACCACTAAAATTCTCTGGACTTATATTCTTTCTCACTAAGTGTAAATCTTTGTCTGATATACTTGCACTAAGTCTTATATCCATTTGTTCTAAATTGAAGCTAAACGCTTTAATGTTGGAACGTCCCACAGTGGGGTCAAACGCAAATTTTTTGGTAATAAATCTGAATCTCCTAAACTACTGGTCGGATCAAATTGAAATGTATGGTAGAGTTGTAGAGGAGGACCTAAGCTTTCAGAAAAATCATCTTGTAGTCACCCTGTGATAACACGAGATAAGCTACAGGGTGTCAAAGTTGACTACCTCGAGTATGTAAAAGTTAAAAAAAATCGTAACTTGTACAAATGAAGTCCGATTTTAAAGATTTTTATATTTCTGGAAAGTCCTTGGCAAGATAAAGAGAAAATAAGCTTACTCATCTAAGTTATCTCTTACAGTTAAAAAGATATTTACGCTTGAATTTTGAATTTTTGATTTTTTGGCTCGACTTTCTTTCGTTTTTCGGGAATAAGTCCGGAGATATATGAGGTAAAAATTTTTTAAAAATATTCTGTAGTTTGCTACATATTTCAAAATAATATGCTGAAAGAATTTTTGGATTATCTCAATTCGTCTAGACGTGAAAAATATTCAAAGTCAGCACTCTGAAATTGGCATGAAAAATGGCTATTTTTTACAAAAATATAGTACAATTCATTCACTTTTTTCTCAAAGTTCCGTTAATAAAAAATTTTTTTCCTTATTAATTTCAAAAGATAAGGCTTCATAAATGGTTAATAAAGAAATTTTGAATTGATTTAAGTTTGCACCCTACATCCAGCATTGACCGAAAATTGTCAATTTTAAAAAATAGTTTCATTTTTATCGATTAATAAAAAAAACGTCACGCGAGCTTTTTTAAACTTGGTACCCATATTTTTTATGGAAATAGATTTAGAATGATTTAACACTAACCTGCTTCCCGCCCGGCCAAAAACGAATGCAGGAGTGGAGATTTTATGTTAAAAGTCAGTTTTTTTAACGACTATTTTTAAAAGCATATTAAAAGCATATTAGCATAATATTTTTATTATTATTTCTTATGTAGTGTATAAAACACAAATCAAGCTTTCATTCCTAAAAAAATCAATAAAATAGCTCCAATAACCTATTTTTGGTCATTTTTCAAAAATAAATTTTTTTTTAAAAAATAGCTGAAAATCCAAAAAAATTTAATTTTTTTAATACAACTCCACTAATTTTGCAAATACTTTAAAAATGTTAAAAGAATATAAAAATAGACTTCAACGATATGGAAATACGAACAAAATAGTGAATTTTGCAACTTTTGACGTGACTTGGTAGTTTTGAGGCCATTATATTACTATTATTAAATGACCTATATCAACATTTTATATATCGTTGAATTGTTAAATAAGTCTATTTTTATATTCTATTAACATTTTTAAAGTATTTGCAAAATTAGTGGAGTTGTATTAAAAAAATTAAATTTTTTTGGGTTTTCAGCTATTTTTTTTTTTAAATTTATTTTTGAAAAATTACCAAAAATAGGTTATTGGAGCTATTTTATTGATTTTTTTAGGAATGAAAGCTTGATTTGTGTTTTATACACTACATAAGAAATAATAATAAAAATATTATGCTAATATGCTTTTAATATGCTTTTAAAAATAGTCGTTAAAAAAACTGACTTTTAACATAAAATCTCCACTCCTGCATTCGTTTTTGGCCGGGCGGGAAGCAGTTTAGTGTTAAATCATTCTAAATCTATTTCCATAAAAAATATGGGTACCAAATTTAATAAAGCTCGCGTGACATTTTTTTTATTAATCGATAAAAATGAAACTATTTTTTTAAATTGACAATTTTCGGTCAATGCTGGATGTAGGGTGCAAACTTAAATCAATTCAAAATTTCTTTATTAACCATTTATGAAGCCTTATCTTTTGAAATTAATAAGGAAAAAATTTTTTTATTAACGGAACTTTGAGAAAAAAGTGAATGAATTGTACTATATTTTTGTAAAAAAAAGCCATTTTTCATGCCAATTTTAGAGTGCTGACTTTGAATATTTTTCACGTCTAGACGAATTGAGATAATCCAAAAATTCATTCAGCATATTATTTTGAAATATGTAGCAAACTACAGAATATTTTTAAAAAATTTTTACCTCATATAACTCCGGACTTATTCCCGAAAAACGAAAGAAAGTCGAGCCAAAAAATCAAAAATTCAAAATTCAAGCATAAATATCTTTTTAAGTGTAAGAGATAACTTAGATGAGTAAGCTTATTTTTTCTTTATCTTGCCAAGCACTTTCCAGAAATATAAAAATCTTTAAAATCGGACTTCATTTGTACAAGTTACGATTTTTTTTAACTTTTACATACTCGAGGTAGTCAACTTTGACACCCTGTAGCTTATCTCGTGTTATCACAGGGTGACTACAAGATGATTTTTCTGAAAGCTTAGGTCCTCCTCTACAACTCTTCCATACATTTCAATTTGATCCGACCAGTAGTTTAGGAGATCCAGATTTATTACCAAAAAATTTGCATTTGACCCCACTGTGCGTCCACGGTTGTTGTAAAAGACTGAAGTGCCATTTGTAGCTTGAATAATGCTTTTTCTATCGAGGTAAAGAAAGGCTTCATGAGGAACAAATCCTTTAACTAGGGATTTCAGTATATAATCTTCTCAAAATACTGTGAGTACCTTAAGATATAATTTCTAATCAAATTGATTAAGGAGATATTTATACGTATAATGTTTCCATTATTATACAACCTCTTATTTGAAATGTATTTTAAATAACCACTATGTACGTTTCTATATATATAGCGAAGTCCAAGTTCTTAAACATTTCCTTTCAAAAACTCTTAACTTTGAGAATAATATGTTGAACCAAATTGGACATGCGTATGTTAAAATTGGTATTATTTGGGATTGATACATTATTATCTTAACCCTTGTTTTTATATTTGATCACGTCCCTGTTGATTATGATTTAATTTCAAACTCCGTTTACACCTTCTTTAAGATGCAGTTGCTCATGCTAACCTGCCTTCTATAGTAAGGCCTTCAGGAATGCCTCATTCCAGCCTTCTCCAATATCTAATAGAACTTCCGACTTCCCTTCTTTTATAAGGAGAGCAAGAAGAAGTATTTTTGAATACATTTCGTTTTAAGAAACAGCAACTATATGTATACGAAATACAGCGTCTTAATTCCCTTCCCTTAGAACGGAAGAATACAATATTTTTTTTTGAACCATTCAGAAACCGTTACAATTCCTACATAAAAATTCAAAGCAGAAATTAAATAATAATAATAATAATAATAATAATAATAATAATAATAATAAAAATAATAATACTAATAATAATAATAATAATAATAATAATAATAATAATACTAATAATAATAATAATAATAATAATAATAATAATAATAATAATAATGCTAATAATAAGAATTCATTTAATTTTGTTTAATGTTTTGTTTGAGTAGATTGTGTTTTTCTAAGTTAGTTTTATTTTTTATATATAGTTTTTATTTTATTGAAAACTGAATTGTTTATATTAGCTTTGTTCCCGTACTCCAAATTGGGAGCACGCGGAATTTCAATGTCACCGAAAAGCGTCTCCGTACTCGAAAATTGTGCAAATGAGAACTATTTTGAGAAAATAATGTTCTTCTTTTTCTTGCACAAAACAACCCAGAATATTTCTTCGGGTTCACAGAAACAATTATGGCTAAAATGTTTTTTAATAAATCATTATTTGATTGTAAATAAAATTTTATAAAAAAAATTATTAGATTTTAATGTTATGTTTTATTGGTTGAAAATGATTTTAAATTCAAAACAAAACGAAAAGCACATCTATGTATTTTGACAATTTAAGTAATAATAATAATAATAATAATAATAATAATAATAATAATAATAATAATAATAATATTAATTATAAAAATAAGGAAATAAAAAAATATAAAATTCAACATTTGAAGATATTTTGCAGCGAGTTATCAGTATTTCCTTACAGATTTTACTAATAACAATTAAAATATACGTATCTTTTGGATGATAAGTGTATTGTAATTCATAAAGTAACTATAAGTAAGTAATGTTGTTTTATTATCCCCTATCCATATTATCTTGTCAGTTAATTTAAAAATGTCCATCCTTATAGATAGCTGCACGAACAGTTTTCCGTTCCATGCTCTCTTCAAATGAATCGATTGTGTTCGATACAGATTTCCCGTGATCGTTTCATCCGGATTTTTATGGCCGTTTGGTCTTCATAAACGATTTTTGCGCTTTGAATTATCATAGTGGATTCACTTTTCATCGTCCGTAATAATTCGATACAAAATCCATTTGGTTTTGTGTCGCATTTCAGACATATTAAGTCTCCTTAAGACGTCTCTTGGCTTCTTCTCCCATGGCACCTAATTTAGTTGCTTTTGCATGAACCCAGAGCTTTTACATGTCTGAAAACTGTTGCTTGATTTACACACAACAATTCCGCAAGCACTTCTTGTAGACTTGGAAACTTTGTGCCAATATCCAATGCTTAATTTTCAAACATTTTTGGCTGGCCGGAACGCTCCTTATCATGCACATTAAAATCACCACTTTTAGATATCAAAACCACATCTAAGACAAGTAAATTGTTGTCAATTGGAACTAATGTTAAATTTTAATAACGATTGGTTTTTATTTTTTTGTTCGATTTGATAATTTATATAAAGTGAAAGCAGCGTCAAAGGATCAGCAGTTTTTTTATTGTTTTTTTTTTTTTTAATTTATATGTATATTAAAACACATTATTATTTCTTCGTCATTTTTGCTAGCGATATGAAATACCAACACTACACTTCATATATACGTATTCTTTCATGAATTCTATACCGAATTTACACAAACATTTTCAGATTTTTTTTCCGCAATTTAATTGTAAAATAAGCAAAATTATAAAAAATTTTATTGATTCAACAATAAACATTGTTTGAATATTCTTATTATTGTTTTACTTAAACCATATGAAAATTTTCAAATATTCAAATTTACAAAAAATATTAAAAATATTTTAATAAGAAAAAAATTAATTTTTGTTCAATAAAACATTTACGAATATGAATATTTGATTTTACATATTCAGTGGTAGGTTCGATTTCAGTAAGAAAAAAAATTTAATTGATTTTATAAATTTAGTGTTAGAATATGAAATTTTATTTTTCTGTGTGGATTATGTAAATTGTCAAATAATTAAAAAATAAAAATATAAAATATAAAATTTGAACGAAAATAAATAAAAAATTATTTGTTTTTGTTACTAACAGGAAAGTTTTATTTAAAAAAATTTAAAACATTCAAATATGCTGAAAAATAAAATTACATGCATATACGAATTTTCAAAACAGTTTAATGTTTTATTTTTGGGTGAACAATTTTGATATGTACTTTTGTATGTTGTTGTATTTTTGTGGGAGAAAAATTAGCTTTTTCTCATTTTACCGCACTTTAGCAAAAAGGTACGGAAACAAACCTATTATATCTGTGTAACTTTAATAAAATAAATTAAAAAAACTTATTTTTTTCAAGAGCTAAATAATTAAAAAAGCAACAATTTCTATGAAAATAAAAATTTTTGGGTAAATTATCTTATTTCGACTTAAGATGTTTTGTCAGAATACTTAATACTGATTTTTTTAGAAAAGGCCTTCTAGAAGAACCCTTTATACCTTCTTTTTACAAATGGGAAGATGCGGATCAAAGTTTTTCTTGTTCAGAACCTGATAGACAGTGTTGTCTGTTTAGTCTTTTTAAGGCTATACTTTATTTTGCTATTAGCCTCAAATTTTTCGTTTTAGCTTCTAATTTTTTTTAGCCTTTTTTTGATTCTTAAAATTGCCTTGAAAATGCTAAAATGTTAGTTTTTCAACAACGAAGAAAATAATTTCTTTTTTGATATTACTAATTTTATTTTTACAATATCATATATTTAAGCATTTTTTTGTACTTATTCGCACAAAAATCGAGATTATTTATATTTGACGCAAATTTTTGCTTGCGGCTCTTCATTCTCCAAAATAAAACTAACCTAACTAATTTTTTGGACTTATTATATATGTCGTTTATTACAATTATTTTTTAATATATTTCATTAACCATGGATTTATGAATTGATTTTAAAAAAGTGATTTTAAAAAAGGAATTATAGTTTAAAAATTACGAAAAATTATTTCAAAACATTGGATACTTTTCCATATGAACAAAGTTATAAAACGTATTGTAATCCAAGTTTGTATGGGAATTTTTTGGGCGATTTTTCATTGGGTTATTTTGCTGGCAGTCGTATGTTTTATTTATAACTTTATTACAATATTTTTGAAAAATTATCAAAAAGAAATTAAAAAAACAATTAGATTTTTCTGGTCTTATTTTTTGGGTCACTTAGCATTTTTTGACTTTCTTGAAGTTCAATTTAACCTCTTTTTTTCACCTGCTAACAACACTGCAGATAAAAGAAAAAAGAAAGCAGATTCGTGTTCAGCACGTCAAATTCCATCTAGTCCATTTATTATTGCTTAAGGGAGGATTTTTCTGTCGACCAGTGTAATCGAATGTACAAAAACATGTGCTAAAAAAACTTAAATGTTTTCTTTCGTTTATAGGAATTAAAAAAAATTTCCAAATTCGTTGAATTTAAATTTTAGTTGACTTTGCAGAAAATATAAGTAAAAAGAGGAGCAATTTTTTGACAGTGACTATTTTAAACTTATGTTTTTAGTTATGTAATGGCATTCTTCTTCATTTACTCCGATTCCACAACTTTTTTATAAAATATTGTGCTACACTACGGGTGGGTATAGTATTATTCGTACACTTAAATCTTTGACATGTAAACAAACATATCAACCAACTTAAAAACAATTTCTGAGTAGACCCACCAATATCGATACATTAGCTCCAAATGTCAACTTTTTAATTAGGCTAAGGAAATCTTTTGAAAATCTTTATACTCGCTCGTCCTCATAGTACACTTTTGAAATAAATTTCATTCAATAATAAAAAACATATAATTCTAATACAAATATTATACAACCATTATTCATAATTATATCTTTTATTTTTTATTACGTTTAAAAATATACCAATGTATTTCTTCCTTTTTTATTTTACCTAAATTTTAAGTATAAGAAAAATATCTTAATTTCAAAATGACACTTTGGTATTATAGCCAAGATTTTTCTTTAATCATTTTGAAAGAAATGTACTATACATTTCCTTTGAAATAACTGTCATCTTCGCTTGGCTTAACTAATACAAATAACTTCTGTTTTTAACAAATAGCTAGAATAACATTATCGATTATAATAAATGACAACAAAGGACGTAAAATTAAAGATAAATGTTACTACTTAAGTTGTTTAAAGATTACAAATATTAAAAATAAACAAAGTTGTTATGCAGGCAAAGACGAATCTTAAGGTTTCCTATGAATGACTTTCAAAATATTTCGATTGTCTAATTAAAATTAGTGCAAATGTACCTCGATTTGTAATGAGACAAAAAATGTTGCAAATGTACCCCTAAAATTTAAGACTGATATGTTATAATTTAATCCCAAAAATATTTCGATATCATTATTTCGCTTTCGTGAGCGCAGTCATTTTTAAAATACCTCCAAAAATATGGTTTTATATCTTTTGATAAAAAAAATAAAACATTTTTGATACATTATGAGTTAAATCGTTTAATTAGTTTTCATTCTCATAAAATTAAGATCCTAGTTAAATTTTGTATAAATTTTTTAAATACTTCTTTATTAAAGTTTAAATATTTGGAATATTTTCCAAAATTTCGATTTTTTAGGTTATCATTGGAAAGATTTTATTCAATAGTATTGACATAATTATTTATTTAATGTTGGGAGATAACAAAAACATTCGAACATGCGGCGAACCTCATCATTACCGATTTCGATAAAATTCGGTATATACCCTCACTAAAATCTAAAGTTCTTTTTCAAAATACGTAAAATTTAAATTCGTATATCATCGGACTTATCCGTCCGATTTAAATAAGCTTCAACTCAAACTGAGGTCTACGATGTCTGATAGACGACAAGGGGGTGAAAGTCGTGACTTATGCGGACGATGAGGTGATACTAGTATTGGGACTGTTTCTGAACGTGATAAGCGATATCATGTCAACTGCTCTGATTACACTCAGCAACTGGGCCAAAGAACTGGTACTTTTCACCACAAAGACCAACATTCCGAGCTCCAGACTACCACAGTAAGAAAACTGTGAACTCACCTTGTCGGACAATGCAAAGTACTTGGGCATTATTTTGGACTCCAGGCTTTCATGAAAGCTAGAAATTCAACATTGGGTTAGTAAGGCTACGATAGCATACTACACCTGTAGAAAGATGTTTAGTGTGAAATGGGGTTTGAGTCCAAAATTGACAAAATGGCTATACACTGCGATAGTACGGCCCATTTTTGTATATGGATCTCTTGTTTGGTGGACCGCTACTAATAAGAGATACGTGGTGGATCAACTTTACAGGATACAAAGATACGCTTCCATTGGCTTTGCATGTGCATTACGTACTAGTCTATCAGAAGCTCTGAACACTATATTGCACCTAACACGCATGCAACGGAAGGCAGATATTACCGACTATATGGTTCCCCGGATGAACTTCAGAAATACTATTAAAATCCTCTTCCCCACCAGGAGCGAATGGAGAAGGGGAAATCTTCTTGAACAATATGTAACTAAGATATACACTGATGGCTCAAAGATGAACTGTGGTGTCGGCTCTGGTGTCTTCTCTAGCGATCTTGGTATTTTTCCCAAAATATGTATTTATTTTATACAATTTTTTAAATTAATAAAATAGAATAGCTAATAATAAGCTAAAGTTTTATACGTTTCTCTACACATAAACACATTTTTTTTTTAAAAAAACATTAGAAATTTTTAAATTATTGTTGAAAAGTGTTTTTTTTTTACTAAATGTTAATTTTCAGCATCAAGGTCGTACCTTAATTGTATATGTTGTTACTAATACTTTAAGGAATATTTTAAAGAAAAATTATAAAAATGGACGATATGATTTTTTAAATATCCTTAATATATTATCCTTATTTTTCGAAAATGGCGTTTTGAAAAAAATAATTAGAAATTGAGCATGAAAATAGATTTCATGTATTTAAAAAAAAAATTTGAAAAAAGTGAACTTTGAAAACTAAACTACAATGAATTTGAAAATTTTGAAAAACTTAAAATTTTGTATTAACGTAATGAGTGTCTTTTACAAAATTTTCGTCGAGAATTTTCGGGAATTAAAAGTATATTTTATAATATATTATAATTGTCTTAAAACAAGTACAACTGTTATTGAAGGGGAGAATTGTGGTGATACGCATCAAAAATTACTTAAGTTTAACTTCAATATCAGAAACAGTACAACTATTTAAAATTTATTTTTATAAGATACCATATTTACTAATAATTCTGCTAAGTGAGAGTGTATTTTTGACAACAGAACATATAAACTGCTTTAACCAGAAATTAAAAATTATCTGGGGTTTTTATATAATCAAATCAAACTGTAGAAGTGTAAAAAACTTGTCAATTAGAAGAAGGCCGCATCTATGAAAATCGTTTTTTTTTTAATTAATAAATTGTTATATTATTTGTTTTTAATAAAATAGTAATACGAATCCTAATTCAATATATTTGAATCATAGTTCAAATAAGTTTTGATTCTTAATTTTGATATTTTTTTTAATATAAAATATATATCGAAACATTTTATTGAGTACTAAGAGGAAGAAGAAACTATAATTTAATTATTTTTTGAATTTTCGGAAATATACAATTTTATTAAGGGGTTTAATTTAAACGTATAAATTTACACAAATCATATTTTTTACAGAAATTAAATTTACACAAATTAAATTTATAAGTTTTACTCATATGTTGCATGAACGCCTTTTGTAATAAATTTTATATTGTTCTATTTTGAAATAAGTATGGGATACAAATTTTGTACTCTTGAAGTTTGTTTTTTCTCCATTCGAAAATTTCAAATACTATCTTCTATTCGGTTACACCTCGTTTTAGAAGAATTTATTATATTTTTAATTATTTCATTGAGAACAAAATGTATAAAATTGACCCTTTTGTAGTATCAGAATAAATCTTTCCAATTATACTTTAAAATATAACACGTATTGACAAATGGCCGAAATATATATAACTGCGTATTCAAATACAGAAATTATGACAAAATATTTAAATAAAATCTTGATATTTCGCCAGTAAAAAGAGATGTAGCAATTATTTTAATGGATATTACATGTGCTAGCATGTTTTTATTATATTTTGAAATTAATTTTCTTATAACTAAAATTTTAATAATGTTATTGAAAGAAATATGTGTTTTTAGAGGTATTTTAAAAATAGTCAAGTTCACGGAAATGAGAACATTCGGACGTAATAATTTGGAAATCATATAAGAACATATTAATCTTCATTTCTAGAGGTGTATGTTTGCAACTCTTTTTCATAAGGTACTTTACTGTACATATGTATATCATGTATTTCAGGTGGAAGGGATATCAAAACATTAAGTAGATCTTTTCGCTAGGGAATAAGGTAGATATCTCTTTTTTTATTTTTCTAACTTTCGAAAAACCCTCGATTTTATTGTGCGATTTTTTTAGAAAACAGTCAAAAATGTACGAAGTATCTGTGTTTAAATATTCATAACTTTAAGCTGCAACGATTTCACTGAAATAAAAATAAGCCAGAAAATAACTATGTCCTCTTCAAATCTTACAATTAAAAAAATAATATTGTTTAAAAAAGAGTATTTATAATGCAACTGAATTTTTCAGATGTATTTTTAGAATCGTTTTCCCTTATCTTAAAAAGTAATTTATAGGTTCAATAACTCAAATTAGGTTTTTTATAATGGAAATGTTTACTTTTTTCCATACAAAATATTATGATATTGAAATATTATGATATGAAATATTATGTATGCTTTTATTGATTTAAAAAACATTCAAACTGTGCTAAATTAGTCAAAAATGCTAGAATAGTAAGAAATTGCATTAAATACTTTAATGCATTTGAATATTTTTAAGTGCATTTTTTTATAGAATTTCTTCGTAAAAAATATAAAAAAAATATGGTATTAACATTTTTTTAATTCGTATAATTTTTCATATATATTTTCATTTTGGCAAACATTTCCTCAATTTTTTAGAAAAAAACCAAAGGCGGTTATTTAAGTACATCATCGGAAAGAACTTTGATATATTTTCTTTTGCAAAAAGAATAAAAATTTTATAAATAAATAAAATTATTTCACAAAATTTTAATTGTAATTGACTGTAATTTGATTCAGTATTAAAATTTAATCAAATTATTGATTGACTTAGTCATTTGGTTATAAAAATATTCGGGAAAAAACAGAAAAAGAATGGCGTTTGCTCAAACAAATTCAAATGAATTATTGAAAAATGTATTGTTTTCGGTTTACCAAAATCACATTTATATATTTAGTTCTGCCAAATATTCCCTTCACACGTTTGTATACATTTGGATAGTTGAATGCCATATTCATTGTTTTTTCGATGTTTCAGGTAATGGTTCAATTGGTGAATAGTAGCGACCCCGATTTGTAATTAAAAGACGCAATGCTCTTGTTGGAACTTATTTTACTCTTTCCACATTCAGAAACGATGACAAAAAACAAAATATTTAATTTCAAGTAATATTTTGATGAAGGGATAAGAGTAGATTCTTAAAATTGTTCGCCACTATATCACTATATCTAAAAGCTATTATTTAATGCATGTGTATGGATGAATAGTGTTAATAGTATCTGAAAGCAATGCGATTGGTACCCGCAATAACACCAGGGAACCACTTCCCCGATGAAAGACAATTAATTCGACGTAAAACAAGGTGTCAAAAATTACAAGACTCAAAAAACTAATAACTGGATGGGAAAGAAAAAAAAAATCAAACTATATTTCAAAAACATAATAGCTCAGTCCCAGTACTTGCCAAACTTGCAGGATTTAGTAATAATTTACAGATTTACAAAATTCGGTATAAGGAAGTTTTGTATGAGTATCAATCTTTGTGCCATGAAAATCGGTCCATAATTGACCATAGCTCCCATATAAAATCCTCTTCCGAAAATCACTTTAACTCACATACACATGTTAGTATCGGATTTATATTCGATACAAATACGTTTTATACAAGTAGAAATTTTAGTGACAAATTTTATTAGGATCGCTCCATAATTTACCATAGCTTATAAGCATACTTTGGGGAATCACCCTGAAGTGCATAAGTTCATATAAATGTTTTTATTAACGTAATATTCTGTATTCATATATTTTATTTTACACTTAGTAAAGGTATCGGTCCACAATTGTCCACATGTTTAATATAAGACGAATTTAGATGAACATACACAATGGTGTGTGGTATCATAAGGTCGGGCTTGACCGACTATATATTTTTTACTTATTTAAAATTATTTATTATTATTATTATTATTATTATTATTATTATTTTTTCTTTTTTACAGAGCTTGTCGTTGGAGGCAAGTCTTTCCATTCTCCCTTCCAAAAACAAGCGAAAAGGGAAGGTCTCTTTAATAAATAAATATGCTCTCTTATATGCCATACTATTACAAAAAGAGTCTGAAATTGAATGATAAAAAAACATACGAACTACCTTCAATATTGGCACTAAAAATAAGACTAAATTATTTTGAGCACTGCAAGTCTCGCGATTAAAAATGTTTCTGTTTGTAATGAGAAAATTGATAAATGAGTGGATACACCTTCTAAATCGCATCTAATGAAAGAGAAACAATAATTAGTATCGGTTTTATTTAAGCAGCCGAGGCTTTCTTTGAGGAGTTTTCATAGGAGTCAAAGTGCAATGTATTTAAAATTTTTTCGGAGAGGTGATCACAAGGCGTTCACAAAGGCCTGCAGTGATGAAGCACTAACATATTTTCCTGCAAAGTATGCATATTTATCATGTGTGGCGAAAGTGATTGCAGCATTAATACTTTTAAATAATATTTTACTAGCACAATCTTAAAGCTACGTCTTATTTAACTACAGAGTTAGGTTTTTTGATAGGCATTCAATTATTTGTATTCTTTGTCCAACGTTATAAATGTACAGATTAAATATTTTGCCACACTTTAATAATTTTTACTTAAGCTGCAAATCACATACAAAGTTAAGGGCAATAATAACGTAATCAGTTGAAGTGAATGAAGGAGAAAACTAAAATATGTTTGAATTGTTAAATTTTGCTTCGATCAATGAAGATGTTTATTTAATATTATTCATGTATTCTATTTATTTATTTATTTAATTTATTTATTTATTTAAGGAAATTATTGACCTAAAAAGGTGAGAAAGTGTTTATTGGAAATATACACTCAACAAAAAAAGGATAATAAATACGTCAAAAGGGGTGTAGAATTGAAGAAATGTAGTTTGAATATCAACCGACAAAATCATTATTCAATTCAACAGAGATTTATGTTAATTTTTCGTAAATCGTTTAAATTGACGAAAAATCGTCAATACGACTAATTGATTTACTTAAATAAAAGGTAGTTAATTTGACAATTTTTTTTTTTGTTAAACTAAGTAAAATGTTATTGAAATTAACTGAAATTTTTCTTCATATTGAACAATTTTTATTCAGTTTTACTATCCCATTTTATTCAATTCTATTAAATTTTAGTTGAATTGAATAAAAAATTTACTCAAATTCACTAATTTTTTCTTCAAATTGGGGAATGTTATTTTAACTATTGAATTTTATTCAATTTGACAAAATTTTGTCAATTTAAAATGTCTTTTAAAACCCGGTAGGAAAAATTACATTTATATATAATTGCATTATTTTGTTGTACTTATAAAAAATTAAACAAATAAGAAAGTTTTAACAAGTTAATAATATTTATGTTGTGTAAAACATTTAATTTTTTTTTTTTGCAAAAGAAATAAGTATATTTAATTTATTGAATTAAAAATGTCAATTTTTATAAAAAGCAAAAATAAATTAAAAATATTTAAATAATGAGTATAAAATGTAATCAAAAGGAACACTTTAATTAAACATATTTTAAACTTACTTTCTAAGTAATTACATATATGATGAAAGGACCACCTAATACGCCGTTAAATGAACCAAATAAACGACCATCTGAAATATTTAAAATAGATATTAAAAAAAGAAAAAAATTATTGGTTATTTAATAATTAGTAATGCATTACCTTCAGATATATTTTCCATTTGTTTCATATTTTGATTTAAAAATTTTAAAAATATGTTTCATAATTCGAATGGGAATAACGCGCATTTTGATATAAGTTTATAAAATCGATATCGGTGTGACAAAATGAAAAATATAAATTTATTAAAAATTCCATTTAACTAAATAAACTACATATTTCCGTACCAATTTATATGCTAACGGCTTTTTTACTGTGTACATCAGATGTGTACATCAGATGTGCAGATAGTTGTCGAACAATGGCTTTAAATTTCTGCCCATGAAGAGTTATCACTCAATATTACCTCAATACAATTTTCATCGTTTCATTCTGGATGATCTATAGAAACGTATATTTAAAAATCATATGTGGTCACTCGTAGTAGATTTGTTCATTTATTTATGTCCTGTTTTGTAGAACTTCGTTTTTTCAAAGAACATCATAATTTTCGTTCTCCAGTTTTCCATAATCCAAAACTACTCCTTGAGATGATGATGATCGTTGTCTTGCAGCTTATTTTTTAAATTTTGAATATTTGATATGGAAATGATTTATAAAATAAGTAAAAATACCTACATAATTATAAATAATTATAAATTTTTAGCATTACCGAGAAAAATATGAAGAAAGACTTCCAAATTTCCACACGCTTAATGGTTGCCTTAGTTCGCTGCAATTTGTGCCATCCAGGAGTTTGCATATAAATCAGCATTTTCTGCATGACTGTTAATTATTAATACAAACTTTTTAATTCTTAAATATGTATATCTAATATAACAAAAACTCACACTTATAGAAAACTCACATAGAAAAAATTCACCAATCACCAAATATATTAGTAAATGATTAATTCAATTTAAAACTCTTTTAAACTTGCACATCTCACCAAAACGATTATATCAATTACTAAAAACTGTAGAAAATGAAAAACAGAAAAATTTTTCCAATTAAAAAATTTATCAAATCAATCAAGTAGATGATTGAATGAATTAAAAATTGAAATGAGAAATAAAATTTGACTTAAGATTTATTTTTATTTTATACTTAATTGAATATATTTATTAACTTTAGATTCAAAATAAAACAACTGTGTAAAATGAATAACATACGGTAATAATTTTTTCTGTGTGTGTATGTATGTATACTAATTTTTTAAACAAAAAATAAGTATATAGAGCCAAAACTACATGTACACGCTTTGTTATTAGTCGTTCAACTGATCTTTTTTAATATGCGTTTTCTACATTTCTTCATTTCTACATCTAATTCTTTAATTTGTCTAAAATAAACTAGTTAATTTCAACGAACTTTCTTCAGTTTCACAATTTTAGTCAAATTGCAGAATTTTATTCAATTTGAATAAAATAAATTAATTGAATTTACCGACATTTCTTCAATTCTACATAACCTTAGTCGAATTGAAGAATTTTATTCAATTTGGATGAAATAAATTGGCTAAATTTACCGACATTTCTTCAATTTGAAGATATTTAATCAAATTGAAGAATTTTATTCAATTTAACTAAAATAAATTTCTTCAATTCTACATGTTATTCTTTAATTTGTCTAAATCAAATGAGTTAATTTCATCGAAATTTCTTCAATTCCATAATTTGAAAATTCGAATTGAAAAATTTTATTCAATTTGAATGAAATAAATTAGCTAAGTTTACTGACATTTCTTCAATTCTACATGCCTTTAGTCAGTTTGAAGATATTTAGTCAAATTGAAGAATTTTATTTAATTTGACTAAAATAAATTTACCTTTCTTCAATGTTATTTATCTTTAGTCAAATTAGCTAAATTTTTTATTCATATTGAAGATTTTTTTTTAATTTGATTTTTTTTTTTAATTTTATTCAACTCTACTAAATTTTAGTTAAAGTAAATTCGTTTATATATTAATAAATTTTATTAATTTTTTTTAATATCGTTTTCATACACAGCGAAAACAGTTTCCTTGTGGCAATCGAATTTTTTGCCAAACGAATTTAGAAGGTTCAACGTACTATTTCATAATTCGATTGCAATTGTTGAATATTACGGTAGGCACAACTAAACTTAAAAGGGGAGGAATTCGGTTTTGATAAAAATAATAATGTATAAATTGTACATAAAATATTTTTTGTTTGTTTTTAATTATTAAAAAATTTTTTTTATTTTTTTAATTAAAATAATATAATCATGCTGACTCATAACAGTAACGAATATCACGCATCAATAAATTTTGGCCTAGAAGTTATATTGGAGCTGATATAAAGTAATGCAAAAATAAAAAAAAATAATTTTTAATAATCGTTAATAAAAATTAGCTTTGAATTATTGACAAAATCGTATATGATTCATAAAAGAATATGTTTATTGTACACTATGTTACATAGTTGAGACCCATGTATTAACATGAAAAAAAAGGAATTGATAAGAACCATATATATAGAATCTGTGCAAGATCATAATAATAAATTAATCTATAATAAAAGTTAATATTTACGCTAAACAATTTATGAATATGAAGGAGAATTACATAGAAAAGTGAATCTTACTCTTATTGTGATTTTTGTTATGAAATATCATTTGCTTGAGATAACTTTTGAAAATGGTATATTTCACTGCAGGCTAATAGTCAAAAGCCTGCTTGGCGCTATCCGATATTTAGATTAAATTTATGCACATGTACGTTTAAGAACAAATTTTTTATTTTCTTTTTTGGTTATTTATTTTTATAAGATTCGTGCTCCATTTACGTTTTAACTAAAATATACCTATAATTATTTAGTAATTGTATATCCTAACCGAATAACTTTATGATTGTAAAACTGTTTGAAAGCTGTTTGAAATAAATATAAAATACAACAATTTGGTTAACCTAACTATACTTATTATTGCAGCAATATTAATTTCAACATTATTATAAACTAGTTTTATAGACATGGAAAATTATTTTAGTCAATTAATTTTTTATAATGACAATCAAATATTAGATTTATGAATTAAATTTTTATTATTGTAACTCTTTTCCAACTAATCTTTTTTCTGTGTGTAGATATATGTATATTTGACAATGTTTAGTAAAAACTAAACAATTATTTACCAAAAACTGTAATTGTATTTATTTAATAATCTAAACATAAATTAAATCTTTAAAAAAACATTTGCGAACTTATTTTGAAGAGTTTTCTTCAATTTTACAAGCCTTTAGTAAATTTCAAGGTATTTATTCAAACTGAAGAATTTTATTCAATTTATATAAAATAAATCAAAATTTTTTCAAATTTATATGTCTTTAGCCACTTTAAGTAATATTATTAAAAATATATATCAGAATTAATAAAACAAAAAAAATAGTTAAGTTGAAAGATAGTTTATTCAAATTAACTTCTTTTAAGGCTGTTAAATTGAATAAAATTGCATGTTGTTTACTTACTGACAATTTAACTAAATTTTCTTTTATTTAACAGATTTTTCGTTAATTTTTTTAACGAAATTTTATTCAAGTCAACATATTTTACAACAAAATTTTTTTGACAAAATTTTTAGTTGATTTGAAGAAAGTTTGTTGCTCTGAAGAAAAATTATATTAATTTGAAGAACAAATATGTTAATTTAAATATTTTTTTTTTCGCTAAAATTCTACGAAAATTTTTCGCCAATTTTACCTACTAGATTAAAAAAAAAGTTTTAATTAATTTATATAAATGTCTATAACCAACAACTTTCTATTGGTATTAATATAATGTAATATCGCTATAGTTATTATAAAATACTGGTCTCATTATCTTAAATTTTTTAAAAATAACATAACACTTAAATCAAAAAAAAAAAAAAAAAAAATCATTTGCAAATATCGAACAAGGACAAACTAAAGATAAAATGAAATTTTTTCACGCGCCTTTGCATCTTGAACAAAGGAGAAACAACAATGAGATCAACGTAAATAATGTAAATTAATTAAATTGAAATATGTTTGTATCATTAAAAGGAAAATGAAATACAAAAGAAGAACAAAGATAACAAATTCCTCCAGATATATATATATATATATATATATATATATATATATATATATTTATGGCAAATGAAATTACGAATGAATTTTATATATTGAATGCGTTTAAATCTTTCACATATGTAATTATTAAAAAAATGTTCGAAATATTGCGAAATCGATTGATATAATGGATTGAATATATGGCTTAAAACAGCAGAGATTTAATAAATTAATTTAATAAACTGCATGTATTGGAGAGTGCTCTATATAGTGAAAAGAGCCTGACGAATTTTATTGGCAATGGAAGAAATTAATTTTGTACCGAAATAAGGACATAAATTAAGTTCAATGAAGACTTTATTGTTTTCATCCAAAATAAAATAGTAACAAATATATGTGTATACCATTTAAACAGGAAAATATGTAAATTTATTAAATAAGTTTCGTAAAACATATATATATATATATATATATATATATATATATATATATATTTAAAAATATATTTTATTAGCCAATTCAATAATAACAATTACTTATATGATTGTAAGAAAATTGTTTGATTTGCTTAATCAAAATTCATTATATAACAATCCATTAGTTAAGGGGTTCTATTTAGCAATTCTCTGAAGAAACTTAAAGCCTCCCTAATACACTTTTATATGCGGATATGCCATATCAAACCTTTAAGTATTATTTGTGTATTTAAATTTAAATTGTATTGTTTTCCCAGGAAATTATAAATAACTACATATATATGTTATACGAATATAAACTATAAAATATTGTTTATATTTGTATGTGTATTTAATATATGTACATACACATTTAACTAAATATAAATATGTTGAGTGTTATATGTATTGAAACTCAACACCGTGTAATGACATAAATTTAAATCAGTTTTATTTTACATTTTTGTTTTTATTACATCTGTTTAACAACGCCTGGAGTATCACTTGCATCATCGTTTTCTACCCTTGAAATATAAATATGACAGTTTGAACTTCTCAGAGCTTTAACTTACAAAGTGTTGAAATTAAATATGTATAAGAGCAAATAATATATATGCAAATTTTTTGATTTAAAGAAAAAAAAAATTTTTTTTTTAAAGATAACTCTTATTGTAAAGTTTAGATAAAATTTTATGTGAATTATATCGATATAGTATTGTAAATGTATTCAAAAATTTGTTTTTGCCCTCTTAAATAAATAGTTATAATAAACATAATGTTTCTTATTCTTTCGAAAATATGAAAGCATATTTGGCATTTATTAAATATTTTTAATCAAAACAAATCCTTATTAATTTTTGCAATGATATTATTTTAAGTAAAGGAGTTCAGATTTAAACTAGCAAGTCCTAAAGATAGGAGACTATGAACTTCGAACACCATAACTTAAGTAAAAATGAGAAACTTTTATTATATAAACTTTTATAAGTTTTTGTCTATGTACCAGTGAGTAGTTAGATTATGTATAAATAAGATATTATATGGTTCTTTATGTTACTAGAGGGTTTTAGAAAGTAATTATTGGCTAAGTCACTAGTACAGGGGTTCTAATAAGCTCTTGGTTCACGACCCATTTGAGATCTTACAACTTGAGAATGGCCCACCGCAATTTTGAAACAATAAATTATGTGTATACTTTTAAACTCAAATTGGAACATGATACTTTTAACGTATTTTTCAAATATGTTTAAAAAATTTAAAATTAAATTTACAGTTTGAATTCAAATTGGGATGCATTTGAAAAAAAACTCGATAATTTGATATCAAAAGTTATTTTTAAATAATTTCCTAACATACATATAAAGTAATTAGATAGTCCTAAATTCTTAAAACATATATACAGATATTCCAACAAAATTATTTTTTGTAACTATCACGATATCATTATCACAACCGAACTAATCACAACCGACCAAATTTGATTGGCAAAAAATTCAATGAAACTGCTTTCTCTGTGTATAAAATAAATAAAATATGTTTTATATAATATGTAAAATTTATTTATGAAAAGATCGAAAAATCAAAAAAGTTTTTTCCAAATATCCAAATCCAAGCTCCGGGGATCAAACTGGATAAGTCCTGTAGGCAAAAAAAAAAATTATTTATAAGTATATAAATTAAAGAGTGAAGCACGAAGATGAAAATATAATATATCGTATTACTGAGGAAATTACATCCCAATCTACAGAGATCTTTCATATCGGTAATGCCTTCACACGCTAAAAGGGAAATGCCATTTTCATTTAAATTTCCATATACGTTTTATAAAAAGTCAATCTTTTTTATACATGAAAGGATCTGAATACGGCAGGATATTGTACTCTCTAACAATGATAATAAGAAACAAAAACCAGTAAGAATGTTATATTCGGCTTGATCGAATATATTATACCCACCATCTTTTGTGATACCGTAATTTAAAATTTTACATTATATGGGAAGCGGACGCTAAAGTGGGCAGATCACAAACTACATGTACAAAATTTCGTTGTCATACATGCATTTTTAAGAGATATCGAAAGAATAGTATGAACTGGAGTTACGGCAGACACTAAGTTTTTCTAGCCCATAACTTTTTTGTTTATTAACCAATTTTGCCCATTTTCAGTGCCAAATATACCTTAAATGGGAGAAATTTTTTAAACCAAATTTTGTCTTCTTATTTTATCCGCCCTGACCCTATCCTGTTTTTAAACATAACCAGATCGACTTGAAATCTTACGAAGAACCAGAGTATATATACACTTTATGTGGCCTTAGACGAATATTTTGAGATATTACACACGGAATTACAAAGCTATTATACCCCGTTATTTTGTGATGGGTATAATCAATCTATGTAGTTTGCATGAGAGCAGTACTTGTCTCAATATAAAATGCGGCACCATAAAGTCTTTCATGTCACAAGGGTTCAATAAATGGAATTATTTTGTTGTTTTTAACATTTAAGAAAGCAGCAACAACATCAATGGCATAAATGTCAGGAGTATTCGTACTAGTACTTATTTGTATGCACTTTATGAAATAAACAAACTCATGGTAAATTATTGTGATAGTTTTGGTATGCCTATGTGTATACATGAGAGAGTCTGTAACAATGAAATATACTATAATCAAAATTACCCAGCAAACACATAGATTTAAAAGTTTTTTAGTTAAAGATATTAACAGATATTAACGGTTAAAAATTAAATTTCGAGGTTATGGAAACTTGTTTGCAATGTTTATTTTTAACTAGAGGAAATTTCAGATGTGTGTTTTGTATGGGGGAACTGATCAATTTCGATCTTAATGATTGTTAATACACTATTCCAGGAGAACATGAATCGATCGTAACCCATTTTCTTTATAAAATATGTACTTGTACTTAACTTCTGCATCTGATTATGTACAATTTAATTCGTATACTCAAAGATACTCTCAAGTGAATAATTCCGACTATTACATAGATAGTATAAAATAAAAATGATGTCTTGTAAAAAGATGTTAAATACTTAGTATGTTTAACATCTTTTGTTTAAAGCCACAAAAATATCATACGTTGGGTAGGCATATACAATTCGAATTGAATTTGATTTTTGAGTGTGATAGTTGACTTTATTCTTTGCTTTTATTGTTGTTTTTTTATAGCAATACAAAGACTACAATATTTATGTTTATTTTACAAAACCGATTTATATGTATGTATACTTTTATGAAATATAAGTTTGTATGTATTCAAACAAATAATGCCTGTATGCATTCAACAAAATTCACTACCATTACGCTTTTTGGCAAAGAGGGTACAACATGCTATTTGCAAAGAATGACTGAGTGAGTGCAAAGTGTACGAACATTGCATTGTAGAAAAGTTTTCACTTTATTTTATTTTTTTTCTTTTTTGGCAAGTATTGTTGTCGTTGCCACTTGACCCAATTGGCAAATGTCAACAATACCATATAAATATACATTTGTACGCAACGTTATTTTTGAAACCAAATAAAGTTTTTTTCTTTTTTTCAGAAAGTTTTTCTTAAACTCGGTCTGTAGTATTTACAATGGTTTGTTGGGTGGACAGCATGTAAACTTTGGATTTTAGATATTGTGCGTTGTTTTGTTCGGTTTGTTTAAAAATTAAATCTGAAAATTTTTAAAGTTTAATATGAATTAGAAAAAATAATAAAGATAAAGAAAGTACATACAAAAAAAAAAAAATTGCATTTTTGATTAACCTTCACTAAAAAAAAAAAAAATAAATTTGTTTTTTTTTATTTTTAAATATATATCTACATAAGCATGTTTTCTCTTTCCACAGCTTTCTGATGCTACTACATAGAAAGTAAAATTCGGCCTACTTATATAACTATTCGTATTATGAATCCTTACGGATCCTCATTTTAAAATTTTTATCAGATTTTATATTTTTATTATAATTTTTTAATTATATATATATTTATATAATTTCCTTAGTCTGTTTCCACTTTCCACAACTTTCTGAAACTACCAGACAACGTACAAAATTAAAATTCAAATAACTATTCGTCCTACAAATCCTAATGGAGCCAGATTTTAAAATTTCAATTAGGGAGCGGAGATAGTCGGATTTATATACAATTTTCGAAGCATATTTTCTGTTTCCAGAGCTGCCTGAAGCTCTATTCGTTAAACAAATCCTAACGGAGCCAGATTTTAAAATTTCTATCAGGGAGCAGAGATACGCGGATTTATTAATTATTTTTTTATATTATTTTAAAGCTCAATTTGGTTTTAAAAAGTTTCAATTTACCATACTCATTGCTTGCTCTCCAAATCTCATCGGAAACTGTTTTCTGTATTTCGAATCCTAACGGAGCCAGATTTTAAAATTTCTATCAGGAAGCAGAGATACGTGGATTTATTAATTATTTTTTTATATTATTTTAAAGCTCAATTTGGTTTTAAAAAGTTTCAATTTACCATACTCATTGCTTGCTCTTCAAATCTCATCGGAAACTATTTTCTGTATTTCGATCAGGGAGCAAATTTATCCCGATTAATATATTTGAAATCTTCTTTTCTTTTGTTTTCAAAATTTAACTATTTAATACATTAGTTTTATTCACTATCAAATTCTAACGGGGTCAAATCCTCCAATTACAATCAGGGAAGAGTGTCAAAAAGTTGATCGTAAATTTTTTAAAAGATTTTTGGATTTTTTATTACTATATTGCTATTTTTCTTGGCATTGTCAAGCTGATACGCCAGTCTAATATAACAATTTATATTAATAAATTTTTCAACATTAGAAGTTCAAGAATTTTTTGGCTAATTCTATTCATAAAAAATAAATTTTTCTGGAATATTTTCGATAAACAAAAGTTGTAACAACAATCTCAAATGATGGCAATTTTGCGAACACGTCCCAAGAGATTTTGAACAAAACTTTTCCCAATATTTTTGGATAACAAATTCTGCTTATTTCTAAATTCTTCTACTCTTGCTCTAAATATCCTTTTAGAATGACGATTCTTAGAAAGAACCCAACGTATTTCAATTTGCTAATCTTTTTAATAGTTTATTTTTAGTGACCTTATTAGATATCTTAAGACTACTTGTTAGATCTGGTTTTCTTTATCACAATATTTGACTTTATTATTATTTTTTTTGCGAAATTTTCGTGGACTCGCAAAAAAAGTTGATTTGGCTTCCAATTGTGAACCGTTACATTACTGGAATTTTCGGTAGATTGTTCCATCATAGTACAAAATCAATATATTTGAGTCTATTATTGAATAAATAACCAATGATTAAAAAAATTGGTGTAAGGATTAACGTAACTTTCACATGTCCTGAAATTAAAAATTAAAATATAATTTGTAATCGTTACAAAAACAGTTGTTCCTAACTTATATACTTTTTGTTAAAATTGTTAAAAATCTCTACGAATTAACCTCATATTAAATTTTTTAAACTCATTAGTGTATTTTTGTAACATAAACATTCATACCAAAAGATTTGCTTACTGAATCAAAAGTTGTAAAAATATGAACATGAACAGCAGAGTTAGTTATTGGGGCATATACTTGCAATAATTGATGAATATTACTCATACGCTAACATGACCAAATTGAATGCTATATATATATATATATATATATATATATATATATATATTTTATATTAATTTTTTTTGTGTGCAAAACAATTAAGAAAGCTATAGTCGGTCTAGTCCTCCCACATGATAACCTAGACCATTATATACGTGAGTAAAAGTGAATTACGGAGAGGAGTTTTATGATTGTAACTTATTCCATTATTGTATCAAATAATATCCTAAAAACGAAAAAATATTTTAAGAATTTTCCTCCTATTCTTTCCTCAAAAAATTGTCTCTTTTTAAAAATTAACATAGACAGTAGAATTAAAAAAAAAAAAAAAAAAAAATAAAAAAATCGTCTGTAAAGTTTTTTCCATAAACTTTAGCCAAAAGTCATTTAAATTGAACCGGGCTATCTGACCAAAAATAGGGCTATGTTTTAAGAAGCGACAAAACTAAAATAAATTTGGTTATAATCGTCTGGGCTAGGAATGTACAGCGACCTATAGGTAAGGAATTTTAACAAATATTATAAAAGAGACTGTCAAGAACGGCGGAAGAAACGTAGAGGTCTAGATATGTTTTTCGTGGTACGATGTTGGTCCTATACGTCGAATATCATACACTATGACATGATTCCAATAAAGATTCATCTAAAAAGATACTATGCTATCATATGCTGAAGAAAATATGCATCTTGAATGGGTAAATCGAAAAAATAATAATCCTATGCATACTTGAAAACTGGTCTATCATTGGTTTAAATATAATGATGTGTCCAAGTAAGTGCCGATATTTAAACCACTTAGAAAACTGTTGCAAATTAGTTCGAAAAACAAATCGTTAACAAAAAATGTCAAAAAAAAGATCAACTACAAAATCATTTTTAAAAGAACATGATATAAACTATCAGTAAAAATCTGCTGTATACTCGTTGTAAGAATGCCAAGAGGAATATAATAAATGATTGAAAATAATGGTGAATACACAAGATGGTAATAAAATTATGAAGATATTAAAAAAACACAAATAATTTAATTGCAGTTAATTTGTTTACACTTCAATGAGATGTACATATATATATATATATATATATATATATATATATATATATATATATATATATATATATATATACTTTAAGAAAAGAGCTTCAAAGCAGTGAATAAGAATTTAAAAAAAAGACATTCTTCCAATGCTAACCATGACTAAAAAGCACTACTTCTGTAGCTCTTCTTTAGCATTAAGTACTTTCTATTGATGGATTTATAAATATAAGGGCATATAAAATTCGATTCCACCCAACAAAACACTTCAAATTATTTGCATTTCCCCACACACTCTTTTGGAACTCAAGTGTTTATTGTAATAGAAATTGATTTTTTTTTTTTAGTTTTTCTCAAACATTTGTAGCCAGAGTATTTTTTAAAACCAATAGTGCAATGAATGACAAATATTAATCGGGTAGGTTGCTGCAGTAGTTGTCTCAATGCAACTTTCACCAAAAAGTTGCTTAGTTTTGGTCACAAAAATAAATTTGAATTTATACTCTTCGTCATATATGTATAACTGTATGCTATGCATTTTAGTGTTTGTTGTTAGAATTGGCGCCTAAGGAACAAAAGACTTAAAGCAAATATTTGTCATCCTTATTGGAAATGTAAATAAAATGTACTACAATATTGACTGAACAAAAGTAGAGTTTTGGGAAATTCATATAATTTTGCAGAGTGTAATAAATTTTAATTGATAAAATTCGTTATATATTTCATTATATTTTAAAAATGTGGAGCATAAGTCTTAATGTGGCTGCAAATTAATATGCAAAAGCCTTTCATTTAAATGAAAATAAATTAATGAAAACTATTTTTAAGTTGATAAAAATGTAAGAATATTTTTGATAATAAATGTATATCTATATATATATATATATATATGTATATATATATATATATATATATATATATATATATATATATATATATATATATATATATATATATATATATATATATATATGTATATATGTATATGTATATGTAAATAATGTTAATTAATAATTTTATGTTCAATAGAAAAAATATTTACTAGTTATTTCTATTATCTATTTTTATTTTTTTTTTAAATCTGTTTTTTAAGTAACCAATATTTTTACTGAAATGCTTCATATCTTACTACTAAAAATTTAAATTTTATGTTTTATTTCTTTATTATTATTACCTTCAATTAATATTTTGAATCGAAAATGACTTTTTTCCCTGACTTTTTTCATTAAAAAAAAAAAAAAATAAAATAATAATTTTGTCCATAAACAGAAAAAATTATTTCCTAAAATTTCATTTTGCACTTATGTTATTAATATCGACACTTTTTATAATAAATATTTTTAAATCAAATATAGAAAAGTAATAATAAAATATCAAAAACAAATTTGTATATAATTTTGTAATTTTACAAATTTTTTTGCTGATAGTCTTTATACACATATGCGTAAAGAAACTAAAAATAAAAGAAGTATGAAAAATAAAATCAAAATATTTTTTTAATTAACATTTTAATTCATTCAATCATTTACTTGAGTGATTTAATTAAAATATTCATTTTATTTTCATTTTGCTGTTTGATTCATATAATTAACAAATTATTTCAAGTTTGTATTTTTCCATTTTATTTTTTTTTTATTAAATTTTAAAAGTATATAGTCGGAAATAAAATATTTATAGTTAATATAACCATTTTGACGTGAATTGGAAATTCAAAAATTTTTTTCAATTGAATAAATCATTTTACTAATTAAAATCAAATGTTAACTTTTTTCTGTGTATATATTAATAAATTGTACATAATGATAATTTTTGAAACTATGCAGAAATCTTTCCGAAAATTTTGATTCTTTTTTTTATATTTCATACTAAACAACACGAAAATATTAACAAATGAAAATATTAAAACTAAAGAAAAAACCGTTAAAAAATTTTGTTTGAAAATTTGCTTGTACAATTTTAATAAAAAGTGCTAAAAGATCATTCTTCTGAAAATTAAAAAAAAAATTTAAGGTTTCTTAATTTTATTTAATTTGAAAAAAATATCAAAAAAAAAAAAAAATTAATATTTAAGAAATCATTCTTAAATAATATGAACTAAAAGCAATGAAAGTAAATTTTTGTAATTATGTACAAACTTTTTGCTGCGTGAATTCCATTTTTATTTTCACCGTTCACCCAAAATTTGATTTATTTGCTTCATCACAAATATCACTTCAATATATTCAATATATATGAATAATCCATTAAAGTGTTTCACAAAAAGTACAAACTGATTTGGTCAAATGCTGGCATCTGCAATATACAAACCTACTAGAGTATGTAAAATATAAATGTTTTATTTATATTTGGATCATTCGTTTAAAAAATTTTATATAGGGATTTTGGCAAACATTTTTATCTTTGCTACATTGACAAATAACAGCAATGCCATCAACCCAAACAATTGCAAAAATTGCAATAAAAAATTCTAATACTTACAACATTAAAAACTTATAGCAAATTGTCTCGTTGCTATTGTATACTCAGTGTTCAATAATGTTCAAAATAGTTTTGTGGATATTTAGAAAAAAAAAAGTAAATGAAAAAAAGTATAAAATGTTTGTTGAACCAAATAGTAGAAAAAACGTCAAATAATAATTGTGTAGGTTCCGCAAGAAATGCCACAATTCGATTTAGTTTTTCTCTTAGTTTTGTTATTTTCAAACTATGAAGTAGAATTTGAATTTATTTTTGGGCTGTCTAAAATGGCGCCATTTATTTTTTTGTCTGCAAGAGAAGTATTTTTGTTTGTAAATATGATTTAAATGATATTATTTTATTTAAAACAAGAAATACTAATAAAAATTGGTCATAAGTGGTATTTTATGGACTGTTACTTTTAAAAAATTTTTAAATACTTTGAAAAAAAATTAAATTAAATAAACTGTCATTTAAAATTGTTTATGTAGTAAAAATACTTTCTCACACGAATTTAATTTATTGGTCTGATTATTGCAGCTACAGATTCAGAAAAGAAAACGTGCTTATTATCACACTAAATGTTAGCCAAAATGTCTATAAAACTATTAAATTACGGACAAAATTTGATTGATATGTAGCTCAGGTAGCTCATTTTCTACAGTAGCCCATAAATGACAAATAAAAGAAAAAAAAAAAAAAAATCACCACATATGTATGGTGTATAAGTATGTGGTACTAACATTATTAGTATTCCATTTCCTTATGTCTATTAATCAAAAATTTTTGAACATATCATGTTTCATTTATATATGTATATATTCGTACATATGATAACCACACTTAATGACTATTTTTACTTAAACTTCGTGCCAACTTCATCAATAACGCTTTAATAGAAAAAATTGGGGGGTTTCACAAGGTATGCTATCATGTCATATTATCATAATGTTCTAAAATTTAAAAATATTGTAGTTACTTTTCAAGCAAAAATTGTCTTAAAATAATGGAAGATTGTAAGCTATGTTTATTGTGCTGTCATATTTAAACAGCAGAGGTGATTTTATACAAAAACAAATATAAAATATTTAGTGTATTTATTTAAGTCTGTCATCACTTTTTTTCACTTATTTTTGGATGATTTAAATTCAAAATAGCACACAAAAATTATAGGGGGTTATTTACAACAATCGTATTTGTTCATATGATTTTATGATACTATGTGAATCCCCTATATGTTTGTATGTTTCTTTATTATAAAAATTTTTATAAGCATTTAATATAGCACATAAAGTATAAATATGTCTGGAACTATTTTTTTTTGTTTAAACATTTAGAGATTGTGTCCGAGTGATTTTTGCGGTTGTCAAAGTGGTATAGTTTGGAAATCATTTAAAAAACGTCATGTAATGTCATTGGTTTTAATATTTAAAGAATACTATTGATTTAATTTTTGTATAATTATATATTATATACCGCCAGTAAGCAATGCTCGATGTAACTCAAGGGCAATTCTTGCCATTTTAGCATTTAGTCTTATCCCGAAATACCGAGACTAGCTTACCACAATATTCGAATTCATATGTGGAACATGCTATAATATATGGTTTTATAATCATTGTTTTAATAAATAAAATTTTGTAATTTTAAAACAATTCTTAACACAATTTAAGAACGGTCATGCATTTTTTAATAGACTGGATTAAAAAATTTTCAATAATCCCACGTGAGCAGAACATGGTATTAAAGTAGTACAGGACATTTATCCATTATGTAAAACAAGGCGCAAGTTAAATGTGAATTTTATGTATAATTTAACATCTTTCACTTTACTATTTTATTTTAATAATAAAATATTTAAAATTTTTTTATTTAAAATGAATGTACTTTTTTGTTTTGAGCGATTTTAAAAAATTGTTCTTGTGGGTGAGATTTTTATTCCAAAATAACCCGTTTTTTTTTTCGTAAATAATACAACATTCGCTAGCACCAACATTTGGTTATAGCCCTAATGTACATATATTTATTCCACAAACATATCTTGCTTAAACGAAAAAATAAAAAAAATAACTTATAAGCATAAGCATACATAAATACGAAATAACTGAGTGCATATACAAAAAACAACAGTCAACTTTGTCGTCCTCCTCAAAAAAAAGGGATATATGTATATATATATATATATATATATATATATATATATATAAACATTCCCTTAAGGCAAATATACGAGAATATTTTATCATAACTCGAGAACGCGTTCTCCGATTTAGACATTGGAACGCTAAAAGATGCAGACGAAAATTATGTTAACATTATTTTTTTATCTGCGCACATATTTTGGAGTTATTCAGAAAAAATAATTTTTCATGTAAAATTAAATAAAATTTAATAAGTTTCTAATCCACTATCATAAAGTCGATATTACTATGAATAAAATAAGCCACATATCATCAAAATTAATACACAAATCTTATTTTATTCACAATTAAGTAAAAATACCCATATATACCTACAATTAAGTTGATACACGGTGAGAAAAAAAAATCCTCTTCAAACAAAAATAGATGGAATTAAGCGTGCTGAACATAAATTTGCCTGCAGTTTTTTTTATAGACATGTTTAGTATTTAATAAAGCAATTACGGTAATATATTTTACCAAAATTCGAGAACAGGTTGTTGTCCAATTTAGACAATTGAAATGTCAAAAAATTTTACTCAAGTAATTATTATTTTTTAGGCCACTCAATATTTTCGTAGTTATTTGAAAATTAAGTTTTCATGAAAAATTGGTACAATTTACTCCTTTACTCCGAAATTATTAAAATAATGTCAAAATACGAAGATTATTTTAATCGTTATCTATAGGAGTTTTATCTATCTAAATCTGACAAACCCTTCATAAGTTATACAAGTGTGACGCTGAATAACGTTGTCATATTAGTCATGTCAATAAAAAAGAATCAGTACGTGATAGAAAAAAGTAAAAACAGATTCTTTTTTAGCTCTTTTAACAAAGAAATTTATTTTTTATTTTTGCCCACCAGTCTATCTCCATTCGATTGTAGGTATTTTCACTTAACAGTGAATAAAATCAAGATTTGTGCATCAATTCTGATAATGCATGGCTTATTTTATTCTTAGCACTACCAGCTAAAACCAGAAAGATTTTTGGCGTTTTCACTTTTTAAAAGAACTTTTTTAAAAAAACTTCAATTTTGAAAGAAAAAATTTTTTCTTATTAATTTCTAAATAACCCCGAAAATATTGAGTGTAAAAAAATATTTTAGGATGGCTGGAACAAATTTTCAGTCCACATCTTCCTTTATATCACTTATATAAATCGGACATACCATTCTTGAGTTATAGTGAAATATACTCGTCCATTTATGGGCGAAATATTAGACATTCCATAAAAAAAACTGAAAGCAGATTCGTGCTTAGCACGTCTAAATTCGTATAGTCCAACTATTCGTCCTTGGAGAGGATTTTTTTTTTTTTGCCGACCAGTATAATAATTTTAATACTGCTGTTGTCAAGTAAGCTGCTTGCTTGTACAAAAAATAATTGCCATTACAATGTTTGAGCATAAATGTTTATGCGTGTATATTTTTAACAGATTCTTCAACTTTTCAAAAAGTCAAAAATGCATTTTAGCCGATATCTCGGTTATTAATAGACCGATTTAGTTAATTTCTCCAGCACAAAATTTCATGAAACAAAATTTTCGAATTTTCATTGCCAAAAAGAAATTCCTAGGTTATATAGGGGCTTCAGGAAACGGAAAACCGGTTTAAATAAACGGCTTTTTAGACATATCTCCGACATTTATGAACCGATCTTGTTGAATTTCAATGGCAAAATTCTCGAAAAGATTTCCGATTCCGATTGTAATTATTTTTTTTACCGTCGAAATTAACATACGCCTAGAGGCCTATAATAATCTTTTACTTAAAAAACTACTAAAACAGAACTCATAAAATTTTGTGGGAATAATTTTTCCATGAACTTACATAGCTGAGATGAAAATAGGACTGGTAGGTATAGTAGAGTAGTTGCCCCATATACAAAGTAAATATTATCGCATGTCGAATGAACTATAACTATATATATATATATATATATATATATATATATATATATATATATATATATATATATATATATTTATTTATTGGGTCTTTGACGAATTTTGCGTTTTGCTATAAACGAAATGATAAACTCAATTTACCTTCCATCTATTTTACACCTTAACTAAATTAAATATACTTATGTAAATCTATGTATGTCTTCATAAAAATATAAATAAGAATATGCTAGTTGTAACATCTGCAGAAAGTTTGCCCTGTAAGCATTAATGTTAATCTTTTAAGTTGTTGTAAACTTAACTTAAAATTTTCTTATTAAAGTTTCTTAAAACGCACGCATACTCATAATTTAAATATCTTGAATTTATTTCTAATTTTGTACCATTCATTTTAGGTATTTAGTTATTTAAAATGTTTGTGTTTATGCGACGAAAGGTAAAACAGACCATTTACGAAAACATTTCAGAATAATAAAAAATATTTTTTGGAGTTCAGTAAACTCCACAACTAAAGCAAATGATAGAATTCATGAACAACTATTTAAAATATCAAATGCCGAATCTTTTTGGACCAGATTGGAAATTAAAAAATAGATTTTATGAATACTTATATTCTAATATATATTTTTATTTTGGCTCATAGCAGTGCATCGTCGGAACGTCTAAATTATCACTAATGAAAAATAAATTCTCCAAAAGATTTAAAATGAATACTTGTGAGTCTATGCTTTCAGTCCTGAATTTTTTAGACTGGAATTTGTAAGACTGGAGTCCGAGTGAAGACTTCGTCAAAAGTACAAAATTTAATAAAATAATAATAAATTAATAAAAAGAAAATTTTACGTTAAATATTTTTATGAAATCTTTATTTTTGCCATAAAAAAGATTATTATAAATAAATTATTATTTTCATTATATACAATATTTTTTGTTTTTATAAAATAAACAAATTTTAAGGAGTTTTCAGGTATTGAAGTAGTTATCCCCTTTTTTCAAAAAATCAGTTTTTTTTTATCGAATTTGTTTTTTGAAATCCCCTTTTCTGGACACTTTTAAAAGATTCCCAACGGTAGCGCAGTTTAGTAGTCACAAGGCATGTTGCTCGCATTCCAACTTCTTTTGCCTTCTGTCTTTCCAAAAGGCAAGGACTTGCTAAAAAATAGACTCTCTTATGTACAATGCACAGTGGGGTAAAATCGAAACTTTTTGATAATAATTCTGTAACTTCTAATCCAATTTTTGGATGGGAGATCGCACACACCCCTCTAGAGGCAAACTATTGGTCTCAAAATAGTGTACCTTCGACATATAACATTTTTAAGCGCTTGCCAAATTTATTTCTTATTCGAAAAACATAATTGCATATGTTATTTATCTTTTATAGTTTTTAATTTACTTTCACTTGAAACTTCCACTATCTTAGTTTTTAAAAATCTTGGTTCTGTTTTTTAAATACAGGATAAAATTATTTACGAATAAAAAGATTTGAAGTGGATTATTTTCCGCGTCCAAAAATAAACAAATTTGAAATTGAAAACTGCGATAATTACTATAATTTTTTATTTTTTATTATTCTTTTTTTTTTCCGAAAAAGTGTCCACACTCTTTAATTTTCTTTAAGAATATATAATGCTTTTATACTTTTCTGGAAGGTATCTTTACTAATACTAATACTAATACTAATACTAATACTAATACTAATACTAATACTAATACTAATACTAATACTAATACTAATACTAATACTAATACTAATACTAATACTAATACTAATACTAATACTAATACTAATACTAATACTAATACTAATACTAATACTAATACTAATACTAATACTAATACTAATACTAATACTAATACTAATACTAATACTAATACTAATACTAATACTAATACTAATACTAATACTAATACTAATACTAATACTAATACTAATACTAATACTAATACTAATACTAATACTAATACTAATACTAATACTAATACTAATACTAATACTAATACTAATACTAATACTAATACTAATACTAATACTAATACTAATACTAATACTAATACTAATACTAATACTAATACTAATACTAATACTAATACTAATACTAATACTAATACTAATACTAATACTAATACTAATACTAATACTAATACTAATACTAATACTAATACTAATACTAATACTAATACTAATACTAATACTAATACTAATACTAATACTAATACTAATACTAATACTAATACTAATACTAATACAAATAATATTAATAATAATAACAATAATAATAGCAATAATAATAATAATCTTAATAATAATAATAATAATAATAACAATAACAATAATGATAGTAATAATAATAATAATAATAATAATAATAACAATAACAATAACAATAACAATAATGATAGTAATAATAATAATAATAATAATAATAATAATAATAATAATAATAATAATAATAATAATAATATTAATAATAATAATAATAATAATAATAATAATAATAACAATAACAATAACAATAATGATAGTAATAATAATAATAATAATAATAGTAATAATAATAATAATAATAATAATAATAATAATAATAATAATAATATTATTATTATTATTATTAATAATAATAATAATAATAATAATAATAATATTAATAATAATAATAATAATAATAACAATAACAATAACAATAACAATAACAATAATGATAGTAATAATAATAATAATAATAATAATAATAATAATAATAATAGTAATAATAATAATAATAATAATAATAACAATAACAATAATGATAGTAATAATAATAATAATAATAATAGTAATAATAATAATAATAATAATAATAATAATAATAATAATAATAATAATAATATTATTATTAATAATAATAATAATAATAATAATAATAATAATAATAATATTAATAATAATAATAATAATAATAATAATAATAATAACAATTTATTTATTTATTTAATAGCCAATGAAATTACAATTTCTTACAGGCTACCATATATATTATTCTTAAAGCTATTTACAATAAAATATTTTCCATAATCATTCATTAACAAAGTCTTATTATTTAACTAAGTTAAAAATACACCTATTAATGCGGATTGGGTTTACTGAGAAATCAATATATATGGATAAAAATTGTTGAATTGATTGCATATGCGTCTCATGTGTTCAAAGTTGGTTCGAAAATATTTGATTTTTAAAGGAGTATAATTTCTACTTAGATGATTTGGGATTATGAATTCGATCTTACGAAGTAGGAACTCAGAAATAATTAAACCGTTTACTAAATTAATTACAAATGAAATATTCATAATTTTCTCCTACTTTCAAGAGTAGAAAGATCAATAACCTGTAAGCGACTTTCATATGATGGTAAATTAATATTAGGATTCCATGGAAGATTACGAAGACAAAATAAGAGAAATTGTTTCTGGACCGATTCAATTTTCTTTATATGAATTTCATTTTGAGGATCCCAGTCCACGGAAGCATATTCCAGGATTGGTCTTACGGGAGATATGAATAATTGCTTGGAAACGTAAGGATCATTAAACTCTCTTCCCCAACGCTTGAGGAAACCTAGAACTTCTTTTGCCTTATTAACAATTTGCGAAACGTGGGAATTAAAGGATAGTTTACAATCAAGCAATACACCCAGTCAAGAAGTTCTTCGATTAGATCAAGTTGATATTCATTTATTGTATATCAACAAAGTACTGTACTTCTTCTGTATAACATCATGTGTTTACACTTTCTTAAATTCAAATCCATTAGATTCATCATACACCAATCATAAAGATTGTCAAGATCTGATTGGAGTAAGGAGCATTGATAGGAATAGTTAAAGCTATGGAACAGCTTTACATCATCAGCACACATTAATATTCTAGAATTCTTAATGCAAGCTGGTAAATCGTTTATAAATATTAGGAATAATAAGGGGCCGAGTCTTTGCGGAATACCGGATAAAACAGGAATAGTTTTCGATATATATTCTCTAAATAATACACATTGGCATCTTTTTTTAAGATATATAGAAATCCATTTAAGGAAAATAGGAGAAAATCCGAATTTATCCAATTTGAACAATAGTAGATCGTGATTTACTTTATCGAAAGCTTTACTGAAATCTATGTATATTGTATCTGTCTGTAAACCGGAATCAAATGCAGTTATAACTGAGGTTGTGAACTCTAAAAAGAATAGTAGTAGTGGAATATCCTTTTCTAAATCCATGCTGAAATGGCGAAAGATAACAAACAATTTAATGCAAAAGGATTTCAGTAACTATCTTTTCGAAAAGTTTTCGAATAACACTTAATTTAGCAATACCTGTATAATCGGAAATGTTGGATCTGCTTCCGGATTTAAACAAAGTTATAATATAAGATTTCCTCCAAACTTCAGGAAAATAACCACTAAATATTGATATGTTGAATAAGTAGGTTATTGAAGATATAAGAGAATGTAAACATTTTATAAGAACACAGCTTGGAACACCGTCCGATCCAAATTTATCGGAATATTTTAGATTCTGTACAGCTCTCAGTACTATCGATTTGTCTAATGTTAGACAATTTATTAAGGTTGCAGCAGGAATTGGATATGGATTATTGGAAAGTTGAAGTAATTCTTTATAAGAAGAAAGCAGCAAACATATCGCAAATATCGTCATCGTTTGAGGATTCTTTATCTCCAAATTTCATCATGAATGGGTATCGAGAGACTCGACGCTTAGAATTTACAAACTGGTAGAAATATTTTGAATTATTTTTAAAGTTTCTTTTCATCTTAAAAAGATAATTATTGTAACATTGGATATTTTCTGAATTGTAAATTGATCTTGATATGGAGTATCACATATAATCAATGGATAAACCGGATTTTTTATAATTTCTATAAAGTTTGTTTTTCAAATTTTTCAAGCTATTGAACTATTTTGTATTCCAAGGCGGTCCTTGTCATTGGTATTCATTTCTTAAAAAAATTTAAATAAGCCATAATAATAATAATAATAATAATAATAATAATAATGATAATGATAATAATAATGATAATAATAATAATAATAATAATAATAATAACAATAATAATAATAATAATAATAATAATAACAATAATAATAATAATAATAATAATAATAATAATAATAATAATAATAACAATAATAATAATAATAATAATAATAATGATAATGATAATGATATTCCTCAGTAAAGTACTCAAAACACTTAATTCGATTTTTATTTCCACTAACAAAAAATGCTACTGTTTTTGATAGAACGATGTTATGTAGCAATGTTTTTTTTTTTTTTTAATTACAATTACAGTCCACATTGTTGGAGAATAAATGTGTTGAAATTTAATTCCCCTACAGAGGTGAAATATTTATTAAAGCATGCATTTTAAATTCATATTAATGTCTTTGGTTGCTTTAAAAGCATGTCCTCTTATCAGTTCTATTTTGAAACTGAGGCACTTTTCTTTTCAATACAGTTATAACCGGTTTCAAAATAATCCATAAAATGTAAAAAATTAATTAAAAAACAAAATAGGAAATTAGTGATGTATATAAAATGAAAACAATTTTGTTATTCGAGTATTTTAAATATTCTGAAAATTGATCTGTAAAAAATGTTTTAATTTTTAATTCTTAAAGCATTGGTAAAACTAACTAATAAAAATTAAGAATTTTGTTTTTAAAAGAGCATAAAATAAAAGTATAAATAAAATATTTCTTTTAATTACCTAATAAATTTTCAATATTTTATTTATCGTTAATAGAAAATATAGAGAAAACAAAGAAAGCATTGCCAGTAGCAAAAAAATGCCTAACACTTATTGAACGGTTTTTAATATATTAGCTATATTTTGTTGCTACCCCTGAGTTCTATCGTTGACTGTTAAAAAAAAAACATTAACCCAATTTGGGAACATTAACTTTTCATATTCATTAAAATTTACACGTTTTTTTTATAAAATTAAAAATTAGCGAATTTTTTATTTGAATTTCATTTAAATTTAATTTCTTTTTTTTTTGTAATTTTTTTGTCATTCTAATATTCATCTTTGTGTTTTTGTGTTTATAAATTGGAAGCACTTTTATCGACGTTGAAGTTAATATGTGTAATTCTACACGTTAACTTCTAAAGTATATAAATATAAATCTTTTTCGAAATTACCTATGACGTTAGCAAAAAAATACAGCTATTAGTTATAATGTTTTTTTGTAAGAGGTTAATAAGGATAAAACTGTTTAATGTCTATTATGTACATTAAGAATTTATTATGAAGAGGACCGTGAACGATTTTGAGATTTGTAAGTTTCGCAAATAAAAATATTTCTGTTTGTAATGAGAAAGTTAATAAACCTTCTACTTATCATCTAATGAAAGGGAAATAAAAATTAGTGCTGGATATTTTGGAAAGAAAGCTAAGGTTTTCTTTGAGGAATTTTCATAGAAGGCAAAGTGTTTTAATTTTTTTTTTTTTTTTTGGAAATGTGTGGCATTTACAAAAAGCCCTGCAGGGATGAAGGAATGTATTATTTTCCTGCTGGGAAATATATCCGTTTGTTAAATTAATCTATTTCGCATATGTTTGAGTATAATATATAACAATACACTAGTATGTTTGATATATTATTTTCACTCGAAAAACAAGCATATGTGAAATTCTACAATTCCTAAGAACAACAGATAACGTTTCCATAAGTGGCTTTCTTTAAATGGACATTTTTTATGCGAAATTTGAAAAAAAACATTTCAAATAAAAGCATTTCAAAGACCATAAATATTTTTTCTCTCAAATTGACATAATTACATGTCAGTTTATTTCATAGATGTCAATCTTAATGTCGTTTTATGCTTAAGTCATAATCAGCACAATATTAGGTAAATGTCCTATAGGGTAATTTAATAAAATTAAACTAAATTGTTCTCATACAACGCACGGTGAAGCTAGTAATATAAATTTTCAATATTATTTGAAATAAATACTTAAACTACTGAAATAACTTAAATCCTTAAGATAACTGTTTTGAAGAAGAAGGGTGTATAACATTTGACACCTACGAATGTTGTTGTAAAATATGATTTTAAGCCCAGACTTTAATGAATACCTTTAACTATTTTTAGTGGCTGAATTCATATATGGTTGTATTCTATTTGTTATTAGTAAGTTTCATACTCGTAAGATTCAACTGCTATTACTCTATTAACCAAAACAATTCTAATGATTATTCAAAATGAGGAAATTTTTAATATTTAGCAGGTTCCACGGAACAAAATGTAGCCATAATCGACCACCGTGCGATGTCTAATACCGAACCAATGAATTTAATTAAATTAGTGCCTGTCAAATTAATATTTATGAAAGTGTGATTACCTGCATAAAGTATAACAAATGAATTCAGTCAATTATAATAAGCAACGTGACATTTTAATTATGTTAATAAATATAAAATTAATTTAAATAGGAAAAGTTAAAAGAAAAGATATTGTCATCGTTAAATATGCTATAGTTTTATTAAGTTTAATTAAAATTAACTTATGGCACAGATTTTGTTCTAATATATTTCATTTCTTATTAATGACTTTCATTTAATAGTACAAAAACCTTTGTAAATATGTTAGAATGTGTAAATTTCTTAATATTTAAAATTATAATACAAAAATTGTTCCTATAAGTTTATTCATAAGTGTGGCATTAGTTATAAATATATTATGTCACATCTATTATTTGACACTTAACACAGTGATTCGTTTCATAAGCAAAAACAAAAGAACCCAGGAAAAATTGTAGTAGTTCTACAGTTAGTCATAGAATGCATAAAAAGAGTATGTACTTGTTCTAATTTGGCGTTAAGACCTATGATTCAATTAATTTAGAATCATAATACGGTTCTACTCATGAGTACTAGAATTGGTTGCGACAGCACTAGTTCTAAAGTTGTTATTAAAGAATCCGAAGTGATTCTGATTACACTAAATTTATAACTAATGATTTTAGAATAAATTCTAAAATTTTTACTGGGGAAATTGAGAATAGATTGAAAAATAATATGTGAAATCTAATAAGATCTACGTCAAAAAAAATTTTAAAAAAGAAAATGTTAAGCTATTATAGACCACCAGAGATTGTCAAATCAAATACTGGTTTTGGTAAAAAATTTCATTTATGAGGCTTAAAAAATTGTAAAAATTATTAAAATTTTTTTCAGACTTTAAAATCCTATTAATTTTTGTAATTCACTAATAATTAATAAACAATAGATCTGTCAATTTTTACCATAAAATAAAAAATACGCTCTATAACGAAGACATTTGTTTGTTAAAATAAAGTTTTTTATTTTAGTTTTACAAAAAGGCCAAACTTTTAGGTATAAAGAGAGGAAAATGCATTACTTTTTTTAATTTTCAGTATATTTTCGTTATTGAAACTCACTAGATGACATTCGAAAGAAAACAGCTGCCATTTGTTATATTCGAGATAAACGCTCTTTTGCAAAAGCGATATTTTGTTAGAAAATCAATACTATGCACATTTTCAAAAAGAGTCAAACTTTGAGTTCCAAAAAAGAGGAACATGTGTTATTATTTTAATCTTGCTTTTATTACTGAGATTTATTAAATGATAATAAAGAAAAGAACTGCTGTTAGTTTTTTGCTAGTCGAGAAAAATGCTTTTTGCAAACTTGATTTTTTTTGAAAACTGAGGTACTCTGTGCTATTTTTTCAAAAAGGTCAAGTTTTGTGTAAAGAAAAGGAAAATATATTAATATTTTTTAGCTTTTTTACAATATTATTTTGCTACCAGTCTTTTGCAAAAGTAGCGAAAATGCTATTTCACCGAGGCGTTTGCTGCTAAAGGAATTATTGTTTTTCATTTATTTACAAAAACAAGCAAAATATAACTCTAGTTTTTATTATTTTTTTAAATATAATAATGTCTTATTAAACTAACACAAAAAAAAAAAAAATCCCCATAGTTTTACAAAAAAAAACGTATTACCTGTTTAAATGTTTAAAATAGACAAACATTGACATATTAAAAGTAAAAAACGTGCTATTTTCTCTTTTCAACTTTTTTATTGTAGAAGTTTATCAATTTGTTACCAAATAGGAACGTTAAACTAACAAATTTAATACTTTTATGTGCTTAATATTCAATATGGTAATCTGAGCGTATGAGTAATATTAATTAACTATAGCATGTATACGCTCCAATAACTAGCTATGTTAAAAAAACAATATTTTGTGTAACTTTTGATTTTGTAAGCCTAAAAGGCACCACTATGCGAAATATTTTAATATGAGATTAATTTTGAGAGATTTATAATAGTTTTAAGAAAAAAAAGGATATATGATAGATAAAAGTACTATTTCTCCGTTTCCAAAAAGCTATGAAAGATATTAACACAATAATTTATGTGGAACGTTGACCAGACTTTAGAATTTTTTGCCCGAAATTTTTCTACAAATTTTCTACAAATTATCCCAATTTTTTAGTTCAAAACATATGGGAGCCACATGAATCTTTGTAGCGATTTTTTCATAGCTTTGGTTATCACTTAATTTTACCAATCTACGATTGTACTATTGTTAAATAGATAAATAAATTCAAATATATTTTCTGAGTAAGTATATTTTAAAGAAAATTAAAATAAGATTTAATGTGGCATGTTAAACAAATAAAAATCTGTTTTTTTTCTTAAATGACATAAGGGAATAATCAACAATTTTTTAAAGTGATTTATAATGTTGAGAAATGAAACAGAAAAATACAAGTTTAACGTGTTGTGTGAAAAAACTGTTTTGAGAATACGTTTTGATATAGAAGCTTAAAAAGAAAAAAGTGAAGCAAAAGAACTTAGACATTTATTCCCTTTTATACAAATTATGCAAAATGCTCACAAATATATCATTTTTTATTTATTTTTTTTTATTTTCCAAGGCCATGCCTTTTTTTTTTTCTTAAGCTTCTATGAAATACACACATAAATGTATAAGAATGTAGATATATAAAATCTACTAGTTGTGAAGATTTATATGAAAGTTTGGTTTTCTAAAAAGTATTACCATAATACGATAATAATGGTTAAAACTATTAACGAAGATATATAAAGATTATTGAAAACCTTTGTAAAAAACTATTTTTCTTATGTGGTAGCCATAGCGTTCGAGTGAGTTATTGTTGATAAATAATAATTTCGGTTATTATTAAATTATTTATGTATTAAATAAATACATAAGTCAACAAAAGATCATTAAAAAATTTTATCGCAAATAACTCTGCGAAATTCTTATTTCATAGACTAGATACGAGTATATTGTAGAAAGTTAAATGAAACATTTCGCTCACGTCAGACTTTTAACCCATTGACGACCAAAGCAAATATGCTTCTCTCAGGTTGTATGATTTTCTTTGTAATAGATAGAGCAAATTAGTTCTTTAAGTTTTACAAGCAAACAATGGTGCTACAAAATTAAGCACAAGTCAAGTCTTCAAGTTACCACACATAGCCTCTAGAAGTCTTTAAAGTTGTGCAAATCAAAAATTTCTCAATAAACCCTAATGAAACAATAGCGAATTTAGGGGTAAGGATTAGGTGTAGAGGGAAAATTTGTTCCAAGGAATAAGAATTACGTAAAATTATTCACTACATTTTTTTTACTCTTTTGTTGACTTTGGCATTCAAATTTGGATTTTTATATTTTTTTAATGTAATTTTATCATCTTTCGTGTCATATGCTAGATATATCAGATATTAATTTTTCCTTTACATCCACTCTTTACCCCTCATTTTTTCATGGCTTAATGAGGCTTAATTGGGAAATTCTGGATTTTTACTACTTTAACGACTACTGTGGGCTATGTATGGCTAATGACTAATTTGCCCTATATAAACACTTTTCAGTGAAGCATATTTTTTTTGGGCATTTTTTTTTGGATTGCGTTTAACCAATATCGGCGCCTATAGTAATCCACAGACAAGCGTTTTCTGCATTTTTACATACAAAACACGAAGATTAGAGAAGCTAAACAATTGTGAAGGAATAAAAAAAATATATAGTTTTTTTCTAGTTTTCAACAAGGCAAATTCATGTCGCATGGTTAAGCAAAAACAAAATACATAATAAAGAGAGCAAAATATTATTATTATTATTATTATTATTATTACCATTATTATCATTATTTTTTTTATATGATAGATATATCAAAAACATTCGCAACAAAGAGTATAAACAAACCAATTACACTAACACATTCAAATTTTTACGTCCTTTCTTTGTGCCTATCGCTGGTTAAAACTGATACGCTATGGAAAGAAACCAAACTGTGATTAGAATCTGTGGAAGTGTTGAACTGTGTTATTGATAGAAATAAAGAGTGGTAATTTTCTTGCATTAAGTACTTTTTAAATCAATATTGTGCAGTGTTATTCCCGAGTTGTGCATGCAATTTTTCTTTTTTATAAAAATGTTTAATATAAAACGTTTTCCTATTTAAAACCAATACAAGAAATGTGTTCCAAATATATATTAACTCTGTAATAAATTTACTTTAGGTGATAGCATTTTTACATTTTTTGGTAACAAAAAAATTAAATTGGAATAAGGATTCTTCTTTATATTCAATATACTTACAATTTTCCTAGTGACACAAAAATTTATTCGCCCAAACATTTACCAACTAATAATAGAGACAATAACATACATACGCTGACGTTAACGTAAAGGTTTCAATTTGCCAATTAAAACTAATTATACGAGTTTTATACACATGACACATGGGAAAATAGATAGATTGAGAAAAGGAACAAAAATTTCCTCAGTAACTCTTTGTCTTATAAGTTTGTTATTGAAAATCCGTAAAATTTTAGAAAGTTGAATTTTTTCTATCAGAGAGTTAGTATCTGCAAGTGACTTTAAATTAGTTTGAATGTGTAAATCGTTTTTTTTTTCTTTTCTTTATTTTTACTTTTTCTGCTACTTTGGATGTCATAAGAGTTAATGACTTTTAAGAATATTTTGATGTCATTTGAAAACTTTTCCTACTGCGAAAAAAGAGGTTATAAGTCACACAAGGTTGTTGAGTATTAGTTGCAACTGTCGGGTTTGTCTAAATATTTATATTTTAATAACAAACAAAAAATAATCGGACCCTTTAGAAATAGCAGTCGACATAGAATCTATTTATAAGTAGATTTAGCGATACTCATCCCTACATTTCTTTGTTCCATAGCTAAAAATATTGTGCCAAAAATACTTAAAAGTACTAATAGTAGAATATAAATTTTTGGAAAACTAACTATATATCTCATAAAATTAAATAAACATTTTGGGAATAACTATTTTTTTGATTACGAGAGTTTAATAAATCAGACAATTTAAAGCAAATATTATTGAAAAAAACTGGTTTTAGACTGTTTCAGGAAAATCATATGATAAATAATAATTGCCAAATAATCTTATTTTGATGAACTTCATCGCAGTTTAATTTTTTCAATACCTTAGTACATTTTCAAATTAAAAATGTTATTAGTTTTTAAATTCACAACTTCTTCAATTCACAACTTCTGTTGTATTGTTTTATCGATGTATATGGTAAAAAATTTTAAATGAGTTTATTTTTGCTTTCAAAAATTTTTCTTGAAAATAATTTCGTTATAAAACACAACTTATGAATTGAGCAAATATTTTGTATATACTATATAATTTTTTGCACAATTTTTCACATTTTTTTTATTTAAGATTTTAAAATTACTTTAATTTGACGAAGCATGAAGAAAAAAGGAAATAATAATAAAAATTATATTTTTCTTTACCGTATTTGTAATTTTTTCAGTTGTTTAATAATTTAATTTAATAATTAAAAAGTAATTAGTGCCTATTTTTGCCACAATTTAAAATACGTTAAATTAAGAAAAGTGTCTGATTTTCTATTTTTATTTAAATTTCATAGAGTTCTTAATGTTAACGTAATTTATTCTGTTAAATTAAAATTAAAAATTTATTAAAAAATAGGAAACAAATTAAGAAAGGAGAAAAAATATAATAAATACAATGATAATAAGGTACGCTCAAAGTCTACAAGATGGCACTAAATATAGCACTTTTTATTTATGTTCAAAAATTACATAAGCTCGATGTAGTAAAAAAAATATACAAGAATTATTATTATTTGCTTAATTTTGTAACCTGTTTCTAAAGTTTGTTTAAGACCTTATAGAGTTATTAAGAAATCAAAAAAATTACATCATTTTCCTAAGATTTCACGAAGCTACAGAGACAAGATTTATATTCATACGTAGTATAACCAGTTATCATATTGCTATCTGGTAGAAAGTAATGTGGTAGTAAAAAGTGAAACCAAAAGTTTACGATTTTTTAAATTTCGCAGTTTTTTTTAATAGAAAATTTTCGCGCATAAGTGAATTTAAATTTTAACAACAATTCAAAAAATGAAGTTAATTTCTAAAGTTTGAGGTTTATCTTGTTGATGTCAGGAAACCAGACATGGTATTGCATCATCACAAATATCCTTGTAATTGTCGCAAATAATAGTAAAATATATGCCTTTCGGTACTGACAAGTACCGATTTAATAGAATTTGTCAAAAATATAACGTAAAGAAAATTTATTCATAAATAAAACTTGGTAGTCAAATCGAAAAGTATAAATGTCGTTAATATTTATGTAAAGTGAAAGAACTTTATTTACTTACTAATAGAATTCATCGGGCGTCAAAAAATCTTAAGGACTCATAATTTTATGGACCAAAAGAAGATATTCTTAACCTCAAAAACTACTCTAACATACATATTTCGCATTGTACTCCTATTTTTATTTAAATAAAAACTATTTTCGATGTAGAACTTACCACTAAATAAGGAACAAGTAAACATTTAGCGAAATTTCACTTTCTAAAAAAAACTAAAATCGCGCTTTCTCTAAGGAATATTATCAAGAGTAGTAATGTTTAAATGACTACATTTTGCAAACCAGTACCGATATTCATAATTTTTTTCAGAAAATTATCCTAAAATATTACTTTCAAACCAATATCATTTTTTTGCTATTTAGGGAATGGTGGAAAAAATAAAATTAAAAAAAAAATTCTTTTCAGTTTATTTCAATAATTGTTAAAGATATTGCAATTGTTTTGAATTTTTTTGAAGGCATCCTAGAAATTCTAAAAAATTGTGTTGTTTTGATGTCGATGAAGCGAATCCTCTATTTTTAAGATTTCTTTAAATATTTCAAATTTAAACCTCTAAAGCTTTTATGCGCACAGATAAAAATGTTCAAACGCGAACAGATCAACGTTAGTGTCAGAAGAAATTTTGAAAATATTTATACTCTCAATTTAAAAAAAAAAAAACGTTAAATTCCTCATATAAAGTTTTGCACAATAAAGGCCATAAACACAACGGAAAAAGTAGAATGAGATGTCATATACTCATGAAGTTTCTCCGCTATTTGTATTTCTCCGCTAATTGCAAATCTAAGTCAGATTTTTAAGATTATTAAAATTTATTTCGATATGGGGAAAATAAATTCCTCACACAACTGAAGTAATAGATATTTTCTACAATTTTTGTACAGTTAATAATTACTATAGTCTTTCCATTTTCATTTACTTTCCATTTTAAATTTAAAAAAATTTTACCGTTGGTTACCGATTTAGATAAAATCTGGCATGTGTAGAGGAGGATACAGAATCATTTAAATAAATTTTTCTCGTTTTTATTTTGAGAACTGTGGCAACTCTATTGCTTTGTAGTTGATTAACACATTTATTTAAATGGTCATAACTTCGGTTGTGTAAAGAATATCAAAATAATTTTTCTTACAGTAAATTTGCAAAGCTTGTATTTTAAGATTCCAAATTCAAATTTTGAAAATATTTTTATTAATATGTGTTTTTGTAAGAATCATCTTTAGTAACGTGTATCTAACAAAGTCAATCTTTAAATTTTTTTATATTTTTTTTGTAGGAAGCCTTATCGATATACCTTCTACAGAGAAAATTTCAGAAAGGTTAAAATTTTTAAATTTAAATGGAATTACCCTATAGCAAACAGCAATCACATATATCAGTGTTATTATATAAGTTGAAAAAAATTATTTTCTCATTATTACTATATTTACTACTACATTTAAATTATTTTAAAATTTTGTACACTATTTATTATTTTATTCTAATAAGATTCAGCACAAATACATTTTTAAAAGTATTCCTTAGTATTTATTTATTTTATTTTATTTTTTTTTTTTTTTTTTTGAATTTGTACGAAAAAATTACCATTTTTATAAATTTTACTGAAATTTAGTAGTCTTTAGAAAAAAATTCGATAATATGATTTTCGTAATTTTTTTATATGATATGTATCGTAACAAAATGATCGAAAAATAAAAATTTACTATGTAAAAGTTCATAACTTACGAAGCATATGTTCAAAATTTTTGTATAAAAAAAGAATATAATTTCATTTTAAAAGATCAGAAAAAAAATAAAAATTAATTTGAATAAGTGCTTTCTAATATAAGTTTTTATGTATCTAAATAAATTTATTATTATTATCATTTTTTTCTTCATTTTATGATATTTTTTCTTCAAATTTTCTCTTGTTTACATTTTTATGTAATCTGTAATTGTACAAATAGAACTCAAACATAAAGCACAAACTTTTACCTTTCCATTCATATATATTTGATAAAAATATCTTGAGGTAATAGTGACAATATTTTTTGCTCTAAACGATTCACAGTGCGTCTTGGAGAAAAAAATTCATACAATATAACCAACCTATTTTCATATGAATATTTACACATTATATAATTTAAAGTCATACCGAATATAATATTCGGTACAGGCTGAATGAACCCCCAACCAACTTGAGAAGTTTTTTTTAGTTAGAGGCGTTTGCTTGTTGTGTAAGATGATGAAGCTAATTAATAATTGTTGTTGCTAGAGAAATTAAAAAAATAAACATTTTCTTAGAGGAGGCAAAACGAAATTTTATATGAAAAATCACCAAAAAAAGTAACGTGACACCTGGGTTTTGTAAGCATTATTTCTAAGTAATACTTAAAATAAAAAGAAGCTAAGAAAGTATAAATAAAAGCAAACTGTTACTTAATATGTATTGTTTTTAAATGAACAAGCAAAATTCATAGAGCTAAACTTTCAAGACGAAGTTTTTGAAAAAATCTATAATGAAATACAAGTGCCTACAATAAACAGCCTACGACTACTGCAAAAATCAAAAGGGTTTTATTCGAAAGCAAATCATAATGCAAACTTAAGAAGGACGTACTCATTGTTACGGTTTGTTTAGTTAAGTTAAAATATTCCTATTAAATTTTTTCATTTTATAAAGTTTTCCTATGTCAAATAAATTTAAACCTTTTTATTATATTTTAGATCAATGTCAGAAAATAGGGTAAAATTAAAAATTTGTTTTGTATGTTATTAATTAAGGGAAATATTGAAAATATAAAACTAAACTTTCTTTAATAAAAAAAAATTAATGCAAATAAATATAATAAAAATAAACTCAACAAAACACATGCTAATTAAGGCTACATGTAATTATTATTGTTTTTGAGTGTGAAGATAATGTTTTTTGAAGAAATTATTTAAGAATATCCACAATTGAAAAACTAAGTAATATTGAATAAAAATTTAACTTTTGAAAAGAATCAGATTTTTGTAATGGTACCTTTTTGCTGTTGTGTATTGGTCTTTCAAGTTTAGCCTTTCTAAGGCTAAAACTAGCTTTTTTATTTTGATTTTATTCTGAAATTTTTTGGTTTAGCTTCTAGCTTTTTATCTTCCATTTTTGGTTTCTCAAAACTGCCTTAGAAAAGCTAATTTCAACAAAGAAGAAAATAATTTCTTTAATTGCTATTATTAATTTTATTTTTGAACAATTATCCATTTATTCATTTTTTAAACGAGATTATTCATATTAAAAAAAGCCGCTTTATTCTCCACATTAAAAGTACTTTAACAAAATTTGTGGAATTATCGATTATTAAAATTATTCTCTAATATACTTCATCAACAACAGAAACTATTTATGAAAACAAAATATTAAAACGAATAATCAACTAAAACTTTAGAAATGCTTAATTAGAATTAATTAGAAATTATAGTTCAAAAATTAAAAAAAAAAAATCACTTCAAAACATTGAGTAATTTTTCATGTGGAATATAATCCAAATTTGTATGAACGTTTTTGAGCGATTTTTCATTGAGTCAATTTACTGGATGTAATTTATAAATTTATTACAATTTCTTTAGAAAAATATTAAAAACTAATGAAAACGAGAAAAAATAAGTTTCTATTTTTTTTTTTAATCTTAAGCTTTTTATAGTCTCATTTTTTGGGGCATTTGGAATTTTTTAATCTTTTTTAAAGTTCAATTTAGCCTCCTTTTTCTCATATACTGAGAACACTGTTGTGTATACTCAATAATTCCAATGAAAAATGAAAGCGTACCAGTAGTATAGCAAACATCCCTACAGGGGTTTTCAAAGTGTTTTCGAATTTCAGTTTTGTGACCTTTTGAATGTTGAATTTTCGAAACTCTTTTTTCAATATAATTGGAAATAAAAATCATTTAAATTATTTAATCCAAATTTTATTATATGTTGTTGTTTTATAGACCAGTAGCTTTATTATGTCAGATTTTTACGGGATGAAACACTCTATTTACGCCCTTTTTTGTCAGAAAAATTTCGCTTTATTTACTTACGTTGACCTTATGTTTAAATTACTGAACCGATTAAAATGAAAGATGGCAGATATGTAAATCTGTCCTTGAAGGAAATAACGACTGGTTGCCATGCCCAATTTTTAAACAAAAATTTGGTTTTTTCCTCAAATGTGGATCTTATTAACATAAATAAAAGCGCGTTAACCAAAATTAATGAAAATTCCCTAAAATGGGATTTTTTACATTTTCGGCTATAGAATCCATATTTTTCCGAAGTCCCGGAGATTTTGATATAAAACTTTTAACATCATATTGCAAATTCTTAAAATATATTCCGCTTGCCGATTCATGCTTTGAGATTTGAGAAAATATGGTCTAAAATCAAAACTTTCTTATAAAATAGGTTGAATTCGAGAGGGTGTGTACCATGACCAATTGAGTTATTGGGCTTGTTTTTTATCTTTGAGTCATCTCTGTGAAGTTACCTTTCAGAAAGTGTAAAAATTATTATATGTTGCTAAAGAATTTTTTTTTTAGATAAAAAAGGACGTAGACACTTTTTCGGCTAAAAAAACACAAAAAGTCGTCTTTTTTGCAATTTTCAAATTCAAAATCGTTTATTTTTGGACTCGGTAAAGATATCGGTAAAGATATTCAATTTTTTTTTATTCAATAGATAATTTTGTTCTTTAACTATTTAAGAAAAAACTAATAAAATCGGTCGGAAATATTAGGATATATATGAAAAAAAACTAGACCAAGAACATGCAAAATTATGGTGCTTAAAAATTCAAACGCAAATAACTCAAAAACTATAGGAGGTAAACAGGATGCGTACGCACTTTTCTATAGGCCTTATCAGGGCCTACAACAATGCATACAAATATTTGAAATCGGACAAGAAACAAAAATTTGTCAACCGATTAAAAATTTTTTATGTTATAGGTACTTAACTTTGAGGCCCCTTACCTCCGCCCCTGAGGGGTTTGTTCTACTCCCCTTCCAACTATAAAATTTTATGCTCCTCTGCTACGCCTGTAGCAAATTTCATGAAAATCTAACCAGCCGATTAATAGTTACAGATTTATTTCCAAAAAATTTAGATTTTGCCCCACTGTGCAGTATAATAAAATAATATATTATATTTAATATTCCTTGTGTATGCCAAATTGTATGTGAATTATCTCCTTAGTAGCATCAGGTAATAGCAAATTTGATTTTTGCTGAAAATGGGCTATAAACTGAGCGTGGAGTCTAATATATATTTTAGTCTATAGTTTTCCAACAAAATGCTTAGTATATGTGCTAAATTTCATTTGAACTTAAAAAAAATAGTAATAAATTAAAAAAACAAAAATAATGATGCAAAAAAAAAAACAAAAGATGATGCAAAATATATATATTTATAATATATAATTTATTTATATATATATATTTATTTATATATATATATATATATATATATATATTTATTTATATATATATATGCGAAATATCACTTAAATCGGTTTGATAATGTCACTACGCATATATTGGAAACAATCTTGTTTTTAAAAATGGGAAGGGCATTTTATTAAGAAGAGATTTGTAGTCTATAAAAAAAAAACTGCCCAGAAGTATATTGAAATTTACTGATTTAAATATTTTTTATTTACGCACATAATGAAAAATGTGCTCTAAAATATCGGTTTTGCAAAACATTTGGAGATTTTATTAATCTGATTTTATGATTTCATTTCGCGTTAGAATCATTCAGGCAGTATTTGATGACCCAAAATTTTTTGCATAGTGCAAAGAACTTATAAGTCGCAAACACTTGGTTGGTTGGTTGGTTTACGTAGCCCGTAATCTTACGGGCAATCAATTAGACTCGTTAGAATCCGTTTTGATGGAACCACACTACTCGCCAGGTGAATTAGTTGTATTGAGTTGGTTGGTTGGTTTACGTAGCCCGTAATCTTACGGGCAATCAATTAGACTCGTTAGAATCCGTTTTGATGGAACCACACTACTCGCCAGGTAAATTAGTTGTATTGAGTCTATAATGAGATAGAAATGTAGGGAAGAAACAATGAGAACATAAGTTAATTAGATCCAGCCTGTAGCATTGAGATATTTAATGATGTCACTGAGTCTAGTGTCAGATATCTCACAGAGGTTGTCTAATTGGTGCCCTCCCAGAAATTTATGTCTGCTTGCGTTCAAGGCTGGGCAAACACTTAAATGGTGAAAGGATAATATATGCGGCATGCGTCATTGTAATTACCAGTTAAAAGAAAATAGTAGTTCACAAAAAAATTCAATGAAAAATATCATCCTTTCGTATATTTTGATATGGTAATACTGCTCAACTTTTTTAAGATGCTTAAGAGAATTGAATAGCAGATCCACGATCTCGTCGCTTACCGCGAACGTTGGTCAACCCCTATAATTTTTTTAAGTATTAATGAGGATACTTTCTTTTCATAAACAAACCTATTTAATATTGAAAATATTTTCTGTTAGAATATAATTATTCCTTAAATATAGTTTTGATTTGTGTGTTATTTTTTAAAACCCTACAGCTTTCAAAACAGTACTGAAACAAATATTTAAATAACTTCCCACATTTATTTTAAATATATATATATATATATATATATATATATAATTTTTAAAATAAATGTGGGAAGTTATTTAAATATTTGTAGTATATATAGTAGTATATGTATATATATATATATATATATATATATATATATATATGTCGTTATATTTTGTTGATTTTGTACAGAAAAATTATAATTTTATATAATTATCTACTATGATCATTTAACTCTCTGCTCTTTTCAGCTAAAGTTATACATCATTTGAAAAAACAAGCTAGGAGCTTTCAACCTAATTATAATTGGTTTATGCAGCAAAAGAAATGTGAAAGTTAAATTCAACTGTATATAAAAGAATTCAAAATCACTAACGAAATTTCCAGTGACATATTTCCTAGATCAGTCAATTTTGTGGTCCTTTCCTAAACTTTTTTCACCCAAAATTATACTGTTGGAAAGAACAAGACAAGAGCTTTCAATAAAGTTATAAATGGTTTATGCAGCAAAAGAAATGTGTTATACATCATTTGAAAGAACAATCTGGTAGCTTTCAACCTAGCTACAAATGGTTTATTCAGCAAAAAACTTCTAAAGTTAAATGCAACTGTATATGAACAATTTAAAATCATATACAATGTTCCCAGTAACATATTTCCGAGATCAGTCAATTTTGGGTTCCTTTTCTATGCTCTTTTCAAAGAGAGTTATACATCATAGGAAAGAACAAGCTAGGAAGTTGCTATCAGCTATAAACTGTTTATTCAGCAAAAGAAATGTGAAAGTTAAATGCAACTGTTTCTAGCCAACTTGATATTTTCCTCTGTGGAGGCATGATTGAAAAACTAGCGTTAATGAATTGAAAAATAGCCATGCTACATTCACCTATAAGCATAAGTATACCCGAATTGGTATTCATTTAGATAGGCCACTAACTTGGCATCGTCATATAGAAACAGGTTAATAAACAGCCAATCAAAACTAAGCTTTGACAATAAAGTAATCCTGTATAAAACCGTTTTAAAACGAATTTTGACACATGACATACAATTATTGAGAGCAGCCGGTAGTACGTGTTTCTATATTATGCAGGGCCCATTAAAAATTATTAGACGGGTGCACCATGGTATATTGGAAACAAGAATATCCATAGAGACTTAGAAGTTCCATTGCTAAAAGAAAAATACAGACTCACCTCAACCCTCCTGCAAGATTTCTTATTGAAGTCCAGTCAAATTTAAGGTTTCGTGCAAACGATTTTCCACCCCGTTACTAGGAGGATCAATTAATCACCTAGTTGTGCTCTCATCAGAGATCAATTAATCTTTAGTGTTTAGTTTTAAGATTTAAAACGTTAAAAAAAGTTCTCATCTGAGGTGATAAGAAGATATTATTACAAAAAATAGTTTATTGGATTTCCCTTAAATGTCTGAAAAGTTTCCTAAACTTGTAGATAAAGGTATATACATTCCAATTAGATATATCCTCTGAACAGACCTCAGCGGGTGAAAACAAATGACAAAACCAACTTAAGAAAATTGATGTTATAATAAGTAAAATAAATTTACACTTTAATCTTGGAAATAGTGTACGTTGCGCCTGACCGGATATAGCTTTCTCTCATGTAACGTAAAACCACTTCATGTACTATGCGTCAAATACTCCCATGCCGTACCAGGTGGGGTAGGACATAGCGCAAAAAATTAACTTTTTTTTATTTTACCATAATATTTTTGTTTTGTGCATCACAACAAATAATAGCAAAGTAAATATAGAATCGGTGGGACATACTACTTGTTACACAAAGAGAGTAAATTGACTGTGATTGCCAAATTTGTGGTCAATATAACGGTTCAGTTTAGGGTGATCGACTCGATTTTCCAACCGGTTTTTTTTATTTGAAGTACTATCGGTTTTTTTTCAAAATGTTATTTTCTCGAATATAGAATAGATCGATTTTTAAAATAACTTTTTATTTAAAAACGTTTACTAAATGCTAATATTGGAATGGAAATTTAGGAATAAATTTTTAACTATATAATATTATAAGTAAATATAATTTTTTGTTATGTTTTATAAATATAGTTTAAGGTTATATAGAAAGTAATTCTGTAAGTTTATGAATTCCGTTTCCAATTCTATTCTAAAATAAAATATAAAATTTTCATGTGTTTATGAAATCTAATAATTGGATTTGAAAAATTTTAAAAATTTTAATTTCTTAAACGGCATTAGAAAGAGAACTTATTTTGTTTTACAGTAGTAAAACTGTGTAAGTTATAATGCACACAATCGAGTAATATTTTAACTACTCATACCTTTTTCTTTTTTTTAAAAATATTTTATCCTTTTCCAATTTTTTTCTATGAATATTAGTTTGTTTTTGCATTTTTTATAAAAAACATGCAAAATAAAAAGTTTCTATATTTTCAATTTCAATCCAATTTTACCAAACATATTTTATTACCAATAAATATTTAATTAATTTTATTTTAAAAATGAAAGAAAAAATAAAACAAAATTAAAAAAGAATTTCGAAGAAAATTAATTTTTTTTCAAACAAAGTAAATTCGTTACGTTTTCATAAACCAGTTTCAAATTGGATTGGAATTCCATTTCCGATTCAATTCCATTGAGGATTTTATAAACTGGCTGATAATTTCTGTTTATACTGTAAAAATTACAATTACTAATAGTTGTTTCCTAAAATAATTGTATTTATTAAATTTTAATTTAAATATTATGCGATTTATTTCTTCTATACCCTACACCACCTTAGGCGGTCGGGGTATTTTGCGTTGTGCTGATATTTGTAACGAATAGAAAAAGTTATCCAACACCCACCTTAAAATATACCAGTCGATTCAGAATCATTTTTTAAATCGATCTAACGACGCCTGTCCGTCTAGTTGGACCACTGGCTGGCTATTCATATAAACTTTGTGCACAAAGTACGGGTCGCAATTTTAATGATAATTAAATTAAATTTGTCATGTGGGACTTTTATGATACAAGGACGAAGCCTATTGAAATTGGTTGTGATCGGTCCATTTTCCCTCAGAAAAAGAGTTTAAACACTCAAAATTGCCTTCAAAATAAGAATATTTTAATGAATTCCTATGCAAAGAAGTTCTGTACAAGTATCAATCTTTGTACCAAATTTTATGTAGATCGCTCCACAATTGACCATAGTTCCCATACAAAACCCTATTCCGAAAATTACTTTAACGTGCATAAATCCCATATGAATGTTAGAATCAAGTTACTATTGGATACAAATAAGTTTTATGTAAGTAGCAACATCATTGTCAAATTTTATGAGAATCGGTCCATAATTTACCATAACTCCCATAAAAAGCTGTCTCCAGGAATTCCCTAAAGTGCATAAAAACATTTATATGTTAGTATCAACGCATTATTCTGTATTTGTATATTTCATTTTAAATTTAGTAAAATTGGGTATTGGGTAGGGTATCATACAATCGGTCTTGACCGACTATGTCTTTTTTTCTCGCTTTGTTTTAAGAAATACTGTTAGTCTTTTGGTAGAAATATTAATTACAGGTTAACCTTTTTCTTTGAAATTTCAAAAAATGTAATGTTTTTTGTTCGAAATATTCAAAAATCGGTTTATCCAAAAAGTTGAATTATCGATCACCTTAGTTTAATAACATTGATACAATTTGTTTAGACTAACGTAAACGAATTTTTGTTCACATTAGTAAAACTTTGTGGCAAATATTATTAAGTTCGTTTGTGGGAACAAAAGCGTTTGTGACACAATAAAACTGTAATCATGCAAGACTTAAAATTGTGCTTGAGAAAGTCAATTATCTTTCTTTGATAGATAATTTGGGGTCCCTTATGTTAGTTGATGTGAGTATAAATAGATAAAATATAAAAAAAATAAAAACAAATGTATTTAAATATATTACATCATACATTAGGGTGGCATAAACACGAGGGGTGTCCATCTTCTTAACTCAAATGAAAATTTAGTTAATTTTCTTAAAATGCTCGTCATTGCATTACCTTTCACCAGCTAGATCAAAATGAAAAAAAATGTACATGTATATATATATTTATATATATTTTTTTTTCATGAAATGAAAAATAACTAAATTTTCAAAAAATAAGACCAAAATTGTGAAACAACGTCCTCTATCATTTAAACCAAAACGGTTTTAAAATTCGAAATGTTAAAATTTTTCGAAAAAAAATGTCTTTTGTATATACATTTTTATATTGCGGAGAACTAAACTTAGACTTTGGTTAAACTATGAAAAACAATTCAAAAAATGTGAAAAAGATTCTTTTTTTTTTTTCATTTTGATGCAGCTAGCAATAGTATAATGCTGACTTCAAATTTTTAGGAAATAATATCTTAAAATTAAATACATTTTCATTTAAGCTGAGAACATCGATAACTCATTTCATCTCCATACAAACGGGACCATCCTAATATACCGAAATATAAATAATAGAAAACAATTTAATAAAGTTATACGTACTTTATTAAATTGTTTTCTTTTTGAAACATGTCAATCACATGTGTATTGAGATAGATTTTATGACTTGACTTGTTTTCGTTTTAACGTCATTCTAAATTAAATTAATAAATTGAATTTGATGTTGATATTTTAGTATTAAATATTTTTAACATCTTCATCAATGTAATTGAGAAAAAGAGTCTGCAATGAATTTTATAATTAAGATTTATTATAAAAACTGAAAATACAGATACAAATATACGTACATATATTTCGATATGCTAATATCCGAAATACCATAGAGAAGAAAGCTTTTCCCAATACTTACAAGGGATATTCTAAAAAAGGATTTGTTTGCCGTTATTAGTTATTGAAAAGTGTTTTAAAATATATTTCTAATGTTATAAAAATTAAATTCACTATTAACATTTATAAGAATTTTGAAAAGTGAATTAACTGCTTTCACTAGAAATTAAACTATATTCCCTAGAAATATTAAAATGTGTATGTGTATTTTTTTCTTTAGTGGTATACTAATAGTTCCTATTATAACATACAGTTTTAACAGTTTTAATCCCAGGAATTTAAATTTAATTTTTCACATAGAAAAGTAATTTAATGCTTTATTTATAAATATTTTAATAAGTATGTATAAGCATAATTTTATACATCATGTTATTTAATAATATTTAATTACCTTAATTAACATAAAATAAATTTAACATTCATTAAAACCACTCAATATTAATTTAGGAACTTAATTGTTAATTGCAGTGAATTATGTTTCACAAGTAAATTTAATTGTTTTGTCTCTCTAACTTCCGATATATACTAAAAATATATATAAATCATACTCTAAATAATTACGTTTAATACAATACATGCATAAATATTAACTAGTATATAATAGCTTAAAACACGGTAGGGGATAAGTATCATTGTTGTCAGGAAACGTGAAAAAAGAGGATAAATTGAAAGTTAAAAATATCAAAGAAGACTAAATGCTCCAAAAAGTTAGGGCGGAGAAAAATTAACATTTTTTAATTAGAAACTTATTTTTTCTCATTCTTACTAGTTTTTAAACTTCAAAAAATTCTCTTACAAATTGGATTATATTTCATACGAAAAATTACCAAAAGTTTTGAAGTAATTTTTTGTCATTTTTGAATTATAATTTCTTTTTGATTAAGCATTTCAAAAATTTTTTTAATTATTTTTGTAAATATTTTCTGTGGTTGATAAAGTACGCATATTGGAAAACAATTATACTAATCGTCTTAGTAACTTCACAGAATTAGCTAAGGCATTCTAATTTGGAGAATGATTTGGTTTTTTATATGAACAAGTACATAAACATGCTTAAATGGATGATTCTATAATAGCAACTAAGAAACTATTTTCATCGTTGTTGAGACACTCTCATTTTAGCCTTTTTAAAGCAATTCCTAGAACCGGAAAAGGCGGGAAATAAAGCCAGATATTAAACTGAACATTTTAAAACTAAAAGCAAAACAGAAGGGCTAAAATTAACCTTAAAAAGGCTAAACTGGCAACACTGATAAGCATAATAATATGTATGAAATTCATATTGAATTGCATTAAAATCATTAAAAGCAAGAGCTGGTATATTATAAAAAATACAAATTTTTGAACTTGTACAAAGAAAATTTTGATAAAAACAAAAAAAAAAAACCTTTAACTCGGTAAATACTACCTTCTTCGAAAAAGTAAACTTTCTGGAATCACTTATATATCATACGAAAAAGAGATTTTGAAAATTAAAACGCTTATAATTCGCAAAATATTGACTTTTTTTGAGAAACTAAACTTATTTGTAATCTTTCGCAAAATCATTTTTATATGAAAATTTCGATGAAAAATAAAAACGATTATAACTCGCTAAATACTGCGTTTTTTGAGAAACTAAGCCTATTTTGGGATCCATTGTATTTCATATCAAAAATCGATTTTTATATGAAAATTTTGATGAAAATTAAAAATCCTTATAACTCGCTAAATTATGCGTTTTTTGAGAAACTAAACTTATTTTGGGATCACTAATATTTCATATCAAAAATTGATTTTTATATCAAAATTTCGATGGAAACTAAAAACTCTTATAAGTCGCCAAATAGTACGTTTTTGGAATATTGGAATGAAATCTGAAAAACCTCGGCAAATATTGCGTTTTTTGAGAAACTAAGCTTATTTTGTGATCACTTGTGTTTCAATCCGAGAGGTAATCCTATAACATATATTTTAAATCGTACCGTTTAAATTTAAAATTCAAATATCTTTATAAGATTTTATTTATTCATTTTTAGTTTATTCGTGTTCCATTATATAAAATTAAAAAAAAGAAACTAATATTTTATTATGACCTTAAATCATTTTGTGGTTCAAAAGAAAAGGCAAACTCCAAAAGTTTTATTATAAATGCATGCATTGTTTCTTGCTCAACTTTCATTTGGCACGCATTTTTTTTTTTTTTTGGCATGAAGAAAAAAACCATGTTACACTTCCATCTACATATAAATTTACTTACATGTGCAAGTATATGCAAGATATTTTATGAATATAAAATTTAATTTTACACTTTTTTCTTGTAGGCTCCAGAGTAGACAGTATAATAATTTTGTTGAAATGAATTTAAATTGCTTTTGAATAATTTTTAATAGTTATTTAAAAAAATTCTAAATGGTGAATATATTTCGAATTATCATGATTATAGAAATCGAGCGCTAAAATAAATATTATATAAGTGGGCTCTTTTTAACTCTAATATATAGTGGCTCATAAAAAATATATTTCAAGTCTAGCAGGCGATATATTCATTGTTTTGTTTAAGTGCTTTCTACTGCAGAAAAAATTCTTAGAAATTTACTACTTTTTTCCACGTGACAGCAATTTTGTATTTAAAATAGGTTTTGTTTTAACTTTTGTTCTAGTACATAAATGTAGTTGTAGCTTAACAATATTCAAAGTAATTTTGCTAGAAAGTACAAGTTTTTTTTATCGTGTTTATTGTTGCATAAAATGTGTATTTAGTACATATTATATATTTATTTAAAAATTCATAATATTAAATACTACATGTATTAATATCTAAAATATTGTATAGTTGGTTCTCTAGGGAACTTTTGGGAACTTTTTTTACGTATTAAAAATATTTCGTTGCTCTGTTAAACAATATTTTCTGATCGTATTAAGAAAATAGTTTAACAATATTTCATTACTGCAAGAAGTCTCAATAGTATTGTGAATTAGTATGATTGTGTACCACGTAATAATTTTAAGTTAAAAATTATATTATTTATGTTATATATTTCAAGATCTTTCAACTTAAATATTAAAAATAAATGTACGAAATAGGTATAATGTCAAGCATCGAATAAAAGGTAAAATATGGAAAAGAAGATACAGTTATGAAATTTTAAAAATTTGTAAGAATATAAGTCATGAAGTCTAAAGAGTAATTAGAATTCCAACAAGAGTTAACGGCTATAAACTCATTCCTTCGAGGCATTGCGTTCTTAGTCTTTATTGATGGTTCAAAAATTGATTGTGGTTTCTTAGGTTTGTAACATTCTGAGGAATTTCTATGCTTTACATATCTTTTTATATAGAAATCCTTCGTTTCGAAAAATTGTATATTTAAAAAAAAATTAAAATTTTCTTAATGACTTAGAGTTTTCCGCTGTTTAAGAATCAATTTCGAAGATTTGTTAAAAAAAAAAAAAAAACTGGAAGCCGTGGGGAATCGATTTTTTCATTTTCAATAGCAAATCTATGATAATGTCCAATTTATATAGAAGAACTCATATATTTTTATAGCGTTTTATAGAGGTAAATTTTTATTTAAAATTCCTAAGGCTAAACTTTTGTTAACGAATACAAAACAACCAATTTTAAGGTTAAAATTAAATTATATAAGTGAAAGTATTTTTTAAATAAAACTTAGTATTTTCAAGTAGAACTTGTTGCCACTTTCATTTTGGTAGATGCTTATCAAATTTCAATTTTGCTTCCTTCAGACCGGTAGGCAAATATGTTATCGTGTACATCATATTACTTTTATATGTGAAAAGCAATTATGCTCTAGCCATAATCAAATAATTTAAGTTTCTTTTTAATACATATTTATATACATACATAAAAAAGCCAGTTGCTGTGCATGCTTACAGAAATCAAACAAGTATTAATATCACCATGTTTATATACTCTTATAGAGTATGAATTATAACAATATCCAAAAATAAAAGTTGTTTCTATACAACTTTCAAACATGCAAAATACCTTTTTTTCTTAGGTTTTGAATTTAACTCTCTACAAAATAAAAAAAAAAGTAAAAAATTTCCTAAATATATTTAAACTTTTAGTTCATGTACTGTAAACTACTTGATACATGTATATGCATATAAATATTCCCTGCCAACATTTTCTATCCAAATTTACTCTAAAGAGTAACCTCAAGTTTTTAACAGTTGAATATGATATCATTTTCTTATCGAAGAAGAGTCATCGTGTGCAGCAGTTCTAATACTTTTTTAATGACACTATTAAGTGCTTTTTTATGTGTCAAATTGGAGTAATTTTGAGGAACAGAAAAAGTAACTATTTCTGTCGAAATTCTAACTTAATACTGTCAAAATTACTATCCAAATTTATTTTAAAATAGTAAAAGAAAAAGAAGTTATTTTCCTATCGAAGAAGAGTCATCGTTCGGGCAAAACTGTATCGCAGTTTTGATACCTTTTTAATGACACTATTAAGTGCTTTTTTGTATGACGAATTAGAGTCATTTAGGGTTATTCAAAATCGGTTTTAGTTATGCTTAGGAAAATCTGACTTTAAATATTCAATTTAATAGAAGAATTTTTAAATATAAAATTACACCAAATTGCTGATAAAAAAAAAGAAATTAGTATTGAAATCAGGCGCGAATCCACGGTTGTAGAATTGGTATAGGAAATTTACCACCTATACCTAAATACCTAAACCTATACCTAAAATTTTCATATTTAGGAAATAATACACTCTGCTACAACAAAAAATCACTCGAGAAATGACATGGCATACGTTATAGGCCTTCTTGCAATATAGGAATCCATAATATGTTTTTAAGGGTTTTGAATCATAATCTCCAGAAAAATATAAATTTATAGGCGAAAATGTGAAAAATTCTATTTTTGGGATTTTCAGTATTTTTTTGCAATTTCTCATTTTAAATAATCAACGAAAATTTTGTTAAGATATCCTAACTAACAAAGATTTTATTATAGACATAATATTTATAGTCTCTCCAAAAAATCATGTTTTATCTCAAATAAATTACGTTACTTAGGCTAACATAATTCTTCAGTATGTAGATAAAAATTTAAGTCAATATCTTTTACAGAACAGAAATTACGCTAGTTTAAAGTTTAATACGATGTAAAATATTTGAAATTGGATAGGAAACAAAAAATTGGCAATCGATAAAATATTTTCTATGTCATAGGTAACCTATTTTGAGCCCTATATGCTCCTTATGCTCCTTAAGGGCATATGGTGCCCCCATCCAAATTAAAAATTATACGCTCCTTTGCTACTTCTAAGTGAAATCTTATGTAAATCCAGCCAGGCGATTAGAAGTTAAAGATTTTTTCCAAAAAAAAGCGAAGAAAAGAATTGTGTCAAAACGTGGTGGAGGAGCAGAATTTTTTACGGCAGATATGAAATAATAATTTATGAGTAACAGGAAAATTAAAACAACTTGCCTTAGTAAAAATAATTATAGATATATTTTGATAAATTGGAACAGGATATTTTTGATTTCGAAAAGCCTAACAACTTTAAAAATTAATTGAAAGGTTTGATGAACATACATATCTGGGTTCACTTTCACTAAAAAATATACACATTTTTATGAGCAAAACGCAAATTTATTTCGAAATTTTATATTATTAAAAATAAGAAATAAATCCAAATTTATTTGTTGTTTTCAAAGTAAATTTTCAAAATGAATTTTCGCTTCGTTTTACGGAATAACATTTATTTTTAAAATTTCTTTCAAAATTTTTTTTTCACAATATTTTATTTTGTTTTCATTTTATTTCATTTTGTTTTCATTTTATTTCATTTTGTTTTCATTTTAAACAACATTCAGTTTATATATATATTGCTTTTTTATTTTTACCTTTCTTTATCACTTTTTATTTTGATTTTAAGAAGCTTTCTTAAAATTTTTCAAAAATCTATTGCTTGCCTTTGAAAGTAACACGCCAACTAAGTACCATCATCTTCTCCACATTTTTTGCTTTTAATTTAAAAACAATGTAATGGTTTTTTACTTTCAGAAGGTCGAAAATCGAAATTAATGTTATTTGTTTTTGTAGAATTTTTTACTATCAGGAAAATAATATCTTGAGAACTCTAATGGGAGACAGTTTTTGGTAAGTGCCTTTTCGACATTTTAGTTAGTAAGAAATGTAGAATAAGTAGATCAAAAATCGAAATTAATGTTATTTGTTTTTGTAAAATTGTTTACTAACGGGAAAATAACATCTTTAGAATACTAGAAAGAGCCATTTTTATGATAGTGGATAAAACTATAACCTAATTGCTGGCAGGGTGTATGTAAATAAAAGTATTTAAAGTGTAAAATATTTAACAACAATAAAAAATTCTATTACATACTTATTCACACATAAAATGAAATAAGTAAAAGTTTTTGTATTTAAAGAGGAAGAAAAAGAAATTGTTGAAAACTTTTTATGGGGTGTTAACATTGATTTGTTCAGTTGAAATATTAGGCTTATCTTTCTGGTCTAGTGGTTTAACACAGAAATATATACAACTCTTTACAAAATGGTACTTCTAATTTAAATAAACGTACGTAATATACACATGTAACTAATATACTCAGTTGGTCCTGTCATTAAGACATTCTCGAGGATGGGTGCACGACAATGTTAAATACCAGACGACATATACAGGACAGACAAAACAATCGTCAACGTGTACGATTAAAAGAGAGACATTGTCACTCATCTAGTCGTTAGTAAAATAGCGATAAAATAAAGGAAATGTTCATCTATATATTCGTCAACGACATGTTTAATGATTTATTCCCTAACGTTGTCAATAAAGATTATATAAGGGACTTTGTTTTTATTGATTATATACATGGAAAAGTTGTATATTAAATCGTCAATGATTACATGATGTACAATGTCATTAGCTTTGTCATCAATGATCAAGTAGATGACAATATCATCTGTTTTGTCATCAACGATTTATCGTTCATATAATCGTTGTATTGATCTTTGCCGTTAACGATCACATGAATAACAACGTCACGATCACGTTAATAACAAATAAAATAATTAAAGGAAATATTTTTATTAAAATTACAACTACAATTATAATTAAAATTTTATTTAACAAAAGGTTATATGAAATGTTGAGAACTTCGATAAAAATTATATTCATTTTTTAAATTTCAATTACGAAATTGTTGTTAATATTTAAATTTTTTTTTTTTTATGTTGATCCATTCATCAAAATGTTAATATTAACTAAACCAAATTAATTGATTTTTTTTTCTTGAAATTTCAACCAAATTTCTTATTGAAATAAATTAAAAATGTTACTGAATTTTTATGTACGATCCACTAAGAGAGTGATTCAAGTAACTAAAAAATTAATTAATCTGTACCATTGCACAAAAATTACCCCTCGAAAAAAATTGTAAAATTTCCAACCAAGTTACTTATTTCAAAATATAAAAATATACATGTATACAATTCAGCAAATATGCGAATCCACATACCATTATGTACACATATTAAACGAATTTTCTGGGAAGGCCCTTGCATAAAAATCATATATGGACCGATCATTGTTAAACTTCATACTGCAGTTCATATCTTTATATGAAACCTATTAATGACAAAATTGATTCTAAACCAATCATTTATATGAAATTTAAGCACTCGAAGGGATTTTCTGAAGTGGATCTTATATGAAAAATACATGTACATACACAAGAGAAAATTTTAATTTCAAATGTAAATATTTGCTAAAATACCTATTAGATTTTTACAAAAAATTGATTCATCATAGAATTATAGAAAATTCAAAAATAAAGAAATAAGAATTTTGAACATATCAAACACACATAAATGGCAAAATTGGTTTTAGTTGCAAAAATTAAAATGTATATAACTGTAAATCGCATTACTAAATTTGAAGACGAGAAACATTTTATAGGATTTTTTTTAAATTTAATAATAAAAAAAAATATTGTTTGATTTTTATTGCCACAGTCATGGTTAGTTTGAATAGCATTGGTGTTAGCATATTTAATATTGTAATACTTAATATGTATATTAAACTGAATGCTGGCTGAGTGGAATATCTTTTTATTTTTTATTTATGAAATTCAAAGCCAATGAATTTATTTTGAATAATTTTTAGCAAACTTTTGTAATTTTTCTTATGTTTCAATATTGTTTAGTATGAAGATGGAAATTGGAAGTTTTTTTTTCATGAACTAGAGAATTGTCTTCCTTCATACAACGTTACCATTAGGAATTTTTAAAAAGTGTCGAAAAAAGGGTTTTACAAAAAAAATAAGGTCACCAAAAAAGGGGAGTTTTTTAGAAAAAGGCATCTAACTACTTTAGTACCTAAGAAAAATCTTCAAAATTTGTTTATTTGATAAAAAAAAGAAAAAAAAAATATTGTATCTTAAGAAAAACTACTAAATTGAATTTTATTAATAACAATATAATTTATTTATAATAATTTTTATTATTGAAAAAATAAATACTTATTAATAAATTCATTATTATTATTATTATTATTACTATTATTATTATTATTATTTTTTATTAATTAAACTTCTGTACTTTTTTACGAGGTCTTCACTCGGATCCCAATCTTGCAAATCCACATCTAACAAATTTACGACTGAAAGCATGGATTCACAAGCGTCGACGTTGCGCCTGTTGGAAAATTTATTTTTCGTTAGTGATAATTTAGAAAAGTGGTCAGATGGTTGAAAAAGGGGCAATTGACGACTAAAGTTGCCAAACGGTAACGCTGCTTTCATATGCTTAAAACAACCTTGTATAATTTTTTTGACTTTGTTGAAAAAAAAATAAATATAATATATAACTTTACTAAACTTTATGAACGAAATGGTTATCATCAACATCTTAAGCAGTTTCACTGCTAGATATAGTCTTTTCAAATAGTATAAGTTTTAATATAAAAACTAATATATTTATATTTGTTTAAGTAATTATTTAAAAATAAAAAATAAATATATATAAATATTTACCACTCTTGCAAACACAATTTATGAAAATATCACACAAGAATTTAAATTTTAAGTGAGCTATAATTAGCGACATAATAATCATAAAATCAAAAACCAAATAACTGTTCTCTAAAATATTAAAATGCTATACCTTAGTTATCTAATATAGTATTCAATTTATTTAAATATTTTTTTAAAGAAAATTATAACCTTACCTAAAAAAAATCAAACATGTCATAATTTATCAGTGAAGCAAAAAATATGATTTCCACTTTCCTGCTTATTACTTCAAATATACGAAAAAAATACAAATATATATAGAATCAGAAAATAGTAAATTATATATATTATAAAGGTATACAAATGCAAACATATATTTTATTTTAAAAATAGGACATTGCGAAATTTTCTTTCGAAATTATAATTGTTTAAAACACTTATGTTATTGTTATTGTCAAGAAAAATGTTAATATCAAAACATTCAGTTAAATATTCATACATAAAAAAATACTAATACGTATATTATTACAATATTAAATACATCAACATCAATACTTTTCAAATTAACCATGCCTATCAGAATCAAACAATATTTTTTATTACTAAAGTTAAAACAAAAAAAAAAAAAAAAAAAAAAATCAAATTATCATTACCTGTAGATGTAATTGGAAAAATGCTAAGCCTTCGAAAATATTATGCTAAATTATTCTACAGCAGCAAATAACAAATTGTTTGTATAGAAAATTCATATTTTCGTTGAACTGAGTTCAAATGACAACTTGTAAACAATATTTCTTCAGAATTATTTGTAACGTTGGGAATGAAATGAAAAATAGTGATTTACAAAATACTATAAAAAGTGCGAAAAAGCATTTAGCATAGTTTTAGGGAATTTAAAACCATTTCAAATGTTTAATATAGTACTAAAATTTTTGAAATACAACTAAATCTTCTACCTGAGCATGAATTTTTAGTCTAATAAAAACAAAAGAAAAATTAATAATTTTTATGTTATATATATTCTATTGAACAAAATTGTGATTCATTTAAAAAATATAATTTAACATTACCATCTGCTGATTGTCAACCCTTATGTATAATTGTCCAATTTTGATCATTCATTTCAGTCAAGTATGGATCTTCCCTATTTTGAAATTTTGTAACTCCCTGTGGAGGACAAAAACCATTTATTATCCAAACATGCAATGAATTTTCATAAATGTTGCTTTTCTTTCCAGTCAAAATTTAGATTTTTGTAAGTTTAAAACAAATTCAGTATTTTTTAGCTCCTAAAAGTTTTATATAAATTGAGTGCTTTTAAATATAAGTATACAATTCCAGTTTTCTCTCAATTTTAAATCATAATAATATAAATTTCACAATTAAAATTAACATGACCACACCTAATAAAATCGAAAGTCAAAAACAGTATACAAAAAAACAATTCTCAAGTTCATTAAAAAAAGAACTTCTTATTTCCATTTTCATACTTAACAATATTGAAACATAAGAAAAATTATAAGTGTTCTAAAAATTATTCAAATTAAATTCACTAGTTTTGAATTTCAAAAAAAAAAAAAAAAAAAAAAATAATAATAAAAAAGATATTCCAATCAGCCAGCACTCAGTTTAATATATGTACATATTAAGTACACAAAAAGCAAACATGTATCTTATTGCAATATTAAATAAAACAATACTATTCAAATTAACCATGACTATGCCTATCAAAATCAAACAATATATATATATATATATACACCAAAAATTTAATTTAAAGTTGAAAATTTATTAATTTTCAGGAGAGCAGTTGATATTATATTTCATGCAATATTATAGAAAATTTTAATTTCAAATATAAATATATCCTGAAATACTTGTTAGATTTTTACAAAAAATTGATACATCATAGAACTGGCTATAAAGAATTCAAAAATGAAAAAATAAAACTTTTAAATATCTCAAGTTATTTAGTTTTTCCTTATTACCATAAATGTATTTAAAATTCTATAAACTATTAACAATTTTATTGCTTCACCATAATTTACAACTTGAACAATATTGTAAACAAAATTGTCAAATTTCATTTGAAATTTTCTCGTAGACACAGCACATGTTCTTCTCGTGGGAATGAGATTCAGCAATTTGGCTTTTAAAGTAGCTACTTCGCAGGAACAGCTTACGTTACTATTTACTTGGAATCGAAAATTCAGGGTAGCATTTTTTTGTATAGAAAAAGTGTTCCAGAATATACATACATACATACATACATACATACATACGTACATACATACATACATATATATATACTGTAATGGTGATTATTTTCCATGATATTGGCCTGTTTTTACATTGGATTAGATTTCATATTTTACATTCCTACAGGTTGAAATAAAATAACATAAAGCTAATTCAATATATTCATCACTACAGTACAGAATCTTATTTTTATTTCAGATACATAAATATGAGTTCTTTTCGAATGAAACTGTTGTAAAAAGTTCACTGAATTTTAGTAAAAGTATCTTTTAAATAATTGAATATGAAGTGCGACAAGTTATACATTTAATCACTTGAATATTACGGTTATATATTTTGTAAATATTATTTCACCACACATTGTTGCATTATAAGATGTCATCAAGTTAGCAACATTGAAAATTACAGCACCACAATGCACATTAACACCTAGACAATTTATTAATATCCCCAAATTATTACTTAAAATTTAAAGCATGGTTTTTTCATAACCAAATTATAAGCTGTCTTTTCCATTTTGGGCTTCATCATAAACACATCGAATTAAACATAATTAACAAAGTTAAATTTTGCAACTAATTCAAAGAAAGACATCACATAAAATCATTAAGAACATTTTAACAATATTCTTTTTATTTTAGAGTGTTTAAACAGACTTTCTATTCAGGTAAATCTTTACTAAAAAAAAAAGCAGCTAAAGCGGTTAATAATTGTGAACAAAAATTTCTTTAGATAATTTGAAAGAACACCTCTATTCTTACGCCACAATATAATATAATCTCTTGCATTATTAAATAACTTTGTAAGTCCATTTCGAAAAGGTTTAATCACACCAGACAAAACTATAAAATCATTTTCTGTTTAGACAGATAATATGACAAAAAATTATAAACATTTGGTTAATGTTTAACTAATATAATGATCTTCAACAGGAACATTTTTTATAACCAAAAACTTCAGTAGTAGGCTTATTCATCTGGCCTCCACTGTACCTTTTTTCGTTTGCACAAAGCAGAAAATATAATACTTCTCAACTATAAAAAAAAACTTATCTTAATAGATCATTTCAGTAACTGTTTAAGAAATAAAAAGAGAGAACCCGGTGATAATATAAATCTCGTAAGAAGTGTCTATTAAAGAAAAATAGTTATTGAGCAGCAACTAAGTGAAAAAAGTAAGCCAATTTGTTATTCAAATATTCTAAATGTTAATTACGAGTAGATAGTGGATTTCACGGAGTTGAAAGTTGGAGAAAAAGATTCAAGCCAAAATTATATTCCAGAAAACTCACATGTTTCATTCAGTAAGTGTTAAAGTGTCCCAATCGTAAAAAGAAAGAAAAAACATATTAAACACTGATTTTAAAATACACTTTAAAAAAATATAAATAGTTAAAAAAAAAAAAAATTAAATAACCCTATGTAAAAGGATTGGGAAACTTTAACTATATAATTTGCATATAATTATCTCTAGCATTGTTTTAAATTAAGTTTCATTTAAGTTAAGGTACATATAGTGTTTATATCCCTCTTCATGTGCATGCAAAACAAAATAACACCTCAACATTAACTGTCTGCAACCGATTGTCGAGGCCTCATCAGTCAGCAGCTCCCGGAATGGTAAGGGGTGAGTCATTATCAAATGCTATTATATATTAATTTAAAATTCCAAACAAATCTATAGTTGATATAAAAATTAAAAATAAGTACTAAAATTAAAGTGGCAACAACAAACGATTTGTAAAAATAATATAAGTATTCTTCATTTCCCGTCAATTGAGGGAAAAATTGTGTCTTTGATCTATTTTCATGTATTTCATAAATATTAATAATCATTAAGTAACATCCTTCTGCTTTTGTTTTTGCATTGAGTTAAAACAAACAAACAAAAAAGAAAAAAAAAATAAAGAAAGATCATAGCTAAATTTGTGTATTCTATTTGTCAATATTCTTAAATACTCATTGAAAACATTTATTTTATTAAAACTTAGTAAGCAGTTTCTTTTATTATAATTTTTGTTTTTGCCACTAATATTTTATATAAGTTCAGTTTATTATTTTAAATAAAACTTTTAACCTTTACTTAAATTCCAATTGTTTTTTTTACCCACCCATTTATTAAGTAAATTTAAGCGAAATTAATTCTGGATTAGATTAACTACTTATTTACTATGGAATCTACTTCTCAGTTTTCTCCTTATTTTTTTTTTTTAATAAATTTTGAATTTTAAAAGCAAATTCTAAAATTGTTAGAAGTTTTCGTAATTGTAGAGAGGGGGTATGGAAAAGTGTTTGGCATCTTTATAATAAATGGCCTAAAGATCACGGAAGGGGGGGGGGGTATTGAGGCCTGTTATCTTCATTATATCTCGAAGATACAAATTATTATTTAATCAAATGTTAGCCATTAGATTGATGTAAGCAGCGGGTCTATTAATATCTATTTATTTTAATCAATCAATTGTTTTTTTTTTTATTATTATTTTATTGTTGCATAGGGAGTCTACAATAATATTTGAGAATGTAGAGTTTTATATAGGCACATAAAGAAATCAAGTGAACAAGAACCCCATCGATCGACTGACCGCTAGTGGCAATTAATGGCTCCCATATGTTCATTGGTTTTTTTATTCCATATAATTCCTATATGAATACTATATGAATACTTTTTCCACTGACAAAGAATGATTATTTTACCCAAAGTGTTTTGCCTTCAAGTATTCGTTTGTTGTACATTACAATACGCACATAAATATAAACCGTTATTGTGCAGTGTAATATATTAAGAAAAAAAGCTATTTAAAATAACTTTGCGAATAATGAGCTTAAAAATTTATTTTTAAATATAAGCCCTCATATGTACGTTTGTGTATGTATGTATAATATATATATATATATATATATATATATATATATATATATATATTGTTTATAGTTATGTACAGATATTCTATAAATATGCTCAAAAAAGCGTTTTATGCGCATAATGTTTGCAGCAAAATGTGAAAAATATGCTCCAAAAACTGGAGAATATGTCCTTAAAAAACAAACAAGTTTTGTCCATTTAAAAAAAATATTTTTTTTCATTTAAATAAACATTCCAAATATTATCAAAATTTATTGTAGGTAAATTAATTTTTACAATATTAACTGCTGCTATTTGGCCAAATTTAAAAGCAAATACATACCCTATATTATATTTCAAGAATTGCTTTGACAAAATTCATTTAATTAGCATCAAAAAAGATGGAGGTTTGTTGGGTTTGTCATTCCGTGTATAAAGTATCGAAATATTCATCTAAGACCCTAAAAGTAAACATTTTCTAGGTCCTCGTGAAAATCTAAGAGGATCTGATATGTCCGTCCGTAGGGCTAGGGAACTAAATCTTGGTTAAATATTTGAGTATATAAGGTTTATTTGGTATTGAAAATTAGCAGATTCAGTTCATAAATAAAAAAGTTATGGGCCAAATACTAGAAAAACCGGGTGTCAGTCGTAACTCGAAATCATAATTTTACACTAATATCTCTTCTAAAAAGCTTATACGGCAACGAAATTTTGTAAACATAATTCAAGGATCGAAGTAACTTTTGAAACCCAAAATGGGCATGATCCGCTCGCACTTCACCGCTAGCACCCATATTAGGTTAAATTATAGCGGTAATACAAAAAATTGCAGATGGTGGATATATATGTAGATTCGGCCAAGTCGAATGTAACATTTTGATTTGTTAGATCTATAATTTCTCTTTATATATCAGAAAACAAATTTGAAAAACCATTCCAAGCGTTACAAAAAAAAAAAAAAAAAAAAAAAAATATCTTTAAATCTAAAAGGATTAATTACGCCCTAAAAACCACAAAATATGCTATAAATCGCATATGTACCCTTAAGGGTGGAATATTCAAAAATGTGCACTTACAAATCGATGTCTTTTACTTATTATATTTCAACAATTGTTTTATTCAATGTATAGGATAAAACAACCAATTGCATATTTGTGGTTTCTCTGGTTATTTATATTTATATATAAGTATGTAATACTACATACAGTACATATGTATAAACTTATAAAATCATAATGACACACTAGTTAAAAATTTTTTAAATTTCAACAAATTTGCGATTTTATTTACGATTCAAATTTTGTCAAAAATTAATATATTTCATTATATTTATAATTTATTTATATTTTAAAGTTCATTAGAAAGACGTCTAGTCCTCTCCTAATGTCATATTTTAAAAAGTTTATTTTGGACGAGAAACTTTAGTATTTTTTAATAGTTTTTTTTTTATATTATTTTATTTATATATTTATTTTATTCAAATACTTATTTTTGTTGTGTGACAAATATTTTTTTGAATTTTTATTGAAAAAATTATACAAAAAATATACTTGAAAAATTGCCAAATTTTGCAAATAAAGTGTAGTTTTATATATTTTAAGTGCGTACAAAATATTAAAAAAACTACTTTTTGTAATGAAGAAATTGTTTAACCAATAAAATTAAGATAAAATAAAATAAATAATAAAATCGAAGAGGTAGACACTTTCTGTGCTATAAATTATAAAATTCGTTAACTAGCTAATTAATTAAATAACTAATTAATTATTATTGCCTACTCTATGCTACATAAATAAGAACTCAATAGTATAATAGCACAGTAATATTACTATCACGTGCATCATTTGGATAGAGCGGATTAATAACCAGGAGGTTGTTCCTTCAACCTCATTCTGATGCTTTAGTTTTTTTTTTTTACAATATATATTCTATAATAAAAAAAAGTTTTTGTCACTTAGAAAAATTAGTGCGAGATGGTGGACTGAGTAAGACGTTAGTAATTAAAGACGAATGGTTAATTTGTGCCCAAGTCCAAATCTCACCGATGGCAAAATTTTTTTTTTTTTTTCGTTTAAGTCATATTTTTGAGTACCGGTAGAGTCTGAAAATACCTACATGAATTTGCGGGCGACTGGAACAAAAATAACAGGTTATTCGGCAAAAAATAAGTAGTTTATTTTTGTTTTCAATTATACCTGCTAGCTTAACAGGAGAGCAAAGTTTTTGCTGGGAAGTATCCCATAGAATATTTTCCTCATAGAAAAAAAAATAATATTTTCAAAACGAGCAATGAAAATTTGTTGAATGTCTGAACTCATTTTAAAATATAATAGGTTTTAATAGATCAAAGAAAATAATTCGGCTTATTGTACGCTAGCTCGGATATAGTCCAATCGGGACGTCCTTCTTTCAAACACTTATAGTAGCTGAATCTTTTCTATAAATTTCTCGCTCCTCTACTTATTAATAAATTTCTTCTCTAAATATTAAAATTAGAGTAATTCCATTTTGAATTTAAAAAAATCTTGATCCTTGGTTACTGATTTAGATAAAATTTAGTGCATGTATAGGCATGTAAAAGGAATTTTTCTTATTTTTATTTTGAGAACTATGGCAACTCTATAGCTTTAAAAATGCCCAGCATAAAATTTTTGGTTTTCGGTAACGGCAACTATTTATTAAAGTAGTTTAACTGTAATAAGGCGTCATTATTACTTGCCTACCCTGTATTACATAAATAAGTACTCAATAGTATAATAGTACTGTAATATTGCAATCACATGGATCATTTGGCTAGAGCTCTGGATTAGCAACCAGAAGATTGTTGATATAACTCCATTCTGATCCTGTTAGGTTTTTTATAGCAAAATGTCTATAAAGATATTTTATACTAAGAAAAGTTTTTGTTACTTAGAAATTTAAGTGTGAGATGGTATACTAAGTAAGACGTTAGTCATTAAAAACGTACGACTAATTTATGTCCAAGTTCAAATCTCACCGACAAATTTTTTTGTATTTTTTTTTTCGTTTAGGTACATATTTTTGAGTATCCCTAGAGTCTAAAAATAACTACATGAATTCGAACAAAAATAAGTTATTCATACAAAAAGAAGTAATTTATTTTTGTTTCCAATTATACCTGCTACCTTACCAGGAAAGCAAAGTTTTTTCTGGGTGATTAACATATTTATTTAAATGGCCATAACTTTTGTTATATAAAATATGACAAAATAATTTTTTTGCAGTGATTTGTCAAAGCTTTTATTTTAATACGCTATATAAATACTTTAAAAATATTTTTATTAACATATTTTTGTAAGAATATTCTTTAGTGACGTGTATCTATAAAAAACAATATTTAATTTTGTTTTATATATATATATATTTTTTTTGCTAGGAAGCCTTATCGGTATACTTCATACAGAGAAAATTTCAGAGAGGTCAAAATTTTTAAATTTCAAATTAAATTACTCGCAAATAGAACATTTATTACGAATACAATATCTATTCTCACCTCATTTAAAGTAGTTTTATTAAGTTAATAGGTTTCTAAAATCAAATCCTTTATATCCTTATTTATTATCTGTATATTTCGTCTACTTCCTAATGGTCAATTACGTTAATAGCAGATAAGGTGGTGTTTTAGAAAAAAAAATTTTGTTTTAATTAAGTCTATTATTCATTATTTCCACAATATCTTTCATAACACAGGAGGGAGTAAGCAAGTCTAACCATAATTCTTTTAGGCATGATACATTTTTAATGAACTGTAATTTAATAATCTAATATTGGTTATAATAAATATTCTAAATAAATTTCAAATTTATTAAATGAAATATTAATCATATTATAAAAATACAATAGGGAGTTATTATATTTAGATAATTTAGCAGCTATCCATCATAAATATTAGGTATATTTAAACACGTGAAAATTAAATTCATTCAAATACGAAAAAATTGGTATCCACTCGTATTTAAATCATGATTCAAAGTAATAGAATTACATAATTACTTTAATATATATATATGTATTGTATTTTAAAAATTGTTTTTATTACTATAGTTATTTTTAATGCTTTTAAATAATAGTTCAACCCTAATATGCTTGCATGTACTATAAATCGAAATCAGTGCAAATGTAGGTCATCATAAGAAAATTTATTTGTGTTTATTAATATCAACATTATAAATGTACTTAATATAAATAATGTTATTTTTATATAATATCTAATAGTTATTAAATAAACACTAGAACCGTAATACAAAATAAAGTCAAAAGAATGATTAATGTATGTAAATGGTTTACAAATAATTAAACAGAATTTTACAGTAACAATTTTTGAAGATTGTGTAATATTTCTTGGTAATATTATAAACAAGATAATGTTGGACTTATATATCCTTTATATGCTCGGTTAAATTTGTAGCAATTGGATTTTAAAACTGGAATATAAAAAAAATCCACAACAACAGCTTTAAATGCTAACAGCTTACAAAAAATTTCGTACCTCTCGGCCGGTTGACATAAAATGTATGGAAATTCATAATTTTTTTTTATATAATTTAGAATTGATTGAAGTTATTAACACAAAACTTTAAATTTGAGTAATAGAGTAAAAGTTTTGAAAGCGGTTCCTACACCTCCCTCAGAAGTAGAGTTATATGGTCTTAAAGTTATCTTATCTTTATATGTTTATAATTATATATGAAAAATAAGATTTTTCAATAAAACTCGGTTTGATTTTTTTATAATATCGGACAAAATTTTCCATTGAAATGAATTAACTTTATGCTTTTATTACTAAAAAATTTCAATCATATAACAATAATTCTTAATTGTTATCATTTCCTAGACCAAATATAGTCGGCTTTGAATTGAAAAATTTTAAAATTTTGATTGGTTGGTAGAAAAATTTCTTTACTCTTTTTCTTATAAGTAGAAAGTTTAAAAAGGAACACATAATAATTTTTTACTATTATTAAAAGTATCTTTTAGAAAAATCATAAAATAAAAAACAAGATCTTTCTATCGAGAGTGCTTTGTATACCCTTACAAATTTGACCCATTTCACATAAAAAATTTTAATTCATCGTAGGCATTTTGGGAAACTCTGGTGTATTATAAATCTAGTCATATAGATTTTTCTTCAAGCCTAGGACAAATGTGGGTTTTAGGGGCATGGATAAAAATATATTCAATTTCGGAATTTATGTTTCTTTATTTACGATTTGTGGGATTACTTTTTGTCTCATTTTAAGTTTCTTGTACCCTATATTATTTTATACAACTGAGTCTCAACTCACTGAAAATTTGATTTATGTGATATAAAAAAATCATTAAAATCAGATAAAAGACCAAAATTCAGTAATAATAAACATTTATATAACAGGCGTCAAATTTTGAGACAATATAGACCCGCCGCTGAAGGTTCCATGAGATCCGCTTTCATAATTTGCGTCCATATACTATTCCACTATATTGGAATAATCACAAAATTTTAGGTAGGAGTTTATAGCCAGGGCTATACCTTTAAATATACCTTTAAAATGAAAAAATATGCACTTAAAATATGCTAAAAATAACTTGACTTTTAGTAGCAATTATTAAAAATATTTTCTTTTCATACTTAAAAACATTCAAAGCTACAACATTGTTTCAGGAAATTAAAAAATTTCTTTTGATTTATAAGATGAAAATTACTAGGGAAATTTCGCTAATGGCAAATTATGTAAAAATTTTTATTGGATGCAAAGTATTTAAAACTTTTCTAAACTATGGATTTTCTATGAAAATATGACAAAATATGTTACCAAATTTGCAAAAATATGCTTAATATGCCAAAATGTGCTGAAATAAATCGATACCAAAATTACCAAAACTGATAAATAATAAGTTTGTTTATTTTGAAGTCCAGGAAAAAAATATTATTTTTGGTTTCTCTGGTTATAACGATTATAAAAATACTGTTAAGAAAGGTATACAAAATTGAGGATTATCTCGACAGAATTTTTGCACACTAGATCCCTTTTTATTCAAGGTCACAATAGATTTCACTTTGTTTTAGACATTTGTTAATTTTACCCTATACCACAGGTGGTTGAGATTTTATGTTTGTAATGCACAGAAATTTTTTTCGGATCTCCACATTGTGGTATAATGTTCGACTCAGAATTACTTTCCGAGTCGGTTTAACGGTTTCCATTCGTCTGATAGTCTAGCCGGTGGTCTGCAAACCTTGCGAACAAAGAACAATTTCAAAGATATCTTGTTGAAATTTTACACAGATAATTATTTTGACATTCGATGAAATATTTTCTGAAAAAAAAATACTTGAAATATTTTCTGGACAGGCAGATGGACGGACGTCGTTAAATCGACTTACGATTTTGAATCGATCATTTCACTTAAACGTCTCATTGTAGTAGGGTACATTTAAGTTAACTAGTTCAGCACTCTTAAGTGTCTATAAATCTATACATATGTATTTTCCAATAAACAACAATTCATAAAAACAATAAAATTTTACTTAATTTTCTATTAACCAAAAGATGACACACTTAGTTATATATATTGTTTTCCAAAATAAACTTTTATAATACTTTCAACTTTTGTCATAAATTGTTGGTCTACCTGTAAAAGTTTTTACTACTGCGAGTAAAGTTTCGACACTTATTTAATTCATCGAAATATTAGAGAAAATGTTCTTTAATTTCTTTTAATATTTTTCTGCCTCTACTATTAGAGTACACAACTCAACTTGGCTAAGTAACTTTATCTTGTCTATTCATTTATTTACCTTAATAGTTTATTTTCTATATAACTTCACACAGAGAAAAAATATAGTTGTATTGATCGTAATCTAAGACCAACATATTATGATTGGAATAAATGGTCACAGTTAAAAATAGATATGGTTATTATTAATAATTGTTATGATTTCATTTTATAATATTGTGTCCGATTTTATGGAACCGTTTTTTTTTCATGTTATGATTCAAGTTTTTCATATTATTATACCATCTTACTACATTATTATTCCATATCATCATATTATTATCGAATCTTATCACGTTATGATTTCATTTCATCATATCATTTCATAAATTAATTAAAAATTATTATTTTTATAAATTGTTTATTGGGTCAAATATTGTTCCGTTATGTATTGTGCAAGATAGTACAAAATTTCTTGTATTAACTAAAAACTTTAATAATAGTTAATCGAATCACACCAAATATAACAAAACCTTATATTAATTTATTTGTGAACTAAATGAGAATTATAATGAACGCGGAGAATAAAAGTTAAAACCCAAATAAATTCAAAACAAACAAGTTATGAATTTTTCAACCATATTTGTAAAAATCATATTTATTTTAAACATTTTATTGTTATGCAAATAATAATATTAATATAGTTTGAAAACGAAATATGGCTTAAGAATAAAGGAAAAGATTTATAATATTTAATGATTGTAGAAATTATGATATTTTTTATATTAATACAATTTTGTTTCTGATAAAAATATTATAAAACATAAAATTTTTATTGAACATTGAATGACAAAACTGGAACATAAACATTGTTATCATGAACACGGTATTATTAAACTTAATGAAAACTAACAATGAGAACATGCTATTATTGTAATGTCAATGCCGTAACCATATTTTTCTCTGCGTGTTTTTTTTTTTTTTGTTTTACTATTGCGTTATAATCATGTTTGTCTCCTTCACAAACATTCATTTATTTAATTTTGTGGTTGTAGTAGTTGTTTTTAAGTTACAAACTGAAATTTACCACATTTACGGAAAACAAGCTGATTCAAATGAACGAAGACTACTTCTAATGATATCTCGGCATGATAGTGAGTATCTTGCAGTAGCTTGTGGTGACATACAAGAAAATTGTTATTAAAATTTCATTTTATATACGAGAGTAACAAGAAGTGTTGCCACTTTAGCCTTTTTAAGGCTAAATCTAGCCTTTTTATTTTTCTTTTAAAGTCAAAATTTTCGTTTTATCTTCTAGCTTTTTTCTAGCCTTTTTTAATTTTTAAAATTGCCTTAAAAAGGAAAAATTTATATTATTACAAAAACGAAGAAAATAATTTCTTATTTAATATTGCCAATTTTATTTGTACAGAATCATCCATTTAAAGAATCTTGTGTAATATGTAACGAAAAATTTTATTTATAAATTTATTACAATATCTTTAAAAAAAATTTCAAAAATTTATTAGAACGAGAAGAGCTAAACGTTTACATTGAAAATAAATGTTAACTTTTTTCTTTTTTTGGGGAATTTAACTTTTTTTACCCTTTTTAAAGTTTTAATATAAAATTTTGCAGGCTAAAAATAAATGAGATTAATGAGAAAAACATTGGAAAAGAATTTAAATCTGCTATCGTATTCATAAGCCATATATTGTAGTTAATTAAAATAAATTCTATAAATACATGTATTAAAATCCTTTGCAATAATAATGTTTCATCATTGCTTAATTACAACATACAAGAAACACGCTGTCAATACACATAATTGTTCTGGTTATTCCCGAATCATTCCATTGCAAAACACATATTAAATATTATTCTAAATATAGCAGAATACTTAGTTCAACCTTTCAAACAGGTAAACGCTTGCACTAATGAACCATTATTTCATTTCAAAACTTAAATTAAAAACTTTGAAGTTTTACCATTCATTTATTTCTCTTCTACCTGCATTTATTTCTTCTTCATACCATCTTCACTTTTTGACATTTATTGGCAATATAAAGTAAGGCAAAGTGAAGTAAGTAAAGTGGCTGCTTCTACGAAACGTCTATGACAGTTAGCCACAATTGCAAGTTGTAAAAGAATTATGGCAAAAATGGTAAAGAAAAATAATAAATTTCTTAACTACAACTAAAACCACCACTACGAACTGAAGTAAGTACACACAGCGGAACGATGCAGTAAATTATGAGTATGGAGCGCAGGTATTCGTTCCATACTCAGCTTGTAAAGTAATATAATTTTTTATAATAAAAAAGTTATGTAGTGGAAAAAATGCATCTTTGGACAAAGGTTAATCTACAAGATAAAGAGTGTTTAAAGAGCAACAAAAAAAAAAATAAAAAAAATAAAAAAATAAAAAACCGAAAAAGTGCAAAACATAAAACTAAAGATAGTAATATAAAATTGGTTTGTTTAAAATTTAAAAAAGTGTAACAAATGAAACTATCTTTTTATGCAGCAACAATTTAAGTGGAAGCTAAAGTAATGAAAAACGAAAATACTTTTAAAGCTAAAAGAGGAAATAAAACTAAGCACATAAATAGCTTTATTTGAAATGACTATAGTTCTCCAAATAAAATGTTTTGTATGTAAAAAATTTATGAGATTGCGCCACATATTGCAACATATCTGTATAGCGAATTATCCATTTGAAAAAAATTAATCCAATTTCCATAACATCTTTAAGTTGTACCTAAATAATTTTTATATCCTCCTCAACAGAGCTGTAAATGAATCATTAATTTTTGAATTAATTCTTGAATCATTCATGCACTGAATTAGCAAATTTTGAATTAATTCTTTTCACACAAAAAGAAAATAAATTTAATGAAATTTGAGTCAATTCAAATGAATTTAGTAAAAATGAATTGCAATTCGTTTCCAACTCAAATGAATTTTTAGAATAATTTGCAATTCGTTTCTAATTCAAATGAATTTGTCAAAGTGAATTGAAATTCATTTCCAATTCATTTGAATCTAATGAGTTAGAAAAAAGAATTATCAATTCATATCCAACTAATTTGAATTTAATTTTTTGAAATTTGAGTTGATTTTGTAAGTAAATCTACAGTAAGCATCATTGTCATTTTGTTATTCAACTAATTTTTTTGTAAAAGACAGCAAGCATTACTATCGTTTCATATATCACTTAGTATAGTCCAAAGACAATAGGATTTCAGTTATTAGGTATCGGCGTAAATCCAATCAAAATGGAAAAATTTTGTTCATTTGCTAAATGAAACTTAAATTTTTATTTTTATGAAATAGTGTGAAAATATTATTAAATGTGTGGACAAGGACAAGGCTCTTCAAGTTTTGTACTGAATATTTTCATTTTGGTAGGAGAAATTTCCATTTCTCTTGAATTTGATTAATTGCAAATCATTTTTATTTAACTCATTTGAATTGCAATTCATTGTTCTAATTCATTTGAATGAATACAAAATCAATTCAATTCAAACGAATTGGAAATGAATTCCAATTCACTTTAACAAATTCATTTGAATTGGAAACGAATTGCAACTCATTCTACATTCTACATTCGTTTGAATTGGAAACGAATTGAGATTAATTTCTGCTAAATTCGTTTGAATTGATTCAAATTTCATTCAGTTCTTTTTTGTTGTGAAATGAATTAATTAAAGATTTAGCTAATTCGTAACGAATTAAAATCAAAAAGAAATGATTCATTTACAGCTCTACTCCTCCACCATAACACAGTGAACACAGAACGATTTCATTTTATTAATATTTTCAATAGTATTTTCCAGTTGGTTTTTCCAAAAGGGGTAACGAGGGTAGAAAGTAGACCTCCAAAATTGGTAACCTCAGGTATGCAATTTTTTGAAATATTCGTCAAAAATTCATTTATGACTTGAATGTAAAAAAAAAAATAATATATCTTTTCGTTTAAGAGATATTTATGTCGAAACAAGTTTATCCTAATTTTTTGCCTAGTTTTTTTAAGTTTTGTATATAAGTATTTGGTATCTCTGATCTCGTAAGATTGTGAAGAATTACAACTGATTGTAACAAATTAAATGCGGTGAAATTTCTACAGACCATGACTCGAAAAACATAAAATTGGTATTTTAAGCATATTTTTGAGAAATTATGTTAATATTTAGACCTAAATAGAATTTAAACAAGTAGAAGTATTGCAATGAAATTTTGCCATAACATAGATAAACTAGTTCTAAAATCAAGGAATTAAAAGAGCTCTCATTCTTTCGTACCAAAATATACAAATATTCCAGTCCGGAGAAAACTTGTTTCAAAAATTATTATCATTATTATTATTATTTTTTTTTTATTAAAATAAAAGATGTGCCTCAAAAAATATATAGCCAATATATCTTTTTGTTGATTTCAGCCATGACGTTGTAGAATTTTACGAAAAATTAAAAAACTTTTTCAAAAAAAAAAAAAAAAAAAATTACAAAATTTGGATAGGACTTAGATGGAAACCCTTGCAGAAAACGCCTCCGATTTTGCTTTACACCCATTTCGTTAAAATTTCTTTGAAAACCATTACAAAATTTCTGTAGTGTGAAACAAAAAGATATTTTAGAAGTGAAATAATATTACCACCATTTTGGAATGTGAATTTATTTTTTAATTTTAAATTTCAGATTAATATAGCTTTTCATTTGGTAGATATATTTATATGATTCTTGCAGAAAAATTATTTAGAATTTTGTTAAAAATTTATTGGAAATTTAAAAAAAAAAATTTAAAGCCTAAATTAAGACCCCCAAATTTAAAAACTTAAAAAAAATCTCTTAAACGAAAAGAGATAAGAGATAACCTCTCATTCTTTCGTACCAAAATATACAAATATTCCAGTCCGGAGAAAACTTGTTTCAAAAATTATTATCATTATTATTATTTTTTTTTTTTTTTTTCATTAAAATAAAAGATGTGCCTCAAAAAATATATAGCCAATATATCTTTTTGTTGATTTCAGCCATGACGTTGTAGAATTTTACGAAAAATTAAAAAACTTTTTCAAAAAAAAAAATTACAAAATTTGGATAGGACTTAGATGGAAACCCTTGCAGAAAACGCCTCCGATTTTGCTTTACACCCATTTCGTTAAAATTTCTTTGAAAACCATTACAAAATTTCTGTAGTGTGAAACAAAAAGATATTTTAGAAGTGAAATAATATTACCACCATTTTGGAATGTGAATTTATTTTTTAATTTTAAATTTCAGATTAATATAGCTTTTCATTTGGTAGATATATTTATATGATTCTTGCAGAAAAATTATTTAGAATTTTGTTAAAAATTTATTGGAAATTTAAAAAAAAAAAATTTAAAGCCTAAATTAAGACCCCCAAATTTAAAAACTTAAAAAAAATCTCTTAAACGAAAAGAGATAACACGTCTAAGCATGTTTTTTGTAGAGATTAAGAACAACTACCTATAAATTTTTTAAAAAAAATTGCATATCTGAGGTTAAAAAATTTGAAGGTCTACCTCTATGCCTCAGCTCTGACTTTATAGAATTTTGTTCAGGTATCTCAAACGGGACCACTGTGCACAACTGGTTGTGATATTGTGAGTTTATGAAGATGTTTGTAATCCACAAAAGAATCTGCGGACCCTACCTTAAAGTATGCCATTACACTCAGAATCACTCTGTCTTTGCAAAAATATCTCGACAAAATTTTGTACAAATAATTATTTTGCTTCACGGACGAAGCATTTTGAAATTGATAATGATCTGTCTATTATTTCACTTAGCCCTAGTACAAAAGTACTATACAATGTATTTGTACCATTTTCGATTTTTTTTTAAATAAAAATTTTTTATTTTTGCGAAACTTAGTTATATCTCTACATACTTAAACATTGACAATATTATGTTTAAGATTTAAATCACATAAGAACTGTAATAAAGTAATAGCATTAAGTAATAAACTCTATCTGCCAAAAAATATGCCAAATAATTGTAGAAATTCATTTAATAATACGACTCATTCTATTCTATTAAAAACTATGGTTTCGTTATTTTATAACGAACAAAAACTTAATCACAATTCTTTGTACAAAGAAAAACTTTTGAAATATTCCAATCTTGACACAAGATAATTTTCTTTATAATTGAAATACATTTTGTGGTTATAAACCACGAATGTAAAGTTTTTAATTATTTTTTATCAAAACTTTTTTTAAAGTGTGTGGCAGCGGATTTATATAAACTCATATGAGTAAAATACTTAATTTGAACAAATGCAGTAACTAACTATTTATGTATATTAAATGTGATATTAAGTTATTAAAAAGTATATAAAATGAAATACCACATTCTTTTAAAATCTTATTGCAAAAAAATTGAACAGTTTTACTTTAAATGTTTTATATAAAATTTACATATACTTATTTTGCAAAAAGTTTCTTTTAGTTTTATATAAAAAAAAAAACAAACTATTTTCATTAGAAAACCACATCATGCGGTTTGAGAGAATAAGTTACGTACATACATATGTATAATAAATGTTACAAATCAAAAGTGAAATTAAACAATAAATTTTATATTTCTTGTAAGAAATAAATTGTGTTGCATGCTTCTTCAAATGTTTCAAAGAATTACAATTAAACAAAATGATGCAGACATATTTATTTATGTTAAGGTGGCCCAAAGTGGCAGTTATCGATGTTCCCAGCTTAAATAAAAATTTAGTTCATTTTAAGGTAAGTTTATCAAAACTTTCATCCTCCTATTATCAGTTCGCAAGCTAAATAATAATAATAAACAAATCCTTTCTCGTTTTTTTATTATTTTCATATGGCTGCAAAATGCACAATATCAAAATTTCGTATCATAATGAAGGTAATTTTTAGCATATATTGGATTTCTTTCTGCCAATATGAAAATATGAAAATTTCGTTCCGTATATTTTACTTTCAAATCGATCACATGAAAAACTAAATATTAGTTGATATTAAAAATTTTACATGTTCATGATGATCTACTTTGGGATTTTATAATACTGATACCGAGAGGTGCTTCAAAATTTTATATTGATTGGTCGACAAAAGAAAAACATTTTTCCCCTTCTTTAAATAAAAATAGGTGGACTAGATGGAATTTTAAGAGCTAAACAAGATTCTTGTTTCCGTTTTCTATCAGGTCTTGGTTTTTTATTTTTATGGGCATATCTAATATTTCCCTCCTTTTAGTCACTTTAATGTAGCTGTAGACCTAGTAGAAAAAAGCGGAAGGCAAATTCATGCTCAGCTCATCAAATTCCATCTAGTCTGCATATTCTTGTTACAGGAAGGATTTTTCTGCCGACCAGTGTATTTAGTCGTTTATGGCATATGATAAATATCTTAATCACTTTGATTCACAATTTTAAAAATAAATTGCTAAAGTTAAAAAGTTCCATACATCATTGTATATGTTTTCTTAACAGCACATTTAATTATCAGTGTTGCCAGTTTAGCCTTTTTAAGACTAAATCTTGCCTTTTTATTTTGCTTTTAGCCTAAAAATTTTCGTTTTAGCCTTTAGTTTTTTAGCCTTTGTAGAATATTTCTTTTTATTATTAATTTTCTTTTTTACTAAATCATACGTTGAATTATTTTTGTGTGTTTATTCGCACGATTTTTTATATAACGAAAATTCTCATTCTCTAAATATAACATGACTAAACTAATTTTATGGATTTATTAAATTAATTATAATTATCTTTTTAATATACGTCACTAATCATAAAAAATATTATTTTACACTTGTAAAAATTAAAGAATATTAAAGCGAAAAATCACTAAAAAAATTGAAAATTCTTATTAAAAAACGAACTAAAACCAAAAAGTTATGAAAAATCATTTCAAAACATTTTGCATTTTTTAATATGAAATATGACCCAAATTGTATGGGTATTTTTGGGCGACCAAAATTGACCACCCTAAGAGTGAAAAACATATTAGAACTTGTAACTTTTGCAAATATGAACCAATTTTAAATGCTTAGAAGAATTCAGTTTTAATCAAGACAAAGTCAAAAAACATGCTTATTGTACTATATTATCTCCGATGAGATAATTGGACTTCAAAAAATAAATTTCCAATTTTTGGCCTTGAATTTTTTTGATTTTTGCCCTATAACTTTTAAAATAAAATTTAAAAAATTGTTTCTTTTAAAAATATGGGAAACTCTCTATAATATTCTGAATTATCCTAAAGAAAAAAATCTGTATTTATCTCAATTCGATAACTAGAAAAATATTGTATAATCAAAATTTTAAAACAATAATCAAAAAGTTAAACTCTTTGAGCCTGTAAAAAATTTTGGTTGTTGATTTCGGTACTTCTGCGAATTAGATTAGATAGTTCTATATGTTTTCAAAGGTTTTGCAAAAAAGTGTGATAGCCTATCGGTAAATTTCGTCACTAGCAAAAACTTCTGTTTTATCGTTGTCCTAACGTAAGATAAGACAAGAAAAAATCATATAAAATTTTTGAAAGCAAAACGAAATCAATTTAAACATTTTTGCAACATAGCTGATTTAAAAAGTGATTCCGAATTGATTGGTATAACTTAAGGAGGATGTTACAAATATCAACAGAAACGTATAATATTCCAACCATCTATGGGTATAAAAACATGACATAATTTTCCACGATGTGAGCAAGGGTGTACTTCACACGACTTAGCTACAGAGGTATCATCAAAAATGCATTTTTGACCGATATCTGACTACTAAATAAGCTTCAGGTTTGGATTTTATATAGATTAATTACAAATATTTTTCTTGAATTTTTGTTTTTTGAATCAACCAAATCGATTATAAATAACCGAGTTATTGGCAAATCCGTTTTTCATTTATTCAAGGTCTGCTTCCCTTATAGTTTTCATGGGTACTGAAAAATAATAGCAGCAACAATAAACTAAGGCATATTTAGTTATTTTCAACCTTTTAAATCACCTATGTAAGCTAGAAACTCGTGCTTTCACAGAAAACTCTGAAATTTGTTTAAGAGTTTTTGTGTTGAAAAAAAAAATAGCTTAAATTAACTTAATTAACCGAGTTATAGGCCTAAACGCGTTACTAGATTTTTTGAAGCTCCTCACAAATATTTTTTCGAACTTCGGTTTTCGAAATCAGTAAAATCGGTCCATACATGCACCGAAGTGATAAGATTTTCCTTAAATGTGTGCAAACTTTTTTCAAATTCCAAGGTATTAAATTTGTTATTTACTATATTTTACCATCGTGATTCGCTATTCTATTTGATGCCATATCTAATATTTAATTGATGTGGGCACTACCACTCCAACTGGAACTTAAGATGAAAAGAACTTTTAAATTTTTTAAGACTTTCACTGTAATATTTCTTTAGATAAAATTTAATATTTTCTGTGTATGGGGGCTACTTCTCCTCTTGGATCTATCCGTTCTATTTTTATTTCATCAATGCGATATGATAGGATAAATGTTCCCACTAAATTTGAGGGCTCTCACTGTAATATTTGCTTGGATGTGCCATAATGAATATTTGCTTTATATGGGGGTACTACAAACTCTGCCCCGTTTTTAAGCTAATTGGTTCATATGTTTGAGATTCTTTAAAAATCGTAGCATCCGATTGAGATCCAACATAACCTATAATAATCTGCAGTGCAACCACTATCTGTGAGTCATGTTTCGTGTAAATAGATTCATTAATAACGTGTAAAATTGAAAAGAATAGATTTTTTAAAGTAGGTATAAAATGTGGGTATGACTTTTGATCGAGATCTAACAAATTCCACAACCACCTACGGCACTGGCACTACCTATGTGTCAAATTTCTTGACAATCTATTTAGCCGTTTAAGTGTAATTGATACATGAACAAACAAACAAGCTTACATCTCTTTTTTATAATATATAATATATATATCTTAAATAATAATCTTCAACTTTATATGAAAATGCAAGTTGTTTAAAGTTTTTAATGTTTACATAGATATAGTATAAGTAAATAAATTTGTAATTACATTAAATATAAGGTATGCATTTCATTTTCATATAACACCAAATTATCTAACTTATTTTTTTATCGATTTAGATTAAATTAATCAATACATGTTTGATATTTTATCAACGTTAAATAAAATAAAACAAAGAATTTTGAAAAAGTAATCAAATCTGTTTCTATATGTAAATAAACACCTTATAAATTAACCGTGGAACTTGGGAATATATAATTTGGAATCTAAATGTTAAATCTAAAGGAAGTATTTATTTTTAATTATGTTAATTTCTGTATTTTTTCGTGAATATACTTATATCATTTTTTTATTTTAATCTTCTGTATTTGATATGTTTATTAAATTATTCAAACAATTACTTTCATTCGTTATTCGATCGAATAATCGATTTTTAAAAAGTTAGTCGTTCACTCGAATAAAAAGTAAAATTAAAAAGTTCTGCTCGATTAAAATTAAACTCGAATAATTTGTTAACCCTAATGGAGATATACAAAAAATTTGTCAATTTGCAAATTTAAACCACAATACTTATAATAATTCAGAAAATACATTAAACTAATTAAATCTATATATTTAAAAGCTTCTTTCTTCTCATTTGTATAATAACACATAGTACATAGTATAATAACATATTAATAACATATTATTTTTATTATTGTTATATGTGAAAAAATAGCAATCCTTCCCAGAAATTCACTCATTCATTCGTTTTTTCCACACACTTTCATTTCAATTATCCATCTAAATGACTAGAAATATACTCTATAAGTTTTACTATGTGGGTTTAAAATGTGTTTAATAGAATGAAGGAGTTAGTTGGCCGTTTAAGAAGTTGCTGCTGTAGAAAATCGTTTTCTAAAGAAACTAATAAATTTTAATGATCTTCCATTTATTGTTTGCCTTTTTATTGTTACTAAGTAATTCACTCTTCTGCTTACACATATTATGAGTATAATCATAATAGCCCCATACGTTAAGGGTTTGAATGAATGTAAGAACTACGCACGAAAAAATTAGTACACACTTTAAGAGTTGTAAAATTTATTATACGTGAAAAAAATATATACCCTTAACTTGTTTATATTTGTAATTACTATACGCAATAACGCGCTAAATTTTATTGTTATAGCGTAATTAATTTTTCTTAAAATAAAAATTGAACAAAATTCATGAAAACACATAATTTAAATTATTTATTTTTTGAGTCATAAAAAAATTCAAAGAGTTTACGATCACCGAAAAAACTCTAATAACCGAAGAAAAAGTTGATTTGCAGGCTATAGAATCACAGACAAAATAATATGTATTTTAACCCAAATTGACCGGGAAATTTTTCTGTTTCAGATATTAATGAAATTTCGATATGTAGATCTAATTTTCCTATATAATAGGTAAATTTTGTTTCGGCCCCTAGGTCGGGCAAAATGGTCTGTTACCATATGAAAACGTAAAGCACTACATAGAAATTGTTTCTGTAGGAAGAAATTGAGTAAATTTCTCAAAAGAGTTGCTTTTATTGGCAAATTTCTTTAAGGGGAAGCCATTTAATATTAGCTCTAGTATGGTATTGAGCAACATATTTTCCTATCGAACATCCACCACTAAGTTCACCCACTTGAGTTGTAGAAGCCACTGATATAACGTCTTAGTTTAGCTGTTGGTATTAAAAGACGACCTTCATCATTATTATCAAAACTTATTATGTTACGAATTCGCTTTCGGATATTGGATGAAATTCATTTACAGAATAGTAAATTGCATTTGGACTTCTAAACTCTAATTAACTAAGATTTCCCATCTATTTACCCTGAAGCTAACCTGAAGCATTTCAACAAAAATGCCATTTAGATATGTAAAAAATCTGATTTACAATATTTATTCTCTATATTCAATATGATAGACAATCACATATTGGTTTAAAGGAATATTTAAAAGACTAAACGGGGAATATTACTATTGGAAACGTCGCACAATGTACTTTTTTGAGGGGTATGAGTGATCAAAAATCAATACCTTTTGAACGGGTTAACATTTTTGTGTTATTTTGCACAAAATTATCTATCGCACACTATACAATAGTCATTACAAATTTACATATTTTTCTTGTAAAATTGTTTAATATGCGAATTTCAGTAAAAGTCATTCCAGGCTTTTAAATTTGGAAATGTGTGAGTCAGTATATTGAAGCACAACGTCTGTAACTTATACACTTAAAACTTCAGCCAATATGGACAGTGCTAACGTTACGTGTATTGCGGTCAAATATTAAAACTTTAAATAGAAATCTAGACAGATATATTTAAAACATCATATAGTTATCAAATGACACAAGACGGAACTAAATATTGTTTGTTATTATGGCCCCCATACGTCTAGTAATTTTCATAATATTTTCTTAATTTGTTTCTGAATTATAAAAAAAAGGTTTCTACTAAATAAAATATCGTCATACAGATTTCATATTTTTACTCATATAGAATTAAATATTTTACTTAAATGAAATGAAAATTTACATAAGACGCAATTTTAACACATGGACACATTAATGTTTTGGTTATTTTTTGATATTATTTAATTTTTTATGAAATTTTAGAAGGTTCTTTTTTCCCTTACGCAAAGCCAAATTCGTATTTTGTTTTATAAAATATAAAAAAATATGATTATTTTTAATTAAATGCATTCCTACATCCAGTCCTGCACTTTATTGCAGCTAAATTATTTATAGAATAATACAAAATGACTTACACTTTAAGCTGGTTTTTGCAAATTAGTTAAAAGTTTTGCAAAAAATTTGCAAAAAAAAAAAAATGTTTTTTTTTTTTTTTGTAAACCAAGAATTTATATATTGAAATTTTTAAAAATTAATAATTCAAGTTGCACTTGACAAATAATGATCATATCGTTCAAATAAAAGAATAAAAGTTTAAAGCTAATATAAACATTTGCAAATTATGCGCCGTATAATATTATAAATTTTTCTATCAAAAATTATTTTTTTATTCTGATTAATTTTAACTAATTTCAAAACCAAATATCATTGTAACTAAAAAAGATTCAATAAAACTAAGAACAGATTTGAAAAACTGAGCATGTTTTACATAAAAATTAATGTTAAAATTTAAAAAAAATTATTCAAACACTGATTTTCATATTTTAACTTATTTTTGATCACTCACATCCAAAAAAAAAAAAAAAATCACTTAAAAATAACGAGAAAGAAAGATATAGTCATTGTTTATATTACACCTGTGGCCAATTTTACTAAATGTAAAATAAAATATACAAATACAGAATAATACGTTGATACTAACATCTAGATGATACATAAAAAGTACATAAACTTTCGGGCGATTCCCGGAAGTTGGAGCTATGGTAAATTATGGACTGATTAACATAAAATTTTGCAGTGTTGTTTCTACTTACATAAAACTTATTTGTGTAGAATATTAATTTGACACCAACATTCGTATGGGATTTATGCATGCTAAAGTCATTTTCGGAAGATGGGTTTATAAGGGAGCTATGGTTAAATGTGGACCGATCTTCATAAAATTTGGTACAAAGATTGATACTTGTACGGAACTTCTTTGCGCCAAATTTCATTAAAATATTCTTATTTTTAAGACATTTCTGAGTGTTTAATATACTTCGTCCTGGTATTATAAAAGTACCACGTGTCAAATTTCATTGAAATATCTTTAAATTTGCGAACCGTAATTTGTGTACAAGATTTACATGGATATCCAGCCGTCCAGTAAGCCAGACGAACGAACGAACATTAGATCGATTTAGAAAGTAAATCTGAGTCGATTGGTATACTTTAAGGTGAGTTACAAACATTTCTATGATATTTCATCATTGCCTCTCTCAAGTTCTTCAAAGCTACATTGATGAAAAATTTTTCTTTACAAAATTTTCTAAAAATATACTATATGGTAACGCAGATGTGTAGTCCATAAAAAGCAGGTCAAAAATTATATATTTTATTAATTTATACCAGTATAATATAATACAACTTGGTTATATAAAAATAATAATATTTTTCTTAAAGGCTACACAGTGTCAAAAAATATATGAGTTACTTTTTCATGTCGCTAATTTTTTACATTTTTAACAATAATTTTTTTAAGGGTTTCAGAAAGATAATTTGCTTTTAAACACATAATATAAATGACTATCAATCATGTTATTATTAACAGGTTTTCACATGATGAAATGCAATTCAGACTTTTTCAGAATTTATTATATTTTGTATGGTATATAGCTAGGTCAATTTGGGTTAAGGGAAAATTTTTATATCTCTAGATGGAATGGGATTTATTAATTAAATTTCTCAGTATCTTTTATCACACAACCTTAAAAAAGTTAACCTGAAGACGCGCAAAGTAAGACAAGTAAGAAAAGTATATTCCGTCAAGCCAGATCATATGATACCCTACACCACATTGTAGTAATATATTTTTCTATTAAGCATATATATACATTATAATATGTTGATATTAATATTTGTGTGGGATTTATATACTTATGACTGATTCCCGGAAGAGGGACTATGGTCAATTATATGATTATGATTCTCATAAAATTTGGCTCTAAAATTTCTATTTAGATAAATCTTATTTTTGTCAAAAATTATCTTGATACTAATATTTCTATGGGATTTATGGACGTTTGAGCGTTAAGGACCTATTTCTGTAGAATATTTTTATGGAGGCTAGTTTAAATAATAGAGCGATCATAACCAATTTCAATAGCCTATATCCTTATACCAGAGTAGTATTCATGCCAAGTTTTATCAGGATATCATCAAGATGTACTTTATTCATGAAGTTTACATGGACGAACAACCAGCTGTCCTGTTAGCCAAACGGACGGCGGTGTAGGGTATAAAAAGTTCCTAATAGGAACGCTAGTAAAAATGTGTTGGCAAATGAGGGGATGAAAATTATTGAATGCGTATAAAGGGCAGTATAAAGTTTTCCAACATTCTGGTAGGAAAATCCATAACACAGATGTTATGGGAAATATAGGAGATAAATATTGTGCGAAAAAAAATCAAAATTAACGAAAAAAATTTTGGCCTAACAAGCCATTTGTACGTGTCGGAAAAACGCACTTTATTCATAACAAATGGCACTTTTAGCAGAGAAATGTACTTACATAAGTACCCTCGGAAAAGATTCGAATTCTAATTTTTCAGACTTGATACCGTATCTTTACAACAAAAAAGTAGCTAAGTGGTATCAAACAAATGGTTCTGCTATGTACCAATAGATGCCAAACCACTAAACTGATCAAAATTCAGTTCATTTAAAATGTAATAAATTTCAGTAAAAAAATATTTAAAGAACATTTAAAGCTGAGAAATAAATAAAGTTTAAAAATAAGTGGAGCCATTCCAATCAAAACGTTTCCAAAACACAATAAAGTATTTATTCAAGGTATTCCAGAAAATATTAAATAATGTCTTTAAAATGAATAAAAATGTATTTTTCTTTTAAATTTAAAATTTTAATACAACGGTCTTTAACTAAACATTTTTTTTTTTTTTTCATTATTATAAGCTGAATTGTATGTACTAACTTTTTTCGTGTGCAGTCCTTATTCATGAGTTTTATGGTATGGGTATTTCAAGGAAAACCATGTTGAGCTCACAAATGTAATAAACAATAGTGAAATGATGTTGATGATATCTATAGCAAATATTGATACTAAATATATTAATAGCCAAACAGTTTCTTAAAGGAATGGGATTTATAAAAAACAATTAAAATTGAATTAAAATTGTTCTCATTAATATGGATTTAACAAGAGTATAACCAACTATACTTTTAAAAAAATATTTCATACCTTTAAATATTTTCATAGCTGTAAAACTTATTTAGCTAAAGTTTTAATAACACAGTGTAACAATTTCCCAAAAATTTTCTTACACATTAAAAGATCGGCATCAAACTAGAGCTCATGCATAATAAAACTGCGTTGCCAGTTTTATTCCAGGACGTCAAATTTTCTTTTAAAAGGACTTTAAAGTTTCGAAAAATACATGAATTAAAAAAAAGCATTAAAAATATTTTCCAAAATTAGATCAAGCCAAGATGGATGTCAAATGAAAGCTAAGAATCCATGGAGTACTCCAAAAGTTTTAATTTAAATGTAGCAGAAGATGTTAAGAAAATAACATCTATTATTATATACTTATTATATACTTTATATAAAGTATATAATTAACTAATAAATATAATATTAAAGGGTTATATTTTCAAATATATTTTCTTAACTTGTTGTACTACAATGTTTAAAGAAAAGATATTATTGTACTGCATTGAGTCGTAGCTTTCATTTGACATCGATATTGGGTTGACATAATCTTCTCATCTTTCGAAACATTGAAGTCCTTTTGAGAAGAAAATTTGATATTCTGGAAAAAAATGTATAGACATTTTTACCGTTTATGTAGCCTATATCGATTTTTCCATGTGTGAAAATGACTGCCACATGGTGTAATAAAAGGAGGTATTGAAATATTATGTTTGTTCGTTTGAAATTCTAGCAAAACTAGTAAAAAAAAAAGAAAATAAAAAAGTTTATCAAAAATAAACTTTTACTTGAAAAAGTATGAAAATGGAAAATAGTGAAACAAATTTTTGTGTAAATAAAAAAATAAAATTTTTCTTTAATTTTATATTTATAATAACTGGAAACTTAGAAACAGCTAAATAATACGCGCATATATTTCTCCGCAGATAACTTTTCACATATTACCTTATAGAATTTCTTGTATGATTACAAGTAGTGAAAAAATAAATATTAATAGTTTTTAGCCTTTTTGAATATCATCAATAGTTCAGTTTCTTTATGTGCCTTTTAAAACATCATATTGTGAAGATTTTAAAGAAATAATACAAGTAATATTTTTTTTTTCTTAAATCCTCACATCTGGATATTTCAATTGTGTTGATATTGCATTTCATTTTTTACTACTGATGCTGCTAAAAACTACGTTAAAATATACCAATCCGCTTGAATCAGCAAATGAATTGATTTGACTATTCGTTTGTATATATATATGTCCGTCCATGAAAATTACAGGTACATTTGGATGATAATTTAACGCAATTTGGTATATAGAACTTGTATAATCCAGCGGTAAAATCTATTGTCTAAAACTTGCCAACCATTTCATACAAATGTCCTTCCAGTACAGGGTTTGATTTCTATAAATCTCTTGAATGTGGCGGAGGCCCACAGCGCTATAAATTTTTGTAACCTTAAACCATCACGGCTCCTATAAAAAGACCCTTTCCGAAAATTACCTAAAGCTGCATAAATTATTATCACAGTACAATTTTGTCATATAAGTTTTATAAAATTATAAATCATAATTCTAAAATTTGCAAGACTTTATTCTAAATTTAGCACAGGTTCAAAGAGAAGGCATTGAAAAAATTAAACATATTTTCAAATAATAAAATTCAATTGGAATTTGAAAATAATTTTTTACTAGTTTTGCTCAAACAAAATTTTCAAGCAAAATATATCAAAAGAGAAAATTATTTTCTCTTAAAATATTTAATACTTTTTTTTACTATTTTTACTTGAAAAAATATTACACCTAGTAAAAATATCATGCAAACGAACAGACCTATTAATGAATGAAATATGAAAATACAATAATCCATAATGTGGTATATATTTTTAGCTTCCTCTCACTTTAAGGTACAAGGTTTTATGAGATTTTAACAATTGAGTCAGAACATCAAACAATTCATTAAACACGTGTAAGCACAAATCGTAATTCCATTGTTAATATGTAATTGCGAATATAATGAATAAATGGATGGATGAATGAATGGTTGTTTGGTTGAATGGTTATTATGTGTGTTAACATGAAAACTAATAATATTTAATAATCGTAATAGAAATGAGTAACAGTTTAATAATCTATCAGACATAATTACTTCTTAGTAAAGGAATTCTTTTAAGTGTCGACACACAAATATAGACACATATCACTATTTACTAGAAATCTATATGTGATTTCAATAAATGTATATTAATGGAAGTTTAATAAAAATGTTAGAATTATATTCACATTAAAATGATAAAAATTTAAGAATAACCGTGAAAGAGGAAACTCTTATCGAATATTAAATATCAAAAAACGTCAATATAAAAAGGAATAACTCATATAATTTTCATTTATTAATATTAGTACTTCACAGAAAAAAAAAATCAGTATATTAAATTTTACTATTAATTTTTGTACAATTCTATTTAATTTCCTTAATTAAATTTTTTAATCATTGTAATTTGAAAAATAATAAATCATCACAAATATTTTTATATATTTCTTTTCAAGGTTCTGTTAAAGCATATTAATATTTTTAAAAAATTTTCTATTATTTAATAATTATGTCTCTAATTTTCAACAAAATAATTTAAATTACAACATTTTCCTGGTGCTCTTCGCTGACTCTTCTGATGCGATAACTAATATTTATTATTTATTTCAAATGGTTGCTACTATTCCCCTAACCGCCCTATTCGAAACTTTTTATGAAAATTATTTCTAAAACTTTTTAAGACTTTTACTGTAATACTCCTTTGGATATGCGAAAATAATATTTTTGGCTTTGTGTGTTTAGTAGCACAAAAACCGGGATTATTTATATTTAATAAGTATTTCGAATGCTGCGCTTCTCTAAGTGAAAAGTCGTCCCTTAACTAATTTTATGGAGTTACTAAATCGACATTATAATTTAAATGTCATACAAATTATTTATGAAAATAATTAAAAAAATCTTATTAATGCGAAAAATCACCGAAAAATTGGGAAATGCTTCACTAAAAAGGAATTATAGTTTAAAAACTACGAAAAATCACTTGATAAGATTGTAATTTTTTATATGATAATCTAAATTTTTAAGGGAATTTTTGGGCTATTTCAAATTGACGTATTTTGCTGGGGATTGTTTTTAAATTTATTACAATTTCTTTATAAAATTATAAAAAAATAATGAGAATGATAACAAATAAGTTTCTAAGCAAAAAAGTTGAAACTGGCTTTATTTCTTGGGGTATTTAGCATTCTTTGACTTTTTTAAAGTTCAATTTAGCCTCTTTTTTCTCATCTCCTGACAACACTGGTGGGAGTCTACCTCTCTCGCTGAACCTATCCACTCTATTTTCATTTCATTGATGCGATATGATAAGATAGATAGTGGTTTCCACGAAGTTTTAGGCTCTCACTAAAATAATTTCTTAAATACGCCAAAATAAATATTTGCTTTACATGGGGGGGGGGGTACTATTCCCCCTACTCTTATTGAAAAATAAAATATGATATTTGAATTTAGAGATGCGCGGTATGGTGCTGTGAAAACTATGAGCAAATTAGTTCAGCCGTTTGCAAGTTTTAAAAAAGAGGGCACTGTGCAGCCCCTTTTGTGCATGTAAAAAGCTTCTTCAAAAAAATTGATTTTTTTTTTTGAAAGTAGGCAAAAAATGTGAACATGATATCCCATCAAGATCTAACATAGCCTATAAATATCTCTGGCACTGGTATTATCTGTGTGTCAAGTTTCGTTTAGACGGTTCAGCCGATTAGACGTGATTGATACACAAACAATCAAACTTAAACATCATTTTTATCTATATATACACATGTGGACAGTGAAAAAAAGTGTGAATTTTTTTGAATGAAAAAAAAAAATAAATTTTATCCCCGCTATGCTATTGATAATCAAGGAAATTCAAAAATATAATTATTTATTTTCATGCTATTATTGTATTATATTAATATTTAATTTAAAAAATTTAAAATTATTTTGCAAATTGAAGATTTTTGCAAACACATCTATTTAATTGTCCACAGAAAAATATAGATTTTTTTATAGAAACCTCTTTCGATCTGCAAACTCCAAAGTATTCCTTTTTATTCCTTAGAGAGCTATATTTAATATAATAAAATAATAAATAAAACGTAAATATAAATTTGAGAAATTTTAAAACATAAAATTTTAATTTTTTTTCATTTGAAGAAATTCACACCCATTTGATTGTCCATACAATGATTTGACATCGGACAGCCCAAACGCCTGAAGCTAGAGAAATGATTATCTCCCGCCAGAACGATCCACTAAGAAGGAATTTTGAGAAATTTGAATGTTTAAGTAGTAAAAAGGGTAAATACGGTGTCTTTGTATCTCATAAACTTATATAGGTAAAAAAAATACCTATCGTTATTCGTTTAAAAATATAAGCGGACACGTGTCTGGTACTTTTTGAACGGACTTTTAGGTACTTTTTCGCTTCCTATGGTACTTTTTTAATTTTTTGTAATAATTAACCAAGAATTATGTACTAAATTATATGTGGCCCTAAGTGTGTGGGAATCTACAAAAGGGGGCACTTTGTGATACGTTTTCGTTCACCTAATGTTCTATGTGAAAGACAATCCATAAGAGGGTACTTTCTGGTACTTTTTGAATATTTTTGTAATATTGGACGTAGAAACATGAAATTAAATATACATGGTCACAAGGAGGAATTTATTGCTCTTTTTCGTACTTTTTAAATTTTCTTTAATATTGAACCTGGAAACATAAAATTAAAGATATAGTTCTAAATGATTGAGAATCCGCAAGAAGGGAACTTGTGGTACTTTTTCGTTCTTCTAATGGTACTTTTTCAATTTTCTATAATATTGAACGATTTGTTCAAGAATAAGGTACTACATGAAGGGACTTTTTGGTATTTATAATTTTTCCGTGGTATTATTGCTTATTAAACCTAGAAACGTGAACTTGAATACATGTGGTGAATTTGTGGTACTTTTTCGTTCTTCTAATATTATTTCTTGATTTGTTTTTAATACGTAGTTTTACTACATATGGTCTCTAGTTTCATGCATATAACGATTTTTTCATCTGTGGAAATGACTGTCACATGGTGTTGTAATGGTTCCCATCGCAGTTAGGAGTCATAGCTTAATTTTTCTGTTTTTTTTTTCATTTTGGTATTACATATTATTTTTATACCCACCATCAAAAGAGATGGGGATATATTGGGTTTGTCATTCCATATGCAACATATCGAAAAATCATCTAAATAGGGTCAAGAATATTTAATTTACATTTTTTGAGCTTTTGACAAAATTTTACTCAAAATAATAAAACTTCTAGAGCCAAATCATTACGAATATATTGAATTATAAACGCGCAAATGGTTCCTTTGCAGTGAGGACAACAAAAAAAAAAAAAAAAAAAATAGGGTCAACAGTAAATTTGTCAAAATTTTTTTTTAATTTGTTTTAATATTTTTTAAGCTTTTAAAACTGAAAAGGATAAGATTCATTAATGCTCCATAATTCCGGAAACTATTAGTATCAAAAGGATCTCTAGGTAAAGCACTTTAAAAATGTGAGTTAAATCGAAGATCTCAACAAAAAACGAGTACCGAAATCGATCATTATAATGCAGTACTTAATAGCAATTTAAATAGATATAACGCAAAAAAGTTCTTAGGGAAAAGAAAATCACTAAATAATTTTACCAAGTCAGGAAGTTTTAATTCTATTAAGTCGGTGCAAAAACTACTTGAAACACCGTTATTCCCAACTGTACTTTTTAAGTCTTTCCCCGGTCTGTATTATAAGACCGGTGATTTTCGAAATGGTATTTTGAAAAAATTATGTTTTCACCTATTCTTCTATAATATTAATAGAAGAAATTTATGTTCCTAGAGAATTTTGAACCGACTTAATGGCATTAAATATCCCTAGCTTGATAAAAATTATTGGTGATTTTTTTCCTATTTTTTTAACTATTTTAATTCAATAAAATTTGGAACGTGTTACTTTTATGATACAGGGACGAAGACTATTGAAGTTGGTTATGATCGGTTCATTATTTCATCTAGCCACTATACAAATGTCCCCTCGGAATAGAGTTTAAACACTCAAAAATGCCTTAAAATTAAAAATATTTTAATGAAACTCGGTGCGAAGATGTTCTATACAATTATAAATCTTTTAAATTTTATGAAGGTCGATCAACAATTGATTATAACTCCCATATAAACCCCTCTTCAAAAAAAAATACTTTCACGTCTATAAATCCCATTCGAATGGTAGTATCAAGTTAATATTCCACACAAATAAGTTTTATGTAAGTAGAAACAACATTGCCAAATTTTACGATATATAATTGACCATAGCTTCCATATAAACCCACTTTCAGGATCGCCTAAAGTGCATAAAATTATCTAGATATTAGTATCAACGCATTATTCTGTATTTGTATATTTTATTTTACATTTGGTAAATTTGGCCACAGGTGTAATATAAGTCCCCTTCGCGCTCGTACACAATGGTGTAGGTTATCATATAGTTGGTCTTGACCGACTATATCTTTCTTTCTCGTTTTAAATTGTTTTTAACTGCTGACTTTTAATTTAATATAAAATTATTTAACTAAAATTTTCGATTTCGTTACCTTCGATTTTATTCATATTTTTGAAGTGCCTAATCTAAAGATACATTTTGATACGAATAGTTCCCACAATTAGAGATCATCAATGATTCTTGTCTTTTTCCAGTTTTTAATTCTTAATATCGTTATCAAGATTAAAAAAAAGTAAAATATTAAATTAAAATTAAAAAAAAATGAGGAATTTACTGCTGACCCTATTTTTTTTTTGCCCTCACTAAGAAAGGACTATTAGTGCTTGAGACGATATACCGTTGTTAGGATAATATTAATGGATATTATTTTTTATAAGTATACTATTCAATATATTCGCAATGACTTGGTACTATAAGGTTTTATTGTTTTGCATATAATTTTGTGGAAAACTCAAAAAAAAAAATTTTAATTAATATATTCTGGTTCCTTGTAAGATTCTGGTTGTATTTGGAAATGTTCGTTCATTTGTCCATCTGTATGTCTGTTGAAAGAATGATAGGGCTCGAGGCAGAACAGGTAGGAGGACGAAATTTTGATCGATATTTTTCTAATATAAAGTTTGTATAATATTGAAAATGGGAAAATTCGGTTCATAAACAAAAACCTTATGTGTCAAATATTAGAAATACAGGGTGTCCGTTATTACTCCATTTCATACTTTTCCGCCGATATCTCTTAAAAAAAACATGTACGCCCCCGTAATTTTGCACAAATAATTCAAGGATCGATTGATTCAAACGCAATCCAAAAATGGGCGCGATTTACTCACTTCACCGTCCATCTCACATATGACGTGAAATATTAAATTAGGGTTATATTCAGCCAAGCAGAATATAACATTCTTACTTGTTTCCTCGCAAGTCCCCTTACGCAATAGCAGGTTAAATGTTAGTAATATAAAAATATTATTGTATTTCTCTAAATTATTCGCATATATACACATCTGCCGTTTTAAATTATTAATTATTCTGCCAAACTTTTTCCCTAGTTTTATTTTTATTTTTTTATGTCATTCGATATTGCTTTTTGTCTTCAGGAAGTCCCAATTATGTAATATCAATTTTACACAATACAAAAGGGAATTATATAATTGCTTTACAAATACTAGGATATCCAATTTTTCGGGTTTTCATATTAATCGGTTAATGCGACGAATAATTATTTGAGGTTAAAAAATCGGTTAATAACAGATTAATTGCAAATTATTCGATTAACCGAATGATCCTAGTAATTGGTATGTTTCGTCGTAGCTCGTAAACTAACGAGCAATCAATTAGATTCATTAGATTGAATGAATGAATTGGTTTGAGCCTATATTGAGAACATAAATTAATTAGATTCAGCCAGTAGAATTGAGATGATGTCACTGAGTATGGTATTCGCTATCTCACAGAGGTTCTCTAATTGGCACCTTCCCAGAAATTTATGTCTGATTGCGTTAATATACTCTTTCTCGCGATTGCCACAACCACGACAGTATTTTTTATATGGGAGACTAAGTCTATTTGCATATTTCCCGATTGTCCAATGTCCTGTAAATAGTCTTATATACAAAACATATAAATAATTCAAAATTTTGCGTTTAATATATTGAAATATTTAGTTAGAAACATAATGTAAATAAAATTCTTTCATTTAAGTGACAAAGAAAATCTTATTCTAGGGATCAAAATAAGAAACTTTGCCCAAGGAACCATACCTCTAAAATGAATTCTGATATTCCTTATTTTGACCCAAGGGTCAAATTTTGAAAAATCCCACTTTGACCCATTTAAAGTGCTCCAATAGAGTTTTGGAGTTTTTTTAATACAACTTAATAATAGAAAAGAAACTAAAAATTATTGTTTGAAACACACATGGATTTTGCTACAATTTTGTAAGGTTGTTGTTAGGTATAAAACACACTTATTTTCCTACAATTAGAGATAAGCGTACTTCCCACAATTAAGGAATTTCCCACAATTAAAATTAAGATGTGTTTTCAGAATTTCTATTGTTAGAAGTTTAAGCATTTATGAAGTCATAATATAACCCTTTTATGTCGCATTTTATTAAGCATTCCATCCTAACAAATAAAAGAACATCCAAAGAAGTCAATAGGATCGTGGAGCTGTGATCCAAAGTATTGCAAAGAGTATCATTGGAAGATGTTCACTTTGTTGATACTTATTCAGTGAAAAGGAAGTTATGTTAATGATTTCATGCAAAATTGCAAATGGACGTCCGAATTTTTTTTATCGGTTCAAGGAAATTAGTTTTAAACAAACCAATATATAACATTATTTTACATTTGTTTAAAACAAAACAAATATTCGAAGACCATTTGCATAACTTCTTAAGCACAAGAAAATCTAGACTTATTGATACTTTAGCAGCAATGAGAGAGTACTTCTCTTAAAATTACTTTTATTTATTTTTACTACGATATATCAGACATTAAAAAAAGATGAAGTTGACATAATTTCATCTTAAAAATAAAAAAAATACTAAATTTGTAACTCCAGAAAACTAAATTATGGTTAATCGATTATTCGAAACAAATTATACAACTTTAAATTATTCGAAAAGTCCAAAATTAATCGAATAACCGAATGACTGTTAATTGATTGGATACTCTAGCAAATACTTATTCCTTTTATCTGATAAAGATGTTTGTTTGTAGGTTTGTATCTGTACATAACTAATTTTAAATTCATGACATGCATAACTGACAAACTTAAAATTGAAATCAGTAAACATATACAGAAAAACGATATAATTGAAATATGTCATCAATAAGGAAATCCATATAATTTTATCATTTATTGATAGCTTTATTTACATACAATACAAACATATGTACGCATATAAATTAAGAACAAACAAATATACACCTACACGCTTTCAAATATGCAAACAAAATATTCGATAATTTAATGAAAACTTCTCATTATTATTTGCAATAATAATTGGATTTAAATTTGTTTAACGGGAAGAGAAAAAATCTTGTATCTTCATTAAATTTTTATTGTTGTTGTTGACATTTTCTTTGTGTCAATAACAGTTGAAAAGAAGCATGTTTCAGTTTTATTGCTTAATTTTAATGTGTCACATACTTTATACAATTTATGAGAAAGTCCTAGTAATTAGAGAAAACTATTTTAAATATGTTGCAGACAGGTGCGGATCTACGGGGGGAGTTTGGAAAATTGGCAATTACTTAATTAAATATGTAGAAAATGCAAGTGATTTTTGAAGTTTTTAAATAATAACAATATTTTTATGCGTTTTTTTCCTGTTTTTTTTTATTACAGAGAAATTTTTTTAATTTAATTTCTTTTTCTTAGTTAAAGAAAAGGTAATGCCAAATAGTATTTATTTAAGTGGTAGTTTTATCATTTAAACAAATATATTTAAATTACATTAACAAATTTTATTATTACTTAAAAATTTCAGCTTCATAAAAAAACTATTTTTTTTTTTTTAATAAAATAAAAGATTTAAAATATATTTTTTTATTTTAATAATTCTACTGCCTGTTTCTCTATGTCGAAGAAAAATTCGTTGGAAAAATTTTTATGGAAAACAATAATAAAATGTTAAATTTATCTGTTGTTTCCCATAATTTAAATTCCCTTTATCTGACTGACAAATTCTAAATCAGTAATTTTAGATATTAAATATATCAGGCTTTTTTTAATTAATTTAACTTGAAATTCTTAAAAAGTTAACAGTAAAATAATAGCGTAATTTAAGCTATTGAAATCTATTCAACATTCCCTAAAATATTTATTTTAAAAACCTTAATTTTATTTATTGGTTTATATTTCAAAAAATAGAAAATTGATATAAAATAGCAAGTTTTTTGGGCAACTGATCTATAGCAATTTAATAGCTTAACAAGTCGATTAAAAATCTATTCTTTAAAAGTTTTATACTGGCTAAATCAACATAAAGTTTTAGTAATTAAAATCCTGAATTTTTATAATAAAAATATTTCAAAAAAATTAACCCCCCATAAATTGCTTTGCTAGATCTACGCCTGGTTGCAAATATAAAAAGAATAAAGATTTGTGTCACAAGGTAAGTGAAAAATTTAATTTTTTTTTTTAATATTTGTTAAATTATACTTCTCTATTTGGACTTCAGTTTTAAAGTTTTGTTGTCAAAACAGCAAACATCTGATATGAAATTTCTTTAAACATTTGAAAATTTTTTAAATAAATAAATAAATTTTATATCTTTGAGTCTTTTATGAGTAAAATATAGAAAAGTTGTTTTTTTAGTAATTATGGCTCATCATAAAGTAAAAATTTTTTCACCTAAATGCACTAATATGCGGAATAAAATTGAAGTAAAATTCAAAATGTTCAGACCTCTCAAAAAAATTAATATAAATCTTGTACTATTTTTTCGAAGGACAACTTATTAAGGGTCCTCATGAAAACTGGCAAAATTCTTGCAAGCTGTGCAATGTATGTAAGATTGCACACTCGCAAATAAATTTTCTAAAATTTTATGGAAAATTGTATGGAAAAATTGTGTGGAAATTCATCTGTTATTGTATCCTAGTTTGCCTTGAGATCTTGTCTAAAGGATTCTTTAAGCTATCTTTTGTCCAAAATGCTTCAAAACTTATTAATCGATTTAAATTTTAAATTATTTGAAGATTTTTAGTTTGATTTTGATTTAATTTAGAGATTTTTTTCTCAAATCTCAAAAGCATCCTTTCAGTATATCCGAATATTAAAGTAGGATAGAAGATATATTACTATTGGATAATATACCTTGATATTTTTTATGAAATATATCACCTCTGCGTTACACAGCTTAATATATTATTTAAGAAAATGCAGCGAAATCAGAATTTTGAAATGTCAAAAATTCGTCGCAAATTGAATATGATCCATAAAAAATTTTGGTCATGATTTTTGTAATCTTTCTTTCAATGGATTTATATCTATAGAAAACATAAATATCTTTGATACTAATTGCCTTCTGAGTTAAAATATAAATCATTATATGTGAGGTAAATATAAAAATAATCGCAAAAATTACATATGTTTTGTTCAAGGTAGTTCCCTTTTATTTATATTTTGAAGAAACTAGAAGTCTGATTTGCATAAAATTTTCTTCATTATATAAAGATATGTGGTCATTCAAAATTGATGATAAAAAGTTTATATCTTAAGTACACTGTATTTAACCAGCGCCGAAAGTTTTGTTGCCATTTTATTTCGCATACATTAAATCCCAAGGGGAAAGATTAAAATAATCTGATAGGGAACTAAATGAAGACCAGTTTTTATTTTTATTGTTTTTTTATAGCTTTCTAATATTTAGCTGATCAATACACATCGTTTGAATACTCTAATGTACAGTTCCAAATATTTAAATAGTAGGACTCCGGGATTACGTATAATTATATTCTTCTCCCATTTAACTAGGTAATCTAAGCATTAAAAACATACTAAAAACTTACTGATTATCACATAAAGTATAAAGGTCTGTCTAGAAATTAATTTATCGTATTTTTGCGTATATTTCTTGTCAAATTGCTTGAAAAATTGTATAATTCAAAAAAAATATCAAAAAATAATTAATAAGTTCATTTGTTCATAAAATTTAATTTTATTATCGCGATTTAACAAAAATTGCTACGAAAAATATTTTAAAATTATTTTATATCAAAGACAACATACAAAACTGACAAAAATAAAAAAGTAATTCGATGTATGAAATGTTTCATCGAAATAATATCTCCATAAAAATTTCACAGTGATTGTAGCGTAAACTTTTTATCATATTTCTTTATATTCCTCTCTGCTCTATATAAAGCCTTACTATAGTATTTTGTATATTTTTAAATATTTTCATAATTTTCTATAAATACTGTTACATTGTTGCAACGTTGCACATAGGGTTAAAATTGAAAAAAAAAATGGCGACTGATTGAAAACTGAAAATAAATACTTTTAAAAAGTTATTGATTCTAGGTAAACATATGTAACGTGGAAATAGTACACTCAATACTACTATTTTCACGTACATAGTTCTTAATATATTAATATATGAAATTACTACCATTTCTTCCTTTTCTTTACTATTTTATTTATGTATTTTTAATTATTTTTCCTTTTCATACTAATATATTGAATATTTTATTAGTAATAGGTAATTACATTGAGCGCCCCTACTGTAAATACTACATACACACCCACACAAATGTGTAACAACTGCTTAGTTGTGCAGTTGATATTTCTTGATAGTCAACAAGCAATATAATTCTCATTTAGTTGATACATGACTAAGTATAAGTAAACAAAGTTTGATTACAGTCGGGGCGATTCAAACAAGGCAAGAATCCGCCATACAAGTCTCAAAGATTATGTTGTATAATTGGAGAGGCGACTAGATTTTGCGAAAGTAAAATTTAGTCGTATTTTGCTCGCTCAATTTCGGTTGGGTCCCTAAATAAATTTTAAACGAGTGACTTCGGTGCTTCGTTCTCTGGCTTCTTGCTGTTCGTTCTCACGAGTGGCTTCTGGTTCTTCGTTCTCAAGAGTGGCCTTGCGGTTGTTCGTTCTCACGAGTGGCTTCTGGCTGTTCCTTCTCATGAGTTTCTTTTGACTGTTCGTTCTCACGAGTGGCATCTGGCTGTTCGTTCTCACGAGTGGCCTTGTGGCTATTCGTTCTCACGAGTAGCCTTGCGGCTGTTCGTTCTCATGAGTGGCCTTGCGGCTGTTCGTTCTCACGAGTGGCTTCTGGCTATTCGTAGTAGTTGAGAAGTAGCTAGACATTAGCTTTAAGAAACCATTGTACGTATTGTAGAAAAAGATACGATCTTCGATTCCCGAAGCTGCCACCTGAACCAAAAACCGATCTTGCAGTAAACTCGAACCAGTTTTGATAGCCGAAGGTGTCGAGGCTGATGCTACTACTGAATTAAGCCTACCATAAGCCGAATAACTGAGCCGAGCCTATTACAAGCCGAATAACCGAGCCGAGCTTTTATAAGCTGAATAACCGAACCGAAGAACCAAAATAAGTCTTGTTGAAGAAGGTAGAGCCGAAATAAGCCTAGGTGAAGAATTAACGATTGAAGACGACTATTATCAATTCGATGGTATCCGAACTGAAGTTATCAAAATTATTATATTTTGTAATTGAAATATTCTTGACGTATTCAATAAAGAAAATATTATTCTAACCCCCAGAAAGGGTAAATCAAACGTCTTATTACTTAAGGTTTGTGGATCCGTAAGTAGACCCTGGAGGCGACTAAGTTACCTCAGCCGACGACAAAACCACGTTATAAATAGATAAGATGAAGTATCGTTATCAGCTAAAAAAAATTTACACTCTCCGTGTAGTGCACAGTCAAAGCCATATAGTTTTGCAATTTTTAACCACAGTGGTAAAAACTAAAAATTGAAAATTTTCAAGTTCATATTTTTGTGTTCTATTTTATAAAAAGTAGTTTTTTTATAATGGAGTTATTAAGCACAGGTATTTAGAAACATACTTGGGCCATTAACAACAATTTTTAATTCTAGGTCTTAGAAAAAATTTTCCTTTTTGTATTTGCACAAATCCATATAGAATCAGTTTGTTTTATACATTACTCGCGAAAGTTACATATATACATTTTCACAAACAAAAAGTATACATAAAATAAAGTATATATATATAAAAGTATTCTGGTAAAAATTACTCGTAATATCAAAAACTATTGACTTATTTATTAAACTATAATTTGTGATATTTTCAGTGTTTGATGGCATTAGTGTGGCGTACTTAAGGGTCCTTGTAAAATTTAAAACATTTTTATTATAGTAAAAATTGCGATTTTTAATAATTTTTTTATACCGAAATTAATAGAGTTGATTAAAAAGAAATGATATTTAATATTGTTTCTTTACCCAAGTCAAACAACACTTAATTATTAATTAATTAATATTACTCGCATTAAAAAAGTGCAGAAAAATTTTATTAAACTTTCTTTGAAACATTTAAGATTTACTCAGCCTCTTCATATGAGCAACATATTTTACTCATTGATTTTGAAACGCTGGAATTTTAGAAGAAAAATTTAGTCTATGTCATTATACTCTACACCACCATTGGTGGTATACGTTTGTTCTGATGTTTGTAGCTCATAAGAAAACTTATCCAGTATACCAATCAACTCAGAATCACTTTTCACATCGATGTATGTCCTTCCATTTTCCAGGCTGAACGGCTGGCTGGCTGTCTATGTAAACCTTGCACACAAAGTACGAGTCGCAATTTTAAAGATGATTTCATGAAATTTGGCACGTAGGACTCCTATGATACAATAACGAAGCCTACTGAAATTGGTTGAGATCGGTCCATTATTTCACCTAGCCCCCATACAAATGTCGCCTCGGAATACAGTTTAAACACTCAAAAATGCCTTAAAAATAATAATATTATAATGAAATTTTGTGTAAAGAAATTTTGTACATGTATCAATCTTTTTACGACATTTTATTTTTATGTTTTATGTAAGTAGAAATAACATTGCCAAATTTTATGAGAATCTTTCCATAATTCCCATATAAACCTACTTCCAGGAATCGCCCTAAAGTACATAATATCATCTAAATGATAGTATAAACGCATTATTCTGCATTTGAATATTTTATTTTACATTTAGTAAGATTGGCCACAGGCGTAATATAAGTCCCCTTCCCGAATTTTTATGCTCGTTTACAATGGTGTAGGGTATCATATAGTTGGTCTTGACCGATTAAATTATTCGTGCCTGATCTATTAGTGGAATTTAATGCTTCAAAAGAATACTTTAAAACATTTCTTTTTTACAATATGAGGAAGCATTATAATCAGAAAATACTTAATATAAGTAATATTATAGTCTGTAAGGAATATTGTTCTATAGACAATAAAATAATAATCATGCCAATTATGGTCAATTTAGTGCTGTACAAAAAAACTGTCCCGTTTTTGACTATCAACAATATATGACTTAAATTTGTGATTCCAATCAATTATATTTATCGCCGTTCTTATATCTATATATCCAAGATTTGTACAAATTGCAATTTTCTATATAAAAATTACAAAAGGAAAAGTGAAATTGTTGTATAATTTTCAATAACTCCATAAAATTTCTTAACGTAATTAATTTTTAAGGCTGCTCTTATTTTATTATGTAAAATAACAAAAAAATAAGTTCACATAGTAATCCGTGCTATTCTATATGAATCTGTGAATACGCTTCGCGAAAAACTGCATTCTTTTAAATTTTCGCTTTTGTTTTGTGCGCACAGATCCCGCTCAAAAAAACCAAATATTTTTAAAAATTTTAAAATTTTGTCATCAAAACTAGACTTTTCTGTATTTAGCTATTGAAAGTCTGCACAATAACAAAGATGGCGCATAATTTCCCAAGAGATCAAATATTATAAACAAAAAAGTTTTTTAAGCCCTTTTTCTAAATTTTTGAATTTTGAACAATAATTATGATTATAATATGGAACCTATGGTGCTAAAATTTTGCACTCTATTAGTTTCAAGTTTTGCACTCTATTGTTTGCAGTCTATTGATTTCCAGTCTTGTGATTTCTGATCTGTAACCCGTTTGTTTGATGCAGTATTAGCATAAAACTTATTAGGGATTAAAGTCAGTTTCAGCCAGATTAAACAATTTTGATAATGGCCAATATATTATTGCATTATGTGATTGAAAATATAAAAATACTACTCTAACAAATATTTTTAGACATATCGAGTAATGATAATATTTAATCTTCTTCAGTTTATCTATATCTATAAAAAAAATGTTGTAAAAAGTCCAATTAAAATAAATGTACATAAAAGGAATTTATTTTGAAATTGTTATTGCCATTTGTTTTCTGCGTAAAAATTTATAAGGCAGTTTTAATTTTTTTTTTTATTTTTGTTGTTTTTCATTTTATTTGGAACATTTTAATATTGAGTATTAAATTTGTTGCCCAGTAAAATTGATGTTGGAAGTAATAAACATTTTGCCATTTCCAATATCGCAAATTAAAGAGGAAACATTCGTTCGAAACATTAAAAATACAAAAATCATTGAAGAGAAAATGCAATTGTATTCTTTACGAGGGTAGATACAAAAGACATTTTATATGTAGAGCTATTATTAATTTTTATTTTCAATTATTGCTTTTTAATGGTAATATTTTGATATCATTTCCAATTTCGAACTAATTTTTCCTTTTTTTGTTTAAAATAAACTAAATTAAGATTGATTGTAATGTTCATGTGTTTTCCGATTTTTTTTTTCATCTAATAAATGTTTTGTTTGTTTTTTACAATAAAAATTGAACAATAATCTATTTCATGTTTTTATTACAATATAAAAAATTCGATTATCTTGAAAATTACAACGAAGCAATTTTGAGTTAAAATTTTATGTCAAAATCATTTCATTAAGGTTACCATTTTTTAAGCTTTTCTATCATAGATTTTATTCGCCGTTCACCATGAGCAGTATTTTATATGATGATATTGCCATTATTTGCAAAACACAACTAAAACTGAATTCCAATTGGGTTCAATGATATAAAATTATTTATATTTTCGGTTCAAACTTATGGTTGCTAAAATTATTAAATTTTTAACTTTCAGAATTAATGTCCTATTTCCCGAGTATTTTGTTATTAAAAATCAAATGGATTTTAAATCAAATCATCGAAATAAAACGTTTACAGATGAAGCTGTAAATGTTTTAAATTTCTACTAAAATAACACTATTAAAATTTTTATTGCTGACTGCTGTGTGTTCGACAAATAAACATTTTGAAAATAAAAAAAATGCAAAAAAAAAACACTAAAAACAGTGAAATTACAATAACATTAGCTTTAATGCTTCATCATGTACATTTATGCATTTAGGAAGCAATTTAAGCAGCATATTTATACACCACGCAAAAAAAAAAAAAAAATATCAAAAAAAAAAAAAAAAATAAAAAAATACCTCAAACCTAACTTACTGTCCATTAGCAATTTATACTATTTTACGCGATAATGCGCACAATTACATTTAACATCGAATATGGTAGTTCTTTTATGTTTTTCAACCGCCATTTCAACAGTCATTATTTCTGTATCATAGAAGACATAATAACAGGTTAACTGTAAAATTTTTCGATCATTAAAAGCAGCAATAAAATGATAAATACCAACACAATTTTTAACTAATACAGTAACACTTTATTTGGTTTTGTGTAAATGAATTCATGTATGAAAATATAGTGGGTGATATAAATCTAAAGGCTATAAGTATAAACAAATTTTGAATCATGGGTGCACAGTAAGGTTATAACTTTTTGCAATTTTTGCAAACATCAAAAATAGCATAACAAGGTATTGTAGACAACGCTACCGTTGAGAATTTTTAAAAGTGTAAAAAAAGGATTTCAAAAAATAAAGTCTCAAAAAGGGGATATTTAAAAAAAAGAAGCCAACTGCATCAATACCTAAAAGATTCCCTAAAATTTGTTTATTTAGTAAAAGAAAAAAAAATTGTATTTTAAGAAAAACTAATAAATTAAATTTTATTGATAACTAAATAAATTATTTATAATAATTTTTATTACAGCAATGGAAATGGCGTTTATAAAGCCCACCGATAACAACCAGATACAATATATCGGAAATCCCTTTGAGAATTGTGCTATTGAAACTCAACAAGATCAGTTCATAAATGGCGAAAATATATGTAAAAACAGTTTTTGAGGTTTTTTCCACTTAGAAATGGTTTAATGGAGATTGTGAAGCCATTAATATTGTTACAATTTTGTAAGTTTTATTGAAATTGAACAATTTTGTTTTGTCCCATTCTTATCGTCACTAGTTGCCGCTCAGTTCTAAACATGCCTGTTTTTCGCTTTCTGCTTGTTCAACGTTCACATCTCTAGTTTTCTCTAGTGGACTACGTGACTTTTGCCACGATGATAAAATAAAGAAAAAGGGCAGAGGAAAAAAAGAGGACAGACTTTCTTGAGAACGATAACAAGTACTTAAAAAAAAGAAAATACCTCTCGGGAACCAAATAAAAAAAAAAAAATAATAATAAAAATAAAAATTAAATAAAAAAAAAAATAATAATAAAAATAAAAATTAAATAAAAAAAAAAAACAATTAAGCAAGTCTTTTTAATATTTTTTTTTGTTACATTGGTGTCAGGTGTGGGGTCACGATCAGTTTTCCGTAGAAAAATTTTACCATGTCCAATAAAAAGAAATGTTCAAGTTTTCTAACATCCAACACCAAGACAGTGCAAGATACCATCGATCAAATAATGGAAAGCCAAAGGCGGCGAGATGATGAACTCATTAAAAATATTAGGGAAATGCATAGTAGCATGAATACTAGGTTATGTGAAGTACAACATCAGGCACGGACTACTTTTATTAATTCGACTGCGGCTTTACATTCTGGATTTGAAAGTCAACATCCAATGCATCCAATGTAGAAGTTTCTCAAAATATAACTCCTTCAGTACTGGAGATCGTTTGGCAAGACATGAGTCACGCGGTAATGATAATCCTAAATCTTCTACTAGTTCTGCAGTACCAAGCACCAACAATAATATATATATATATATATATATATATATATATATATATATATATATATATATATATATATATATATATATTCTACAGAACCAAGTATTTATATACATTATATAAGATTAATGGGATTACGTTAGAAAATCTTTTCATTCTACTTGATCATAAGTTAGATTTCTCTGATCACATTTCCCTGACAGTGAATAAAGCTACAGGGGTTCTTGGATTTATGAAACCAACGTCTAAAGAATTTGTTGATCTTTATGTTACTAAGCAACTATATGCATTTCTGGTCCGACAAATCTTTGAATATGCGTTAATTATTCAGGATCCTTCCTACATTATTTATACAAATTCCGTTGAATCAATACAAAAACAATTTTTAATATTTTGCTTAATATTTTGCAGGCGTATATCGTTTATATTGCGCTTAATACGTGGTGAAGCCGTGTCTGAGTACATGCTAAATAAAATCACCTTTAACGTTCCCTCTAGACCATATCGAAACTTTAATTTAATCAATTTATAATATTTTCGATCGAATTATGCAAATGACGACCCATTCGTTCCTTATGTGAAAACTACAATAAATAATATCATTGTATTAATCTTTCGGAATCTAAAGAAATTTTAATATTATTTTGTATTTCAATTGTTAAGCAAAACTTTTATATTCATACTTAGCCAGTAAGGATTTTTAAATCTATAGGCCAATTAAATTTCAAAGTATTAATTGTATTATTTATTTATAACATTTTAATTTTTCCAGGAAAAATTCTAGAATTACATTATTTCTAGAACTGGAGTAATAAGAACCACTTCAGATTCTTTAATAACATACTTAGAACTAGTGGTATTGCAATAAATTCTGGCGCTCATGGAGTAGAACCTTTTTGTGATTTTAAATTGGTTCTAAGGAATGTTTTTTAGACGTATGACTTCTACATCACTTCCTTGAACAAATTACTGGCTCCCAAGTGACTTTTTAGAACTGTTTAAAAAACTTTAAGACAAAAATTAAAAAAAAAAAGTTTAAAAGAATTAAATTCATTTAAAACGTGGCCTTTAGAAAATGGCACATTATAATAAAAAATAAAAAAACCAGGTTCTGAAAGCGTTCTCTAACATTTCTAAAGAATAAATTTTAATTGTGACAATTTTTTGCAACAATCATTGATTAAAGAACTAGTACAAGAACCTTTCCATAGAATGGATACTGGCTAGGTAACACTTCTATAGAACTAGTTCTGGAGCTGACAATTTCAAACAAAAGTTATTGGTCGCAACTCGAAAGTATAAAGACTGCGCGCTATTTTCATGCGTTCTGGAACTAGTTGTAGAACTAATATATTTTTTCCTGGCTAGAATAAATTTTATTTGAAAATGCAATTAATTTAATTTTGTATGGTCTTATTCATAATCAAATTTAAATTTATCATTCTTTAATAAAACACATTTTTCAAACAAAATTCAAATTTATAAGACTCCAATATATTTAATATTTTATTTGATTATGGCATTTAGTGTTTACATATACATACACACAGAAAAAAAATATTTGTTGGAAGATTACTCATTATTAAATTTTAGTAATAGGAAGCAAAATCTCATTATAAATATTAAAGAATTATAAATATATAATTAGAATTTAATTAAGATTAGTAAAATTGAAAAATGTGTTGATTAAACAGGTTTGTGTGATTACAAAAGCTAAGATGACACTATGCTAAGATTTGACGATTTTTTCAAATATTTGTTTTGCGTAATGTGAACACAAAATATTTTTAAGATTCAATCAAGATAACTTATTGCCCTTTACTAAAAATGAAGCTAGTGTGAACATGAACATTTATTTGATTTTAAAAAATAAATGTAAGATCAACGACAAACAACAGTTGATGCGCTGGAGAGCTTAAGTTGAAAAAAATTTAGTTTTTATATACACAAGCTTTAAATTTCCAAAAAAGAGGTCATCAATTTATATTTTATCTATAAGAATATAGTTTTCTTTAATAAAACTTTCAGTACATTAATTTCTTTTATCATCCAACCTTAAGAATACTTATTATTTTTTATTTATTTAATAATAATTATTATTTTTTATACAGCTTAAAGTGACGTGCAAAGAAAACAATATTTTTTAAATGGCGAGAAAAGGAACAGGGTTGTATAATATATATTTTTAAAGTAATTATTAATATGCGTTTATGCTTTTATTATCTAAATAAATTACCATGTAAATTTTTTAAATATTTGTATTTGAAATAAATACAATTTTCGCTTTACATTAAATAGAAACGCTACAAGTATTACATTGGAATCCACATATCCCGCAATTCTCTCAGAAAATTCTTTTAAATTTATTAAAACAAGATGAATGTATGAGAATTAATAAAACTTCACTGTTTTATTTTCAATTTTATTTTATTTAGCAGCAAGGCTGTACAATGTTTATGATTTAGCAGCTTGGCAGACAAAACTACAATAATCTTGTAATTTTCTATTTAGTCGACGTAACCAGTTTAACAGAAATTTTACCAAAGTAGAATGCAAAAAATGAATACATAAAAACCGTTGTGATATTTCAGTAATATCAGTAATATTATTGTAAATACATAGAATAGACATAGAATAGGAACTAAGCATAAAGAGTAAAATACAGCGAGATTTCAGATAAAATATTTAATGAAGTGAGAGCTAATGCAGTGAGATAAATTGAGTTCTGTTAATTACGATGACATATCATAATAATACGGTATAGGTAACTTATATTATAATGATGAGTAACAGAGTGTGAGAACATACGTTAGCTAACTAAATACCCACTAGGAAATATAATATCTTTAATAAAATATCTTCATATAATAAATAATACTTTAATCCCCAACATTTTCCCCCTCCAAGAACATCTGTTCTTCATTAAGGTTGTTTTCGTAGCTTCTCAAAATCTTCATCTGATGGTAGATATGCAATTTTTGATACTGGACGCTTAAAGATTTTATCGCGGGATTCCAATGTCACTACACGTACAATACCATCTGTACCTGGATGTACTTCTTTTACACGAGCTAACGGCCACATTCCTGGTGGGCAACGTTCATCAAAGATGAGAACTAAATCTCCTACTTTTGCATTTTTTGTTGGTTTTAACCACTTCGGTCTTGATTGTAAACGACACAGCCATTCATTTCTCCAACGATGCCAAAAATGTTGCTTCATTTGTTCAATTGCCTTCCATCTACTTAATCGATTCACATTGCTGTCAAGTAGATCTTCTTCAGGCAAGCAATTAGTAGCTTCTCCGATAAGAAAATGGGACGGTGTTATAGCATTAGCATCAGTTGGGTCATTATTTAAAGGGCACAAAGGTCTTGAGTTTAAAAAGCTCTCAATTTGAGCAAGAAGAGTACTTAATTCTTCATAAGTAACTATTTTTGCATCTAATAAACGTTTAAGGTGGTATTTCGTAGATTTCACGCCGGAATCCCAAAGGCCGCCAAAGTTTGGTGTAGCTGGTGGTATAAAATGCCATTGTGTTCCATCAGTGGCTAATATTTCTAGCAATTCTTCCGGTAACGACGACTTATGGCGATTATAAAGAATTCGTAGCTCTTTACTTGCTCCAATAAAATTTGTACCGCAATCAGAATACAGGTCTGTACACATACCGCGACGTGATGTAAATCTTCGAAATGCTGCCATAAACGATTCGGTGGAGAGACTTGTTACTGCTTCTAAATGTAGGGCCTTGGTTACCATACAAATAAACAGGCATATGTAACCTTTAGTAGTAACCGAGTTTCGGGATGTTGACTGCTTCATAGTGATGGGCCCTGCGTAATCTACGCCGCTATGTTTAAATGGACGAGTAGGTACTAAACGTACACTAGGTAAATTCCCCATCATTTGTTGCGATGCCTTGGCGTTGTATTTAAAACATTGAATGCAGCATCTCACGACCTGTTTAGCCAGATTTCGACCATAAAGTATCCAATATTTTCTCGCAACGTAAGATTGCATCTGTAAAAGAGAGCCATGTAAAGTTTTAATGTGAGCATTTGTTAATATAAGGAGGGTCATTGGGTTATGTTTCGTAAGTAAAATGGGATGTTTTGATGAATAATCCAAATTAGAATTTTGTAGTCGCCCTCCCACTCTTAATATATTATCAGAATCAATAAATGGACATAATCTTGAAACATGATTGTTAACTGATAATTTCCCGTATTTTCTAAATTCTTTAATTTCATCACAAAAATCAATATTTTGTGACATTATAATGAGTTTTTGAAGAGATTGTCTGTGCTCACTGGTAGTGAGAAAACCAGTCATCTTACATTTATTTTTTGCTTGTTGTTGAATAGTTTGCTTTTGAACCGTAATATTGTTAACAAATCGATAAATATAATCAGTTATTCGAATAAGTTTTTCAAGAGAGGAATAGAGTTGAAATATAAATGGGTATTTATTGCTGTTATCTGCTGTTGTAGTAGATGAATTTATTGCTACGTATGATTTGGATATTTCTTCCTCGGTGTGAAAGTTTAACAAAGGTTGGTTTGGCCAGTTGTCGACATTTTCCTTTAACCATTTAGGGCCTGTCCACCAGATGTCATGCTTAACAAGTTCTTTGGTTGGGATACCTCTTGATGCACAGTCAGCAGGGTTTTCACTAGATGCTACATATTTCCATTGCTTTGCATTTGAGAATCGCTGGATCTCTGCTACTCTATTACCCACGAAGACAGTCCACTTGGATGATTGGCCTCGGATCCAGCACAGAACAGTGGTGTTATCAGTCCAATAAGATATATTATCGATTTTATGATCAAATGTTGTTTGTATTTTATTAACTAGTTTAACTAATAGTGTTGCTCCACATAATTCCAGCCTGGGTATTGATAACTTCTTTAGTGGGCTAACCTTTGTTTTTGCTTGCACGAGATTGATTATAGAATTACCATTGACATCAATTACCTTGACATAAACTACTGCAGCGTAGGCCAAAGTGGACGAATCACTAAATCCATGTAATTCGAGTCTAGATATTTTATTTAACCCGAACCATCTGGGTATGCTAATCATTTCAAGCACTTTTAAATTTTCTATATATTTTAACCACTCTGATACAAAGTGTTGAGGAAGTGAATCATTCCAATCTACTCCTAACAACCACAACCTTTGGAACATAATTTTTGCTTTTACTGTTATTGGAGAGAGCCATCCTAACGGATCGTATAATTTTGCCGCATCAGAAAGTATACTTCTTTTCGTTACAGCGTAATTTCGCTCAAAGTTAATTTTAAATTCAAACGAGTCTGTGTTTACATTCCACTCTATACCAAGAGCTTTTATGCTGTCTTTTTTATCTATTTCAAAAAGGTCTTTCTTTTCTCTTAACTCAACAGCAATGGTACTCATTAATTCTTTACTATTCGAAGTCCACTTTCGAAGTGTAAAATCACCCTCGTTTAACAATTTACACAGCTGTTGTTGTAAATGTATTGCTTCATCCAAGTTATCAGCGCCAGAGATTATGTCATCAACATACGTATCTGAAATTAGAATTTTACTTGCTATTGGGTATCTATCTTTCTCATCTTCTGCTAACTGATGTAGTACTCTCATTGCTAGATATGGAGCAGAAGTGGTACCGTAGGTAACGGTTTGCAGTTGGTAAATGTTAATAAGCTCGTTTGTACTTTTACGCCACAATATTTGTTGATACTTTTGATGATCGCTAATAACGTTAATTTGACGAAACATTTTCTCCAAATCTGATCTAAACCCAATTTTAAAACGCCTCCAACGTGTTATCGTAGTAGGCAAATCATTTTGTAACGGGGGTCCTGCGGCCAACTCATCATTCAAAGAAGACGACGTGGGATATCTACCACTACCATCAAAAACAACCCTCAGTTTCGTAGTAGAACTACTCTCCCTCAAAACTCCATGATGTGGTAAAAAATAAGAATTTCTTTCTAAATTCTTGGGGTATACACCAAACTTTTTCATATGGTTTAAGTTTTCATATTCAGTCATAAATGTTTTGTAGGCTTCCCCAAAATTAGAGTCTCGTTGGCATTTTGATTCTATGTGTTTTAGTCTTGATAGTGCGGTATAATCCGTCAGGCAAAAAGTTGGCATTGATCCATTGTTAATAACTTTTTTAAAAGGTAGAGCAACTGTATAACGACCTTCGTTATCACGTTTTGTCGTTGCCTTAAAATATTTTTCACAAAGTTCTTCCTCCTTTGTCCATACCCTTTTTTCGGAAAACTCTTCCTGCACCCAAAAAGCTTTGAGTTGTTCTTCTAAGGAACAAATATTTACATTAATTACGTCGCCATAAGCAATCTTTGACGTCGGTCCCGATACGACCCAACCAAAATGCGTGTATTGTAAGAAAATACTATTTTCAAATTTCTTTTGTTCTGGTAATATAATATCACCATATATATCACCGCCTAGTAATAAATCTATTTCTCCAGAATTTAAAAATTTAGGGTCGGCTAATTGAAAATTATTAATGTCTGGCAGTTTACCTTTGTTTGTTGGTATTGGTTGGTATAGTGTTATAGACGGTATAACTAGGGCACTACATTTTAATTCAAAATTACGATTGGTTCTAGATTGCAATAGTAAATTGACATATTTCCGTGTAATAATAGATTTATTTTGACCAACTCCATTAATCTGCGCATATGTTTTGTACGCCTGTAACCTTAAAGTTTGTACAGCATTCTCAGTAATAAGAGTAGCCTGAGCACAATGATCTAAAATTGCTCTAAGGGAAAATGTACCATAAAATGTTTTTATATTAACTCGCATTGTAGCTAATAAAACTTGAGGTTTAGCAAGTGTACTACACTGTACTGCAATGTTGCTAGCAACTTCTGATGTGTTTACTTGGTTTGACATTGTTTTTTTCGTTGGTTTTAACGTTGTGAATTCTGTATGAATTGTAGTATGATGTTTTTGTTGGCATGTCTGACAACGTGCCAATGAGCGACATTCACGATTAAAGTGACCGATATTCAAGCAGTTGTGACAAATCCTCTTTGTCCGTATTAGTTCAAGTTTTTCCTTTGAGGGCATCGAAATAAATTTAAAGCATTTGTATAAAAGATGACGTTTGCTGCAGCATGGGCAGTTATCATCATTAATTGACGTTGTTAAATTTATATTTCTACGAAATTTATTTCTTGCATTTGGTTTTTTTGGAATTTCTACGGTGGCTTTAAGAGATTGTTCCCATTCTTTTCTTGTTTGAATATCAAGCCGATTTACCGTTACATATATAATAATTGCATCATATGTTTCTTTGTAACACCTAAAGTATTTAGTAGAGCTAAGCAATTACGTATGGTATCCAAAACAGTTTGAATACTTTCAGCTGTACCATTTGAATTCGGAATTGAGAACAGTTTTGTTAACAGAGTGCTTACGATTTTTCTACGATTATGATAGCGCCTATTGAGCGCATCCCAAGCTAATTCATAATTATCTTCAGAAGCTGGATATTCATTAACGATATCTAGAGGTGTTCCAGAACATGAGCCCTTAAGAAAATAATATTTTTGAATTTTTGATAGTGATAAGTTATTGTGAACCAATGATACAAACATATCCCTATAGGAGATCCACGACAAATAGTCACCAGCGAAGTTGGGTATATCAATTTTTGGCAAACGTGCTTCAGCTGGTATTGTCGTATTTTGTCTCAAGGAGGACGCGTGAAATGTACTTGAGTGGAAAACTGGTGTATGAGGTTGCTGTGCTTCAGCGATAATATCTAACAATCTACCTTTAAACATTTGAAAAAAATCTTGAAAATCTTCAAAAATCTCTTCGGAAAAATACGGAACCTCATCATATTTTATTGACTTTTCCCGAATGATACTAACAAGCTGATAGTGAGTGTCAGTAAATTGCTGCGACAATGTTTCTATTGTCTCTAAAATACTTTGGACATAACCTCGTGTTTTTATCTCTCTAGCCTTACTGTCAAACCTTTCATATGTTCGTTTTAAATTGTGTAACAATCCGCGTTGGTCTTCAATTATATTTGAAATGTCTCCCATTTTAAGATAAATAAATTTTATACATACGGTTTACAGGAATTTATTCCTAAATTTATCGATCCTTGAATAAATCCGAGGAGTGAATGCAAAAAGTCCAATTTCAAATACAAGCCAATATGTAAATGTAAAGCTGGTTTATTTAATTTGGTTTTGACAAATCTATAAATATTAAAAAGAATTGTAAAATAGGAATATATTCAATACTCATGTAATCTAAAGTTAGGCCAGCTCGTCAACAGAATTTCCTCAAAAATTAAAGCAGTCAATTCTTTGTAGATATGTTTATAGAAATCCAAATTCAAAGCCAGGTTGTTACCATCAATCAGAGTTAAAAATTAAAACAATTTTCTTAATTAATCTTATTGGGTTATTTCCCGGGTTTCGGCACCATTTTATAATGTATGAGAATTAATAAAACTTCACTGTTTTATTTTCAATTTTATTTTATTTAGCAGCAAGGCTGTACAATTTTTATGATTTAGCAGCTTGGCAGACAAAACTACAATAATCTTGTAATTTTCTATTTAGTCGACGTAACCAGTTTAACAGAAATTTTACCAAAGTAGAATGCAAAAAATGAATACATAAAAACCGTTGTGATATTTCAGTAATATCAGTAATATTATTGTAAATACATAGAATAGACATAGAATAGGAACTAAGCATAAAGATTAAAATACAGCGAGATTTCAGATAAAATATTTAATGAAGTGAGAGCTAATGCAGTGAGATAAATTGAGTTCTGTTAATTACGATGACATATCATAATAATACGGTATAGGTAACTTATATTATAATGATGAGTAACAGAGTGTGAGAACATACGTTAGCTAACTAAATACCCACTAGGAAATTTAATATCTTTAATAAAATATATTCATATAATAAATAATACTTTAATCCCCAACAATGAAAGATTATATTTTTTTATACATTTATTTAATAATTGATGTCAAATAAATTAATGTAGTTGTGTGTTCAATCACAATAATCAATAATCTGAAAAGGCTTAAAATGGTTTTCCTATTCTCGTGTTTTACGATTTTTTATAGCTGTTTCATCAAACAAAAAACGCCAAATAAATACGCGTAATTTGAACAAAAACTCAACACTATATTTGGTCGTAAATATTTGTCAAATATTTTTGCAATCTGAACTTAGCTTAAGAGTTGCTTAACTAATTCCAAAATTACAATCACATTGTATGTTCTAATACTGAATGTTGGTAACAGTATAGAAAAATACAATTACTGAATTAAGAAAATTAATTAGTTGCTGTCAATTATATTCCTACAAAATTGACATCTATAAAAAATAAATAGTCAAAAATAACTTGAAAACTCAAAATGATTTAAGAAATAGGAACAGGAAAGCAATAAGAGTTTACGAAAAATATGAAAGGTATGTATGACCTTTATTCTATGTTACATATATTTCAGGGTTATTTGTACCTGTGGGACAAGAAAAAAGCAAAACAAAATCATCAACAAATTTCAAGATGTTTTTATAGGATACCGATATAGAGAAAGAAAAGCCACTTTTTTTACACTTTGTCTTATACGATGACATTAGATTTGTGGGTTTTAAATCATTAGTTCCTGTACTGAAAATTATTGATTGTTTTTCTATGAAAGTTTTTGTGTTTTTTATTGTTTTAAACAAAATAAAAATAAAAAATATCGTTTGTGAATATAAAATCGAAATAGAAGTTCAATCTTCTCAACTAATACTTTCATTTCGAGTGATTGAATTGCAATCGAATAGTACTAGTAAGCGAATTTGTGTACTCGTAACCGACAAAATTCGATTGGTAAAAGAATCCAATGGGATTTCTCCGTGTATAAGTAAAAATATTTGTACTTGAATTAAATACATCTTCGATTAATATATATTTTAAATTCAATATCTGAAACCGAAATGTGTTTTTTAAATGCCTAAAAAGGGTGAAGGGCATATAATATTCGGCACAGCCGAATATACCACTCTAACTTGTTTTTCTTTAGCATCATTCAAAAAAATTTTAGTAATTTCATTAAATGTTTGAAAAAAGGGTGGAGTCTTTATGTAAAAGTTTTTCCTCAAAAATATCTTTTAAATCATAAGAAATAATATAGTAAGCAACTTTGTCCTATGCCTTACTTATGCCTATAATACAATTCATATAAAAATACCCTAAATCGGTTCATATGTAAAAGTTAAAAAACGCACCAAATGATATTACAACAACATCGAAATATTTTTTAAATATATCATATATGATATATATCATATATGATAATCGTTTTCAAATCGAAAATGATAGATTTTACGGACTAAAATGCACCTTTCCTTATGATACTGTTTTTCCATGAAATTATAATATTGTTTTGGTAACGTAATTTCCAAAAATGACGACAGTAAAATCGTCATGAACCAAATTTTGTTTTGAATACTATTTAATACCAAATACTATTTAATACCAACAATCTGCTAATATAAGAAAATGAACATGAAAAAATCATCATACATGATACACAGAAAAAAATATGGCTAAAATTTTTCTAAATAAATCATTATTTGGATTTAAATTAAGTTTAATAAGAAATAATATTTGGTTTTAATATTATATTTTATTGCACAGAAAAAATTATGACTAGAATTTTTTAAATAAATCTTTATTTAACTTTAAATAAAATTGTATAAAAAAATTTGTTTGATTTTAATATATTATTTTATTGCTTGAAATTTATTTTAAATTTATACGAAAAATAATAACAATTTCTTGTTTTTTGACAATTAAAAATATAAAAATAAATAAAATTATAAAAATGTTGACACAAAAAAATATAAAAAAAATATAAAAACCATCGTTTGCAGGATTCCAGAGGTAAATTACCTTAATTTTCGTATATATTTCATTACTAAATATGTATAATGATTTATTTTTTTGTATCTTCTAGATGAATCAAAAGCATATGAAATATGCATGTGCACTGCCTGCCACTTGAATAAGGAATCACATTTTCTTAACTTTAAGTAAGTTTATCACCTAAACTAAAGTTCAGAAAAAAATAATTTTTTGCACAATCAAATTTCACAATGTTGGCTTTAGTTTCCTGAAGAAATAAAAAATCTGTATATTTTGTTATATTAAAATATAATGTAATAACGGCTAGAGATTTTTTAATTTGATAGTTTTTAAATAAGTTTTATTAAAAACTGGAAGTGGTAAGGCTTTTAATAACTCTGAAAAAGAAAAAATTCCGATTTTGAAATCTGAGGGCCAGAATCCGTTCCAAATAGCCAAAAGCATGAATAGAGGAAAGACAGTTGTGTACAATTATTTAAATAAATACATTGTTCAACAGACTTAAGGTTCACATTTGTGAATCCATGCTTTCAGCCCTACATTTATTAGACAGGGATTTGGATGACTAGCGTCCAAGAGGAGGCCTCATATAATAAAGGGTATTTAATGTTAACTATTTTCATGAATTAATCTCTACGTTTGTAATAACAAAAGTTATTAGAAATAAATTATTTTGTTATTTATAAAATTGAGCTTAGTTTTTTTTAATACAACATTTTTTTATCAAATAAACAAATTTTGAGGTGTTTTTTTAGGTATTGTAGTAGTTGGTCCCTTTTTTTAAATTCCCTTTTTTTATTGAAATCTCCTTTTTGGGTACTTTTTAAAATATTTCAATGATACGTACGCCGATTACGTTCCTAAAAAAAAATTGGTTTTACCATTAAACATCTGTTAACAAATGATTTCTTTGTATTTGATTAACAGTTTGTATTTATTTTTTAATTTTAGTATATTTATGTTAAAGTTTTTTCCAAATGTTTATGTTTCTTATTTTATTATAAACAAGTATTTCGAAATTTCGATGTCGTAATAATATCGTTTTCAGGAATGCAATATGACCCGCCCAAGATGATTCATTTTCTTCGGAAAGCTCCAATACGTTCATCACACTAGTGCTTTAATTACATACTTCATCAAACTTTATTTTGAAAGTCGAATGCTTCCACTAACGATCTTCTAAGTTCCATGGCCTTGATCAGTAATTTAGAAAATCCAAATGTATTACCATATATTTTGCTCTATAGCCTATCCCATATTACAACAGCGTGTTTTTTTTTAACTTATATCCATCTCTATAGCTTTCCATACATTACTTTTTTGTGTGAACTGCAGTTTAGGACATGCGGATTTATGACTAATTTTTAAGCGACAGTCCCCACTGTGAGCTTGCTCTTGCAAACACCGTTAGAATAACAGGCTGTTTTTATTGACATATACTTGTTCAAAGAGAAAAAAAGAAAACATTTTTATTACCTGATAATTAAATATGCAAGCCATTTTCAAATGACTCTATTGCGCAAGCATACAAACTTCCACATGATTCTAGCCACATATTTTTTTTTTAACTTAGTCTGCATAAAATATGCAAAAATGAACATGTGTCGTTGGTATTAAAATTAACATTTCCGGAGCAATTCGAGCATGAGTTGTTAAAGTGCAAGTTTTTCTAGCCTGTAAACATGAATAAACTATGGTACGAATTGTTATATAAAATACCATTTTTTCTAAAAACAAAAGGTTAAAATTATATGAATTTTATATATAGGAACAGTTTTAAAGTAGTCTTGTGACATTCAAAAAGTACATGATATTTAATTCTAAATACTATATAAGTTTATACGAGAAAGTTTTCTCGAAAAAATATTTGAAAATTGTCTAATATGACAATAACAAAATATTAAAGATTTTTTAATTCAGTTATTATTGAATTATAAATACAGTTAATATAAAATCTTTCACTAAAGTCATTGTTATGAAAAAGTCATTAAACATCTAAATTTGGAGTCAAAACGTTTTTTTTTTAACAATTTCAAATTATATTGTGATATTGAAGTTTTATTTAAAATATATTATACTTCTCTATTCTATGGCGTATAGACCTGCACCATATTGCTAACCGTTCATATTCTATGAATATCTAAATTTGGACAGCTCTAAATTTTTTGTCAAAAATAAGTAAAATTTAAGTTTGAATAACTTTTATGTGCATTATCAGATTAAAACAAACTTCGTATCATTGGAAAGGGCTTAGATCAGTTGTTATCATAAACTCATAACAGCTAAACATCTTCCTGACCTATAAAATGAAAAAAATGTCTTTTTTCCTTGGATATCCTGAAAAAGGGTATTTTAGTTTTCGTTAGTTTTTTACACGATATTTACAATCAAATTCTCATTATAGTGTAAAAATTTCAAAATGGGGTCTCAATGGGATCAGAAATTACAACAATTTTTCTTTACTAACTAACATATTTTCTATTCGATATTAAGTGACTTTCAGCGATATTGAAAAACTTATTCAAATTATAATATAACAGATCATTATTTATTGAAATGAGTTGCCTATCTAACACATTCATAATACCGAAAAAAATTATTTCATAATATTTAAGAAGTTTCAGGAACACATTAGCAGACCTTTAAGAGACAATGTAACCGCCGAATTATTTGTGACAATTTTAAAGACTATTTACTTAAATTTGATACATGGTATAACAAAAGCAAAATCTACTGAAATTTACCATGATCGATCCATTATTTCACCTATACCTCATAAAATTTTTCCCTCGGAATAGTGGTTTAACACGTATAAATATTTGAAATATAAGTTTTATACAATTATACACCGTTGTACCAAATTTTATAAAATTCGATATATAATTGATCATATCATTCATGTAGGTTACAATGTCTAAAATTACTTAAAAGAGAATAAATCCCACATTAATGTTAACATCAATTCAAAATTTTATATACCCAGCAAAAACTTTGGTTGCCATGTAATGAGTTAAGAAGTTAATATTATTAGCTTTTAACTCTGTGATAGCATTAGAGGCAACTACTTACATCATACTATCACAAGTAGGCATATTAGGAAGTCATTATTGAGATGTCACTACAAGAACTAATTACTTCCAAGCTGTTCAGTAACTCATTGATTTTAAAATATCACAAAAGTTATTATTGGTGAAAATAATTGGAACTAGTTACATTTTAGATTACGAATAACTAATTATTTATTATTATTTATTTATTTTAAACAAAGAAAGAAAATTGTATGAACTTGAATTAAAGATTTCAAAAACTTAACAACAACATATCTTTTTTGGCGTACCAATTAAAGTTTTAAGTTGCTTTTGTAAATATATACATACATATTTTCATATCTACATGGATACGCAAATTTTGCCTTTTCATATACATATTTATCAATAAAAACTAGCATTTTCAAAAATTTTATCATAAATAAATAATCACATACCTGGTTATAAATAAGTAATTACTTCTATATAATGAATATGGTATGTTGTTGTCATTGAAAAGTAACTACATGCCATTACAAGTTAAATTTAAGTTATATATAAATATAAATCATCATACACAATTTCACAATAATAGTTTCCGAAAATCAATTATGCTTGCCTAAATCTCACATATATATTAATATTGATATAAAAGTTAACAGAATTGATTTTTGTACAAATATAGATCGTTCCAATAAATTTCATAATGATCTGTCCATAATTGAGCATAGCTCCCATACAATTTACATTCCCGAAAAATACTTAAACGTGCATAAATCTCACAAATATGCCAATATCGAAATAAAATTTTACATAAATAATTTTCTTATACATTATTGAAATAAATTTCTTAACGATCTTTGCACAGTTGACCAAAGGTCCCATATAAGACCCTCTTCCGATAATCGTTTTATTGCCTATACACAAGCATGTGGAGTATTATATGGTCGATCTTAACAAACACTCCTAGGTTTTATCATTTCCTATTTATTATAATACTAAATTTAAAAAAGTATAAGAACGCTTAAAAAGATATTAATTTGTTAGTAAAATTTTACTAACTACTATAGATGAACTGTTATAACTTCTGATCCCATTTTGAAATTTTTACACTATAACAAAAAATTTATTGTAAACATAATGTCAAAAAATAATTAAAATTAAAAGACGCTTTTTGAGCATATCTTATGATAAAGATTATTTTGTTTTTTAATTTTAGAGGTCCTTGAGCCAGTCAGATGTTTTACTTTTATGATTTTATAATGATGAGAAATATTAGTCTTTTCCATTGATACCAATTTTGCTAAAATCGGATAATGCACATAAAAGCTATTTAACCTTAAACTTTATTTATTTTTTTACAAAAATGCCTGAGGTGTCCTAGTTTAAAAGTTTATAAAGCATGAACCGTAAACGATATGGTACTGATTCATACCCTATAAAATGCACGATGACTAGCTTAATGAATACCCCAAATTAAAAAGCAAAAAACCGAAGGTTTGAAATTTTTAGAACTATAATATAGGGTTGAAATTTTTTGGAATTACCCAACATAAAATATTCAAATTTAAACAAATGTTACAATACCGCTTATTTACCTTACTTTCCCTATTTAACCAAAATTATTTTAATAATTTTTTTCCTACCAAAATATTCTTTTCCCAAAAAAATAAAATATAATTTAAAAGTTTTAAAATGCAAAAAAAATAAAACTTTTCGTAAAGCAAATATCTGGCAATAACACAAACAGAAAACTTTTTGTTGCATTGTTTTGTTTGTTTTATTATAACAACAAATTACAATATTATTGACCCATACCAACTCTTATACTCTTACACAGAGGTATTTTATAAAAAAAAATTTTGTATTGGATTGTTCTTTATCGGAAACGAATTTGTGAAAGAAATGCAACAGAAGTTTAGACAATTACAGCTGGAAATAAAATTATAGCAGAGAAATTAAAAAATTAAAAGAAAATCAATAAAATTGTTGCTTATTTTCCGTTGCCGTGTAAGTTTTTGTTTAATTTAAAAATGCATGCTATGTAAAGGAATCCGGACTTATTTATTTATTTTTAATAAATTTTATATTTACGCGATCATTTATATAGAAATTTTTAACGTACTGGTAATTCCGGGAGGGGTCTTGCGAAAAGTAAACCCTTTGCAAGTGCTAAGGCATACGAATGAGGTCTTGTGATGGCCGATTGTATGGGGGCCGATTGTATTGAGCTCTTATAGCGTTCAGTGATTCCAAAATAATTTTTTAGATAATTCTGGAACTTTTGAACCGTAAAGATATCTGAATAAAATTTCCCATAACCAAAACTGAGCTGTTTTCGATTTGATTTGCTGGAGCAAATATCCCTTGCAAATGGGTATGATTTTTTTTTTTTTATAGCCGAAAATGCATTTGCGATTTGATTGAAAATTAATTTTATAAATAGATAGTTCTTATAAATTAAAAAAAAAAAAAAAACTTGGAACCACTGAGTAGCGTAAAAAAGTCAGAATTTATACTTGGTTAAGAAAGGATGTTCCATGTTTCTCAACACATAGTACGACTTTCTCTCTGATGAGGAATTATATTTTTGAAAAAAAAAATAATATAAAAATGTTTGCTTTTCAAAAAATAAAAGAAAAACGACAACAAAATTATACATTTTCTCCTCTATTATAAAGCTAGATATGATATAATTAGAGTTTTTCACGGAAAATACTGGGACGGAAATTTATTTGGAAAAATTCGAGTCCATAGCTCTTGTGGAGAAATCATAAATATTCGATCTGTAATAAAGTCCTTGCTAGAAGAGAACTGTATAGAGTTTTCGGAGAATACTTAAAACAAGTAGAAAAGTAATAGTATATCACTTCAATGCGCAATCGTAATTGCGAATTTGAGTTGACGTGAGAGCGTCTTATTTGGAAGCTATGGTAATTTATAGACCGATTGTTCTGAAATCAGTGTTTTACGGCAGACCCGCAGGGATTTGTATATCAGTAGATAGCGTGTTATCTATAGATACAACAGATGAGTGTTCATCTAAAAAACTCTCTATTATCTTTTGCAGGTACGTTGGATAATTGAAGGAATTTAGTTTAAAACCAGACCTTCATACCACATTGAATCAAAGATTTTTTCAATGTCAAGAAAACTAACTACAGTTCTCTTGCGATTTCTGTTGTTCGTTATAATAAAATTAACAACTCTATTTAGTTAATATACTGTGGACTGCTCCTTGCGGAATCCAAACTGTTGAAAGTTGATAATATTATTTCAGTTGAAAAAGTCTAAAATTTTCTTATTAATTATTTTTCTAAATACTTTATCCAGTAGACTTAGGATGCTGATTGATCTTCAGCTAGACGGTAATTTAGAAACCTTTCCTGGCTTAGGAATTGGGATAATTTTGCCTTCTTAAAAATCGTGGTAAAATATCCTCAAAAAAATTAAAAACATTCAAATATGCTCAAAAATAAAATTACATTCACATACAAATTTTTAAAACAATTTAATGTTTTATATCTGGGTAAAGAATTTGGATTTTTGTGTTCCCATACTTTTGTGCGTTGTTGTATTTTTGTGGGAGAAAACTGAGCTTTTTCTCATTTTACCACACTTTAGCCAAAAAGTACGGAAACAAACCTATTAAAAGAAAATCAATAAAATTGTTGCTTATTTTCCGTTGCCGTGTAAGTTTTTGTTTAATTTAAAAATGCATGCTATGTAAAGGAATCCGGACTTATTTATTTATTTTTAATAAATTTTATATTTACGCGATCATTTATATAGAAATTTTTAACATACTGGTAATTCCGGGAGGGGTCTTGTATGGGAGCTATGGTAAATATTTGACCGATCCTCATAAAATTTGGTAGAATGACTTGGTAGAATGGTATTTGATCTATTTCCGGGAAATTTTATTATGGGGGCTGTGTGAAAAAATTATTACATTTTAATAAATTTTGCTGTGTTTTATTATTGGCCCAAAATAGGCTCAAATACCAAATACAATACAGTTATCTTTAAAACTGTTACCTTTAAAACGGAGAGAAGTTTAAGCTAAAAAAATTTCTAAAAATTCAAAGAGGATTTTTTGGATGTATTAGTGAGCTATTTATTGCAACAAAATTATAAACAAAGCACTATACAGCTTCCCTAAATTAAGCGCCGTTTTTGGCGATTCTACATTCATCCATTCATCCATAGCCATTTTGGTGCTACATTCTGTTTTTACATTCAAGCTTTGGGATTTTAGATTTGAGCACAAAACTCAAAATTTCGACATAAAATATGTTAAATTCTGAATAATCTGCACTTAGCCCTATTGCATGATTAAGCCCGTTTTAAATTATAAAATCAATTCTGCGAAGATGCCATTCGGAAATGTTTAAATCTTTTATATGAAATTAAAGAAAATTTTATTTTAGATTAAAGATAGTGTGGAAACTTTTTCACCCAAAAACCATAGAAAAATAAAATTTTTAGAATAGAAAAATAATTCTTAATCGATAAATTATTCTGGATATTAAATAGATCAAATTCAAGAGGGTCTCTACCCATTCGGTAGTTGGCCTGGATTTTAATTTTAAAATCATCTTCGTAAAGGTAATTTTCTGAAAAGTGTAAATATTTTATTTGACCTTAAAGAAAATTTTGTTTCAGAGAATAATTTCTGTAGACGCTTTTTCAACCAAGGAAAAAAAAACGCAAAAATTTTTTCAGTTTTCAATTTAAAAATCATTTATTTTCGGAATCGGGAAAGATATCGACTTAAAATTTAACTTAATTAATAGATAATTTTGTTCTTTAACTAATGGGGAAAAAATTAACAAATGGGATGAAAGTATTATATTTAAAAGACTGGACCAAGATTTTGCAAAATTTATATAGTTAAAATTTCAAATTCAAATAATTTGCCTTTAAAATTGCACCATCCTCTGCACACCAGTCGATGGATAGAAGTTACAGAGATATTTTCAAATAAATTGTATTCTACTCCACTGTGCACTGTATCGTCATTTGTTATCACTACTTATATTGTAAATAATTTTCATCAAAAAATTTGTTTATGCTATTATTGTCCTTTCGTCTCTAATAAAATACAAATTTACAAAAAAGAAGATTTTTTAACATAAAGTTTAAAATAACAATAGAAACAAACAAAAGTACTTTCTCTTAAATAGATAAAATATAAATAAATTAGATAAATATAAATACTTTCTATTTGTTGCCATTTCATTTGTTTGTTTAAAAATGTTTTCACTTCAAATAGGAATCACAATCGCAAAAGTTATTGTTGTGTGGTAAACCAAAATTAAAATATCAAAAATACAATCAGCATTTAGAAAAAAGAAACTTTTATCTCATACCTAGTTTTTTGCATTGTTGCCTTTTTTTTAGTAAATTAAAGTGGCTTAAAAGTTTAAACCTCAAGCTTACTCACACATACCGACATTTTATATAAGTTTAACTATTTTAAACTTTTCTCCTCCTGTGGCTACCTACAACATTAACATTTATTTAAATACCAAAATAAATCTGAATAGTTGCAAACCTAGAAATATTTAAACATAAGGGTGGCCCCTGTTAGCAAATCTGTTGACAGGCAGGGAGATGGACATAACTAGATTGTATTAGAATTTCAAAAGGACTAAGAATACATTCCAACTCAATGTACCCTCTCATTTTGAGATAAAAACTCAAAAAGTCTTAAAATCACATCATGAAGAAAACTAATATCTTAAAAGAAAGAAAACTTTTATTTTAATTGAGGCCAGTGTTGTCATTTTAGCCCTTTAATGCTAAATCTAGCCTTTTTATTTTGCTTTTAGCCTCAAAATTTTTGTATTACAGCAACGAAAAAAATAATTTATTATTTGCTATCTAACCTTATTTTAAGTGAATCATTCCATCAAAACTAAATTTTATGGATATATTATATTGATTATTATAATATTTTTTTTTATATAATTCATTACCCATGAATATAATTGACAAAATCTTATAAAAAAGGAATTATAGTTCAAAATATTGGGGGTTTTTCATGTGACCCAAAATTGTAAAATTTAATGTAATCCAAATTTGTAGGGGAATTGTTTTGGGTGATTTTTTATTGGGTCATTTTGCTGGCAGCCGTTCTATGTCTCATTTATAAATTGATTAGAATATTTTTGATAAAATATTAAAACCTAATGAGAACGAGAAAAGATAAGTTTCAATATAAAAAAGAATTAACTTTTTTCTGACCAAATTTTTGAAGCATTTAGCCTTTTTTACCTTAACGAAAGTTAAAATGAGCCTCTTTTTTCTCACCTCCTAGCAACACTGCTTGGGACTATCGAAACCTTATTTTTACTGGTAAAGTGCATAGATTTGAATGAAGATAAAAAACATTGCAAATATACCCTCTAAAATTAAAGGTTAATATGTTATAAAATAATCCCAAAAATATTTCAGTTCAACTATTTAATTTACGAGAGCTGGACAATTTTTAAAATACTTCCAAAAATATGGTCTTCGATAAACTGTGTACACAATTTTTACCTTCTTGTCAAAAAAAAAAAAAAAACTACATTATGCAATAGACACATATCGACTAATATCTAATCAGTAAAAAGTTTGGTAAAATTAATTGTCATTGTAGTGAAATGAAAATTTTAGTAAAACTTGCTACGATTTTTTTTCTTTTTCTTTTTTTAAATACTATTTCATTAAAGCTTGAATATTTCGGACATTTTCCATCATAATTAAGAATTTAGAGCATCATTTTAATAATCTTATTCCACACTATTAATATATGTATTCATTTAATTCTTAAGATATGTATACATGCACAAAGTACCGGTCGCAATTTTAAAGAAATTTGGCATGTAGGGCATTTATGATACAGGGACGAAGCCTATTCAAATTGGGTGTGATCGGTCTATTTTTTCATTTAGCCTACATACAATTGTCTTCTCCGAGTAGAGTTTAAACACTCAAAAATGCGCTAAAAATAAGAATATTTTAATGAAATTCGGTGCAAAGAAGTTCTGTGCAATTATCAATCTTTTTACCAAATTTTGTGAAGATCGATCCACAATTGGCCATAGCTCCCATATAAAACTCTCTTCCGAAAATCACTTTAATGTATAACGTATTCACATAAAGTCAATGCGAATGTCAAGTAAATATGCGACACAGATATGTTTTATGTAAGTAGAAACAACATTGCCAAATTTTTGAGAATCGGTCCAGAATTTTCCTTTAGCACTTCCAGGTATCGTCGTAAAGTGCATAAAATCATCTAGATGTTAGTATCAACACATTATTCTGCACATTATTGGCCACAGATGTAATATAAGTCCCCTTCTCGATTTTTTATGCTTGTACACAATGGTGTAGGGTATCACATAGTTGATCTTGACCTACTATATCTTTCCTACTCGTTTAGGACATAATAGTTTGATCTTTATGGGTCCAAATTTGAATATATTATTATTAAGGTATATATATATATATATATATATATATATATATATATATATATATATGTATATATATATATATATATATATATATATATATATATATATATATATATATATATATGTGTATATATATATATATATATATATATATATATATATATATATATATATATATATATATATTATTATTATTAAGGTAATATTGTAGTCTTTAATATGAAACTGAAACTAGAGATATACCATGTATAGTTTAGAACTTATTAGCAATTAAACAAGTAGACCTTTGTGAAGTTTCACCATTTTTTAGTTTTTGAAAACGTCATATTTTTGGACTAAAGTTTATGATTATAGGAAAATTTCCATTAGCCAATGTCTGTAATGAATTTCATTGAAATCGGAGATTTAAAATCCCATTTCTATCATTTTTTACATGGAATTACTCTATATGTAACTGTTTGTATAAGCTTATACTAAAATTTATATTTAAATTCATATTTACCCAAAATTCAAAAACTTTTTTTGTAAAGACCAAAAACTTATTTTTTATAAGGACTACGTGCTTTTCTATTTATCCATAATGACATTTTAAAACATGTTTATTTTTTATTAAAGGAACAGTTTAGAAGAAAAGGAAATGATAATAGGATTTGTGTTATTGAACTTGCGAAACATAAAAAGTATTTTTTTTTTTACTATATATAATATCTCCTTATATTTAAGGAAAATTTTAATTAAAAACTAAAGTTACAATTTATAAGAAATTTAAAAAAATGTAATATAATAAAGATTTAGGTATATATGTATAGAAAGGAACATGAACATAATATACATGTAGTGACTTCCACAACTGTTCACAAAAATATGAGATTTTAGATTGGGCTTTATAAAAGCACTTTAAAGCAACTCAGGGTTTTTACTGTTTTCGATTTAAATTCACTACTTAATAGTAATTTCAATTTAGAAATAAATAAAATTTTGTTTTTTGTAAAAGAAAAAATGGAGGACATTTATTGTGAATACTTTTGTGACCCTATGAATTTTACGTTATTTTGGATTTTCTGTAAAGTTATTTCAGTATTAGTTGTGACCATTTTTAGCTTTAATGACCAGTCTAATGGAGTTAATGAAGTCTTCTCTGAATATTATAATTTACTTTCTTTAAAATGGTTTAATTAATTATGGTCAATTCCTCATTAATATCGCTCCACATCACCTTCAGATGATATGGAACTGGTTTTCCCGTTATGAATATTTTTTTTTCTTTTTAAGTTTTTACAATTATGCTGTAAAACCTAAGCATTTGCTTTTGTTGACTTCTAGCTACGTTAAGGTATCTTTGGCCTTGCCCTTTGAGTCATTATGTTTATGAACCAGGTATTGCCTGGTTTATACCCAAATAATCGGAAATCCATTTTCATAAATTCTGGACGAGCTTGGGATCGCTATTAAAGGGGAAATGGACATAATTAATAATTCCATGTTACTAAAATTAAATTATAATATTCAGAGAAGACTTTATGTCATCATTAAAGCTAAAAATTGTCACAATTAATACTGAAATAGTCTTAGAGAAAATTCAAAATTATAGAAATTCAAATTCAAAATTCTTAGGCTCACAAAAGTGTTCACAAAAAAATTTTTTGCAATTTTTGGATTTTTTCTTTCAGGAAGAAAACTTTTGCTTAATTTTTTGTAATTATTTTATTTATCACTGAGTAGTGATTTTAAATCAAAATCAAAAATTATTTTAAATTAATTTTCTAAAAAGAAATCCAAAATTTCATAGTTTTTTGAACAGTTGCAGAAGTCACTGTATATTGCATAACCATGCAACATCTAATAAAGATATGTTTATAAAAAAACAAATATTGCAAATATAGTACTTTTTTAAAAGAATCTAGCATTTAATGTTTATATGCTTTTATATGGAAAATATTAGATTTATCGATTAAAAGGGGCAACAAAAATTTATTTTTTTATTTACTTATTTATATTTTTTTGCAGTAACGGATTTCTTTAATAATTTAGATAGATAGAGTTTTAGACTAATAAATAACCTCTTTTTTTTGAGTTATAGTAATTTGGCGTAAGAATTATTACCTATACAAAAGTTCATTAAAATAATTGTATATTTAATTAATTTATAATATTAGCCATTTTCAAATGGCTTTGACCTTGAACTATACAGTGATAAATGATAGAATACAAAATTTTTAATTTTCTGTAAAGCTATCACTTCTTAGAGAGTATTAATTTCGCATCTTAAACTTTGTAGAATATAATTTGTACCATTGTAGATAGAAAATTTTACTTAGATTTTATTTTTTGTCACAAAATTCAAAAACAATAGAACCGCAGTTAAAATTCTTGTATAAATTACATTCAAATACTTTAGGTTAAAAATAAGAATGAGTATTTGTTTCTTCTTTTACTCTGTACTAAAATCAATATAAAATGAAAAATTAATAACTTTCATATTAGACTTTTAACATTTTATTTGCGGGTGTAGCCAGGGGAAAATTAAACATTGTCTATGCCGCGGACATACGGACAGACCTAATTTTACCCCAAAATGGTTTAGAATAACATGAAAGTCATACACAAACATATGTGATTCACTATTATAACCGTAATAGTTCGGCAAATTTTCACGATGATTGCACAATAAATGTCTCAGTTATTATTAAAAATGATTTCCAATCTCTTCATTTTTGTGCTAAATATTTTACTTTTTTTTTAAATTAAAATAGAATTACTTAGAAGAATTTATTAACAATGAAACGTTTTACTTTGTTGTTAATATTTCTGGAACCAGTTAATCCATTACAATGAAAATTTTTATGAAGCTGGAGAAATTAATACTAAATAACACACAATTTACCACAGATCATTAAAAAATTATATGGTGGCCATATTATGCCTGGATTAAATGAACCTTTTATCCCAAGCAGTGTTATATTACCATGATAATCATGATAATTGAATTGGTTAAAGTATTTCCACTAAATTTTTAAGCCAATATGCTATTTGATGCTTTTTTAATTTTCTACTACAAAAAAAAGGAAAACGCAGCAAAAAATGCCAAAAAATTTATAAAGTGCACGGTGAGATGCTGTGAGTGAATGCCGGATCCAGGAGTGATATGTTGAACTTTCGTTCGGGAAATTTCAATGTCAAAGATGCATCTTGCTCTACTCGGCCAGTCATTGAAAAAGCGGTTGAATTTTTGACACTTGTGGAGTAAAACCGACACGCAAGCTGTTAGGATATAGCGGAGGCACAAAGCATCAACTACATGATAGTTTGGAATTATTTGAAAAAGGCGGTTCCTCACAGAAGCTCGATATTTGAGTGCAAATGAATTATCGCAAAGAAAGTTGATTGTCCGAATTACCACCTGAAACACAACGAAATCGAACAATTTTTGAAGGGGATCATTATGAACGATGAAAAATGGTTTCATTACGAGAATATTAAGTAAAAAGAATTTTACTGTTCTCAACTTGACTGTTAAAACGAGGCAATTAAGAAAGAGCGTCCAAAATTGGCCAACAGAAAAGGTTTTTAGTTCCGTCAGGACAATACCAGGCCACATACGTCTTTGATGACCCACCAAAAATTTACTGCAATTGGCTGAGAAGTTTTGATACACCCACCGTATAGCCCGGACCTTGCACCATCTGACTATCATTTTGTCTTTCGCCGATATACCACAGAAGTTCTACAGTGATTGAATTATGAAGCTACTCGAAAAATGGCAAAAGGTCATTGATAATACTGGTGAATGTTTATTTGATTAAAATGAATTTTCATTAAAGAAAATTTTAGTTCAAAAATGTTCCAAAAAACCGCAGATACTTTTTATATGACCAATAATTTGTAAATATATTTAGCTTATAGTTACTAATAATATGGAAAATATTTTCAAAGTTATTGGTGTTAAAATTTGTTATTTTTTTATTAAAGATTAAAAAATTACAGAATTATGAACATAATATTATAAATAGTGCAGTTCAGCGAATTTCATTGCATTATTTTTGGACCAGCAGTTTTGATTATGAGGTTTACATGGACGAATATATATATACGGACTAACAGACATAGTTAGATCAATCTTAACGTGAGAGGCCGAAAGTTTTTTCTGTGCGTTATAAACAAAAACACAAACTCATAACTGCATTTGTTGGTGTAGGTTATAAAAAATTGATTTAGAAGCTTAAAACTGCATAATCACTTGAATCCAGAATTGACAGAGAAATCGTGCGGTGCAGAAAAAAATAATAATTGTTTTGTATCCCTGTGTTATATTTTGTATATATATATATATATATATATATATATATATATATATATATTTTTTTTTTTTTTTGTTTCAAAAATAATGAACAAATAATAGCACTTGATTTATTTGTTACCGTTAAATTATAACGATATTTACAGTTAAATGTAATGGCAAATAAATAACTATTGTTTTCAATTTGCAGCTATGTAATTATGTGGAAAAAACTGCATTTACATATATTTGACCTCGTGTAAAATATTTACCATATTTTGTTATTACATATTTAAAAGTTTTTATTTTTGGTCTATATTTTTAAATAACTACCCCTTAATAGAAATTAAATCGTAAGCCTATTTGTTTTTTAGTGTAACTAAATACTAAAATAAACAGTAAAATAATAAAATTGAATTGTGGAAAAATACAATATTATATTTATTATTGATGATAAAGTGGTTTTGTAGGGCAATACATAAAAACTAACATATTTACATATGAAGGACGTTCTTAAAGCTTTTAATAACAATATGCCTTGCTTTAAATTGTCACGCATTACACAGTAGGACAGAATCGATATTTTTTGGAAATAAATTTTTAATTTCTCATAGACTGGTTGGATTTATATAAAATTTCATATGGGCGTAGCAAAGGAGTGTATAGTTTTAGATTTGGAAGGAGGTCCCCACATATCCTTCAGGAGCGGAGCTATTGGGGCTCAAAATAGGGTACCTCTGACACAATAAATTTTTAACCGTTTTCCAAATTTTTGTTTCTTATTCAAGTTCAAATATTGTTCATCTTCGTAAAGCTCTCGACAAGACTATGTGCGCGCATGTGCTATTTATGTCGTACAGTTTTCAAGTCATTTTCATTTGAAATTTTAACTATCTCAATTTTTTAAAATCTTGGTGAAGTTTTTCCAAGATATAGCCCAATACTTTTATCCGATTTTGTAAAAATATAAAAAAACCTGAAATCGATAACTCATCTGAGTCGATATCCTAACGAAATTTTCGGTGATTTGAAATTGTAAAGAAAATTTTTTGATTTTTGTAAAAGTAATCGAAAAATACCAAACAAACAGGCGAGAATTCTAAAAATTATTTTTTTTTTTTTTTAATTTTGCCCATAAAGTTCACATTTGTCACAAGTCTGGAAAAAAGTGTTTTCAAATTCTTTGAAACACATTAGACTATTCAAAATAGCACTCTCTTTGTAGCTCCATGTCTTAGGATTTTCGAACATGTAGAGTAAACTCAAATAGGTCAAATTCGGCAGGGTTTGTACTAAGTCCTATTAGGTATTTGGACTTCTTTTTAATCCTAAAATCATATCTGTGAAGGTACCTTTCTGAAAAGTATAAAACTATTATACGTTAAAAAAATATTTAGATCAAAAAGAGCGGTTAAGCAGTTGTTATACCGGAGGTATCCTATTTTGAGCCCCACTCCTAATGGTGTATGGGACTCCCTTCCAAAATTGTACACTTCTCTGCTATGCCTTTGTGAAACTTTATGTAAATCCATCCAGCCGATTAGAAGTTACAGATTTATTTCCAGTTGATTTCTATTCTGCCCCACTGTGCATTGGAGGAATGAAAAATTAGATTACTTAATATGATATACAAAAATTAACTTGCTGTAGATGCTTGAATATAAGCTTTTATTTTTCATAAATAATTTTCAGATGTCCGTCGTATAAAAATTAACTTTTACATTAGTTCGTACAGAAAAAGTGTAAATATATACATATGTGTGTGTATATGGGGAATTCTATTTTTATGTTTACCTCTAAGAAGGCGACTTTAAATCTCTAATATTTTTTTTTTTTTTGATTTAGATTTTTTAAATTAACTTTTGATGCAATTATGTTAACAACACTACGTGAAGTGAAACGACAAAAATACAAGATTTAAAATAGTTGCAAGTGGTACCGGCATGCACTTAAAGTTAAAAAATCAAAAAAAAAAATAATAAAAATTTTATTCTTACTTTTGATGCCTATAATCGCGGATTTTAGTGCGTCCAACTCCTCTAATTTAAACCACAAACTTGTGTTCAATGAATATGTCGTTGACCAGTGTTAAACTATATTATGGATAAGTGGAGAAACCAAAATTTTCAAAATTTTAATTTTTTGCAGTTTTTCGATTAGAAAATTTACGCCGTTTCGAGTATTGCAAAATAAATAATGGAGGTTTATTGCTTTTGTAATTGTGAATCGTTTGAGAAACATATCGTTGATATGCCCTCAATAGTAGCGATATAGGTGGTGCCCAAACTTGGGCAGAAAAACGTGAATGGCTCAAAGAGGTGCTTTTTTTCACGAGGCACACTCAAAGCCAGTGTTTTCAGTTTAGCCTTTTTAAGACTCAATCTAGCTTTTTATTTTGCTTTTAGCCTCAAAATTTCCGTTTTAGCTTCTAGCCTTTTTTGGTTCTTAAAATTGCCTTAAAATAGCTAAGAGATTAGTATTTCAGTAAAGATGAAAATAATTTCTTATTTCTTAATACTAATTTTATTTTCACAGATTCTTACATTTAAGCATTTTTGTGTATTTAGATTATTTACATTTAAAAAAAACTTAGACTCTGGCGCTTCTTTCTCTAATTTAAAATTATGTAATATAACTTTTTCTACGGACTTACTTCATTTACGAATATAATTTAAAAAAATCTTATAAATATAAAAAATCACACAAAAATTTGGAAATGCGTAATCAAAAAGGAATTATAGTTCAAAAAATACGAAAAAAAACAATAAAAAATATTTAATAATTTTTCTTATGAAATATAAATTTTTGGTTGATTTTTATTGGGTTATTCTTCTGGCTGCCGTTTTATGGTTTATTTATAAATTCATCAATATCTTCGAAAAAGTATGAAAAACTAATGAGAACCAGAAAAATTTATTTTTCTAAATTAAGAAACAAAAATTTTTTGTGGTCTTATTTTCTGGAGCATTTTTAAATTTTTTAAAGTTCACTTTAGTCTTTTTTTTCTGACCTCCTGGCAACACTGCTCATAGCGTAATTTCGATGAATCTAAAGTATCGCGTGATCAAAAAATTTCCAAATTACATTTCAAAAATGTTGTGGCACGATAAAATATTAAATTTCAAAAACGTTATAATACTTTAAAATCGATATAAAATTTTGCGTGTTTTATATTAGCACTTTTTTGCATTTCATGTGAAATTATATTTATAGTAAGTGCATCTATTCTGCTTTAGTTAAGCGAAATTTATGTTTCATCAAAAAAATTGCATAAATTACTATACATGACCTGGGATATTTTAATATTTCATAAATCGCCGATGCACACCCAAGGCGTTGATTGAAATATTGAAATCGGAATCAAGTGGCAAAGAAAAACAATTATGCGGTTGTAGTTACTGCAACTTTTAACATTTTTGGGTGAGTCTCTTTGCCATTAAAAATGTTATTTGCAGCTTTTTATTTATTAACATTATCTAAAGATTTTTTTGTGATTAAATACACAATTAAATACAATTTAAAAAAATATCAAAAATCCATACTAACTTTGTTTTTGCTCTATGTTCTAAAGGGAGACTTAAGTAGATTTCTGGTCGCGACTAAGTTCAATAAAATAAAACTTACCGAACCTCCTACAAATTGTATTTTATATACGTCTGTTTAGGCTACATATGTGCATTTATTATTGATATCGGACTTCAGGAGGAATTTTTACAATAACATAAATATCATTTTTAAAAGTTTTTTTTATTGTCAAATATTAAAAATATATCAAAAAATTTTATAATATAAGAAAAGCTAGAAAATCTATATCTACTTCATTGATTAACATTTGTTTAATGAAATGTTAAACAAGCATGAAAGATATAGTCGGTCAAGCCCGACCATATGATAGTCCACACCTTTGTGCATGTCCATCATTTAGAGTGATTCTCGAAAGTGGGCTTATATGGGAGCTATGGTAAATTATGGAGCGATCCTCATAAAATTTGTCACTATATTTTCTACTTATATAAAACTTATTTGTGTCGAATATAAACCTGATACTAATTTCTTGATTTATGCACGTTAAAGTGATTTTCGGAAGAGGGTTTTATATTGGAGCTATGGCCAATTACGGAGCGATTTTCATGAAATTTGGCACGAAGATTGATACTTATACAAAACTTCCTTGCACCGATTTTCATTAAAACATTGTTATATTTAAGAAATTTATGTCCGTTAAACCCCTATTCTGGAAGGACATTTGTATGGGACTAGGTGAAATAATGGACCGATCATAACCGATTTCAATAGGCTTCGTCCTTGTGTCATGAAAGTCCTACGTGCCAAATTTCATTGAATTATCTTCAAAATTGCGACCTGTACTTTGTGCAAAAGGTTTACATGGACAGTCAGCCAGCCACGCAGCCAGCCGTCCAGCCAGACGGACGGACGGACATCGTTAGATCGACTCAGAAGCACTTTGAAATACTTGGTATATATTGGTGCTAAACAAAGTTGACGTGACATTAAAAAAATGCAAGATTTTTTTGAACTTCACAAGAAACGAGTTTAAAGAAATGCCCATATGAGTTCGTTAGCAGTTATTGTGGATAAGTTCAATATATTTTAAATGATCATATAAAAATAATTGTTATTTACTTTGAAAATTCCAGTGGATACAAATAAAATTGTGATAAAGGTAAAATTAATAAAAAAAAAAATTGTTTGTATAGTAAATAACATTTGGTGTTAAATGGCTTCATTTTAAATTTAGTATTTTGTTTGTAACTTGTAATACTAGAATTTTAATACTATAATAATACTTATACTTTGTTTACTTCAGTAAATATAATTTTTTTATTTAAAAAATATAAAAATGACTATTGCGTTTGCAACTAAATCCATAAAATATGTATGCTAGAAGTGAGAAAGTGCTTCCAGAATGGATACGTGGTAATGCTAACTCTATCGATTAAGTCTGCGAAGTAAAAGTTACAGGCAGCCGTTATTGTTAAATTTTAAAGTAGATTTTCAGCTGGGAACAAATGATTTTATATTAATTTATTTATTGCTTTATTAAATGCGCTTTATTTTTTTTTTTTTTTCATAATAAAAAATGTTATGAATAAATTTTATATTTATTAATTGAAAATACATTTGCTTATATTTGCAATATTTTAAATTGTATAATAAACAAAAGAATTGGAAAATTCATTTTTTGTTTGTTTTTATTGCATGAAATTTGGTAATTTTATTTTAATAATTTAATATGCATTTTATGGACTTCTTTTCGTAGATGGTATAAAAAGTTTTAGTGTTATGGAAACTAAGAATTGTTTATAAAATATATTTAAGAAATTAGTGAAATTCCTGAATTGTAAGTGATTGAAATGTTATGCGTTAAGCTGACGTCTATTACTTAGTTTATATCTACGATAATTGCAAAAAAAAAAAAAATAACTTGCAAATAAATAACTCAACGTTTATACACAAATCGCATAAAGAAATATGCGATACAACTATTATTATAGAAACTTCTGTGAACGTAAAAGGAAGTGGCAACGCCGTATACGCTTTATTTGCAATTAGTTTTACTAATCACTATTAGTTTTCGTTAGTTAATAACTTGCAAATAAAATATTAATTCACCGTTTATACGGCAAAATTTTCATTTCGCAGTATTTTTAACTCCGAATAAGAGGTGTGTATAAACGTATATAAAATTGAGCTTGGTCATTTTTATGAATTGTTTACTTTAACGAGTACCAAAAATTCAGTAAAAGATAATAATGATTATATTTACTTTGAACTATTTATTTATCCTATAATGTTAAAAAAAGATAAGCTTTAGTAAAAAGATATTTTATTAAAATTATATTTTTGTACATCTAATAATAAATTCTTTAAGCTATGTTTTATTATAAAAAAAAGACTAGTAATCTTCATGCCCAGCCCATTCCAATACTTGATTAAATATTTCGATAACCTCACTGGCTCGAATTATGTTAATAGGAACTTCTCTCATAGAGTCATCACTATAAAGATTCTCAGGAACCTTTCAGCAAAAAAAAAAAAAAAAATGGTGATTCCATTCTTCAGTAATTGCTATTTGAATTAATTCTAAAAGAATACAATACATTTTATCAATTAAAAATTTCTTTAAATTAAGTGAGAGAGTATAGAAACAAACCTAAGAATAGAAACTTTGCAGAAGATCAATTGTGGATTTCATAACAGTCCTAATTACTGCGTCCCGCTTTTCTTTAAGGATGTTTATTGGAACATCATCTTTTGGAACTGCACCATTTCTTACTGTATTCAAAATATTCCTTCAGCAATTGAAAGGAGTATTATTACTTACTCTAATCTATGCGGCTTCGAAAATGACAAATGTATTTTATTGTTAAATTTTTCATAGATACTAGCAAATATAGATTAATAAGTAGATAGTTACCTGAGAGAAAAAAAATCTAATACAATTGTCAAAAACCCAATTCAATTACAAAAACCCTAATTCTTGCAACAACAAAATACACGTCACATATATTTTGTTTTTTTTTTAATTTTTTTGAGAATTTAGCTCCTGCCACCCTTCTAGTAGTAACCTTCTAGTAGCAAAGTAGTAACTCAACTAAAGGACTGTTTCTGTAAAACATTTTTATAATTTGTATGACATTAACTACAATTCACTTGGATAAGATGGGCATTACCAATTGAAAAAGAGAAATGGCAGGAATTTACTTGTGAGAAATGATTTAAAGTGAGTCTGATGGATTTGCGCAACACAAAAAAATTCATGCAACCTTTCTGTTGTTACATTACATAGAGGTCGAATAAAATATTAAAATTTTGTTGGTCCATTATTTCATGATCATTTTACATAAAATTTTAATTTGATTAAGTGAATCAACTTCGTACATATTTCCTTTAATAAATGCTTGCAATTTTGCACATAGGTATATGCAATTGAAAAAACAAGATTAAATTTTAAATAACTCGAAAACTTTTGAAAAAGTAAAATTATAATTATTACTTTATTATAATTATAGCACTATTATTATTATAGCACTATTTCTGCTAGATTTGGCAGAATGGATTGCAAATTGAAAAATTCCTATAAACGCTTTTTAGCATAATCGACCTAAATCTCAAAAGAGACAGTACATGTATATATATGGTATTGATCCATTAGGAATAGCCAGAACATGCCCAACTCATTTGATGTACATAGAGACCGCAATAAAACGAATTTGTGAGTAATGGTCAGAATTTAATTGAGTGAATTATTTTGGTGATTGGTGCCCTTTTTTCTGTGCAAAAAGGACTTAATTGCAATAAATGTAGAAACATTACTTTTGGCACAAAATATTTTATTACGTTATACTACATTCATTTTATTGCATCGTTTACATTCATAGTTTGTATACAATTAAGAATTTGCTTTTAGTCCAATCGCTTAAACAAATGTTTTTCTTTGTATGTGTTTTCAATTGTGTTAGTGTTTATATGCTTTTCGTATTCATATATAAATAATTTATTATTTGAATCATTAAATATTCAGCACAACACTAAACATTGAACGTTAAATTTAGTCTTTGCATGTTTTATATGTTGATTGTTTTATTTTAAGTAATCATTTACATAAGACCACAAAATTATTTCGGCAGACAATAGCAATTATTTCGTAATTTTCAAAAATATATTACAAATTAAAATTTTATAAAGAGAAAACGCTTGTTATACTCATACATACACGTAGTCATATACGCTGTTGCAACAAATTGAGGTTTATCATGAATTCTGGTTGTAGTAATATTAGAAAATATCCAGCTGTGATATTATTAGAGAGAAAAAGCGTGAAAATTTTGTAATTTTCAAAAAATTTACAATAAACTTGGTGAAAGATGGAAGACTGTGATGAGGTTAATGTTTGCGTTATAATCATGGCTATATACATTTTTATCCAATGATATTCGCAAATATTTCTAATTTTATATTATATACCAGCTTAACCAGGTGTGCTTAGCTACCCCATTGATGCGATAACTAATTTGTATTAAAATTAATGTTAAGCAAAATCCGGGAAGGGGCCTCATATATATTTTACACGTTAATACTAACGATACGTAGATTTTACTTAAGCGTTATTGTTTCTATAAAACAATTTATTTGCCGCTTTATAAGCTAATTGCGTTATTATTTGATTGTTTTTTAAAGTGAAATAAATTCAATAAATAAGAATGAAATATTAAAAAACCCTTAAAAATATATCAAGATTTTTTTAAGAAAAGTCATGATAAATCATGATCTAATTTTCACTAGAAACTTGAGATGTATATTAAACATGACAGTAAGTTCTAATCTTTAATTTTTTTTATAATAACTAAATACTTAAAACCTTTTGTTTTCCTGTCTGTAGAAAGTTTTTAGTATAAATCAATTATTGCAATAATTTCATTGAAAAGTTAGAATTGACTACTACATACACTAAATTAAGATTATCCGCGGAATATTTAAACTTTTACTCTGCCATTTGGAATCACATTTCGAAATTTATTTTCAAATTTATACCGTTAATACCAACGAAACGTTAAATTTGCGTATAAATTTATATTATTATATATATATATTTGTATTTGCATTCACAACATGTAAACATCAAAAGATTTATTGTTTTATTTTTAATATACACAGAAAAAAAATTAAAAAAAAAAATTCAATTAATCTGTTGTTTCGTTTTATCTAAAATTTAATTATATTAATAATTAACTCGACTAACATTTTAATTATTAATAGCTTTTATTTTCTAAAACTATCCACTGTATAAAATTTCAAACTGAAAATTCAAATATTTTGAAACAAATGTTCACATTTACATAAAAGCAAACAATTTAATACGTTTATTCCATATTTCCTCGAAATTTTTGTACTTCTTTTGAGTTTAAAGAAACCGTACGTACTACATATGCAAAAGAAGATTCTTGGATGGTGGAGTTGAGAAAATTCGTAAATTAGTCTGCAAGTATAAGTTTCCAATGGTTTTTGTATTTTTTAATAATTCTAGTATCATTGTAGATGGTCCCGTCTTTGATTCAAGAAGTTAGTATTAAATCAATTAAATTTTATCCGGCCAGTGTTTTATAATTTTATTAAAGCATTATGGCATATCTCACTTTTTGTTATTTTGTAGATCCTCATCACAGCCACCCACCCCCTTTCTTGGAGTGTTCTGAAGGGATGATTAATACTGTCTTATGCCTAATTATAAATACTTTAATATTATATTTTCTTTATAGAAAAAGAGGGAATAGTGTGTTCAGATCAGTGCAATAATTAAGGTTGATCGGGTTACGGCAATGACCAATGTTTGGAATGCATAAAATTAGAATCTAACGGTACTTGTATTGCTGATTGCAGTCATATTATCAAGTAAGCGTAATATTTAAAGTGATTCTAAAAAACAAATATTTACCAAATATTAGGAATACTATTTCAGTGTTTATCAAAATTCCATGTGAAAACCTATAAACAGTGTCACCCAAAATGTCCCACTTGCTACGGTCCAGATGCTGAACACTATGGCGAATGTGCTAATATACGAGATTAAAATCGTTGCGTGGCAATTTTTCCAAAAAAAGGATAGATGTCTACCGAAAAACGGTAAGTGTCCCGACGGTTGCTCTTTGCAAAATGTAAACCCTAGAGAACAAAGTCAACTAAAGCCACCAAATACACATATAATTTTTTGAATTGTACTTTTTCAATAAATATTTTATCTGAAACTTTTAAATTTTTATTGTATTTAAATTTTTGGCATATTGTTCTGAATCAGTTAATCATCCGTCACGAAGATTTAATTAATTAATCTTTAAATAATTAAATTTGAATTAATTTTAAATAAAATGTCAAATATAAAAACACTTGTATTGTTAAAAAAAAAATAATTGAAATTTGTGAAAAAACCAAGTATTTTCACTCAATTAACGTTATCATTTTGGTGATTAAAGCAAAATCAAACAAAATTTTAATTAATATAAGCAATTTCATAATTAAAATCGTTTTTTATTTTTTATCTGTGTATTTATAACACTTGATGAAAGAACTTTTGAAATTTCAGACCGTTAGCACAGAAAAAATTCACCAATCACCAAAATAATTCATTCAATTAAAACTTCTTTAAATTTGCACCTCTCACCAAAAAAGATTACATCAATTACTTACTAATAACTGTTAAAAATTAAAAACCCAAAAAAATGTTCCAATTAAAAAAATTATTAAATCAATCCAGTAAATGATTGAATGAATTAAATATTTAAATAAGAAAAAAAACTTACACGAATTTCTTGAATATATTAATTAAATTTTGATGTAAAATGAAACAACCCTATTGATTGAAAAATATAAGGTAATCATTTTTCCTCTGAGGTTTCAACACACGAGAGTAACAGGAATTTGAAAAAAAATGTATACGTAAAATTTAGGTACATTAGTATTCTAGGATTAAATGTGAAATAAAACAAACGAATATACATTTATATGAATTTATGCACTTTAGGGTGATTTCCGAAAGTGATTTCTTCATCTACTTGTTACTAATATTTCTATGGGATTTATGCACATTAAAGTGACTTTATTTATGATAAGGTATGAACCCCTATACCGAGTGAACATTTGTATGGGAGTTAGATGAAATATGGACTGATGATAACCAATTTCAATATGCTTCGCCCTTATGCTAAAATAATTATTCATCAAGATATTTCAAATTGCAACATGTACTTTGTTTACAAGGTTTACATGTACCGCTTCTCGAGTTGAACGGTATATTATAAAGTGGGGATCCAAAGATTTTTTCTATGTGTTACAAACATCAGTACAAAAAGATATAGAACAAAAAATATGATAAGAATAATAAATTCTGGTCATTTTAGCACTGCAAGGAATATAAGCATAATTACATTAAAAACTTTCACTTTCGACGCTGTAAATGTAATTTTGTTATACTTCAAACCATTACAAACATTCTATGACCTTCACCAACTACATGATATTTGTTCCAGTGCTCTTTCTTGTTTTCAATTAAATAAAACTGTTTTTGATAGCTAAAGATTTTTTACATTTCCACATATACGAAAAAATAGTTTACACTTACAAACTGCAAAATCTCAATTGTATTTGGAGATTGGCCATCGCACACACGCATACAAATGCACTTAAAATAATCCACAAGGAGCATTAAGTACAACCAAAATGTATGTATATAATCATATATGTACATATACGTGTGATTTGTTTACAAATACATTGAAAAGAAACAAGAAATAAATAAAAAAATATTTGCTACTCAAAAGCAAGTAAAGGCCAAATGCTCCATTTACTAACCACAAAATTTTGTAGGAAATATGTTGAGTAGGTTGTGTAAGAAAATAGCAAGAATAACAACAAAAATTTAAACGACACATACACATTTTTAACCAGATTGTAGTATTACAATACCAACTTATGATTTTGTGCCAGTCCAGTCCAAGTACTCGTACTAAATGCAACTAAACATTTTAAGAAGAAAAAACAAAACAAATTTTTGGTAGTATGTAACATAAATATTTTAAAAGTTTTTACAGGAAAAAGGAAAAGAGAGTAATTGTACTTTATATTCATTTTTGGTCACTCTAACACATTCTTTTCATTATCAATGGCATGCTTAAATGCTCAAACACTTCTGTTTAAATCGTTTCTAGGGAGGAACATTATAGTGCCACAATTAAAGTAGAGTAAGTTTGAGGGACCATGGCAATTTGCTTTTTTTTTTCTTTCCTTTTGGTTTTTCTTTTGCAAAAAATCTAAAAGTTTTATAACCTTTAGTTAAGAACGTGACCGGAATATTAAACAGCCAGATTTCAAAGAAAACATTTTATTCATTGATATATTTAAAATCATTAAACAAAGTAAAATGTTAAAAATTTAGTCCGATACACAGAAAAAATATTCTCTAAAATAGTTCAATTAAATTTTTAATAATTTTTATTTTAAAATTTAGTTAATGTGTTAACTAATTACATTTTTATTAATTAATCTAATATTTTTTGATAACGAATAAAAAATATTAAAAAAAAGAAATGTAAAATAATGACGATTTCCATCTTTCTGAACTTCATACCGATTGTGATGAATTTGAAACCAAAAACAGTTTTCCTCTGAAAAACGTAAATTTTAATTAAACCAGGCAATGCTAAAATATATAAGTTACTTTCTTTGTTAAAATAAAACAATCCTAAGTTTTTGTATAAAGTTAAGCGAGAGTTTTCTGAGATAACGATTTGTAATTTGAGATTTTCCAACACCTTTTACGCATATATTTTACTTAAAAACTATTCTTTTTCATTTTCTTATTTTTTTACTGTTGGCAGATCCACCCAACATTTTATTTGCTTGGTTTAATTTGCCTTGATATTGTCTCTCCATACCTGCTATGAAAAAGAAAAATTGCTTTACATCCTGACCAGTCAATGCTGCTATATTTTTTGAGAAAAGATCTTAGTGTGAGTTCACAATATTATCAAACACATCTGGAATTTTACCTCATAATAAGATTTCAACATTTTATTAACAATTAATCATATTGCGGAGATTTATGGTTTCCTTAAAATTTTTTCGTTACTATGATGAATGTTATTCGGGTTTCTTTTTCTACATCATTTAATCAGTGTTGCGAGGAGATGATGAGATGAAAAAAGAAGCTAAATTAAACTTTAAGAAGAGTCAAAAGGGCTAAATATCTTAAAAAATAAAGCCAGAAAAAAGCCATTTTTTAGTTTTAGAACTTATTTTTTCACGTTCTCATTAGTTTTTGACATTTTTCTTATGATATTGTAATAAATTTGTAAATAAAACATGGGTTCTTAGTAGACGACCCAGTGAAAAATCGTTCAAAAAATTAACATACAAATTTGGGTTATGTTTCATATGATGATAAATTACTATACTACTATAATTCCTTTTTGATGAAGCATTTCCAATTTTTTTGTGGTTGTTCGCTTTTATGAGATATTTTTTTTAATTATATTCATAAATACGCAAAAAGTATTAATGGATGATTCTGCAAAAAATTAATAGCAAATAAAATACTATTTTCTTCGTTGGTGAAATACTATAATTTTAGCATTGTAAGGCAATTTTAAGAACGAAAAAGGGCTAGCAAAAAAGCTAAAAGCTAAAATTTTGAGGCTAAGAGAAAATAAAAAGGCTAGATTTAGCCTTAAAAACACTAAATTGGCAACATTACATTTATTGTTGAAATTAATATAGATTTTTTTATTAATTGTTTGATATTTTGTTCTATTAATATTATTTTCCTGATTTTGGCTTCGTAGGGAGAAGGAAAAATTTTTACAGCCTTGACCATTTTGGATTAAAGATTTAACATTAATTTTGACGGTCATGCATTTTTTGCAATGCGATTTTAAGACCTTTATTGCTTTTAAAATTAACGCATGACACTTGTTCCATCCCTAATCTTCTTTTATAAACGTTTATTTTTTAAAGAACAACCTTTTTCTCAAAATTTTGTTCTCCAAGCATTTCTTGGCCTTCACTTTACCATAGTTATATGCGGGCTAAAAGGAAAATTTTTAATATTTTCAACTTCGGAAATTTCTAAACTAAATGCTTCGTGTATGTGACATAATTGGTACTACATTTTTGTAGCACTATTTCTCCCCTACAAAACATATGTTATTAAAGTATTTCCTTAAGTCTTACCTAAAAAATCATATAAAGGAATAACTCTTTGTGGAGGCATATTTTTTTTTTTTTTTTTTTTTGGTTTTCAATGGGTTTGAGATGTTCTGGAATGAATTTATTTACTTATTTATTTATTAAATTTTTGTGATTTAAATGAGAATCCGCAACAAATTTTCTACAGTAAACTGTAAGGCCTTTTGCAAAATAAATGGTAATAAATGTGGATCACATAAACCGCTATACCTAGGAACATCGTTGGAGGAGGAGTTAAGCTTTCAGATTATTTCTGGCTGGAGTATGTAACTGCAGCAGGGACGGCACTACAGTGGGCCAAAGTTGACCACATCGAGAGTGAAAAACATATTGGAGCTTGTAACTTTTACAAATATGAACCTGTTTAAAATATTTTTATATTTTTCCTATATAATTTCAAAAATTTAATTTAAAATAAATTTTCTACATTTTTAAAAAATATGGTGAAATTCTCTATAATTTTTTGAATTAGGCTAAAGAAAAAATTCTTTAATTATTTCGTATCGATAATTAGAAAAAAATTTTTAATTAATTTTTACTTTTTTGCAAAAAAAAAAAAAGTAACTTTATATATTTTAATATTAAATTTTTGTTAAAGAAATTCAATATTTTCTGACATTTTGTGAAAGGCTATACCTCAGGAAAACGTGTAAGGATAACTTTTGAAATTTTCCAAACAAGTTTCCAAAATGCTAAATTTTGAAGAAAATGATAAAAAAGTTTTTGATTGTTGATTTTGGTAATTTTGAGAACTAGATTAGATAGTTCGATAAGCATTTAAAGGTTTTGAAAAAAAAAATGTCTTACGAGCCAATTTTCTGAAAAATCCAATATTTTCAATTAAAAAAATTTTGACCTTTAAAAATTATTTTTGATATTTATCAATTTTTCATTAACTATTTTATAACATGTGTAAATTTATTTTGATACCTATAAGCATTTCGAAATTATTTATGCTCAGAAAAACAAGCCGATCAGCTCAAAATCAATTCTCTACTTTATCAGCCACCGCCGATTTGATCGGCTCACATCGGCTAAAAATCCGCCACCGAAATTTTTAAATTTTTACGGAAATTTAATGTAAAAAATAGTGAATGCAGTGGTTCTATTTGTTATTGTTTATAAGAATTTATTTTATTATGCGCCGCCGCCGACTAAAAAGTATCGTTTCTCTAGTGGTCGCTATAAGCAAAATTTGCATTTTTTTTGTTTTTAGTTAATAAAAATCTATAAATTTTAAAATAGTAAAATTTGTTATACATGATTTTAAAGAAGATAGAATTTCTTATAAAATTATATAATTTGATTATTTTGTGTTTGTTACGTTTCTAGCAAATAAATTTGAAATAAGCAAAACGTTTCAAATTATAAAACCTTCATGGTTTTTAATATTTTTATACCCTTTACTATAGGGTATATAAAGGGTATATAAGACCCCAAAAGTTATGTTTTCTGAATCCCTATTAATAGGATAGTCAATATATCGATGTCCGTCTGTCTTTTAAATCATTTTTCATCTCAGTTACCAGATATATATATATATATTTTATACATCAAATTACTGGAAATGTTCTTTACAATAACACTAGTAAAAATCAACAAAATCGGTTCATTAATGGCCGAGATATCGCTAAAAAACCAAAAAATCCTCTATAAACGTAGTTGTTTTTGATTTTTCTAAGCCCCTGTATAAACTACCAAGTTTGTTTTTGCATAGAAAACTTGGACTTTTTTTTAAAGCTTTTGAGAAGAAATTACTAAAATCAGTTCATTAGTAACTTATATATCGGTCAAAACACGTTTTTGAACATTTGAAACTTCTTTATAAGCTTCAGAATTCGTTTTTGTACAAGTCTATATTTTTTTTTTAATTTCGGTTTTTCGAAATAACCATATCGGTCCATAAACATGAAGTTATATTCAAAAAAATTTGAAAAAAAAAATTATTCAAAATATACACACATAAAAATATATAAAAAGAATTGCAATGACTTTCAGTGTGTTGGCAACTTTTGTCGCTAATTGCCCCTTTTAAGACTATGTGCAAAAGAAGAGAACCTAAGTTTTTTGAAATATCTCGACCAATTATATATTAATTCCAACGAAGAAAATAATTATTTTGAGATTGTTTCACAATATAGTGATGTAACGAAGACTCTGAAGAACTCATAAAAGAACTGAAACTGTTAAAACCTGAAGCTAATAGTAAAGTTTATAAACAACTATTTAAAATATCAAATGCCGAATCTTTTAGGACCGGATTGTGAAAATCCAAAAATAGTTTTCATGAATACTTATATTCTAATTTATATTTTTACTTTGGCTTGTAGCAGTGACTCGGCGTAATGTCTTGTTTTTTAGTCATTTATAATGAAAAATAAATTGCCTAACAGACTTAAGATTGGCACTTGCGAACCCATGCTTTCACCCCTAAATTTATATAAAAATACAGAAGTTTAAATAATAAAAAGAGAATTTTATGTTAGCTATTTTTATGAATAAATGTTTTTTTTACAATAATAAAAATTGTTATAAATAAATTATTTTGTTTTTGATAAAATTTAATTTAGTAGTTTTTTTCTCATAATAATTTTTGTTTTGTCAAGTAAACAAATTTTAAGAAGTCTTTTAGATATTGAAGCAGTTGGCCCTTTTTGAAAAAATCTCCTCTTTTGACGACTTCATTTTTTTTAAATTCCTTTTTCTTTTGGCACTTTTTAAAAACTCTTAACGGCAACATCGTATAAACATAAACATAATCATTTTTGATGGAAACTAAGATTTCACAATTTTTCGGCGTTTTCCTTATTTGAAATTGATTTAGTAGAAACGATACAAACACATATAGTCATATTATATAATTTTAAATTAACATTTATACTATTTTAAAATTTGTAGGAAATTTTCTTAAAATAAAAAATAAAAAACTGCAAATTATATTTACGGACACATATTTCATGAACTTAGGCCAGAATATTTTCGAAACTCTTATAGATATCAAAATATATAACTTTTCTAACTATTTTTAAAGGTAAACATTTTTGTTATTAATAATATGGGTCTTTTCAGAAAATTGCCTCTAGTGAGTAAATTTACCGGTGAGCTGTCACAATTTTTTTGCAAAACCTTTAAGAATATATCGGGCTATCTAATTTTATTCACACAAGTACCGAAATCATTAACAAAAATTTTTTCAGGCTAAAAAATTATAAATTTTGTTCCAAAATTGATAATTTTCGACCAATGTTGAATGCAGGGTGAATCGCAATTTTTTAGACCTATTTAAAATTTTAGCTTTTAATCATTTTTTTTTTCTAGTTATTGGTTTGAGTTAATATCTTTTTCACTCTCGATGTGATCAACTTTGGTCCACTTTAGCGCCGTCCGTGCTCCAGCTGCACACTATAGGTTCAGCGGTTTAAAAGATCCAAACTTATTATCATTTATTTTGCAAGTGGACCCACTCCGCAGCGTTTTTTTAATGTTGACCTGCGTATTCTTAATAAAAAATTTAAATATTATATTGGTTGGTTATTGCGCTTGAAGAAGAGAGACAATCGCATACTTTATTTCAGTGTTGCTGGTATAAAAATGAAATAAAAACTATTCTTCAAATAAGCAGTTTTCTAAGATTTATTGAAGACCATTGCCTGATACTCCACATAGGAAGTTAACTTTTCTTGATTATTAAAAAACAAAGAAATATATGGAATACAATGATTTTTGTGTGCTGAATAGCAATCTGTTCTCAGTTTTTATCTTTCAGGTACAAACTTTTTTATGAGCATGACTAATATGACCACCTTAATAAGTATAACTCGAGAAGAGTTTTTCAAATTATCTTAACATATTTGTTATTCGCTCAAACGCCAATTTTCATGCAATATATGGTAAATTTTGATCCTTAAAGGTGTTAAAATTAGGAATATTATGAATATATCAAGAAAATTCAAGAACAACTATTGATTTTATGAAGTAGTAACTGCAGACACCTATGTTAAAAATCTTTGTATTCGTAGGCAACATGTTGCGTATACGCCGTGTAAACTAAACAATTTGCATGCAGTTTTTACTATAGGTGTTTCATATATGAATAAAATCAAGAATTTTGCATAAATTTTCATGATATATAAGTTATTTTTAATTTTATTTATTTCGGAAAAATGTTTCTAAAACTTTACATCTATACTATAATATAGATTAATAATTATTAATAATAAATTAGTGAAAAATAGAAGAAAAAATTGTTTGCATTTAGTGAGGAAAAGGAAAACTTTTGAGAAAAAAACCTTCATTCAAATAAACTTAATTTATTTGTAGTATATCTAGCATTATGGTTAAAGTCTAAAAAGTGAACAGTTTTATCGTTATTTTTTAAATATCAGCATTATTGATTATTACCGTTTTTGAAACAATTTTTGTAATGAAGATTTTAGAAATAATGGACAAACTAGAAAAAATTCGTTGTTAAAAAAGAGTATAAATCTTACCTCGAAAACTAAACTGAATTCAGTGATCCTTATATACTTAAACCCCTATATTCACACATTTTTCTGGAAGCTATTTAATACAAACAAAATAAAATTTGCGTTACCTGAGTATGATGTACATGAAAATATGCACAAAGCGTTTCATTAATGTGCAGTCGAATAATAGCAAATAATAAAATAAAAGTATTTTATATACCGAAGAAGTTTTTCGAATACAGACCGATCCTAAGAATCCAATTTATACTAAAAAATAATCTTGTCAGATATATTTTGCCTCATATCTCTAAATTAAAACCTAATGTTCGAAAATATCCCCATTTTCAAAATATACATAAATTTGCATTTTTATCTTCAATAATTTGTAATATTTTAATAGAACGTTAAATATAAAATTTGAGATTTTCTACAAAAATTTTATGAAAATGTTTAAGGATAGCTGATAAAAAATTTTCGGAACAGACAGTTTATGTAGGGGTTCAAACACAGCAATTTTTCTTGCTACAATTCTGAGTTCGTAAGAGAGAAAGAGAAGAAGGGCAATCTAAGCTTTTGCATTCTCTTTATCTCTCTCGTTTACAAAGTCAGAATTGCAGCAAGAAATATTTCTATATATATATATATAGAAATATAGATATAATTATAAAAATATTCGTCCTAAGAAAACCAAATTTTGAAATTTCTATCAGGGAGCGGAGATTTATTTGTTTTTGCTTCATGGAAGGTTATTTGATTTCTCTTACCTTACTTTATTTTATTTACCTTAAAGTGATTGTAATAGAGAGACGTAAACAACAATTTCTCTAACTTAAACTATATCACTTGTATCCAAATAGCAACAGCAGGCTTTTTCAAGCAAAATTAAAATCCGTAGAAAATTAAAATTCGCAAGCTGAATTTAAAAAATATTATTTAAATATTCACATATAAGCGGATTTATTTTTTATTTTCTGTAATATTTTTGAAATTCGATTTTTTTAAGTTTAAATATGCTATACTAGGGTGGGTCGAAAAAAATAATTTGACGTTATGAGGGATGTAACTGAGACAGCAGAAGTGACATCTAGGATTTGATGTTGGAATGAGAAAATTTAAGCAGCTGTCAAACCATTAACAACAACATACCACATTCTACAATCGGGCTTAAAATGACACCGCTATACATATAAGAAAAAAATGCGCGGTATTTTAGGTGTGGTAAAAAAATAATGTGTGATTTTTTTTTTGAGTCCTTATGAACTGTTCTTTCTTTCTAGTGGTGACTGGCATAACTTATTATACCCCACACAACTATAGGTGGTTGAGGTATTATATGTTTGTGCTGATGTTTGTAACGAAAAAAAAAATCTAACACCCTTGTTTAAGTAAACCAATCAATTCAGAATCACTTTTTGAGTCGATCTGACGATGTCCGTCCATACATCTGCCATATAAACTTTGTGCAGAAAGTCGCGTGTGCATAGGTCGCAATTTTGAATATAATTCAATGAAATTTGGTATGTAGGACTCTAATGACAAATTAAAATTGGTTACGATCGGTCCACTATTTCACCTAGCCCCCATACAAATGTCCTCCCGGAATAGTTTAACGATCATAAAATATAGTAATATTTGAATGATATTCGGTGTAGAAGTTTTGTATAAGTATCAATCTTTAAGCCAAATTTTATAAAGATCGGTCCATAATTGAGCATAGCTCCCATATAAACCCCTCTTCCGAAAATCACTTTAACGTGGATAAATCCCATACGAATGTTAGTATCAAATTTATATTCGACACAAATAAGTTTTATATAAGTAGAAATCACAGTGACAAATTTTATGAGAATTGGTCCATAATTTACCATAGCTCGCATAAAAACTCACTTGCGGGAGTCTCCCTAAAGTCTATAAATTCATACAAATGTTAATATTAATGCAATATTCTGTATTCGTGTGGGGTATCATATGGTCGGGCTTGATCGACTATATCTTTCTCACTTGTTTTTTTTTTTTTTTTTTTTTTTGTATGGAGACCGACCTACTCTAATGCTATGTATTCTCATTGTTTGTTCTCCAAATCTTACCGCAAACTCATTTTGTATTTCGTATTTCAGGGAGCGAATTTATGCCGACTAATTTTATAAAATCTTTTTTTTTTTAATTTACTTCTTAATACTTTAAGTATTATTTTTCGATTAGGTTGAAAGAAAGCGTCAAAGAGTTGTTTATAAATCTTTTAAATTTTTTTTTTTTTTTTTGTTCATTTATTATTAATAAATTGCGATTTTTCCTGGCATTGACAGGTTTATACGCTGCCAATGCCAATACAAAAATTATATCAACCCAATATGGACGTCAAACAGCTAAGAATACCTGCAATATAACAAAAATTTTTATTGAAATATTGCAGCACAAAGTGTTAAGAAAATATACTTTATAACTAAATAATAAATGTTAAATTTTCTAAAGGATATTTTCTTAACTTTGTGTAAATAAAAAATATTACATTGCTGGGATACGTAGTTTACATTTGACATCCATATTAGATAATATAGTCTTTGTAAATATTTTATAATATTTTTGAAATTGCACATTTTTTTCAAAATTTGAAAAACTTGGTGTACGGTTTTATCATGGATATATTTTAGTTTTATCCATATAACGATTTTTTCATATGTGCAACATTTCAGGCTACATCATATAAATAAAAAATATTAGTATATTACAGTGATTATAAGCTTTCATTTAACACACATGTTAGGTTGATCTAATATTCCTAAATATTTAATTTTTTTAAATGTGTCTTTAAAGTCCTTTTGGGAGAAAATTTAATGTCCTAGAGAAAAACTGAGTACATAATTTTATTACGCATGGTTCTACTTTCATGAATATATCTATTTTTTCATGTGTGAAAATTGCTGTCACACGGTAATTTGTAAATTTTAATCACAATTTGGGTAACAAGTTTATATACATATTTTAATCACAATTTCATTAATAAAAATATGAATTATTAATTTTCAGCTAAAAAATATGTCAAATTTGAATACAATTAGAACCAAAAAATTACAACTTTTATTCATATTAGTACGAAATTTAATATATATAATATATCATCTGTGAAATCGGTTCTAGTCATAAAATGATATAAAAAAATTTGCAAAAAAATTTAGATTGGAAATAGAATTTGTTTTATCTTTTTGATTCAAATTTATCTGGTGTAGAAAAACTAAACTTTAACAGATTATAAAACAAAAAGTAGAGAACATTTGTAATAAGAATCGAGTAGTGTATATACTTATCGCATGATGTATTATCTAGATCAACCTTCAAAGCTATTTTAATATCTTTAATTTGATCATACATTTTTTAAAACATGAAATTTTTTCATTTATTTTTCCGTCAATTCATTTTAAAACACTCTAACCAACAAAGCAATTAGCTATGGCAAATACTTAAAATCGTATGTTCATGTATGTATGTTTAACGAGGGACCAACTATATTTCAATGGTCAACAAAAATTGTCATTTGATTTAATTTTTCATAAGTACACAAACACATTTAGAAGAGCAAATGCTTTGTTTGTTAATGTCATAAAAGTAAAATCCTTAACAAATGAATTTATTGCTGCATATAAAAATCATGAATCCATTTAATGAAATGATTTTCATTCTTTTGTTTTTGGTTCTGAGAACATGCATTTTTAAACCAGTCTCATGGTTAAATAAACACAATATCACTATTTGCATAGCATAGATGACGTGGTGTGAGATGGTAGAAACAAAAAAAATTGCTTATTAAATTATGTAAACTGCCGGCATTATTGTGCTGCAAATTTTTTTTTAGTTGAACAGCCAGAAAATAAGGGCGAGTTAACTAGAATTTTAGTTTAAACTTGGGAACTCAACATGATTAGAGGTCAGTTTTATTAGAAGCAACCTATGTAAAGTTAATAAACCCATTAAGAAATTTATGCCTAACATAAGTCTAAAAATCCTTGTACTAAACAGATATTTTTACACAGATCCATAAATACAAGTAAATTGAAATCGACAGCAGGAAAAATAATAAGGCTTTAAATGAAAGGAACAATTATACTGAAATGAAATAACAGTAAAAAAACAACTGACATATCATCAGTCTTAATTAAAAGAATAAAATTTTAACCATTTACACCTAAGGCTAATAAGCGCAGAAAAAAGATTAGTTAAAAATTTATTGTAAATAAAAAGTTAATTATAATACCTTATATTGCATTGTAAACAACAAACATTTTTAAGTATAATTATTATTTAATATTTGTAATATTTAAATTGTTATTATGATGGAATCATCTTAGTTCAATATACCAATTTGTATAACTCTTTGAATTTATTTTTAAGAACTTAAAAAACAACTGAATATAAATCAGAAAGTAAAGTCATAATTAGAATATATTAGTAGTTGGAATAATAAAATTCGTTTATAATACAATAAAATTAAATTCGGTCTTCTCAACTGAATATTTTTTTTTATAAATTTGTTGACATTTTATAATTATTTATTCTTACATCAAATTCTAAATAAAAAGTAAAAATATAAGTTTCAATAAATATTTATAATTTAGTTTCCAAAAACTTCAGCTCCAAACATATTTGAGTGAAGAACAAGGTTTAGCTTTCAAATATCACTTGTTATCTAAGGACAGATGCTAATAATTTTATTTAGATCTGTGAATTTTTACATATGTATGTATGGATGTATGTATGTATTTATGTATGTATATATGTATGTATGTATTTATGTATACATTTATGTATGTATATATGTATGTATGTATGTATGTATGTATGTATGCACGTATTTAGATAAAACAACTTTCATGCTAAATTCTTCCCCTAAATGTTTACCTATTAATCTGTAAAACTTTTCAGCAACGACACAAGTTCGTTATGTCAAATGGTGAAATCATTATCAATTTTTAATCATTTATAGGAAATCTTTATTATCATATAATATTTGGCTTTATAAAATCATCCTTACACTCAAAAAAATATGTAAGTAAATTCAAATGAAAAAACATTCGAAACAAATATAATTGCATTTAAAAACGGATCGCTTACATTTTATTTGAAAAAAAATATGTTTTTCTGTTATATTTAAACGTTGGTTTTTTAACCCACAAGTTTTCTACTAATAAATGATTTTTTATTTATTTATTTATTTATTTTTTTTAACTTACAAATGTTAAAATGATTTGTCAGTAGTTTTAACTACAAATGCTTTAAAAACTACGGGTTTTTCACTTATTTTTACTCATAAAAAATTACCAACCGAAACACTAATACTTACTGCTATATCATTTATTTTGTATATCAATCATTTAACCTGACAAAAAGATAAATCTTATATATGTATGTAAAATCTATATATGAATGTATTTTGTTATTTGTAATTTATTTTGAAATATGGCAATTTGTGATTAATTAAAAGAATATTAAAAATTAGCTATAAAATAGAAATACCTATACTCCTAATATATAAATTCATAAGTTTGGAGTCCAATGTCTTTCATCTCTAATTGCATTGTCAGCAAAGGCCTTCAAGGCCTGAAAGGCGACATCCAAACCTATAGATATATGAAAATGTTTATGAGTTATTGTTTAAAAAAGTCTATTTGATTCTTACCTTTTTAAAAAAAGTCCTTGCCGTGTGTTTTTTTGCTTTTGAAAAACTTTGCAAACCAAGGGTTTTAATAAAATTGCTGGACGAAATCTTTTATTTTATCTTATTTGCTTATATTTATACATTTATAACTTTTTCGAATTTTTTTATACATATATTTTTTATTATAATTTTATTTGACAACAAAAAACTCAGGCTTTTTTTTCACAAAATATTTTCTACAAAAAATAAAATAAACTTTTGCAAAAATAAAAATAATAATAAAAAATAAAAAGAATAAAAAATAAATAAATAAATATATAATAAAAAATACTTTCAGTAATTTTTTTTTTTTTTTTTTGTGGCAGTTTTTTTTAACTGCATGTATAAAAAGTTAAAAAATAATTTTCTTTGTAAAATGATTACTTTGTAACTTAAGTAAAAACTTTTTAAACAAACTGCAATCAGTTAATGTAAACATTTTTTGAGTGTAGCGATACTGCTAATACTGAATATCGTCAAGCTAAGTCCTCCACGTTCTACAATTTCGTTAATTGTTATATATTTATCAGTGTCTATGAAGTTGCCTACTAAACATTTGACTCAATGGTATGGAATAGAACCAATTGTTCGATCAAACGTCACCTGGACTGTTCTTCACTTGTGTGTGTTTAAGATGGTTGTATTTTGTCATAAAATGTTCACGTGCATAATATTTATTTTATTTTAATTCACAATAGAGTTACAGATATTTTCAGTCCTTTCCAAGGTCTTATTTTCGAAATCAGTTGTGATTATCATATTTATACATTTATTGTAAATGAAGTGTGGATAGTACACAGATCTGACAAAATTTGATTGGCAAAAACATCAGTTGCCAAAATGAATCTGTTTTCTCTGTATAAACAGAAAAAACATTTGTTGGAAAACAGTTAACATAACGAAAATTTAATACAATATACACAAATTTATTTGTTATTGATTTTTTATTTTATCATAGCTAGAAATTAGAAATCTATTGAACCACTTTGCACCATACACAAGTAAATTTAAACCATTCAACACAGTCAATCACAACAAAATAACATTCATATTACAAATTTTGGTGGATGTAATTGAAAAGTTGTTTAAAGTTTGAATAATTTTTATAAAATAATTTTCTCAGCAAATGTAATAAATATCAATAATCAATTATTGAAACTACAAAGATTTGGTTGTAATTAGGATTTGGTGTCCGGGAATTCTCGTCAAAATACTCTCAGGAGTTCTCCAAAAAGCCTATTATTCAAAATCAACTTCCTTTCTAAAATAGGATATAACTTTTATAAATTTCTTATATCCTTTCCGAAAATCTCCTAAAGGTGCATAAATTAATATCACAATACAATTTTGTCACATAAGTTTTATAAAAGTATAAATCATAATTCCAAAATTTGCAAGACTTCATTCAAAATTGACCAGTGGTTTCAACAGCAAACGTTAAAAAGTTTAACGTATTTTCTAATTATTCTTTTTTTTAAATAAAATTCAATAAAAAAGTGAAAATAAACTGTTTTTACTAATTTTGCTCGTGGAAAGTATTCAAGTAAAATATAGGAAAAGAGAAAATTATTTTCTCTTAAAATGTTTACTACCTTACTATATTTATATGCGCAGAAACGCTTTTTGAGTAAAATGCTTGCAAAAATAGTAAACCTAATAACAATATCATGCAAATGAACAGACCTATTAATTTGTTTAATGATGTCCTATTTAGAATAAGTAACAAAAATGCTCAGGTGAAATCTAAAAGAAATATTCTCTTTATTAATGGCTCATTTTGTAAAGTATGCGGTGAATTGGGATTTTCTTGACATACAATTAATGTGTTTATTATCGCCATAAATAAAAAGTGAAATAAAAAACAACAAAATGTGTAAATATTTTTATAGGAGCCGAAATATTCGAAAAACACAACCAATTTATATAACTATAAATTCGTCTATTGTAAACGAATGTCTTTTGGCAGCAGGTTTAAATTGAGGTATTGGAAAAAGAAACATTCTGTTATTCCAATGAATTTGCCTGACAGTACTTTTAACCCGAATGAATTCGATTGTAAACAACGAGTCCGCTTTCTCTCTGATTTTCTTTTCTTAGTTTAATAAAGGAATAAATATAAAACTAATATAATTGAATTATGCGACAAAAAGCTACAAAGAAGCCTTTTCAAAAGACCTTTTAAGTCTGATGTTAACTAATACTGACACACAAATTGATGGCAGTAAACAGTTTCGTCATGGCAACCGAATTTTTTACCAATTGAATTTTGTCGCTTCAAAGTTCTAATATATAATTCGGTTGGTATTACTATTGTATTCGGTATACACAACTGGTTTTAAATGCAACTCTGTGCTGGGGATAAAAATGCCTATTTTGCTATTGTGATTGACAACAAAAATATTTTTAAAATTTATTTTGTTTAAAGACAAAAACAATTTATATAATATCTAAATCGAGAACTTATATTTAAAAAGGGCCATCTGCAAACTCTCAATTGTTCAGGAGAGCACAAAAACAGTTTCTTTCACTCATTTTCCAACATTTTACAATCCAGTCTTCCACAGTTTAATAATATTATGCCTATTAAACGTCACGCATCAAAATAAATCTGTTAAACCTATTATTCTCTAAGTTATGATAGATGGCCCTTTTAGTTTATCCAAAATTAAAGGCGTTAAAGGTAAAATTTTTGCAAAAAAAAAAAAAAAAATGAAAATATATTAAATTTTTGATATTATATTTATTATAAACAAAGTGAAATTTGGTGGTTAGCAGGACCATCTTTAAACGTTACAACTATAAAATAACAAGTACAGTTACTCAAAAAAAAATTGTTGCAAAAACATTTTAAACTAATTAAAATTGTACTAAATTTAATACCAATAATTCAAATTTAATTAAAGCCCTCAAAGACTGTTTAAAGACTAATAAATGATACAAAAATTTTAACTATATCTGAAGACTTTTAAAACAATCTATTATTCAATTTTCTATGAGATTGAAAAATAGAAGAGCTGACTTTAACCGATTCAGAAATGCATTCTCAGTCGAACGGTATACTTAAAGATGGATGTTGAACAATTTGGTATAAATTTTTATATCACATTATTTTGTTCCATTCTATGCTCTTTATGAAAAAAATAAAGTGACCTGGAAAATGCCAATAATGTATATTTTTGCATTACCTTCTTATGTTTTAAGAAACCGCTTTTGATATTTAAGATATCTGCTTATAATCATCATTTTGTTTCAACTATTTTACACCAGCCTTTAAATTTAAGTTATAAGGCTCTCTTTTTGCCTCATAAGTCTATAAATTTCTAAAAAAGTTTAAAAATCCATCTTTATTGATTTTTTTTCAGACCGAATTAAGATAACATAATTTCGATGATTGCAATTCGAAATGTGTAAAAAAAAGTTTAAATCTCAAGGAAATTTCTCATTATTTACCAATTTTTAAATTTACTCTACTTCGAAATGCAAACAAGGCTTGTAGATAGCCCAAAAACAAAAAAAGTGAAAAGCATAGCGTTATAAAATCATATGTCCTACAATAATATGAAAAATACGACAGTTGTGTAAAACCCGTCATAATTTTAATCCTAGTAATTTGATATAAATGGATTCAACAGTGGTTGACTTGATGATGTATTCCGATTCTGATCCCTTACGTGTTATGAGGTGGTGTGTTGTATCTTATGAGTAATTACATAAAAAAATAGCTTGGTTCTTAATTTTGTAGTACACAATTTAACTAGGTATTATATGCTCACCACCAAATGTACTGGTACCTGCAAAAAGTTTTCATAATGTTATCACTGTATATTTTTATAATATTTTTAACATTAACTTGCATAATTAATAAAAACAAAATATTTCCTCTCAAATTTTATTATAAATAATTAATTTTTAGGGTGTCCACAAATTAACCAAATATGTTGATTGCAAGAACTGAATTAAGTTTCATAACTTTATTTCTTGTTATAAAATAAATGGTTGTAACTACCAATTTGTAATACTAAAATTCCATTGTTTTGATTAAAATTGTTTAACTTGTTATAAAAAACTCATACTGGTTCAATCCATTAAATTTACTTTTGTATTAATCTTAGTTTCATCATAAAAATAGTAAGATTGCCATAAATATAAAAAACTTATAGAATTTATAGTTTTTAAGAAATTCAATAAAATATTTATTATTCTTAATAAACATTTATTGTTGTAACTATTTTCCAAAAAATGTTTTTTCTGTGTATAGGGCGTGAATATTTTACATTTTGTTGTAGTTGCTTTTTCCATGAATTTTAACCAATATGGTTTTATAATTTATAATCCAATTATGCGATTACAATAACCTTTCATGTGAAACTAATTATAATCATTAAATTTAGTTTATATATTAAGTAAGTTATAAATAAAACGAAACAAGTGTTGGTGGCTGTTCAAGCAATGGTTTATGTCCTAACATTTTCTATTACTTAATTTTATTTTGATATGCAAATGTTTTTCAGTAAAAACGGTTACTTTCGATTGTGTTTTAGTTACATTTATTTACAATCTATTTACATATAAATAATAAGCAAGTCTTATAAGTATTTAAAATATTACAGAAACGTTAAATTCCAGCGACCTTAACAAAAGATATATTCCTTGGTTGTAAGTAAATTAAAATGAAAGTTCATTATCCATTTTTTTTTATTTTTTTTTTATTTTAGACAAAATTTCTTAAAATGACTTTAGTTTAAAGTACAAATGGAAGATAGTAGTCTTTTTAGCCGTCTTACTTTGTCACTATCATCTAAAAGAGCTATAGCCAAAATATTTTCGTGGTAGCTAAGTCTGTTCAAGTATCTCATGCTATATTTCTTTAATTCTTCCTTAAATTTGGAAATGTCAAGGTCATGATGAATTTTGTTGTTTCTAACAAAACAAGGCGCTCCTGTTATAAGTATTAAACTTTTAGACTGATATTTCTGAATAATATCAATGTTAGAGTACGACGCTGTTCCCCATAACTGAATTCCATAAGTCCAGATAGGTTTTAAAATTGTCTTATATAGTATTAATTTGTTGTTTAGACTCAATTCTGAACTTGGACCTAGTAGCAAGTACATTTTTCTTGTTTTTATATCAAGTTGCTTTCTCTGCAGATACCAATTGGTTCTCGTTAGTATGTTTCAATTGTCGTGGAAAGTTCTTAGCCCAACTAGAAAATGCCGATAAGGAGCCGTCAATTATTTTGTAATTTAAATTATATAAATCCTTTATTATTGGCATTAAAATTATAATTAAACATATAAATGAAATTATTATTTTTATTTTTTTAATTGGATAGACCTAATAATCCGAATGCCTCTTTTGAAGTTACTCAAACCAAACAAATTTTTTAAAACTGTTGTGACTAACAAAAAATATGAGAGGAAGGGCTGAGCGGGGCCTGTTTAGACTGAAGGAATTGGGATTGATAGGGAGCTTCACGGTGGTGCGTGTTAGCATACTTAGTAAAGTCAAGCTTGATAGTCGATCAATATGTCGGCACTATAGTTGACTTCGGAGCTGCTCCCGTTATCGAAATCCCTAGTAGGGACCTCTGGACTTGAGCGGAGAAGTTCCATTGAGGTTGTGCTATCTTCACAGATGGTTCGAAGATTGAAGTAGGCACAGGGGAAGTTGTCTACTTCTGGGGAACGGAAGTTTCAGCGTTTTCCAGGTATTTACAAGGCCCTAGGATTTCTGGAGGAAAATGATGAGAGGGACACTGAGGTGACTAACAATGTGGATAGTCAATCGGCACTACCGGTTATTGTGTCTGGTCCAGATTAGTGCTTGAGTGTAGGAAGGAATTTAGAAGGCTAATGGATGCCTACAGAATACGCCTTTGTTGTGTCCCTATTCATGGCCATCGGGAATGTACTATAGGAAGGACGAATCATGCTTGCAAGAGTAGAATGGACGACAGGGTATCTAGAGCGTTATGGCCTAGTCTTAAACCAGCAGATTCGAAGCATCTACTGGGAATCTAAGGGTCATTGTTGGTATGATTACTGGTCACCTCACAATAGGGAATGTGACCAGTAAGTGGGACACTGGCACGTCAGACTATTGTAGGATGTTCGATGATGTGCAGCAGTTAAAGACAGTACAGCACATACTCTGTCATTGTGTATGGCTTCAGCGAAGTAGATTGAGGTGGTTTGGGAGCCATATTCTACACGAACTGGAGGAGATTACGGGTGAAGGACTCGGCAACCTTATAGGGTTCGTAATGGGGATAAAGTGGCTTAGAGGTAGTCAGAGTTGATTGGTGGGTCTTGGGTTCCACACTATTCTTTATTTCGTTGTCTTTCTTTTTCTATTATTGTGCCTTCTTGTGCTTAGGTTTTTTTCTTCCCTCTCATCTTCTATTAGTTTTCTTTGATTTTTTATAAAGGGATCATAATGGACCAGATGGTCTCTGGGTGAAGGCGTGAAGACGTAAAATCGTATTTAATACTGAATTTGTTTATATAACTCTATACATTATCTCGGGCTTATCAGTCAACCTTTGTATTTAAATATACACAGAAAAAAATAAAAATGGACTTCAATAATGAAATTGCTAATATTGATTAAAATTTTATTTGATTTTGCTCAAATCACCATAATGATAATACTAATAAACCAGAATAATTGACTTGCGCTTAAACATGAATTAATTTTAATTTTATCGAATTAATTAGCATTATGCTTGTTAGTTTGCCTAAAATCAACTAGAATCTGTTCTAATATAATTTTGCAATTTATTAAATCTTTCCTTCAATAAAAATGGATTTTAACATAATTATGTATTTAATTATAAAAATATTTAAGTAATACAAATGTCAAATATAAATCTGATTTTTGTAACCTTTCACCCGGAATATCTCATATAGCTCACACGTGATTATCTTTGACTTTCAGTAGGATATATAAGATGCCAAGTTGAAAATATATGTCAAATATTATTTCCCTTCACTGAATTTGGCGTTATACCCTTGTTTAATTAGAATTTACAATAATATAATAGCGTATGTATAATATGCACTGTATGTGTGTAATGTTTCGGTAAGAGTCCATCCTAAATAAATTTTGATATTATTTTCCGAAAACTTATCATAGAAGCCTTCAATTTTACGAGACGTTCCAACAGTTGAAAATGGTTGGAAAATGACAGAGTTATTTTATTTATTTTTTTATTGACTTTTCTTTTTTCTTTATATTTTTTTAAAAGCTGTCAATTTTATTAAAAAATTGTAAACCAATTAAAAAGTTAATTACATTAATTAAGAACATAATTATATTTCAATTTAAAATTAATTAATAATTTTATTGAAAAATTCTTTCGAATGGTTTTTTTATGTGTACATATGAAAACATATTTGTAGTTAGTTAAATAAAAAATATATGTCCATTATCATTACAATTCTAGATGTTAAAAGGATTTTAAGGCAGCATAAAACGAAAAATTAAAACAGCAACAATAATTACAATTTTATTAAAATTAATGTTTTTTGCATAGAAATCTAATAAAATACATTTGGGCTTATAATGTTTGTAACTATTCTAAATGTAAATACAATAATGTATTTAGTGCAGCATTTCTTAGCAATTAAAATGAAAATAAACACAATGCGAATTTTGTTTTCGAATTTAAGATAAAAACTTAAATAAAAACTCTATACAATATTATTTATATTTTTATCTGCCGCTTTTTAAATAAAGTTACCAGAAATGATGCAATATTTGTTTTGTTCTCTTTGCAGCCGACAAAGATAAGTTCAAAAAAAATTGCAAAAAACCCAAAGAGACAACAACATTGGATTATTCATTTATATTTAACTATGTTAGATTTGTAATATTATATTTGTGTTCTTAAATATGTGTATTTGTGTGTGTGTATACAGATATATTCTCCCCATTTAGTCGCCATTATTATTTTTTTTCTTTTTTTAATTTTTATTATTTATATTTGGCGCCAATAGTCATAGTTCCGTATCCGTTTTAAATGCATTTATTTTTTAGTTTGTTTGCAAATTTCTTTTTTTTTTTTTTCTTTGTAACTGTTTTTGTTGTTCTACTTATTTGCCTTAATGTTCAGCTTGAATAAACGCCGTGTTAGTGGCTATATGGCCAGTATTGGTATATATATTTTTTCCTTTTTGCTTATTTTATTCATCTTTTGTTAAAAAAAAAGAGGAAAGTGTGCCATGCGAAACCATAAATTACTTCTAATACCAGAGCAGATGCCCAATGCTGCTAGTGTTCTTTAATTCTAATTTTATCCTCGAATTAAGTTCCTTAAGATTAAATAAATTAATAGATAATAAATAAATATTTCTGATATATACAAACACAACAAAAATTAGCAAATACATATTTTGGCTAAAATATTCAAAACTCTATGAAACAAAGGGTTAACTACAGAGTTCAACTCTAAAAAAGTATAGTGAAAAATATGTTGCAGATATTATAGATCTGGTCATTTCAATTACCAGGAACATTTCGGTTTTTTTTTTCATCACGTCATATATTCTTCCCTGAGGACATTTTAGGTTATATAATTTTCTAGGTAATAGAAGTAGCAAATTAGTTATTCATGTTTTATAGACAAAAAATAATGCTGCAAAAATTTAATACAAGTCAAGTCTCAAACTTACCACATATATCTCCTAGAAGTCACTAAAGTTGTAAAAATCAATAACTTCTCAATTAACCCTCATAAAGCCATTAAAAAATGAGGCGCAGGAAGTGAGTTTAGAGAGGAAATTGGTATCTGATATAATTAGTATATGACGGTAGATATCAAAAATGGTAAAATTATTAAATCGCACTGACACAAGATTTAAAAAAATAAAACTCCAAATTAGATAACAAAATCAACAAAAAATTACAAAAAAATTACACCGTAAATATAGTGCAGAAAGTGAAATGAAACATTTTCATTACACTTTTAACTGTTTCTTTCACCAATTTTTCAACATTTTTCAATACGGTCTTCTACGGTTTATTAATAACACCATGCGACAGTCATTTCCACACATGAAAAAATTTACATATGCATCAAATAAGAGATCATACGTAGTAAAACAGCCTACTCAATTTATCTACAGAACATCAAATTTCCATTGAAAGTGACTTGAAAGTTCGTTTATAAAAGATCAATATATTTTTCAAACTAGAGCCCATACATAATAAAACCATATATTCAGTTTTTCTCCATGACGTATAATTTTCTATCAAAAAGTCTGCGAAAAAAGCACAACTTTAAAAAATAATAAAATATCTACTAAAATTATATTCAGCCTATATGAAAGCTAAGAATTTCTGTAATATAATATTTTTTATTTAAATGTTGCAGCAATAAAACTTTAGAAAATATCCTTTTGAAAACATTACATTTTACTGTTTATTTTCAAATTTTCAACCTGTAACAATCATTCTCATACGTGAAAAAATCGTTATATTGATAAAACTACAGCCCATGGTAAAACTGTGTACCCAGGATGTCAAATTTCCTCTCAAAAGGACTCCAAAGTTTCGAAAGATGCGCAGTTTTCAAGAATATTCTCTAAGATTACATCGCCCCAATATGGATGCCAAACGAGAGTTACGAATACCTGCAATATAGAATAGCTTTATTTAAATGCTGCATTACAAAAAAAAAAAAAAAAAAAAAAAAAAAATAGAAAATATTTTTGGAAAATAAAACCCTTTAATATTATATGTAGCAGTTAATATGAATGATATTTTCTTAAAATTTTGTGCTGCAACATTTAAATAAAAGCTTTTTTTATATCGCATGAATTCTTAGCTTTCATTTGGCATCCATATAGGCTGGATACATTTTGGTAAATATTTTATTATTTTTTTAAAGTTGTGTAATTTTCGAAAATTTTAACTCCTTTGGACAGAAAATTTTATGCCCTAGAGAAAAGCTGAATATGTAGTTTTATTATGTATAGGCTCTAGTTTGATAAATACATAGATTTTTTATGTGCAAAAAAAAAAAATTATTATTAAATTATTTGCGAAGTTACGGTGGATTCGTCTTGTGATTCTATATAAAAACGAAGATTTTCAGATTTGAAATCTCCGATTTCAATTAAACTCAGTAAACTATAAGACTCAGGGCCCTTTCTGGTCTAAAAATATGACGTTTTGAAAAACGAAAAAAAGCTAAAAACTTAACAAAGGTGTTCATGTTTTATCACTAATAACTTCGAAACAAGACATGGTATATCTCTGGCTTTAGCTTCATATTAAAGACGAAGATATTATCTTTATAACGATATATATAAAGTTTATTTATATCAAAAGTTCAAAGGACAAAGTTGGATATATAAAATCAAACCACTATATCAGAAAAAAATGGTATTTTTTATATTCTTAAAAAAAATATGTAATGTTGACATAACTCTTCTCCGTACATGTGTAAAATTTCAAAGTAGACATCTATTTAGTTTAGAAGTTATGAAGCAAATTATGGCAAAAAGCTATTTTTTGTATGTAAAATTTAGAACATTTACAAAAATTATATTTAAAGTATGTTTTCTTTATGAGCTAATATTTAATAAAAATAAATGATTATATTTTACATCATAACTTCTAAAGTAAAATAGACTCCAACATGAAATTTTGCACGAGCATAGAGATGAGTTTTGTTAATATTACGTAATTGTTTATGAATTTTAAAAATATCTTTTTTGGAGATATAATGGTTTAATTTTTATAAGTCTAATTTTGACCTTGAACTTTCGAAATAAATTAACTTAATATATAATATTTGAAAGACAAAACTAAAATTATAATTTTACTAAATACAGTTCTGTAATTATTAATAATTAGATTATATTTTGGTCCATAAATTCTAAACTAAATGGGTTTAGTTTTTAAATGAAAAGGGAGAAAATTTATGTCAACATTATATGTATTTTTTAAAAATTTTATAAGCAATAATGTCTTGATTTATATATGTCCACTTTTGACTTCTAAACTTTTAGTATAAATAAACGTTATATATTTCGATATAGAGGTAATATATCTGTCTTTAATATGAAATTAAAATCAGAGATCTATCATGAATATTTTAGAAGTTCCTAGCAATAAAACAAGTATCCCTTTGTGAAGTTTTCAGTTTTTTTTTTCTTTATTAAAAATGTCATATTTTTGGACCGGAATGGGTGGTGACTCTAAAAGTTTATAATTTGAGAAACACTTCTAATGGCCAATGTCCGTAGTAAATTTCGCTGAAATCAGAGATGTCAAATACGATTGCATTTCGTTTTAACATGGAATCACCCGCAATGTGTGTTATAGAATGTTCAGATAGAAGGTGCCAAAATGACATCTCTTTTAAGCGCTATAAGTAATATTGAAAGTGACATAAAAATGCGCAAGTTATAACACAAAAAAAAAGAAACTTGGTATGTTTTTACTTATAGAAAATCAAAGGTGTAAATATAAATTTTATGGTAAAAATTAAAAAAACATATTAAATTTATGATATCCTACAAATCAAGAGATAAAAAAGCGACCATCTTCAAACGTTACAAATGAAACATAACAAGTGTGGGTACTCGAAAAAACAAAAATTTTTCATAATTCAAATTATAAACAAATATTGAAAAAAAAAATCCGCAAAAAATATAGTGTTTAAAATTTTATTAAATTTCTTATCATTTAAAAACGAAGTTTATAGAGTTCCAGCCATGGCGAAATAAAACAGGTGGCAGCGGCTCTACATAACAAATAACAATACGGTGAATTCATTAAATTTTTTATAAATGTAGTATGACACTTAAGGGGGTAAGCAAAAATTGTGCTAATATGTAGTTTGAAAATTTGAAGTACGAAAAAAAGAATCAGCAAATTAAGTCAGATTGCCTGTTTAAATCCGCCTTGGTTTCAATATTGGGGCAAAAAGGGTGTTTTGCGGCATTAAATAACCGTCGATTTCTATGACAAGGTATTAGTACCATTGAAAAGAAAAGGATTTCAGCTTCTAAAAAGTGTTAAAAAAATATATGTCACATTTGAAAAACAGAAATAAATAGTAAAAATATATATTTTTTTAATCATAACTCACATTTTTACGACACTTTCAATAATGCTTATAGCGTTTAAAAGCAATGTTATTTGGGCACCTTCAGGTGTTTAACTTGGTACTAACCAATTTATTAAACTGATTTTGCGTTGTCCGTCAGTCTGTCTGACCGTCCAACCCTTATTAATGTAAAAGTTCTGATCAAAATAGAGCTTAAAATTTGCATCATATCTTAATGAAATTTTACACATAACTTCCTTTCCTATGAGGATTCAAGTGAATTTCATGGAAATTGCGATAAAAATGTTTTCCCAAATTTTGTTTTACTGTTTCTATTAAAGCGAAAATAATGATACCTAATTTTGTGACTGTCGGCTCTCCATTATACATCGTTTTCAAAAAAATTATACGTGCATATATTTTATATATGTAGATGATAGTATCGAGATAAAATTTGTTGCACTATAGAAAAATCTTATAAAAATCTTTCGTTGAAACTTTTAAGAGTGCTAATTATAAAAAATTAAATGATTATTTGTACGATATTAGTGTTTTAGTTGTTTTTAAAATTATTAAATATATACAGAAAAAAGAAAAAAGGCTTTAATTATTAAAATTTCATAAATATTTTTGTTACAACAATTTAAAATTTTTGAACAGAACAAATTTATTTTTCCTATAACCCTAAAACCAAAATTAAAATGAAATATACGCTAACACGATAGATATATTAGATAGTCAAACCCATTTCACTCTTTACCCAAATGTGTTAAAAAAAAAAGAGAGAAAAAGATTTATGATTAATGCTTCTAAGTATAATCATGATGTTGATTACAACAAACAAATTGTTCTCATTAAGGTACTTTTAGGAATAAATAAAATTTTAAGTTTCAATAACCAATTACAGATAAAAATAAATTTACTCAATTCGTTTATTGTAAAAGAATCTTTATATTTGTTCAGTACTCTCAAGCGGTGTTGATTGTTCTTGACATTTATATAGAAATATATACAAAATTGTTCTTTACAAATTATAAAAATAAATAACCATGAATGTACAAGATCTAGGGAATTGAATTGTAAAATCTTCATGTTGAATTTTTAAAAGTATATCTACGTATCCGTATTTGCCAAAAAATGTCTTAAACACACACATTTATGTATGCGGAATTAAGAAATACATATTTTCGTATTCTTTTTTTCTAGGTTAAATGAACAGCAAAAACAAACGGGAATAATTTAGTCCAAGAAAGGATCAACAAAATAACAATACTAAACCAAATTGCAGAGAAATCTTGATAGCCCTCGGAGTTAGGGAAAATTCTTGAAATTAGCCATGTGAATTTTCTGAAACCGCGATATATAAGAGGTTTTAATATACTACATTATTTCTAATTACTTAAATCTAATAAAAGACCATAATTATGAATATTATCAAAAAAAGGTTTATGTTTGTATTTCATTTACTATTACTTTATTACATTAAAAAATTTATACTACTGATAAAGGACACAAAAACAAAGTGTTTGATGTAAAGAAAAACAATAATAATTTTGGAAATATGCAGATAGCCTTTATTGAATATAAGCCCCTGATATGGTATAACAAATTTGTTCACCAAGTTTACTTGTATTGTCGACGGCATTACCTTTTGGCCAATTGCCCCCTTTTCAACCACCTGGCCAAATGGCGACTTTTTAAGGCTATGTGCTAAATAAGGGAAACTAAGTTGTTTGAAATATCTCGACCCATTATGTATTAATGGGTCGAAATATTTCATCATCTTGTATTAATTCCAATGAACTATTTTGAAATTGAACTGAAACTATTAAAAACTATCATTACCTTTATAAAGTTTAAAAAAAAAACAGATTGGGAAAATTTAAAAATAGATTTGATGAATACTTTTATCCTAATTTATATTTTACTTTAGCTCATAGCATAGGAACGTCTTTTTTTTTTAATTATCACTAAAGAAAAATAAATTGTTCAACAGACTTAAGGTCAGCACTTGTGAATCTATACTTTCAGTCTTAAATTTATTAGACGGAGAGGTGCAAGACTGGAGTCCGAGCGAAGACCTCGTACAAAAGTACAGAAGACATAATTTTATGTTAACTACCTAGTAAAAACTTTGCTTTGTTGGTATAATTGGAAACAAAGATAAACTACTTTTTTTGTCTGAATAACTAGTTATTTTTGTTCGAGTTGGATATGTATGTAATTATTTTTAGACTCTAGAAATACTAAAAAATAGTATCTAAACGAAAATAAAAATAAAAAAAGAACAAAAAATTTTTGCCGTCAGTGAGATTTGAACTTGTACGTATATTAACCATTCTTTATTAACAACTAACGTCTTATTCAGCATACCAACTCGTACTTAATTTTCAAAGTGACATAAATTTTTTTTTTTTTTTTTTTGTATAAAATATCTTTTTAGACATTTTGTTATAAAAAACTAACAGCATCAGAATTGGGTTAAACCAACAATTTTCTATTTGCTAATCCAGCGATCAACCCAACTAATCTACGTGATTGCAATACTACAGTGCTATTATACTATTGAGTATAATACAAAGTAGGCTAATAATAATGTTGCCTCATTAGCGAGAAACTACTTTAAGTAGTTGCCATTACCGAAAACCAAAAAGTTTTTCCTAAGTATTTTTATGAATAAGTCTTTATTTTTTTAATAACAAAAATTATTATATATAAAATTGAATATATTATTTTCTCTTAAAAATAATATATTAATAAGTAAAAAATCGCCTTTTTTGAACACTTTTCCAAAGTTCACAAATGTAACGCTGGTTGTCGAACATTTAGAATATTTTTCAAAGCGGAGACCTTCACCACATGTGTGTGAATGTCAATCGAGCACTTAATGCAACAATATCAATGAACTTTTGTCTTCGATATCATAGTTTGTTATAGTGGTGGGTAAAATTCTAGGCAGACAATTTGCGTCTAATTTACCCAATAAAAATACCGATTCATTAGTACTTTTCACTCATACCCTTCACTATACGCACTTATATCAGCAAAATACATCCAAGGATATTTATGCACAAACAAAATAATCTCATTATTAACATACTCACTAAGCTTATACACCACTTCACTCATATATACATACACTATTACACTCCAACAATAACAAAACCTAAAATAATGTACATAGTTACATTTTCATTTTCATTGTAAATTTCATCTTCTTCCACTACTTCTTCCTTCTTCTAAGCGCAATATAAAGAAAACTTTGGAAGAATTCATTATTTAATTTTCCTATAGTATGTAAATTAAGGCGACTCAGTCCGTATGAGAGGAATAAAGTGTTTTTGCTACCCCTTTAAAAATAAACATTGATATGTTTTATAATGCTTCCCATAACATTTCAGTACAGCTGATGGCCGTTTTAGTTTTTTTGAAATTTTTTGTATTTTCTCCCAAAGCAACGCATTCAATATATAATATCATTTAAAATGTAGTTGGAAGCCGTGTCCATTGTCATATAAAACATATCCAATAGCGATCTCAACATTTTTATATTCCACAAAATATTTTAATTTAAGGTTTTTCCTAAATATTGTTTGTTATTTTATAGGAAATTCAAATTTTTACTTGCTTTGAGATATGAGTTGCTGGTGTCTGTTGAATTAAAAAACTAAAAAAGAACCCTTTTTAGAAACGGTGCAGCTTATGAACCGTTATCAGTAGACCTGAAATATTTTGGGAAACATCATAAAACATTCAAGGTAAATTTTTAAGGGGGAAACAGAAACACTTTTTCCAGTTAGTCACCTCAATGTACATATATTCAATTCAGCTTTCATTCACTCACTTCACTTTTATTTTGTTCAATAACGCGTTGTTGAGTCAGAGCAAGGACGATATGGTATCACATGTTACAACCTGCAATACTATTCTCTCATACATAAAAATTTCGCATTTTTAGTGGTTCTTGAAATATTGCCAATTAGGTTAAATGTTAGGATGGTGGTTTTGAAAGTGAGTTGTTATTGTTTTTTTTTTTTTTCGCTTTCGATTTTTCCTGGTTTTTGTTGACAGCTATTGCCGTTGTTCCAGCAGCAGCAAACAGAAAAAAGCAGAGTCTTTGATTTAGAAAATTTTCTTTTTACTTAACTTTCTTTACCAATGTATTGTTATAAGTAGAACAACATTTTCAACAATTGAAACGATTTTTTTTGTTTTTTTTTATATATAAAACATATGAAAGTAAATTAAGTTGATGGTCGAAATTTTGTATGTGCTGCATTGGAAATGCGCTCTTTCTTAATATTATAGAAAATGTATTGATATCAGGAAACATATTAAAATCTAAAAGAATAAAAAAATATATCTCCAGAAACCAATGTCATAATCAGCATTGCCAGTTTAGCTCTTTTAAGGATAAATATAACTTTTTATTTTACTTTTAGCCTCAAAATTTTTGTTTTAGCTTCTAGATTTTTTGGATTCTTAAAATTGCCTAAAAAAGGCTAAAATGTTAGTCATTCAGCAACAAAGAAAAATGTTCTTATTTGTTAATACTAATTTATTTGTGTATTTATTCACACAAAAATTCTAGATTATTTACATTTGAAAAAAATATTGCCTTTATTTTCTAAATTAAAAATCACTCAACTAATTTGATGGACTTACTACAACGATTACTAAAATTATTTTCTAATATGCTTCATTAATCTCAAAAACTATTTAAGAATATAATTGTAAAAGAAATGAGAATGTTACCCACCTTCTGTAACTTTTTTAAAATTTCATCTTATGTGGGTGATAAAGTGGGCCATTTTTTTGTTTCCGAGTTTGCATTGGTCCTTGAACTATTTCTACAAAATTTCATTGATGTTTCACCTTATACAGGAGGAGAACGGTAAAATATGTGAACCACGCCCATTTTTGTTTCTCGAATTTACATTGGTTCTTGAACTATTTCTGAAAAATTTAGTTTAGTTTATAAATTGAATTTACAACGGACACCCTTTTTTCTAGTATTTAGTTCACAACTTTTTGATTTATTAACTAATTATGCTCAATTTCAATACCAAGCAAACTAGCGAAATTCATTATATGGGCGTATACTTATTAGAATTGATTAATATTACTCATACGCTAAAGTTGTCAAAAGAAATGTAACCTTTTTCATTCTTTGGGAACATAATGGTTAAGAAAAACAGATCGTTTGATCTTTTAATAAACAGTTCTTAGTATCTATACCAATTTAATTTAATTTTGTTTGCTATTGTCGTTTGCATAATATAACCTTTTGGAATTGTGAATTATCGTAAATCGGTTTTTTACCGAGGTAGTTGATTTCAAATGTAAGTAATTCTAGTGTAATAAATATTTTTGTTAAAGCGTTGGTTGTTTCAGCTAGAAATGTACCTTATCCAGTGTTTTACATTGCACAGTGGGGCAGAATTAAAAGTTATTGAAAATAAATCTATAACTACTAACCGGCTGATTAACATACACATACACAAAGCAAAGGAGTGTACAATTTTAAGTTAGGGAGGAGAGTCCCACATTATTATCAGGACTGGAGCAAAGGTAGCTCATAGAAAATTTTTAACCATGATCTTAGTCCAGTTTTTTCTATATACAAGGCAACATTTCCAACTTATATTGTAAACATTTTCTTAAGTTAGTTAAAAAAATTATCCAAAGAAGAAGAAAAAATTTTTTTCTTAAGAACATATAAAGATTTTATACATTCCTAAAAGGCATATTAGCGTGATTACAAAATTAAAGGTAAACCCAGTCACCTAACAGAACTAAGTACAGATCCCGCCAAATTTGACTTATCTTTTGTCGAAATTTTGATTTTAGCCTTTATGTTTTTATGTTTAGCCTTTTATGTTTTAAAATCCGAAAGCATAAAACTACAAAAGAAACATAGTTTCGGAAAATATAAAATGTTTCAAAGAGTTTTCCAGCGGCTTTTTCCATACCTGCATTAGATGTGAACTTTACGGGCAAAATTCAGGAATCTCAGGACTCTTGTTACTAAAATCATTATTTTTTCCCACCTCATCACTTCAAATGATAAAATCAACATTTACCGAATATTTCGTTAACAAAGATCTTCTTACAAATAAAATATTTTTAGTTTCTCCAAAAACTAACTTTTTACAAAAAATGTATTTTAATTCCGAAAATTAGAAAAAACTATGGACTCCAATTTTTTACAAATAAATTCGCTTGTCTAGCTGACGTAATTCTTAATTATATACAAAAATACTGAAGTCAATATCTTTTATAGAACCAAAATTAGTCTTTCTAATTTTAAGAATTAAAGTAAATCTTTTGTAAATAATTGGTTTGTGTAGAGACTATAAAAATTTTATCTGTAATAAAATTTTTGTTAGTTAAGATATCTTAACGAAATTTTCAGTGATAGTTGACTTTATCATTTAAAATGATAAAGTATGAAAAAATTTGAGGTTTTGATGAAATGAATACTGAAATTCCAAAAAAAAAAAACTATTGAAATTCGCATAAATAGGATTTTTTGAATTTTGTCGATATAGTTCACATTTGTTGCATGTCTGGAAAAAGTCGCTGGCAAACTCTTTCTAACACATTAGAGTTTCCAAAACAATATTTCTTTTATAGACTCATACTTTGTGATTGTATAACATATGCGCTAAAATAAAAATTTCGATCCAAAGTAGGTCAAATTTGGTTGGATCTGTATCTAGTTCTATTTGATCATTTGACTTGTTTTTAACTTTGAAATTACTTGCGTGAAGAATACCTTTCAAGGAAATATAAAATCATTATGAGTTCTTAAGAGAAATTAGGTTCTAGAGGAAAAAGAGTGTAGACTTTTTCGTCCAAAAAGAAAGAAAATAATCCTAATTTTTGCAAGTTTTAAATTCAAAATCATTAATTTTTGGACTCGGAAAAGATATTGACTTAAAATTTTTTTATTCGAAAGATAATATTTTCTTTAAATAATTATAGAAAATTCAAGCTAAATTGGTTAGAAATGTTAGCCTATATATGAAAAAAATTGAACCAAGATCATGCAAAAATGAGACAGTCTAGACTTCAAAGGCAAACTGCAAATAACTCGAAAACTGTAGCAGATAAATAGTATATGCAAGCATGTCTTTTATGGGCCATCTCAAGCTTAAAAAAATATAAAGATCTTTGAAGTCGGATAAGAAAAAAATTGGCAATTGTTTAAACATATTTTATGGCAAAGGTTCCCCAATTTTAGTTCCCTTAGTTCCGTTTCACAGAATACTATGGGATCTCCATTCCAAACTTAAAATTTTAGACTCCTCTGGTATGTATGTATAAAATTCTATGCAAATACAACCAGCCGATTAGAAGTTACAGATTTATTTCCAAAAAGTTTCGATTCTTTCCCACTGTGTATTAAAAATTTAAAAATTTATTTCTTCTATTTTACATACCAATGGTCACTTGCATTAATTTTTTATATTATATAATAAAGAGCTTGACGAAAAAAAAGTTGCCAGTGAGTGCACCCATCTAGAATGTGATTGGTAAAATATTACATCTGAATATTTTACCAATCTGATCTGGACTATTTTCAAATGCACTCTAAAAATACTTATTTCTTTTAATATCATTATGAAAATTTTCGTTAAAGAAGATTAACTTCAAATTGTAATAGAGGCATACTAAGGATTGGGATATTCATTTAAATAATTGGAATATAAAGATTTTTTTGTCACATTTTCTTTATTCAAACATATAATTTTATAGATTTCGGATATTTCTAAACATATATTTGGTTCTAATGCACCATTGGAATGGTCTATCATGATACTATTGATGATTATACGTAGTTAATCCTTTAAGAGCAACAAGGTAAATTTTATGCATTTTGTTTCCAAAAGGTTAGCAATTTTTGCAAATAAGCCTCATAGAAATACTTATTTTACTTAATTGATGATGAATTTGTGAAAAATATAATAAATTCTTTTAATTATCGAACTAAAAGGATTTTAGATTTTAACTATTTATTTGACTTAAATTAACCAATTATGGACCGAAAATCCGAAAATATTATCTAAGAAACTAAAAGGTTAAATTAATGTATATGTCAATAGTATTGAATGAGACCCCTCCAATGATGCTTTGGAATACAAATTACGATGGAAAATATCCAAAATATTCAAACTTTGATAAAATAGTATTTGAAATAAACTCATAGAAAATTTTACAAACATTTTAATTTCGCGAGAATTAAAATAAATTTAATTTTTTTTGCTCATTGTGTATTAAACGCCATTTGTCTATCATATGTATTAATTTTTTTGGCATAAAGTTATAAATTATGTACACTGTCAATCGAAAACCATAATTTTGGACATATTTTAAAAATGTACCAGCTCACGTGAACGAAATAACTAAATCGAAATAATTTAAGGATTAGTTTAAAACATATCAATCTTTTATGTTATGGTGTTACCTTTGCAACATTTTTTATCTTCATACAAATCAGTGGCCTTTAATATATATGGTAAACTAACTGGTTTGGAAATAAGCTTCATTGTATGGCAGATCACATTGGGTGTGTGATTGACAATGATCCTTACTGTGAATAATTGATATGTGTCTGCTGTATTCAAAAATGGCTGTTATTTTGAAGAACATATATTCAGAATACAGTCTGCTATTTTCTTTAAAGTATCCTTTGGAGCATTAACAATTAGAGCTAGAAAATTATCTTCTTACTAAAAAAATGTAAGGAACGTTTAGATAATAAAGTTCACATAATTATTGGGGAAAATCGTTGTAAACTTCCAAATAGTTGCACAATATTTTTTATATAAAAATGCTAAGTTTCTCTCCACACGAACAATTATCTTGCTGAATTCCAAAATAAATCAGTATATATATTAGATAGATTCATATCCTATATTTTATTGTTATAAATAAAAAGTGTTCTTTTTTTTATATATTTATCGAACTTTTTAGCTATATGGCATCTTAAGCTACCAGATCATAACACACACTTTCAATTCTATTTCAATTTATTTATTCATAACATGTAAGCAAAATTAGTTTCATAGTAGTTTACAGTAGCACTTATAACTTATATTAAATAATATCATATAAATTACGAAAATTTATTTAATTACTAACACATAATCGCTCTAATATTAAATCATTTATATTTGTAGTCTCAACAGGCTTGATAACGTATAAAAGAATATTTGATTACCATACACATACCGCTTTTAATGTTATTTTGAAATTATTTATGTTTGCTCATTATGCGTGATTTAAATTCAAATATACTAATACAATTACCAACTCAAGTACTTTGACAATTGAGTGACGTATTTCTGAAAGGGTTTATTCCTAATAATATTTTGAGACAATTACCGGGAAATATATTTTTAAATTCCCCAACAGAGTAAGCAAAACAAATTTCCAAATCATATAAACTCTTACCACAAACGATAGTAGCATTATTAATGAATAATAGTGAGGCAATGTGATCTGAAAGATCTTCCAAAATCAAATTTAGATGTAAGATAACTTTGTGGACCATTTTGAAAAACTTTGTACAACAACATCATTATTTTTATTTTCAAAAAGTCTTCAAATAGACAATCGAAAAAGTTAATGACATGAACAGAAGCGTGATCTTGTGGCTTAAATTTATACACATATCTTATGATTCTATTGAAACTATTAGTAAAGTTGCTAAAAATTTCCAAGAAATACATTGAGTTCCAAATTTCATTTCAAAATTTCTAAAGACAAAGGTTTTTGGGACTAATTGTTTAAAAGATAATAATTTCACTTTTTACATTTTCCTATTTTCATCTCAAAGTTTCAGAAATTGTTGAACATTTTAAATTCCTAAAAATAAAGTACTTCCAAAAGTGCGCTTTTCTTTATTTTCTAGAACCTAAAGAAAAAAGCCTCTGCAAAAGTTGGTATTTGTTCACTTTTACAAATTTCTAGCCGGTTTTTTTTTAAATTAGTGAATTATTTTATCCGAGAAAATAAGAAAAAACAAATTAGAAAGATATATTCGGACATGCCCGATCATATGATACCCACACCATTGCGCATGTACATCAGAATTCGTGGAGGGGTCTTATTATTATTATTAGACATGTAGGCAATTGTGGACTGATACTGTTACTAAATGCAAAATAAAATATACGAATACAAAATATTACGTTAATACTAACATTTAAATGAAGTTATGCACTTTAGGGTTATTCCCGAAAGTGGACTTATATGGGAGCTAGGTAAATTATAAAACTATAGTAAATTTGTCATTATGATTTCCATTTATGTAAAACTTATTTTTGTAAAACATAAACTTGATGGTAACATGTGTATGTGATTTATGCCCGTTAAAGTGATTTTCAGAAGAGGATTTTATATGGGAGCTATGGTAAATTATGGACTGATCTTCACGAAATTTTGCACAAAGATTTATACTTATACAAAACTTTCTTATACAGAATTTCATTAAAATATTATTATACTTAAGGCGTTTAAGATCGTTAAACCCTATTCCGGGAGGACATTTGTATGGGGATCATCACCAATTTCAATAGTCTCTGTCCATGTGTCATGGAAGTCCTACGTGCCAAATTTCATTGAATTATATACAAAATTGCGACCTGTTCTTTGTGCACAGGTTTCACATGGACAGCCAGCCAGCCGTCCACCCGGACATCGTTAAATCGACTCAAAAAGTGATTCTGCGGCGATTAGTATACCTTAAGGTGGGGGTTGGATGATTTTTTCTGTGTGTTTTAAACATCATCACAAATCAAAATAAAAATTTTAATATTTAAAGCCATTTATTTCTTAAACTAAAAGAGATAAGATATGCATACGACCGTGTGTTTTATAGATCTCGACCAGTAGAATTCCCCTATATAATAATAATTTTACAAAACGGAATCAGGATCGTTTTAAAAAAATTGCATACCCGAGGTGTCGAATTTTTGTCTATATGGTCCAAGCTCAAAACTTAAACTCGCCTACAAATTTACTATTACTATGTGAAATTTCATTGAAACCGGAACAGTCGTTCCGAAATTCCATAATTATTTCCTTTGTGTGACGTACCTGTTTAAAAAGCATTATTAATCCCAAATAGCTATAATATATTGTTACATTTTTGACATTTTCAAAAACGTTGGCTTATTTCCTTTATATAAAGCGGCGTTCTTTTACTTGCAATAATAAAATGTCAGTACAACTTGCTTCAAATCCAAATAAAGCTCTTTATTTACGCTTTAAAACACACTAATTTATTATACAATTTAACTGCAATGACTGTTAAACCTACAACACAATGGCAACTCACTACTTAACTACTTAACTACTGAGTACAAACTATAACTGCTTATGTATTAGCGATTTAGTACTCTATAATGTTGTAGTAACTTCAAGAACCATATAATATCTTATTTATAACAAACCTAGTTAATCACTAACACACAAACAATTATTTATAATAGCACAACCCTCTTATATAATTAAGATAAGTCACAATTAAGAGATTTCTTTTAAATTTAAATAAACAGACTAGAAATTTCTAAAACAATTATTTTAAACTTATGAAAAACAATTTTTGTAACAATATTTTTCAAGAATAGTCTTTACAACTGTTGGGTATATTTAAAAATTTACCACTACGACATGAAACAAATTTTTGCATACACATTAATAGAGAATCGATATATATACCAGTCTAAAAGTTTTCTCTATAAAAAATTCAATACATAATTTATAGGAAGATTATCATGTTATTTTACAACGAATGTTTTTCTGTGTTTTCAGTCTAACCCAAACCTTAAAAAGGAAGGGCATTATTTGCATATTTACATACACATTTACATACAAAACAAATTTGTACTATCAATGTCATTGTGTCAATTTAAGTAATATTTCATACGTACATATATCATCTTTTTTAATTTTTCACATAATTTTCCGATTTCTTTTGTAAACAGAATGAAACAAATGTAAAACGTATGACGTTTGGATTTATAATGTGATTTTTTTTTTTTTAATTTTGTTTCGATTTCCATCCTTCATTGAAGACTGAAGAAAACAAAATTTATCTTCAATTGTTAAAAGTGGTTTTCTAGAGATACTAGGTAAATTATGTAAGAAATTTGACAAAACATAGAAATACTTTTATATCTAAATATATATCAAAAAATATAAATTTATACCTAACTTTCATTTCATATCATTACACACATATAATTTCAACTCTAACTAATAAGTCATTTTATTTGTTAATTTTTTAAGTTGTTACCTAGACCATTTTGCAATTTACCTAATGTTACACATACATGCAAAGTAAAGAACTTTAATAATATTCATTTGTAATAATTTACCCTTAAGGTTACATTAAATAATAAAGTCGTGATATGTTATAAAGATCTACTTTTCACTACACAGAGAAAACGGATTCATTGCGGGAACCGAATTTTTTGCCAATCGAATTTTATCAATTCGGAGTATCATCAATTGGAATTGCCGAATGTATATGGTATTCAAGACTGATAAAACTATTCGGTAAAAAATATTGTGAATTAGACTTAAATATTTTTTCCAATTCTTATTTATGACACTTTATTATAAATATTTATGACTATACTTAAAAATAGATGCCAATGTGTATTATTCAGAGAATGTACATCAAAAACCATTCCTGTTTTATCTGGTGTTCCACAAGGTAGTCATCTCGGCCCCTTACTTTTCCTAATATTTATAAATGATCTACCAGCTTGCATTAGGAATTCTAGAATATTAATGTATGCTGATGATGTAAAGCTGTTCCATAGCATTAACTATTCCTATCAATGTTCCTTACTCCAATCAGATCTTGACAATCTTTATGATTGGTGTATAATGAATCTAATAGATCTGAATTTAAAAAAGTGTAAACACATGATGTTCTATAGAAGAAGTCCAGTACTCTGTAGATACACAATAAATGAATATCAACTTGATCTAGTCGAAGAATTTCTTGATCTGGATGTGTTGCTTGATTGTAAACTATCCTTTAACTACCACGTTTCACAAATCGTTAATAAGGCAAAAGGAGTTCTAGGTTTCTTCAAGCGCTGGGAAAGAGAGTTTAATGATCCTTATGTTTCCAAGCAATTATTCATATCTCTTGTAAGACCAATCCTGGAATATGATCCTCAATACGAAGTTCATATAAAGAAAATTGAATCGGTCCAGAAACAATTTCTCTTATTTTGTCTTCGTAATCTTCCATGGAATCCTAATATTAATTTACCATCATATGAAAGTCGATTACAGCTTATTGATCTCCCTACTGTTGAAAGTAGGAGAAAATATATGAATATTTCATTTGTAATTAATTTAGTAAACGGTTCAATTAATTCTGAGTTCCTGCTTCGTAAGATCGAATTCGTAATCCCAAATCGTCTAACTAGAAATTATACTCCTTTAAAAATAAAATATTTTCGAACCAATTATGCCAACTTTGATCCCATGAGACGTATATGCAATCAATTCAACAGTTTCTATCCATATATTGATTTCTCATTAAATCCAATCCGCATTAAGAGGAATATTTTTAACTTAGTTAAATAATAAGTTTTTGTTATTGAATGATTATGAAAATATTTTATTGTTAATAGCTTTAAGAATAATATATATGCTAGCCTGTAAGAAATTGTAATTTCATTGGCTATTAAATAAATAAATAAATAAATAAATAAATAATAAATAAATACTACACTTCACGATATATTCAAATTCAAATGTGTATGAACTAATATCCTAGGCTTCTGCTGGTATTAGAAATATGTTTTGTATAAGATTTTATACATTTGAAAAGATAAACAAATTTTTTGCAATATATGCAATTATTTATGATCCATTGTAATATAAGTATGTAATTGGTTCTATTTATCCCCTTCATCTTGGTTTATTCATTCAAAAACAATAGTCCATTTTAAGATCACATTCAATAAATTCCAGCACACGTTGAAATATATTATGACCGGACTTCAAATTACTATTACACACAACATATCCAGTATGTTGTTTTACCCAAAATTTTTATTTGAAAATAGCAACCTTTAAGATAAAAACTGATTCGGTAAACTAACTCTTCCTAGCATACTATACCATTATAATATAACAATTACGGATATATGTCTAATATTAATTTTAATCGCATGGAGTAGAAATTATGGTACTATCATGCCCACTTTCATACCCTAAAAAAAAGCAGATTTAGAACCAGGGAAGACCTAAAGCCATTAAAAGTATCTAGTAGAACAAAATTATACTACACTCATGTTCGTGGAAATTTACAATTTTTTTTTATGTACATATAGTTTGTTTGTATAAATTTAAAAAACTGCAAATATATTTATGAGCAAAACAATTCTTACACTAAATTAATTTCGGTTGCAGCTATCAATATTTCGTACAGAGATATTAATTTATATTGGTAGTTTTTCCCGAATTTAATAAAATAGTATTATATGGACACTTATTGGTTACATTAACTAAGTTAACAACTAAAGGAATTCTAAAGCGATTACTATAATATCTTTTCTGTTACGAGAACAAAAAATCCATTGTGTTAATAAAATTTTAGTAATCGTAATGAAATATTTGTTTTTTCTATTAAAATTTAATAACACTACCCGGTTTCTAACTATTCTTTTTCTGTGTGTGGAATTTGTCCGTGCACCCAGAATGGTTGCTTTTTAATAAATAACAATCATTAGAAATGTTTATTAACTTCCATTAATACTTATACATACAGCAAGAGAAATAAGATATAATATTTTGTGTTTGTCAATTAGGTCTCTTCAACTTTTCCGTTAACAGTTGAGCTGCTTTTCAACATTCAACAGAAAACGGAAAGAAAAATTAAAAAAAAAATTAGGTTAATATAATAGTCCAATTTTCTTTATTAAATTTTATTTTATTCTATGAGTACATACAATCTTTTTAATAACTAGAAAAATAAATAGAACATTTTTCCATTTAAGTTGATTGCTTGCGGTTTGGTCCATCAATGACAATCAAGGCTTTTAGTAAATATTGTATTTCTGTTAAAATTTAAGATATTTTAAGATATCTTACATTAAGCACTTTATTAATTAAAAACGAGAAAGAAAGATATGGTCGGTCAAGACCGACTATATGATACCCTATACCATTGTTTATGAGCGTAAAAATTCAGGAAGGGACTTACATTACATCTATGGCCAATTTTTCTAAATGCAAAATAAAATATACAAATACGGAATAATGCGTTGATACTAACATCTAGATGATTTTATGCTCTTTAGGATGATTGCTGGAATTGGGTTAATATGAGAGTGCTTGTAAATTATGGACCGATTCTCATAAAATTTGGCAATGTTATTTCTACTTATATAGAACTTATTTGTGTCGAATATTAACTTGATACTAACATTCGTTTTTGATTTATGCACGTTAAAGTGATTTACGAAAGAGGAGTTTATATGGGAGCTATGGTCAATTGTGGACCAATCTTCATAAAATTTAGTACAAAGATTGGTACTTTTGCAAAACTTCCTTGCAGCAAACTTTATTACAATATTCTTATTTTTAAGGCATTTTTAAGTGTTTAAACTCTTTTCCAGGGGCACATTTGTATGGGATCTAGGTGAAATAATGGACCGATCACAATAAAGGATTCTTTCCTGTATTATAAAAGTTCCACGTGCCAAATTTCATTGAATTATTTTTAGCATTGCGATCCGTACTTTGTTTACATGGAAAGCCAGCCAGACGTACGGACGGACATCGTTAGATCGATTTAAAAATGATTCTGAGTCGATTGGTATACTTTAAGGTGGGTTTTGGATAACTTTTGCTATGCGTTACAAACATCAGCACAAATGCATAATATCCCAACCACTTATGGTGGTGTATATTATAACAAAAAATAAAAATATTTGATAACAGGAAATGTTCTATTTTCGGGTAAATATATATATACATATATATATATATATATATATATATATATATATATAAATATATATATATTAATGAATCGAAACTGGAAGTTCCTATGTTAGAGCACGGGTTTCCACCTCTTTATGCTTCATGGTTTTAGGAAAATATCCAATCATAATACTAATTAATTTAATTTAAAAAATTAATCGAATTTTAAGCTAAAATGAATTATTCTGGTTATATTATCATTTTGGCGATTAGAACAAAACCAAAAAAAGATAGTAATAATAATAATTAATTAATACAAGCAATTTCGTAATTGCAGTCCGCTTTTATTTTTTCTGTGTGTATTATGTTCTTTTTGAACATCAGATGAATCCATGGTAGTGGGGATTGAAGAAAGGTAATATTTAAAAAGTTATTTCTGTTTTTATTTAATTTTTATACGTTTTGTTCCTAAAAATTTTTAGTCATATTTTAGAACATTTTTGGTCACCAAGAAGCAACACAACTTTCGTTTAAAATCAGTATTAACGTGATTTTTAGTTCGCAATAGTTATCAGAATGAAAACTATGCTTGCAGACGAATGCCTTTGTAGCCAGCAATGTTGCCAGTTTAGCTCTTTTATTTTTCTTTTAGCCTCAAAATTTTCATTTTAGCTTCTACCTTTTTTTAGCCTTTTTGATTCTTAAAGTTGCTGTAAGCGGATAAAATTTTAATACTTTAACAAAGAAGAAAATAATTTCTTATTTGCTTTTATTATTTTATTTCTACAGAATCATATATTTAGGTATTTTGTATATAAATTTGCACAAAGCAGATCGAGATTTTTTATATTCAACTAAAAGTTTCAGCTGCGGCACTTCATGAAATCAAATATAACTTAACTAATTTTATGGTCTTAATTATTATAGGTAATTATTTTTTAATGAACTTCATTAACACAGGACATATTTATCAATATAATTTTAAAAAATCTTTAAAGACCCACGAATTTGGAAATGATAAATCAAAAAGAATGGAACGGTAAATCAAAAAGAAAGAAATCCACATCAAAACGTTGGGTAAATTTTAATATGAAATATGTATAACCAAAATTTATATAGAAATTTTGCAGGCGACTTTATACTGGATCATTTTGGTGACAGCTGTTCTATGTTTTATATATAAATTTATTACAATAACTTTAAAAAATGTCAAAAAATAATCAGAACAAAAGAAATAATAACAATGTTTTAAAATAAAAGGAAAAAAATACTAGCTTTTTTCTTGCCTAATTTTTGGGGACTTTTTTTAAAGTTCAATTTTACCCCTTTTTTATCACCTACTGGCAACACTGGTAGCCAATATAAATTGTGTTTCTTTAATTATTTTTCATATTTCTAGCTTTGGTTTAAGATAATTCCCAACGGATATCTAAAGAAGATTTTCTAAAGTCATATCTTATATTAAAAAATGCGAATCAAAATTTAAAAATTTAAAATTTTACATTACTGGATAGCAATATGGCAAACTAGTTATACACCATATGAATTTTCTAAGCTTTATCTCCTAACTGATTAATACTTTGAGTCTAAAAGTTGTAAACTGTGAGAACAAAATCAAAATTAATCAAAAAATCCCCGAAATTTTCAACCCAGTGTTTTATATATATTTTTTTTTTTTTTTTTTTTTTTTGGCTTCAAATAGCTTGTGATTTTAGGAGAATGACCTACAAATTTGGCTTTCGTAATTATTTTGAAATGTCTATCAAAATTTCCTGGTTTTAAAACAAACTTTAGAAATACATAAAGTCGGTTTCAAAGAGTAGAACATTTTTGAAGTTCCTGATATACTTGCATATATCTCGTACTTAGCATTTTATTAAGGCCCGGTATTACACTGCTCACTTTGTGACAAAATTGTACTTATGTTCTTAAAATTGTTTTATGATTGAAAACTTAAGTATTCTCTTTCCATCCCTTAAGATTTTCCTAAAGGTACGTTCAGACTAGTCAAATATTTGACTAAAATGACGTAACCACTATATAAAATATTTCTTAATTTCACTTTTTTTATAATGAGAAACGATTTTTTACTTATCATTAATTATAGGTGATTTGTTTGACGGTGTTTTCTCTTACAAAACATTCGCAAGATCAAACAATGGCAAACAATATTTTTTATAAAAATAGTGGTTACGCAATTTTGATGAAATATTTGTCAAATGTGAATATAGTTTAAGTATAAAAATTGTTTGAGGTGTAAAAAAATATTTATTGAAAACAAACAAAAATAAATAAAAATACAAAATCTAACAAAATTATTTTAGTGTTTAAAAAAAAATTATATTTTCTTTGTGGTTATATATTTTGCACCAACAACTTTTTAATTTTACATATGGATTGTAATATGGGATAAAATTTATTTACATCTTTCAAGTTATTTTATTTATTTTTTTAATTGTTGATTTTTTATTTATTTTTGGTGCCACATTAGGGTGGAATCAAAAAATGTTTTGCCCAAAAATATAAGTTTGATATTTATAACGATTTTCGTCATTACCATAAGTAAATAGTAATCTAAATTAAAATATATTCAATAAAAGAATTAACATAAATAGGATCAAATATTTTGGGATTAATAAAATATATCTATGATTTTCAGTTAAAGTAAAACAGTTCGGAAAATTAGAACCACTCTATTTGAAATACACGAAAGTTTTTTGTTTATTATTTATTTATTAATTTATTTTTGTCAACTTAAGTTTTAAATTGTGAAACGAAACATTACTTAAGTGTGAGCTTCAAAACCGGGCCTAAGACCTAATTTATTAAACAATTAAAATGTAAAAATAAGCATTTCCCTTACCAAAGGAAAACATACCTTTTAAATTTATATTCCTTTATAATAAAAAATATTCGTAAAACTCGTGCTCTACTGAAACTCAACGATGCACTAGATTTTTTATTTTGCATATTATTTCGGCACGTGTTAAAAAAAAAAAAAATTAAATAAACTAAACTTTAATTTTCATTGAAAACATCTCTGCATTTTTTTCCTTCCATATATACATAGTCATCATGGTTTCTATATATTTACAACACTTACATAATCTGACTTAAGAAAAAACGACTTTAAGTAAATGACTTTTAACAAAATTTATTTTATGTATTTTTTTTCATTAAAAGACATGAAAAAAGTAAACTTTTAAAAGGCATTTAACACCAAGTTTTCTTCGATATTGTGATGTATGGTTCTGTTCAGTTCTTTTTTTTCATGTTATTGCAAAACATGCAACTGGCATGAACATGTAATAAGTTTTCATTTTTTCTCCTTTTAGCTCGTTTAATGGCTTAGGGGCCTGAAAAAAAATTTTTTTTTTTGTTTGCTTTTCATGCGATTGCAGACAATTCTTAAGATTTAAAAACACTTTACATGGTAATTTATTACCATTGCACAGTAGTCGAAATTACTGACCCAGCGGCATTTAACTTAAATTTTGAAAGCTTTAAATCGATAAATATTCTAGGATGTAGAAATACCAATACTTCACTGAGTAAATTAACATTTTTATTTTTGTATTTTTCTCAATTTTTAAAAATAGCATATGTTGCAGCAAGTGCGTATATTGAAATAATATTTCGCCCACTTATTCAGTATGTTTTCGGAAATTTTTAACGGAGGTGTGACTGTCAATTAAAAAAAAAAAAAAAAAAAAAAACTATAAAGGTTGTTTACGATATGTTGAATATCAGGTTATTCACTAAAAAGAATAACCAACTGTGCTCAACCCATACCCTTGGTTATAGGTTTTATGATTATGTTTTTATTTGTAGCTAATAAAAATTTATTATACGTATTTTCTTGTTTGGAATATAATCACATAATCTGATATCCATTATTGTCTTTTTTCAAAAATATAAGTTTTGCATAATTTAATAAATAAATGTATGTAACCCATGTTAGGCTACTTTATAAAAAAAAATTATTGCAGAAAATAACATTTGTGATAGCATATTTAAAGAGCTATACTATATAGTTTCGTGGACTGCAATTTTTATGATTTGATGGGATTCCGTCCAATTCTTGTTTTGTTTATTAACCTGATATATTGTTATTGTGAAATGTTCAAAATGGTCTGCCCGTTCTTTCCTTTTTATTTGTTAATGCACATTTTATACACAGTGAATGTTCCCAAATGCTCCATTTTTGTGACCAAAGTATTGGTCGCTGTTTCAAAGATATCTCAATGAAATTTGCTTCGAATAATTATTTTGCTACAAGCCCAAAGTTCATGGAAATTGGCTATGATCGGATTATTATTTCACCTAGCCCACATACAAATGTCCTCCCGCTCCATTCCGGGTTTAACGCTTATAAATGAATATAATATACAAATATTTTAACGAAATCGGAACAAATAAGCTCTATATAATTATAAAAATGGGCGTCGAAATTAATCTAGATCTCATATAAACATAAACATTAGATTTTGATATTACACGTAATTTTTACCAGAATTATACATACACTTCTAGTTTGCAAAAATGTTTATATGTTTAACTTAAAACCGCTATAACTTACGCGCCCCCTGCACGAAATGATTAACGTGAACTGATACTATATGCATTCGAGTTACTTTATATTTATACAAATGGATTTTGTTGTGGCATCGAAAAAATATATATATTTTTTTTAAGACCCAAAAGCAAAAATTGTTGACAATCGCCCATAAACGTGAGACGTGGTTCTAAGTAAAGAAACCATTCTAATTATAGAGCACATTTTGTGGTATATGTGACTCGAATTTGATATTCACTTCATTAGTTACGTGAGAAAAAAAAATTTGTTTTAAAAAATGGGGCATAAAATATGGGCGTTGTACTCGATCAAGGTCTAGAAAAGCACAAGTTATGTAAATACTAGTTTTTTAAGTAATTCAAAACAAAAATTTACACCAGGTTTTGTTATTTTCTAGTTAGGAATTTAATGGTGCTAGAATAGGTATTTCGACCACTGTGTGTTGCAGAATGGGGAAAATCAAATTATAAGGACATTTAATAATTAAAAAAAAATATTTGATTAGTTGTATAGTTGTATAGAAATTAAAATTTAAGAATGAGAAATCAAATATAAGAGTTTAAAGATGCCATGGAGGTTTTTAATATTTTAATCTTTAAGATTGTAATGTAAATAGAGATTGTTCTTCTCTGTCCTTACGGCATTATTATAGTAAGCTCTTGCATGAAATTGTGTGTAAAAGCTTTAAAGATTGTTGCTTGGTTTTTTGTTAATACCATGAATGTTAGCGCAGTGTTGTCAAGAGGTAGGGAAAAAGAGGCTAAATTGAGCTCTCAAAAAGGTCTGAAAAGGCTAATTGCCCCTAAAGTAAGGCTAGAAAGAAGCTAATATATATATATATATATATATATATATTATATTATATTAAATTTATAAATAAAACATTGAACGGTTGGCAGCAAAATGAGCTAGTAAAAAAACGAAGTTTTCGTATAAATTTAGGTTATATATATTTCATATTAAAAATTAACGAATGTTTTGACGTGATTTTTAGTCATTTTTTAATTATAATTTCCTTTTCATTAATTAATTCCAAATTTATCTGTGATTTTTCGCCTTTATGAGAATTTTTTTTTAATTATATTCATGAATATTTTATGTAGTTAATGAAGTTTATTAAAAAATAATTACCTATAATAATTAATTAAGTCCATAAAATTAGTTAATTTATATTTGATTTGGAGATTAAAATGCCTCAGGCAAAAAGTTTAGTTAAATATAAGTAATCTCAAACTAATAAAAAAATACATAAATAGACGATTCTATACCAATAAAATAGTAAAAGCAAGTAAGAAATTATATTTTACTTTATTGAAGTACTAAAATTTTAGCCTTTTAAGAATCAGAAAAGGCTAAAAGAAGCTAGAAGCTAAAATTAAAATTTTGAGCAAAATAAAAAGACTAGACTTGGCCTTAGAAAAGCTAAACTGGCAACACTGCTAACGTGTCTAAGAAATGTGTGTATGTTTTTATAGAAAATCCTTTTTAAATGTACCAAAAAGATATAATTTTTAAAATTTCCTGACGGTTTAATTTTTTTAAAGAAGTGAAAAAGCCTTTAAAGGAAAATAAAAGACTTTAAGTAATACAAAACTTACATTTCGAGGGCCTATATTCAAAACCCTCCATCTTAAAAAAATAACTTTTTAGAGGAACGAAATAACTTTTTATTTCTCTATTTTTTTTAAGTAAGTGTTTAAAATGTTTTCTTTTACAATATTTATTTAAAAGACTAATAAATCTTACATTTAATTTATTTTTAATATTTTCGAATATTTGCAATTTAAAAGAAAGATATAGGGTTTTGCCCTTTCAAAATATTAATGTGTATAAATAAAATTGTGTACTTTAAAAAGTTTTTAAAGTAGTTAGTAATTTGAAAATCAACATAACTCAAATAGACAAACCTATTTTGGGATCGAGGCAGGAGAAATGGTACCACCCATACAAACAAAATCAGCATTAACGCTGTGAATTTTTAAAAAGTGTCCAAAAAAGGGGATTTTAAAAAATAAAGTCGCCGAAAAGGGGCCAACTGCATTAATGCCTAATAAACTTTTTAAGATTTGTTTATTTCACAGAAAAAAATATTAGATCAAATTTTTTAATAAATTTGTTTTTTTGATTTACATTACAATTTAATAAAAATATTGATCCATATATAATTAATATTTTTTTGAAGAATTTATAAATTCAAAAAGAAATAATAAAAATTTTACAAGCCTTTGAAAAACTCAAACATAAAAGAAAAACATTGTGGAAAGCAAAATAAAAGAAAATTTTTTTTTTCACTATACACTAACCAAATCCAATTTTCTATGACTTTATTTGGATCTTTTAATCTAATAAAACTTTTTATAAATCAAAGAACTTGTCTTTATTGTATGGTAAATAATAATTTTGAAAGTTTGTTAATATCTGCTGTTAATTGTTTCATTATTGATGATATATCCGGTTTTACTTTTTATTTTTATTGGGTAGAATCAAATGATCTATCTCCGCAATCTTTAAAACAATAATACCGTGTAAGTAAAAGTTGTTAGCGTTTTGATGATTTTCCAAAGTGATCTTATCATTCAATATTCTTTATATTATATCATATAATAGGGTGCAAAGGAATCTTGTAGAATTTTATGTATCTTTCCTTCTTGATAAAACGTATGCTTTAATGAAATGATTGAGTTTGCTCAACTCACCATAAACTTGGAAATATATTTCAAATTAAATAGCTTGTAATTTTAAATGAAACTGAATTAATAAAACAGTTGAAAATTCTGCTTTTATATTAGGAAAACTCTTTTGCAGTTTTACAGATTTAGTTAATGAGATAATTAGTCCAATAAGCATATTAATTGATTAAAAAAACAACTATAATATTTAAATTAACACAAATTTTCCATGAAATTGTAGCAAAAATCAAATAAATCCCATCAGTTAGTATTAACAGTTTGATGAGTGGAGCAAATTTAATAATTATTTTAATTAATGAATACAATTTCGAAATTTAAATCCATTTTTATATTTTTCTATGTAGATAAATATAAAAACATTGCATTAAAAAAAAAAAATACTTAACTCAATTTTATTAATAACAAAATAATCATTATTCATAAAAATAGTTAACATAAAATTCTGTTTTTATTATTTAAACTTCTGCACTTTTTTACGAGTTCTTCACTCGGACTTCAGTCTTACAGGTCTTACGGTCTGTTGGACCATTTATTTTTTTTTAAAGTTTAGAAAAAAAAACGTTCCTTCGAGGCACTGTTATGAGCCAAAATCAAAATATAAATTAGGATATTCATGAAATATATAAAAATATATAATATCTCAAAATAATTAATTTCTTCTTTGGAATTAATATATAATGGGTCGAGCTATTTCAAACAACTTGGTCTCTCGTTATTTTTTCCATTAGTCTTAAAAAGTCGCGATTTAGTTCTATTTTAAAAAAGGGGCCAAAAATGTGGCCAGGTGGCTGAGAAATAATAATTATTGCATATCTAAAGAACTACTGCAACGAAAGTCTCAAAATTTTGTGGTAATAACCTTTTATTCAACTTCCACAATTGAGATACAAAGTAAAAATTATTTATTGAGTAAGTGAAGAACTATTGGAGATAAAGCCCTAGATTCGTGTGGATATAATAATGTCCTTATCATAATTGATATGAAAATAGGGCGGGCAGCTTAAGGGAAGGTATATATATATATATATATATATATATATATATATATATATATATATATATATATATATGTAATGACACTAAAAACTTTGAAAAAATGAAACGAAATTTAAAAAAGGTGGATTTATTCTAGCAAAAAAGTAACCGAAACACAACAGAATTTCTAATGGAGGTAAAAAATTAAATATTTTATTAAAAACCAATAAGAAATAATTTATCCTTACAAATTTTAGAACTTGAATATTATTAATAGTCATTAATAAAAATACAGCTTTAGAAAATTTGTCCTCCGGTTTAGTTTGTTTAACCACATTTGCAGACGGTTTTTTTTCGTGATCAGTCCTCATTGTCAAAAAGTAAAATAATTTTTCAAAGAAATAAAGGATTTTGCACCAAAAAATAAAACTTAAGTACTTATTTTATAAGATATAGGAATAGAAAAGCGTTAATAAAATTGGAAAATCTAGAAATTTTCATTTGAAATTTATATCATAGATAGGGATTACTATAGGGAATATAAGATAGAGTATTATTAATATAGGCCTACGATATATTTTAAATATTTTCTCTATTCGTACCGAATTTTCTATAGTACTATAAATAATTTGCTATTAAATTTCTCTTTTATATTGTATGTTAAACTTTCATATACGATTTTTAAATTTATAGTACAAATATTTTACTTACTTCTCTTCATTCATTAATTATTTTACATATTCATTGGCCTTATGGGACTCAACAACAACCATTAACTTTTTTTCTCTTAGTGGAACCCATAAGAAAAAGGAACGAGAATAATTTATTTAATAAAACCATTTATATGACCTGCATTTAAAGTTTCATGAAAATTTCCTATTTTCATAATTATTCTTAATTTCTTTATTTTATGTCAAGAAATTTTGTAATATTTTGAAAGCTTTTTTAAATGATTTCTTTTTATTTTTGCTTCTTTTTATTTCTGTTTTGCTTAAAAAGCTCTTATATCTTGCATTTCGTATGCACTCTACCGTAGTGTTAATGGTGGTATATATAGATTTGACGTAGTGATAAATAGTACACAGCGTTACCCTTTTTAACCACCTGGCCACTTTTCTGTCTCCTTTTTTAAAATGGAACTAAATGGCGACTTTTTGAAACTATTTGAAATGTCTCGACGAAGAAATTAATTATTTTAAGACTTTTTCACAATATGTTGATGTAAAAAATGACTGTGAAGAATTTATAAATGAACTGAAACTGTTAAAAAGGAACGCTAATGATAAAGTTTATTAACAACTATTTAAAAAATCAAATGCCTTATCCTTTTGGGCTCGATAGTGAAAACTAAAAAACATATTTGATAAATGTTTTTGTCCTAATTTATATTTTTACTTTGACTCATAGCAGTGCCTCGGCGATACGACTTTTTTATTAATTATCACTAATGCAAAATAAATTGTCCAACAGACTTAAGGTCAATACTTATAAATCCATTGCTTTAGTACTAAATTCATTAAAGAGATAATTTTATGTTAACTAATTTTCTGAATAAATAAAATAAATAATTTTATTATTAATAAAATTAAATTTAGTAGTTTTTCTTAAAATACAATATTATTTTGTTTGAGGAGTTTTTTTAGTTATTGTTGGCCCCTTATTTTCAGAAAATCTTCTTTTTGGCGGCTTTATTTTTTGAAATACAATTTTTTGGACACTTTTTCAATTTCAACTACTGCAACGGTAAGTGCAAAATTTTCAACTACAATTATAAATCATTCCGAGTTTTCATTTAAAATTCGATTTATCTAAAAAAAAAAAAAACTTTATAAATGCTTTCTGAAAAAATATAAAAAACTCACTAAAGCATGAAAAATAAAAATAAAACTTTTGATTTATGAGATCAATAATGTTACAAATTCTTAGCATTCTTAGATTTTGCCCTTTGATACGGGCAATTACCTAATCTCAATCCAATTGAGATTTTTCGGCGTATTGTAAAAGACAAAACTGCTCCACTAAAATTAAGTAACTAAGCGAATTAAATTGTGTTTTATTATTATATTAATTTAATAGATACGCATATATTGTCACCTGAAATGCAAAAGGCCGTAACCACTGAAAAAAACAACAAAAATATCATATTCATATCTTCAAAAATGATAACAATATTACAAAAGTCAAAAGGCCGTAACACCAAATTCATAAACGAAACAGATGTAGAATTTTTTCCATTTAAGGAAAATTAAGTTTCAGAGCTATTTTTGCTTTAAGTGAACGATTAAAAAATTTTACTTAATTGCTTAATTTTAAAGCAAAAAGTTAAAATTGTAGTCACGGCTTTTTGCATTTCATAATGTTTTTTGCTTCTGCTGTAAAAAATTAAAAAGTGTGGTTATAATTTTAGGTCACGATATACTATATATACTATATATAAGCTTAATATATGAGTCATAACCAAAATTTTTTAATACATCTTTTATTAACTCGAATCCTTAAAAAATACACTGTTACAAAATGGCAGTTTTTTATTTACACTTGAAAACGAACTATTGTGGACTGTAGGCTAGTTATACTTATTTACATTTTTTGCAAATATCAAAATGGCCCTTGCATAGCTGAAAATTATTTAAATAAAATGGTATAAAAAGTTCACCCACAAAACGAGGTACAGTTTGGAAATCATTTAAAAAGACGTAATGTGAATTCATATGTGTAACATATATAAAGAATCTACAACTTTTTGGAAAATTATTTATATTTGCTGATGACATTAGTGTTTTCTATCCATATAAATACGAAAAATCTATAAAAATTCAAATGGAATATGATGTAGCAATTATTACAGAGTTCTCTAGAATAAATAGATTGTTTTTAAATACTGATAAAACCAAAATGATAAGAACAAGATATGGTGTTCACAATCAAAATTTTAGCATCTTTGTTGATGGAAAAGAAGTACGTGAATCAATTTCGACAAAATATCTGGGAATATACTTGCAATGGAATTTTGGGACATGCACATTAAACATTTAAAGTCTAAGGTCGGGAATGTTACTGGCTTAATTTACAAATTTAAGAATAAGTTTAACATAAAAACGAAACTTTTTATTTACCAATCGCTAATTAAAAGTCATTTAAACTACTTGGCTATTGTTTATGATTATAACAGAATTAATGAATTAAAATCACTTCAGAGAGCACAAAACAAAGCACTTAAAACTATTTTTAATCTACAATTAACTTTTTCAACATTATCTCTATATAAAGATGTGTCAACTACAATACTCCCTGTTTATGGTTTGCACAAAATGCAACTTCTATTGTATGTTTTCAAAACTTTAAATAATATAGGTTTTCACACTATATCATTTAGAAGAAATCAAACTACATTTAATACAAGAAATACGTTGAACTTAAGTTCAACTACATGGAGACTACCAACCAAAGGGTTGAACACTTGGGTAGTTTGCAATATAATAATATTCCAGAAAATTTGAAAAATATTGAAAGAATATCGACTTTCAAAAAAGAAATAAAGAAATATTTATTAGAGAATATAGAAATGCTTCTATTGCAATAATTTAATTGTTATTAACATATATATTATTAACATATATATTTGTTATTTAATTTTATTTAATTTAGTTTTTCATTATTGAATTCAAAATATTCTTAATTTTTGCCAACTGGCTTCAATAATGTCCAATGGACGCTGAGGCACTTAATTTTTGTGTAACGAATATTTAATTTCAATAAAAAATATATATAAAGTATAATATATTGGTTTTCCAATTATTGTTCCAGTAAAGAAAATTTCTCAGCTTTAGAACAATCCCAAATTCGATTTAAGAACGGGCATGCATCTTTTAAAAGACACTGGGTTAAAAGACACTTCAAAAATCTAAATGTAATAACGCAGAACGTGGTATTAAAGTATACATTATAAAAAAACAACGCTCACGTTGAATTTGATGTTTATGTTTTTTAATAATTAAAAGGATTTTTCACTTTACTATTTTACTTTATTAATAACATTTCTAAATTTTTTATTTAAAGTTAAGGTACTTTTTTGGGAGATTTAAAAAAAATCGTTTTTGTGGGTGAGGTTTTTATTTCAAAATTACCCGATTTTTTTTTTCGTAAATAACTCTACATTCGACATCGGGCAGAGCTAGAAACAAATTTTGGTTATGGCCCTACTGTAGGCACTCTTGAGGATATCACAAAGCAGCTTTCAGGAATTTCAAAACACGTTATTAGGGTAGTTCCTGCACTATAGTTCTCGTAGCTTCATAAATTTGAAACCAATTTAAGATTTTAAAATTTATTTAGAAAGCAGAAACACGTATCTTTTGAACTATATGAGAATGCAAAGAGTATAATATTTTATATGTACTCAAATTAAATTGAGTGGTTACTTATTATCCATTTTTAATTTTATTTCCCTTTTCCACTTCGAAATTTTTATTTTGATGGAAATTTTCAAAACTATACATATTTGTATATAAAATGTCAAATATGCTATTTTGTTTAGAAAAAAAAAAATAAAATAAAATAAAATAAAATAAAATAAAATAAAATAAAATAAAATAAATATCCCTACATAAAATCGTTTGAAAACTAAAACAAGTTATTAATAATTTTCTAAACTTTATTAAAAAAGTTTTCATATATTTTAAGATAAAGTATTTTTTATTATTTTTTTTTTATTTCTTACTTGATTTTTACTTATTGAGGAAAAATTAAAAATTGTATGAAAAGTTTTAGTAAGTTTAATTTAAAATCGAATAAGTTCTACAGTTTTTATATAATTTGAAAGTACAAAGTTTTGTTATGTTTACAATGAAAACGGCGGGCTTAAATTGAATGTTCTAACTCAGCTCTGATTTTTTCTTTATTTTTTTCATCCTTGATAGTATTTTTAACGCTGAAAATAATGATATAAAAATTTGTGAGTGCAACTGAACAGTTTCGATGTTATAGGCCATTAAAAAACGTACTTTACTAAGAAACTCATATTAAAATTTATTGTTTTATTTTAATATTAAAAAAGTGGATAAAGAGGAAAACTTATCCCGCTTTTATATAGGAATACCACAAAGTTAGAAACCCTTCAGCCCGGCTAAAAGACGGAAACTATTAAAAAAAATATTTTTACCAAAAAAGTTTTACTATGCAGGATAAATTTCAAAATATTAAAAAAAAAACATTAAATGGATTTTAAAAAATATATTTCTTTTTTTAAAAATGTGCATTCAAGAGTTTTCAGTTGATACCTAAATATTTGCAATCGATTAAACAATACAGAAAATATTTACTATTTTAAGTCAGTTATGGAGCTCAATAACTACCAAACGTCGTTAAAACAGAGATGTCAATTTCATAGCACAGTTATGCTGACTGAGTTCACATGTCTTCTTAGGCTCTTTCATTTAGTCGTTACTGAGAATGCAAACAGTACAAAATGTACTGAAAAAAATTATGGATATAATTTGTTTAGTAATTAATAACCAACTATTAATGTTGGAGGAATGTGAATTAAATTTTTTTAAGGACAATATTAATAGATTTAATGTAAGGAAATGCATTAAAAATATATTTCATTTAATAATAAAAAAAGCACCACGTATAACTGATTTTTTTTTTTTGTTTACGAGTACTATTCCCTAATTTTCTTTGTGTGCCTTTTTTCACATTAACTAACACAGCTATAGTTGCATAGGTCTTTATAGAAAAAAAATTAATAAAACGTAGTTAAATTCGAAAAATTGTGGAAAAATTTTATTTTTTCTAGATGTTGTATAAAAATTAGCTTTTAATATTTGAACAAAACATAAAAGATGCAAACGGTTAAAAAGCCTGTTTCTTCTACTTTTCAAAGGAAATATCAACGAAAGAGTAATATTATTTTTGAAAATAACTCAGAATTTTGAGGGTGTGTTTTTTACATATTACATTGCTATATTTTTTGTTGTTTTAATACTATTTTATATTTTAAATAAATTTATTTAAGTTTGACCGTGAATCTGTATTAATAATATGGCTTTAAAATATTTTTTAATATATTATTTATTATGTTATATATTATTTTTTTAAATATTATTTATTATTATTATTGAATTTATCACTCATATTTTCGAATGGAAAATACTCCATGTATAATTTTTATAATTCCTACATGTTGTCATGTCACTCTGTCAAACAACTATGTTGTTTCACAGATTTCTGTATTAAAAATAATTACAAACAGTCAACAGTTTTAAAAATTATAACACATTTTCATATTAAAATAAGTTGTGCAATACAGACAAACAAACACATGAACTTGTTGTGGCAGTTTGTGTCCACTTGTAAAGTGTGAAAACGTTTTTTTTTTTTTTTTTATTTTTCTTAACCCTTGTTAACAGGTAAAAATGTATTTCCATGGGAATATACAAAATAAAACTTCGAAAATTCCCTTCTTTAGTTAAGTTTTTATTAAAAATAAAATTTTTTAAACCCAGTGAAAAGCAACAAATAAAAATGTAGAAAAAAAATATCGCTTTATTTGTTCTTCTTATACTTGCAAAAAATTAGTTTTTTATTTTTCAATAGTATCTTAAACAAGTTGTTAAAGTTTCGTATTAGAAGATTCTCTTGTAAAAACTCTAATATAGTTACGTTCTTTAAAGGTTTAATACCGCCACAAGCTTTTACACACTTATTTTACAACTCAGCAACCACTATGTTGTCAGAAAATGCGTTTTATGTGTGAAGCCATATAACATGGCCATAGTCATGTGGCTTTTGGACCAACGTTGCAGCAGCCCACATGCGTTTCGTACATGTTAAGCTTTTGTTAGCCGAGAACTTGTGTATAGCCGTACATCAAATCAATGCTTAAAAATAAAAACAACCTTATGAGACACTATAACTGTTGTAATTACAATACACACAACAAAATCGTACAGGAACACAGAACGTCACAACTAACTTAGGCTTTATACTAAATGTATGGTTAAGGTTTTTTGATGCTAAATCAGTGTTGCGAATTCGAAATGGTGTTGTAAAATATTTTCGTTATTTTTAGTTTGTATAGTATAGTTAGAAAAGAAATTGAAGGCATATTTTACCACAATTCTAATTTTTAAATATAATTTTAAAAAGTCTTTGGTTTGTGAAATGGGTAATTCTAAAAAATTTCGACCCAGCTCGGATTTTTACTACCACCGATTTTAATAGAATTCAGCACAAATAATCTACTCGTCTATGCGTATAAACCTACATCATATCACTAATAGCTCACATTCTATGAACCTCTAAAGTTTGACACCTCGGCAAAAATGAGCAAAATTTGAGCTTGAATAACTTTTATGTGCATTATCGGATTTCAATAATCATGGTATTATGGAAAATGAATGAGATTATTCTATATCATAAAGTCATAACAACTAAACATCTTCCTAGCGCAAGGACGTCTAAAATGACAAAAAATATCATTTACCCTTGGTTATCCTGAAAAAGTTTCTTACACGATATTTGTCGTTATAGTGTAAAAATTTCCAAATAGCATCTCAATGGGATTAGAAGTTACAACAATTTTTTTACTAGCACATTTTCTATTAGATATTAAGAAATTTTAGGCATGATGATATAAATACTTATTCAAATTTAAATATAACAGATCATTATTTATTGATTATTATACAAAATCTGCCGATTTATTTATGGTGATTTTAAAGATTATATACTCAAATTTTATACATGGAGTAGAAAGACAAATTTGACTGAAATTGATCATGATCTTCGGAATAATGGTTTAACGCATATAAATATCTGAAATATGTCGTATTTATGTAACTTCAACATACATAAGTTTTGTACAAGTATATCGGTCCAAAGTTGATCATATCTTTCATGCGGTTACCGCTGCATAAAAATTACTTAAAAGCGCATAAACACCACATTAATGCTAACTTCAATAAAAAATTTTATATATTGGAGTTGTATATAAGTACAAATCATACACAATTTCACAATAACAGGTCCATAATCTTACACAATTTCACAATAACAGTTCCATAATCTATGCATAAAATTATGAATAAGTCTCACATAAATATAAATATCAAGAATTTAACACAAAAACGAGAATTTAACACAACTGAGTTTTGTATAAATTTCATAACAATCCGTCCATTAATGACCACGGCTCCCATATAATTCACATTCCCGGAAAATACTTAAACGTACATAAATCCCACATATATGTCAGTACCGAAATAAAAATTTACATAAATAATAAATTATTATAAAAGATTCAATAAAGATCACTTCACATTTGACCCCCTCCCGATAATATAAACAAGCATGTACACAAGCACTGATGTCAAGGCGAAAGTTTTGAAAAATTTTTTTTACAAATGTTATCCTTAATGTAGAAAAAATACATGTTGGGAATTAACTAATAATGTTTACTTTATTTGACTTGAATTAATGTCTAATATACTGAACCAATTCAAATTAAATTTGGCACATGTGTATATCATTGCAGGAATTATTAACTGGATATCACGCCTTTTTTTCTTGTATAAAAGGGTTGACTTGCTTCTTAGTAAGGAAATTTCAAATTTCATAAACGTTTTGATGACAGTGATAAACAAATGTCACAATATGATAAAATTTGGCGAAAAAGAAGGCTGGCATCCATATACAATAAATTTTTAATATACAACATTTTATATTCCTTGCGCATGTGAAATTTTATATGAATTGTCTTAGTAGCATTGAAGCAAAATTGATTTTTAATGAAAGTAGTCCAAAAACTGGGCGTGGTATAAAATTTATATTTTAGCCCATGGTTTTCTCGAAAAAGCACTTCATATATGTGCTAAAGAAAGTTTAATTTTATATCCAATACTTCCTTTCGGAGGTTATATATATATATATATATATATATATATATATATATAATAAATATATATATGATCAATTTCATATATATATTTATTAAAAACCCATTGCATGCAATATATGAGCAGTTACATAATTTAACCTTTTTAATTTAATCTTTTTAATAAAACAAATTGTTTCATTTATATTTTAACGATACACAGTGGTCCCAAAACATTTTTTTCGGAAATAAATAAAATTTTATATGGTTAAAGCTGAGGTGTTTTTGAGTTGACTTGGAGGACCACAGGTTCCTAGCGATATGTAATTTTTTTAAAATTCGTCAAAAATTCGTTAATGAGTAGGAAGAGTTACGGTCAAAATTCAAAAGTTGGTAAATTTTGGTCCAGTAGGTCCGAAAGTAGGTTTTATAAGGGGACTATTATCAATTAATGACCAACTGTAATAAAACTTTGCACTAGATTTTATACTCATATAAAATTTATTGACTTCAAATATTGTAGTTATGCTAGCAATCATATAGGACTTATGAACTTTAAAGTTATTTTCGCGAGATAGGCTTATATAGGAGCCATTGTCAATTATCTTTTGATCTTCGGGAAATTTGGCACACTGATTTATCCTTATATACAGATTACTTGGTCCAAATTTTAATGAAATGGTGATAAATGTAAAGCATTTTTAATCATCCATTTCTAATATTGTTCTATACAAATATATCTTTATAACCCTTATTCCATTTTAAGCTATTTTTAAACCCCCAATTTGGCATGCTCTGATCCGAATTTATTAGTGATACTTTGCATACTTATAGATGCTTAATAAATTTTACCAAATATTTCAGAACAATTAGTTTTATGATTTTATGAAGTTCTTATTGTCTTCTGTATAATTTTCTATGTGGTTTATAAGCCCTTATACGTGTCCGTGATTCATTATACCCTATACCACCATAGGTGGTTGAGGTATTATGCTTTTGTGCTGATGTTTGTAATGCACAGAGAAAATCTTCGGAGTCCCATCCTAAAGTAAACCGTTCGACTTAGAATCATTTCCTGAGTCGATTTAACGATGTCCGTCCGTCCGCTTGTCTGGCTTTTTTTAATGAAATTTGGCACAAATAATAACTTTAATACAAAAACGAAGCAATTGAATTTGGTTACGATCAGTTCATTATTTCACTTAGCCTTCATACAAATGTTTCATATAAGTATAAATACGCGTACCAAATTTCAGGAAGATCGGTTCATAATTTATTATAGCTCCCGTATAAAATCCTCTGCCGAAAATAATTTTAACGTGCATAAATCCCATAGAAATATTAATATGAAGTTAATATTTACCATATGTAATTTCTGTATAAGTAGAAACCTCAGTGCCAAATTTTATGGGAATCAACACATAATTGACCATAGGTCCCATATAAGTTTATTTTTCGAGATTCACCCATAAGTGTATAAAACCAATATATGTACGAGTATTACTAATAATACATTATAAAGCATACGCATCTTTAATAGAAAAATGAATTAAATTTAATACAAATATCGGTCCACAATTATACATAGGTCCCACATAAGATCCGTTTCCAGAATTTTGATGCACATACGCTATGACCGACTATATCTTTCTTAGTTGTATGTTAATAACAAAGTATTGCACCTATAAAAAAGACAAAATTTAATGTTATAGAGTTAATATAACATCGAACAACAAAAATCAAAAATTTTTCTCACACATGATAAATTCCATATACATGAAAAAAATTAAGACTTACTATGGTATAACTGCGTTTTCAGTTATGTTCAGTACAATAGTATGTGAAAGATACTAATATGCAGTTTCAAGTATCAAAGTTTTATGGTTTTACACTTATTACTTTAATCTACATCACGATTGGAAAACTATTCCTAAGAACAAAATTACAAATTTAATTTTCAGTTTCTTGAAAACCAATATAGCCATTTTTAAGACATTGTATTTAAATTTAAAGTAATTCTTATCTTAATTGTAGCATGAAAATATTATTTTTGAAATTTTAAAATATATTTGAAAGTTTAAATTACGATAATTTGAGTATTTCTATTTATTTAACTTTAAATCATAACTTTGTATTTACAATCTGCCCACTGTGATTTTTATATTATATTTATTTATTTTTTGAATAATTAATATGAAAAAAGCTGCAGTCAGTCAAACGCGAGAGATCCTTATATAGAAACTCTAACAATATATGGACCGATCTTTATTAACCTTCATGCTGCAATTTATATGTTTATATAAAACTTATTAATTTATTTTAAAATCCAGCATTTATATTAAATTTGGGCACTTAGAATGATTTTCTGAAATGAATCTTATATGGAAGATTTGTTTAATTATGAACCGATCCTCTTGAAATTCGGTAATGTGATTTATAGTTATATAAGTTAAAATTTTCGCAAATAAAATCAAAAAATAAATTAGTTATATGCCATTTAGTCGTGTTAAAGTAAAATTCTGCAATTGGTGTTGTATGGGAGATTTGACCAATTAGAGGCCGATATTTTCGAAATTTGATAGCATGATTTATATTTGAATATGAAGTAATCATGCCAAATTTAATTTCGATACTAAAATTTTTATGGTATTTATACACTTTGAAATAATTTTCAGGACTCTTGAAATTTGATAGTATGTCTAATTCCGATAAAAATCTGATCTAGCTTCATATAAATATATGCATATTCAAGACAATTATAATCACTAAAGTATATTTCTGGCAAACATTTATATAATTCAGAATTCAAAAATTTTATTACGATGTTTTTAAAATTAATAAAATTTAAAAATAATTTGTTGGAAAATCACAAGTATATTTAAGTATAAAATATTTAAAGGACATTTTTGACATTCTAAAGAACCGACAGATGATAACAAAAACAAATACAGGATATTCCAGCTAATATTCCATAATTTGATTTATTATATATATTTTTTCACAAATATTTGTTGAGTTTTTACAAAGATATGAAGGAATAACATTTCTAAGGGCATTATTTGAAAATTTTAAGTCCTTACGAATAAAAACAAAAAAATCGCTTAAGCTTTTATATATCATTCTCTTTCATTTGATACCCATTTTTTTAAAGAATATGATGCAGAAATAATAAAATTAATTTTTTAAAATCTATATATTCTTAAAACCTTGCAGTCTTTTAAAAAGGCGAATGGATCAGAAAATTAAAAACTGAGTATGTAGTATTAACATATTGGGTTCTTAATTATATGATCTTGTTGTTATTGCACCATTGTTTCAGTATAACTCGAATTTTTCTTTAATTTTGTATACAAATTTGCGCTGAAAAGCCTAACTCATCTACTTTCTAAAACAGTTTCAAAATAATAATAATACAGAACCAGATATACATTTACACATGAACTTACCCAAAAATCGTTTTTTGATGTAATACAAATTTTTGAGAATTTATTGGATATATATGAATTTAGAATTTTTCTCTGTAACTGAGTGTAATCAAATAAAATTAATGCCTTAAATAAAACTGCTTCCAAAGTTCTCAAAAATGTGTTTTTTTTTTATTTAAATGTCATAATAGGGCGCTTTTATAATAAAACATTTTTATTATAATTCCTTATTCATAATTGTTACTTTTATTTTAGTCAACAATATAAATCACATGACCCATCTTAAGTCATCAACAATCAATTTTAAATAATGTCAACTGTTATTTATCATTAATAAAAAATTTCATTGATATTAGTAACTCAATCACTAAGCAATTTTCTTTATATATCCAGACCATTTGTCATTATAACGCATCTTTAAAAATAACTTAAAAAATGAAAGGAAAAAAATCAAAAGCTAACAATACAATCGAAATAATATACATAAGAAATAAATAAATCACACTTCGATTAATTTGGAAAAGTACAAATAAAATTCGAAAAGCCTAAAATAAAAATAAAATATAGAAAATTTGAGTAAATTTTAAATTCTTTGATAAACAATTTGGCATTCTCAAGGAAAGCTCAAAAATGGAATTTTGCATAAAAAAGAAAACAAATAAAAATAGAAACAAACATTTTATTGTAACCATTTTATGGACATTTTTCAAAGTTTAGTATTTCTTTACTGATGAATTGTTTATAAGACTTTTTTGTTACGTTTACGTAAATTTTTATTTAAGTAACAGCAGGAAAAAAGGTAACACAATCAAATTTTGAGACCAAGCAGATAAAAAAAAAATACTCATACATCCTCTTGCAGAGTATTTTCTGGTATAAATTTAAATATACATTAAGGATCATTACTCATTCTGTTAAATTCTTGGTAAATTTACTGTGGATACCTAAAGAATTTTCAATTCAAATTGATGCTCTGTGTTGTGTATGCAAATACAAAAGAAGGAAACATTGAAATGTACCAAGTATTTATTTGGCAGAACTAAGCGTATATTTTACACTTTTCTGAAAGCTAATAAATATTTCTTCCAAAAAAGTGAAAATAAATGTACTTTTAGCAGGAAAAAAGGTGAATAATTTGTAAGAAAATAAAAACTTCACAAATTGAAAAGTAATTTTATTATCTACCCAGCAAAAAAATAACAAGTACATCCAAAAAAGAACATATTCACAACTTCAAAAGTATAGCTAAGTGCATATTTTGTGTGTGTATTTTTTTTTTATTAATTTATTAAGTTATTAATAATTACTTCCAAAAAGGTTAAAATAAATGCATTTTTAGCAGGAAAAAAGGATAAGAATTTCTAAGAAAATTAAAATTTTTTTATTTTAAAGTATTTTTAAAACCTTTTAATAAGGCTAAAACATAATTTTTATTAAAAATTTAATATGCATAGTTTAAAGAGAAGTACTTCAAAAGCAATGAACAAGAAGCATAAAATAAGTACATCTTACCAATGACAGCCATGCGTTAAAAAAGAACTCATGCAGCAATTTTTCAGTACTAAGTGCTTCCTCCCAATGACAATGGAATGTTAAAATCATGACTTTTTCACCTCTTTTCAGTTTCTTTTTTGCTGGGTGTTAACAAAGATAAAATCATATTTTTAATTAACAATTTTTTAAATATAGTTTTAAGAGAAGTACCTCAAAAGCAATGCACAAGGAGCGTAAAAGAAGAACATCCCACCAATTACAACCATGTTCTGTGCAAAAAAATTGTGGTTAAATTTTTTCTAAACAAATTATTATTTGAATTTAAATAAAATTTAATGAAAAACAATATTTGGTTTTAATATTTTATTTTATCGGTTGACATTAGACATTTTGAAACTTATGAAAAAAATTTGATTTTAACAAGTTCAGTAAAAAGTAATAGAAAAATTATTAAAATGCTGAAAAATATAATTGATTTTTTGTATAAGAAATCCAATATTTGCAGACGTCCAGTGGTAAAATATTTTCATTTGAGGTTTTTCCAATTCAATAATTAATATTTATGTATCTTTTTCTAGACAATTCGGAAGCCTTTTAAATGTGGATCTAACAACATGTAAAAATTTATCATATAACGATCGCAAGTATTGTTGTTTTTATACCTTATACCAATATAATCATTGCGAAATCGATTTGACTATGTCCGTCCGTATTTATAGCCGTTTCGCTAGTGGTTTAAATCATATACATAAATAAACGAGCTACACCTAACTCTATTCAATTGTTTTACTTAAAATAGTCCTTCAGCGCTTAAAATCTTTTATACCCTACCACAAAGATTCCCAAATAGGGAATCACTAACGATGTTTTACGATGTCCACAAAGAATTTTGTTTCATTCGATACGATAGAGCAACTCGCTAGGAATCTAAATGCTAGATCAAAGTTAGAAACTGTCTTATTGGCTTTAGGACTAAGTTGCCACTTTTTAAAGTTTTTGTAGTTTCTACATTGTCCATTGAAAAAGAGACCAATTCTATTTACATGTTTATTCACCGAGAAAGTACAATTCTGTAAGAACTACCATAACTATGTCCTTCCCTTTGATTGTCCCCAAAAATATATTCACTTGGAGTAGGGTTTAAACGTTTTAAATATAACAATATTTTAATAAAAGCCGGTGCAAATAACATATATATAATTGAAAATCTTTATAACCATAAAACTCTTTATTGACCATAACTCCCACATAAAGCCCATTTCCTGGAATCACATTATACATAACGCATTAATCCCATAAAATGTTGAAATCAGCGTATTATTAAGCATACGTATACTTTATAGAAATACAAATTACGTATCAGAAGTACTCCGGTCATTTCATCCAGATTTATTTATTCGTACTTAAAGGTATACGCTTGGTAGATTTGGAATTCATAGCATGATACATGAAGCAGTCATATTTTCATTTAAAACATTCCTGGCCTATTTGCAGTAAGTAGTATTCAATAATAATTATTTATATTTTAATAACGATACTTTCTTCTAGATTAAAGATGGTCCGAAGGAATAAAGATTTTTTAACATTTAATTAACACTTAAAATATAATAATACCAAATATTATTTTTATTATTTCAAACAAATGGTTGTAGAAATTTGTGAGAAATTTCAAACATTTTAATAAGAAATATATATATATATATATATTTATTTAAAAAAATTTACTTATATGAATGTTTGATTTTACTAATTCAGTTATAGGTCCGATTTTAGTAAAAAATATAATCTATAAATTTAGTAATAGAATATGAAAAAAAGAACTACTGCAGCTCTTTTTCAGCTCTAAGCACTTCTTTCCAATGAAAATGCAATGTTAAAATATTTTTCAGTTCTTTTCTTTTTTTTTTTTTTGCTGGTATAGTAAGAAATAAGAATATAGATAATTCTAAAAGTAATTCTAAAAGCTTTAATAAAAAAATAAAATTTATCAGTGTGAAAGAGATCTTTATACCCTATAAAATATAATTAATATTGGATGATATAAAAAAATACCCGAAAACGATTTATTTTCCGTAACCTTTCAAACTTCCCTCTTAGTTATATGAAATGCAACACTATTCCGATCAAGTACCACCTGTTAGTAGACTACTGTCAAATTTTGAGCAAGTGTCGTCATTTACTTTGCGTAAAAAATAGGATTTTTCGAGGTCCTTAAAATAGGAATTTGTTTGCTCAATTTCTTTCCACTGAGCCACTTCTTTAGGTTTGAAAATAGGAAGTAGTCACTAGAGACTAAATCCGGAAAATATGGCGGATCAGGTACCAATTCGTAGCCCAATTCACAGAGTTTTGCCATTGAGACTGCACACGTGTGCACCCGTGCATTATCTTGAGGAAAAAGGGCTTTTTTCTTGGCCATTTGGGGTCATTTTCATTTTAAATCCTCATTAACTCGTTCTAATAAATTGGCATAATATTCGACGTTTATTTTTTTCCTTTTGAAGGTAATCAATGTGGATTATCCCGCGTGCATCCCAAAAAAATGTTGCCTTATTTGCCGACAAACTTACCTTGGCCTTCTTCGGAGCAGGTTCAACCGAAGAAACCCATTGGTTAGACTGCTGGTTGATCTTTGAAGTAAAGTAATGGATTCATGTTTCATCCATAGTTACAAAACGCCGCAAAAACTCATTCGGATTGCGGTTAAACAACTCCAAACAATCCTTTGAAGTTGTCACATGTTTACGTTCATGGTCAATTGAGTGCAAACGCGGCACCCATCTTGCAGACAACTGTCTTAAACCCAGCTGATCATTTAAAATCGAAACCACGCTGCCATATGAAATTCCTATGGCATCAATAATCTCACGCACTTTTACTCGTCAACATTTTCGGGTGTACTGACCTCAATTGGCCGTCCAGAACGTTCAGCGTCATTTGTACTTGTGTGACCACAACGAAAGTCAGTAAACCGCTTTTTTACCCTTGAAATCGATAGTGCAGAGTCCCCATAGTATTTATCGAGCTTTTCCTTGGTTTGATTGACGGTTTTTTTTCGCAAAAACTAATATTTAATGAGCATTCGAAATTCACTTTATTTCATTTTTAGAAAAATACACGAGGTTGCATGTTATGAACAGCTGTTAAAAGCAAAGTAAATGATGACACTTGCTCAAAATTTGACAGTAGTCTATTTTAGCAGGTGGTACTTGATGGGAATATTGTTGCATTTAATGTAACCACGAGGGAAGTTCGAAAAGCCACGGATCCGCCCTCGTATTTACACTTTTTAGAAATTTTGATATGTTTCAGAAAAAGCATGAAATTTGTTACTTCAAGCAAAAATTTTTCACTAACACAATCTTTGAAATATCTAGATTAAATTAACATTAAATTTGTACAATCAACTGTAACGGTCGTTGGAATAAAACACAAAATATATACATGCCTCATTTTTCAAAAGTGTGCACATTTTTATCATGTTAAAATTATTTACACAGCTTCAAAAATCAATTATTTATGCTTAACATTGCCAAAGATGGTTAAGAATCTAGTCTTTAAGATAATATAAAATTTTAACATTCAAACACAACTTTAATAGGTCGCAAAAATCTAAAATAGTGTTAAAAAAAAGTTGAAGAAACTTATCAGAGTCAAGTTGAGATTTAAATGAAAATTTAAATAGCGACATCATCATTATGGTTTGGCAAAAGGAATAGGGATAGTTAAACATTTCTATGATCTTTAGTTAAAAGATATCATTACATGAAAATAAAAATAATTTAAAGAGAAATTAGAAAAAATGTGTCAGAAAAATTTAATATCTTTTAGAATATTTTCAAAAATTTCCACAGTCATTGGTATGTTCAGCGAGAATGTTTGTTTTTTATAATTCAATATTTCCTCGATCGTTTTTCTGTAATATGATATGCGATTTCTAAATATTACCAGATCATTTTATTATTGATTTTACTTTTATCTAAATTTACTTTATATTGAATTTTCAATGTAATTCAAATAAACCAAATTTTTGTACTTAAAATTTTTTCTAAAATCACGAATTTTGCTTCAAAAACCAATTATAGAACCAATGTATTACACTTCTTATAATGCGAGCATCACAAACTTTCTACATATTATACTTTTTCGCTGAACCAAAAGATGGCTATTGAGAATTTTGCAAATATTTTAAACGATGTTAAATTTTTATGACAGCTTTTTCCTAATTTTTCTTTCAAATGTTTCTATAAGGGATTCCTTTTATTAAAGATTACATGATTTTTAACCCTATGTAAGCTCTTTCACAAATATTGAAGATGATTTACCATTTTAAATTTTCATTTAAATCTCACATTGACTCTAAAACTATTTTTTCAATATTTTTGTCAATATTTTTAGATTTTTGCGACTTATTTAAAATTGAGTTTATATAATTAGATTTTGCACTATCTTATAGGCAAGATTTAGTACCATCTTTAGGAAAGCTAAGCGTAAATAATTAACTTCTGAAGCTGTGAAAATAATTTTGAAGTGAAAGAAATGTGAGTAAATAATTTTTAAAAGAAAAATGCATACGAATTTTTATTATATGAGAAATAAATACCGCGCCTTTTTCAGAAATTATCACAATTTACTCTACATATTTCAGGCCATAGATTAATAGGTAGATATTTATGTGAGAGAAAAAAATTGATTCAATTGTCAAAAATTAATTCACGCAACAACAAAAGATGTTGTCTAGTATAATAAAGAAAAACATTTTGCCAATATTTGCCTAATCGAAAAATATTTAAGATTATATTAAAATTGATTAGTCCAAATTATGGCAAAAACGCAATACATAACTAGCGTTACCCTTGGGCGACTTTAGTCGCCAATTGCCCCTTTTTTAACTACCTGGCTACTTTTTTGGATCCTTTTTTGAAATGCTACTAAATGGCCACATTTTAAGACTATGTGCTAAATGACGAGAAAATAAGTTGTTTGAAATATCTCGGCTCATTATATATTAATTCCAACGAAGAACTTTTTTATTTTGAGATTTTTTCACAATATAGTGATGTCGATAGGTGTCAAATGAAAGTCACTTCAATATTAAAAATTTATTTATTTAGCATATTTTGTACTGCATTACTTAAATAAATAAGTAATAACAATTTTGCAATAATAGAAAAAATTATTATAAATAAATTAGTTTCTTATTATTAGTAAAATTGAATTATTAGTTTTTCTTAAAATCTTTTGTTTTTATTTTTTTCAAATAAATTTTTTTTTTTTTTTTTTTGTACAATAAATACTTTGAGATATGTTTGAAATTTTGTGCATACAACTATATTTCGCTAGCCACTTAATAAAATTATTTGAAATGTTGCCTTGGTTTTGACAAGGATAATATATTTAAATCAGCAGGTTGGTTTTAAATGGAATGAATTAGGAAAAGATATTAAAACAAATAAGTTCTCTAATAAATTATGGGTCAAAAATGGCTGTAAAATCAAAAAAATACTAAAAAAATAGAGTTTGTGTCTATAATATCTTACATAGTTTTGCTATGAATATAAATGTGTATATACTTTTTGAAAAGGGTAAGTAAGGCCATTTCTTATTAATGCCGTTTAAGAAACTTAAATTGGTTAAGGGGTGATTAAGATACTATTTTTTTTTCTTTATATAACTGCCGATTTTTTTGGGTATATCCAAAATATTTAAAATGGTAAAATAATTTTCGCATCAATATTTGCAAACTACACTAAGTTACATTCCAAGTGCTTTTTGATTGTAGCATCGTGTAATTTTCAATAAGCATTAAAAAAAAATTAAAATTCAAGTACTTGAAATTTTGATTGAATTCAACTTAAATTCTAATTATATTCTCAATTATTTTTAAGTAATTTTTTAAGTTTTGTTAAAACATTTTGTTATGGTTTTTTTGTCAAACAAATTTAAAAATATAAAATAAATTATATGAAATTTGTAGAAAAAAATTAAAATAATAAGAAATAAATTAATGCATCAAACATATTACATGATAACATTAACATTATAGCAATCGAAGAACAAAATTAATTAAATTTAAAAATATTTGCTCAAAACGCAAGATGCAGCACCCATTTAATACCCATCGACCAACCTTCAACAATTACAAATAATCAACAATCAAATGATGTTTATGATGATGAGGTACAGATGAGATGAGATATGAAATTTGTAGAAAAAAATTAAAATAATAAGAAATAAATTAATGCATCAAACATATTACATGATAAAATACAAGAACATAATATTGAAAGTAACATTATAGCAATCGAAGAACAAAATTAATTAAATTTAAAAATATTTGCTTAAAACGCAAGATGCAACACCCATTTAATACCCATCGACCAACATTCAACAATTACAAATAATTAACAATCAAATGATGTTTATGATGATGAGGTACAGATGAGATGAGGTACTTGCCTGCACTTCGAAATTAGTTTTGTTTTTCATTTTCGTCCTTAAAAAAAAAAAAAAAAAAAAAAAAAACAAATCACGGCATTTAAAGCAAGAATTGCTGAAATAAAATTTTGTGTGTGAACATGACCCCAGGTCTACAATACCCCCAGAAGCAGAGAAACTGAAAGTCTAAAAGATAAATTAAGTAAGTTTCTTTAAATATTTCTAATACAGTAGTTAATCGCCTACTTAACATATTGAAAGATTATGTTGATGGGTTACCATTAGACTCTCGAACCTTAAAGCAGACACCAAAAAGTCCAGTTATCGAAAAAATGGGTAGTGGGGAACTACTGTTGTATGGAATAAAAGATACATTAATAAATTTTTTAATAAAACACGAAAACTTTACTTTGCATCTTAATTGAAGCTTTTATATTGATGGGTTTCTTTTGGCCAAAACTTCCAACTAATTTGTGGATCACATTGAGCCTGAGCTTGAAAAATTTATAACATTGCATTTCCAACAGGCAAAAAATAGATGTATAAAAAAATAAAAAAAAATAATTTTTTAACTTTAAAATTTAGTTTACAGATATTTAAAACAATAATATTTCTTTTTAACTGTTATTATTTAATTGTTTGTGTTATTTTTGTTGTATTATGTTTTTTTTTTATTTTCGCATTTAAATATTTTTTGTATAATGCACCAATTTAATATGTATATATGTACCTCTTAAATAAATTTTAATAAAATAAAAAATATTTTATTAAAAAATTAAATTATATTTAAAATCTCTTTTTAGTTTCATTAAATTTTCAATTTCTTGAATTTTATTATACCGAATACTTGAATAACACTGTTACTGAAGGGTTGAATTATAGTGTATTTTTTAGGTTGATTTTATGTATTTTTCATCCTGAATTATACTTTAATTCATGGGTTGAAATTATCTGCTTTAAAAGTCTTATATTCGACCTAAATTCAAGTTTGCTTTTCACTGGAGTATGCTATTGAAAAAAAAAAAATATTTTTCAGCACTTTAAATTTGAATTTATAAATAGAATTCAAATTTTTTTACACTTGAATTCCAGACAAAATGCTTATTGGGTATATAAAATAAATAATAAATAAAGATTCAAATTAAATTTGACTTTAAATATAGTAGTTATCCCAATAAGCATACAAATTTCAAAAATTCGAGCCTTGAAAAATCTTACTGGAATCCGACATGATTTCAAATATAAAAAAATTTTAAACATGGATTTAAATTTCCTTTTCACTGAAGAACGCTATTGAATTAAAGTGTAATACAAGTTTAATTCAATGCTTGACACTGAATTCAAAACTAAAAATTCATTTGTTTTCTACTTGAATTCCAGCAAAAATGTCTATTGGGATTTATTACTTCAAATTTTATTGTTTAGCCAAAGAAAAAGAACACTAACCAATTAGTTAATTGTACAAGTTTTAAGATGAGAAATTATTTCAAATTTGTAAACCGGAATATTTAAAAACCCAACTTTACATTTTCATTGTTGTATAAGATATTTTTCTCAAAAGAACTGAAACATGTTGTGTTTTCAGTAAAAAACTCTCAAATTAATAATTATTTTTTATAATAGTGAATAATTTCAAAGTGCAACTTATTTAATATTTATTTCCACAAACTAATAATACAATTAAACAATCAAAAATTTAACTTGCCTAAAGTAAAATTGTTCTGAAATTTTATTAAATTCTTAAGACATTCTATGACGAGAAGTATTAATGCTTTTGAAAATTGAAATATTTCGTATTTTATCAGTATGTCAAGAGATTCTGTAGGGAATACTTCAGAAGGTAATACAATGATTTTCTATTTAATTTAGTTTTTATTTTTCTTTCAATATTTTTTCTTTTTATTTTATTTTTTTTTTAACATTTGTACAATCTTAGTTTTGATAATGCAGACAAAATACCTTATTGATACATATGAAAATCAAGTGTTTATCAATAATTAAAAATATCACTTTTGAGGATGTGCCAAACGGAAGCAAAGTTCTGTGGAAATTTTCAATTTTTCTATGATGAACAAATTTTACAAATTTGCTGTGCCAAATGAAAACTTTTTTCCATGTTAAATTTTGACATAGTTTTTTAATAAAACTACCCAAGCTTTTAGAAAATTTACTATATTTTTAATATTTATTTGTTTTTTATGAAGAAAATAACACTTTTATAAAATAGATATTAAATTGTGCAACGATTTTAAAATATTTTATTTTATTATACATATATTTTATAATTTTCAAAACTTTCTATTCATTTATCAATAATTTATGTAGCCCTATGGGCTAATGAATATTTAAATTTTTCATTGAGGTGTTAAAAGCAGTTTTATTTTTGCTATAAGTTTTGAAAATCGCATATTAAATTAATATTAAATGTCCCATTGTTGAGGGAAATTTAAGGAAAAATTCCTGGGAATTCATGACGAAATTTAAATTTAAAGAAATATTTTTTGAACAAAATTTTTTTTGGTATAAATATTTTTTAGAGCTGTTTATTAAAAAAAAAATCCATCAGTAACGGACAGAAGTCATATGCATACGTTTTTGACTCACATATTTTAAAACTCAATAACTATATTGTTTTGTTTCTATTATAAAGTTATTATGGTTTAGTATTTTTATTTTTTTTATTTGTTGTACAAGTTATTTGGAAGTGAGAACAACGTCATCTATTATAATAGTAATGTATTATAGTAATAAAAATAACAACCTTATGTAAACGGCTGTAAGTTTAATTATGTTTGTTAGTATGTATATGTATGTTTACATGAATGATCGACACTATCAAATTAGTAACAGAAGGCAGTTGGAGTTAGTTAGAATGTGACTGTCGACAGGGTATAACATTATTTAATCTTAGAGGATGCTTTACCTCCGTCAGAGTAACATAAAGTTTCAAAATACTTGCCCTATAGCCACTATAGTTTATTGCACTGGGAGGAGGCTTTCCCTCCGCCAGCTTAATAATATTATATTTTTCTGGTTGTGATGTAGTTCAAGGTTGAGTGGTTTTTTCTCAATTTAGAGCGAAAATAGTTTGTTACGCTGGGATAAAGTGGTGCTCCCGTCAGCTTAATAAATCTGAATTTGTCTGATTGTTGAATAGTGAAGGTTTGAGTGGTTTTATCTTCGATATGAGAATTCAATGAACTGTTCTAGTATAACAGATGGCCTAGTAAAGATCGGTGCGAGACCTGCACGGTGTTTGTTTTTTATTCGTCGTTATAAGTACTAGAGTAGCATTTAAGTACTGTAATAAATACGGTTTATAACGTTTTTTGAAAAAATGAGAGAAATTGTGATTTTTTTTTTTTTTTGTATTTTTGTAGCAAACTCTGGAAGCCATGATCTCTAGCCCAGCATAAGGTGGAAACACTTCGTAGTTTTTTTTATATTTTTTTGTTAGGAAGCCTTTTCGATATACTTACTACAAAGAAAATTTCAGAGTTGTCAAAAATTTTTAAATTTAAAAAGGAATTACTCTCCTTCTAAAAATCATATTCAGGCCTCAGTGTACTTAGTTAAATATACATAAGTAAGTTTGTTATTTATTGCTTTTGTATTAAATTTCTGTGTAATAATTTACATGAGAAATGTTTAACACATAAATATGATGCATAAAATAATCATGTCATTCGCATAATTTGTAAACATTTATAATATTTTTTAAATATATTTTTCTTGTTATACATTCATATGTAAACACATGTCGTCGGTGCGCTGACAAGAAGTCCTATTAGTATTTTTTTATTAATTTTCAGAACAAAAAAAAAACCGTTTTATTTGTTTTAATTCGCAGCCTTTCTCGTAAGAATCTTTGTTAAATTTATGCTTTGAAAAGAAATCGATATCTTTTGGCGTCTACTAATGGCAAAAGAAATTGAAAATAAATTGCATATTATATTTAATATTTTTGTTTTCTTTTCTTAAAAAAAAATCCTATGTGTAGTGAAAACCAATAACGGCCTGTCCTACGATGTTGAACGAAATTTTCGTTCGACAAATTATATGGGAAACAAAAACAAAATTTGAAATTCAATTTTAATAAAAATTAAAATTAATTAATAAAAATTGTTGAAACGAGTTTTTCGTTCGACATTACAGAACAGGCGGTAAGAGTTTTTTCTGAGGAAAATCTACACATAGACTTTTTGTAACTGCGATACCCGTTGAGGTAATGTTAAACGCTTTGATGGGTGAATGTATGACTAATAATAATACAAGATGCGATAGTAAACAAAAAAATTTCATATAAGTACACATACCACTCTTCGTCAGTGCCCCGACGATATATGCACAAAATTAAATATTTTTAATGTTTTTGACATTTTAAAATTTATTTAATAACAAAAAATGCAGAACTATTTAGTTATTTCACAAATATTCATATTAGTACATATTGACCATGTACAAGAAAACTATCATAAATTGGAGAAAGTAAAATAATGTTTAATATATTGGAGTAGTTTAACAATTTTTTAAATAATATTTATATTTACATTAGAAAAATAAAATTTTAGATTTTTGCATAAATTTCTCAGAATTTCACTAAAAAAAGTAATATTAACTTGTGACAGTCCCTTTGCTAATATGCTCTATTTTTAAATTTTAGTTTTGATTTTTCGTCATTGATAGCTAAAAGTTAACTGCTGAAAATTTACTGAATACAATTTGCAATCAGCGTTGCCAGGAGATGAGAAACAAAAGAGGTTTTAAAATGGTCAAACAAAGACCAGAAAAAAGTTAACATTTTTTTCATTCTTATTACTTTTATATATTATTTTAAATATATTGCAATTCATTTGTAAATAAAAAAAATGAAAAGGGCTATCAGTAAAAGAACGCAACGAAAAATAGTCAAAAAAAATTCCCATAAAAATTTCTGTTATATTTCATATGAAAAATGACCTAGTATTTTGAAGTAATTTTTCATCTCTTTTGAACTATAATTGCTTTTTGATGAAGCATTTCCAGATTTGTGGGTCTTTTTTAATGGTATTTATAAATAGTTTCTATCTTAAATGAAGTATTTTAAAAATATTTATAGTAATCGATTTAGTAAGTAAGTTTGGAGAATGAAGCACTGTACAGTGCACGGTACGGCGTGAAAATCGGTTTTTTTTATCAAATTTTTATTACATTATAAAACCTACATTTCCGATAACATGTTTTACAACTTTTTATGCGGATAACACTGGACAACAGGAAATTGTCAATTTACTACGAAGTTAACTATATCCTCAAATTTTTTGGGTTTATTTTTATAAATTTATTAAATTATATTATATTTTCGCAAATTTCTCAGCAAAACAAATTATTTGTTTGTATGCGCTACATATAAAGAAAATCGCCTATATCTCATCTTCTACTTAGCCGATATTTATCAAGTATGAAATTAACATAAATCTGCGTTGTCCCCATTTAATCGGCCATCCCATTTTGGTATCCGCAAAACCTTTGGTTTGTGAATAAAGAATTACATTTGATATTCGTATACCAAATTTAAATAATTTACACTGAGAAATAATCGGAATGTATATGTAGAAATTTTGGTAACAAATCTGAATAACCTAAACTAATGGTCGGAAATATATGGCGTATTATAACAGGGTGATTACAAGATGATTTTTTTGAAAGCTTAAGCCCTCTTTAACAACTCTTCCATACATTTTAATTCGATCCGACCATTAGTTTAGGAGATACAGATTTATTAACAAAAATTTTACGATTTTTTTTTAATATAAATTATCTCTATTTTTAGTAAGAATAAATACACAAAAAAGCTTAAATATATGATTCCGTAAAAATAAAATTAGTAATAGCAAATAAGAAATTAGTTTTTTTGTTAAAGAAATGCTAATATTTTAGCCTTTTAAAGGCAATTTTAGGAACCAAAAAAGGCTAGGAAAAAAGGTAGAAGTCAAAACAAAAGAGCTAGATTTGGCATTAAAAAGGCAAAATTGTCAACAGTGTTTGCAATAGCAAAAATAAAATCATATATATCTGTGGCCAAAAAGAAAAACTACATAACTTAAGTTATGTCGTTTTTTGTTTTCTTAATTTTTAGAACTGTTCTATTTCTTTACATATGGTATAAATTTTTTATAAAAGTCAGTCCATTACTTTAGGAGATAGTGATCTGCAAAACAACTACATAATACGTTTGATTTTACTTTTTTCGAAATGTAAAAATTATATAAATTAATATATGTCTTTTTCCATATTTCCTATACTAAAATTCATGACTGAATTTAATATACTTAATTGAAATATATGGTTTTTATTATCATGGTATCTTGAGGATGGAATAAGTACATATTTCAACATATTAAAGATATATTTTAAAATTTCATTTTGGCAAGATTGGATAACTTGAGATATTATTTAAACAAAATATTAATTTTGTATATGGCAAAGCAACACAACCACTTTGTTGCTATATCTTTCGATATTCAATATACATATCGGTTGGAAAAATGTATCAAATAATTTTCGGACGAATTTTTGTGTGTATGTATGTATATATGATAGATAATTCACGACCTTTAATTTCAATTTATAGCCTAAAAAACGATCTCCTGAAAAGCAATAAAAATCAATTATGTAGTTTTTCCATTTTTCCACAGACATGTATGTATACAAAATACTATATTAAAATATTAATAACTTCTCCTTTTCATAATAAATGGTTTTTTTCTTTTTTTCTGAGCCCTTTTTTAACGTATTATGCTGACCCTTAATGTATGATTGATATTTTATATTAAATATTATATATAGGCTATTAAAATTGATGTTCCTTGCATTTTTTTTTTCTATTTATTTTTTCTTTTAGCTTTTTAATATTTCATGTATCTCACACTATGATTTCTCCAACAAAATATTGCAATTGAAATCAATATACCCACCATCATACTAATCACTTGTATCTATACAACCTATATTATTTTGTTAAACCTATTTAATTCAATTTTTTATTCAATTTACAAAAATAGGGAAAAAATTAGCATAAAAATATGGCAAATTAAATATCTGTTTATCATTTTGTAATACCCCAATTTGGATAACGAAACAAATACCTTGAAACCCTCTTCAAAAACACACTCAAGTAATTTTAAGTAATTAATCGTAATTCTGGGAATAGTATTACTCAACCGCAGGTATTCTTTTTAAAGGAAATATTTTTGTATACAAACGTTATGCTTGGCCACCTATTGTCAATTGTTTATAAAGTACTTTCGAGGAAAAATTATTTGTTGAACATTATTGCAAAATTAACTTTAAGAGTAAAAAATGAATATTTTGTGGGAAAAATTATGCTATAATATAATTTAATTCAGACCTTTAAAAGCCTTTAGAATTAAAAAAAGATATTCATACAATTATATTTAAAAGATATTCTTAAATGCAGAGACATACAAACGTATTTTTTATTGATATTTTGATGAAAGTAATCTATATTTTCATGAAATAGAATAGATGTGCAAGAATATTTGAAGGCTTTAAAAGCACGTTTAATAAAAAGTTTAATAAAAAATAATTCTGAGCTTATGAAGGACAACAACCAAAAATTTAGTTTAAGTTAAAACAGTGACCCCAAGCACATAAGTGTTGAGATTGATAATCCAGCTATTGTTTAATTGCAAAAGGTATTGAATATCTAAGCAAAGAGTCCAAACTTGAATCTCACACTAAATTTGTACCCATATATGAAGAAGAAAGTGGCTAAGAGGTATTACAAGACCACAACTAACTAAAATTCTAATTGACTATGACATTAGTTTAATAATTTACTTGATGAAAAAGGTTCCCCAAGCAGTTATACATGTAACAAAAATGAACTTCAGTTACGAAATTGTATATATTGATTATTTTTTTAATTGATTTTTCTCCAATCATCAAAATAATAATATTAATTAACTAATAATAATTGATTTTGGTAAAAATATTAATTAATTTTTTTAATCAAATTAATTAGAATTATGATCAAGCAAAAGTTTTATTAATTTAATTATACAGTAAATTAAATATTTCCATCAATAAAAATGCATGACTTTTTTTGTAGTTATTTATTAAATTGTTAAAAATATTTAAACAATGTAATGCAAGTAACCAAGGAAATAATAAAACTCTAAATTTGATTGGAAGAACTGAAACTTGGTACATAGTTTCACCTTGGCGTCTTAAACGTCTTATTATAATCACCGATAATTGTATAAATATGATTTTTGAAATCCTTGATCCAGTTCCAATAAAGATTTTAATATAATTCTATAGGAGTACCTTTACGACCTAGGATCACATACCAATAAAAACATTGAAGAAAATAATAGACGTCTGAACAAAAACAACACTGTGCGACAAATGGTAGGGGTCAGTGATCGGGAAGGGTTCAAAATACCGGGGAAAGTTATATCGGTAAAAAAGAAGTTATACGTGTCCCGGCGTTTCGCTGGGTCAGGTCTAGGAATCGAGATATATCGATTTGAAATTAGTAACTATCATATAGGGGAAATTGTGACCATTGGTGGTCTTTTTTTTGACATAACTCGAGAACCACCAGTCAGATTTTGCTGAAACAAATTTAAAAAAATTAGGAAGTACAATTCCTTTAATCTGTTCATACAACGTTTCGCTACATAAGCAACAGTTTCGCAGTTATAAATAAATGTATGAAGAAAAAAACTATTTTTTGCCTAAAAAATTTAATTTTTTATTTTTAATTCATAAAAAATCCAAAACGGTAAAAAAAAGTGTCAAGTCCTATTACTTTCACGTAAAGTCACATAACCTTTAAACAAAATGAGACATAGATCATGAAAATCGATGGACGCGTTTCGCTTTTATTCACAATTAAGTGAAGGTATCTCATTTTGACAAGAATATTGATTTTATGTTTCAATGAATTTGGATAATATTTATTATATATTATTTATTATAATTATTAACACGTAAAATTAAAAATTATTACAGGTAATTATTAGGTTATTACATAGATACATAGGTTATAAAAATCGATGAACGCAAAACTTATTTTCGTTTGTTTGCGCCCTCTACTTTCTTGCGTGGTGGTAATTGTAATTCCTAATTTTTTTAAATTTGTTTCAGCAAAATCGGACTGGTGGTTCTCGAGTTATGTCAAAAAAAAGACCACCAAAGGGCACAATTTCCCCTATATGACAGTTACTAACTTCAAATCGATATATCTCGATTCCTAGACGTGACCCAGCGAAACGTTGGGACACGTATAACTTCTTTTTTACCGATATAACATTTCCCGTTGGTTTCATCCCATACCGATTTTGACTGTCGCATAGTGCAATCATTATGAACAGACCTTTTGTATGCATATAATCTTTCGTAGTGCAGCTTTCCCAAAAACTTGAATCTTGAAATTAAATATAACTCCCGGTACCAACGACATCTACAAGAGCATCGATCTAAATGATTATATATTAAACGCGTCTCCGAAAACTAAGAAAATCCTTACAATATGTTTATATTTCAGTTTTTTTTTATATCAAAGTCATAATTTCGAAAAGGAAAATGGAAATAAATTTAAAAATGGTTAATATATCATTACTTAATTTGAAGGTATATAAAAGACTGCAATATAGTTAAAGAATATCAAATTGACTTCAAATTTAGGAAGCTATGAGATCTAATGTGCAGGAACTACTCTAAAAACTGTATTTTCGCAACATCCCAAAATTTAGAGGGTGCTTCGAAATGGCTTAAAATTGTTTTGTGTTATCCTCAAGAAAGTCCACAGCCCACATTTGATCGTTTTCCGAGTGAAAATAAAGTGTCATTTTATAGCAGTGTGTTATTAATTTTTATTCGAACTTTTTGGTTATAATTATTATTTGAAAATTATTCAGGCTCAACTTCGATTGCAATAATTTTTGCAAAAGTTTATTGGACACACAGCAGAATAGAATGAATTTTCTGGTCAGCAACGACTGTTAACAGCACTCTTCAGTGTCCTACCGTGAAGTTCTCATGTTCACATCATCTATTTAGCTAACAACTTTTTGGGAAATGGAATCTGTAACTTTCAAACTAAGAAGTCAAAAAATCATGATAAAATAACTTGAAGTAGTTAAATAAAAACAAATGATCAAACACAGAAAAAATTGTATTCAATAAATAAATTTTTAAACCCAATAATAATTTTAAATAAAAACGGACCTATCGCAAAGTTTGTAAATTCTAATACTCAAATTTTTTTAATTTTTATTGATTTTATTTATTATATTTTATTGATTTTTTTATTAAAATATTATAATATTTACTAAAACAGAGAAATTGGATACTATTACAAATTTTAATAATTATTTTAATGGAAACGATAAAAAAATATCTGGTTCTGTGCAGGTATTTAAACAATATTTTTATTAAGTCATTAATAATTTTTTATAAAAAAAAATATTAAAGTAAATAATACAAAATTTTTTTATATAAAGGAATGTTTTCTTATATGTTGTTTATTGTATTTACAGTGTGTAATGTAATGCTAAGTCTTAATTTCTAATGTTTTCTAAGATAATTCGTTAATGTAAATGAACTGTCAACTAAATTCAGAGTTTATGAAAATAAAGTTAAAGTATTATGTACTCGTATTTAGTACCTATTATGTATACTATGAAGTGTTATGTTTTACAATATTTTGTTCAGGTAATGCACATATCGCTCATTTGCTTCAATTAAGTAATACGTTTTTACAAGTATTATAATACACAATAGGTTATGTAACTAAAATTATGATGATGCATCATTACTCAAAAAAACTGATTTTGGAGACCACATGCAAAGTTTATAATGCCATTTATCTTAACAGAAAAATTAATGTCAAATTCTTTTCTCAAATAACGCCTGTTTCTACATCATTAACCCAGAAATCTCATTTTTGAGTTATGTAGTTCTTGAAATAAATGAGCGATATGTACATATATATATATATATATATATATATATATATATAATTTAAAATATAGGATCGTTGCAATCGTTATTATAAATACTTATGCTACAATCTTTGTTCCTTCACATCATATCATATCTCTAATAAAATCGACCAAAAAGAACGAAACATCATTACTCAGAGTAAAAAAAAAAGAAATTGAATAAAACATACATACCTATCTATGTATATATATTATAACGGCTGATATTAAATCCAAGTATCAATACCATCCCAGCAAAAACTTTTTTGTTTTCGGTAATGACAACTACTTATTAAAGTAGTTTCTTGGTAATGAGGCGTCATTATTAATTGCCTACTCTGTATTACATTAATAAGTACTCAATAGTATAATAGCGCAGTAATACTGCAATCACGTGGATGAGTTGGCTAGAGCGCCGTATTAACAACCAGAAGGTTGTTGGTTCAACCCCATTCTGAAGCTTTTAGTTTTTTATAACAAAATGTCTAAAAAGATATTTTAAACTAAATAGAATTTTTGTCGCTTAGGATGCCATGTGCGAGATGGTGTACTGAGTAAGACGTTAGTCAGTAAAAACGAATGGTTAGTGTGTGTCCAAGTTCGAGTCTTACTGACGGCAAAATTTTTTTGTTCTTTTTATTTTTGTTTTCATTAAGTACATATTTTTGAGTACCCCTAGAGTCAAAAAGTAGCTACATGAATTTGTGGACAAGTCGAACAAAAACAACTAGTTATTCAGGCAAAAAATTAGTAGTTTATTTTTGTTTCCAATTATACCTGCTAGCTTATCAGCAAAGCAAAGTTTTTGCTGGGATAGTTCCGAAAAATTTACAGAATCTTTATATAAAATAAAAAAAGGAAAAAATATGATAAAAATTACAGTTATGTAAACGACAATACATTTTGCTGGCCTTGTGAAATATACTATCGAAATTTGAGAATTTTATGTCCTTTTCATCATCTCTTTTTAGCGTGCCTAGCAAATAAATTATAGTAAATAGGTTTGAAGCAATTAAGAAAATTATAAGCATTCAATACCGACCATATTATACCCTACATCATTGTGCAGGGTTCTTCAAAATAAAACCTTTTATAGGTACTACACTCTATATTATATCGGTAGATAGTAACACTTATATGATAATTTTGCTGGTTTGTTGTTATTCATTATATGTTGAATGGTTAACAGAATAGTGGTCAATGTGTTTAAAGATATTAAAGTTATTTTCGGGAAAGATCCTTCTATTTTACTTGTAATGACATACGTGTCGATATTCCAGATATTAAACAACAATAATTTATGATTACACAATTAGCTGCTCTTATATTTAATATATTTATGAGCGTTAAAGTACGCTTTATGTGAAATTTGTAGTATGAAGGCTACATGAATTGATGAATAGAACTATGATAATGACGAGAATATTCTATTCATAATTTTTCCTTCGTCGTAGATGCAATAATATTTTATACTTCAAATTGCAATAAATTATGCATTTTTAAGGTTATGATATTTACATCGGTTTATAAAATAAGCATGCACATACGCCGGACGGGCGATTCAGAAAAATATTCAGATCGATTAGCATACTAAAAAATACACAAAATATTCTCCCATCTATGGCGGTGTAAGTTACAACTGCAATAAATACATTTTTCTTACCCATGGAAGTCTTGAACAGATGCAGATTATCTTGTTCTTCAAGTTGGAGAAATTTAAAAAATTATATTTTATTTTTATTAAAATTGTCAAACTACAAAATTGTTTTTGTATTATAACGAGACTTTTAAATTATTCACCTTGTATAAAACAAAATAAAAAACTCAAATATTTTTTTTTTTTTTTTTTTTTTTTTTTGTTAAAATTGAATTTCAAACCAATCATTAATTTATTAAAAAAAAATTTTAGTTATAATTTTTCTGTATATTTTAGTTATTTAAAAATATGTTCAGTAAAAATTAAGAGTTTGTATGATTTAAACCCTTGTTACTTTTAAGCCATTAAAGATTAATTTTTTTGGTATAAAATAAAAAGCCTTGAAATTAACAAAATTTTTAATTTGCACCTTATGTCTTTTTTATTGTTTTAAAAATTATTAAAAAAAAATACATTTTTGCTAGCAATAATAATATTGTGAGTATTTTTGCATAGAGTGATAGTTTTTCACAAGATTTATGAGTGTATGCATTTATAATTTCAAATTTAAAATTTTGAGTTTGAAATTTTAATGTTTTTTAAATTTTCAACTTTAAGCTGTGATAACTTTTAAACTTTAAAATCGTTTTAGGCAAACTCGAAGTATTGATTTTTGTTCGTCCAAAGCGCTATTAATGTGAAAAGAAAGATAAGTTCGAAAAAAATGTTTGTGGAATTTTAAAACTTTGTTCTTGAACGTATTAATATATTAGTTACTGCATCAGTGGGGGTAGTCAAGCACACCTGGTTAAGCTAGTAAGAAGTGAAATCGAAAAAATCTTAACAAACGTTTTGACTCTGAACTTTTTTCGAAAGCAATGTTTGATTTTTTGATATTTATTTTTGAAAAATATGTCAGTTATTATTTTTAATGACAGCCATGTTGATTTCTTGTGAATTTGATCAAAATGAATGACGAAAGAAAAATTTTCAAAAAATTCCAAATTAGTCTTACAAAAAATTGGTCAAGAAATTTAAGGTCTACCGTCAAACTGTTTCCAATGTTATTAAACAGTATCAGAAGAATTTGACCATTGATACGGACCCTGGTTCGGGATTTAAAAAAGGTTCACATGATATTGGGAATGCCAAGAAAATTGAAATCATATTGAAAAAAGATACAAACACATCTGTTGGAAACCCGGCTAGCTCAGTGCTCGAATTACTTGGTCCAAAAAGTTAAAGCCAATGCAGGCTTAAAAATATACAAAGTCCAAAAAGTTCCAGACAGGAATGCAGCAAAAAATGTAGAAGCCAAAAACAAAACACGGAAATTGAAATCAAATTTCATACAAAAATACTCATGTTGTATAATGGACGATGAAACATATTTACTGGCAGATTTTTCGCAGCTTCCGGGTCAAAATTTGTATGTTGCCATGCTCGAGGAAATGTTGAAGATAAGTTTAGGGCCCAAAAGCAGACAAAATTTTCTAAAAAATATGGCAAGCTTAATGAAGTCGCGGCAAAAGAACTATGTCATTTTTTACAGTGGACTCTATAGATATCGAAATATACATCAAAGAATGTTTGCAAAAAAAGCTTTCTTCTTTCATAAGAGAGCACAATGTGTTCACATATTTTTGGCCCGATTTGGTATCATGTCGCTACAGTAAGAAAGCTCTGGAGTAGTACCAAAACAATAACATATTTTTGTGTACCAAATTGTCCAGAGCTAAGACCAGTGGAGAGATATCGGACTCTCGTGAAAAGGCAATTGAAGAGCACAAAAAAGGTGTCTCTAAGTATCGAAGATTTTAAAAGGAGATAGGCAAAATGTTTCAAAAAAATGAGTGAAACAACTATCAAATTTCTAATGGAAGGGTTACCAGAAAGGATCCACCAGTTCATAAGTAGTGATTAGAACTATAAAAGTTATATTTTTCTGTGATCTGTAATATAATATCAATTAAATAAAAATTCAAAACTCTAAGATTAATCGTTCACAAATTAGTGAATTTTATATATGCTAAAATTTCTTAGATCTTACTCTTACTCTTAGATCTTACTCCTGAATTTTATTATCAGCGAAAGTTCGCTAAAAACGAAGTATCTTCGATAGTAAACATTCGAGAATTTAAAAAATATCGACATCGAATATTCAACTTTTTTCAATAAGATATCGAAACTAAATGTTTCGATAATTGTCAAGTTTTCTAAATTTCTCGAGGAATTTTTATCTAAATAAAAAAAGCAACCTAGCGTTATTTTTGAGTCATAGTTCGTACCGATCGCATGTAAAATATTGAGCCTTAAATTGGAATTTTTTAATGAAAAAATATAATAACATTTTAGAAAAAATGGTTAGTAATGTTACTACCAAATAGTTTTGCAAAATTATATTTATCTAAATATCAGATATTTTTTTTTGCAGACTAATTAAGAAAATTTTGCACTAAAAATATGGATTTGAGCAACTGAGAAATTAAAAATATAGAGAGAAAAAGCATTGATGACTCCTCTGGGCAAAGTTGAAATTTGAACCAAATGTTTCAAATATTACCATTCTTATGCAAATATCTTTATTAATTTTATTGTTCATTACACGAATTATCATTTTTTAAATATAATTTTGTTTTGTTATTTTTGAAATAAAACATACGTAACTTTAGAAATAAAGGGTGGTTAAACACCAGTGCATGCTCGTACAGCTCGTACTGCAGAAAATATTGCTGCTGTTAGCGATAGTGTGGCTGAAGAGCCGTCCACCTCAACTCGTCGTCGTGCCCAACAATTGCACCTCTCACGCTCGTCGTTGATGAACATTATACATAAAGACTTGCATTTACACGCTTACAAGGTGCAATTGGCTCAAGAACTAAAGCCTCTTGACCATTCCAAACGTCGTGAATGGGCAGAATGGTGGCAAGAAATGGCAACAGTGGATGATCAATTTTCGAAGAAAATCATCTTCAGTGATGAGGCACATTTTCACCTCAGTGGATTCGTCAATAAACAGAATTGCCGCATTTGGGCGAATGAGAATCCAAGAGTGATTGTCGAAAAACCAATGCACCCACAATGAGTGACTGTTTGGTGCGGTTTATGGGCTGGCGGCATCATCGGGCCATATTTTTTCCAAAATGAGGCCGGTCAGGCAGTTACTGTGAATGGTGTTCGCTATCGTGAGATGATAACGAACTTTTTATGGCCCGAATTGGAAGATATGGATGTGGACGATATGTGGTTTCAGCAGGACGGTGCCACTTGCCACACAGCTAACGAAACAATGGCTCTTTTGCGCAACAAATTCAATGGCCGTGTTATCTCACGTAATGGCGATGTCAATTGGCCGCCAAGATCATGTGATTTGACACCGTTGGACTTTTTTCTTTGGGGTTATTTGAAAGAAAAGGTGTACGTCGATAAGCCAGCAATAATTAAAGAGCTAAAGGATGAGATAATTCGGCACATTAACGGCATAGAACCTCCATTATGCCTCAGGGTCATCGAAAATTTGGACCATCGGATGGAGGTGTGCCGCTGTGTCGCGGCGCCCATTTGGCCGATATTTTGTTCCATACATAATTGAGTAATACCAATATATCATAATAAAATAAAATTACAATAATTTCCTAAATAGTTTGTGTTTTATTCAAAATCAACATCGGCCCTTGAAATTTAACCACCCTTTATAATCAGCTTTTAATTTTAGATTGGGAACAAAATAGAAAGGAAACAAAATAGAAAACTATCGTTTTCAAAATAATGTCAATGATAACAATCACAAAACGTTAGTAATATCAATATCAAATAATTTTAATCAATTTTTGATAACGAAAATAAATCTCTAGCAAATATTTTTAAGTTTCGCTATTGATTCATAAAGTTTTGACTGAACTATGTATTTTTTTTATGATGCTTGAAAAGATATCGGTAATTAAAAACGAAAGATTTTGACAATGTATGAAAAAGTCAGGGAATGGCCAAAGTCAGCAGGGACTTCATGAAGTAGTCATATAAAATATCTTAAATAAACTTTCAACTGGGTATGCCTATGAACTGAACAAAATCTGGTAAATTAAAGTTTTTTATAATTCTTTTGGTCTTACATTTCTAATAATACCTACACATACATATTTTAAATTTAATAAAACAGTCTTGTTAAATATACATAAATAATATACGTTATTATTTAAATTTAGATGAAACTTAAATAAAAATATCATGATTTCTTTCTACGTAAATAATTTAAAACAAAAACTCCTACTCATGATAAACTTAATACTTTCAAAGAAATATACATAAAAAATAAAAATATTTTCCTTAAAACTTCATTAGAAACTTTGGAAAAATGATACTCGTCTTTCAAATTTGTTGACGTTAAGTTCTATTTATATATTTTTTTTCTTAATTTCTTTTACCTCAATAGAAAAATGCGCAATTTGTATTAAATTTAAAAATCTGTTTAATAATTTGCTATTGTAAGCCATTTAAAATTTAAAAATGAATTTAATCAATATTTAAACACCATTTGTTGGTAGTAATCCCTTTTACGCTCACACTAAACATTCAATTTTAATAGAAAGTATACCATTAGAAAATGATTTTCTCATATAGATGCAGCATATTAAAATCGGTTCTGTACTTTAAGAGTTTTAAGTAATAAAAGCTGTTACTAATACAAAAAAAGAACTCACATATATGTGTGTAAAGCCTAGAGTATACAAAATCCGGTTAGCTGGTTTCCGGTTTTATACAAACGCTGTCAGTTTTGGACTTTTTCTAATTTTCGGTTTTATTTCAAACCGAATTTTTATAAGCGTTTAACTGGTTTACTTAAAACAGCATTTTATTTAACTTTTTATGTAATCTTACTCAGAAAAAGAGTTCAAAAAAGGGCAGAAAATAAAAGTGACAAGAATAAAAGTAAGAAGTTTTACGGAATTTGCTAAATACAATAAAAATGACAGATATTTTATTTAACTTAAATAGTTGAAAAAAAAAAATAGAACTATTGAGTGCGCAAGAAAAATTTGTGCCTTAAATTTTTTCTTTAATAATGTTGGATATATATATATATATATATTACACTGAAAGAAAATACATTTGTCATTATTAATCATGATGATGCATATCTTTGGTACAATAAACCAAATTGTTCAAAACTCCAATTAAATTAAAAGTATTGGGCCTTACTCAACAAATATTTAAAAGATACTAAATGCTTAAAAGTGCACACATTACATTAAAAAAATTACCGAACACACAGTAAAAGCTTTGCAGAAAAGCTAACAAGTTTTATTAAAACCTAATGATAAATAAATCGTTATGTAAAATTTAAAACTTTCTTTCATAAAAACATAAACCATCTATTGATATAACTCTTATAACCAGAATTTTAGCATTTTCAGTGCTAGATTTAGCATTTGAAAAGGTTAAAGTATATTGAAATTTTATAAAAAATATGCTAAATGCGTTTTAGCTTTTTTTAGATATTTTTGTTAATTTAATAAAATATTGATTTTTGGAAAGAGTTCTTTAGTAAATAGTTGCCCTTTTTAAAATATGAGCACTATTTTTACTTTATTGCCCAACATTGCAAATAATTCTGTAGAAAAATTGTTTATAAATTTAAATTTTAATTCAATTTTACAAGAAACAAGGTCAACGAAAATATGAAATTTCTTTACAAAATACATTATTGTTTGCTACTGTAGAAAAATTTAGCATAATTTTTGAACGATTTAGCATTTTTCCAATAACATCTTCTGACAACACCCTCGTGATCATTTCTAAGTATTTCAATAGCAAAATAAATTTTAGGTTAGGAAAAAAATATTAAAGAAATGTAATTAAATGAAATAAGAGCAACAAAATAAAAAAAAAATTTCAAATTTAAAAATAAATATTTCTTAAGAATTATAATTATTTCATTTTGAAATTATGCAAACCAAGATTTGTTATTATGTTTTCAAAGCAAAACATATGCACGTAGAAATTTGGGCTTTTCTTTAAAAAAAAAAATGTTTTATTGAAAAAAAAACAATTTAAATGATTGAAAACCGCTTAATCGGTTTTTTCAAGAATCCAAAACCGGACAACCGGTTTTTCTAAAATGAGATTTTCCAGTTAAACCGAAAAATGGTTTTCAAAAAAGTCAGTTTTTTGAATGCACTAATAAATATCCAAACAGTAAGCAAGAGATAATCATATCTCAATTACCACAAACTTCGATAATGATATCCCATTCGAACATTTCGAGAACATTTCTCTGACAAAACATTCGAGAACGACTACCATTGGCGATCCAAATATGAGATCCTTGAGTTTACTTGTCTCTCACTTTGCCGCAGCAAATCTTTCGATCTCGAAGGTTTGTGTGTGTGTGTGTGTCATGTTTCATTTCAATCGATTCAGTAGTTTAGACATAAGGTAAAGTTAAATAAGTTAAACAGTATTATGACAAAAATAGACGTAAAAATGATGTGGCATCCTGCAGAAATTTGATATAATAATGTCGTTACTCTATAAAATAACAAAAACACATAATAACATTTGGATTAAGTAATTTAAAAGTGTTTTGTTTCCAATTATGAAAAAAGGGCTTCGAAAAATTCAAAATTCAAGTGGCCATAAAACCAAATTTGTGCTAACTTTGAGAGACCATTTTGGGGGTTTTGTTAGACTACTGATACACTTTAATTTTGCTTTGGAATTATTGATTCAATTTTTTCTTGTTGCACTCTGTTAAGCCCTGTTCGTAAATGCATCACTGCGCATAATCATATGATTACCTTGTACTACTGATGCAAATCAACTGTTACAAATGCTGCAAATTCCTTAATCAAATTACATTTTTATTACTTTAATGCATTAGCCATTTTTATGATTTGCATTTTGTATATATTTGCGCATAATATACTTTTATGTTTTATTTTCGAACATCCGACTATAGCAACATTACCACATAGTGCGCATAATATGCAACGCACTGAAGCATTTATAAACAGGCCCTTATTTTTTTAATTTCAAAAAAGGTTTATTTTATGGACCTTTTTTCCTGCTAAACGAGGGGTAAAAATTCTGCAGAATTCCAATACATTTCCTAAATTATTTAGTCAACTTTCATACTAAATGAGTTAAGGTATAAGTAAAGTTAATAATGCAAAAACGCAACAGCGGTCGAATATAGTTTAAGGACATATTTTTCGATTATAGGAAAATTTTTATGCGTATAAAATACTTCTTATACCTTTATATATATATTTCTTTATATGGTATATAATATATATTAATATTTTATATTAACATATAAAAAAAGAAAAATTAAATTTTATACCAAAATGGTCTATTTAAAAATTTAAAATATTTTACCTCTTATATTCAGTATTTTACTATAACACTAAAAATTTCAATAACTTCTAAAATTATTTATGTCCAATAGTTTTATGTATGTATAAGTGCAACAACTTTCACAATCGAACTCAATTTTAATAGAAAAATCAACATAAAAATTCTTTATCAAATACCAGGCAGCAAAATACCAACAAATAGTATAAAAAGAAAAGAAAATCAATGAACTAGAAGACATCCTTTTAAGGACTTTTTTTCTCGAACTTTAATACATTTTCTAGATCATAAAATTTTGAAGCATTAACTTTTCTTCTATTTCCAAGATATAATTTTTTGTCTCTTTTTTCATTTTTCTACTGCAAACAATAAAGGACCTCAATAATGATGTTGGTTGTCTGGTTAACATCTGAATGTTCATTGTTATATGTGTTAAAGGAATAAATTCCTTAGCCAAGTTAAGAAAGCAAATTCCATTGTTCTTACTAAATATACACCAAAAAATATAATCATCAAATCTTTATTAGAGGATTGCGAAGAAATATTCATAAAAACATTTGGAAGGATTTGGTTTTTTTTTCTTTGTTAAATATTAGTGACATTTATTAATTTAGGTTTTAATTGAAATAGACTTAAAGAGAAATATTTTAATGAAGTTAAAAGTGTTATTCGGGTACCCTACGAAATTGTTATAAAAAATATTTTTTTTAAATATTCAATACAAAAATCACTATATTTGTTAAAAATAAAATTTAAATTTCACAACACTACAAATGTATAAAGTAGTTTATATTCATAGATATGAAACTATATATATGTATATATTTTTTTTCTTTCTAAATATATATATATATATATATATATATATATATATATTTGTTTTAGAAATATATCCTTTACAATATGTTTAGTATCACACTCACTCATATAAACTAAACTAAAAAAAACTGAAATGAAATGAAAAAAGGATTTACTGTGAGACAACAATAAAACCATTATAAACACGTCAATCACAAGAACATTGAGTAGGATTTAATGATATATCTCATTTCGTACCATTAACACATGTTTCGTTGACCTTTTTTGTTTTTTGTTTACAATAGTTCTTGCTCTTGTTTTACTGCTATTTTGCCATTCTGGAGCTTTGGGAAATAAACATGTCAATAATTTATTTGCAAACAAATGTGTATATGAATATTTCTCTTTTGAATATTGGATAATTTCATTGTCAAAGGTTCCAACAACAATAATGTTTGGCATCCATTGTACATGTATGTGTAAATTAACAATTTACATGTGGAGATGGGTGTTGTATTGTTTCCGATTGTGTGTGTGTGTTTTTTTTTTTTAATATTAAAAGGTTAAATTCTTGAATTTTAAATAAATTTAGTATTTAATATAATATAATAAACAAATAAATAAATAAATTTTAAAGAATATAGATATTTGTTAGACTTATTGTTATTTAAATCAAATAGTATCGAAATTGTTAACTGATAGCGAAAACACGTTCACGTCAACACTAATAAATTGAATTAAGTGCTCTTTAACGTTCGAACTTTCAACCCGTTTGATTTCTAACAAATAACACAGTGCAGCAAAAAAAATTGTCTCAATAATTTCAATGAAAAATTGAATTAAGTCGAATTTCGGTTCGGTTCTTTTGGATACCTTTTTTCAAAGAAGCAAAAACCATTTAAATTATTTAAATTCAAACGTTATTATATATCGTTATTATTTTATGGACTACTAGCATTAAGCTATATTCTTGATGGATTCCACTTCCTTTTTACGCCCACTTTGGTCATAATATCCAGCAAAAACTTTTCTTTCCTAGTAAGCTAGCAGGTATGATTGGAAACAAAAATTAATTACTAATTTTTCTCGTGTTGTACATAAATTCATGTAGTTATTTATATTATAATATTTACCTAAACGAAAATAAAAAAAAATTGCCGTCAGTGAGACTCGAACTTGGACACAAATTAATCACTCCTTTTTAATGAATAACGTCTTACTCAGTACACCACACTTAGTCTTATAAGCAACAAAAACTCTTTTTAGTTTAAAATATCTTTTTAGACATTTTGTTTTAAAAAACTAACAGCATCAGAATGGGGTTGAACCAACAACCTTCTGGTTGTTAATCCGCCGCTCTAGCCAACTCATCCAACTGTTTGCATTATTACTGTGGTATTATACTACTGAGTACTTATTTATGTAATACGCCTCATTACCAAGAAAGTACTTTACTTAGCAGTTGCCATTACCAAAAAAACAAAAACTCCAAAATATCCTAAATTTAAGAGTTCAAAAAATCGAAATTCGAAATAACTTTTTGGAGATTTTATTAGTCTAATGGTATATTTTCTGTTCGAGGTAGAATTATTGAGGCAATATTTGATGACCCAAAATTTGTCACATAGCGTAATAACCGGCAGTAGAGCGTGACATGGTGGACATGGCTCTATAAAATCTTATTACATTTGGTGTCGGAAACAACTTTCGATTCATATCAGGTTTTTTCAGAGATCTCAAATCAATTATTATATAGTAGTTGCATAATTTTATTTTTAATTAATTAACTGCACTTTTAAATTTTAAAATGTTATTAAGCCTAGAACTATTAATTCCATTAAGTGGCACAGTGGTTTGTTTCATACGCAAAAATAAAAAATTAACAGAATTGATTGAAATTTAGTTTGTTGAAAGCTAATAACATCTACGTTAAAAGAAAACTTGAGCTATTATAAAGGCCAACAGAAGGCACTAAAGTTGTTATATCAGTGTAAATACTGAGTTTTGGTGAGAAAATATTTTATAAAATTGAAGTTTATTTTTTTGTTTAGTGTAAACTGTGTATAAGATAATATGCCATTTACACCTAACAAAAACAAGTAGTTTTTAGCCTTATTTGGTTTTTGAATAAAAAGCTACATAAATTTCTTTGATTTTTCCATACAAATCATAATTTATTTTCAACTAAAATAACTATTTATGGTACGGTAAGCTCTCATATATAAAGAGAAAAATAAAACATCAAATTTATAGAAATTATTTGCTTTGTTTATGAAATTATTACAATAAATAATTCATAAAAAAGTTGTTAAAATATGTTTTAATAACGAAACTACATATTCTCTTTAAAAGAAAAATATCAAACAGAGTTGAAAAATATCTCAGAAAAATAAAGTATGTAAACGATGTAGTTTTTTAAAACCAAATAGTTTTTGTTTTGGTATAAACGGCATATAAGAAAACAATCATCAAAAATTAAACTATGTTTTATATAATATGTACAGAATTTGGAAAAATATTGTCTCAATTTTTTCAAAATAAATTTTAAAGGTAGATAGACCTCTCTCAAATACTACTCCTTTAAAAAATATAATTAACTATTATTTTAAATACGGTTCTAATAAAACCCTAAAATATTTTTACAAGTATTACAGACATTCATTTGCGCATTTCATTCAATATAATTATTAATTTATTTGTTTAAACTTATAGACACTGTTCCAGATTTGATGATTTATTGCCATTTTTTCCAAAAATGGTTTATTGACGATATGAGGATTTTTGTCACAATTTGACGATTTTTTATAAAATAAAATTTTGAACTATTTTCAGCAGCTTTTTGTATATTTTTCTTTAAAATTAAATTAGTTGGTACATAAATATTAAAAATAAAAATCTTGTTAAATTTTTCAATTTAAATGATTCATTTATAGGAGAAATTTAAAGCAACCAATATAACATTGTAATCGATTCAATTATGTAAACTTTCATTATATAATGCGAATAAACACTTCGCGAAAGGTCAAAAACCCTTTTCAATTATTATAAAAACTCATAGTATAAAAATCATAGTGAAGTTATTATAAATCTGCGAATAGCAGTACTAAGTAACCAATAATTATAAAATATATTTTGGAATCGCACTAAAACGTACTTATTTTTTCTTTGAAAGTTATACAAAATTACATATACATCATTTTTATACACTTAATAGATAATACTTGACTTTCATAATAGTTTTATTAATTTCTCTTTACTTTAAAATTTCGTCATAAATAAAATAAGTTTTTCATCAAAAAAGCATATATAATGTTCATTGACACAGAAAAATTGTTCCCTTTATGGAAGAAAAATTCGTCCAGTTCTAACCGGATATACTCATTTTTAAGTAAATCATTTATTTCGATGTAAATACTTTACATACGTAATATTCAAAATATTAGATTTTTATTCGAAAAAAATGAAAGTTTGGAGGGAGTAAACGATGATGCGGATTCCCAAGAACTAGATACAAGCATTTGTTTGAGAACACGCGTTCATTGATTCACACAATACTTTACATACATACATTTTATTTACGTGCTTATAAATATTATTATGAAATAATTCGTATATTTTATTAAATAAATATTTATTTCTTATTTGAAAATAAATATTGTGGTTGCAATTTTTTATTTTTATTGTGGGAGGTTTTTATCGCAATGGTACACATTCAGTTAATTTTTCCATTGGTTCAATAAAAACTTTAGTTGACTTTATACAAAAATTTGTTAATATTATTTATTCAATTAAAACAATTAATTCAATTTTATAAAAAAAATATTTTCACTTAATAAATATTACAATTTAGATGACTAGAGCAAATTCAAACAAAATTTTAATTAATGTTATAAATTTTGGAATTGAATTACAAAAGTTGGTGTAGAAAACCAAAACTTTGATGTTGGCGATTTTTTTTTTCTCAAAATTTAACGATTTTCCATCAAACTTAGCTGGCAACTATACTTATAGAGTTAATTTTAATTTAACCTTAAAATGTATTTATAAAACATTGCAAGAAATTAGTTTTAAAAATATTAATCAATTAACAAATTCTTCCTATATTTTGATTTAAATATTATTATTTATAACATAGGTTTTCTTGAAATAAAATCTTATTTTTAAACCAAGTTTTTTTGTGTTAAAAAAAAAACATTCGAAAAATAAACATAAAAAAAGTTGGAAAACGGAGTCATTCGGTCTTCTAATTAATAAAAAAAAATCTGCCAATATTTACCAAGATATACAAAAAGACGCTTCTTAACAAAAATATTTGTTTGTTAAGAAATAAAGCTTTTTTGCTAAATTTCTCAAAAAGGATGAAATCTGAGGTAAAAAAGTGTATTTTTATTTTTATTTTTTTAATTTTTAAGATTTTATTAATTACTGGAACTCAGTAAATAATAATCAAAAGAAAACAGCTGCCAGTGTTTTATTATATTTCTTATATTTCTTTTGCAAAGACGATTTTTTTTTAGAAAATAGTTTTATTCTATGCAAATTTCCAAAAGAGGGAAATTTTGAGCTCAAAAAAAGGAAAATATGTTCATTTTTTAAAATGTTTAAGTCTATTTTTGTTACTGGAATTCAAAAAATGGTAGTCCAAATAAATAGCCGCCAGTTTTTTGTTAAACTCGAGAAAGGCGTTTACGTTTACTAAGACAATTTTTTGTTAGAAAATATACTTATTCGTGTTAATTTTTCTAAAGAGGCAAATTTTGAGGTAAAAAGAAAAATATGTTATTTTTTAATTTTTAAGTTTCTTTTCATTATTGGGATTTATTCAGTGATAATCAAAAAAGAACAGCTGCCAGTTTTTTGGTAATTCGAGAAAAACGATATTTTGCAGATTTAATTGGAAAAAGTCAAACTTTGACGTAAAAAACAAGAAAATATATTAATATTTTTTTTAATTTTTAAGATTTTATTCGATATATTGATGAACTTATTCATAACTAAATAAGGACGGCTACCAGTTTTTTTTTTTTTAAGTTACAAATATGCTATTTTGCAAAGGTGTTTGCTGCGTAAGTAATTAGTACTATTCATTTATTTACAAAAATAGAGTTAGGAAAAATAATAAAACTGTATTTTTATTAAATTAATATAGTAAAAAGTTTAAATTAAATAAGAAGAATTGCCAAAATTTTATAAAAGAACTTTTATTCTTTGAAAAGATTAATTTTAATTTTGTATTAATTGTTTAAAATAGGCAAACATTGAGGTAACAAAAATAGGAATATGTTTTAAATTCTCTTTTTTAATCTTCTTTATTCCAGAATTTTATTTAATTATTGTCAAAAAATAAAATCCACCAGAATATTTAACTGCTTAATATTCAATATATTCAACATGGCAATCAACTCAATGGCGTATGAGTAATATTATTCAATTATAACTTGTATACTCGCCAATAACTAAATCGACTTATAAAATTTGATATTTCTATAATTTTTTATTTACTAAACCAATTTCAACTAAATTTGGTACGAATATTGACGCTACTAAAATACGTTACTTTGCGAAATAATTTTAGTATGAGATTAACTTTGGCAGATTTATAATAGTTTTAAGAAAAAGGATATATGATAGGTACAAGAAGATATAAACACAATCATATATATGGAACGTTGACCAACTTTCAGAATTTCTTCTGAGAATACAAGAAGTCAATTGAAGGAAACAATGATCGATTTTGAAACTAATCATTCGCTTGAAACTCACATTTTCCCCTTATTTTTAAAGTCCTTCATCTATAGATTCTTTTTAATACAAATAGTTCTCGTAATAAAAGATCATCAATAATTTCTAACTTATTGGCCTCCTTATTGTTATAATCTTATCGAGTTTGAAAATAAATATAGCTTCGAAAAGTTTTTAATTTTTTTACGATTTTTTTTTTAACCCAATTGTTTTTTCCGCATTTAATGAGAACTATTTGCACTTGAGATGATGTGCGATCCAAAAAATTAAATGGAAATAATTATGCAGCTTCGGTTTGGCTGGTCCGATTGAAATAAAATTTCAGTGATACGTGCAAGATAATTTAAATTACGAGCTTAGATCATAAAAACCTACCGGGGGCGTGTCACAGAGATCCAAAGTTGAACACCTCGGGATGAACAATTTTTAAAGCGATCCTGATTCTTTATATCTGATCCGGTTTGATAGATTTTTATATGATGGAATTCTGCTAGACAAGATTTACAAAAACCATCTCATTTATTTTAGTTTACGAGATATTTGGCTTCAAAAAATTAAAATTTTTATTTTTTAATGTACCTTGATGAAGTTTTTCACTTTAGAGGGTACAAAATTCAACTGATTTTTCTGCAATATTTTTTATTTTATGAACAACAAACAACAAAATAGTGCACAGGAAAACTTTTGAAAAAGTTTTTACGGAATCAATAGTTATATGCATTTGAATTTTAACTTGGAAAAAAATCAAATTTTTCCCTTTTTTTTGCCAAAAAAAGTGATCGCACTTTTTAATATACAACTTTTCTTAAGTAACATATATAGTATGATATTCAGAAAGATAACTAAATACAAAATATTCTAAAGGAAAAAATTTAAGAAAATTTCCCTCGAATACCATGGTCTACCGGACTAGATCAATTTTTCCATAAATTTCCAATTTTCGCCTTAATTTCTCAAATCAAAAAGTTGGAATCAAAAAAATTTTAATATTTTATTAAAAAAAACCGAAGCTTTTTGAAACCTACTTTATGTCTTGTATTTCTAAAGTTTATTTAAAAAACATGGCTTTTGGTAGACCTTACATAATAACTGATAAATATAAAATTTTAAGTCATTCACTAAAATATCAAGCTAGAAGTTCTATGAGATCGCAACATTTTTAAGAATTTTTTGAAAGTTTCTTCTTTAAACCTCTATAACTTTTACTCGCTTTAATAAGATCACATTGTTTAACGTTTTACAATCAATGAACATTTTCAGTACATTAATTTGTCATATTTTTTAAATTATTTATTTTTATTTTTTGTAATTTACGTAAACATTTTAATTAAAACTGGTAGATGTTATCAAAAGAAGAATTTGGCTATACTTATGAAAAATTTTATGTCTTATAAACCGAGAAATTGCAAGACTAATAAAATAAAAATTAATCAGACACTACCAACTTATATTTATAAGCAAATTAGAAGTTTTTAAATTTGAATTTTCGTTAAAAATAACAGATAATATTTTGGAAAAAAAACTGAAAAATAGCATATTTTGTGGAATATAAAAATATTGAGGTCATTCTTGCATATATTTTAGATACCAATGGAAGCGGCTTCCAAATATTCAAATGATATCATACTTTCTATTAGTTACTTTAGAAGAAAATGAAATAATATTCAAAAAAATTAAAAAAAAAACCCTTTTTTAAAAATAGCCTCGCTCTCGAATGTTCATCAGTAGAACAGTAATATGTATATTGGGAAACATTATAAAACATACCAATGTTTTTTTCAGGGGGTAATAAAAACTTTTTTCTTCCATAGGCAGTAAGTCGCCTTAACTTTTGCGCTCTCAAAGAAAATTATATAAGAAAATTATATACCCGAAGCCCAAATAGTTGTGTCTATTTATTTGTTTTTAGTATTATTGGTAAAATTACATGATTTGTTTAATATGTGCTAAATATATAATTAAATAATGATAAAAAATTAACGAGAATATTAAGAGTAGATATTAGAAAAATGTGTACACTACAATAAAGTGTATTTTATATCGGTAATATGTATTTAGTTGTGTACATATGCTTGTAAGTATACAACATGTCTGCAGGAAAGTGGCTAGCATCCAATTATGCAAAATGTAAACCGTTTCTCAGTATTGTGAGACAATTAGCTTTCGCATATATTACGCGAGTTGTCGTCATTTTAAATTTATGAAGATATAAAAGCAAGTCACCTGAGTGGGTTTTCGGGGTTCGATGTTAAAATAATAAAAAAGCTTAAACAAGTTTTAGAAGAAAAATTCTGGTATTCAATAATACAATATTTTTCTATAAAAAATAATAAATTAGTAATTGAGTCAAAAGCGCTTCTTGATTCTTCAAAAATTCAGTCAATAGTGCGATGCAGTGTTGCCAACGGTAGCTTGCGAAAAGTTACTGCATTTTGAAAAAGTTACAGTTTTTAATAAAAAGTTTCGTTTCTGAATTTTTAAAAATATATTGTCAATACGTGTTTATTTTCGACTTAAAATTTCGAAGAATAAAATAGTACAAAAATATACTTTAGAAGATCCATATTTTTGGACTATATTTTTCCTTAGTCATCATTAGTTCTTATTCAACCGGTTGATCTGATTTTATAAGTTTAGATGACTAAATAATCTCTCAACAAATTTAAAATTACATATCGCGTTTTTATATTGTTGGATAATGGCACTTCTTTAGTATTTTTCAAATCGAAAGTACTTTTATAAAATTATAAAATTATTTTATAAATCAGTTACGCTCTTCTGACAAAATATTCAGCTTCTTCCAGTTTAAAAAATTTTATGATTTAAAAGTGTTTTCGTTAATAATGTAATCTTTAAATTAATAAAGCAATCATTTTTATATACCACTACTTTCTTAAGTTTGACAATTTATCTGGATATTTTCTTTATATGACGATTTTTTCTATTGCATTAATTTAGTTTTTCCAGATGAAAAATATGTGTATACTCTTGTATTTTCTCGCTTGTAATACTGTTTTAATGAAAACATCGCTAAGGTAATTTTTTTGCAATTTTGATGACCGAAAGTGTATTGTCAAAAAAGAACCAATTTCATCCGCCACGAAGGACGTGCTTGTTTCTAAATTTACTTCTAGATATAATTCACAAAGTACTTAATTTTTTTAAGGGATCAAAAGTTACGAAAATAAGGTTAAAAACAGACAAAATATACATGTTACGTTAAAAAGTTACGAAAGATATAACAAATGTAATAAAACGGCAACGCTGGTACAAAGGTTAATCTAAATATACTTTTTTGAAAAGTTTTTATATTACTAATTTACTCTTAAAAATTATTAATAAAAGAAGAGTATTTACTCTTTTAACATTTACTCTGTGTTAAAATTTGTATTGTTCTCTTATCAATTTATACATAAATATCCATAATGTAATTATAAGGTGGTCGTACATTCATAACAATAAGAACTGCTTGCATTTTATTAGTGTAAAAAAATCGTACATGACAGTGCTGCCATTTTAGCACTTTCAGTATTAGATTTAGAATTTGAACAGATTAAAATGCATTGAAGATTTGTAGAAATATGCTAAATACTTTTTAGCATTTTTTACAGTACTTTTTAATTTTTTATTTTTGGTTTTTCAAAGAATTTCTTAGTAAATATAACGGTATTAGTTACTATTTTGAAAATATCAGCACTATTTTTACTTTATATTTATAATTATAATTCTGAAGAAAAATTACTTCAAGTTATTATTTGAACTATATTTTGCCAGAAACAAGGGCAACGAAAATATGAATTTTTCTTTACAAAAAAATTCACCATTGTCATTTACTGCTGTGGAACAATTTAGCATAATTTTTTAGATGATTTAGCACTTTACCAATTACATTTTCTGGCAACACTAGCTCATAGTGTCAAAATGTTATGAACAGAAAATGAGTAAATAAAGGAGAAGTAGAGTAAAAACAAATACGTGAAAAAATTTCCTTGCGAATACAAAAACAACTTGACAGCTTCAGCTGGGCTTACGAAGTCACTTTCTTATTACACTACGATAAATACATATTTGATTATTTTAATCTCCGCAAGTGTTGTAATTACATATATTTTGTATGCTCTCCTACAAAAAGCAAATATAAAAATCAATCGCTGATCAAGAAATAAAATAATAGTAAAAGCGCTATGAATATTATGGCAACACTGTTGTTATCTTTTGATTTAATACGACTAGAGAACAATTTTTTTTTTTTTTGCATCATTATATAGTGTGAAATTAGCTTAGTACTATTTAAAAGTTGTAATAATAAAGTCAGTCATATCTGTTTTTTAAATGTTAAAGCTGTAGTTCGTTAAAGTTCAACTTTTTTTACAATCTAAAGAAAATCACTAAAAATGGATTCTTCGAAGGTAAAAAAAAAATTTGTGTTTCAATTTGTAAAATGGTTTTATTTTGGTTGTACCAAATTTTATATATCCTTCAGTTAAGTAGGTAAAAAAATAACTTTTTGCAGTAAATAATTTTGTTACAAACGCGTTCTTGTTAAAATAAACAACTTCGTCTGTTAGAGTCTAATAATTGATACAATACTTATTAATGTATATATATGTTTACGTTTATAAAAATTGACATGTGCAGAGAAAAAACACTAAAATCAAATATGAGAGTTATCAAGATAATACTCTTTAGAAGCAAGTCTTGAACAGTGTTACCATTGATAATTTTTAAAAATGGACCAACTCATTAAAAATTTTTTATTTGATATAGACAAAAGCAAAAAATATTATATTTTAAGAAAAACTAATAAACTCAGTTTTATTAATAACAAAAATAATTTTTATTATTGCAAAAATAAATATTTTTTCATAAAGATAGTTAAGATTTTATGAATGGTCTTGAACAATAACAAAATTCAGAACTAAACTCAAATAAACATAAATTATCTCTCATAAGGTAAATTTGTATGTAGGAACTGATACGAGCATAACGCTCCAAATAACAGTGCAAATAAATGGTAATAAAACTGGATCTTTTAAACCACTGAACCGATTTTCATGAAACTAAACTATCGATAGAGGACGAACTTTTAGTATATTTTGAGCTGAAGTCTGTAGCTGAAGCACAGTCGGCGCTAAAATGGGTCAAATTTGACTACCTCGAGAGTCACAAAGCTTATCAGAACTTGTATCTTTTACAGATCTGAACCGATTTTAAATATTTTACATTTCTGAATCCTCCTAAGCAAGACAAAAAGAAGCATGCTTACTGTACATGTTAGTTTTTATGGTTTAAAAGATAATTAATTTCAAAATTTAAATTTCTCAATTTTGGTCTCGAATTTTTTGCGATTTTTCCCGATATGTTTTTCCCTATAAATATAAATATAAATATATATATATATATATATATATATATATATATATATATATATATATATATATATATAATTTTATAATTTTCTGAATTATGCTAAAAAAAAAATTAACTATCTCAAAACGATAATTACAAAAAAATAATTTAAATTCAAAATTTTGAAGCAAGTCTCAGAAATTGATTTTTTTTTTCAATACAATAGATACAATATCTTTATTGGTAAATAACAACATTATAACTATAGAATAATTTAATTTTATAAATGCAGAGTTGGATAATTTACGACTTTTCTACTTTAATATATTATGATTTTACAATATTAAATCTTAAGAACTAATTTTAATAATATTCGGGAAACAATTTAAAAAACCCAAAAAAATTCCTATTGTTGATTTCGATACTCCTGTGAATTAAATTAGATTTCGTATCGAGCAATCTAAGTGTCGAAGTATTGCAAAAAGTTGTGACAGGCTACCGGTAAATTTCATCACATTAATTTCCTGAAAAATAAACTTATTTTCAATTACAAAAATTTCGACCTTTAAAAATATATAGTAAAACTATATATATATATTTCTGATCTTTACAATTATCAATACCTCGTTATAACATATGCAAAAATTATTTTGATACCTATAAGCATTTCGAAAATATTCATGATCAAATTTATGAAATATACCGCTTTAAACATAATTTTATTTTTTTTATTTTATTTTTCGAAAACTCTTTTTGAAGTAAGCAAAACGCAAAAAAAATATGAAATCTTCATGTTACCTTCTATTTTTAGTAATGCAGTGCACTATTGCGTACTTTAAAATCGTATCAAAAACATTATACGTGGGTGGATCAATAAGTACGTGACTTTTCGAACTTCCCTCATAGTTATATGAAAGGCAACACTGTTCCCATCAAGTACCACCTGTTAATAGACAACTGTAAAATTTTGAACAAGTGTCGTCATTTACTTTGTGTAAAAAATAGGATTTTTCAATAATTTCATCATTAGAGCTGAATCTCTTTCAACCGAGCCATTTCTTTAGGTTTGGAAATAAGAGGTAGTCACTGGGTGCTAAATCCGGAGAATATGGCGGATGAGGTACCAATTCGTAGCCCAATTCATAGAGTTTTGCCATTGAGACTGCACACGTGTTTACGGTCAATTGAGAGCAATCGCGGCACCCTTTTTGCGGACAACTTTCTTAAACCCAGCTGATCATTTAAAATCGAAACCACGTTGCCATATGAAATGCCTATGGCATCAACAATCTTACACACTTTTACTCATATCGTGGATTTTTTCGACATTTTCGGGTGTACTGACCTCAATTGGCCGTCCAGAACGTTCAGCGTCATTTGTACTTGTGCGACCACAACGAAAGTCAGTAAACCACTTTTTACCATTGAAATCAATGGTGCAGAGTCCCCATAGTATTTATCGAGCTGTTCCTTGGTTTGATTGCCATTTTTTTTTCCCAAAAAAAAAAAAAAAAAATGTTTAATGAGCATTCGAATTTCACTTTTTCCATTTTTAGAAAAATATACGAGGTTGTATGTTTTGTTCAGCTGTTAAACGCAAAGTAAATGACGGTACTTGCTCAAAATTTGAGAGTAGTCTATTAACAGGTGCTACTTGATGGAAATAGTGTTGCATTTCATATAACTACGAGGGAAGTTCGAAAAGTAGCAAACACAAAATAGTCAAATTATATATCATTTTATAAGAAATTGAATCTTCTTTAAAAAGAAAATTATGTATAACAAATTTTACTATTTTAAAATTTGTAGACAACTTTTCTGAAAATAAAATAAAAAAATGCAAGTTATGGTTATAATGACATATTTCATAAATTTGACCGTGAATATATATGTTATTAAAAACAAGGCTTTTGCAGAAAATTGCTTGTGTGACCAAATATACCGGTTGGTTGTCATAATTTTTTGCAATACCATTTAAAAATGAAAATAAATAACCAATTTCATTAATAATAAAAGTTTAGGGGTGTTGTTGAATTTTCTAAAGTATTTTTTGTAAAAACAATTCAAGCCTTTTTATTATTATTAAACACAACTCCTTTATTTTAATTTTTATTTAGCAAGAGTACAGCGAAGTGAGTATTAAAGTACCTTGGGTCAAATAAGTGGACGCTGGTATGGTGATCAAAGCACAAAACCCATTTTAGCTCTACATGGTTGGCTAGATTGCTGTGGAACGTTCGCCCGTTTAGCGCCCTTAATTGCACCTCATCGCAGTATTCTATGCATTGATTTACCCGGTCATGGTCACTCATCTCACCTGCCAGTTGGCATGTTATATCACAATATGGAATTCGTAAGAGTAATTTTACGCATAATGCAGGCCTATAAATGGAAGACTATCTCCTTAATGGGTCATTCTATGGGTGGATCAGTATGTTTTTATTTTGCTGCCATTTATCCAGATCGTGTTGATATGGTCATTAGTTTAGATATTATCAAAAATTACTACTTTGAACCAAACTTATACTTAGATATTTTAAAACAATCTGTCGAAAAGGCCTTAATTGATAATGAGCGGTTGCAAAGGGAAAATCCTCCAGAGCCTCCTAGTTATACATTCGCTCAATTAGAAGAACTTTTGTATTCAATGGAATCCGTGAAAATGGAAAACTGTAAATATATTTTGGAACGTAATATACAAAAATCTGAATTGTTTCCAGATAAATATTACTTTTCGCGTGATGGTCGCATGAAATATTATATTGATCTTAATACCAATTGGGGTTTAACCCAAGAAATGGCCAAAAGAATTTGTGATGAACGTATGCCTTATTTAGTAATAAAGGGAGGTGTATCAAAAAATATTGGTGCTATAGCTACAGAATTGGATGAATTTATGGTCAAGGAAAATAAAAATTTTGAATGTCATATATATCCAAAAGGAACACATCATTTGCACTTAAATAATTCCGAATCAGTGGCACAAGTGATTATAAAATTTTTACAAAAATTTGATAAAGAAATTACGAAAATGGAACAATCTAAACTTTAAGTTCAGAAAACTAATAAAGATTTTGTATGGAAATTTAATTAAATAAAAATCCTGTAAAGATATTTTTTTTATAAGATTTTTAATATTTTTTATTAAAGTTATTACCTATGTACGAGTATGTATATTAAATAAATTTTTATTAAAATGCATATTTTATTTATAATTTAACACAATCATTTGCTTTAATACCTGTAATGCAAAACCATAGAAAACAACTAGAAGTCCTACTCTTTTAATTCGCTCAACAAAAAGAATTACTCTTTTCATACGTATAAATTAGTTCTGAAGAAAATTCTACTAACACATACAAAGAGTTTGGTTTCTTTGACAGCTGAGTTACCCTTTTTTAGAGCATATTGAACTTGTAGTTATTTTCTATGTACAAAATCACCGATATACTCTTTAAAGCAGTGTTGTCGGATTCTTTGAGCATCTGTCGCTAAAAAGTTAACCAGAAATCACCAAAAATCGACAAATTAAAAAATTAACTAAAATGTTAAGTGTCGTACAATTTTCAGTGCTTAAAATTTCGTATAATTTGTAAATGTAAATTCAGATTTAACAAAGCCAATGATAATTGCAATAGCTAATAATAACACTGTGCTAATTGAAATTTTTAACAAACTGGGCACCTTACTGATAAAGCTAATTCGAGTACACTGAATACAATAGTGACCGATAATAGCCGTTTTTCAAAATTAGCGTTCGTGTTCGAGATGTTTGGGTTTAAACTTAATTATGGAAGTAGCAATCATAAATTAAATCAGTTTTAACTGTTTTTATATTTTTGCTTGAAAAGTTGCTCATTGATAACAATAGTTAGCTTGTTTAGGGAATTATAGTAATATTTTTTCAAGTTTAGAGTTTTGTTTATTAGCGTCTACAATATATTTGATAATAAGAATTCATTATTATACACTTCAATGGAATTTTAATTATTTATATTGATTAAATTCAAAAATTAACACCCGTATTCACAAACAAATTTCAAATTTGAAATGTATTTTAGATAAAATTTATACATATGAAAAATTTTATACAAAATGCATTTTAAATGGTTTGTGAAATTTAAACTAAAAAACTTGATTTTCTTAAACTATTTTTAGAGTTTCAAAATGAAATATCTCAAAAACGAGCACTTTTAAAAATTGTTAACACTACTAAATTCAGCATCGTCGATTTAGTTTAACCCAATGGGTGCCCACATTGTTAAAAAAAATATTAGTCCCATTTTCGAGTGTAATTGAATAAAAAAGAAAAAAAATACAACTTAAAATACACTTTTCTAACATATAGCCCCTTTTTAGGTTTTGAAAATTTATTTTAAAATTTATTGGACTTTACTATATTTTTTAAAAGAATAATTCTAACATTATATAACAACATTGGTCCTATTGAACTTATAAATTGTTTCAAAGAATTAATTTGTTAATGAAAGTTTATATCATTGTGACTGACATTATGAACATCCTTAATATATTTCAAAGATGATGAAAAACAAATTATCAAACTTTTAATACATAAGTATTGTAAAATATATTTTTTGCGGATACAATTTCGTAAACTAAGTTGAAGCTATTTGCAAATTAAGGCAAATGCTAAAAATAGTCTATTTTTGGTAAGAAAATTTAATAGCTTTTCCCCTCAATTGCCTATTTAATCAAATTTAAAAAATTAGCCAAATAAATCGCCACCATGTTATATATCGCCAAAAAATTCACCATGCCACCAAACAGAAATTTCAGTCGCCAAAAGCAATTAAAAATCGCCATGTATGGCGAAAAATCGCCGAATCTGACAGCCCTGCTTTACCTACATTTTTTTACAGATTAGCAAAATCAATCAGTCTCGATTGAGCTTTTATACTGTAAGTTGTGATATCGCATCATTATTCAAAAACACTGAAGAAAATGTGCAATATGTGGGAGAATGATCATTTAATAAATTTGTTATATTTTTAGGAAAATTCTTTTAATATTCATTTATAGTTTTTATTACAGAAAATAAATTTGTTAATAGCAATCGATTATTTAAAAGCATAATATTAAATTATAGATTTGAAGATTTTTTTCGTGTGTAATATGTATAAGAGCGGTAAAATTATACAGAACATACACAAATACTGAATGTGATTTTAAGAGCGCCGATCATTGCTTTAGTGGCGGCTCAAAATAACAGAGACAGTAACATTTTCATACAGACAACCACGTAGCTCAATGTCTCTGTGGAATAAAATTTGTCTTACTTTTAGAACGACATTTCTTATTCTCTTGATTTTCTTTGCATTTACTATATTTATTTTAATTTGGGGAGTAATTTACTACATTTCTCAAAAGCAGACGTAACTGAATTAGCGCGCTGTGCTCTGCGTTAAATTTTTTGGGAGAGAAAAATTAGTGTCGCTGCTCTGGTATTCTGGTCAGACACTTAAATATAAAATTAATATAATAATCGTCATGCTCTTTTAGTTTATTAAGTTTACCGCAGTGTTTCCGAAGTCGAAAGATCGATCAATTTGCTTAACTAAGTCCTTCGATAATTAAAAATAATAAAAAGTTAAATATATTTATCTACAATTGAATAATAATAATAATAATAATAATAATAATAATAATAATTAATAATAATTTTTTCCCACAATTTATCTCTGATCTTTCTTCACTTTCGTTTTTTAATATGGAAATACAAATACCTTGTAAATCAAGTATTTCTTAATTATGAAATCAAGGTCTTTTTTGAGTAAAACATTTCGTCTCCCTAGTTCTTTTTTTTTTTTTTTTTTTTTTGAAATTTCCAACTCTCTGGAGAAATTTTTAAATCTGACAAGAATAAAAGTTAATTATTTAGTTATGCTCCAAGGTGGTTTTATAATAGGGATTTTAACACAATTGTGCTTCCTATTTTTTATAGTAGGGATGTCAATGACTCAAAATATAGTTGTGTTAAGGCCCAACCAGTTAACTTTGGAAAAAGCGCTGATTGAAGAAAAGTAGCCTGAAAAATTTTATACATACAGTCAACAAAAGTAAACATATCATATGTTTTTGAACATTTATTGTGTGAACAACCCTGTACTTTTGTTATTTTGCAAAGAAAATAAACTACAGGGTTATCAAAATATCACGCATCTGCGTAAAAATCTATTTTCTATAGATTTCTGCGATACGCTACCTAGAATTTTTGTGTCATTAGCTACTTAAACACATTTGCATAAAGTATTATTAAATTTGTTTTTGTATGTAGTTTGCAGTTTTTGACAACAGTTTCGAGAAATAATTATATATAGAGTTTGACTGCTTTACATCTAGTAGAAATAATCAGCTAAGCTAGTGGAGCGACTTGCTAAAGATGAGTTTGTATCACAAGGTTTTTTACTATCGAAAAGATACAGTTTTGGCTCTTCTTTATCAGCGTTATGCGATAATTCAGTGTTGTAGATTTAACGCTTTTTAATAGTCCAAAAGTCGCATTTCTTCTGTTAGCATGTTAGTAACATGTTTTTAAGTCCCTATTAACTAATAAAAAATAATATCTTAGGACTTGAAAATTATTATTTTTAGTAAATTATAGACAGCCTTGATGAAGCTTTCATTTCGCATAATATAAATAAGAATTTTTAAAAAGAGAAAAAAGCATTTTCTACCATAGAACACTATTATTATTTTTATTAATTTTCGAGTTCACCAAAGAATTCTTTTGCTTAACTGGTTATTTTAGTTATATATCCGCTTTCCCAATCCCATCGAATAGAGAATTTATTAGTAATGATTCGGATTCTTCCAGACACGTTTCTATTTATTTTAGGAACTGCCTTTTTTGGAAAAAATTTAGACTGATTAAATCGAAGATTTTGCAGCAAAATTTAAAAAAAAAAAATCTAACCGATGATAAAAGTTTTATGAATTTAAATTTTGGAAAAAAAGCTGTTATAATCTAGAATTTTAAATGTACATAAAGTTTTTATTACTTCTGTGATAAAAATACCAAACGGTTGACAACGCTGCTATAATTATTGATTTTTGAAATCTGTGTAAATTATTTTGAAAAATGTGTGTCAATACTTTCGAAATTAAAAGTGCGCATAATAACTTTTATTTTTATATCATAAACAAATACTGTCATTTTTTCATTACCATTACCATACTCTTTGCACATTTCAGGTATTACAATAAAAAAACAATTATTCAAAAAAATTTTATAACAGACACAATATTTGAATTATTTTTCAAATTTTGAAAAAACTCAATAATGTTTAAAAAAATATGTCTATGAGAAATTTCCTTAAAATTATCTTTTTATAAAAAAAAATTAAGATAAATTTATAAATTTTATTTTCTATTTATAGGCAATTTTTGTTAAATATCTGTTTAAGACAAGTTTTGGGGACATTTATAACATGGTTTTGTCGTCGGCTGAGGTAACTTAGTCGCCTCCAGGGTCTACTTACGGATCCACAAACCTTAAGTAATAAGACGTTTGTTTTACCCTTTCTGAGGGGTTAAAATAATAATAGTTTCTTTATTGAATACGTTAAGAATATTTCATGTACAAAATATAAAGATATTACGAGAGAATAATTTCTATAACTCCAATTCGGATACCATCGGTTTAATAAATGTTTCTGCATTTCCTTCTTTAGCGAGGATTATTTCGGCTCTTCGGCGTATGTTAATATCGGTACGGTTGATCGGCTTAGATTATGTTTATTAAGGTCATTCAGCTTATAGAAGCTCGGCTCGGTTAATTGGCTTGTAAAAGGCTCGGCTCAGGTATTCGACTTTGAACTTTCGGCTTCGACACTCTTAACTTCGACTTTGAACTCTCGACTTCGATACACTCGGCTGTCAAACTGGTTCGGGTTAACGGTTTCTGGTTCAGGTGGCAGCGTCGGGTCAGAAGATTCTTGGCTCGGTAGTAGAATTAAGATCAACATCGTATGTTCGGCTTCGACACTCTTAGCTTCGACTTTGAACTTTCGGCTTCGACACACTCAGCTGTCAAACTGGTTAGGGTTTACAGCGGGATCGGTTTCTTGTACAGGTGGCAGCTTTGGGGATCGAAGATTCTGGATACAGTAGTAGAATTAAGATCGGCGTCGTACGTTCGGCTTCAACACTTTCAGCTGTATATAGGATTCGGGTATTCGGCAGGATCAGTTTCTGGTTCAGGTGGCAGCTTCGGGAATCGAAGGTTGTATCTTTTTCTGCAATACGTATAATGGTCTCTTAAAGTTAATGTCTAGCTACTTCTCAACTACTACTACCATGCAATTCTACGGGTTAAAATTCTACTAAGCGTACGAACAGCCGCAAGGCCACTCGTAAGAACAAAGAGCCGTAAGGCCACTCGTGAGAACGAACAGCCGCAAGGCCACTCGCGAGAACGAACAGCCGTAAGGCCACTCGTGAGAACGCAGCGAATTCACTCGTGTAAAATTTATTTAAGGGACCCAACCGAAGTTGAGCGTGCAAAATACGACTAAGTTTTACTTTCGTAAAATCTAGTCGGCTCTCCGATTATATAAAATAATCTTTGAGACTTATATAGCGGATTCTTGTCTTGTTTGAATCGCCCCGACTGTAATCAAACTTTGTTTACTTATACTTAGTCATGTATCAACTAAATGAGAATTATATTGCTTGTTGACCATTAAGCAATATCAACTGCACAACTAAAGTAGTTGTTACACATTTGTGTGGGTGTGTATATAGTATTTACAGTAGGGGCGCTCAATGTATTTACCTATTACTAATAATTAGTAATTACCTATTACATATAAAATATTCAATATATTAGTATGAAAAAGAAAATAATTAAAAATACATAAAGAAATGGTAGTAATTTCATAAATTAATATATTAAGAAATATGTACGTGAAAATAGTAGCATTGAGTGTACTATTTCCAAGTTACACATTGAGCTACAACACATAAAACACATAAAACGTTATTCTGCCAACATTGAATCATAAACATATATGTATATGTAAATATGCCTTGGCTGTACTCTATCAAATAAGAGTATTAGACACTTTTAACTAAAAGATATAAATAAGATAGCCTAACAAGTGTTGGCAGAAAAATTTTGCATCATGTCCCCAAACAAAATGTTAATCCGGAATTTTATTCCCAAAATATTTTTATTAAAATTTAACTACAAAAGTTTATTACATTATTTATTTTATTTTATTTCTTTGTGATTTTTTATTGATCATTTATGGACAAATTTTTATAAATTAATAATAATATATAAATTAAAACTAATATATATATATATATATATATATATATATATATATATATAATATAAGAAAATGCAGCCAACTTCCCTTTAAAAATAAATTTATTACAAAAATTTATATCGAAAATTTTCCAAACAACGTAAATTTAAAAAAAAATGTCTTTAGAATTAAATCCACCGAAAATTTCTTACACAGAAAAAAGTTTGTTCATAAATATAAGAATTTTCTATCATTGATTTTAGTTCATAATATTTAAGAATAATCTCTTAAATATTAACACTTCTTTACATTTTTTGAAATGAATCAAAAGTCAAGAAGACTTAAAATAAATTGTTTAAATTTTCATTTATATTTTCAATTTGTAAAAAATTTTTTAAATTTTCTTCGGAAAATTTTAAATTTTTTAATGATTTCTAGCTACATTATAAGAACAGAAGAGAGCGCTTTTTATCAAAATGATTTGCTGCATAAAGCGAGCGAAAAAATGCAAATTTCTAAATATTCTTTTTTTACAGATTTTCCGTGGAATTTTTCCATTTTAAGGTTTTTGTTGTTATTATTTTCACTTATAACTATTTTCGTTTACCATTAGCAATCAAATCTAATAAAACCAAACCAAAGATTTAATAAAATTTTTGCAAAATTACTAAAATTTTCATTATGAATAATTTAATAATATCTATGAACAAAATTTTATTTTTTATGAAAAAGGTCATGTTCGATTCATAATATTTATGAAAAAAATTTCAAATCGATGAATTTTTTTCTGTCTATAAAAAGAAAATTTATCAAAAAATATTTGTAAATCTATATATTATCAACATAGAATTTTCCAATAAAAGAAAATTTTCTATAAATGAACATGTTTCAAAATTCCAATAATAGAAAATATGACGAAAAATTATTTAGTTTCATTGATTAACGATAGCAAAGTACTCGTATGCTTCTTAAAAAAGTTTTGATTAGTATGAGCTGAATACAATTTTACTAGCTTATAATGTAGTAGAATTTTTAACAAACGTATATAAATATTCGATTTTTAAAATATTAGAAAATACATAATTTCCATAAAAAAAATCTTTAAAAAATTTACATTTAGCTTTATGATTTTAAACACAATACGTTATTTAAAATGTTTAATATTGATTACACTGGGGAACAGTCATTTTACGGTTTGGACCTTAATTGCAGATTCAAAATAATTTGAGGTCTCTGATTTCAAATCTAATCTCCATTTTTCTCTATCAGCTCAATTTTTCGAGATATATTATGGTACTTTCGCTACATATATTGGAATAACTTGAAAACGGTTCACCATATTCAGTTAAAAAAAAATCAGAAATTGGGCAACAATATTATCTTTAAGCCATGCTTATATTGTTTTTAAATTTGCCCAGTAGTTTCAGAGATATCGTTGAAGTTTTGAACGAAGTTCAATTTTGTTCCAACATACACATTAAAATTTTTTTTTTATGGAAATAAAATCAAAAGTTGTGCACCGATTGCAATGAAATAAAGCTCATGTGATTTTTGTCTCATTTTTATTTTTTTATGAATTTTTAAAGAGCAAAAAAAATTGTTTTTTAATTGTTATTTTTTTTTCAAAAGTTCAACGATAATAACTATTGCAAAGAAAAGAGTATTTGTAGTTCAAAACACATAAAAATTATATGGTTGTTTCCGGGTACCGTGAGAATTGATTCCCGCGTTAACTTTAAGGCCGTTTTATACATAGACTAAGTTAACAAAATTGATGCTTCTTAAGTTTCTAAACTTTAAAAAATACCTTAATCTCAACTTTCTGAAATTTCGTAACTATATCTTAATTTTTAAAGAAATGCGAACATTTTAAAGTCAAGAAAGGTACCCGGATACCTGAGTATATACCGTAGAGTTAAAATAAATTTAATATATGTCAGTGCTTTAGTATATGAACGATTAATATAGAATCTGTTCGTCAAACCTTTCAATTAAATATCTTTTACTTTAAATCTTTAGATTTTAACGCTTCTGAAAATGGAATTCGTATTATCAAATAAGATTGGCTAAGTCTCTATAAAATAAATCTTGTTTGCATTATTTTTCTGTAAATATATGATTGTAAAAGTCAACCTTATTTTCTATTACTTATAGACACAATTGTTTCGACATCATTCAAAATTGGGTCAAAGACCACATTTTGATAAAGATTGTTCTGAATAGTTAAATTTTGAATAATTTTTTCTACTAAAGTCTAACTAAATTTTATGTTTAATATGCAAAGTATTTAAAACTTGAGTAAATATATTGAGATTATATTAATTTATTATATAATAACTTTGAATTTTTAAAATTTGTTTATTTATACCCTACAACATAGGAGGTTGGGGTATTATGCGTTTTTGCTGATGTTTGTAACGTACAGAAAAACTTATCAAAAATTCACTTTAAAGTATACCAATTGACTCAGAATCAGTTTTTAAATCATTCTAACAATGTTCATCCGTGCGTCTGGCTGGCTGTCCATGTAAACTTTGTGCACATAGTATGGGTCGCAATTTTAAAGATAATTCAATGCAATTTGGGACTTTTATGATACAGATACGAAGCCTATTGAAATTGGTTGTAATCGGTCCATTATTTCACCTAGCCCCCATACAAAAATCCCCTAGGAATAGAATTTCAACACACAAAAATGCCTTAAAAATAAGAATATTTTATTGAAATTCAGTGCAAAGAAATGCACAATCTTTGTACCAAATTTTGTGAAGATCGGTCCACAATTGACCATATAAACCCCTTTTCCGAAAATCACTTTAACATACATAAGTCCCATACGAATGTTAATATCAAGTTAATATTCGACACAAATAAATTTTATGAGAATCTGTCCATAATTTATCATAGCTCCCATATTAACCTACTTCCGGGAATCGCCCTAAAGTGCATAAAATCATCTAGATGTTAGTATCAAAGCATTATTCTGTATTTGTATATTTTATTTTACATTTAGTAAAATTGGCCACAGGTGTAATTTCCAAATTTTTAGCTCGTACACAATGGTGTAAGGGTATCATATCATTGTCTCTTCCTACTTTTTTCCCAAAATTTTGGTTAGAAAAAATTTTTTGGCATGGCAACACTAATTAAAAAATTCGTAGCTAAAATATTAGTGTCTTTTATTTAATCATGCTCTCTTAATATATTTTATTTGCCAATCAAGGCCTACTATTTATTACTAAAATCCCTGTGAAAAGATAATAGGAAATAAGTCATTTTAAAAAGAGACTAGACTGCCCATATTAACAGTTTTTAAAACTTACTGAGGAAAACATACATTTCAAAAATTTATTCACAATTCCTATTTTATGTGCTTAATGTTAATCTTTAAACCAAAAATATGTTTGTTTTGCTCAAGATTAGAGATTAATTATTATTTTAGTTATTACTCACATACTTATACGTAGTATGTACGAGTGTGCATAACAGTCTAAAGGTGAGCAAAATAAGAGCAAAGTCTCTTATATTCAGTTGATAGCAAAGAGGTTGGAAGAAAACATGTTTGATAAAAACAAGTTCGTGAGACTTTAATTTGTCTAGTTATAATAAAATTATTAAAATTCAAATGAAATAACTCAAATTAAAATTAAATTAAAAGCAAAGGTGAATTAATTGAAAAATATGTAAATGAATTTTAAATACAAATACTCTATTTCCTTTCATTAAAAAGTAGTATGAAGAAATAAAAATTCCCTTGCGTATGGGAGACATTGCAACATGTTAGTATGGCAATCGAAATGAAAGACCTATTGTGTCCATGCATGGTTGGCAAGTCAATGCTGGTTTATTTGCTCTGTTAGCTTCTGTGTTAAGTTAGAATATAGCAATTCTAGCTACTGACCTACCAGGACATGGTAGATCTAGTCATTTTCCAGTTGGCACAATTTTACTTTAGAAAAATCTGTGGATATAAATAAAGCCAAATATATATATATATATATATATATATAAGTTTCGAACAAGGGTACAAATATATATTACTTTTCGAGAGATGGTGGAATAAAATATTTGTTTGATAGTTATACAGAACCTATATTAACTGAGACAATGGCCAAGAGAATAAATAATATTAAGTAGTTCGTACTAAAAGCCGCATATTCGTATACATTCATGTAAACCACCCAACAACAAAGTAAGTTTTAAAGATATTGAAAGAAAATAATCCTGATTTTTATTTTTACATTGGGCCTGGAGTTAAACATCATTGTCACTTGAATGATGTGGAAAAAGTTTCTGAATATATTTTACCATTTATAAAGAAATATCGACCGATTGAGAACTTCATTGAAATTGTGAAATATGGTAACAATTTTTCTTTTTCTTCAGACGAAAAAAAAAAATAATACAGAAATTCAATTTTGTTAAAAAATATCTAAAAAAATAATAAGAATAAAAGATAAGAAAACTATTGCATAAAATGTTTTAATTAATTTTAGAATTCATATTATTTTAAAATTTAATTAAGTTAATAATTGGTTATATATTTTATTATTTTTTTTTATAAAACTTGACAATTCCAAAAAAAGTAAAGCATTATAAAATAATAAAAATAATTTTATTTTATAAGCAATAAATTATATATATATATATATATATATATATATATATATATATATATATATTTAAATATAATTATAATTTTTTTTATAATTTCTTTCATTATTCGAAAAGTAAATTTCCTTAATTTTTTATAAGATGGTTAAAAATTTCGGTTTACTACAGATGTTTCTGTCAATGAAAATGGAAATTATTGGTGGTCCGAGTTTGTATTGTACACAGCTTGGAAAAAAAATCTTTGGCAGGCATTGAATACATTTATAGCATTTTTAAATAAGTTATTATAAGTCTTTATATTTACATCTTTACTAATGTGAGGACGAGTTTGCTCTGGTTTTTAGGTTGAAGAAATTTTTATTTACAAACACTATTGCAAAATAATTCATATATTTTACGAAAAAATATATATATATTTGTAATTCAGAGATAAATAAATAATTCGGACGAAAATTTTGTACTTTTAATTGAATTTAATTGAAAAAATTTTCGACTTATATTTTTAACTGCCAGTTTATAAATAAAATAGTCTATAATAAAAATTAAAGAAAAAAAACATCCATTCTGAAACAAAGGTATATGATTACAGTCACTTATTTATAGACCGATACGAAAATATATACTATGTTAACCTTAAGAGCAAATTTCGGTTCAAAGTCTTTTTGAAATAGCATAGTTTGGTGAATAAAATTGATTAGACTTTTTTTTACCTTTCCCCCATAAACCATTCTGTCGGTATAGATTTTTAAATGTCTTATATATGCTTGTATTTACATTTCATTCATTAGAGCAATATATTTCACGAAGATTGATTGATTCATTTGCAACATTATAAAGGTATAAATATTTCCTTTAATTTCAAAACTAAAATAAAATTATCTTAAATTTTAAGTTTTGACTTTTAAATACAACTTAGTAAAAATTTTTAACTTCTAGTTGAATAAATATTAAGCGGAAATTAGATAAGTTGTTGTTATATTTAACTAAAATTTTATTTGTATTAACGTGTATAAGAAAGTAAAATTTATTAAATTTCTTCCAGAAAAAAATAAATTAATTAATTAAATAATACTTATTTATGTCTTCAAAAATATTTTCCAACACAAACTCATTAAAGATAAACATCGAACAGAATACTTACATTAACTAATTACTTAATTATTATGTGCATAATAATTTTGTAAAACGTTTTTCTTTTATATTTAATTTCTTCCCTTTACGCAGTATAGAAAAAAATTATTTTTATTGTATTTTTCTTATAAATAACCGATAAATTATGGTCATAAATAAATTTCAATTAATTGTCAATAGCATGCAGGCACTGTAGTTTGAATAAAAATTTTATTAGAAAAGTTTTTTTTTACATTTAACTTTAACATGTTAAAGTTTATTTGGTGATATATTTTTCTAATCTATGTTCTTTGTTGTAATCTTCAACTCAATTTCGTTCCGCTAAATTTGTAATTGAAACCACAGTGTTCAGTAAAGGTTGTAATTCTTGCGCTGCACTACCACATAATCGAACGACCGTCATACTGCCAAACATTTGACCACAATACAAATATACATGGAACTTATGTATTTGTATGTGTATTTATTTAACACATACATATTTATACATTTCCAAATGCTTATACTTACACAAATATTTGTGTTCGGTTAGAGGTCTGTGTTTCTACAAAATTCGAAAAGTATAAGCTTAATATGCGTGTTAGGTACAATATAAAAGCTTTTCGTATGAAAGTAAAATTTAGAGATAAAATTTACTTAAAAATCATTTAAGATTTGAATCAACTGTTTGCCAAAAACCTAAGAGCATTGTAGTAGATATTTAATGCTTTTACTAAGAATCTCCTAGTATTTTAACTCTTAGTCCCGAGTAAAAAAAAGAAAATAATAAAATTTTAATCAAAATGTCAAGCAGGAATATCCAAGTAAGAAAACAATACTAAATTTATCAGAAAAAACTTGCATTCGACACTTTCACATTTCATTAATTACCATTCATTAACTACCATAAAATTCCATTTGTTATTATATAAAAAAAAAAACAAAATCAAGAAAAGACAACAATCTTTAAATTGTACATAATTTTGAAAAAATCAGAATATTGTTCATTGTAAAAGAAACCTGTAAGAAAGCGCGAATGCCAGTGTAACTGGGTGAAACTTAAGAGTAATTTTTTTCCATTTTTATGTAAAATATTCCAAAAATTTATCTTTGATAATTATATACCCACAATTAAATAAGATGACGTACACTCTAATAAATTTTCTTGTACATTTGCCCCATATATTTAGGAAACTTTAGTCATACTGCAATTAGGGTAAAAATATATGTTGTGTTTTTTTTACAAATATTGTGTTAAAAAAATAAACACATAGTGTATATTATAGCCTATTTAGGTATTTAAACAAATACGGTAGCATACGCATTTCTTGTAAATTTACATTTACAGTTAAACTGTTAATATTTTTTTTTTTTTTGAAGCCATTTTTTAAAACATAAAACTAGAAGAAAACCTTTTTAATGAATGTTTTATTATAGACAAGCATATTTTTAACAATAACTAAGAATTTTAGTAATAATAGTACCATTTTATTAATTCATCTTGAGTCATATTCAGTCAGTTCTTTTAGTTGTTTAGAAATATGCCCAAAATAAAAAATAAAAAATTTGATTGATTGAATTAAGAAATTGCTTATATTAATTAAAATTTTGTTTGATTTTTCTCCAATCATCAAAATGATTATTACAGAATTTTTTTTTTTAAACCAATTAATACAATTAAAAATTTATTTGATATGTACCATTGGGCTAAAAGAACCTCCCACAATAAAAGTGTATGTGTTTCTACCATATTATTTATTTCCGAATTATAAATATTTATTTAAAAAACAAATATACAAATTATTTTACAATAATGTATTTGTAATGTATATAAATGTAATTTATGTAATGGTTATATAATGGTTGTAACAAGTATACATAATTATTATATTTGTGGACTTTAGGCAAAACAACAACTCAAGTTTAAAAATTTTTCGGCAGAACTAAAGAACTGTTTAAAAAATCAACAATTCCAATGGAAATGTTAATTTTTTGTCCAAAACTTATAGTCGTAGGAAGCTACCGATTATTGTAAACTATTCGACTTTAACATGTTACTTATTGAATTATCTCAACATTGTCTTATCTCAACTTAAGATGTTTTTTCAAAAGTCCACAGAAACATTATGAGCATGAAATCGTTTAGTTTTGGGGTTCAAAAAAATTTGAAAATTTTTTTAATGGCACATTTAGCAGCTCGCTATTGAGTATCAATATTAGGTGCCTTTAATGAAACTGTATGACTTTTAACGAATGGCGTTAGTGTTAGGTTTGAGGTAAAAAGTTATAAAAAATTGTTGAAAATAGAACAATATTTAAAAAATGATATATATAAACCAAACGAATATGTCTAAAATACGTATTAGTGACGATATAGTTGATGTCACCGAAGATAATTTTTTAAGATTTCATAAAAAAAAAAAAATTAATCAACAAAGTATTTATGTGTTATGCATACATTATCTTGTTTTTAATTACATAAATTTTTGATATAATTTTAATAATTGACAATCAAAAATTTTTTTTAAATGATTTTAATGGACAAGAAATTACCGCATATGTTATGGTAGTAAACAATCAGAAATTTAAAAAAATTAGAATTCCTTTTTAAGTCCGATATCAAAATTAAATTCATATATGTAATCTACACAAAGTATATAAAATACAAATTAGAAGAGGTTCAATAGATTTTATATTAGATCATTTCAGTGGAATATTCTTATAAAAGCAGATGAGAAAAATTTGTCTAAAAAGTTATTGCAAAAAAAGAAACAATATTAAAAATATTAACAATTTAAGTTTATTATTTCCCTTGAGGTAAGTTTCTGATGACAACATCTCTGCTTACTGAAAATATTTTGGTTTGTATTGAAAGAATTCATCAGCTTAAAGGATGCCCAAAGGAACCAGGAAAAAATTCCTTTTCGTGATCAAGGCTGCTCTAATAGAGAAACTAGACGAAAAATTAACCGCTCGGAAGGAGTTATTCGAGATTTTCTTAAGAAAGGTTAGAAATACGGATTGTGTAATCCAACAAAAGGCAATCAAAAATTAACAAAAAGGCATATTAATAATATAAAAGAAGAGCCAACCGAAATAAATTAAATGCTACACAAACAAAAATAAACTTAACCTTCCTGTCACTTCCAAATATGTTGCACACATTTTGCGAACAGATGGTAACATAAAATGACAGAAACTAAAATGTTAGAGAATGTTAAAACAGCATCATAAGGAAAATCGTTTAAAATGTGCGCGCAAATACATGAAATGGACGGTCCCGATTCATATTCAAAACGCAATTTCGGTGGAGCCAGTGTTATGTTTTGGCAGCCTTTTCTGCTGCAGGAAAAATCAAAAAACATGTTTTTTCCAACTAAAGTGAATTATGCAATTTATAATGAACTGTCAGAAGATGCTCTTCTCTCATTTATGGATGAACAAATGAATGAAGATTGCATATTCCAACAGGATAACGCTACTATCGATGTCTCGAACCAATCTAAATCGTGGTTTAATGAACATAGTGTTACACTATTGGACTGGCCGGCTTGCAGTTCGGATTTAAATACAATAGAGAATTTGTAGTGGTACATGGCCCGTAAAGTTTGTGCAAGAAATGCACAGAATGAAACCATAATGACAATAGCGGAATTAAAATTAAAAATTAAACAAGCCAGGGAAAAAATGTCAGACCGAATTTTTGAAATTATAAAAAAAAGGTTCATTAACACATTATGAACAGTGATAAATTGGTTTATTTGTTTAAGTGCGTATATAATAATATAAAAAATTGCAATAAACTACTAAAATTACAATAAAAAAATTTAATGTACATTTTAAGCTTTTTGTTAATAATTTTTTTAAGTAAAGTCAATAAATAGTTTAAAAAATTAATTTGCAGTACCTTAATTATTTTTAGCCCCATTTTTGGTAAGTTGATTAAAAAAATTAATGTACGTTTTTAGGAATATTCACCAGTGTATAAGTAATATTTGCAACTTTTTATTTATGAACATAATTGAAAGATTTTTTTATGATTAGATATGAAAAATACATCAGCGAATTAAATGAAGTTAAAAAATATCAAAAATCTATGAATAAGTTGTTTTTTCACGATATTCTAAAGGAAGGTTTAAACAGATTTATGGTCTCGATTATGTTCTGATTTCTAAATTAAAGTAAACAACAAAAGCAAGAAACAAATATAACAGCAAAACAGTGTATTAAAATAAATTTTTCAATGACAAAAATACACAGTCCAAAATGTTAAAATTTGCTTTAAATTCAAACTCGTAATTATTTTTGAGCGCCGCTTGATTCCGATGTAATAAGAGCAAAGTTTGCTATCGTCACCGCAAAAATACTCTTACTGCTAAGAAACCCATTTAACTTGGCTACCGTTACCCTCAAAAAAAATTTACCCATAAAATACCTTTAATGAAATAAGTCAAATTGCCGTTACCGCTAAAATACCGGTATCGAAATAACCAAAAATACCGTTACCGAAATAGCTCGAAATACCGATAATGATAAAATACCGTTATTTCTCAATTTGAGAAAAATAAATATTTTTACTAAAATTAACTAAAAATTATAAATTTTATGGTTATCCAAGCCCAACCTTGACTACTTTATATTTCATGGTTATGAACCGATTACTTCGAAATTTCTTAAACAAACGCATCAGTTCTCTGAAAAATTACTGGTTCACAAATGACTTCCTAGAATAGTTTAGAAAACAAAGCTTTTTTTATAAATTTTTATTTCCAGGACGAAATTTTATGCTTACAGTCAAGTAAAAAAATTTATTGGATTTGGTTCGCGTACACGAAATTCAGTAATGATTGCCAAGAATCATAAACTACTGAATATTTACAAATTTATCTCGATTTTATCTTGCTTGTAAATCCTATACGATCATATTAAATGAAAGGTAATTAAAAAATTTAAACAGCGAAAGGAATATGTTGAAAATTTAAGGAAAAAATAGTATGCTTGCATTTTAAAAATGTATTAAAAAACGATAAAGAAAGATATAGACGATCAAGACCGACTATATGATGCTCCATTGTATACGAGCATAAAAATTCGGGAAGGGACTTATATTACACCTGTGGCCAATTTTACTAAATGTAAAATAAAAAATACAAATACAGAATACTACGTTGATACTAACATCTAGATGATTTTATGCACTTTAGGGCGATTCGTGCAAGTGGGCTTATATGGGAGCTATGTTAAATTATGGACAGATTCCCATAAAATTCTGCAATGTTATTTCTAATTACATAGAACTTATTTATGTCGAATATTAACTTGATATTAACATTATTATGGGACTTATGCACGATAAAGTGATTTTCGGAAGAGGCGTTTATATGGAAGCTATAGTCAATTGTGGATCGATCTTTATAAAATTCGGCACAAAGATTGATACTTATACTGAACTTCTTTGCATCAAATTCCATAAAAAAATTCTTATTTTTAACGCATTTTTGAGCGTTTAAACTCTAATCCGGGAGAACATTGGTATTGGGGCAAGGTGAAATAATGGACCGATTACAACCTATTTTAATAGACTTCGTTCTTGTATTATAAAAGTCCCAATTGCCAAATTTCATTGAATTATCTTTAAAATTGCGATCCGTACTTTGCGCGCAATGTTTGCATGGACAGATCATGTTATAGATTATCGTGGGTACATGCCTGAGGGCCCAAAACAATTGTGGTCTTAACACCGGATGAATGCTATACGCCTACCAACTCTCCCAATTGTAACAGATTGCCACACCTGAGTACCAATTTGAAGACATGTATTTGGACATGCCTTAACCTTGGTTAGGAGCGGAGCCCTTCTAATACTTCTGCCATTCTATGGGTCACGGCTCCCGGTTGGAAAATGCAACTCCACAACGGACTTAAGCTTAAGCCCTCCCTGCGATTTGGGTATAAATCACCGCAATCACGATGCTTCCCAAGGGGCCATACCATAATCTGGTTCCAGGGGCTTCTGCCATGGGCAGCCAGCCGTCCAGCCAGCCACCAGTTTGTTTCCCATGATTTAGCAATACTCCACAGTGGGGCAGAATCGAAAATTTTTGGAAATAAATCTGTATTTTCTAATTTGGTGGTTGGATCTACATAAAATTCTAGACCCCTCAACGAAGAAAATTTTAAACGCTTGCCAAATATTTGTTGCTTATACAATTTCAAATATGTTTACGTATCCTTAAAGCTCCTGATAGGGCCTATGAAGAACATGTTTGCATGTTTCATTTACAAAGTTATTTGCATTTGAAATTTCAACTATCTCAATCTTGCAAAATATTGGTTCAGTTTTTAAAAATAAAGCCCAATATTTTCATCCGATTTATAAATTTAACTATTTAATAAAAGAAACTTGAAGTCGATATATTTCAGGTCAAAAAATAAACGATTTTGAACTTGAAAATTTGTAAACATTAAGATTCCTTTTGTTCTTATGACCGAAAAGGTGTCTACACTCTTTTTTCTCTGAAATAAAATTTTATTTCAGAATATATAATACTTTTATACTTTTACGAAAGGTATCTTCTTGGAGATTAAAATTAAAAACTAGACCAATCACTGAATAGGGCTAAGTACAGACCCTCACGAATTTGACCTATTTTGTATCGAAATTTTAAGTGTGGCCTGTATGTTCTAAAATCCCAAAGCCTGAATCTACAAACAAAATATTAAAACTGCGCACTACTCTGCTACGATTTAAAGTGATCGAATTATCCATTGTAGCGGCACTAAATTCGTAGCTGGACAATTACGAAGTCTAGTAGTAATTTTCGAATTACTTAAATAACTAATTTATGCACAACTTTTGCTCTTTTAGAGCATGATAGAATACCACGCCCACATTTAATGCCCACTTTTTAAAAACAGTTATTATTCACATCACTGATGAAGCGATTTATATCAAATTCTCTATGATTAAATGATATTACATTATTGGATTAATAATAAGATATATCAGATCTTTTGGGTGTCCGCCCGTTTTAATATAAAGTTATGTTGATACTATTATATATGCCCTTTAGAGTGATTTCCGAATGTGGGCTTTATATGGGAGCTGTAGCTAATTATGGACCGATACTCATAAAATATCTCAATTTGCTTTCTACTTACATATATAAAAGTTGTTTGTGTTAAACATAATCATAATACTGACTCTTATATGGGATTTATACACGTTAAAGTCATTTTCGGCTGAGGTGTTTATATGAGAACTATGATCAATTATCGGCCGATCTTCATTAAAGTTAGCATACATATTTATAATTTAATAAAACATATTTGTATGGAATTTCAATAAAATATTTGAATATTATAAGCAATTAAGTGCGTTAAATGCTTATTTATTTATCCCTGGCAAATTTCATCAATATATCTATGAAAAAGAGCGATCACTACTTTAATAAAACATTGTGTACTTGGAAACATTCACTGCGTGTAAAAACTACATTAACAAATAAACAGGTAAGAACGTGAAAATCATTTTGGACATTTTACAATAACAGTAAACCTAATTAACAATCGAAGCAAGAATTAGACCGAATGCGATTGAATTCCAAAAGTTGCATTCCACGAAACTATAGAGTATAACTCTTTAAGTATGCTATCACAAAAATTACTTTCTGCAATAAATTTTTATAAAACATGGGCAACAAACATTTACTCTTTAATTAATATGTACCTTCAATTTTCAAAAATAAAAGGCACAATGAGTAAATAGACGCCATATTCTTTCAATATATTTGCTGCAACATAAGCTATTTTTGAACGCTTATAGTTTTGCGAATATTTAAGACAAAAACAAAAGTAAAAATATCAATTTACTTAGTAAAGTATTGGTAACCTGTAAAGTAAAAAATATTTAAGGATTATCCAAAATTTGAATTAAATGGCGCTGGATCAGCCAACAACTATTCAAAATATTTCAAATTCTGCCCCACTGTGCACTGTAGATTGTAGATATAATTTATTTAAAAACTCATTAATAATACACATCATTTGCTTAAGTGTACACTTCCAAAAAAAAAAAAAAAAAAAAAAAAAAAAAAATTTCGTTCGTAAATATTTCCCATTCATCTGCATCCTCTTAAAACTCTTTCTCAGTCCCAATATTTTACAGATAATTTAACAAAGCCCTCTTTGGTATTTAGTCCGCAAATACGCCTTTACGCATATAATTATTTTGGGTGATTTTTTTTATAGTTATTTCCATGGTATGTATTTAGTCATACATTTTCCCAACTGTCAATACACAGACTTTAAATAAACCTCTATTTGTTTGGATGTTGACATCTCTAAATATTTACATGCTCCAAACACATTGTTGACCTTGCTGCGAGTGTCCATAATAATTATTTTGTTTGGTAAATGACATCACAAGCATGAAAAAAAAATTATGAGGGAATAAAAATTGTTAAGTGACTGTTAACCAATAATTTATTTAAATAAATTTAAATGCATTATTAAAGGTTTTATTTTTAAGCAGACATAATTTAAAGAGAAAGTATATTACAAAGCATTTAAAATAAAAAGTGTTATAAGTAGAGTTTTTTATTTTAATCCTACGGTACATACCCGTGTACCCGGTTAAAATGCTCAAATTTTTTTTAATAATGAAGATATAGTCACGAAACTGCAGGTTATCGCGATTAATATGCCTATATAGCATAGCCTTAAAGTTTTTATCACTACTTTTTAGTTTTTCCTTTTTGTATGTGATGTAAAAATGTTTAATATTTCTACTCTAAAATATCATGCGAAGGATCAATCTGTTGATATTATTTCCGTTATTTGTGCCAGGCCACCTAAACTTTCGATATTGTAGCTCCAAACTTGACAGGGCGCTGTGCCACCACTGACAACATTCTTTAGGATTGTAAGAAAGTTACTATAACTTGAGGATCGAGCTTGACCGATTTTCGGAGAAGATCTTATACAGAATCTGTGCTCAATACGATTGTGAGGATTATAAGAATATTTTAGTCGGGCTTGACTGATTTTCCGAAAGTTCCTTATATGGAAGCTGCTCTTTATCGTAGATTAAGGATTTTTGTAAAGTTTAAAATTACAATTTATAATTACCCAGCAAAAACTTTTTTGGTTTTCGGTAATGAGAAATACTTATTAAAGTAGTTTCTTGGTAATGAGGCGTCATTATTATTTGCCTACTCTGTATTACATAAATAGTATAATAGCACAGTTATATTACAATCACATGAATGAGTTGGCTAAAGCGCTGGATTAGCAACCAGAAGGTTGTTAGTTCAACCCCATTCTGATGCTGTTAGTTTTTTATAAAAACATGTCAAAAAAGATATTTTATATTAAAAAATTTTTGTCACTTAGAAAATTAAGTGCGAGGTGGTGTACTGACTAAGACGTTAGTCATTAAAAACTAATGGTTAATTGGACACACCAAGTTCAAATCTCACTGACGGTAATTTTTTTTTTTTTTTTTTTGTTTTTTTATTTTTGTTTTCGTTTAGGTACATACTTTTGAGCACCCACACAAAAATAACTAGTTATTCAGGCAAAAAATAAGTAGTTTATTTTTGTTTCCAATTATACCTAATAGCTTACCAGGAAAGCAAAGTTTTTGCTGGGTACGTGTACAAAAAACATAGTGTCTACCAATACTAATTTATTCACTGTATAAAGATTTTCCGAAGTGGGCCTTAAATGGGAGCTGTAAATCAAATCTAGCACCAATTTTATACTGTGCTTTTTTACTTTTATAAAAATTATTGCATAAAAACAAATGGGGTTTTTAACGTCCGTTAAACTTTTATAAGTACTGAAAATCTCATTCTAGGAGAAAATTTGGATGGGTATTAATAAATAACTGTTATCAACTAATTTTAACAGAGTTCGTTGCTGCATCACAAAAGTAGTTTCATTAACTTAGACGGGCAGACGGACGGACATGTTGAACGTATTCAAACATGTTTTTTTCTACGTGTATTTATAGCTTTGCTTTAAATTTTATAACCAGTTATATGATTCTAATACATAATTAATATAAAATTATAATTTTTTGAAAAAATGAACGAAAAACAAACTAAGGTACCCGGGTACCTCAAAATTAACTAACGTTAATTTTTTTTTTTTTTTATGCACCCTAAAGTTAATAGGTTATACTTCTCGGAAAAATGTTCTGTTTATTTCCCAATACTTAAGGAATTATTTATTTAGCCTTTTGGTTTCAGAAAAAAATTTAATCACTTTTCTCCATTTTCTGCTATTTTCTTGAAAAGAAAAACTTTAAAATATGCCAGTAACAACATTTATTTAAGTTTTGTTGCAACTTTTTCTGTTTCTCATTTCAAAACTAATATAAAGCTTTGAAGACAAAAGATTGATTGTCTCGATGGGTACGTTCAAATTGATTGAATGCTTCTATTTTTCCAGCATTTTGTATATTTTATTTTATTTTATTCTATGTTTTTGTTTGCAGATTTGTACAAAGTTTTTCATTTTTTTTTTTTTTAAACTATTGGTCCTTGAACATGAACTGGCTGTTGATAAGAATGAAAAATAGTTAAAGTTTTTATTTTCTATTCTTGTTTCTATTTTTGTCTTTTATTTGTAGTTTTTAAATTGAATACAGAAATTCATCAATCAACCGTATGTCTGTGTAAGTTTTTTTTTTCAAATCGTAAACAAATTGCTAACAACAAAACTACTCACAGAAACATTCAATCATTTATATGGTATTGAATTAACAAAAATCATTGATGTATTATTTGGTAAAAATACATGTGTATCTATGTATGTATGAGTGTATGTATGTATGTATGTTTTTATGTTTGTATGTACTTAAAGTGGAATTAACAAGTTAAAATACTAAATGTTTGAAAAAAATTGCTTTAGAATTCGTCTAAAATTTAATATAACTTTTTTTTTGGCACATTGACTGCGCTTTGAGCGAATAAAAAGCAATACCTCAACGTTTAAAATCTGTTGGCGTGAATCACTTACGCGAGGGGGCGCAAGAGGTATTGCGGTTTAAATTTTAAAAATTGAAAAAAATCTCAAAATTTCAAATTTCACTTGTTTATATTATAACTATACACATTCATTAATATTGTAAAGAACTATCATTACATGTATGAAAATATTATCATTACTAGCTGAGTTCCACAGAAAAATTATTTTTTTTTTTAATAATTTTTGCACAATTTTTTAAATAATAAAAAGATATCGCTTGCAAAAAAAAATAATAACTTGAATACGATTATTTTCTTTTCTTTTTTTACTTTTTTTTACAACTTTTATCTTTTCTGACATTTTTTTGACATCCTAAGTTTGATATAAAGAGCTAATTTATCAACCAAACACCTCCTGTTAGAAGTTTTACTCTAAGATATTTTTAGGAAGATATTTGAAGAACGTTTAGAATCTTTTTTAAGTTCTACATGCTATAAGTGTAATTTTTTCTGTTTAAAACCATTTTCGGATTAAACTAACGAAAAGTTTTAAAGAAGGTTTTATAACGTCATCATTTTGGAGTTTACGAAAATGCATTTTTGTCCATAAATTCGGGCCTTGGGTGTGCCAAAGCAAAGTACGTTTAGAAAAACGTATTTCGTTTTCCGCCAAAACTGACTTATTTTGACATATTAAAAAAGTTATTATTAAAATAAACAAGAGCAAGTCTCCCAATGTTCTGAAATAAAATCTGAAAATTTTGCTAAATTTTCAAAAAATCGTTAAAATGTTTGCAATTAAATAATTTAATGCGCCCCTCCGACCATGAGATGTTAAAGCCACAAAAACTAAATTCTCGCTGGAAATCGATTTTCTGAAAATAGTCCTGAGAGTGTGCTTGGCTTATCTTTTCAAGATTTTCAGAGCGCACACTCTGTTATTCACGAGGGCACGTTGATGGTATATGTTATTACCTCCTTTTAAAATATATGATATCAAATTGCATCTTCATGGAGGAGCGCACATACAGTGACCAAAAAGTAGAAAAATATTAAAATAGCTACACTTATGGTTTCAAAGTTTACTTTGTATAACTTTTGACCAAATAGCGATACAGCCCTAACATACAAAGTGATATTGCTCCTTTAATTGCGGAGAGTAGTTCCCTTATACAACTCTAACACCAAAAATTTTAACTTGTGGGGAAAAAACAAAGAAAAAAAAAATAAAAAAATTGTTTCATTTCAATCAATCACATCGTAACTAATAACGATAAAGACCGTGGACTACAAAATTTTGTAATTTAATTACCTATGGTCTTACTACTACAATGTTATTAGCCATTTTGCCAAAAACAAAACCATGTTCGAAATTATTACAGCATTAACTCGATTTCATTGATTTTAAAATTTCTGTTTTTTTTTCCCCATATGCAGAACATCATTGAAATAATATATAAAATATATGCAATTATAAGTCGATATATGCAATTACAAGTCTATTTTAATAAAATATTTTTATAAGTATATAATTTAAATATAATCCTGATGAATCAATACAAAAATATTTCATTATAGAAAATATTAACTAAAATAACTATTTAAATATCACTGTGCAACAAATTGTTGGTTATCAAATATCGTTTCAATGATTCCAATTCGAAATGAAAATATGTCATCAGATTAATAAAATATTCAAGCATTTTTTAATTTTTGGACTCTTAAACTTCGGATATTTTGGTGCACTTTTTTCATTATATATGAAAACAAAAAATATTTAAACCAATGAATTTCAATATATTTACTTATCAATTTATTTACTTATTGTTTTGTAGAATGCAAAGCTTCTCTTAGATGTTATTTTAGATTTTTATTAAATGCTCCCCCCCTGTAACGCCTATTTTTCATAATAAGATTGTTTAGGTTTAAACGAAACCTAAATAAAGAACACCACGAATGAAGTATAGTATGTAGGGACACAACAAATACGTATTCTTGTAGTCCACAAACCCTGTTTTGGTACTACTAAACAGAGACAACTAGGCAATTTACGATTTCAAACTTGTTAAAAAATTGTATGAAATACACAATATGGGTACATTATTAAACCCATTTAATTGATATTTTGCTCATATATATAATTATATGATGAAACCTGCAAAAGAAAATATAGGATATAATATTAATAAAAACAAATAAGAAAGATATAGCCGGTCAAGCCCGATCATATGATACTCTACACCATTGTGTATATATATCAAAATTCATTGAGAGGTCTTATATCAGACCTGTGGTCAATTTTGGACCGATACTTTTACTAAATGTAAAATAAAACGAAGACAGAATATCACGTTAATACAGACATTTATATGTATTTATGTACCTTAGGACGATTCCCACAAGTGGAAGCGGTCCTCATAAAATTTGTCACTGTAATTTTTACTTACATAAAACTTATTTTTGTCGAATATTAGCTTGATACTACCATTTGTATATGATTTAAGAGTGTTAAAGTAATATTCGGGGTTTATATGGGAGCTATGGTCAATTATATAAGATGAAATTTTGTACAAGGATTGATACTTAATAGAAATTTTGAAAAAAAATTATTTAATGAAATAACTTTTTGCCTTTTTGCACACCAATGGATTTTAAATGCTGAAGTATTATTTTTTGTGAAAAGAAGAAAAAAGTCCGAAAAAACTTTTAGTCGAATTTTAACCGTGAGTACTAACCTTCATCGATTCGATGAGTACCGCTCTCAAAAATGCAGTAGTAAACAAATGTCGAATAACTGATTTAAATACATCATTTCGATCCTGAGGAGTCCACTTTCATATAGTGATATGTTTTTTAAATTTGTTTCTTATTTTTTTTTTAAATTTGTGATTTTTTTCATTTATATTTTTGGCATCTTTTTCATTTTGCCTTTTTATACCCTACACCACTAGAGCTCGTTGGAGAATTATGCGTTTTACTGATGTTCGTAATGCACAGAAAAAGCTACGAAACTCCACTTTAAAGTTACCGTTACACTGAAAATCACTTTCAGAGTCAGATCAGCTGGCTGGCTGCTCGTGTAAACCTTGTAAAGAAAGTACGGGTTGCAATTTTGAAGATATATTGATGAAATTTGGCACGAATAATTATATTGGCATAAGGTCAACTGAAATTGGTTATGATCACTCAGTTGTTTAACCTTGTCCCTACACAAATGTCTTCCTAGAATATGGGTTCAATGATCATAAACGTCTTAAATATAGAAATTTTTTAACGAATGTTTAATATAATAAGACCCCTCCTCCTCGAATTTCGATACACATACAAAATGGTGTAGTATATCATATGGTCGGGTTTGTTCGATTATATCTTTCTTACTTGTTTAATTTTGTAGTCTATTTTTCATTCTGATATTTTTTTTCGTTTGTCTTTGTTTTATCCTTTTGTCGTCTTTTCTTAGTTTTGCGGTCTTACTTTTTTATTTATTTATTTATTTATTTTTCATTTTTTGTAATTTTGTTTTGCGGTAAAAATCAAAAATTACTTATTTCAGCTCAAAAAATTAAAAATCAAAAAATAGTTGTTATTTCTGCTCGAAAAAGATTAAAATCAGAAAATAACTCTTACTATTTGACTTTTATGATAAAAGTCATAACAGTTACGGTCCCTGGAAACCATTGTGCTTAATTTTAAGATTTTTAATATGATTTTTTTTTTGCTTGGTATATTGCAGTCAACTTGCTATTTTAAAATTTGTTTGTTCATATTTTAAGCTGTGACAATTATGGGTTCCTTTCAGAAAAATGCACAAGAAAATTGCTTTGGTTATACAATTGTATAAACATTTTTTTTTTTTTGTTTTGTTTTTTTTTATTCAAATAAAATCCGTTATTTCGATTTCTAAGGAACTAGAGAATCAAGTAATATTGCTTCAACATTTTATTCCACTATAACTTGTAAAATAAATTGGTTTAATAAAAGAACTCGCCGAATCGATGATCATTAGTTACAACATATATAAAATAGGCTTCACATTTTACGATTAAAAGTATTGTGTTTTTGCCCATATGTAGTTAACTTATGACAGTTATGTGGAACAATTTTTAAGACTTGTTCTAAAATCATCAACACTTTGATTTTTTTTTTTTTTTGAACACAAATAATTTATTTGTAAGAAAAAAAAACTATATTTCTGTAGTTTAAAAGTTCCCCCAAACGTACGTTTCTCCTTTTGCAATTTGCATTTAAAATAAAAATAATATGTGCTCTCATGCAAATGAAACGCTTAGAGATAAAAAAAATATATAAAAACGTTAGCATTGTTTCATTTTCTGCTATTTCTTTCACTTAATAACAACAAAAATTATAATAAGAACAAGTGATTGTAGCATCACCTCTAGTGACATAAAATAGAATTGTTTTTTTTTTTTTTTTTTTTTTTTTAAGAGGATATCAAGATTTTGAATTTTTGTGAACGATGGAAACAGCAAAAATATGGCAAAATTTCTCTAGGGTAAATTGAATAAATAACAGGAAAAATATGGAACGAAGAAAAGAATTGAAAAACGTATTTTTAGTAAAATTTAAATGTTATGTGTCTAGAGAAACTTGTTAACCCGTTAAAAGTAAGAGTGTCTAACTCTTGTTTGGTAGTAAAAAAAAGCTAAAGTAGATGACAAAATTTAAAAGAAAAAATAAGAAAATTATTCTGAATTTAAAGTGTTTATATAATTTTTGTTTTAATTTTTAAATATGCAATTTCAATTACCAAGAAATAAAATTATAACATATCATAAAGCATTATTCCTTTTCATAAGTAAAATTCTAAAATGTCAATAAGTTTGTTTCCGTACTTTTTGGGTAAAGTGTGGTAAAATGTAAAAGAGCTCATTTTTCTCCCTTGCAAAAATACGGGAACACAAAAATTAAAATTGTTTACCCAGAAACAAAAAATCACTATTTTAAAGATTTATATGTGAATGTAATATTATTTTTCAGCATATTTGAATGTTTTTTTTAAAGAATTTTTCCTGTTAGTAATACAAACAAATAATTTTTTTTTCATTTTCGTTTAGGTTTTTTAATGCGTAGTTTTATTTTTTAATTATTTCACAATTTATACAATCTATCCGAAGAAATATTCTGGGCTATTTCATGCAAGAAGAAGAACATTATTCTCTCAAAATAGCTCTCATTTGCCCAATTTTCGAGTACGGGAACGCTTTTTGTTAACATTGGGATCTTGCCTGCTCCCAATTTAGATTACGGGAACAAAGTTTATAATTCTACTCTCGTTAAGATTCTGCTCCAAAATTCCATTATTAAAAAAAAGGATTGTGTCGTTTTCCTAAACATATTATTGCAATTTATAAAGTCCTTGGAGGAAAAAATTCTACTCAAGCGTGTTGTTTTGTATGTTTCCCTTGTTGGAGTGAGCGTGTTTATTTCATACCATTTGTTAGTGTCACTATATTTGTCTATTATTTATACATTTGTAGGTCTAAGTATTTGTTTCATATAGGGGATATATCTTTTATTTTTATTTTTTGTTCTCTTTACAAACTAAAGCCTTCAAGCTCAGGTGTTAACGAAGTCAACACAGATCATCATGCCGTCATGTGAGTTATTTAGTTGATATGCAAACAAATGTGCCATAATACACACACAATAGCAACAGTAAATAGTGGCAGCAATAAAAACACGACAATAAAAAATGAAAGCAACAACTGCACTACTAGAACAACAGAAATAACAACAATATACAGACGACACAAAACAATTGTAAATTAAAAGTAACAACAAGACAGGATGAAATACAAACTCTGAATAGAATGCAATTTCGGCATTATAGAATGTATTTCACCCTTCACCTAAATATTTTGGATGTTTGGTGAAAAACATTTTTTTTTTTTTTTTTATTAAATATTATAATATTAATATTTAGAACTTCATGAAGTTCCAAACTATAAAAACTTTACCGCCAGTATCTTACTTTGTTACAAATGTAACGTTAAATTTAATATACTCCCATATTTTTGTTAAAAATGTTAAAAACAAAAAAACGAAATATACAATGAAAATGCAACAAAATATATATAAAGTTTTACAACTTAGTTTATGTTTATTTTTGTTGCAATTTTTATCGCTGCCATTTTTATTGTTTTAATTTTAACTATCTTTAATGTTTTAAAATGAACCAAAACAAAAAAAGGACAAAAAATGGAACATAACATATAACGCATTTAGCAATGCTGTTATTTTTCCATACTGTTTTATAAGAAATTTATTTAATTTCCGTTTTTAAAGTCTTTACCCTATCAAGGATTATTGTACAACAAAAAATTGTAATGTACTTTGTTAAAAAAAAAAATGTGCACTGCAACTTACACTTCAGAAGATTAAAATATTTTCCCATAAAAGCAGAATAACCAGGCTATACAGATTAAGAATAAGTACTTAGATAGTAAATTGTATGTAATAAGAAACGATCGATCGATAGTAAGTATTTTCACAAACTTTATTCTACACTCTCTCTATATAAACATCTTATACCCCAGATAAAGTGTTTCTCCCCGTAATCTTCAAAATATTTAGGATAGCTTTTCATAGTCAGTAAAATGACCCAATGAAAAGTAACTCCAAGCAAATATGAAAAAATCGCTCAAAAAATTCCCATATAAATTTGGGTCAAATTTCCATATATGTACATACTTCAGAAATGATTCATCAAAAACAAATTATGGCTCAAAAATGACGAAAATCTTCGAAATATTTACGGTAACCTTTTATGTTAATATATATATATATATATATATATATATATATATATATATATATTACGAAAATTTCATATTTATATATATATATATATATATATATATATATATATATATATATATATATATATATATATATTACGAAAATTTCATATTTATATATATATATATATATATATATATATATATATATAATTTATATGTAATTTTTGAGCCATAATTTGTTTATGATGAAACATACCTGAAGTATATATATATATATATATATATATATATATGGAAATATGACCCACATTTGTATGAGAATTTTTTGGATGATTTTTCCATATTTGCTTTGGGTGACATTACATTGGGTCATTTTACTGGCACCCGTATATAACTCATAAATAAAATGGTCTAACACTAACCTTAAAGTATACTGTTCGACTTAAACTGGTTAGCTGTCTGTCCATGTAAACTTTCTACAGGTTGAACTTTATAGGATATCGTAATAAAATTTAACACGAAGATTTACTTTGTTGTAAGGACGAAATCAACTGAAATCTGTTAGAATCGGTGAATTATTTCCCCTATACCCCATACAAATATAGTGAACTAATTTCGTATTGTTAAATGTTGTAAAATATTTAAATTCTTTTGTGTATCAAAAAGTGGCAAAACATTTAAATGTGCTTAGACTCATAAAATGCATTAAATTTATATGGTCACAAAGAGGTCAATAGAAGCCAAAACAAACTCTTTCTTCTTCAAAGTGGAATAATTATTTCAAATATTTCGCTAATTATACCGTGTTACAAAAGAAACAAAAAATTAATACACTTGAAATGTAACATAGTGTAGTGGTTGAGTAAATTATTACACCATTTTCTGAATTTTCAAAATAATCTACTCAACTATAGCTACAAACTATAAAATATTTTTTCACTTTAGCACCGAATCTATTGAGTGAATCTACTGGAGATAATAATAAATAATACACTTTTTACCATAAATCATAATATAATTATTTGATGGCCATATTATAATCTTACGGCTGTGTTTACGAAAAATTAAACTTTACCCTCAAATTGTGTTCTATTATCATGGTTTTAATAAATTAAAGTATTTACACTAATTCTTTAAGCTTTAATCTTTCTACCCTCATTCCTCTCAACATCATAGAGTTTTAATACTATTTAAACCTATGTAATCAAATAATAATAAATTTAAAATTCTAACAGAGTTTTTCACACAATTTGTGAATGAGTTTAGATTATATTTACTAATATTATGGAAAATATTCTCAGGATTATTGGTGCAAATTTTTGTTTATTTATTATTAGAGGCAAAAAAGTCACAGAGTTATAAACAGGTAACGACAAAAATTTTCCACTGTGTGCTGGGAGAGCGACTGACCTACACAGAAAAAATTACAAATGGATTTCAATTACGAAATTGATTATATTAATTAAATTTTTGTATGGTTTTGCTCTAGTTATCAAAATGATAATATTAATTAATGGAAATTAATTGATTTTTGGCTTAGATTTCAATTAATTTTTTAATCAAATAAAATATTTATACATACTATTCTAAAATTATGTTAATATGAATCATAAAAATGATTTCCTCAATAAAAATACACAAATTTCAATCAAATTATTTATTGCAAAATTTTAAATATTTTTAAATAATATAAATGGATTACAATAAAACAGAGTAAGTAATATGTGAAATTTATGAAGTTTGTATGATGATTAAAACTTAATAGACAATTCAAGTAAGGATTCACGCTCCAAATTTCATGGCAAACGAAATTTGCCATAAAGTTTCATATTAGAGTCTTGCACATTCTATTAAAAGTCAGTCAGATATTCGGAGTCAAAGAAAACAAAAATAAAACTTTTTCTATATATATTGCTTTGATGCTTTTGAGAATGTTTTAACATTTTAGATTTCCACATATTTTCAGAGGACATTGTGAAATTTAAAAGATAAATGCAAAAATACATTAGCAAATAGCTTATTTGTATGACTTTTGATTGCGATTATTTCACGCAACTCACAAATTATTATCGGTGACTTTTGCCAAGATGTCTGTAACACTATGCTTTTCTATTTTCTCCTATTAAATTATGAGCGCACACCTTTTTTTGATTAGTTTATGTTTTAAATATTGCATGTGTCTGTTCAAATATATACCACATATAGAAATTAAGCTACTTATACATATATCACGAAAACTCTTCATAAATGCAACCATATTTAGGGAACATTCAAACAAAGGGATTAAAATTTGTATGCGGCATCATTTATAATCTAGAGTATGAGACACAATTAGGTATTTTAAAAGGCTTGCCGAAACAAATTTTTAAAAGTAATCAAACCTTTAATACATATGTGCTCACATAAATGAGTTAAATATAGTACAAAATCTCCAGGTAGGCTTGGCCACTGGAACACTACACAATTTTACCTATCATTTAAAAAGAACTAATAAATCTCACTAAATAGATTTTATTGAACATTACAAAAAGTTGATATTTTATATTTAAAAGAAGCTCACAACCAACTCCGTGCAGTTTGAAATTTACATTTTAAATAATCCTTTTTTGTGAAACGTTTTCTAGTTTTCTCTTTGATTTTTTTAAAGTGAATGACTTTTGAAAAAAAAAAATAAAATATTGTTATTAAATAAATTGAACAATTTAATTCAAGTTTAAAATAAAATGTAATAACAAATTAGTTGAAATATTTTATTGGGTAATTTTTTCTGAGTACTATTGAGAAACCAAAATCTTCGGAGAACAAAAGAGATTCTAGAATTGAACAGACCAACACTTAGAAGACTAGTAATAACGCGCCATGCAAAGTTGATAGCTCATTGAGCCTGCATGGGCTTATTTGATGATATAACATGTAGAGCATCCGAGGAAGAGGACAAAACACTAGAAAACTTCATTTGTTAATGTCAAGCATTTCATCTCAATAGAAGTAAAAACTTTCACGGGGATAATATACCAAGCATGGTATAACTTAGGGATACAAACTACAAATTTTTGATGAACTACATAATAGAAAGTAGGTTTTTCACCTGATAAATTCTCGTTTAGGTCTAATAATAGATTCGATGAATATCTTCTTTTAGAGCATACAATACGACGAATAAGCACAAGCGTATACACGTTATGGTATGGCTCATCACCAGGGAAACCACAAATATGCAATTGCATTTTGCTATTAATTTGCAAGTGCATAGTTTTGTATAATTTACCCTTAACGGCATATTTTTGCATTTAGAAATGTTTACTGTATTTTTGTAGCATATTTGGTTATTCTTTGAACATATTTATTCCTTTTACCGTATATTTTGGCATTTTAAAGTTAATTTTTTTACATGTTTTTTAAATTTGATGTTTTTAAATTTGATTTTATAAAAAAACTAAGGCATGAAAAATATTTAATATTTAAAATAAATTTTATACCATTTTATCGCTAAGGAGCTTACCTTATACTAACATGATTGAAGAATTAGAAAGGTATTAATTGATCTTATTTAAGTAATTTTTAATTGACCTTCATTAAAATTATTTTTGAAATGTAATAAAGAAGACATATTCGCTTTTAAACCTGCCCGAATAGAATCAGCTAATAGTTGTATTCACGTACTTAATAGTTTATGATAATTATCACAAAATATTGCTGGAAGTTGCTAAATTTCGTTCGTTAACTTTAAATATTTTGCATGGGGGACAAAATTTGACAGTTCATTGATAAAAAATTTAATGAAAGCTACTGACTGTTTTTCTTCCATCAACTTTCAAGAGTAAAACATGTGTATAAAAAAACACATGATCCTTAGTTTATGAATTTAAACAGATAATTCAGAAGAATAAATGTAATAAAATGTTAAGTAAAAATTTAAAATTCATATTTATTTAGATTTATGTTAAAAAATTAGATAAAAATTCACTTATAAAAGTTTTCATTTGCTGCTCCAAATCATTTTAAGTGACTTTAAATTTAATTTTATTAAAAAATATATATATTATATTAATAACATTTTGATTTTATTTTGTTAATAAAAAAAAACTATTTTCTATGTTTTATTGTTTTTATATATAAATATAAAAAGAAGACATTTCTAATTATTGTTAAAAAAAAACACCCAACCTTTGCAAAATATTGTTCACGTACTTTTTTGAATATTTTTCAATTTAAGAATATTTTGGTTTTTAATCTCTCTGGATAAATATGGCTGAAAAGTACACGAACATATAATTTTTTAAAGAAGACATTTTTTTAAAGAAAACATTAGATAATTTTTATAATTTCTGATTTATTTGCTAGAATTAGAATGGAATATAATTTGGTTAAAATTTTTGTTCTTAAGTGCATATACTAGCGTTTAAAGAGTATATTTTTTGTTTATTTATTGCATATTTAATGCGCATAAAACCATTTGTTTAGAGTATATTTTTGGTTTCTCTGGTCATCATGTGGAAGATGTAGTGATTTTTTGTGATTATAAATTTTATAAAGAAAACCAAGACGACATTGGTTAAATTTTATTTACAAGCTTATCTTACAGAGCATTTCTTACAGATCATTCTAATTGCAAAAATTATTGCATTTCATAAACCTTAATTATAACCAAGAACTGGAAGTTCATGCAAATGCATGTTTTTTGCCTTTACTCCTACAAATGGCATTGATTTGTTAGTGTATAATTATGTATATTTTTTTGAAAATGCATACCTTTGCATATTTTGCATATTTTTCCATAAATGCATTTTTTTGTATCACATTTACTGTAATATTCTAATTTAAAATTATTTTTTATGTGGAAAAAAATAATTCTGTGGATTTTTGATAAAACGACTTAAGTCTACATTTCAAAATTTTCAGAAGATCTAAAAAAATGTTTTAAAATATTAAAAATACTATGAACAATGTGGTAAATCATTTCTCCAAAACTAACAATCACAGAAGGACCTTGATTATTATAAAAACTGCGTCATCAGAATGTTGCTTATTTATATCGTATTAAGATGCGAAATTGCATAAAATAAACAACTTCGTTTTGGAGAAGTGTTGTCTTAAAATATGCGACAAAACAATATAACTGAAAAAAGTTTTTGGTATGTCAGCCCTTGGATAGCCTAAAACATAGAGATAAATACAGACTTTTAGGGTAGAATTTGCAGTCATTTATCTGGAAGCAGAACCAGTTCGTTTAGTATCGAGTTAGGTATATGAAATATTTGTTTAGCCTGTCATACGTTTTTGTAAAACATAGAGAATTGATTAATCGACCATTAAGACCATAGCCATCGAAAGTGGTATTTCCAATACAGTTGTTACAATCTTAGATTCCAATGAAGAAATAATATAATCTTTCCACATTATTTAAAAATGCATCGATCACATCTGTAGATATCGAACGGTAATTTTCTATGTACAATAGCTATCTTAGATTCTGTGTGAAATACTAGAAAAATATGTTCGTTAGTAAATTTTTTATAGCTATGAGGTTAATAAAATTTTACTAGCTAATAGGCTAGTAAAAGTTTTGACAAATGAAAATAAATTTTTCAAGTTTTAAAACTTATACTCGTACACAGGATAAAGTTTTTGCATAAATATAAGAATTTACTTTCCTTGATTTGAGTTCATAATATCTAAAAATATGTAATGTCTTAAATATTAACACTTTTTTACATTTTTGAAATGAATCAAAAGTCAAGAGAACTTAAAATAAATTGTTTAAATTTTCATTTATATTTTCAATTTGAAAAAAAATGTTTGAAATGTTCTTCTTAAAATTTTAGGTTTTTAATGATTTTTAGCTACATTATGGGAACAGAACAGAATCGCTTTTTATCAAAATGTGCTGCAGAATGCGAGCGAAATTATGCAAATTTCTGAACATAATTTTTTTACATATTTTCCTTGGAATTTTGCCATTTTAAGGCGTTTGTTGTTATTATTTTCATGTATAACTATTTTCATTTACCATTTGCAATCAAATCTAATAAAACTTAAACAAAGATTTAACAAAATTTTTGTAAAATTACTAAGATTTTCATTATGAACAATTTAATAATATCTATGAACAAAATTTTATTTTTTATGAAAAAAGTTTGAGAAAAAAAGTCATGTTCGATTCATAATATTTATGAAAAAAATTTTCAAATATATGATTTTTTTCCTCTGTGTAGAAAAATTTCAATTAAAAGTAACATATATTTTAAAATCTTTTTAGAATTTAAACATATAATGTTCTTTAAAAATTTTCATATTCAATATTCAATCATTTCACACAGCAGAAACGAAATTTTTTTTTCACGATAGAAAAAATATTTTTTATTGTGGGACTTTTCTGCCGTTTCACATACGCCCTTAATATGATACTGAATTAAAATTTTATGTTTTTATTTTAATAAAAGTTAAGAAATAACAGAATATTTGTTTTTAGGGCATATTTTAAAATTTTCAAAGCATTTTTAAGCGCCTAAAATACACTTTTTAAATGCATGATTATAATAAATAATTTTAATATGTCGACTCTACCCTATACGTATTTGGTTTTGTTATATATACAATGATTTTGTTTTTTTTTTTTTTTTGTTTTTTTTTTTTTTTTTTTTGTTAAATACTTACTTATTTGTTCAAGCTGAATTTTATTTCGCATTTTAATTGTTGTATTGTATGTATTTTTAATTTGACCCAAATAAAGGAGAAACAGCAATGTATAAATTCTAAAAAATTCTTCACTATCAACAAAAGCAACAAGAATTCCATGAAAAATTACAACGAATGAAATAAAGAAAATATAAAATTTAACATAGTTGCAGTTTGTTTTTTTTTTTTTATTGTTAGACTTTGTTGTTAACATGTGTGTAAATTAAAAATGTAACAGTTTAATACTAGTACAACAACTCCTACTACAATGTTGTTCACAGGATATGTTCAAACAATGCCTATAAATACTTGCAATAAATACTTGTATACAAAAAGAGGACTAACGAAAAAAAGAAACAACATAGAAATAAAATATATTTTTTTAAATAAAACCCTTCCTTTACATATGACTCTACAAGAGTCATTATTGTGTTGTACATATTTTGTGTCATGAAATACATATTGCATGAACATTTTCTTAAAAATAATTGAAAAATATGGTATAGTTACTATTGTGTGCTATTGTTGAGATTTCTTGTTTAATAATAAAAAAAACATAAAAGCTTAAAGCTTAAGAAAATACTATGGAAAACTAAAATACTTTGTTAGCAATATGATTAATATTTGATAATCACGAATCATAGGTGATCAGCGTGACCGATCATACTCCTATTATTTAACCTTTGAGAATAAGCTGAAAGTTGATATATCCACTTTAAAATTTGCCTTTTTTTTAACCATAATAATTGAATTACAAAAAAGCAAATTCAAGCTTTACTTATTCACCAAATTTAAAATTAGTTTTAACTAAAAACATTTATTTTATAGCTTTTAAATATGTTCCTTATTTATACCTTTATTTTATAGTCATATGATTTTGTTTACTTTAAAATTTGTTGTCTAAATTTACTTTTGTGAACATTTTACTAGGATGTTTAAGTACAGCTACATATTCCTTCTGCCTTATAAATATGAATATCGCAACTTCAAATGAACATAAACGTAAATTTTCTAAGTATTAAAAGGAGATCCCTGAGAGAATTTCTAATAATATTTAAAATAATTACACTTAAACTATTTACCTTTCATTACTATCTTATCTGCTACATTTCTATTTAACTAAAAATACTATATTTCTGGTAGCGATATGCTATGCACTTTTTTAAAATAAATGAATGTATATAGGACTACACTGTAAGAAATTTTCAAGTAAATTTATTATATTTATAGTCGGCAAGCTAACTCCTACTATAATTAGGTTAAAAATACATATTGTGCCTAAATTCAAAGTATACACACATTTTAAATGAAAAGAAAAAACACAAAACCGATTTTATTCGATCGGTTTTAACCTGCTTTTGGAAAATTTTCGGGCGGTTTTTTTTAAATGCTGGTTTTTCGAATATCAAATAAACCGATTTTTTGGTTCGAATGCTCGGTTTTTATTATCTTCAAAAATTTCACCTAAAAAAGTCATTTATTAAAAATTTTTCTTTAAGTTTATAATTACAATATAATAGCGTTTAACTTAAAAAAATTGTCATAATTTATCATAAGATATCGGTAGAATTATCAATGGATTTGCATATTGATTCTACAATATGAACAGGAAATCCAAAATATGTATGTATTTATCTAACAAACATTTCTTATGTTGAAAATTGAAAATGTTATGGGCAAATAATATAAAAACCCCATGATTTAAATTATGGGAGCTACATGCAAAAATAAATTGTAAATTAACTATATCAATGATCAAACAGAAATATTTTCAAATAAAATTCAAAAATTATTATATTAGTTTCATATATACAAAAGATAACAGTGATCTTTAAATACGTCCTTACACCAAAATATTTATTTGTACAAAATTTTATTAAGCTTTCAAAATAGAAAATGGTACTTTGTTCGGACATCGTTAAATCAACTAGAAAACATATAATTTTAGGTGAGGGTCTGAAGATTTTTTTTCTGTTCGCTACAAATATCAGTACAAATGCATAATAACCGAACTACCTACCTATGGTGGTGTATGATATAAAAACTTATTTTGGACGTTAATATTTGATTCTACATCCAACATCACATTGCAGTTACCTGATAAAAGTCACTGATCACATTAGGAAGATTGTCCATATTAACAGAAAATCATAATTTATTTGCCTTGTTGCTAATTCATTTTTTTCTTTTTTTTAAATATTTGTTTTGTTTACACATTTTAATCAGAACCCACATAAGTTGACATTTACTATTTCAAAATTAAAAAATAAAAAATAAAACGGTTAACCGATCTTCCTAATAGTTACCTATTGATATGTTTAAAAAATGTTTAGCAACTTATCATTTTAATTTATTTCTACACGTTTTGTGCCTTAAAAACAGTAATAATATTAAAATAATAATATTATATTATAATAATTATTATAATAATATTAAAATTACCGATTATAACTGCACAGAAAAGAGTAAAAAATGATTTCAGTTACCAAAACGCTTCATTCAATCAAAAAAAAAAAAAAAAAAAATATATTTTAATTTGCACCTCTCACCGAAATTGTTATATCAATTACTAATAATTGTAAGAATTGACAAACAAAGAATAAAAAGAATGGAAAGAAGGTCTCTTTCGTTTGACAACATTTCTCTCTCCTCACATACAAGTTCGGAGTGAATTCAATGCACTTGTGAGAGAGAAAAATAACACAAAATAAACCAAATTTACTTTAAAATTTAAGGAGAATTACACTATCACACAACATTTTTATCATTTATTCCATTTTTACTCCCGTAAACAGGGAGATGTCAGACGTGACGATTTTTAATTGCTTTTGGCGACTGAATTTTCCGTTTGGGGAAATGGTAAATTTTTTGGCGATTTATAAACAACGACGCATTTGTTATTTGTGTTATTGGTTATCTTAATACTTTATATTAATGATTTTACATGTATTTTTTAGAGTGTAACTGACTTTAAATTAAGGCAAAAAAGTTTTACTCATATGCTACATATACTCAACAATTGAGATCTGAAAAAGCACCTGGTTTTGTTTACTATTTGTTCACATTTAAGTAAGAATCAACAATAAGGTCTTGTAAATATTATGCAAACTAGTATGGAGAAAATACTAAAAATAAATACTTAAAAATTAGAAAACTTTATTAAATAAATCCTATTGTAGTTTTTTTGTAGTAAATGTTTTTTTTTTTTTTAACTAAAATAAGAAAAATGAATGCAATGAACATTTCAAATATTGTAAATCAGCGATACCGTTGAGTATTTCAAAAAAATGCTGAAAAATGAGGATTTCAAAAAATAAAATCTCCTAAAAAGGGATTTTTTTTAAAAAAAAAAAGAGGCCAACTGCTTCAGAACCTAAAAAACTCCTCAAAATTTGTTTATTTGATAAAAACAAAAAATGTTGTATTTTAAGAAAAACTACTAAATTGAATTTTATTAACAACAAAATAATTTATAGTAATTGTTATTACGCAAAAACAAGGAAGGCTTTCATTCGGACCAAAGTCTTACAAATCCCCGTAGAACATATGTTGGACATTTTATTTTTCATTGGTGGTAATCTAGAAAAAATATGTTCGGCCGAGATACTGCTATGAGTCAAAGTTAAAATGTAAATTACTTTACTTGAATACATATTCATCAAATATATTTTTTTTGTTTTTAATTTTCGCACTCCGGTCAAAAAATGTTTGGCTATGCACTGCTATGAGCCAAAGTAAAAATGTAAATTACTTTTTTTACTTGAATACATTTTCATTAAATATATCTTTTTTAATCCGGTCAAAAAATGTTCGGCATTTAATGTTTCAAATAGTTGTTCCTAAACTTTATCAGTTTCAGTTGATTTATAAATTTTTCGGGGTGTTTTTTTACATCACTGTATTGTGAAATAATCTCAAAATAATCAATTTCTTCATTGGAATTAACATATAATCTTTCGATATATTTCAAACAACTTAGTTTCTCGTCATTTAGCACATACTCTTCAAATGTCGCCATTTAGTTTCATTTTAAAAACGGGGCAAAAAAGTGATTGAGAAAATAATATTAGGTGACTAAAGTCACCAAACAGTAACGTTGTTTGTTTGGTCTGCTTAGAAAAGTTAGAATGTATGGACGTTTTTAGTTAAAAATCTTCGAAAAATTACGAATAATGCTTTTTAGTCAATAACACTCAAAAAAAAAAAAAATAATAATAATAATAATAAATAAATAAACAAACAAAAAAAAAAAGAAATAAATAAATAAAAAAATCGATCTTTTTTGAAAATTTAAAATTTTTCGAAATATTTTTATTGAAAATTAGTACTCTTTTGAAAATTGGTGCCCTCTATATGATTTTAGAAAAATTACCTTTACCTTTTTTAAAAATCTTTTTATTTTAATAATTCAAGTCAATTAGAAGCTAACTAACAGCGATTTGCTTCCATACAAAAATGGAAGGAGTTATAGCTGTTATAAAAATTCAGAAATAAAAAAGATTTGGGAAAAAAGATTGTGCAAGGATTCATATATCTTCCATACGCTCTGTAATTAATAAATGCGATATTTTTACCATAGGTAGGGCGAGTATTATGCATTTATAACATCCAAAAATATTCGTATAATACTTTAGTTTATACCAATCGGCTTAGAATCACGAGCTGAGTTGAGTTAACGATATCCACCCGTTCATGTAAACTTTGATGAAATTTTGTACATAATTTTTTATGTTTCAAAGACTATTGAAGAAATTGGTTATGATCGTTCCATTATTTCATCTACAAATGTCCTCCCGGAATAAGGGTTTAACGATCAGAAATACCTTAAATGTATCAATATTTTAATTTGGCATATATAAGCTTTATATAAGCATAAAAATTTATGCCGAATTTTATGATCATTATTCGGTATATAATGGACCAAAGCTCCCATATGAAAAAATCTTCAGAAAATCAACAGGTTAATACCTGACATAAAACATTGTAATATAAGATCACAGTACCAAATTTTAGGACTATAGCTACCATATAAGGCCCACTTCGGGAATCATACTAAAGTGCTTAAATAACATAACAAAATACAATACAATAGATGTATCGATCTATAAGTGGTTACTTATTTTTTTATATATAAATTTAGGGCGAAAATTCTTAAAGTTGGTTACCGTTCCAAAACGTAATTTTTTGTTATTTAAAATTTTTGGAAAGTAAGTATTGAAAAATATATGAAATTATTTAAAAATATTGCTGGGGGAAGTTAAAGACAATTTATGTTATTTTAGGAGTATTGTAAATTTCGAATCATCGCAGAAATCATACTAAGAATCGGCATTTGCGTTACCAGTGTTAGAATTAATATTCTTGCTAAATTTTATTAAATTTGGATGATTTGTGTTAGCAACTGGTGATTTTAATGCTTAATTATAAACGAAACAATAAATGTTGAAATAAATATTTTGTATTTATTATAATATTTTTTGTAATAATTCATAATCTATTGCGAGTCCCATAATGCCAATTACCAACTGTATATAAAACATGTAAAAAACATTTTTTGTGATATTTACCCATGAACTATAAATCGCGAGATATGACGCATTTTAATGTTTGGAAAAAACACATGTTGTGTTTCATATGATTTGTAATTTTAATGACTTTAATATGACAACTCAATGAATCTTGTACCAAAAATACTTTGAAAGATATTTACAATTTTGTATTTATATACAACTTTGTAAATTTTCTTAGCTATTTTACACTTCCAAATCGCTATATTTTGCGAACCACTTGATAAAGTTATATAAAATTTTGTACTGGTCTTAATTTTGATTCGTATAATGATTGTAATGAATATCATTAAATTTAGAAAGGTTTATACATTTTTATTACTATATATCAATTAACTTGGACTTTGTATATGCAGTTGTTATTGTTATTTTTATTTTCATTAAATAGTATATGATTTAGATATAACATATCTAAACCTTATTTTCTTCTACCTATTCATACACATTCTTTCATATACATACATGTGTATAAGAAACCACTACACCCACAAAAATTGTAGAACAAAATGTCAATTCTGAGTCTCAATTAGTGCACATATCAAATTCTATTGAAGTCACACATTCTTCTTTTCAAAAATATGAAAGAAATCTATATGTTGTAACCTCCCCTGTATATAAGGATGGTCTCGTTTTATGTGGAGTGAAAATAAAGTATCAACTTTATCAACTTAAGGTTTGCTTCATACTGAGGTACCGTTTACAGACGTTGTGTTTTAATTTACTGACATTTCAAAATTCAAAAGCCTTGAATAAATTTTATCAAAATATGCCTATTACATAATTTTTGTTGTAATTTTACAAGAAAAATATATAAATTTGTAGTGATTATTGTACTATGTGCTATAGCTAATTTTATGCACAATATTATAAAAAAAAGTCGGAGACCAAATTTTAAACCCATACAAAAGTTATTACTTTTTGATCACTCATAAACACAAAAAAAAGTACAAAAAATTGGGAATATCGGGCCTTAAATTTCTCTCCATAAAAACGGAGTCATCCTAATGTACATATACTTTATCTCTATAGTTTGGTTTGTTTGCATGTATTTATGAAAGCATCTGTTGACGTATATTAGAGACTTTGTTTTATTTATTAAATTTTTGCTTAGTTTATACATTCACAATAAAAGATTTTAATATTTCATTAGTTTTCGTCTTGCCATATGTTAACAGAATTTTATACACATGTCTTTTCCGATGACAATTTAATTTGTTTCCAGGAATTATTGAACAATATTTAGACAAATAATAAACTGATAATATTTTATGTTTTTAAATTGAGAATTTTTAAACATTAATGTATTAATTATTATTCTAATAGAAGTTTATTTTGGAAATATACTATTATATTGTAAATTAAAAATAAGATATATTTAAATTTAGATTTAAGTAATTTAAATTTAAAAAAAAAATTGTTTTCTTTTGAATTTGGTAAAATATTTTGTTATTCAGAAAAAAATATAATTATAAATATATTTAAATTAATATTGGATTCACTAATTACATTCAATTTACAATCTGGTGGAAGAACTTAAAAATAATATTTGAATGAATACATTTAAGTCGACAAGGGTAACTTATCATGATCGTACAGTGAATCGAAAGCATAGCAAAAATTTAAAAAAATAGAATGAGATGTCCTACAGTCATGAAATTTAATACATATATCTAAATTTGTCCGCTAAATTAAAACTTTAAATCAGATTTTTAAAAACTTAAATTTATTCCGATATGCGAAAAAAAAGTTTCCAAAATCTCCACATAAGTGTAGTAATTAAAAATTTTTTAAACATTTGGTTAGTTAATAATTTCTAAATGCAGAAATCACACACAGCAATGTTGCTATATAAATTTAATAAACTAAATTTATATTATTAATATTTTATTGAAAACAATTTTCAAATTTTGTTTAGTATCAATTATTTTATTGAAAAAAGTTTCAGCGTAAATGTCCAGTGAAAAATGCGCAACATAGTTCGGTTAAGAAATAAATTTTATTTTAAATTCTCTCCAGAGTTTTTCTTTCAAAAAAAAAATAAATAAATAATTAAATAAACAAAATAAATTAATAAATAAATAAAAAAAAATATATTACAATCCTTCTTAAAAATTTATAGGAATTTCGTAAAAAAAAATTTAAAAAGTTTGATGTAAAAAGAAATGATAGGAAATAAAACAAAGTTGTTGCTCATTTTCCATTCCCGTCTAAGTTCTGTTTAATTTAACAATGAAGATTATACAGAAGAATACGGACTTTTTGTATTTATAGATAAAAAAAAATTCTTACTTTTGACGTCCAAGAAATTTTGAAATAATGATCTATTTAGTTACTCCGGAATTCTCAAATCTATGTTTCAATACTTAATGATTTTTTTTCTGAACCAAGGATTTAAAAAGATGTTTGCAATTCTAGAGACTGACAACAGTAGATTTCATAAAGATTGTAAATAAAGGAAAATTAGGAAAAAAAATACCATTAAATGAAGAGAAAAATTTGGAGATGATTTTGGTATTTTTTTTTTTTTTTTTAACAAAATTGAGTAATTTTATCCAAATCAGAATATAAGAAAATGTTATTCAGACCAATTTCCATTGCTTTCCGATCTTTTCAAATATAACTGGTTTTTTTTATATAAAAATTCTAAGTATACACTTCGTAAGTTATAAAATTTTATACAGAAAAAGTAACGTTGCTTAAAAAAAGTGACGTTTGCTTATAAAGACTAAAACTAAAAGCTTAATACATATAAAAAAATTATGGAAATCGTATTTAACAATTTGTTACTAAAGCCTACTAAATTTGAATAAAATTTAAAAAAAAATTCATATAAATTAATCAGAAATGCAAAAATGGTTACTTTTAAAAATGTAAAATGTGTCATAAAAAATTAAGTCTTTCAATGCAAATTGACATGGATACTAGAGGAATCTATTATTTGAATTTTTTGACAGCTCGCTTTTGGAATATTTCCAATAGTTGGAATTTAAAAAACAACTGTTTGCATTTTAGGAAATTCCGAAAAATCGGTTACTGGTTTTTATGTAAAAGTTAATGTTACAATCTAAAAACTTTATTTCACAAAAAAAAAAACTCAATAGGTTAACAATCAAGTTAAAATTTTTTAAATAATTTATTTTAGGAAATAATTTGTAATTAAGGTAAAGAAAATAATCAACAAAACTGAGACCAGTGCACTTCACTGCTACCCCCTTTCATTAGATAACTAATACTTACTTTATATGGAGGCTACTACTGACCTGAAACATGTCCGTTCTATTAGAAATTTGTTATAAAATTTTTATGTACAGATTTTTAAGACTTTCACTTAAATACTTCTTTATCCGTTCACTTTCATTTCATATATGCTAAGAAAATAGTTTCCACAAAGTTTGAGGGCTCTAAATGTAACAGTTTTTTAGATAAATTATTAGGAATATCTAAACACTTTTATGCTCTTGGAAATAAGATTTACTACGATGCAATTTTAAAGAAAAAAAAATACGTGAAACCCTCTCTCTCTCTGTAATCCAAGTGTTTATTATAAATAAAACATTCGCTCCTTTTTCAGCAATTATGTAAAAAATGTATTATTTTCATAAAAAACATTCACCTCATTCACAAGAGAATGTAGAAGTGCTATTTTACTTTTCTCCCTTACAAACTTGCTTTTTGCGAAGTTCTAATTTTTATTGGTAACTTACAGAATTACTTTCAATTTAACCTTAAACTACATTCATAAAACATAACAAGAATTTAGACTTTATAAATCTCAATCAGTTAAAACATTATTATTAAATTGTCATACATGTTTTTAAAATAAAATCTTATTTACAAAACCGGTTTTTTATGTTTAAAAAATCCGGTGTATACGACACTCGAAAAACGGATAATACCGACAGTATTTAAACCGTAAAAACCGTTTTTAAAACCGGTTGGAAAACCGAGACAATCACCTTGATGGATACCATATTATTATATAAAATTAATTAAAATCCAGTAATATATATATATATATATATATATATATATTATATATTATATATATATATATTATATATATATATATTAGGGCGGGACGATTTAAAAATCGCCCAAGTGAAAAGGAAAATCGTATTCTAGGGATCAAAATAAGAAACTTTGCCCAAGGAACCCTTTGACCCACTTTGGCCCATTTAAAGCGCCCCAATCGAGTCTAAATGTAAGACCGACTCCCACTAACTTTGGAGGGCCGACCCACCCATGCTAGTGGCACACCCCCTGGAACCCCCCTGGGGATGTTTGTTTTGGATTTTATTTTTTTTAAATACATCTTAATAATAGGAAAGAAACTAAAAATAAATATTGTTTGAAATCTTTTTTGCTCTCAAGTCTGGGCAATTTCACACGGCTATCTGATGTCGTCGCCATAACAGCGTCTACATTTTCTGGTATAGTTCGTTCCGTTCCTTGTATATATGACGGAATGTTTAGATCATTAAATATTATTATTATTATATATTATATTACATTATATTATATTATATTATATTATATTATATTATATTATATTATATTATATTATATTATATTATATTATATTATATTATATTATATTATATTATATTATATTATATTATATTATATTATATTATATTATATTATATTATATTAAATATCCTTTCAATGTATCGTACGGAATGATTCCCGTCATTTATATCATTCAAGTTGATCATTTCCGTGGAATTTGTGCAATGAAAGTTTATATCTGGTTTTTTATAAACTCTAAGTTCCGTTGGGTCTTCAACATCGGTTCGATAGCGTAGAATTTTCTTTATAGCACAGTCTCGCTTTTCTTTGCTATCATCAAACAACATTGATAGCAAGATCAAGATGATCCACCGCTTAACGATCTAAACACATAAACAATTAACAGAACGACATGTTCAATTACTAACTAACGTTTCCGAACGAGTTATACCAGAAAATGTAGACCTGAAAGCAAAAAAGATTTCAAACAATATTTTTTTTAGTTTCTTTTCTATTATTAAGTTGTATTAAAAAATATAAACTCCAAAACAAAACAAGCGTAGATATTTCGCGGATTGTTTTATTTAAAGTGCCAAAAATGGTGACTTTTTAAAATGACTCCCCAGGAGGGTTCTATAGATGGGTCAAAGTGGGATTTTTCAAAATTTGACCATTGGGTCAAAATAAGAAACATCAAAATTCATTTTAGAGGTATAGTTCCTTGAGCAAAGTTTCTTATTTTAATCCCTAGATATATATATATATATATATATATATATATATTGACAATATTTTTAAGAAAATATTTAATATTTTAATATTTTTCTGGTTTTTATATACTTCAATATCGACATTTTTTTTCTTTACTGTAATTTTTTCATTTTTATCTATTATTCCTATTTGCAAAACATTGGGTTCTACTTGTCATTTTATTCGTTTCACCGTTATAATAGCCAAACCGTTGGCTAAGTTTTAAAAGAAAATAATTAAAAAATTTTGGATCAGCACAATATAATCCATTAAACAAAACCAATATTTGATTTTCGTGTGGTTAAAGCCTTTTGCCTTTACTGATGATATAATTGGTTTTTAACAAAATTTCTATGGACATACAAAGTCTATTGGAAGTGTTCTAGATTAGAAATCTTGAAGCGATGATTTGTATTCTCGTAGAATACAAAAAAGTTTGAGAAGTAAATCTAAGTATGTGAAACGTTTTTCTAAAAGTATTATCACTTAACTGTAATTGTGTTTTAAGTTTTTAAATGTAGATAAGAAGATCGCATATCATGTTTATTGGAATTGTGTCTTAGAGCCCCAAAGTTAAAAATTCTGAAAATTTAAAAATGCTAATTTAAGTTAAAAATATCAAATTATTTTGTGTCTTTTTTCAGAAAAAAATGATAGTAGAAAACTCAAAAGGAATTTGCAATTTTACATATCTCTTCTTTATTCAGCTCTTCAATATAGATGTCTGAGCGAGTTTTCGAGAACTCTTTATGTTACAAATTTCCGATGTCATGGTTTACATCAGCTTATAAATAAGTATATTTTCAGAATAAAGCAAATATTTTGATAAGAAATAATTTCAATATATTTATATATTTATGAAATATAGATTTTGTGAAAATATTATATTTCCAGCCGAATATAATATTTCCACTCGTTTTTATCTCAAACAAACTTTTGTATTTCAATAAATGTGGTACTTGTAAACTCAGCATTCATTAAAATTAATTTTCCTGCTAATTTTGTCAAAAGAAATATTTCACCCCTATTTCTGCTAAATGACATTTATAAATTTGTTTATCCAACATGCCTGCGTAAATGATTTTATTTTTTTTCAAGTATTTTTTCATCAAGACACTTGCATTTATCTATCATTTATAATAAAACCAAAGATAAAGTACCATAAAGGGGCAAGGTGAGGGAAATAGCGTGACAGAGAAAGGAAAAACGTAACAAAGGGAACTAGTTAAAAAAAAAACTACATAAAAAGTAACATGTATTTATTATATTTAGTCTACAGTAATGAATAAATGTTACAAAAAAAGTAATAATAAATAAAAAATATGACACGAAATATACTATGTCACATACATATTTATTTATATATCATAAGTAAAATACATGCATACATTTCACATGTGGTAATGATAAAGCGGCTGCTGCTTTTATTCCTAGCATACATTTTTGTATGTGTATGTGTTACAGTTTGTCTCATATTCAACATTATTTATTCAATGTTAAAGAATAAATGAATAAAATGCATGTGTAAGTAAGTGAATGACTCAGTAGAGACTGAAATGAATAAATGAACAAGAGTTTGAGTGATTGAATGTGTTGAAAAAAAGAAACATCATTACGTTTGTGCATATTTAATATAAATGGTGTACGTATAAATGAATGATTATTAGACTGGCTTCATTTGTATGTAATTAAAAAAAAAATGCTTAGTAAAAATTGTAAAAAAGTTAAATGATCAGATGGTAATGCTAATTGCTAGTACATTTTGCAGAAAAGTAGTAATTAGACGCTTATAAAAATTATTTACTGAAGCTATCTTTACAAGCAACTTTTAGTTCGTACCCATAAAGATTATTATCAATATATATTTTTATGAACAAAAAATAATATGTACATACATTCGTACATATGTATTTAATAACAAAAATTTATATTAATATTTATGTGTGATTGTAATATACATCAAAATTCGGGAAGGGGCCTTATGTAGGATCCCTTGCAAATTGTGAACTAATACTTGTAATTTTATTTCATAAAAATATTTTTATATTGAAAACATTTATGATTGTTAAATCCCTGTTTCGGGAGGATATTTGTATGGGGACTAGGTGAAATAGTGGACCGATCATAAACAATTTCAATAGGCTTCGTCCTTGTATCATAAAAATCGCACGTGCCAAATTTGAGATAATTTTTTTCAAAACAGTCACCAGTTTTTTGTGAGCAAGTTTTTTATAGCCAGTAGTCTAGCCAGTCAACCGTCCAGCCAAATGGACGCAGATAGTTAGATACACTTTAAAAGTGATTCTGAGTCGTTTGGAATACTTTAATTTATGTGTTGGATAATTATATCTGTGAGTAACAAACATCAGCACAAATGCATAATACCTCAACCACCTACGGTGGTGTAGGGTATGAAAACGTGTTAATGTATTATCAAGAACACTATGACATGAAGCAGTGTCAGCAAGTCTAAATAATATTATCAATAAAAAAAATATTTGTTCTATACAAAACTGTTATGAACTATTTTTAAGCATCGAAACGTATGATTAATACTATGATGGTGTATTACTCATACGTACCATAGAGAGGCTGATCGCAGAAATTTTGGTAATAAATCTGTATCTGTAAAACTATATTGTAGTCATCCTGCAATAATACGAGATAAGCTACATGGTGTCAAACTTTACAAAATATCGTAATTTCTATAAATTAAGTTCGATTTCAAAGATTCTTATATTTCTGTAAAATTTACTCACCTTAGTTACATCTTACAGCTAAAAGGATTTTTATGCTTAAATTTTGAATATTTGATTTTTTGCCTCGAATTTATTTCGCTTTTCTCTTGAGAATGTTCTATGAGACATTAGAATGTATTATTTATTGAAGATATTAAAAACGAATAAGTGATTGTGAACCTTAATTAGAAACATCTCATTCTGAGCTTTCTTGGTGAGCATATCGATAACTTAATCCGAACGAAGCAGAATCCAAAGAAAACAAAGACAGAAAGTTAAATGTGATATGGAAATTTTCTAAATTTTATTTTTATATAAAAAAGTTTAATTAAATTATTAATTGTTTTATATTTTTATTAGTAATTGATATAATCATTTTGGTGAGCGGTACAAATTGAAAAAAATTTATTAAATGATTTATTTTGGTAATTAAAATTTTAAAACAAAAATTTTAACTTTTTATAGAACACAAGAAGTTTTTTTACATTTTTTTTTTTATTAACACTGTTGTTAGTTTTTACATTAAAATTTAATTAGAAAATTAATTAATTCAACAAATTGTTAATTGGTTATAAACCTTTTCGTAGAACATAAAATTTTTTTATGTTTTTTTAATAATTTTAAATCACATTCAGAAGAAAAATAAAAAATGTGTACATTTTTGTCATTCACGAAAAAAGTTATTCTAGTCAGTGGTCTTTTCCGAGGATAGTAGGAAAAACTCCCTATGTACTACAGGCAGTGTTGCCAAATCCTAAGTGTGAAAAAGTGCTAGAATTTACAAAGAAAAATGCTAGAAAGTTCTAAAAAAGGGCTAGGAACAAAAACTGTTTGTATTTGTAAAAAAAGAGATATATTATTTACAGGGTTAAAGTTAAAACAATATTTGAAAAAAAGTAAAAACACATTATGAAATTGAAATTAAATAAAATTTATGGGTGCACTTTTTAAAATTTTAACTTTATCATAAGTTATCCAAGTATGTGTTATCTGAATTCCAAATAACATATACATAGATTAACATTTTGATGAACTAAAATCTTCTTTTATCGAAAATTTGATTTTTAAAATCTTACTTATTATTAAAAACCAAATACAGTATAAACTTGTGAATCTGGATTGTCGAATTATCCTGATGCTTTTTTCTAGTAAAATTTTCTCAAAAACTCTTCAAATACATCTTTAATCAGTATAACATTTTAAGTTAAAAAATTTCTTTGTATTCTTACAGAAGAATTGTTGTAACAAACACTAACTGAAAATAAAGGAATTCAACTAGAATCAACTCTTACATTATAATTACATAATTTATCATTGTGTATTCCAAGTTATACTAAAAATTTAATAAGAAAAGAATTTTCATTATTTAATCCGGGTTATAGGGTTATGGAATGGAAAGTTAGGAAATGTTAGAAAATGTTCTTTTTAAATGAACTAAATTAAATTTTTATTAAAATTCGAATTTTTAACTAAGTAAATGGCATTCAAATAATATTAAAAAATAATTTGAACTAAATAAGCAAGTATTTATCCAAAACTCAATATTTCGTAAAAAAATAATTCTCGAAAGTTTTTCATAAAAAAAAAAAAATATTTAAGAATGTAATTCCAAAAAAAAAAAAAAAGTTTTTCCAAAAGAAAATGAAACATCATGGGACTGTTGACTTGCCAAATTCCAACCAAGGGTTAAGCATAACCATATATAAAATGACATTCTTTTCATACAAACTAACCATTTTGTATACTATTAGATTAAAATTTGATAAGTTAACGGTCATAATGTGATATTATGTTTTAAATTGGGTAAAATGTTGTTTAGTTATGTATAAATATTTTAGTTTTCAAGAAGATCATTAATTAATGAAAATATTGTTACGTTCACAACTAAATTACAAATTATATTTAAAAATTAATAAGATATTTTATCATACTTATTTCTTATAACTAGGAAAACCATAAATATGCGTATAAATATGTGGTAAAAAACGAAAAATGTGCTTAAAAATAAAAAGAAAAACAAGTTTTATCATTTTAAACAAAAAATTATTTTTCTTTTCATTTAAAGAAAATTTTAATATTAGCTGTGTTTTGCTGCAAATGTTCGAAGGTAATTTCATACAAAATTCAAATTTATATACGTTATTAGTTAACGTGTAGAATTATACATGTTAACTTTAACTTCGATAAAAGTACTTCCAATGTATGAACAAAACTACAATCATTAATATTTGAATGTATGAAAAAATTAAATAACGAAATTAAATAAAAATAAAATAAATTTATGCTATTATTTTTGGAAACAAAATTTAAAGATTTTTTTGTGAATTTGTTGTTCCAACATAAAGTTTTATTGCTAACCATCAACGTTAGCACTCAATGGCAGCATCAAAACTCAGCTTTTATTAAATAAGGCAAAACTTAAATATATCTATCAATTGTGTTGAAAAACCTTATTTTAAATTCCCCATGTTTTTTATATCATATAAAAACTTAATCGATCTTCCATTTGTTTACCCTTTTAATTCTAAACATTAGTATTAGTTTATAAATTATCAAAATTATCATATGTAAAACTGCATACAAAGTGTGTCACTAACGCAAAATTTGAATTTTATGCCATTTTTGCAGCAAATTGTTAGCAACCCTGAAAAAAGAATATCTTGACTGCTGATCTTTTGTGAGTACACGCTGTAGTGAGCTTCTTGAAATTTTAAATTCTTGTCAACGAGATCGAATTGATGTCTCTGGGCTTATATATTGACATTTGAACGCCCTTTTTTTTGAGCGACCGGTGTGTTTAGCGTCTCCAAATAATCCAGTCTCTCAGAATTTTTCAATTAATCTTTTCACAATTGACGAGCTTAAAATACTATTTTGACAATAATTTCTATAAAATTTTCGAACTGCCAAACCTTCATTATTTTTGAAATATTGTTCAATAATGAAAACAAGTTGTTTTTACAAACCATTAGCTGTCAAATTGTTCTTTTTCAGGTTTGCCAACAATTTACTATAAAAATGGCGGCAAATTAAAATCCTCTCTTAATTTTAGGGACACAATTTATATATATATAACAAAAATTATATATTTTTACAACATTAACTGGTGTAAGTTTAACTGACCAAGTTTAAAAGATAATACGAGCTCTGATCACATTTCAAAAATGGCTTTTATTTAATCAGATTCTAAATCTTCATGATCTGCTCCTACAAGTCAAGATCTTCAGCGATTTTTAACAAACTTAGGCGATATTCATTAAAATTAATTTTAAATAAATTAAGTTTTAAATAACTAATAAATAAATAATTATTTTTGGATCTATAATTTCTCTTCGTGCATCAGAAAACAAATTTGTAAGACCAGTCCATGCGGTGTACAAAATTACCTTTAAAATGCCAAAATATGCTATAAATTTGCTTTAAAAATCACTAAAAATTAATGCCAAAATGTTTTTTTTTTTTTTTTTTTTTTTTTGTTCCGAACCAGATAAATATTTTATCGATTGTTTTATTCAACGCACAGAAAATAATATACATATTTATGGTTTCTCTGCTTATAACAAAAGAATTCTAGTTTACTTAACTGCCAAAATTTTATTTAATTGTTTGTAATTGTATTGGTTTTTACAAAGCTTATTTTGCATCGCTTAAAAAATATAAAATTTTAATTACAGTTTTATTTTTTTGGAAAATAAAATGATAATATTTTTATAGTACAAATTAATGAAATAAATGTACAAAATGTGCTGAAAAAAATGCCAAAAATAGTTCCAAAGCGCTCTTTTAGACAGCAACATAAATTTTTTTAGCAACATTAGGTATTTAGGCATCACCTTGAAACCAATACTAAACTTTAACCCATCATCATATATATTATATTATATTATATTATATTATATTATATTATATTATATTATATTATATTATATTATATTATATTATATTATATTATATTATATTATATTATATTATATTATATTATATTATATTATATTATATTATATTATATTATATTATATTATATTATATTATATTATATTATATTATATTATATTATATTATTGATAAAATAAACAAATATAAGAAGATATTATATCCACTAATTAACAGAAACTTCCTTCTCAGTAATTATAATAAAACTTTCATAGTCAAAATAATTTTTCAGGCTAATCCTATACGGTTGTTCAATATGGGTAAATTGTGCAAAGACTCATATAAAGCGCTTGCAAATACCTCAAAATAAAATTTGTAAAATGGCTTTTACATTACTCTTACATTGTTCCATCTCGAGACTACATGTAATCAATAACGTTAAAACAATCTATTGATAACATAACCTTTCGTTTTACATCTAAGTGCAGTTTCTCTGAAAATCTACCAATATTTGCATTATGTTATTATTATAGTAATATTGAAACTTTCATTATTCTTTTGATATATTAGTATTGCATAATTATTGCTATTAATATTATTAATATATATTTTTTTCTTTTGAAGGATTTTGTTAATAGTTTTCCTTCATATTTACCTATATTATAAACAAATACTTCTTAGATATCATTTATTATTACAACTTATGGTACAAGACTGACTTAAGCCAATTCTGTGCAATAATATAATTTAGCAATTTTGCATTTTTCTATTAATAAAATAAAATAAAATTCCTTTTAGCGTGTTAAATAACTTTAAAAGCGCTAGATTGAGCACTAAAAGTGCTAAATTGGCAACACTGACTACAAGATTAGCATCTCACACATACTTATTGTTTTACATGTAAATAATATTTTTTGTTTAATTTTTCGGTGATTTTTTATTGAAGGTTTAGAAAACAAGTAAAATATCTTTGTTTATTTAGTTATAAGAATTTCTGTTGCAGATGAAATAAATGGCCTTAAAATCAGATATAAGTATAAACTAATAAAAATCATATAATCCACCAATATTTTTTCCTTTTCCCATCACTACTTTTTATTCCTGGTTTTGCTGCTCTAATATCCTACTTGACAACGTGCTGAATTACTTGGAACAAGATGACGTCTTGTGACCTCACGAGTGTACCCCTAAATGAACTTGAGGAAACAGCCGTTTGGAGAAATGTTCGTCATAAAAAAACATCGAAATAGAATTCTATAATTTAAAATACCTACATGAAATTATATAAATTTTTTTGATCTTAGAAAAAAATTAAAATAAAAGAGCAAAATAATGAAAGATAAAATAATATGAAATTTTTTTAATTAAAACTTAGCTGGACTCAATCACTGATTTAATTAACATATATACTTTTAATTATTATTTATTATTATTATTATTATTATTATTATTATTATTATTATTATTATTATTATTTTTCTTTGATTCATTCAATTAATTTAATCTATTAATTTAAAGTAATGTATTTATTATTTTATATTAATAGAATTTTCGATTACTCTTTTAATTATACACAGAAAAAGGTCACCAATAACCAATTCAATTAAAAATTGTTTAAATTTGCACCTCTCACCAAACTGATTATATCCATTACTAATGACTGTAAACAATGAAAAACCGAAAAAATTTTCCCAATTAAAAAATTTATTAAATCTATTTCATTTACTTAATTGAACGAATTAAAAATTTAAATGAAAAAAAAAAATACTTGAGCTGCTTGAATATATTATATAAATTTAGATGTGAAATAAAACAACTGTGTTAATTAAAAAATATAAGGTAATATTTTTTTCTGTGTAATCAGTCAAACGATTTATCAAGGATTTTTTAATTGTATCAATTGTTCAAGTGCTCAAAATTCAAATTTTTTAATATTCTTTTACTAAAAATTTATCGGCTTCAGTTATGGATTTTATTTTACTAATTAAAAATGTAATCAAATATAAATAAAAAATAAGTGATGATTTATATAATTGAATATATAATTTTTTTAATAGGTTAAATTTCAATTAATAAAAAATAATTCATTATGAATATTTCGTAATTGAAATATGATTTTAGATTTTTCTGTGTAGGATTTGAATTTAATGTAATAATTTAATGTACAATACTTCATTTTTAAGGAAATCATTCCTTTAAAAAAATTAAAAGTATTTTGAATTTCTTATTAATAATTTAATAGATTTTTTTTTAATAATAAATAATTGATATAATCATTTTGGTGAGAGGTGCAAATATAAGCAATTTTTAATATGAATAATGTATTTTGGTGACTTGTGCATAAATTTTAGAGAAATATTACAGAATAATCTACTAATAGATTTTGTTCATGTTAAACAATTAATAAAAAATATTCTCAAGATAATGGGTTCAAAACCTAGTTCATTTATTATCAAATATTAAAAATCTAAAGACTTATGATCAGAAAGTAAAAAAAAATTCCCCCACTGCTACTGCCGAAATTAAAGAAAAATAATTGATTTTATTGATTTTTACTTTAGTGTTTTAGCCTGAGCTTTTAAAACAAAAAAATTTTTTTATATATTAAAGGAAAACAAAATTTTATTCTCATTCATTTTTATTCAATTGTACAAAATTTTAACAGTAAATCATTTGATTAATGGGTGAGAAACGATACTACAATGAAATTCTGCTATAATTATTTATAAAAAATATACGCAGATATACATTTACGTAATGCATTTTCATGTTAAAGTACTTCCAAAGAGCATTGTATATTCATGTTAAAGAAAACTATTAAATTACATGTTTTACGAGAATTTTTATACATATGAATGTATTTTTTCGTAAAAGTATTTTATTATAAAAGACTAACATGAGAAATATGAAAAAAAGATTGAAGGTCACAATTGTTAAGAAAAATAAAAACACATAAATAATAGCACTTTTAAAATATGTGCACTGTGATGAACAATTTTTCATATGTATATAGTACTTTGAAAGTTCAGCTTTTTTTTAATAAGAGGAAAACAGTGAATATAACCATCTCTTACTTTTGAAAGGATACAAAAATAAGACCATTTGTGAGGAAAGAAAAGAAAATAAGAAGAAAATAATAACTGTCATATATGACTGCAAAATACTTTTTTTATTTTGTAATAAGCCAATATTTTAGAAACAATTGTTAACAAGTTTTAAGTAAATAAGGACAGCGCACGTATAACAGCTTATAAAAATGAAAATAAGGGGTCACTCTCTTTAGTTTTATATTTAAAAGAGAAATTAATTTTTATTCGGTTTTAATCAAATATTTGATATTTCCTCTAATACCCTACATAAAAGCTTTATTGTGTTTTCGGTTAATTCTTTTTAAACTCGATTATATTTTTTACTCAGCTCTCAGTATTCTTTAAATATTTTTTTAATATGACTCAATGCATTTAAAATGTTCTGAACAAACTGGCCTCCTTTGGCACATAACAGTAGCCTTGTTTGATAGCATTAATTTTTTTTTTTTTTTTGGTAATAATGAAAAGGGAGATCAATTCGTTGTGTTTTCTATTGGCAGGAAGGAATATTTTCTGATAGCACTCATTTGCGCACATTTTTCTGTTAAAAGTGTGATTTATTATGAATGAAGTGGTTTTTTCCTCACTTGGCCAAATGTTTAGACAGACCAGACAATTTTGGTTTTTTTAACGATATTTATTTAATATATTTTCAATAACATCTGTAGTATGGAATTCATGATCAGGATATTGCAAAAAGTCCTACAGTACGAAATTTTTATCAACCTTTAGGCAACATTCATATTCTTGAAAGACATTAGTCTCAATAATTTTCGTCATTTCTTTTGTCTTCACATTTTTTTTAGCTGTGTTTTTTCTGTTAAAAACTTAATTTACTTCGTGGGTCTTCAGGCTAGCTTTTCTTAACTTTTCTGATAAAAAAAATACAGAGACATTTAAAAAATCAGTCGGATTCCATTTAGGGATTTTCTTTTTAAAATTAGTATTATTTAGTCATGACGCTACAGTCTGTAAATCAACTTTTTTTCGGTTATCAGATTTCGGCGATCTAGATCTCCTTACACGCAAAGAAAAAACATGGTTACAGCATTATCACTACCACAAAATCATGTTCTCATTGTTAAATTTATTAAATTTTAACAACTCTGTGATCATGGTAACAATGATTTTGATTCAATTTTGTCATTTAATGTCTACACTAAATCAAAATTTTAATACGGTTGACTACAAAAATTATATATTTTTAAAGATTTTTACTAGAAACAAAATTTTTTTAATATCATTACTTCTACAACCATTAAATATTCTTAAACCATATTCTGTTTTTAAACCATGTTAATATTATTATTCCTATAGCAATAAAATATTACAAATAAGTATAATACCTATCCTTTTCACAAACTTAGTGGAAAACTTCAATACTTGTTTGTTTTTAAATATACATATTTTTTCAAATATTTATTTTCCAACTTCAAAGTAATTCTCATTTAGTTTATTATACATATTATATAATATAATGTGTAAATATTTAAATATTATATATCTATTTTTAATATTTATATAATATTAATATTTATATATATATATATATATATATATATATATATACATATATACATATATACATATCAATACAAATTTATTATTAATATATGATAAGATGGAATAATAATATAACAAAATGAAATAAATAATTAACAGCTAAATATCCAATATGATAACATGAGGTAATAATATGATAAAATAAAGTCATAATATGAAAATGTGGTATAATAATATAATAAGATTGTTCAATTATATGTAAAACTATTATCATAATATGAAAAAACAAACCATAAAATCGGATACAGTATGATAAAGTGGAATCATAAGAATTATTACTTATAATCATTTCTATTCTTCGCTGTGATCATATGTTCCAATCATAATATGTTGCTCTTAGATTACGATCACTACAACTATATTTTTTCTCTGCGTGTGCACTTTTTATTACTCAAGAAACTATATTTCTCGACTCACCTGCGTTCCTGGCAGTTTTTTTTATATGTTCGTCGTATGTTTCGATAATAAATTTGAATTATGTGTTTAAACAAATTTTGTTCAATTTCCATTTTAAGAAAAACTAATTACGCTATTACAACAAAATCTAGCACATTGTTACTGAGAGTAATGGCAAATTTGCTAACGGTATTAATTTATTTTATGTATAATAAAAGTTATAAGTCTTAAACTTTTGCACTAAACTATTCGTGCGCAGTTCTTAGTTTCATTGATTAGTGTGAAATTTTATGAACTTTTTCTTTTTGTATTCTATTTTCCATATTCCTTCTATATACTTTACTAGGTATTCAAAATTTCATGAGAAATGTCATATTTAATAAATTTTAACAACTGAGGAATGAGGTAAAATATTTTAAAGAATCTTTGCAAAAATATAAAACAAAACGTCTTTAAAAATTTCATAAAGTTATGTAAATTTACTCAGACATTCTACTATAAATGAAATATAAATGTTATTATTGCAAGTGATGTTTTCTTTTTTTTTTCTCTCTCTCTCTACCTCTTACTCTCCTCTGGGTCAAAATATCAATTTATGTATAAACTTTGTCTATTTTTCAAATATTCTTTAAATTCAAAGCCAGCACTTACTTAGGCATTTACCATCACTAAAAGCCTTATAGCCTCATGATGACTTCTAATAAAAGTTTCGGTTTTTCTAAAAACTTTTCAAATTGATTGGCAAAATGAATACAAATACATTTTATGATTGTTTTTCTGTACTTTTTGGGTTTTCAATTGCTTGGTTAGCAATTGCAATCAATTGTGATGCAACATTTTTAGTTATGAAAATATTTTTATTTATCTTGTTTGCTACATTGGCCAGAACTTTGTGGAAAGGCTATTACAGATTTTGAAATACAAATGCATAACAATTTAAAAATTACTTTTTTTTTGTAAGGAAGTTTTTTAAAGATAGCACTAAATTATTTTATAGTTTTTTGTTAGCTGTTTTGGCTTAGATTTTTTTATTTTGGTAATAAAATCTTTTATTGATACTGGTTAATATAATTATGCTCAACAAAAAGATTTCGGCTTTACATTCAGCAAACAAATTGATGAAATCATAAGCACTCCAGGAAAATTAGACGAAAAAAAGGCTCAATCTCGGATGGAGGGAAACGAATTTTGGCACATAGCTTCCTTTTAATGTCTTATACATGCTGCTAAAGTCACCGAAAATCATGTGTATGCAACGCTAGTTGTTCGTTTAGCGACTTTAGTCGCCAAATGCACCTTTTTCAACTATGTGACTACTTCTTTGACTTTTTTTTTAAATGAAACTAAATGACGCCTTTTTAGGACTATGTGCTAAATGACGAGAAACTAAGTTGTTTGAAATATCTCGACCCATTATGTATTAACTCCAATGAAGAAATTAATTATTTTGAGATTGTTTCACAATACAGTGATGTAAAAAAATTCCCGAAAAAATTATAAATGAACTGAAACTGCTAAAAAATAAATCTAATGATAAAGATTTTAAATAACTATTTAAAACGTCAAATGTGGAATCTTTATGGTCCGAATTGGGAAAATTAAAAAATATATTTGATGACTACTTATATCCTAATTTATAATTTTACTTCGGCTCATAGCACTGAGTAGACAGAATATCTTCTTTCTAAATTATCACTAATGAAAAATTAATTGTCTAACAGGCTTAAGGCCAATACTTGTGAATCCATGCTTTCTGTCCTAAATTTGTTAGACGAGGATTTGTAAGACTGGAGTGCGAGTGAAAACCTCGTACAAAAGTACAGAATTATAATTAATGAAAAGAGAGACGTTAACTATCTTTTTGAATAAATCTTTATTTTTTCTATAATAAAAATTATTATAAATAAATATAAATAAATTATTTTGTTATTATTATTATTATTATTATTGCATTAACAAAATTGAATTTAGTAGCTTTTCTTAAGCATTGCAGGTGCATTACGTACTAATCCATCAGAAGCTCTGATCACTATATTGTACCTAACACCTATAGACCTATACACAATTGAATCATCAGTTAATAGTGCGATAAGATTATCTGCAACGGAAAGCTGGAGATCAAGAACGTATGGGCGTGCGAGGATATTAAGTTTAATACCCCCGCAATTCAATCAATTTACCGACTATATTATTCCCCAGATGGACTTCGGAAATACTATTAAAGTCCTATTCCCCACCAGGAGTAAATGGAGAAGGGGAAATCTTCTTGAACAATTTGGAATTAGGATATACACTGACGGTTCAAAGATGAACTGTGGTGTCGGCTCTGGTGTCTTCTCTAATGATCTTGGAATTAGACACTCATGTAGACTCCCTGAAGAGGCAAGCGTATTCCATGCGGAAATACTAGCGGTCAGGGAAGCGTGTAAACTAATTCGCGATAGAAATATTCAAGGGAATAGTGGTTTATTTGTCGACAGTCAAGCGGCAATACTATCGCTCAAATCACGGAAAACTACATCTATTCTAGTCATTAGACATTAATAGATTTTACTATATATAGTCTGCGTTCCTGCGCATAGGGACTATTATGGTAATGAACAGGCAGACGAATTAGCCCGGGCAGGCTCTGCTATGAATGCCTCCTTATCGGTTTCTGTCGCAATCCCGTTAGGAACAGTCAAAAGCAGAATCTAAAAACACTTTCTGGAAAAGGCAAAAAATAGATGGCGAAATCTGGACAAATATAGAGTCGCGAAAGAAACGTGGCCTACCTACAACGAAAAACGCTCAATGCAACTCATTTGCTACAAACTCAAAGACATCTCGAGGCTAATAGCATTGTTTACAGGTCACTGGACGATCGGAAAACATGCAAGCAGACTTGGTCTCCCTTACAATGAATATTGTCGTAGTTGTGGCAATTGCGAGAAGGAGCAGACAGTATTTCATCTTCTATGTTAATGCCCAGCCTTGAACGCAAGCAGACATAAATTTCTGGGAGGGTACCAATTAGACAACCTCTGTGAGATATCTGACAGTAGACTCAGTGACATCATTAAATATCTCAATGCTACAGGCTAGATCTAATTAATTTATGTTCTCATTCTTCTTCCCTACAATTCTATCTCTTTACAGACTCAATACAACTCATTCACCTGGCGAGTAGTGTGGTTCTATCAAAACGGATGCTAACGAGTCCACTTGATTGCCCGTAAGGTTACGGGCTACCACGTAAACTAACCAACCAACCAGCTTTTCTTAAAATGCAATACTTTTGAGGTGTTATTCAGGTATTGAAAGAATTGGTCCCATTTATTGAAATCTCTTTTGTTTCTACACTTTTTAAAAATTCTCAGCGGTGCATATATTGTCGGACTTATTTGTCTGATTTAACAAAAAATTGGCTCAAAATGTTGCTTAATAAATCTAATTTTTAAATAGTTTTGTAGAAACGCCATTTTTGAAAATAATAAGATAACGAAATCAATATTCTTCCTTGCATTAAGGATATTTAAAAAAATTATATCTTCCATTTAAATAATTTTTCTATAAAATATTCCTTGAAATGCTAACAACAACATATAAAAAAACTAAGTGAGACCATGGGCGGATGCTTAGAAATTTAATATTTAGTATAAAATGAAACTCATTTATTTCAGTAATAATTTTATTCTTTTTAATGTATTTTTGTTTTCTATATGAAAATATGTGAATATATTTTTTCAAAATCAATATTCTATATAATAAATATAATGAAAAAATGTCATATTTTCTAACAATGCTAAAAATGATATATTCAACGAAATTTGCATCTAAAAAATGCAATTGCATTAAAATGAATTTTTCAAAATTTTAATATCTTCCAAAATATCTCGGTTGAAGATGACAATAATATAATGGTATTGTCTTGATCTGTTAAGTAGTTTCTGAGATACTGTTGTTTAAAACTATATACTTTTATGATTTTTAAAGTTTTTTTTACAACTTCGCAAAACTAAAACAGAAACTCCTAAGTAAATTTCTTGGAACAGCTTAGATATTCTTCAGCAATCGAAACAGTTGGTTTGAAATCGCCGATTTATTGTCGAAGTATTTCCATTCAAGGCTTAATTTGTAAATTTGTTTGTATTATTCCTTCAAGATATATTTATTTTGAAAAAGTTATTATTAATTACTAAAATAGAATCGCTAGTAATAAGCCAAAGTTTTAAATGTTCTTTTATACATATCGTTCAAAAGGCCGTAATTACAATTTTTAATTTTGTTCATGAGGTCATCATTGATGTCATTCATTTTTACTAAATGATAATTTTCTCAGCATCCCATACACCATAGCATTTGCCATTATTCTATTTAAGCTATTGTGTAATGAACTTTTATTTTTGATTTCTATTTTATTTGTCAGAAATAAAAATTATTTATGATTTTTATTTTATGAATTTCAAATAACAATTATCGATGATATTTTAAATAAAACTCAAGTTGTGATTTTTATTTTCTCTCACAAAAAATAAAAATTAGTCTATAGCCCGGTCTAACAGTGATCACTTAGTGTCGAAATCGTACTTAAGTTTTAAAAATTATTTTCCTTAAGTTATTCCTAAGTGTGAACACTTTCTGACGTCTTTAAAAATATTTATTGAAAATAAATAAAACTAAATAAAATACGAAATATAAGAACAAATTTTTTCATTTCTTTTTCCAAAAACGATTTAAAAGAATTTTTTTTCTGTGTGGTTATATATTTTTCACCAAAACATTTTTAATTACGTGGCTCATTAGCTTTCTTTACATTTTTTTCAAATTATTTAAAATTTTTAAATCGTTTTTTTATTTGCTTTTGATGCTACATTAAGGTTGCATACGAAAATGTTTGCACAAAAAAGTATGTTTAATATTTTTAATAATTTTTAGCAGTAACATAAACAAATAAACTAAATTAAAAGATATTCAATAAGAAGTTAACATACATAATCCTGAGAAAACGTTTTAAGGCAAATAAAATATAATTATTATTTTTGTTAAAGAAAAATTCTTGGAAAGGTGAACCACCCTAATGTAAAGATATAAAAGCTTAAATATTTTTGCTTATTTTCGGGTCAAATTAAATTTTAAACTGTAAAACAAAATATTACCAAAGTGTGAGCTTTTACTTAAATATTTCTCAACTAAATTGCACTAGTGTATTCAAAAAGCCGACATTTAAAAAAAAATCGGTTTTCCAGTTATTCGAAAATTAGCTTTTTTAAAAAAATGGTTTCAAATACGGTGTACTTAAAAAATCGGTTAACCGTTTTTTATAAATAAATACAAATACTTTAATAATATTTATTATTTTTGCTAAAGAAAGTACAATTATAATAGATGTCATTCGTAATAACAAGTAGTATAAAAATAAAGAGTCATATCACTCTTTTGCAGCTAGAGAATAATGTTCGAAATTTATTTTATTTATTTTTTTTTTTTTATTGAATTCTAATAATGCTTCAAATCTATCTACAAATGTGCTTAATCACTGAAAGATTTCTTATGAAAAACAATAAAACTAAAATTGACTTTTTACCTAGATTTTGTTAATAAAAAATAGTTTTTATCAATTAAAAAATATAGACTGGTGTTACTGAACTCACAAATTAATTTAAAGCTTTATTAGATCATAATTTAAATGGGAAATAATAATGGGCCTGATTCAGTACAACAAGTGAAATGTTCAAAAATAATATTTGTATGAAAACTACTAAAAAAAAAATTATTTTTATACAAATTTTATTTTCAAACAATTTGAAAATTGTTTAGAGCCAATGCATCTGGCTCTAAATAAGGTTCCCTAAGCAAATATAAAAATGGAAAATATGGGTTGATTTAGTAAAAATAAAAAAGAACCTTTCATAAAAAATTGGTTAACTGGTTGAAAAAAGAAACCGGTCTGCAAAATTATTCGAAAATAAAAATAATTCGAAACCGGTCAATTTTTTAAAAAGCAATAATCGGTTAACCGGTTTCCGAATTCGGGTTTTGAATATACGACTTTGGACTTATATATACAGGGTTCAGTGTAAAACCGGGCCTATACTTTTAACTTTTTTAAATAAAAAATAAAAATCATTTTATGATTTTTATTTTTTATTTTTTTGTGGCGTAAAATAATAGTTTTTTGCATTCATTTGTATTATTGCAATTGATAAATATACAATTTTTATGTGCTATTTATTAGGTTTATGTGCTAATTAATCTGTGTGGGTCACTTGTTTACTAACGATAAATAAAAGGCCTTAACTTTGGAATAAAAAATGGTGATTTTTCACGCGACTTCAAATTGGTATTGCGAAACACATAAATGATCCATTTGATTATGTTTTACGTTCAATTGTATTGATGTTTTTACTGCTACAAGTAACATGAAGTGGTAGCTATAAAATTCGAAAATTCTCGGTCAGAAAGAGATTTTCAAGCAATATCTGAAGACATATTGAAATTAATTAAAACAAGTCTAAAATAATAAAAAAATTATAAAAGGCAATATACGTAAAAAGAAAGATATCAAACGCAGGCATTTAATGTAAAAAAAAAAAAAAAAATATTATGCAGGTGTAAGAATTATAATTTTTTAACTTGTAATTAAATCTTTCGCTTCAAATAACTTCCATGTTATCTATGTACAAATATTTTAAAATATTCATTAGAGTTATTCAAATACATTGTATGCCAAATATTATTAAGTTATCACAAAAATCGTGTAATAGTAATAGTCGAAGTTGATTAAAACAACCTCGACTACATATTAATAAATTACTCATTTCCTAAATATTTTAATACAAGTTTGTTTACACGATATTTATATTGTTTAAAAACAAAAATAAAAATCTTAATTTATTTTTTCTTTTCATTTAAAAACATAAAACTAAATGTTTGATTTATATTACCCATTTACATTTTAAAACTCACAAACTGATTTTTATTTTAAAAAAATCAAATTTTCTTCTTAACTTATTAAAAAAAATAAAAAAAATCAGAAAATAAAATTAAATTCAAAAATAACAATTAATTTTTTTTTTTTTATATAACACTTATTTTCTCTGGAAAATATTATGTCAATTTTGTCTCATTGCAATAATTTCTTCTAAAAATAAGAAGACACCTATTTTTAAATGAATATAATTATATGTTTGTGCATTTAATTTTAAACATGAGATAAGAAATAGTGAACATTTTAGAAAATCCTTTTGAATTTCAGAAGCATTAATAATTGTTTTCCTTTTTTAATCTGCTTTTCAAAATATAATTTTTATATTATTTATAAATGTATATAAGTATGTATGTATACGAAAATTAAATGGTGCAAACATAATGTTTTTATTAAAAAAGTAATATTTTTACTTCTTTTAATTTTTACAAAAATATATCTTAAATTTAAAATATTGCAACTATTATATAATAAACCATATAATCAAAATCAAAAAAATATTTTAACACACACAAATAGTAAAAATATAATATTTTAATAACAATTAAAAATTATAAATTAAAAAATACGCTTGATTAGCATCATTTTTTTCATAGTTTTTTTACATGACCTAAAGAAAAAAAAGGTAGTTTCAATCAATTTTTTTTACAAAAATAAGGATTCTTAAAGTTACTTTTTGTAAACGTTTTCGAACGAACATTTCCAGATTTTTAAAACGTGTTTTTAATTTCGAGGTCCTTTTTAACAAAATTGTGTAATTACACAGAAAAAAGTTTGTACATAAATGTAAGAATTTACTTTAACTGATTTTGGTTCATAATATTTAAGAATAATGTCTTAAATATTAAGACTTTTTTTACGTTTTTTGAAATGAAACACAAGTTAAAAAGAATTAAACAAATTTAAATTTTCATTTATATTTTCAATTTGTAAATGTACGTTTGAAATTTTATTTACAGAATTTTTGGTTTTGAACGATTTTTAGACACATGTTGGGGGCAGAAGAACTCAGCAGATGTGCCTTTTATTACAATGATGCATGTACTATAGAATGCAACAAATTTAAGCAAATTACTAGTCCTTACTTTTTAACAGCTTTTTATTGGAAAATTGCCATTTAAAGGGATCTATTGCTAATATTTTCATGCATAAGTATTTTTATTTAGAATTTGAATTAAATCCAATAAAACTAAATTAAAATTTTAGCAGCGTTTTTGCAAAATTCGCAAAATTATCATTAAGTACAATTTAATAATATCTATGAACAAAATTTTATTTTTATGAAAAAAGATGGACTTCAGAAATACTATTAAGGTCCTTTCCCCACCAGGAGCGAATGGATAAGGGGAAATCTTCTTGAACAATATGGAACTAAGATATACACCGAAGGCTCAAAGATAAACTGCGGTGTCGGCTCTCGTTTCTTCTCTAACGATCTTGGAATTAGAAACTCATATAGACTCCCTGATGAGGAAAGCATATTCCAAGCGGAAATACCAGCGGTCAGGGAAGCGTGTAAACTAATTCGCGATAGAAATATTCAAGGGAATATTGGTTTATTTGTCGACAGCCAAGCTGCAATTCTATCGCTCAAATCACCCAAAACTACCTCTATTCTAGTCAGACAGTGTAAAGAGGAGCAGCTAGAACTAAGTCGACTGTATGACATTAATATAGTCTGCGTTCCTGCGCATAGGTATTACTATGGTAATGAACAGGCAGACGAATTAGCCCGTGAAGTCTTTGCTATGAATGCCTCCTTATCGGTTTCTGTCGCAATCCCGTTAGGATCAGTCAAAAGCAGTATCCTAAAATACTATCTAGATAAGGCGAAAAATATATGGCGAAATCTGGACAAATGTAGAGTCGCGAAGGAAACGTGGTCTACCAACAACGAAAAACGCTCAATGTAACTCATTGCCTACAAAACGCAAAGATATCTCGAGGCTAATAGCATTGTTTACAGGTCACTGGACGATCGGAAAACATGCAAGCAGACTTGGTCTCCCTTACAATGAACATTGTCGTAGTTGTGGCAATTGCGAGAAGGAGCAGACAGTATATCATCTTCTATGTGAATGCCCAGCCTTGAACGTAATCAGATATAAATTTCTGGAAAGGTACCAATTAGACAACCTCTGTGAGATATCTGACACTCTGTGAGACTCAGTGATATTATTAAATATCTCAATGTTATAGTCTAATTAATTTATGTTCTAATTTTCCTTCCTACACTTCTATCTTATTACAGACTCAATCCAACTCATTCACCTGGCGAGTAGTGTGGGATCAAAACATAATCTAAAGAGTCTAATTGATTGCCCATAAGTTTACTGGCTACCACGTAAACCAACCAACCATTGAAAAAAGTTTGAGAAAAAAAGTCATGTTCGATTCATAATATTTATGAAAAAAAAATTCAAATATATGAATTTTTTCTCTGTATATAATATATATGCTAATTAAATTCATATAAAAATTGTTGCAAATATATTATTATTTATTCAAATTAATATAAGAGAAGGCTTAAGAAGCTTGCATGTTAGGAATATGTTAAAATGTACGAATAGTTTTTATTAGAAGGAAAGAAATAACAAATTTTTTTGAAGTTTTCAATCCATATAATACAAAAATAAGGAAAAAAAAAAATAAAAATAAAATAAATTAAAAAAAACAAAAATGCAAAAAATTAATGGTTCTTTTAATGGAAATTCCCAATATATCTTTTGGTGATTACTTCTATGGGATGTATGGAGCTACATGATGATTAGCAACATTGAGTTTTTCTAAAAGGATACGGAGCGTAAGATATTTTCTTTTAAATGTGCTATATTTTCCCACCATTTCATAACTGGATCTAGGGCACCATAATATATAAATTGTTTGAAATATTAATTGATTCAACAAAAAACTCGTTCACTCTCAGAGGGGTGAGACTTTAAATTGAAACTATTAGCAAAGACCTGGACAGATATGTCCATAAGACGATGAAGTATATTAGATATCTTGGCCCTTAAGATTCTAGGTAATCAGAGACAAAACAAATAAATTTAGTAAAATGGTGATCAAATAACAAACAGCCATCTTATTTGGATATCATATTCAAAAATTGCTTCATTTAATGGTGCTTATATATATTTTTTAATTATAATTTCAAAAAAATAAAAAAGCATAAATTGTATTTTGAGTCTAATACACAGAGAAAAAAATACATAAATTTTAAAATTTCTTTTCATAAATATTATGAATCGAACATGACTTGTTTTTCTCAAACTTTTTTCATAAAAAATAAAATTTTGTTCATAGATATTATTAAATTGTTCATAATGAAAATTTTAGGAAATTTGCAAAAATCTTGCTAAATCTATTATTATATTTGATAGCAATTGATAATTGAAAATAGTTATACATGAAAATATTAACAACAAATGCCTTAAAATGGCAAAATTCCAAGGAAAATCTGTAAAAAAATAATGTCTAGAAATTTGCATAACTTCGCTCGCATTCTGCAGCACACCATTTTAATAAAAAGGGCTTCTGTTCTGTTCCAAACTGTAGCTAAAAATCATTAAAAGCTTAAAATTGCCCAAAGGAAATTTCACATTTTTTACAAATTGAAAATATAAATGAAAATTTAAATAATTTTTTCAATCTTCTTGACTTTTGATTCATTTGAAAAAATATAGAAAAAAAGTTTTGATGCTTAAGAAATTATACTTAAATATTATGAACTGAAATCAATGAAAGTAAATTTTTATAGTTCTGTACAAACTTTTTTCTGTGTAAGAAAAGAATATATAAATATAAAAGTTTTTTGTGAATAATAAATGCACCAATCCATTCGGCTTGTCGGCAGTTGATAAATTACATATTTAATGTTAAAAGATAAATGTTTAATTCATTGCGAAATAATAAAAAATTTTTTGACTAATCTTTTTCTCTTAAATTCATTATTTTCATGGATAATATTAATGGGAATTTTATTAAAGATTGTTGACGGAGTAATATTCAGTGTACTTCTCCCATATTCATTGTGAAACCTCTCTACTTTAAATCTGCCTTGTATTCGGCGCTTGGTGTTGTAGCTGTGGTCAATGACAGTAGTAGTAGATTCAGCTTTTTTTACGACAGTGTTATTGGTTTGTTTGTTAGGTGGACTGTTGTTGATTGTGATGTTGTTAATACAAGTGTTGTTGCGGAGTATGTTGACACTGTATTTTATTGAGTTGATTGTTAGAAGTGTTGTTGGTAAACGTGTTGTTATATGTGTTTCCAGTGTATGAGCTGGTTGTTGATGATTGTGGTGTTGTTAATGAACGTGTATAATTGGTATAAGCACTTCACGTTTTTAATTTTTTTTTTTTTTAAGTAAATCGATGAATTAAATGTATAATATTTCACATAAGCCACATGCCATGTATTTAATAACATAATTAAAATAGTTTTAAAACCAATTAAGTAATTTGTGTGGTATAATTTTTCTTTTAAAAGTTTAAAAGAGAATTAGTACTAAGATAAAAACAAGCATAAATATTTTATACCACTTAAAAGTTTTAGTATTAGGACAACTTCTATAGCAAAAATTACCGTGAAGGCGACAAACGATTAAAGCATTAACTGCAAGGGATAAATGGACAAATCAACTTCAAAGAAGAAAGTTAAAAGATTTTTTAATTAAATGCTTGTAAACGCAAACGCCATTTGCAAAAAAATAAAAGAGTAATATAAATTTTCTACACCAGCATAGACTAAAAAAAATTGCAGCTTTAACAATGAAGTGATTTTGGTGCCAAAAAGAGAGCACAAACATGACAATAGCAAATACAGCAAACTAACTGTTTGTCTGGTCAAAAGAGACCAATAGATTGAAACTGCTTTTAATTTTCAGTTTTTCATTTTTCTAGTGGTAATTAAGCAAACCTTTTTTTAATTGTCTGGTCTTGTTTATTGTATTTTGATATCAATTAATTTATATTGCACTTATATTGTATTGTAACATCTCACATGATTTTAAGTGAGTAAATGTTAAAGTTGAAATACATACATACTTTTTTGTGTGAAATAGTTTCTTTATATTTGAATTTATTTGCTAATTCAATTCAATGCACATTGTAAAATTTAACAAACGTTGTCATTCCATTAGAAGATTTATCACGGACCCCACACTGTGTATATATGTATTGACTCTAAATAGGTAGGTAGATAGGAGTTCTGATAAAGATATCTATTAATTCGAAATTTCGACTATAGAAATATTAATAACCCCTATTCCCTTATACTAATGCGTGACACATTTATGAAAAAAGAAATATTCTGATGGTGAAAAAAATTTTACTCCAATCACCATAATTATGATAATAAATAATAATATATCTCCTATTCTATCGTCTAGATAACTATAATTTCCATTTACATTGCAGAACGATTTTATTGATTTAAAGCTGAAATAATGGGTTATTGAAGCCTCTTTAATTGAATGATAAAGTACCCATTTAGAAACGCACTTGAAAAGCAAATACAATTTTTATAGGATTGATAGGTTTTTGAAATATTTCTCTACTTCTAAATTATACTTGCTCTAAAAATTTTAAAATTTAACATTTTTTATATATGTAAATTGAAATATAAATTATCCTGGGATAAGATTTTTTTATAAAAAATTCCTACCTTTTAATTCATTCAAAAGTAAAATTTTTCATAAATCCTTAAATATGTATCGGATTTTTGGATTTAAAAACACCTTATAGTTTATTATAATTTATATTTGCGCAATTCACAATCTCTATCATATCGTTGAACCGATTTATGTCGTAAAAGTTCATTTGGTTTTGCTTTTAAAAATTTTGTTTGAAATATATTTACGATATATATGTACATCGATATAACGTTGCAACGATATAACATTGGTTGTGATTTTGGCAACTATATTTAGGAAAGTAATATATTTTCTTATTTAAAGGACGAGTAAGTCCAGGGTATTTAGCATATAAATTAATTTTTGCATATTATTAATTATTAATATTATGTTGAAATAATTTTCTCATAAACTTTCATAATTGGGAAGAAAACAGAAAGGGTAGGTTCAGAAAAAGTGGCAGCCTCTATATAAAGCAAATATTAAATATTGCATATCTAAAGAACTATCAAAGCTCTGTGAAAACCACTTTTTTATCGAACTGCATTGTTCAAATAAAAATAGGAATAGTAGATCCAAACGATGGAGTATACTAATTATGGCGTATCATAAATAAATCTTTAAATAAAATCTTTAAAATTGTGTAGGACTAATTACATAAGCTTACAAATTTGGTTCAACTTTCGTACCTGAGTAGATCAGAAATAATTTCAATGTAATTGGAGGAGCTGAATTCGAATATGACATCCGTTTCTCAATATTAATTCTAGTTTTCGAATTTTTGCGTATTACTGCAATGCACTCTGATAACGACTTTTGGTGTTGACGTAGATAAAAGACTAATTTGAATCGCGTCCTTTACATTGGGTTTTATTCCAGATCAAATCGAAATATATAAAAATCATTACAAAGACAATTTCAGATGTTTTTTTGATGTTGAAGAATGTTATATAGTCGGGAAAATGGGTAAATTGATGTTAAGTGATCCGATATGAGTATTTTTATTACCTGGGTTTATATTTTACACTAACTAAACTGAACTGTTGTTAATATAAAGCTTGAATCAAATTACAAGCTTTGACACAGTTGATCGCATCATAGCTGCTGGGGCAGATAATGTTGGACACAGTAAAAAACATTGATGTGAACGGGGTCAAAAATAAGATACAATTACCGATTCGCGAGAGAAATATGATATACACTTTAGTGATGATATTGACGATATGGCGGACAACAAAACGTATTCTTTTTACATCTTCACATAAAACCTTACCTTATTAAGGGAAAATTAGAAAATTTTGTTCGCAACATTCCCGATCATCGCAAACTCTCTAGTTTAAAGTATATAATGGAGTGTTTGTTGCAAAAATACCACAATATTGAAGCTCGAATATCTTCAGAACATCATTTTCTTTATTCGATATTTCGATTTTTTACTTAAAAGTTTGGCGGTACCAAAAAGGAGAATAAATACATTAATGTTTGGCGAAAATCAAAAAATAATAACTAGAATTTTGGTACTCCAAGTTTTTCGAAAACGAATAATTTGAATAAGGTATTTTGATTTATTCTAATTATTCCATCACGCTTTTGCGATTATTCGAATTGTTCGAATAATTCAAAATATAAAATAAAAATGTTAAATTTTGTTAAGTTTTCAAAACTTTTATTGTAAAAGGAAAACAAAAACAACTTAAAAATTAATAATTATTTGTAAATATACTATATGAATATTCATTGTAAATATATATTTTAAAATAACAAATCTTTTAATACAATAGAAAATATAAATATTTAAAGAAATGATTTAAAATAATATTTAAAAAAGGAATAGTATTTAAAAGTCTTGATTTAAGCCGATTCCGTCTTTTTAAAAATGCATTGAAGGGTATTTGCAACCTTTCCGTTCGCTCCGTCTAAATATAAAAAATCGTCCATGATAATATCATAGCTTTCTTAAAATTCCTAAATTTGTGTACACTTTTATATTGTGAACTTGTTCCAGTATTTAAATATAACACCGTGCAACAGCATGAAAAAAATTTCATACATGAAAAAATCGACAAACTAGATCCCAGGGAAGATTTGCGTTTCTCTAATCATGGTATTTGCAATTGTTCAAAAACATATAATGCAACTAAAACGTTGTGAATTAGGTTTTTGACTATTGAATTAGGTTTTTTTTCTATCATATATCTATGTAATTGTTTATCTATGGCTTAACGAATTTAGTTACAAATTCTTTCACATAAATTTTTAAATCAACTTTCTTTTTGTCATGTTCAAATTTTGGATACTTTAGTTTTATAATAGATTTGTTGAAATGAATATTAAATAAGCTGAACTTCGAAAATACTTACTATTATTAAAAAAATTACTTCGTTGGCTGATATCTCTGTAACTGATGGACTGACTAAGTTTATTTCTACAGCGGAAATATTCAGAAAACATTTTCCGATTTTGTTTTGAACAAATGAAGTCCCTAGCTTATATAACGGCTTCATAAAATTTAATACCAGTTTAAAAAACTGTTTTTTTTTTAGATATATACGCTACTTAAACCTTTTTTTTCGAGTTTCAGTAGAAAAGTTCTCGATAAAATTTTTCAGTCTAAAAAATCATTCAGATCGGTTTGATCTTGCTAAATTTTAGTAGCCAAATTCTCGAAACAATTATATATTATATATATATATATATATTGTACCTGACAGTTATCGATGGGCTTCTTAAACACCATTTCAGCCAACGGATGGACGAAAGAAAACACAGTTATTGGGAATTATTTTTTCTGTGTTAAAAAATTTATTAAAGAGAATTAACTAATTTTTAATTATATTAAAAAAGTAGCTGCTTTTTTAAGAAATGTATATTTAATGATAATTCAATATTTAAACAAATCAAATTATAAATCTTAAGTATCCTCATAATAACAAATCAATTTGCCTTTTCTTTATTGAATTGTGTTCCCTTGCAAAAATTCTTGTTGAAGTGTTTATTCACTTGAAAAATCCATTATTAACTTGTTATGTTCCATCATTCATCATTTAAAAGTCATTAAGAGTTCTTTTACTTTGTTGTGTGTATGTTGAAAATACAAATTTTCTAAAAATTATTTAAAATTCCCTTTTTAGATATTTTCCGTTTGTACCAAACTAATGATTTGCTAATAAATTTATAAAACTTTAAATGTTAGTATAGGGAAAGTAGAAAAAGTGGGGAGAAAAATTTAAATTAAACCGCATTTTTTTTTTTTTTTTTTTTTTTTTGCAGACATTTTCTCTCTAAATAAAATTCAATGTCAAACCTTTATCAAAAGCTTAAATACTTATAAAAGTTAATTTGGAGAAATTTTATAAATCATTGTATGAATCGTTTCTTTTTTCATGTTATTTCATGCAAAAATAAATCTTTACTAGAGTGTGCTTGACTTAGTTTTATTTTTCTTCGAACATGGAAATATTTTTCAAAGTATTTCAGTGTTACAAAATAAAGTACAGATTTTTTTTCAGAACGCTTTTTTGTTTGTTTCGTTTTCCCAGAATTTCGTGTTACAATTAAAATGATTTAATTGATTTGTTGTAAAAAGTTTTTGGTGAAAAAGTTTAAAAGTATTTGGGGAAAAAATATATTTAACAGCTCTGATTTAGGATATCTATATAAATTTTGTTGGTACTAACAAGTACTTAATCATATTAAACAAGCATTTAATTTTTATTCAATTCATATTTAAATATGATGTTAATTAAATCATAATTTAAAAATTTTTTAAAAATTATTACTTATTCTTTCATTCAAAAAACCTAAAAAGTAGAATTTTTATTAATAAAAATTGTTAAGAACTAAACTATCTTAACGCTAAGATCTGTTTTTTATATTATTCACTATAAAAATTATTCTTTTTTTAATTACTTAACGTATTTGTTAGTAATTGATTGTTCATGACCTGAGTAAAAAATCTAATATATTTTATTCTGTTTTCTTTTTCGTTTTTTTTTTTTGCTTTTAAATATTTTACTGTTTTCCTTTAATTATCCCCAGCTACAGGATGTTGAAAAATACATTTTGTTTGAAATGTATAATTAAAAATATCCTTTGTCTAGCAAAGAGAAGCATAAAAAGGAAACTTTTAAGAATGTTATGTTCGGCATGGCCGAATCTATTCTATGCCACCCTAATTTGAAATTTCAAATTATGTGGGAGGTGTGCGGTAAAAGGAGAGGATCATGCCCTTTTTCCGAGTTTACATCAATTCTCAAACTAGCTGTACAAAATTTCATTCTTGCAGATGCTTTTGTTTGTGAGATATCAGCGGAAAAGTAGTTACGACAGAAATAATGTGTTTCTCGTATTTGGCTCATAACATTTTTGTTTATGAGCCGATTTTGCCCATTTTCAAACCTTATATAAGACCAATATTTAAACCAAATTTCATCTTGCTTTCAATAGACAGGCAGACAGACGGACGGACTTAGAAAGATCGTCTCAAAGTCTTACCAGGACACAGAATATATATATACTTTATGGGGTCTTAAATGATTTTTTTCGATATGTTACACACGGAATGACAAACCCAATATAACTACCATTCTTTGGATGGTGGGTATAAAAAGAGAAAAAGGAAATTCACCTAAAAGGTGTTTTAAGTTCCTTTGCTTTTATTAAAAGGTAAAAAAGAACATAATAACTAAATACCTGGTTTTAGCAACTTAAAAAAAGAACATGACAAATTTAATTTAATGCTTGAATTGTAGTAAAACAATTTGATAGAGAGTAATTAAAATTTTTTCTCTGCTCAATGATTATATTAAACTTAAAAATAAATTTATATTTCTCTACATACTATTATTACGTAGTAATATGTCCTCATATAATATGTTAGAATCATACAATTAAGTATAGCCCATTGGCAAAAAAAATCGATAGAGGAGGAGTTATGTTTTCAAAATATTGTTGGCTGGAGTATGTAGCTGGAGCTCGAACGATTCCCGTGGGTTAAAAAATTTATTTCATTGGCCAAAAATCCAATTTTTTGTTAATATCGGTTTCCAGAATCTTAATGTCATTTAATAGTGAACATATTGAAACTAAGATGGCCAAAAAATAAGATCAAAATATTAGTAATTCTGGATGTAGTATGCCGTCAAAACAAATAAAAAATGTGACTTTTGTAAATTATCATTACATTATTATCGATAATTGGCTGTTTTTTTTTTTTTTTTGTTTTCTTTTTTGTTTTTAGAATAATAATCTTTAAGAAATGATATGATGTGTCACTGCACCGTTTATACCTGGTGTGTTATTAAATGTTTTCTCAGGTACTATATTTTAGTCAAATTTAAATTTTATTGGAATAGAACTTTTGGGAGTCAAGAGGGATTAAACAAATTTTACTACCAGAGGAAAGGTGAAAGTGCCCTCTTCAACCTCAAATACACTTTTGTACCTGTGGACCCATCTGTAGAACACTTTTTCCGTTTGAACGAAATTACTACCAATATTCTTTCTATTTTTATTTTACCCGTTCATATGACTCAAATATAAGATTCCCGTGGGAATTTTTCTAACTATTCAAGAAACTGCTATATCAATTTCGATCAACTCATAAAAGTCGATATCATTCAAAAAGTTTTTAACGCTAGTCAGGTGAGAAGAAAACAGATTCTTAAAAGTATTCCAATACCAATCGACACCAATCGATGAAAAGCAGTTCTCAAATGAAGAACCATTAGCATTATTTTTGGATTTGAATTTAACAAAACAGTAAGGTTGCGTTGATTGCGTGCGATTGAAAAAAGCTCAATTTTCTATCCACCATATCATCACATAACTGTTGCTAAGAAGGACTGTTTGCCACCAAAGAACACTTCAAAATATATGCTACTATCATTTAAAGGAAATGATTTGAAGAAATATGGAAACTGCAAGTTAACTCTCTTTTGCAAATGGGGTTGTGATGGTTCTTCTGGATGAAAACAATACAAGCAATATGTACGTGAAAATATTTCATACAAAGATATGTTCATGGTGTATTTTGTACCATTGCAATTGATAAGGGATTTGGGAGACTCGAAGCCTTCAACCAGTAAGATGCAAACAAAGGATATTTGGAAAAAATCAAAAACCATTTTCTACGAAATCCTGCAGACCTATTAAATTTGAATTTAAAAAGGAAAATTTTGATGCCATTAAAAAAGAGGACATTGGTATTGCAGCCCAAATTGCAACACTACAGCCATTCGAATTAGTGATTGAAGGCCAAACAATTGAAGTAAGCTACCACTTAGTGCTAACGATTATAGATGGAAAAGTAGGCCAGGCTTTGATTGACACAAAGGCTTCATCCAGCTGCATTATACGTCAAACCATATCAAGCCATTTAAACTAAGTACTGGAAAAATCACTAGATAATACTGATGATTATGAATTTGGATTACCACCGTTACATACAAGAATACTATTCATGGAACATATACTAAAAATCAATTATGATGTGGATGTTAAACATACAGGATCAATAAGAAACAACGACAGCAATAAGGAGTTAACAAACTGCAAGAATATTCATGGAGAAATATGCCTGCAACAGTTCACAAAATCTTTTACCATGGAGAAGATATCATTTAGAGATCTATCAAGAGAAGTCCAGGAGAAAAGGAATAAGGATTATAGATTTTATAAAGAGCACAGTACCAGAAAAATATCACAAAATCTATTTAAAAATGAAAATCTATTTAATATATTTCTGGCAACGTCATATCCGCTCATCTGTAGTATTCGAAGTCAATGGAAAGTAGAACATCGGGACTTAGATGAAGAAGCAAAAGGGCTGTAAGAGATCAGCAATAATATAGAACTAAATATGGTATATTTGAAGGATATATTCCAATTGAGTGCATAATAATTATAACTTTCTTTGTTTTTTATATAAAAGAAAACAAAATAAACATTAAGAAAATCGTCATTTTTTGTCCAGAAATAACCGACTCTAGTGGAACCTGTTAATGAATTAATAAACTGAGAACCTGTTCACAAAACTATCCGGGGTATTATCAACATTTTTTTTTTTTTTTTATCTGCTAATAACTTTTTTATAAGTAAAAATGTTTCAAAAAACACAAAATCCACATTTTCATACTAAATGCTATAAAAAAATAAAAGTTCAACTTTAGCTTTAAATTTCTCAAGAACCGCTAAACCGATTTTAATAAAATTAAAACTGGAAAAAATTCAAGAATATATCCCTCCATAGAAAAATATCTAAAATATCTCTAACGATTCACGTCGCCACAGTGCGGGCAGCAGTGGACATCATTCTCCACCTTCTTCCATTCGTGAGAGGTAATGCTGTGCGGGACTTATTTAGACTGAAGGAATTGCGATTAATAGGAAGCTTCACAGCGGGGCATGCTAGCATACTTAATGAAGTCAAGTAGAATGGTCAAACATTATCCTTGGCCACCTAAACGGATTATGAAGGTACTATAATTGACTTCGAGGCTACTCCTGTTATTGAAATCCCTAGTAGGGACCTCTTGATTAGAGATGAGAAGCTCTATGGAGGGTGTGCTATCTAATGGATGGCTCGAAGGTTTAAGTAGCCACAGGGGAGGGTGTTTACTTTATAGGAACAGATATCAAACGATCTTTTAGATTGTCTGATAGTTGCAGCGTTTTTCAGGTGGAAATTCTAAGCATTTACAAGGCCCTAGGGACACTATCTATGTAGATAGTCAGGCAGCACTGACGACAATGACAAGTTACTGTGTCAGGTCCGGGTTAGTGCTGGACTGTAGGAAGGAATTCAGAAGGCTATTGGATGCCTACAAAATAAGACTTTGTTGAGTTCCTGGTCGCTGCGATATTCTCGGCATTGAAATAGCCGATGAGGTAGCTTGTAAGGGCTCGGAGTTGGATAGGTCTTTTGTGGAGGTATCGGTTAGGATTCTGATTGGGTCATATTTTATGGCCATAAGGGAATGGGCAATAGGTAGAACGAATCATGCTTAGAGGAGTAGAAGGGACCGTAGGGTATCTAGAGCGTTATGGCCTAGTCTTAAACCAGCAGATTCGAAGCATTTTCTGGGCATAAGTCGAGGGATTCTAAGGATCATTGTTGGCATGATTAATGGTCACCTCGCATAAGGGAATATAACCAGTAAGTGGAACATTGGCGTGTCAGATTTTTGCAGGACGTGCGATGATGTGAAGAAGCTAGAGACAGTGGAGCATATACTCTGTCATTGGTAGCCATATTCTGCACGAACTAGAGGAGGTTGCGGGTGGAGAACTCGGCAACATTATAGGGTTCGTAATGGAAATAAAATGGCTTCGAGGTAGTCAGGGTTGATTTGATGGATCTTAGGTACTACACTTTTCTTATTTTTCTTATATTTAGCTATCTCTTTTTCCAATTTTTTGCTTTATTCTACTAGGATTTTTCTCTTTTTTTATCTATCAGCTTTCTCTGTTATCTATAAAGGGATCACAATGGACCGAATGGTCTTTGGGTGGAGGCGTGAAGACGCCGCCCTTTTTAACCTAGCCTAACCTAAATAAAACTTGAAAGTAATGTGCTCCTGAATTGGTTAAAAACCAAATTTATGACAATAGAAGAATTCGATTATATATAATAAAATACCCGTATAAATTGTCACACTTAAGAAAATAGCATAGCAGTTACAGACATATACAAAAATTATTGCTTTATTATTTTTAACGAGAATATTTTTAAATCATAAAAGTGTTTAACCATGAAGAAGCTTAATATTTTAGTCAGAAGAGTATAACTGATTTATAAAATAATTTTCTAATTTTATTCAAAAAGCATTCATTAACTCTTCGATAACAAGACAATAGGACTATATCCAAATTTAAGCGGAGACGATTATTGCAAAAAAAATTTCGATCGGAAGAATGCTAAAGAAGTGACATTATCCAACAATATAAAAAATCAATTTGTGTTTTCAAATGTATATATTGGAAAAATATTTTGTTAACTAAACTTATAAAATCAGATCATCGTAACCGGTTGAATGCGAATTGATGATGACTTTTTTTTTTTTTTTTTTATTGTTCGGAATTTTGAACCGAAAATAATAGTATATTACAAACTTTTTAGGAAAAATTGTAACTTTTTCCACAAGCTTCTCCTGGCAACACTGTTCTATACTATAATAATTGCACATTACTAAGAGGCAACAGAACCGCTGCTTTAAAAATATGATCCAGAATGTATCGATATATAATCGCTTTTGTATAATAAAAATTTATTAAATCCAGTTGGAATATTTTTAGTACACAGTAAAAGTCACAAATCATTAATATAACTCATTCAATTAAAAATTGTTTAAATTTATATCTCTTTCCAAAATATTTGTATCAATTACTAAAAACTGTAAAAAATTAAAAACTGAAAAATTTTTCCTATTAAAAAATTTATTAAATTAATCAATCAAGTGGATGATTAAATGAATTAAACGTTTTTTAAAAAAAATTTACTTGAATTACTTGAATATATTAATTAAAATTTGATGTAAAATGAAACAAATGTGTTCATTGAAAAATATAAGGTAATAATTTTTTCTGTGAACATATTTTTAATTAAAATTGGGCTAAAGGTTTACCCTGCATTTATACACGCATTAATGATTATTACTAAACTCACTATTACCTGAAATAAATTATTGAATAAAAAAAAAATCATCAATTAGGAATTAATTTTTATTTTTACTGTTTTTATTTATTTTTTTATTTAAAAATGACACGGAACACTCTTAAAAGTTATAAATTTGCTTTGGGAAATTGTGTCTTACTTGTTGTTTTTTGTATGTTATGGAATACAAACAGTCGCCCAATTAATCCTAGAATACTAATTTATGCAAATTTTATATATACATTTTTTGAAATCCTTATTACCAAAAATATACTCCAAAAAAGTATTTTATGCGCATAAAAAATTTTCTTAAAATCGGAAAATATGCCCTTAAAATTAAAAAATATGCTCTCAAAATATCATTTTTTTAGCTAAATTTTAAATTATCCACTATTCACACTACATTCTATTAACAATTGATAAAACAATATTTTCTTTTTGCACTTAAAAACATGCAAAGCTGATACATTGTATCAGGAAAATTCAAAATTTCTATCAATTATTAGGGATTCGGGTTTGGAAAACTTATATGACAGTTAAAAAAAATTTCACTTTTTGTAAAAAAAAATTTCTATTATGTGCAAAATATGCAAAATTTTTCACCTAATACAAAAATATGCCATTTAAATTGCTGAAATATGCCCTAGAATAAGGTTTTTTATGAAACTGTGACAAAATATGATGCTAAGCCCAAAATATGCGAAAATATACTGTTATAACCAAAATGTGCAAAAATATGATATAACAAATAGAAACCAAAATTCTTAAAATTATCTGAAACGTATAAATAACTAACAGTTTGTTTCATTTGAAGCCCAGAGAAAAAAATATGATTTTGCATATTTTTGGTTGCCCTGCTTATTATTCTCGTGTGTGGATATCTAACTTTATGAAATTCCAAAAGTTATTTCTTCAAGTGTTTTTTTTTTAGCATGTTTTGAAAAGAAAATAACAAAGTTTTACACTTTTACATGTTCTGAATGCAAAAACGAAAAAAAGTTACTACACAAAATTTACGTATCGTTAGTACTAAAATTATAAATTTAATACGTTAATTTTACGTATCGTTAGTATTAACAGTATAAATTTGAATATAATATTGGAAGTAGACTTTGAAATGGCAGAGTTGAAAATATGTTGAAAATATTCGGCGCATAATCTAGAGTCAATTCTAAATTTTCAATGACAATGATAATGTATCGTTATACTAACAACTTTCTGTGAAAGGGGAAGAAAAATGTGTTGAAAATTTATTCATTATACAAAAGAAGAATGGACAGTATATATTATCATGTTTGTTAAACAACTCATCAAGTCTCTGGTGAGCACCAGATCATTATTTATCATGACTCTTCGTAAATGAAATCTCGATACAATTTGAAGACTTTTTTAATGTTTTACTATTTAAAAGCAAATAAATAACAAAAATGCAACTGTAACAACAGCAAATAAAATCGTTAGTATTTTGACGATAACACTAATGTGTTTTGTTATTTTAAATTTGTGTTTTTTTTTTCTACATTCCTATAACATGTTGTAACCTATCGTCAGTGTTGCCGAAACGGCGTTAGAACTAGCGGTATTTTGTTGTATATAGCGGTTACTTTCCGTAAAAAAACTCTAAGTGGATGTTTGGCTGCAACACTTTTTAGCTGGCGGTTTCTAGCGGCTTCACCTTTATTGTAAAAACAGGGGTCTGAAAGAGTAAACAAGAAAATTCAAAGATATTGTTTACATCTACTTTACAACTAACTAATTTTTTTGAAATATGAAGCTTCCAGAAACCTGGGAATTTTGTACAAAATTAACTGTTTCTATAAAAAAGGTATTTAAATTATTTTCTTTTTCCTCAAAATTGTAAATCTCAACAATATTGCATATTTTAAATGCTGCATGATTATTGTGTAATTTTTGAAATATACCATAAGCTTCTTGCTTTAGTGTTTGTCAGATAATTTTTTTCTGCAAAATTTAGATATGTCGGCCGAATATAGTAAAAGCTAAACAAAAAATAGATTTAAAAATTGCTTTAAAATTTTGATGACTCTGCAATCAGCGTTACCGTTTGGCGTCTTTAGTCGTCAATTGTCCCTTTCTTAATCATCTGGCTACTTTTTTTACACATTTTTTTAAAATGGAACTAAATGACAACTTTTTAATACTATGTGAAAAATGACGAGAAACTAAGTTGTTTGAAATATCTCGACCCATTATGAAGTAGTTCTAACGAAAAAATTATATATATATATATATATATATATATATATTTTATATATAAAATTATAATATAGTAAAAGCAGATACCGAAGAATTTATAAATGAACTGAAACTGTTAAAAATTCGAGCTAATGATAAAGTTTATGAAAAACTTTTTAAAATATAAAATGCCGAATTTTTTGGACCGGATTGTGAAAACTAAAAATTAGAATTGATGATTCCTAATTTATATTTTTACTTTGGCTCATAGCAGTGTCTCGGCGGAATGTCTCTTTTCTAAATTATCACTAATAGGAATTGTCTAACAGACTTAAGGACAGCACTTGTGAATTTATGCTTACAGTCATAAAATTGTTGGACGTGGATTTGTAAGAATGAAAACCTCCTACAAAAGTAAATAAATTAAATTAAAAAAAGAAAAATTTATGTTAACTATTTTTATTAATAAATCCTTTTCTTCGCAATAATAAAAAATAAATTATTTTGTATTAATAAATTTTAGTTTAGTAATCTTTCTCAAAATAGAATGTTTTTTGTTTTTATCAAAGAAACAAGTTTTGGGACCCTTTTTAGGTATTGAAGCAGTTGTTCTTTTTTTCAAAAAAAAAATCCTATTTTTTGGCGACTTTATTTTTGAAATCCTCTTTTTTAGATACTTTTCAAAAATTCTCAACGGTAACGCTATCTGGATTGCATTCAAGTTCTCAAAACAAAGATTTTAAAATATTAGGTTTAATTTTTAACAAGTTTAAAGCTAACTAAAAACAACAATTTACCAGTTCCTTTAATAAGAAATATATTAGCAGTAAAAATCTGCGATTTGATTTAAAGTGTATGTGGTTTCTGGTGGGACATGGCCTCAAAGTTTTTGCAACACTGAATATCGTAATATCTTATTTTGACTTTCCTACTATCATATCAGGTCGGTATTATAATTAATAATAATTATAATTAATAATAATTATAATAATTATAATAAATAATAAATCGACAAAGTAATAACACAAAACAAATTTGTTCATTTGAGCAAAACCGAAACTCTGACTTTTGATCGTCACACTTTTTACCATTTTACATCAATTATTGGCCTTAGTTATATTTTATTATGTACTAGCTTAACCCGGAGCGCTTCGCTGCACTGTTAAAATAATTGTAAAAAAATACAAATATTTTTTTACGATTTAATTTATTTATTTACATACGTATTGTATTTCAACTTATTTTGTAAATATACACTTTTAACAAAAAAATATTTTAATATATATCCCCTTTATATTAATTTTCAAAGGTGTAGTTTATCATAAGAGTAACTCCTACTAATTCTTATTATAACATTCTCACTATAACAGTTCTTAAGAAATGCGATATTAAATATTGGCGTTCTATGGGGGGTACCATTCCCCCTGCAGCTATCTTACTTCAATTTCGGTGCTCAGAAAATCTACTACAAAAAATTCAAGAAAATGGATGCAGCGGCTCTTATACGATACTTAGTATTGGTATCCTATGGGGTTACCACTTCTCCTGCGCCTATCGAAAAAATAAGTAGCCTATTTTATTTTCGGGGCTCATGTGATGTTACTGAAAAAATTTCAGGAAAATGGGTTCAGTCGTTTAGGAGTGTATAAGCCAACAGACAAACATATTTCATTTTTATATATATAGATACACGTACATACTTATTTATAAAATGTTTTCTTGTTATTCTTATCTGAATGAATATTTGTCTATGTACTCGAAGGAATAAGAATATAAGATTTATTTTATATTTTGATGTACATATGTATAAAGTAATTTTAATTTTTTTTTTCTAAATTTCTTATAAGTCAGTCAGCTAGATAAAAACAATTCCCATAGATAAAATTTTTCTAAACTTTTAAACAAACAAATTGCTTTTAAATGGAGCGCAAAAAATAAATGTATAATACAGAAAATTTTTTAAAATGTTTGAAATAAAATAAAATAAAATAAAATAAAATAAAATAAAAGGAAAAACTAAAATGAAACTCTAATGTGTGTTGATAAATTTACGGAAAAATCTCCTTTTTAATTTAAGGAAAAATATATTTGAAAAAACAGTTCAATTTAAGTAAAAAGATGATTTCAACAGAAATTTCTTATGCTGATATAGGAAACTTAATTTCAACAGAATTCAAAATAAAAAGCTCCTGATTACGTACTAAAAATACATTGCAGAGCCTGTTTAGTCCTGCAAAGTAATTTGATTTCTCTTACCTTAATTTATTTTATTAATTTAAAATAATTGTAATAGATAAACATAAACTACAATTTCTACACCTTAAAATGTTTAATTTATACAAATGTATATATACCAACAAAATAGCAACAGTAACCTTTTTCAAGCAAATTTATTTGTAAAATATTTTTTTTTATTTTTCTTTTTTTTAAGCATGTGTTGAAAGGTTAATTAATATGCCAGAGTTGTTAACCGTAAACATCCCGATAAGTAGTGTTGCCAGAATCGCTAAATTTAACTTTATTAAAGGTCAAAAAAGGCTAAATGCCTTAAAAATTTAGTTCTGAAAAAGGCTAATATATTTTTTTTTTTTTTAATTTAAAAACATATTTCTTCTCGTTTAAATATATGTTTGTAAAATACAATATATGTAAGATGATACCATTCAGATATTCCGGAAATGGATTTTGGGTTTCTATAAGCAGATTCCTGGACACAATGGAAATTTCACTATAATCTTCTCATATGAGTTATCGCACATATTTTTAGCCACACCTTACCCAGTTTTTTATATTTTTTTCGATTTGTTCTTAATGTATTGAAACTTACATTATAGATATTTAGCCATCATAGGAGCATACGACGAAATAATATTGCTAACACGACATAGAAGTCACACACGACCAACTGATAAACAAAACAAAAACCAAGATATATGGTAATTTAATAGCCTAGATATTTTGATGGTTTTGTTTTTTTTTTTTTTTCTGCAGGAAAATTAGGAACTTAAAAACAAGAAAATATTTCACAGTATAATAATAAAATCTTCTTATATTCAAGTTAGCCGGATGCCAGCAAAATAAAAGAAATATATGGATTTAAATTTCACCAGGTCTTCACACCCCAATCTCTTTTATATTATACAAATGGCGGCTTTTTCCTAAAAGTTTCTGAAAACATTTCATTAGAAGAATTGTGTACATCTTTTAATGCAGTTTTATTTTCCTGCTTTGGTATGACTCAGCTTATCCAAGGCCTTACCAAACGTCTGCTTTCTTTGAAATAGAACTCAAAGATATGATACTAAGAAACACATTTCTATTGAACTAAACTTAACCTAACTTAACTTAAATATAGATTATATTTAGACAAACTTAAATGTAACCGCACAGATAAAATTACGGCTAGGATTTTTTCAAACAAATCGTTATTTGATTTCAAACGAAGTTTTATAAAAAAAAAAATTATTTGAATTTAAAATTTAGTTTTATTGATTTTAAATTATGTAAAACTCAATAAGAAAAACAAAAACTATTTTATATATTTTGACTTTTTCAATAAAAATTAAAACGAATTTATAAAATTTCTGAAACTAGAAATTTCCAAAGATAACTTGTCTTAATTATCGTCCAGATTTACAAATAATTTGATGTTTATCTTCTTCTAAACTTATGAAATTGGTATATGTTCATCCGTAAATATGTGGCAAGATTTAGCAGAAAAATAAATAAGTAATATTGTTGCTTTATCTCCTACCAAATCTATCATCATATTGTGGATCGAATTAAGGATGTTCGTTTTCCATATAAACTCTATACGTAAATAACACTACGCTACAAAGAAAACCTCCTTTGAATAAAAATATGAGGTATATGTATATATAATAAGTTCTATGTGTTTAATAAGAATCTGTTTTAACACATTGTCCGATTTAAATAAATACATACCAAAAGATGCTGACTGATGATCGGGTCATAGCACACAAAACTAGCGTAGCAAATAAGTATTTAAGTTTTACAAATCCAATTCTGAAACAAAATTATGGGGCCCCAAAATAGGTCACTATTGGCACAGATCTATTCAGATAGTGTGAAATTTTATGTAAATCGAGTAGCCGGTAAGAAATTGGAAAATTATTTCAAATTGATCATATATAACACTTTTTTATTATTACTTGTTTAATGGAAGTTTAATCTCTAGTCTGTTCTCATCGGCATTTGCGCTGGGTAGTTTTAAAGTCTTTAGTTGAAGGAAACATAAGGAAAGACTTAATTACGTTCAAAAAATTATAATTAATATTCAATTAGAACTTTCTTCTATTTTAATAACGATTCTTTTTTATTTAGGGTCGATTTGGTCATTCAGTGAATAAAATTTGTACATTATTTTACACAATTATAGTTAAAAATAAAATATATAATAATTGAAAAGAAAATAAAAAGAATAATAATAATAATAATAATAATAATAATAATAATAATAATAATAATGATAATAATAATAATAATAATAATAATAATAACAATAATAATAAAATATCATACGATAATTTTTATAAAATATTTTATTAATTGACAAATCAATATGGTTGAAATTTCATAAAAAACTAAATATTATTTTAATTACACTGTGCGACAAATGGTAGGGGTCAGTGATCGGGAAGGGTTCAAACTACCGGGGAAAGTTATATCGGTAAAAAAGAAGTTATACATGTCCCGAAGTTTCGCTGGGTCACGTCTAGGAATCGAGATATATCGATTTGAAGTTAGTAACTATCATATAGAGGAAATTGTGACCTTTGGTGGTCTTTTTTTTTACATAAATCGAGAACTGAAACAAATTTAAAAAAATTAGGAATTACAATTCCTTTAATCTGTTCATACAACGTTTCGCTACATAAGCAACAGTTTCGCAGTTATAAATAAATGTATGAAAAAAAAATATTTTTTGCCTAAAAAATTGAATTTTTTTATTTTTAATTCATAAAAAATCCAAAATGGTAAAAAAAGTGTCAAATCCTATTTCTTTCACGTAAAGTCACATAACCTTTAAACAAAATGAAACATAGAGCATGAAAATCGATGTACGCGTTTCGCTTTCATTCACAATTAAGTGAAGGTATGAATTTCAAAAATTTGCTCGAGATATGCTCAAAATTCCTTGGAAAAAACATTGATGACTTTTTTTATGATTGTTAGAATTAAAAAAAAGTAATAAACGAAAGGTTATTTGATTTTTATGGTAGCGGTAACAAACTAAAAAACGGTCATAAATGTGCGTGGACAATTAAAAGGAAAAAAGGAAAGTGCACTTTTTTAATTATTTGGGTTTTTTCCGTTGGCTACCTGCATGATTTTTTTACACAAATTGCACCCACATTTATGAGTGGTCATGTTTTAGAACGTTTCGAAAAACTTAAAACGCACACGAATCAGGTTTATAGCCACCCTTAAAAGATACGCGAATTTATAATTACCTCTCAGTAAAATATTGAAACTTACGTAGTATTTATAGGTGTTCACTGATCGATTTTTGTCATTCAATAAGTGTCTCCGAACGCGTAAAGTATGGTTTTTTTAAAGTGATGAAAAAGTAATAAAAGTATAAAACCGAAATGAGTGCAAATTGTCCAGAAAACATCAATTTATTTTGTTACGTTTGTGGCAAAAAAGCTTTTTGAACAAATGCTGCATTACTCACTGAGCAAGTGGAGCGCGCTTTTAAACTTTATTTTGATTGCGAAATAATTCGCGGCGTTTCGTGGGTCCCAGACAAAATTTGTAAAACGTGCTACAATGGTCTTAACATGTGGATCCAAGGGAACGCAGTTCACTTCGTTTTGGTGTACCAATGATTTGCACTGATCCAGGAGAGCACAATTCCGACAACTGTTACGCTTGCGCAAACAAAATATGTGGAGTAAATCGTAAAGGCCTTAAACGAAAAGTTTACATATCTGTTAAAAGTGCACAAATACCTCTACCGCATTCGGATGAAATACCAATTCCACCGCTTCCAAGTCCTGACAGAGAAACTTCTTTTTCTATTGAAACAATGCATCAATCGGATTTCACCTATAAACCAATACCAGAAGCCGGCCCATCGAACAAAATAATTCCAATATCACAAGCAAGAATGGACAAGATTGTTGCAGAATTAAACCTCTCTCAACGTGAAGCAGAAAAACTTGCCCAGCTTTTGAAAGAAGGCAACAATTTTGAGCGTAATGTCAAAGTCACCGGATATCGAAGACGACAATTGCTATTCCAACGTTACTACATACTCAACGAAGGGAACACATTTGTTTACTGCCACGATATAAAGGGACTGATGGAGGCGATGGCCATTAATTATGTCGCAGCTAATTGGCGTATGTTCATAGATTTTTCGAAATCAAGCCTGAAAGTCGTTTTGCTACATAAATATAATAAAAAACCAAGCATTCCCATTGGCTACAGCACAGACATGAGCGAAATATACGATTCCATGAAAATAATTTTGGATAAAGTTTGCTACACTGATCACATGTGGCGGATCAGTTGTAATCTGAAAGTCGTGGCGATGCTAAGAGGTCTCCAAGGAGGCTATACGAAAAACATGTGTTTCTTGTATCCCAACCCGCTTTAAAGGAAACGAATACGAAACGCATGGCTTACTCGAGATCCAACGGAGAAAGGACACAACTGCGTAAATGATCCACTGGTGCCAATGGAGAACGTCCTCATGCCCCCTCTCCATATCAAACTGGGAATCATAAAAAATTTCATCAAGGCCATTGTGAAGCAACCGAAAATTCTTGATTGTTTGAAAAATATTTTCCCACGAATCAGCGAAGTAAAATTGAAGAAAGGTGTTCTGAATGGGCCGGATATACGAAAGTTCATGAAATCAAAGGAATTTAAAGGTGCTTTAGACGGTAATGATTACTTTGCGTGGAGGGCAGTGAAGAAAGTCATACGATATTTTTTGGGAAGTACGCGATCACACAATTACCCCGCTCTTGTGACCAAGATGTTGCACTACTTCCAGAAAATTGGAGTGAATATGTCCCTCAAAATTCACTTCTTGCATCACCATGTCGAATACTTCAGCAAGCAGCTAGCCTCAGAATCGGATGAACATGGCGAGCGCTTCCATCAAGTTGCAATGCCAATGGAAACGCTGGTGGCTGAAATTTGTTGGAAATGAAGATGAAGAAGAAGAATATACAATGGGAGTTTCCTCCCACAAAAATTAAGTTAACTGACTGATTAAAAACAATTGATTTTTTCCAGATGAAGACAGATCCTCATCCGATACAGACTCTGAACAAGTGGGCGAACTACCACGCAAGAAAGTAAAGGGCGCAAACAAACGAAAATAAGTTTTGCGTTCATCGATTTTTATAACCTATGTATCTATGTAATAACCTAATAATAACCTGTAATAATTTTTAATTTTACGTGTTAATAATTATAATAAATAATATATAATAAATATTATTTTTTATGAATTAAAAATAAAAAAATTCAATTTTTAGGCAAAAAATAGTTTTTTTCTTCATACATTTATTTATAACTGCAAAACTGTTGCTTATGTAGCGAAACGTTGTATGATTAAAGGAATTGTAATTCCAAATTTTTTTAAATTTTTTTCAGCAAAATCGAGTTCTCGAGTTATGTCAAAAAAAGACCACCAAAGGTCACAATTTCCCCTATATGATAGTTACTAACTTCAAATCGATATATCTCGATTCATAGACTTGACCCAGCGAAACGGCGGGACACGTATAACTTCTTTTTTACCGATATAACATTTCCCGTTGATTTCATCCCATCCCGATTTTGACTGTCGCATAGTGTTATTTTTACTGTAAATAGTAAACAATTTTTTAATAAGAAAAAATATATATTTTTTTTAATAAAACATTTACGAATTTGAATGTTTGATTTTATAAATTCAGTGATAGGTCCGATTTTAGCAAAAAAATATTTGATTTTATAAATTTAGTAATAGAACACGAAATTTAATTTTTTTCTGTGCGCTTACGAAGTCTTAAAACAGTGTAGAATGAACTACAGTCAGATGTCTCTGCGCGACTAACTAAGGAAACCAACAAGTGTGAGCAGGGATTAATATCGATTAGAAAGGAAATGCAAAATAAATAAATAAGCAGTTGCACTCTGCTGGGAAAAATTCTAGCTACGAAGCAGAACTACGATAAACACAAAAAATATCCGGCAGTTGTTGTGTTTAACTAAATTACGAGTTCAAGAAAAATTCGGGCGTTCTTGTACTCGACCAAACTAAATACTATAACTACGTACTATACTTACAACGAGTGTAAGAAAAATTCGGGGATTCTTGTACTCGGCTACAGTAAATAAAATATCGCTTCAAGATTTCCTTACGAATGGTATGAATTAAATATTTTAATTATAATAAACACGTAGATGCATATTATTTTCTCCCAATATCAAAGTTATTCGTTTATTCTAGTGTAACGTAGTGTGGCTTATTTCGAAGCGTGTGCTTTCTTTGCTAAATGTCACGTTAGTGCATCGAAAAAATTTAAAATTATTTACTGATCAAGAAAAGCTTATATAAAAATTAAAATTTTCCATATTGTGTAATGGAAAGCAAAACATACGTCTTTGTCTTTTCCAAAATTTAATAAACGCATGTCAAAAACCTTCTTCAAAAGTCATAACATTCAGATTTAATGTCTAATTGATTCTAACTTTTATGCATAAATTTAGCTGTATTTAAGAAAATATTATTCACTATTCTAAAATGTTTGCAAACCAACAAAAAATTTTATTAAGAGAACAAAATTTTATAATTGTACTGCTGTACTTTTGACAATAGAATTGTACTAAGAAAAGTGCAATTATAATGAATTTATCATCCCTAAATAATTATTTATTTATTTAGTTTTATAATTCTAATTTTTCTTTATTTTAAATTTTGTAACAAAATGTCAATTTATGAATCATTGAGTTTTCGGCTGTGAGCATCGAAATTTATTTTAATTTACTTAAGCCGAATTTTTTTTCATTATTATAATAAACGAATAATTGGAAATACAATTGGAAATACCATTACTTAATAATGAAATTTTATGTTCGAATTTAAATTCGGTACTCTTTCCCAGTCTTTTAAAATAAATATGCCAAATATACAAACTGGCTTTAGTGATTAAATTTACTATTATACAAAACCAAATTCCATTGGAATTAAGCTTTATATTTTATTAACATAGAATAACTTTTGTATTCGTGAATTTTTTACAATTAGGGTTTTTTGACAAAAAAAATTTTTGTTGGGAATTCCGGGAATTAAAAACTACCAAAAAAATTTTGTATTTTTACCATTTTTAAAAATAAAAATTATATAAAAAAACGTTAATTAACCATAATTAAAAAAATATATCATTGCTGTGCAACCAGTTCAATATAATTAACTCCAAATAGTTTATTAAAATACCATAAAAATTAATTTTCGAACAAAAATATACTGAACTGACAAAACTACTTAATTATTTGAAAATTCTCCATGTTTGAGACTACTGCTATTAGAATACAAAACTTAGAAAACGTGGCCAATTTTAGATGAATGCGCGACATAGTTTTGTAAGATTTTTTATTTTTTATCTTCAGCAATTTTTACACATTAATTTTCTTTATTTAATACTAAAAAAAAATATTATTTTTATGTTTTTGAGAAATCGATCGGATTCCAAGTGCGACTTCGAACAAATTATTCCCGAAAACATGCCTATTTATGGTTTCTTAAAAACTTTTTGTGGCAGTAACGAGCGATATTCAGGATTTCTTCTTTAAGTTGTTATTGTCGAATAGTAAAATATTTTTAGTTTTTTTAAAAAATATATTTATGTATGTATGAATATATATTTTAATATAACAGTGAATTTCTACACAAACATTTTGAAAATATTAACGCAAAAACTTTTAAATTTCAAATACCCTTTAAAATAAATTTTTCACACAAATTTCGTCTCTAAAATGGATTTTAAATTTAAAATTTGTTTAGAAGTACGGGTATAAATGTATATTTTATATGTAACCTAATGAATCATTTATTAAACACTATTTTTAATACCTATTACAATTTATTACTTTAAAAAAGTCATCTCAAAATATATATTTTTATTTCAAAGTAGATAGATATATATGCATGAAAATTATATGTAAAATATAGCTTCGTTTGTTTAGTTTTTATGCTTTTTAAATAAGATTGTATTTTTCCCGAATACCTGGGAATTTCCGGGAATGTCCCGATACCCGGGAGTTGAAAAATCTTGGGAAATTAAAAACTCTTTTTATGATAGAAATTAAATACTACATACTATTACCATATTTTTGTTCTTGCAAAAGTTTTCCAACCAATCTTTTTTCTGGGTGTAGAATATAAATAAAACATAAATTTGTAGCACGTTACTACGACGCAGTTGTATTCCTATCATGAATTTTAGATCAGAATTCTACACAGTTAACATTTTTGTTAAATATAAAAAAAATTGCGCTATTTTTTTATACTAACTTTTTAGTGCTTTTAGTGAATTTTAAAAATCAAAGAAGGCTAGATAATAAGCTACAAGTTAGAACGAAAATTTTTTAGGCTAAAAGCAAAATAATAAGGTTAGATTTAGCCTAAAAAAGTTTAAACTGGCAACACTGATGATAAGATATACTTAACATAGTGTCCACATTAGATAATTTTTTTATCAAGACAAATGTCAAAATCAACGCGAATTTATGCAAGATGGAAACAGTTGTACAAAAGCAACAATAAGGCGAATTCATTCATGTTTGTTATATATGCAGTTTGATAGATGTAACAACCAATAATAGTAATAGACTATTTAACTGAGGTTACCTTGTACAGATTAGCATTAGCATTTCTCTTGATAAAAAAAATTTGTCTAGTATAGACACTACGTAAGAGCACTTCTACTATTGCAAAAAGGTGGAAGAGCTTTAATGCAAAGTAGTGATTAAAGGATCCTTGTTTAAATGAAATGATAATAAGATTGAATAAAAAAAACTGAATGATATTTCTTAAAAATAATAAGATATTTATTTTTCTATAATATTATTTAAATTGCAATTTATTTACAGCTTCGAAGAATTTTCAGACTTCGGATAGAAAACTTCGTTGTACAAAATATCTATAGAATATTTTAAGCTATTGTACTAAATGTTTAATTGTCTTTTATGTCACCTCTTAAGAATGGACTCGAAATTACCCCTTATAATGAGATGTAGGTGAACTAAAGGTCCTAATGAAATGCTATTATGTTTGTAATTATCTGATAAAATATGTATATTCTGCATAAATTTTAACTTAGCAAACAAATATGTTTACAATGTTTTACACATCCTAATAAGTTTAATTAAAACTTTTTTTTTATTTTAAATGTATGTAGTTTCGTTTTAATTAATTTTCATATTAAAAGTTTAACTTATGAAAACACGTGCCAAAATTATATTTCATATGTGTACATACCAACAATAATTCTTAATTTAAGTTACATGAAACTAAAAATTATATTAAATTTTCTATTTAAATAAGACAGACATTATTTGTTAAAATGGCATAGATTAAATTAGCATATTTTGTCAATATTAATTTATGCATACCTATATATCAGCTCTATAGGAATGAACAAATTTACAAAAATAAATTTTACAACATTATGTATGTATGTATGTATGTATGTACGTATGTACGTTTGTATGTACGTATGTATGGACGTATGTATGTATGTATGTATGTATATATGTATGTATGAATGTGTTTATGTATGCATATTGGTGGGATAGATCAGTAATTTTGTAACTTTGTTGAAATAAAATTAAAATTCAGTTTATTCATAAATCAAAATATTATATTTGATAACTGTATATGTATGTAAAAAGTATACATGGAAAATGTCATGACAAACAATTCACAAATAAAACCGATCAAACACTTTATACTAGATTTTTTCACAGCCTACATAATATAAAATGAACACACATACTTTTTCACTACCCCAATAAAGTTGCTAATTTATGTATTATTTACAATGCATAAATTTTGTGATTATTGTCAATAAAAATATTAATGATATATGATTTAAAATTCATAGAACAAAATTATATTGGGAATGAAAGATTTTAAAATGTACTGTACTTTATAATAAAATTTTCAAAAAAAAGCAAAAAGATATAACACTTTAAATATTTCACTAAGTCACTAACTTAAGGCCACATCAAATTTTCAATAGATTAATAGACCTATGAAGAAAATTTTAAAATACGTAGAAAGCACATGTTGGAAATATTCACGATATTTAATAGAGCTACAAGTCGCAATTTTTAAGATAATTGGATGAAATTTGGCCTTATATGATACAGGAACAAACTCTGTTGAAATTGGTTGATAGTGCTTACTTATTACAATCTATCCGCCATACAATATTTCTCATAGAATAGGGTTTCGAGACAAAAAACACAAAATTCGCTATTCCCGACAATACAATAATCATTAAATATTTCCATATCTTTTCCTGTAAAATTATATAATATGGATATTACGGCAAGATTTATTTAAGGCTTTTTAATTCTAAAATGTATGGATCGGAATATTTTAGCACTATATCCATAAGCGTATTGAGGTCAAAGAGCTACAGCCATATTCAAAAAAAAATTAACACAGCTTCACTAACCATTGTTAAGCAACATTTCTTAAAATTGTATACAAAAACGATGATTCGTTTAATGTACCTTGAGTAAACCATTGTTAACTTTAAATATTTTAAAGTACGTTCGAACCTACTCAAAACTATTTTAAGCCTTAAAGACTTACATATATATTTCAATAAAAAAATGTAAAAAATGTATTTATGCGTAAATTTTTAACAAAAGATCACATTTCTAATTTCCGCCAATATAACTATTTAAAACCGTATAAACTGAATTATGCTACAATATAATATTTTCGTCACATACACTGCCTGCCACTTGAATAAGGAATCACATTTTTTTTTTAAATTTAATTAAGAATATCTCATAAACTAAAGTTCAGAAAAAAATAATTTAATAAAAAAATAATTTAATAGTTTCCTGAAGAAATAAAAAATATATATTTTGCTACACTAAAATTATGCACTCATTTAAAGGCATGTATTTCTGTGGTACTTTTTCGTGTGTCACTTGAATAATGAACATTTTAAAGCTAAGCAAACCGTAATTTATTTTTAAATTTCAGGTTATAAAAATGAAAGTTATTATCTTCTAGCATTCAATTATTATTGAGTGCTGCCACTATTTTTAGAAATAACCTCAAAAATGCGATTTGACATCGACTTGTAAAATGACTCTAAGTAATTTAGCGAAATTGAACTCCATGCTTCCGTTATTGCATCCTTTAAGGATTCCTTCGTCTCAAATTGTTTTCCTCCTTCACAAACTTTTCTTGCAAGCCAACCCCATACATTTTCTATTGGATTCAGGTCTGGTGAATATGGGGGCCAATCCAAAAGTTGAACACCTTGTTGATTAATCCATTGTTTTACTGCTCTGGCGGTATGAATCGGAGCGTTATCGCGTTGGTACGTCCTAGGTATGGGTCCAAAGAAATCATTTAATTTTGAAAATGCTTCCTCCAGAATGTTTCTGAAAGTCGTATTTAGGCCATGGAAGTAATAGTTGTACCCGTCGGCACCATTAAAATTTAACTTTTTTTCATCGGAAAATACAACTTTAAACCATTTGTCGGACCATGTCATTGTATTTTTGGCAAACTGTAGACGTTGTGATTTGCGTTTTTCATTAAGTGGTGGTTTTTTGCAGTTTTCGTCGGACTATGTATGGGCACGTCTTTATAATATGGTGAACTGTTCTTAGACTGGCACTGACTCCACTTTTTTCACGTATTTTTGATACCGATATGGCAGAATTTGATGCAATTCTAAGAATCTTTCGTCTTTCTTTTGGAGTTGTTGCCATTTTCTGCCACCCTTTTATATTTTTTTATATCTTTCTACGTTATTTAAATAATTGTACACAACTGTCTTTCCTCTCTTAATGATTTTGGCTATTTGGACCGGATTTTGACCCTGAGATTTCAAAATCAAAATTTTTCCTTTTTCAGAATTATTAAGAGCCTTACCACGTCCCATTTTGAATAAAAACTATTTAAAAACTATCAAATTAAAAATTCTCTAGCCGTTTATATTGAAAGAAATTCAAATCATAGCCTTCCTGATTAATATTAAAAGAATTCCTTATTCAAGTGACACATAAATACATGTCTTTAAATAAATGCATAATTTTAGTATAACAAAATATGTTATACCAACACTTTGAGATTTGGTTGCGCAAAAAATTATTTTTTTCTGAACTTTAGTTTAGGAGATATACTTAATTAAATTAAAAAAAATGTGATTCCTTATTCAAGTGGCAGGCAGTGTATATCCAAAACGAAATAAAACAGTTAACGAATAACCTATTCTAACTATTCACAACACTGACAATATGAATGAGAGAGAAACTGAGAAGTGTTGCCTACATAAATAAAAAACAGTTTATTAGTTATTATACACTGCAAACAGTTTTTTTGAATACGATTTTCTTAATAAGGAATTGAAGGGATAATTTGTGTATTATCTAGTTTGTGCTTTATGTGTAAATTAATTTTTTTTTCCTGAACACAGCTGCTAATCTTCAGCCGGACGTTCGGACCGAATTAATTAAAACATTATATTTTTATCTAAATATCATCCGCCATTGTGTCTTCCATATGTCTATAAATTTTCATAATATTTTCATACTTTGTTCCTAAATTATAAAAAATTATTCTGGTAAATATGAGTCAATTTCCACATCTTTATTCAAAATAAAGTTATATATTTTATTTAAACAAAATTTTTCTTTGCCATTATATCCACAAGAGGTTTTCCATCAGAATATTTAAATTAGCAGCAAATTTAAACACATAGACTACTTGGTGATTTGGTTATTTTTTGATTATATACACTTTTGTATGGTATGTTAATAGGTTCCTTTTCCTTTATCTTAACAAATTTGTATTCTTATTTTGTTTTTTTTTTTTAAAGTACAAAACAACACGATTTTGTTATTAAAAGCATTCCTGCAGCCAGTCTTCCACTTTCTTGCTCCTAATTATATATGAAACAAATCAAGATAACTTGCATTAATAAGTCCATATAAGTAGAATTTTTTGCTGGTTTAGCAATATAGTTAAGAGTTTAGGTAAATATAAAAAATGTTGCAAAATAAAGTTTTTTTGGAAATAAAAAAAATGAATATATTGCAATTATCAGAAATTTAAAATAGAATTTGCACTAGACTAGGCATGAATATACCATTAAAATAAAATAATAAAAAAAATAAATGTATCTAACTGTTCTAAAGTAATGCTTATGAAATATTATTTTTTTTTAACAAAATTTAGTTTTTCATTTTGATCAAATTTAGTTGATTTTAAAACCAAATATATTTCCAACTAAAAGAGATACAATAAAAACAACAGCAGATTTAGAACTTTTATCATGCTTTACATTAAGATTATTATTACAATTTAAATTATTCAAATACTGATTTTTATGTTTTTATTTATTGTTGACCCAAAAAAAAGTATATAGTGCGATGCTGCAAAATTATAAAAGCTGAAAACAGTTGGAAGGTAGTTTGTAGGTATGGGTAAATAGTTTATTACACAATTTTTATAATTTTCAATGTACAATTTTTATAATTTTCAATATATAATTTTTATAATTTTCAATATATATCCAAAACCCGATTTTTCGGACTCCGTGGATTTAAAATTTTTTTAACTCGAACACTTGTTATCCAATTTAATGTTTTTAAATGGCATTAGAAAGAATAGTTAACCCTCTTTAAAAAAAAGTATATACATATTTATATTCATAACATAACTGTATGTGTGATAATAAATTCACAAATAATTTTTGTTTTATTTTTTATTGTTGATTTTCAACATTTTTAGTCATTATTCACCCGCACTTTATTAGAAAAAATATTTTTTCAAATATTTTCATTATCAAATGATGACTCATTTTATTCCTAATAAAATACAGTATTTTAAAGAAATATAAAAATTATGTTTTCTAATATAGTTTCGGTCAAAAACGGTTAAAAATTTCAAAAATTAAGAATAAAAAATAAAAAAAGAAAATAAAAATAAAAAACTAAAAATTATTTGTATCTGTATATAAATAAACTGTTTGGTAATTAATAATCATTAATTTCTTTAATAATAATGTTATTTAAGTATATTAATAAATTTAAGTGTAAGGAAAGCAAAAATTTATTCAAAAATATATTATATATGTATAGTAATAAAGCAACATGTATAACTAATGTTTTTTTTTTTTTTTTTTATTTACTAAACCCAACTTTTCTTTGAGTGCATTTTTTCACTCTCACTAATACCACTACATTTTTAGTCATTTATATCCCAAAATTAGAACAACTGTTTTTATACATACAAATTTTAAATATTTATAATTTATATTTCAATACTACGACTAATTTTGAATTTTACATTCAGAGCAACTCAAAGTATGCAAAATCATATTTTTTTTCTGGGCTTCAAATGAAACAAACTGTTAGTTATTTATCCGATTAAGATAATTTTAAGAATTTGGCATCGATTTGTTACAGTAGGTTTTAGCATATTTTGGTCCTAACATTATACTTTTGCATATTTTGGTCTTAGTAGCATATTTTTCCATATTAAACGCACCACACAAACTTCAGCTTCGACGCGGACCGTGCAGTCTTTTGTACATACTTACGTATGTATATAAACAGATAAAATAGCTTACTTTTATCTGTTGACTAAGATTTCTATATAATTTCCTTAGTTAATTATCCATATGAATAAAGAAATAGGAATTATGATATTTAGCAGAATTCCATTAAATTTAACATGACTTACTCCGTGATTTCTTCACTAAACATTAGTGTATCCAAATTGTTCGATTTTTTCGTTGTTCGAATAAAATGTATAATTCGAATAGGGCATCTTTAGTTTACTAGAATTATTCCATCACACATTAAGGACTATCCGAATTGTTCAAATAATTCAAAGTATAAAATTAAAAACTATAATTTTGGTAAATTTTCAAAAATTCTATTGTAAAAGGAAAACAAACACAACCTAAAAATTAATAATTCTTTGTAAATAAACTTTGAATATGTCAAACACAAAAACAAAAAAATAAAACAAAATGACTTTTTTAATACAATAAATAAAGATCGGTTTGTGTTATTGCAAAATATATATATATATATATATATATATATATATATATATATATTGTTTTTGAGGAATTGAATTAAAATAATAATAAGAATAGCATTTATATATTATTTAATCCTTTAATTTTAATGTAAAATTTGATTTAGAAAAGACCCTCGCTGATTGTTAAAGTTGACGAAATTGTTAAAAGGGCATTGAAGAGCATTTCATTTGATTCCTTTGGAATAGTTTCTCTATCGAATAATTAATACTTATATTCACAATTGCAGCTTAAATTTATTAATTTGTACGCTAAAAAATCCGTTGTTTTTGAAATCTGTAACTTAAATTTATAAAATATTTAAATTAAAAATAAAATAAAAAATAAAAACATTAAAAAACAGCTTTTATATTTTGTTATTTTATTAGTTATTTGTAACCTAAAATGTAACTAATTCCTATTTTTTATATTAATAATGACTTCTGTAATACTTTAAAATCAATTAGCTATTGAATAGCTTGGAAGTTATTAGTTGTTGTAATAACATCTAAATAATGAGTCTCTTAAATGCCTACTTCTAATAATATAGGTAAGTAATTGCCTCTAATGTCATCACCTATGTATAAGTAGCGAAGGGCCATTATATTAGCTTCTTAACTCATTATATGACAACCAAAATTTTTGCTGGGAATTTAATCCAAGGTGTGTCTTTATACATTGAATTTTATATTGAGCTTTACATTTCGAACATTCCTCTAAGACACCATAAAGTATATATATTCTGGGTCCTCATGAAATTCTAAGACGACATTATATAAAAAAATCAAATTCAATAGTCTAAAAAGAATAATAGTTTAGTAAAAAGTTAATAATTTTAATCTATTTTACCTATTTTCAAATTAATTCAGTTGTTCGATAGGACATAAGGGAATAACCTAAGGGAAAAGAAATTTCTCTCAATTACACCTCTTCTATAAGATATATTTGGTATTGAAAATCGGTTCATAAACAACAAACTTATGGGCCAAATGCTAGAAAAAATAAGTGTTCATCTCGTGTATGTAGTTCAAGGGTTAATGTAAACTTGTAAAAGCAAAAATGAGCGTGATTGGCCCACTTTATCGTACACCTTCCATATAAGGTGAAATTTTAAATTAGGGTGGTATAAAAAATCTACAGATGGTGAGTCCGGCCAAATATAACATTCTCACTTGTTTCTTTTTGCTTCCTATGAACTCACGTATAAACAAAATGTATGTTTAAAAACATAATATTTGGCTTTAGACCATATTTTGCTTCATAACTCCCAAACAAAACGCGTCTCCAAATGGAATTTGCACGAGCAGAGGGTGTTTAAGTTAACGGGCAAGATGCCACCAATGCCGTTGAAGTGTGCAACGGCACATAAAATATGTATTACATGCTTCTGGTGTCTAATTGGTACTTTGGTACCGATAAACAGAGACAATAAGGCAATTTACGATTGTAAACTTGTTTAGAGAGGAAGGTTAAGTTATCAATACATATTTATTTGTAAGTATTTTAGATATATTGTTTTCCCTTTTTTGAGATATGGAAGTTTTTTTTATTATACCTTAAACATTGACATTTAAACTTTCAAGATAAATTACCCTTATGTACAACATTTCAGAGTCAGAAGTCATGAGCAATTAAGCTTGTAGTGTTTAATTTTATCTTATTTTTCGTATTCAAAACGTCATACTTTTGGATCGGAAAGGGTCTTAAATTAGAAAGTTTATTATTAGAAGAAAATTGAAGATATTAAATCCGATTATTACCCGTTTTGCTATGGCATCAGTCATAAATCAAAATCAGAGCCTTAAACTCCTTAATACTACGTTTACACTAAACAAAAAGTAGTTTTTGGCTTCATTTGGTTTTTGATGAGAAAAACTACATGAATTTCTTTAGTTTTTTAATACAAATCGAAAACCATTTTCGTCTACTTTTTGTTGAAAACCAAATAAAAACTACCCTAAATTATTGTTTAAAAGATTTTTAAATGTTAAGAATATATCAAAATGTATTTAAACAAAAATTTATTACAAAATGAAGTATCAACAAAAACCACATGGAGAGAAAACAAGGTATGTAAACGATTTGTTTTCTGAGTTTTAGTTTTTCGAAAATTAACTAGTTTTTGTTTACGTATAAATGGCATATAATACATATTGATATTTAAATATGTCTAAATTTAATTTCAACATTACCATTATTGCAACACTGTACGTAAGAAAGACATATTTGTTTTTATAATTACATATGTAATTATAGTCAAACGTTTTATTTAAATATTTATATAAAATACTAAAAGCTCATTTAAATTCATTACATTTCATTTTTAAACAATTTCAGAAATATGTATAATAATTGTAGTTACTAAATAATTAATTCTTATAAAATTTATTTCACATTCAAACATTTGTCGACAATAAAAGTTACTGCTGCCAACTACATAAAACTTGTTGTCAGTTATGATGATGATGTCGACAAAATTTCCAATGAAAATTAAAATCCGCACATGTTTTCCAGTTCACAAATAAGTAGATAATGACATCAACAACCGTTTCTAATGTAAATGTGCAGATAGAAACATGAATTCATTCGTTCATTAATTTAATCATACTCATACTAGTTTATTCATAAATAGAGATTCCTGTAATAATTTCACCAACTGTCACAGATAGTTATACGTATGGGAAAGTACAGTGAGGTGTAAAAAAGACCGTGAAATTAAAATTAATGAAATCCTGTTGAAAGGTATTAATTTTGATATTCTAATTAAAGATACATATATAAAATTAAACGCATTCGGTAAATTTTTATTTTTAAACATTTGGATAATTTTTGTTTTGTATTATGAACCCATGCACCTTTAGAATTATTAAAAATAAATCAACTAACAAACATTTAAAAATTTTCTGTTATGGATTCTCTTATTTATACTTTTAAATTAATATTATATTTTAGTAATATGGCTTTCTAGGTTATTACTTTTGTAATAGATATAGTTTTGCTCATTACTATAGTGATATACACTTTACAAACATGTTACAATCTAAACTACTTATGTGAGGCAAAAAACTAAAAAATATATTTATAACAAAATATCATACCAATGTAAACTTGCAATGAGTGAAATGCCAACAATACAACTTTAGATTACATATCGCATTTTCCGCCAACACATTCATAGTTTGTTAATAGAAATGAAGAAGAAAAATATAAAATGAAATATACAATAAACAAAATAACTAAAGCCCCTACAAAGATACCCCTGCCACCTACACACAGATTTTGTCAGTTCATACACTTAGAAAAAATTGTAATAATAACAATTGCAATTATCCGGAAATGCATAATTTTCCAACAAGCCATTTCAAGTTTCACGTTAATACCAATAAATGATAAAAATTTTCGAGGAATATAAAAAAGTTCAATTTAATTTGCATTCTATGAATATTCCAGAGGAGTCAAATCTTCTAGGTTTTGGTGCATTTGGTCTATTTTTCTCATCTATTCAGTTCAGGAATCTCTGATAACTTCTTCGATAGATATCAGCATTCGAAGACTATTTAATTAATTGTTTTTATATCTGACTATCTAACTATTTTTAACGAAAAGATGTATTTTGAGTTTTCAATTAATGGGCACAACATTAGAAACAAATGATATTGGATAAAGTGAGAAAGCACAAAAGTGTTGAATTGTAATGTCCCAGCAAAGAAAGAACTTAAATAGAGCTGAAAATGTAATGATTTTAACATTGTGTTAATTGAGAGTTAGCACTTTGTGCTGAAAAAGAGCTGTAGAAATCATTTTTTAACCCATGGTTGTCATTGGAAGGATGTTATTCTTTTATGCTTCTTATTCGTTGCTTTTGAAGAACTTCTTTTAAAATTATGTTTACAAAATTTTCTCAATGAAAATTCTATTTTAGCCTTATTAAAAGATAATAAAAATTCTTTAAAATTTGTGAAATTTCAATTTTTTAGAAATTAATTACCTTTTCCCCAGCTACAAATACATTTATTTTCACTTTTTTTTGAAATTTCTTAATAATATCAAGTAACACCTGTTAATAGACTACTGTCAAATTTTGAGCTGTTTAAAACATACAACCTCGTGTATTTTGCTAAAAATGGAAAAAAGTGAATTTCGAGTGCTCGTTAAACATTATTTTTTGCGAAAAAAAAACCGTCAATCAAACGAAGAAAAAGCTCGATAAATACTATGGGGACTCTGCACCATCGATTTCAATGGTAAAAAAATGGTTTACTGACTTTTGTTGTGGTCGTACAAGTACAGATGACGCTGAACGTTCAGCTGCGTTTAAGAAAGTTATCTGCAAGATTTGCTCTCAATTGACCATAAACGTAAACGTCTGACAATTTCAAAGGATTGTTTGGAGTTGTTTAACCGCAATGAGTTTTTGCGGCGTTTTGTAACTGTGGATAAAACATGGATCCAAGCAGCAGTCTAAACAATGGGTTTCTCCGGGTGAAACTGCTCCGAAGAAGGCCAAGGTAAGTTTGTCTGCAAATAAGGTGATGGCAACAGTTCTTTGGGATGCACGCGGGATAATCCACATCGATCACCTTCAAAAGGGAAAAACAATAAATGGCGAATATTATGCCAACTTATTACACCGATTTAATGAGGATTTAAAAAGAAAACGACATTTGGCCAAGAAAAAATTCTTTTTCATCAAGATAATGCACTGGTGCACACGTGTGCAGTCTCAGTGGCAAAAGTCAATAAATTGGGCTACGAATTGGTACCGCCACATTCTCCGGTTTTAACCCCTAGTGAATTCTTCCTATTTCCAAACCTCGGTGGAAAGAGATTCAGCTCCAACGATGAAATTATTGAGCAAACAAATTCCACAAAAACAAAAACTGGAGAAACGTTGGACTAAGTGTATTGAGTTAAAAGGAGATTATGTTGAAAAAAAAAAAAAAAAATATATATATATATATATATATATATATATATATGTGTATATATTTGTGTTACTTTTTAAATATTTAACAAATTAAAAGACCTTTTTTCAGGATATCCTAGTATAAGGGATGTTTTTTCCCTTTAGAGTTCCTTTCGCCAGGAAGATATTTAAATTTTATGATTTTGTGATAAAGAGGAATATCACTCCTTTTCATTGACACCAATTTTGTGAAAATCGGATTATGAATATAGAAGCAATTTAAAATTAAACTTTGTTCATTTTGGAATAAGAATTCACGAGGTGTCCCACCATACAGGTACATAAAATAAGAGCCGTAGACTACAGGAAACTGATTAATACACCATAAAGTGCACAATAAATGGTTTAATAAAAAATCCAAGATGTAAAATTTTTAAAGCTATAATTTTGTGTCGAAATTTTTTAGAATTAACATAACTAAGCATTTGTCTCACTTTAAAATTCTGATAGCGTTCGATTTAAAAAAATTAATGGTCATTGATAGTTACCTTTGTTACATTAGAATTTTGCCTTTACAATTATGTACGAAGTATTAAAAAAAAAAATTTATACAAATCTGTTAAGAAAACTAATTATTATATTTATTATATGCAAATTTGTGTAAAGATTTGAAAAAGGCAATTTATTGAAAAATACTTGTGAAATATGCTAAAGCATGTCTCTTAAACGAAAAGCTTGAAAAATCTTGGTCTGTTGATGACATATATTTGCTTTATACAAAGCATATTCACCTCGCATTGTTTTCAGTTTGAAAAATTAAAATTTTATCATCCCCTTCATTTTCAATCGTAAATTTCCTTGTTGTCTCTCTTTGGCGGCGCCAAAGTAAAAATTTTATGTAGTACAATTAGGCAGCAGCAGAATGGAATACGTATTTTTTGTACTGCAACACACTTCATTAGCATTCATGGAAATAACTAATATAGCTTTGCAAATACTAAGGTTATAGTTTTGTTGTCTGACATCCGGTTCGAATGACCATAAACAAGTTTTCGATCGTGAATTTCTATCACTACGTTCACACGATGATTTAAAACCTTGATTTTAAATGATGTTTTTTTTTTTTTTTTTTTTTTTGTTAACAAGCGGGGTAGAGTTAAAAGATGGATTGAGAAAAAAATCACGTTTTCTGTTTTCATGATTTTTTTTTTCTCTTCACACTCATTGGTATTTTTCTCATTACTTTTTATTCGTTTTTCTCTTTTGAACTGGTAGTATTGCTACAACCAAGAAAAATCAACCCTGATTATAAGGAAAAAGAGAAAATATAAAAAAAAAAATTCATGGAACAAAAAATCATCATGTGAACACAAATGATTTTTGGTAGCAACTTCAAAAGAGAATTGAAATAAAACGACGTCTTAAAAATCATCGTGTGAACCTTATGTATGTTATCCCAGTTTGACAGTACCAAAGCCGAGTTTTTGGACTATATTTGCACACCAGCAGAAATTATGTACCGCAACACACATCATCAGCATTATTGCTGTCTTATCTATGTGTGTTTCGTTGAAACCTAAACATAAATGTTTTTTAGGTACTGTGATGACATGTATTATCTTCTATAAACATAATTGATAAGATCTAAAATACTAAATATTACTGTTAACTACTTATTAATAATTATTCTTTCAGTGTGTATATTTCATGCAATACTTATCAACATACAAGTGTGCTTTCACTGACACATCATCTAAATAAGTATGTGGAAATATTCCCCGTTAGCATACAATTTTGGACAACATTATCAACTTTTTGCTACAGAAAAAAATACAAAAATAGAGCATGACAAGTCAAAAAAAACAGAAAACTATGTTTGAAAAGTTTTGTTGTAGCACCATTAGTTGTAATGTGTGTTTGAAAACATGTGACACATTTTTGCAAAACATTTCTTGTGGAAATGGCATAAAAAAGAAAAAAAAAGGAAAATGTAGCTTTAGAAAATACATCATTTTATGTATACAGTATGCTATTCTTTTTTTTTCTTTTGAATTTATAAAAGGTGTCTCCTGACGTGTTGATATCATTAAAAAGATTGATGGCGAACATTTCATTGCCGAAGAACAACTCTCATGAATTAAAACTAATGGAAGAATATTATAAGATTTATAAAAAAAAAACATTGTTATATGAAAGAAATTACTATTGAAAAATGATTTAAAAATATCTTTAAAATGTATAGTTTTAATAAGGACAGATTAATTAGCTGTCGAATGCAATAGTTTTTGGTATTTTCTCGATTAATTAACGTTTAACTGTACACCTTAATTTTGTGAACACTAGCATGAATATAGGTTCTCATAATTTCCTAAATGTTGACATATTAACATCAGTTATTACTAAAATCAATAAAAAAAAAAAAAAAACACACTAATATATTAGAACATTAGGACCTTTGTATCTTTTTTCTAGAAAAACTTTTGGAGTTCCATACACTAGATAAAATAAATATTAATATTTATTGTAACTAAACAACTATTCCAAACTTTTTCCAGTTATATAATAGAAACAAATAAAATATTTTTTTTTTTTCTAAAAAAGAAAAAACAAATGACAACAACGACAAAGTAAACTAAATTAATTTCAGGAGATAGTAAATGATTCAAATTAACAACAAATGTTCAAGCCAAATTAAGTGAACAAAGTTAATTTGTATAAAATATAAAAACAATGTGGTATTCAGAATATACTTTGCCAATTGTTACTAATGCACAGTGGAGCAGAATCAACAATTTTTTTAAATAAATCTGTAGCTTCTAATTTGCTGATTGGATTTACATGAAATATCACATAGACGTAGCAGAGTAGTGTACAATTTTAAGTTTGGTAGGGGAAACCACATAACTCTCAGAAGCAGAGCTATTGGGGCTCAAAATAAGGTACATTTGACTTATTGGAAAAATTGTACTTAAGTTCTTTAAATTGTTTTATGATTTAAAATTTAAGTACTCTTAAAATACGGTCAGATTAGGCAAATGTGTGTTTCGAATTTGTTTGCCCAAACGTCATTAAAATTTTTCCAAAGCAATGCGTAGTTTGTTTTGCACCTTTTTTTTTTTCAAACAGTTATTAAATATAGAAAAATATGCAAATAGGAAAACATATCTTCTCATCGGTCACATTTATTTGTCTTCAAAAATTATTTCATCAAACTGTTGAAAATGTTAAATTTATTTTTACTAAAAATATAATAAACAAAGAGGATAAAATATTTTTGGCTTAATGATGTGGAGAAGCCTCGATAAAAAGTAAAAAAAATAGAAAAGGACCATGGGTTCAGAAGTGGGTTTAAAGACAAAATGAGGAAGAGTGTTATTCAAAATTGTTAACAAAATCGGTTAAAAACTCCATCTTTATACAGTTATTGCTCATTTTATGTTACATTTAATGTTGTTTAATATCCGATATATTTCAAGACGATATAGTAAAATTCTAAGGATAATTATACAAGTATCTTTTAAAGATATGTACTTAACTTTAATTATACATCTCTTCCTGATCCATATTACGGTGTCCGCAAATGTAAAATTTTCAATAATTCCACAAAGTAATATTTCAACAGTAAATTAAAAAGACTTCTGGTATATACTTTAGCAAGACAGACCTAAATCTTTTTATTAAAATTATACCACATTTAGCACGCATATAATAATTGACTAAAGTCATAATTTTTCTGTGCTTTCGTTATACCATTTATATGGATGATAGTTGAAAATATTGTCCGATTTTAATAAAAACTTGTAGAGACAGTACTCTGACTTGCTCAGTTATGAGCCAGAAGTTTTTTCTCAGTTAGGTGCCCAGTTTGTGATTGCAATTTTACCTTGTAGCCCTGTTGAAAGTTTTAGATTTGCGGACACCCTAATATGGACCAGAGAAATGTTTATCGACAATATGTGCAACAGAAGATAAATGAATACCTTTAGAAGATGGGTCTGTATAATTATTTTTACAATTTGATTATATTGTCCGGTAATGTAGCAGATACTAAAAAAAAACATTAAATCTAACATAAAATGCACTATTGCTCCAAAACTAATGATGGCGCAGAAAAATGTAATTCAGCAAAATTGTTAGAAATTGTTAGAGCCAAAATTAAAAAAAGAAATCACTTTTTCGCAAGACACTTTCACAATTTCTAATAGCATAGACTGCATTACTGCATGAACTTACTTTTTTGTTATTTTAAGGAAAATTGCGCAAAGATTGAACTTTTTTGGTCTGTCCCACGATGTCGAATAAATAATTCGTTTCGACAATTTATATGAAAAAAAAAACATCCAAATCGTGGGACATGCTGTTTGTTTTTGTACTTTTATATAGCAAATTGCAATTTGTACAAATCTTGAGTATATGAGAAATTTCAAAAATTTTGAAAAATTTTAGTAAAAATATTTTCAAATTTTATTAACTTTCTTTTGACATGAACTTCAATCTGTGTTTTTTTATTTTAAGCAAGACCTATGCATGCAAATTATATTCGCGTTAATCATTTTAATTAATGCTCGCAAAAGTTGTAAAGGTTTAAAGTACAAACTTGAAAAAATATCTTAAAAATACACGTACGGTTTTATCGCAACCAAAATAATGCAATTTCGTAGAACTTCTAAAGTGCTATTGGCACATGTCAAAACTCTTACTGCATGTTTAATCTTTATCGAAGAGCACTGCAAAAAAAATTGTAATTTTATTTTTTGCACAATTTTGTAAATAGCAAAAAACCTTTATTAGTTAAAAACCTCCAAAAATAGTTGGTAATAATAGACATATTTTGGGATATTTTGCTGAAAAAATCAAGTAAATACCAATACTGGTTTAAAAAATATAGTCGTTTAAACCTTACTATTTATGATAATATTCCTTGCAAAAATCGCGATTTTGTTTTTTTTTTTTTTTAAGTAAATATTTGTAAAATTTTGGACATGTATATTGTTTAGTGATAAATTCTGCATCGAAAATACTTTTTATTGTTTTAAAATTCGAGCTATAATGGGAAATATGTGAGGCTGATTTTTTAGTTTAAGGATATCTTTTTTGGTATATGCAGTTATAAGTCCTTAAAATATTTTGATATTTATAAACATTTACGCAAATTATATGAAAGTTTGCCTAGTTTCCTGACATCAACGAGGTATACTTCAAACTTTAGAGAATTATTTCGTCTTTAAAATTCTGTTCTCTAAATTTAATTTCACTTATGCGCTTTTTTACAAAAAAAAAAAAATAATAATAATAATAATAAAAATAAAAAAATCTTTATTTTTTGGTTTAGTTTTTCATCAACTTTTTCACCATATAGTAAAACGATTACTTGTTCTACAACACATGAATTTCTAAAGTGCAGTAAATTGTTAGTGCAAAACTGAAATAAATCAAAAAATCGTTGAATGATTCAACTCAATTTTTTATATTTTTTTATGTTTAAATGACTGTATTTCATTGAGATTTTAGATGAATGATATAAAATGTTGGGTTTTTTAGTTATTTTGTGCATCAACGATTTTTCTATTTTTAAAACAAACTTTAGAAACACAAGACACACAAAGTCGATTTCAAAATTTTATAAAGTCCTCATATATTTCTATAAGAACATTTGTTAAAAAATACATTTTGCTAAGCACATCACATTGATAGAATGAAATTAATCATAATTGGCATAGTTAGCTGGTGTTTGTAATGCTTAACGGAAATATGGAGGCATTCGAATTCGAAAGTTATAAATTTTATGGACCAAAAACATTATTTACTTGGGTTCCAAAAGAATCACAATATTACAAAAAATTTCTTTGTAATAAACTCTAAATAATAACATCTACATGCATTCAAGTCACTTTATATTTATGAAAATGGATTTTAATGAGCCTAAAAAAAATAAAAAATTTTTGATAAAGGCCCATACAAAGAAAAAAGTATTTAAACATTTGTTTCAATTAATATGTTATTTCATTTTTCATTAAAATTTAATTATATTAATAGTTATTTAAATTAACTTTTTAATTGGTTATAATTTTTAATTTACAATAATAGATAGCTCTTCAAAAAATCCAAAGGAAAAATAAAAATATTTTGAAAAAATATAACATAACATACCAGCAATAAATTAAAAATGTATGTCATATTTCGTCGATCTTTCTGGCTCTTTTGTGACTTGTAATGTTATTAAACTTGTAATTTTATTAAATATTATTCGGTGAGTATAGGTTTATATATGTTTGATATATTTTAGCGTTATCGTAAATGATGCGGCCATAGCATGCAGAAAGTTATCAGTAAACTATTAAAGCTATATAGTGTGCCTGGCTACTCTTTGGAAATATTAAAGGTGAAGAAATTTTTGCTATTTTTCAGGATTTGTTAAAAAAAAATATATTTTCGCTTTTTTATTGTTATGCAGATACTAATGGTTACACTACCCCCTTCTTTTATTAGACTCTTTCTTGGTGATCGCTTCCATTTGAGAATGATGAGCCGAAGAACAAAATTTACTTTCATGGCTATTTACATTTGTTGGATTCGTTATATTTCTTATTTCTGCATTTAAATTTTGTATTCATATAATTTTGCAATTCATTGATTAATACATATAATTCAACAATAAATGTTTTAATTCCAAGATAATAGTTTTTATTGTATTCCGATTTTTAGGTAGTATTAAAAATTCAGTTAGATTTTTATTTATATCAATTACTACCTTAATTAATTTTAAGAAAAATTTCAATCGTAAATATTATACATTTGATCAAATAATTAATATACAAGAAATCAATTACTTTCACTTAATTAATATTGTCATTTTGATGATTGGAGCAAAATCAAACAAAATTTTAATTGCTATAAGCAATTTCGTAATTGAAATCGGTTTTTATTTTTTCTGTGTATACAGATCAATCTAAGTAATGCTAAAATAGTCAATTTTTTAAATAATATTTTTAAAATCACATGTACTCCGTCACTGAATGGATGGTCCATCTCGCGACTATTCGTGGAATCAATTTATGAATACTAATACACGGAAACAATAAAAACAACTGTTAATGAATACGTAATTGCTTTGAGAACGAGAGAGGCTTTGGTCGAACTCACAGTGTAGGCTAGCGCGACAATCTGTTCATAAATAGACCTCTCTAATTGGTGGCGAAGAAGAAGGAGTTGTCAAAAAGACATTCTCAGACAAAGATACATCAAAAACATTTTCATTATACAGAAAATATAATAAAATAGCACATAGTGGGAGCGAGAGCGATAAGAAAAGTCTTTTAACCTTCCCAGCTATGGTTGAGGAGTATCTTAAATTTAAGGATTCTAAGCCCAGCACATAACAAACAGCTGATAAAAGGACCAAGCAAAACGGACGGAAATAAACTGCCGAAAAAGAGAGAAGTCATCAGTAAAGATAATCAGGTACCTCATTTTAACTATGGTGAGATTAAGCGAGGCTACAGTAGAAACAAATGGTTAGTCATGATCTCTAAGGATTTCCTCATCAAGTTCATTGTTAAAATTAGTGCTACATGGGGCACTACATCTTCGTTAGCGTGCAAAAATTTAGCTAACGAAGATGTTTGGCAAAAGCCAAAAAATGTTGCAATGTCTAAAGCTACAGAATTCCAATACTCATATAGAGGACTATACTGCCATCCTCACAAAAGATGATGGTAAAAATAATACAACAACTAGAGGTATTAAATGCAATACCCAATGTGCTACAGATAACTAACCCCCTGTTTTTATAAAACGAACGTATGGAAAACAATAAATAAATTTCAAATTTATTTGCTGTTTTTTATATAAATTGTCGACGCGAATTTTTTGTTCGTTTTATAAAAACAGGGGGTTAAGATTTCTTTTTGTTTAGACCATTTGATACCAGTATACAAAACATACACTTGGAAAAAGTACGACCAAGGTTTTGCGAAATCTTAATTTTCATATACAGAAAACTCTAGAACAATTAGATATAAATAAAAGATATAATCATATTTATAAGCTCTGTTGAGGGCTTTAAGAAAATATAAAAACTCGCATAGGATGCAAAAAAACTAAAAAGAGTTTTTCAAATTTCCCAATACTGAGAGATCTACGTGGTACGCCTTTCAAACTTGAATACTTCCCTGCTATGATTGTGTGAATTGATATATAAATTGAGTTAGTCAAATAGGAATAATAGATTTTAGTCTAATAGGATCTACAGATTTGATTCTGCCCTCTCCGCACTTTGTTAGTACAAACACAGCTAAATGTAAATATGTAAATCAGCAATATTTCAGGTTTCGTAAAACTATTATGTTTTAGTGAATATCCTATTGAACCAAATAATATATAATCATTTTACTACTAACCTATATACACCCTTACATATAAGTATAAAAGAATTCTATAAAATTCTTATTAAGTTTGTTTCTCAAAATTGTATTATTTTTTGCAGAGAATCCTTTCTTTCGAATTTTTTGTTATTTATATTGTATCATCTCGAACAATATAAAAATTAAATGAATCATAAAAATAAACAAATAAATATTTGACCCTTTATTCATTAAACGTTTATTTGCAAAAGCTTTTCCGCTACAATTTTTTATTAATATTCAAATAAATATTTTAGTATAGGTCATAAAGAATAAATTCAACTCTACACAAAATATGAACTTTCATAGTTTAACCTTTTAACTTGTTACATTTAGAAACTGCAATTTAAGATGTTCTCATATTTATTATGCCGAACTAGTGAGAACTAAGCACAACTAATATATAGAGACTATTCCTACAAATTTATTATATTCTATCTAGATAAAGCTACTTTAAAACTTGGTTTAAATTCATTCACTTTCCATTGTTTTAAATAGTTATGCATTTCGCTTTGCAGAACATCAATTGAAAGTAATCATGTTTAGTATTGCAATATTGTTCTTTTATCGCAAAAAATGGAACAAATTTATATTCACTGCAACAAATAATGGGCATCATAAAAAATTCATGTTGTAAATTTAGTACCAGCTGCTGCAGTCATTTTTTTAGTTTCGATTGCTGCTGCTGGTAATTTTTTGTTAAGTTTTACAAATAAAAATATTTGCTTTTTTAAGAAACAGTAAACTCTATATCAACAAGAGAGTTTATTGTCTAGACAGTTAAGTTGAAAACGACTTTATAAAATCCAGGAAGAAGAAGGCTACAAATTTATATAAACTGTTACCATCTTTGGCAACACTTTGTGCTAAGATTTAAATATTTTCCTCAACAGAGATCAATTAAGTCGTTTTTAAGCTAAAGGAATGGCTATTTTATTATTTTGTATTATTTTATATTATTTTATTGTATTATTGATTTACAACATAGCTTTTAATCATAAACATAGCTCAATCCAATTTAAGGAGAATTCACTGTAGCCATAACACTAACACCAGTTTCATACCGTTGTCTTTCATAATGGTTTTAAAAAATAACAAACAATAAGAAGAAAACAAAAACTAGAAAACTTTTCACAATTGTTTTCGTTACGAATACTAACAAAATCGTAATGAAATTATATCATCTATATTTTAAACAATAGAAATTGTTTGCCTTCTCTAGCTGAATTTTCATATTATTTTTTTTTCATGCTTATAGTTTACAGTCAAACAGTTCACATTCTAGCAACCTCGCCACTCGACAAGGAGTATCATCGCCAGCATCTACATCATTGTCATAAATGTTATTATCAACATCAGCAAAGAACGTGGCCGTTGTTAGCTCTTAGAACGACCAGCAGACAGACGGACAAACACATTCATTCAATGTCGACATTATTGCTCGGTTATTTAATGAGAGACAATGTACTGAATAATTAAAATTACGATAGTTTTCGCCCCGGACCAAAAAAAAGCAACAAAAAACATTAAGCGTGGCTCTTTATATGTTTGTTGTAACTATTTCTTTATTGTTTTAATTTTTTGTTCATCTTTTATCTTTTCTTCAATATATTTTGGCCAAAGGACTTTGTTGTGAAATGAAATAGAGCCGAAAATTATGCTTAATTTTATGAGGACATTCATAAGGATATAAATGGATTGTATATCATGAAAATTTAGAAGAAAGTAAATGAATTGCTGTCAAAAGTAGTAAAGTAAGGAGAAAAGTAACGAAATAACTACAAAAAAGTAATTATACAAATATGAATTTCTTGGCAGTACAATCATGGAAGTAAAAAGTTTCGACAGTTACTTATTATCAGGGCAAACAAAAATAATTAAAATCATATCTTTTCCTGAACTGTTAATTATCTATACATTTCAGAAAATTTTTAGAATTTTGGTATCGATTATGATCACAATAGCATATCTTTGCATATTTTATCATATTATATATAGAAAGTTCTTATTTTAGAATATATTTTATTTATTTAAATGGCATATTTTTGTATATTTTTTTATATTTTTAAGAGTAAAATTTTGCTTATATTACACTAAAGAGCAATATTTTGCATATTTTGCTCCCAATAGAGTTTTCTACATATTTTGCCATTAGTAAAATTTTCTTTTTACTCTCACATACGTTATTCAAACTCCGATTCCCTAATAATTTTTAACTTATAAATGTATAGACATTTTAAAATTTCTTGATAAAATTTGAGTTTTTTAATTGAAAAAAGAAACTATTTTTTACTAATTGCTAAAAAAAATCAAGCTATTTTTAGCATGAATAGTTGATATAATAAAATTTAGACAGAAAAAAAATAATATTCCAAGAACATATTTTTTCAGTTTTAAAGGCATCTTTTCGGAATTTAAGTAGTATTTTTTATGCGCATAAAACACTTTTTTAGCATACAGTTTTGGTTGACCTGCTTATTACAAAGTATTCGTATCAAATATGTAAGCACAGTTTTATACTTAGTTAAGAAACATTTAAGTTAAAGCTCACACTTAAGTAATGTTTTGTTTTACAGTTTAAAACTGAAGTTGACAAGAAAATAGATAAAGAGCTTTAAGCCTTTTATGTATTTAAAATAGGGTTGTCCTAACTTTCCAAAAATTTTCTTTAAAAGTCAAGATATGTTCTATTTATTATAAAATGTTTTTTTCTAGTTATGTAAATTTTTTATTCAATATCTTTTAATTTAGATTACCATTTGCTTATGGTAATGCCAAAAATCATTATAAATATCAAACTTACTTTTTTGGGTCACCCTAATGTTGCATCAAAAACACATAAAATACCAACAATTGTAACAAATTTGAAATAACTTGAAAGATGTAAAAAAATCTTATAACCACAAAGAAAATATAAATTTAGAGCGTATTTTGAAATCTTTTGAAATTTAAAATAATTTTATCAGAGTTTATATTTTTATTTATTTTTGTTTGTTTTCCATAAATATTTTTTAAGGCGTCGAACAATTTTCATACTTAGAAAAAACTTAAGGGATGGAATAAGAATACTTAAGTTTTCAATCATGAAACAATTTTAATAACTTAACTACTCTTCTGCCACTAAATGAACAATATAACACCGGGCCTATATATATATATATTAAATTATCTCAATTTGTAGTAATTGAATTGTACATTCGAAATATTTAAACAAAGATTTTAAAAACTGATGCATAATAACTGTGATGCTTGTATGTTTAACAAGTAATAGAAAGAGGTTTAATATTGCATTTAAAAAGTCAAATATTGAGGCACTAACTTTAAGTATTATAGACACTGCATGTGATTAAATTCTAACTACATTTATATGCCCGGCTTTTTTTCACTGTTTATACGGCAAATTGCACAAATAAATATATTAAGCGTTCTCATCATTGGCGTAGATAGACAATTTTTCTAGGGGGGCTATAGTCCCTTAAAAAAATAGTTGTGATGTCGAAAATTTTTATAATAAATTTTATTTACATTTTTTCTAATTATAATTCAAACAAAAATTTTTCTTGTAAATTGTGTATATATTTATATATGTATATATATATGTATACATGTATGTATGTATATATGTATGTATGTATGTACGTATGTGTATATGTGTGTATGTGTATATGTAAATTTAACAAAATCTATACATTACATAACAAATAAAATACAATTCAGAGCTTTCAAATAAAATATTTATTACAAATTATGTATGTATTTTATATAATGTAAGTAATGATTATATCAATTACTAATAACTATAAAAAATTAAAAACAGTAAAACTTTTCCAATTAAAAAATTTATTGAATTAATCAAGTAGATGATTGAATGAATTAAAAATTTAAATGATAAAAAAATCTCACTTGAATTTTATTTTTACTATTTCTTTTATTTTATTTTTGATTGAATATATTAATAAAATTTTTGATGTAAAATGAAAAAACTGTATTAATTGAAAAATATAAGGTGGTAACTTTTCCTGTGCACTTATTAGTAATTTTTAAATAAAAACCGAAAACAGCTGATTTGTAAATGCTCAATTATGCAGAATAAGTTTGCGGGACTAAATAAATAGTCGCACAAATGAATAAGTGTTGTGCAAATGATTTTCCATACAATTTTTGGGAGTTCATTTGCAAGTGTGCAAACTTGTCAAAATGAAGTCAAAATGTTAAGCGTTCACTTAAAGAAAAAATAGTTAAAATGGAGCAAATTGATATTAATATGCAATTTTTTGTATAGATGTAGCTTGCTTCAGTACAATATAGTCCAGTAGAAAACCAACATTTGATTTTTCATTGGTTACGGGCTTTTGGATTTTAGGTGACGAAATGTAATTTTAACTTATTAAACGTTTATAAAATTACATACTTTTCAGAGCTCCCTTAAAAATAATTATCTTCATTTTATACTAAAAACTAAGTAGTCATTTTCAAGAAAAGTGTAAAATATACACTTAGTTCTAATATTGCTGGGTGGTATTAGTTTTTTCTTTACATATTGTGCTATTTAAATTAACTAATATTTTACAAAATATTTGGGAAAATAAAAAATATGTAAAAAAAAATTACACATAATAATTGAAAGTAGTAATTTAAAAAAATATTATTCTAACCACAAAAGAAATTTAAAATTTAATTTTTATTCAAATTAATTTTAATTTAAAAAGTTTTATTTTTCCTTAACTTAAGAAATATTTAAAAAACTGTTTTAAAAGATTTCTAAAATTCCTGTACTAAAAAATTTTTAAATATTTTTCATGGGAATAGAAATAACAAAAAGAAATTTTAAAAAATTATAAAAACAAAATATTCATCGGTTTTCAAAACAGTAAAAACCAAAAAATTATTTTTTTAAATTTAATACGACATTTTAAAATTTAGTTTGGAAAATGGTTTATGGCAAGAAATTGAAAATATTATTCGACTGTATGGGTTTAAATCGATTTTGTATATTTTGTGGTTAGGCTGTATATTTTCATATATTTTTTTAATTTTTTTTCGCTTAAAAATGTTTTAAAATCTGAGGGTGCTAGGTGGACTTCGCCCCCACCCCCTCCAGTCTGGTCTTCCTACGCCAATGATCCTCATGAAAACGCAATGTATACAAGTTTGCACACTCGCAAATGAACTGTCAAAAATTTTATGGAAAATCATTTGAATTATATTATAAATTTGTGCGACTATTTAGTTCCGCAAACCAACTCCGTGCAATTTTGCATTTATAAATCAGTTGTCTTCTGTTTTTATTTAAAAATTACTAATAAGTGCACAGAAAAAATTATTGCCTTATATTACTCAATTAACAGTTGTTTCATTTTATATCAAAAATTTAATTAATATATTCAAGCAAGAATAAAATAAAAAAAGAATAAAGATTTTTTCTCATTTAAATTTTTAATTCATTCAATCATCTACTTGATTAATTCAATAAACTTTTTAATTAGAAAATTTTTTCTGTTTTTAATTTTTTATAGTTAATAGTAATTGATATAATCATTTTGGTAAGAGGTGCAAAGTTAATAAATTTTTAATTGAATGAATTATTTTGTTGATTGGAGACTTTTTTCTGAGTACTTACATTATCTAAAGTATATGTACAATTTGCAATAAATATTTTATTTGCAAGCTCTGAATTGTATTTTATTTGTTATGTAATGATATAGATTTTATTAAATTTTGAATCGCATTATTTAATATAGTGGTTAATTCTAAGCAAAATTTCATATCATAACATTCACTGATGTAATTAAAAAAGCTAATTGAAATTTATAAAAAATTAATTATCTTCTCTTAATTAATATTATCATTTTGTTTATTGGAGTAAAATCAAACAAAGTTTTAATTAATGTGTGCAATTTCGTAGCTGAATCTGATTTTTTTATTTTCTGTGATTAGTCACAAAAATATATTTTTGTAAAATTTGTTTGGAAAAAGACGATTTTATTTCTGGACAGAAATAGATTTGAGAGAGTTAATATAATTCACATTTTATAAAATATTTAATACGAAATGATTGTTTACTTTTATAGACTTTGTTACTGAACATTGTCTTCAGATACACGACCCATGATCATTGCGACCCATCACCAACTAAGGTTCGCGAAATAACCGAAGAGACTAGAGCAAACAGCATACCGCTTGTAATTAGAGCTGACGCTAATGCCCATCATATCCTTTGGGATAGCTGTGGTACAAATACAAGGGGTGAGTATTTATATGATTTTATTCTTTGTATTAATTTGGATATTCTGAACATTGGTAGGGAACCAACCTTTGTTTTAGCTAATAGAATGGAAGACCTCTAATGACTCCTCATTCTCTGACCACTTATTCATTGACTTCAATATAAAAGTCTGTTTACCCAAGGTTAAACCCTTAAGAGGCAGGAGCAAACCATATTAGTGGAACTCCGAGATAAGCGATACTAGTAAAGAAAGTCGCCATCTATTCAGTGAGGCCAAGAGACTAGGAGACTGGTTTACTTATAAGTCCTCAGGTTTAAAAACCAGATAAAAACTGCGAAATGCAAGCCCTGTAGGGCTTTCTCTAGCCACTCTGAGACCAGTCGGTTTCGTAAAATTCTGGCATCATCACCTACTGTTTCGAGTTTCATCGAGAAGCCATGTGAATTTGGACAGGCGGTCATGGGAGCTTAGACCCGCACTTTCCTGGCAACCTCCCTTTAACAGGATACTCTGTGATATCTTCAGAGGTCAACATTGATGTTCCCATTCCCATAACGGATAGTGAACTGAGATGAGCTCTGAAGAGCTTTGCCCCATTTAAATCTCCGGGTCCTGATGGCAGTATACCTGCTGACCTGCCGTAAAATGCGGATATAATAGTTCCCTGGCTAATTCGGCATGCTTTTCATGTTCTTATATCCCTGAGTTATGAACTAGATGTACAGTGTCTTTATTCCTAAAGGTAGTAAAACCTCACATACAAGACCGAATTACTTCAGACTTATCAGTCTGTCGTCCTTTCTCTTAAAGGCACTGGAAAAGTTGATCGACCTACACCTACGTAGAACAATCAACCTTAACCTATTATCAGCATCTCAACATACCTATATGAAGGGCAAATCTGTATAAGGAATATGCATTAGTGACCTTCTTTGATATAGGAAGGGGCTTTTAATAATGTGACTCCGGAGGCAATCAAAATGTCTCTGGAAAGACTGAACATACAACAGTCGATCATCAACCTCATATGGAGATTTCTGACCAATAGGGTTATATTAGCAAACATGGGTGCGTCTACCATTTACAGAATAGCAAATAGGGGTACACCGCAAGGTGGAGTTTTATCTCCACTTCTTTGGAATATCACCTTTAACTCATTACTCAGAGAACTTGATTCACTGAGGTTTAAGTCTGTCACTTACGCGGACGATATAGCGGTGGCTGTATCTGGAAAATATCTGGAACTTGTCCTCTTTTCTAGGAGATATCAGATTCCACCCTTCTCACTTCCACGCCTAAACGGTGTTGAATTAAAGGTGTCAAATAGTGCGAAGTACCTTGGGATTATACTGGAATCCAAACTATCCTGGCTCCAGAATACACTCGGCAGGGCCATAAGGCCGGTATTGCCCTATGTATGAATCCAAGGGCATAAATCCCAGGAATATGAAATGACTCTTCGACACGGTGATTAAGCACATATTTATGTATGGAGCGATAGTATGGTGGAAGGCTGTGGAGAAATCCACCTATATGGGAATCTTTGATAATAATCTGCGTAGTTCAACGCTACTCATAACAGGAGTGCTTCGTACAACTCCACCGAAAGCTTTATTTGTTCTAATGAACAGAGACTTTTCAGTATCAATCTCAACTGCTCCAGAATTTAGAGATGGTTCAGTAGAGGTTTATATAAAGAGGAATTTACTGTAGGGTATTCGGAGCGGATATCCAAATCTATGCAGACAGTCAAGCCGCGATTAAATCGCTCTCGAGTGTCTTTTCTGCATCCAGATTGGTACATGAATACCGGACATCTCTAAGTAAGTGGGTGAGACATTTAAACCTGGAGCTGGTTAGGGACCATTCAAGCATCCCGGGTAATTTTATTGCAGATATACTAGCCAGAAATGGATCCCTTCTACGAGGTAAAGATACGGACCAACGGACCAACCGCTTTCGGCCTACAAATCAATAATTCTACGGAACTTATCGAGGACTGTATAAGATAGATGGAGAAATTAATCCACATGTTCAATCTCGAGGCAAATAAGGTCCCATTATGATGAATCTCGGTCTAACTTCATCATGGGAGTACCGAGGCATCGGCTAAGAATTCTGGTAGCCGTTGTCACAGGGCACTGGATTGCTGGTGCGCATGCTAGGAGACTAGGGCTCAGATTTTTGCAACTTTTGCAGAAACTGTCGGGATGAGGAAGAGGAAGAAACAGTTCATCATTCATGTGCTACTCTTAACTAGATCAGGACTGCTAATTTTGGAAGTCCGTTTGTGCATGTATTGTCAGATCTCTCTTATATTGACATCAGATTGATCAATTCTTTCATACATGCGTCGGGTTGGTTCGTTTCGAACGCTCTTATGGACACGTGAGTTAGCAACACATGATCCCTCAAGGTTTCACAACGGGACCAAATTGGAGCCAAGTGAGCTGTCTCTTATTGAACATAAAAGAAGATACTTAAAAAATTGTAAAAAGCTCACAGCCGATTGGACCGAATCTATTACACCAACTATCTCTAATTTTTTGTGTCATCTTAATTTTATATTTCACCTTATATGTGAGGTGAGCGGTAAAGTGGTCGGATCACGCCCATTTTTGGTTTTCAGACTTATTTACTGAACTCTTTTTTACAAAATTTCTTTGTCAGAAATTTCAGTGGAAAAGTAAGAACTAAGATTTTCTAGTATTTAGCCCAGTATTTCCAATAGCCATATTATTTCAGCCAAATTAAGTTCCTATACGTGATACGCTCCGAGCCCTTTCCTTCTTTCAACAGACAGAAGAACAAAGATAGATCGACTTACAATTTTACGAGAACCCCAGTTTTTTTTTCTATTGTGTTCATAAAAAAATTTAATAACAAGTATAAGGAGAAATTTTTTAACATAGCTATTTTTCTTTTTATTTTCTTTTCTTCTTTTATTTGAATATCAAAGAAAGATTTATAAGAACAACAAAAAATTATTTAAATATCTTCTCCTGCTTGACTGCTTTCTTTTGTGATTTTAATAAATAAAAAGTGTTTGTTTAGCAATTTTTTCTACATTGACAGTAATTTCAGAAATGTTTACACTTATTTAGGGAAAGCTAAGATTTTAATAGTATAACTCTGTTTACAGTGTAGTGCATAACAAATGAATTAAATTATATAATTTTTTTCATGTTTTCTGCATTAGACATTATTGCAAAAGATACTAAAATTAAAAATAGCGCTACGCTTTAATTTTTTCAATAATTGAAATATCCAATACTATTTAAATTCAGACGTTTAAACTAAAAGAGTTCTACATTTAATTCTATATTTAAAAATTTTTGACTTAATTTACTCTTATTTTCCACAATACCATATACGTATTATTTAATTGTAATACTAAACACATTGGCGTAGCAAGACAATTCCCATAGTGGAGGCTATAGCCCCCAACCAAAAATTTAAAACTTATGCATATATATTTGTTTTGTTGTTTGATGGTATATTAAAATCCATTTGTATAAATATAAAGCAACTCCAATGAAATCGGACAGGCGGCGCAAAAGTTATAGCGGTTTTACATTGAACATATAAAAGTTTTTACAAACTAGAAGTTTGTGTATAATTCTGGTAAAAATTACGCGTAATATAAAAACCTAAATTTTATTTAAATAAAATTTTTGATATTTTGAATGCTTGATGGTTTTAGTGTGGCTTTTCTAGTAAAATAAAAAAAATCTATATTAAAAATTGAATTCGAGTCTAAGTTATTTCTTCAAAATAGTTATATAATAAATTTTAACCTTAATATAAAAATATTTTTTTTAGAGCAATATAGTCTTTCGATGGAAATATTTACTTCTAAAAAAACCGGTTAACCGTCTTTCTCAGTATTTTAAAAACAGCAAACGGTTTTTTCAAAATTTCAACTATTCCAAAACCAGTTTCTTCAAAAAGTCGAATAATTGGTCACCCTAAAAAGTAACCAATAAATGATTATCATAGATACGAACCAATAAAAAATATATACATTGCACACTGGTTAAATATCCATTTTTTTTTTTTTGGCAGAAATTCCAAAATAATAATTTAAGAAATTGTAGAAAGTTAATATATTTTATAAATTATAACAAAACAAATAATCAAGATCATATACTAAAAAATATAATGTGGCAACGTTGACGGTCTGACAAGGCACCAATTTACCAATTTTAAGGTAGGTTAATATTATTTTTAAAATTTTAATTTACATGCAGTTAGAATTATAAAAACTGTATCTTATTACGAGAAAAATATATAACAATGTTGATAATGTAAATGGTAGCCTAGAAGATATGTTTTAAGACCTTTATTGTAAGTTTTATACAAGTCGTGCATTTTTCGTTATTTTTGAATTTTGTGGTTATATGGGTTGTTTATGAAGATCACCTGTATCATTGAAGGACGAAAAATTATGTTTGGGCATGAACTTGCACGAATATAAAAACATAGAAGTGCTAGCTAAAGCGCCAATTTTAGGTAACAATTTGCATAGTACCAGCATTTTTCGGCAAATACTTGCAATCGTCAATTTTCTTTCAGTTAAATTTTGCTAAACCTTAGCGGAAATTTCTTGTTTTTCACAAACATGTAGAAAAAAATATTATATTGTAATAAATCCGAAGGCAAGCAAATATCATATTTAAAAGCTTTATCTACTGTACTAAAATTATGCATTATAGAGGTTTAAGCAAAAATACTTAAAATCGGTATTAACAAATATTATTGTTAATTTTAGATAAAATGATTTCAAAAACGCACCAAAAATGATTTTTGAATTTATGCCAGAAAAAGTAGATATTTTACTAGTGTGCATTGTACAAAAATCACAACAAAATTATTAAAGGTAGAGACGTTTAAAGTTATCTTTTTATTTTTATTTAAAAATATTTCAAAATTCTGCGGCTCCACCAGATTGACCTTCCTACGCCAATGGCTAAAACCCAAACATATAAAACAATATAATATTATTCACACAATTTTAGCACTGTTCTGACAGCAGTAAATAAAATAAATAATAAAAACCCAAACAAAAGAAAGAGCAAATAAATTTGTGTATAAAAGCAACAAAGAATTCTTGAATTTTATGAAATATTTTTATAAGATTTTGCTTAGGTATATATAATATTATATTTTCTTAGAAAACTACAAAAAGAAAAAGAAACTATTCATTTTAAATAAATACTTATGTATGTACAATATTTGCTAACAAAATTCTTTGTAGTCATAATCAAAAGAATTATATTTCTTGTTGTATTATGGCAAAAAAAGAAGATCAAATATTTGTACGGGTATAGTTAATGGGGAATATTTGATATCTAATTTGCAGTCATGAAGTTGGACTTAAAATTTATATATAACCAGCTGAATAAGCTGTATAAAAAAATCAACTGCATAAAATATTTCAGCCAATTAAATTACTAAAAAAGGGACGGCCATAGATTATAACCATAGATACGAACAGTGTTGCCAATTTAGTTTCTTAAGGCTAAATCTAGCATTTTTATTTTGTTTTTAGCCTCAAAATTTTCATTTTATATCCTAGCTTATTTCTGGCCTCTTTTAATTCTTAAAATTGCTTTAAAAAGGCTAACATTTTAATATTTCAATTAAAAAGAAAGTAATTTCTTAATATACAAAAATATTAATTCAAAAGTCGAGATTGTTTATATATAACAAAAATTTCATAATCAACTTTCTTCATAATAAAATATTGTAATTACACGAGGATACAGAGATAAATCATTCAAGAAATGACACAGTGCACGTTATGATCTTGATTACTTGGTCTGTTATCTATATATATAAAAGAAAGTGATGTTAGTTACTATTGTTATAACTCAAGAACGACTAGACCGATTTTGATGATTCTCACCAATTCGGACCGGTCACCGGCCAGAAAAGGATAATACGAAAAAAAATTCGCGAAAAATCCGCGATAAAAAAAAAACTCTTTTTTGTCATAATTTCTTTGCCTTAATAATCATTAAAAATATTTTTTTTAATACAAATTATAACAATTACTGTTTCTGTTTCTATCGAAACGCTTACTTTTTTGTGCAATTTGTTTTCTGGTGGTGGTGTAGAATTCTATTTCAAAACGGTAAGTTCCAAGTAAAGCTCATCATTTAGTGAGGTTGTGATATTTAAAACCATTTGTTGTATTTTTGGCATTCGTTATTAAGTGTTATTCACAATGCCGCGACCCCGGAGATCTAATATTTCGCGTCGAACACGTAATGCAAGTACTTATCGTAATATCGTCAATCAATTGAATATATATGAACGAGAAATCGCACGAGAACAACCCCGTATTAGTTTGGCCCGACTTCGTACATCACAAACGCAGGAAGAAAGGCAGGCGAGAAATGAAACGGCTCGGTTAGCAATGAGAAATCGTCGAGCAAATGTAGCAATTCAACAACTTTAAAATTTTTAATCAACGCATAAGAAGAATTGCTTCAAGTTCTGATTTGAATCAAGCAGCGTTCCATTACAACTGCAATTTCGACTACAGCTCTCATCATTCCGTTCAAAAAAAAGACATTGTCTATCCGCTAACCTTAAGATGAAGTAATAAATAAATATAAATTCAAATTTGCCTTAAATACATGCATATATTTTTTGATTGAGCCCACATCTACATCATATTTAAATTCTTCTGTAAAAAACACTTTATAATAGGTATTCCTTAGATTTTTATTTAAAGGTCGTAAATTTCGTTAAAATATCAATTTAAATCGTTCAGTAATACAACACTAATGTTTGCTTAGGGCCAGCAACGCGGCTCGGGTCAGCTTCTACATCATATTTAAATTCTTCTGTAAAAAACACTTTATAATAGGTATTCCTTAGATTTTTATTTAAAGGTCGTAAATTTCGTTAAAATATCAATTTAAATCGTTCAGTAATACAACACTAATGTTTGCTTAGGGCCAGCAACGCGGCTCGGGTCAGCTAGTAATTTATAAAATACATTCACTTTCTACTATTTCTTAAATTATTATTCTGGCTTTATTTTTTTTTTTTTTTTTTTTTTGCATTTAGATTTTTCTGACTTTTTTTAAAGTCCAATTTATACTACATGCGCTACAATTCTTTTTGTTTTCAATGAAATTTTTTACCAACACATTTTTAGACTTAAGTTTGTTTGACAACCGACTTATATATATATATATATATATATATATATATATATATATATATGCGGAGTTTGTATGATGCGTTTATATGGGTAAAATATACAAATATTAAAAAATATAAATATTGATAAATCTTAATCTACATATAATTTATCTATCAAACAAGACATAAAGAAAAAACAGGTTACAAAATGTTTAAGTTATTACGAATTTCTCCGACCGTTAATATGCTTTAGAGAGAATTGTGTAGGACGTGCACAAACAAATTTTTAGTTTTTTTAAGAAATGTTTAAATGAAATATTATTTTTAATTAATATTGAAACATAACTGTTAAAAATAAGTTTATATTTCTCTACGATAATTTAAACCCCTTTTCATTCTTGGCTAAAAACTTGAAATTTTTAAGACCGTTTCAAAACTCCAATTTCAAACTTCTAAAAATTTTGTTGAACAAATTTCAAAGAAGGTCGAATAAAGCTAAGTAGTTTTATAGGCAACACCACAGGAAATAAAATGAAGTAATAACTAGGTCTATATCTTGTATGCTTAAGCCGTAACTGTAATTTGAATTTTGCGGATTTCGGCAAAAAGGCATTTTTTGCGTTTTTATTTTTATTTATAAAGTCTTTTTTTTAAGAACTGATATTCAGACTAAACAGAATTATTACAGAATAAGAAAAAACATATCTGAAAGAAAAAAAACAATCTGAAAATTTTAAGATAATTGGACAAGGACAATATTAAAAAATCGTAGTTCAAAATAAAAATTTGGAATATTTGAAAGTTTTAAGGAATATATAATGAAAACTTATTTTTATCTTGATTTCGATAAAATTGTATGAAAATACAAAATATAACTGATATAAGTAGTAAAAAAGGCAAATTTAAACCTCAGGATAATTACTTCATTCTGACAAACAAGGTCAGAAGCAAGGTCAAGGTCGAAATTCTTCACAGAAATCATTGCATCCAAATCCAGATAAAGACGACATATTTTCGCGATATTTTCCTTAAAATTTTGAAATATTTAAAATGTTGATATTTGAAGTTCTTATTTTAAAGGTAATCCTTGTGCAATTTTCTTAAATATTTCAAAATATATTTTCTGAAATATAGTTAATCTTATTGTGTAATAATTTTGATAATATTTTTTGCAGTTAATCATTTATTGAGCATTACAGGTAAATATTCAGCGACTTTTAAAACAAGTAAATCTTTGTAGAATAAGTTGCAATGAATATATAAACGTGGTTAATCTATATTACATCAGGTTTGATGAACCTGGAATATCTGTTATACAGCAATCTGAACGTTTTCCCATTTTCAATGTTAATTTGTTTGTATTTAGCTCACTTTAGTATTAATTGTGCACTTTTATTCTGGAAAACGGCATATAATTCAGTGGGATAAGCAAAGGTGGAAATTTTTTAAGCTGGGCTGAGTAAAGTTCTAGAAGCACTTTTGGGATACAAATAATTCACTTATTAATCACTTCTATATATTAAAAAATAAAAATGGTCAAGGAATAAAATGCAAAAAATGTGATTTTAGTGGAAAAAGGTGGACTGACCTTATAATTTTGTCTCATTGGAAAGTGCAGATTTTAAGAGTTTTTGTCTATGATACCAAATGATGCATGTAGGAACACCTTTTAGTAATAATTATTTTAGCTAACAGTATCTTCAAATACCAATTGAACTTTTTTGTATAAGGAACAAAAAAAAGTGACCTTATAGGCTTGCCGCACACCTTACTAAACAGAATAATTAAATCAAGTTATAGTTTAATTTAATTTTATTAAAAACAAAATAAAAAAATTAGCAAAAAATATTATCCTATAATTTTTTCTGTGTTCCCTTTTAAAAGTTAAATATTAAACAATTTAATTATTTAATTATAAGTACGTTTATAAATATGAATTTAACAAAGCATATTTAATCATAACAACAGTCTTAACTAACTAGTATTAAATCATCTCTGTAATATAAATTGGATAAATTTAATATTCCCTATGCTCTATGTGAGCTACTAAGAAATATAATAACAATATACCCATCCCTCGTTCACAATGTTCCTACGTTGTTCACATCCTCTAACGACATTAAATTCATATATTTATAAATGTCTTTTCCATAAAGCATTTTAATAATATAAAAATTGATACTTCAATCCAATTTTCTTTTAATATAATTTTGAAGAAAAATGTTCATTTTAACAAGATTTATTAATACTTAATTTTAAATAACCGGCAATAACTGATAAAAAAAAATAAAGAAGTGTTTGCTCACGTATTTTTGTTAAAAAATAAAATTATTCATACACAAACACAAAACTTAGTACATGTATTTATAGTTTGATATTAATCTATGACAACGTAATCAAGTTATATATCACTTTTAACAGCTCTTCTTCTTTCATTTTATCCTTGTATTTGCGTATGTTGATGTAAATGTAAATATGTATAATTTTTATATGTGTTTGTTTGTATGAAAAGTAGCTTAATTTATGTTGACTGATTTATGGAAAATAATTTAGTTATATTGTATTATTCTTTTTGACTATTTTTACATAATAATTTTAAAATAATAATGCAGTTGTTTGCATTATATTTTATTATGTTATGAAATTATTTGACAAATTGACAATTGTAAGCTGATTTATTAAACCGTTTAAATTTATGTTTTGTTTCTTAATTTATTTTCTAAAATAAAATAAATTAGTTGAGGAAGTTGTTTGAAATAATTTATATAGTTATAATTTATTTGTTATGAATTATGAATTCGTTATATTCAAACTCTTAGAATTTGTATTTCGATTAGGTTTAAAGTAAGTATACAACTTCCTAAGAACAATTAATGTGTATACAACTTATAACTTTATTAAATATTAATTGTAAAATACACTAAAAAAACGAATATTTCTTTATATATACACGAATATTTCTTTATATAAAGAAATATTCGTTTTTTCAGTGTATTTTACAATTAATATTTAATAAAGTTATAAGTTGTATACACATTAATTGTTCTTAGGAAGTTGTATACTTACTTTAAACATAATCGAAATACAAATTCTAAGAGTTTAGATATAACTAATTCATAATTCATAACAAATAAATTATAACTCTATAAATTATTTCAAACAACTTCATCTACTTATTTTAATTTATAATATATATCCATTTCGAAGTTTACTACTTTTTTAAAGAAAAAAACACAGAAAATTCAAATTTAATGGGGAATGTTTATTATCATTTGAAAGAACATTCTTTGGCATTTATTTTTTGAAGATTATGTCTATCAAATGTTGGCCATTGCTACGTCGCAGATGGTCCATCCGTTGAGTCCAATTTTCGATGACACACGTGATGTTTTCCTCCAAGACCTGAATCGAAACGGGTTTGTCCACATAAACTTTAGACTTTACATATCCCCATAGGAAAAAGTCTAACGGTGTGATATCACACGATCTTGGTGGCCAATCGACCGGCCCAAAACGTGAAATTATGTGCTCACCGAAGTGTTCTCTCAATAAATTCATTTATTGATGCGATGTGTGGAAAGTGGCGCCGTCGCGCTGAAATCAAATGTCGCCGAGATCACGAGCTTCAATTTCAGGCACCAAATAGTCGGTTATCATGGCACGATAACGGTCGCCATTGACGGTTACGTTCGCACCGGCACCATTTTTAAAGAAATATGGACCGATGATTCCACCGGCCCACAAACCACACAAAACCGTTTTCTGGATGAAGTGGCAGTTCTTGAATCTCTTTAGGTTTGTTTGTTTTTTACATACACATTGAGCCAGAAATGGGCCTCATCGCTGAACAAAATTTGCCTCGGAAACGTCGGATCTTCTTGGAACTTTTCAAGAGCCCATAGGGCGAAGTGATGTCGCTTGGGAAGGTCGAGCGGCTTTATTTGTTGCACAAGCTGTAGTTTGTATGCTTTCAATTTAAGATCTCGACGTAAAATGCGCCAAGTCGTTTCATACGTAAGTCCGAGTTGCTGCGAACGGCGCCGAATCGACTCTCCACGGTCTTCCTGTACACTCTCAGCTACGGCCGCTATATTTTCTTCACAGCGTGCTGGACGTGGTCCATTCGGTCGAATATTATCCAATAATGAATGCTGGGTCTCAAAATGGGTGATGGTATTGCGAATAGTACGCTCAGTAGGCCGAATATATCGACCATAAGTTGAAAAACATTCCTCACAGAACGTGAATTTTCGTAATAAGGTTTAACGATTTGTAAAAGTTGTTCAGGCGTAAGTCTTTCCATTATGAAATGCCAAATAATACTAAACAAAAATAACTTGACAGCATGACACGACTCACACGTTATCTGTCAAAAAAAGGCTATCGAAAAAAGTATCTCTAATTAAATCACCCATTATAAATAAATGTGTAAAATTTGGCGATCTTTTCACGTTATCAATTATTTTAAATTTTCGCTATCTTTTTCTATTATGTGAATCTGTGTACAATAAACTGCGCCAAAATTTACCGACTTTTAAATTTTGACCGTAACTCGCACTTGATTCATTCATTGGATTATAATAAAAATCTGTGAAATATTAATGAAATTAGATATCACTAATATATGCCGCATCGGACCTGAAGTTTGGTTATAAACACAACCCCAATGGGGAAAATATGGTCTTTTTACAGTACTTAGAAAAATAATGCTACTAAATAATTTGCTTTGTAACAAAATACAAAAGAATCGTAATATACATATAATTATCTATCAAACAAGATTAAAAAACAGACCGTTTAAAAAATATTAAAGTTATTACGAAATTCCTAGGACATTAATGTGTTTTAGACCACTTGTGTAAGGAATGTACAAAACAAATTTTTTTATTTTTTTTTTTTTTTTTTTTTTTTTTTTTTGAGAAATGTTTAAATAAAATGGTATTTTTTAGTAAATTTGAACCATTATTACTGAAAAATAAGTTTTTATCTCTGCAGTACAATTCAAAACCCTTGGTTAAATTTTTTGATTGATTATAAAATTTTGATTTTTCAAGTCTGTTTCAAAACTCTTTTTTTAAGCTTTTAAAAATTTTGTTAAATAAATTTCAAAAAAGGGCAAACAAAGCTATACAGGTTTATAGACCATAAGACATGAAATAAATTTGAAAAAAAATTAGATAAATACCTTGTACGACTAAGCTATACTCGCGATTTTGATTTTGCAGTCTTCGGGAAAAAAGCATTTTTTAGATATAAAGTTTATTTATTTTTTCTTTTTTTGGAACTGATATACAGCTTAAAAAGAATTATTACACAATAAGATTGGTCATGTCTCAAGAAATACATTTTGAAGTATTTAAGAAAATTGGACAATTTAAAACACAAAAGTCAAAATTTGGAATATTAAAATTAAAATGTAAACTTGTTTGTTTATATCTGGCTTTCTATAAAATTTTATATAAATATAACTGAAAAACTTTCGTCGACATTAACAGTAAAAAATCCAAATTTAATCCTCAACTGAGCTAGGGGTCATCACTTTTCCTTAAATATTTAAAAAGTAAATTTTATCAAGAACCAATAAAATGATGATTATCTCATTCTTACAAGCAGAGTCATTTTAAACCATCAAATTTCATTACACAAATAATAATAATAATAATATTAATAATAATATAATAATTTTTCTTTATGTTTTTCCTGCAAATTTTAAATAGTTCGTATTTTTATCATTGACCTTCACATTTCAGAGATAGAACCTGTCTTAAAATCTTCAGAATGTATTTTTTGGGACATGGTATATCTTATTATGTAATAATTCTATTTAGTCTGAATATCAGTTCAAAAAAATGTTTACTTTATATCAAAAAAATAGCAAAAATTTCCTTTTAGCTGAAATCCGCAAAACTCAAATCGCAAATTGTAGAGGCATTTGTAGCTAGATCATTTTTTTTTTACTTTGCTAAAACTAATTTTTTTTTTCTTCTTCCCTTTAAATATTAAGGAAATAGATTTTCCTTTAATTGATATAACTTATTTTTTTACATTTCATTTGTTATGTGAATATTCATTTGAATATGTGAATATTCAAAAGAGAAAAGAGACGATTTGTTCTTACATTTCTTTGAAGTTTGAAACTAATCAGGGAAAATTTAATTGATTTCTATATTTAATTTTTTTTTTATGTTAATTAACAACAACATAATTGCGCAAATAGCACTCTGTGTTTTGTTCATGCAAGTATGTTAAAGATAATGCAGTTTCGAGTATTAGGTTGAAGTTAGAAGCTAACGAATTATGTTGAATTTATATTGGTATGTATCCTAACATTATTTTTTCAAAAATTTCATGTTTTGAGGGGCACATTAAATGAATACATCTTTTTTGGACAAAATTTCAAAGTCAATAGTACCTTTTATACAATTTATTTTTTGCAACTGAAACCTTGGCTTATATCCGTAAGTAAAACCACTGAAATTAATTTGAATATATGGCAAATTATTTGTGGTATTATTTTTTTTATATTTTCTATGTGCAAAAGGGTGAAGTGAGTAATTTGTTTTTAAAAACCTTAAAATCTTTGGATATTTAAAAATGACATAGAAAAGAAAACATAAAGTTTCATGATTGCATTAATTTCTAACAGATGATCCCATGAATTTATTACAGAGCTGATAATCACCTTACTGAGAAAGGCCACATTTTGAGCACAGAAATAATAAAAAATAGATATATATGTATGTGTATATGCAAGAAGATTTGTAAACATTTCCTTTGCACACATTGTGAATGTTTTATTGCCGCACATTACAAAAAAAAACAAGCAAAGCATTAAAAATATTAGCGCATCTAAAATACTTTCCCAATGTCTTGTATGATTTGCTATTTGCCACACTACTTGCACCTCTTGTTTGTGGCAAATGCCTTGAACGCTTGTATTTGCAATCATTCATACACACGATGCATTTGCTTTGCTTCGGCTAAAGAACAGTACAAACGGCATTTATCGTTATTATTGTAAATGGCCCTTATAAAAATTCCAACTTTTAAAAGTAGAAGAATCTTTGCAAACATTGTGTTTTTCTTGAATATTTTTAATAGAAATATTGATTCCGAATATCTCAATAGTAAGGAATCGTTAATGTTCCAAATAGACAACTTAGATCATATGTTCCACTATATTGATTTTCATAGATCCAGTTTCGTAGATTTTTTTCCGTTTTATAGAATATGCATCGAGGTGAATAAATATGATAACCTAATTGATTTTTCTGATACTGGTACCGAAATTAAATATTTATTAATAAGCTATTTTAATTACAATAGTTTTGTTTATGATGGGTATTCAATATATGCAGTATATTGCTTGAGTATATATATTTTAACTTTTTCCATAGCAATTTGTTCTCAGCTGTTGTAGACTCTATAGCTGATTTAAATAAATAAATAATTTAGTGTTGGCTATGAACCGCATTTAAAAAGCAAATGTCTTTAGTATATACATATATGTATGTTGGACTGTTGGAGCTAATTTTAACGAGGTAAACATCGTACTTTGTAAAAATTATTTTATTTAATTTCTTACAGGATCATTCCTTATTAAAAAAAATTGGTACGCCTTCGAATATTTGAACAACTTCAAATTATATATAAAATCTTCAAATCATATATAAATTACCATCATTTATATGAAGAACAATATACATACATAGAAAAAAGTTTCTGCATAAATATAAGAATTTACTTTCGTTGTTTTTGGTTCAAAATAGTTAAGAATAATGTCTTAAATATTAACACTTTTTTACATTTTTTGAAATGAATCAAAAGTCAAGAAGACTTAAAATAAATTGTTTAAATTTTCAATTATATTTTCAATTTGTAAAGAAATGTTTGAAATTTTATTCGGAAAATTTTAGGTTTTTAATTATTTTTAGCTACCTTATAGGAACAGGAGAGAAGCGCTTTTTATCAAAATGATGTGCCGCAGAATACGAGCGAAATTATGCAAATTTCTAAAGATTATTTTTTTACAGATTTTCCTTGGAATTTTGCTATTTTAAAGCATTTGTTGTTATTATTTTCGTGTACAACTACCATTTGCAATCAAATCTAATAAAACTAAACCAAATATTTAACAATATTTTTGTAAAATTAATAGAATTTTCATTAAGATCAATTTAAATTTTTTATGAAAAAATTTTGGGAAAAAAATTCATGTTCGATTCAGCATATTTATGAAAAAATTTCTGTGTATTTTTTACAATAATAAATAATAAATAAAATACAAAAATATTGCTGTTGACATTTTTTTATGGATAAAAAAAAATATTTAAGAACCGAATTTTTAGGCATTGTTTCTGTTGCATCTAACATTAATTTTGGTTATGATAAATTTAAATGAAATCACAACTGTTAGTTATGATAGTTGGTGTAGCCGACCAAATTCGTTTAGCAAAAAAATCGGTTGCCATAACGAAACTGTTTTCTCTGTATACAAATTGTTAGTCATCCACCTAAAATAACTTAAAATTTTCTTTGTGTCCATAATTTTCCTCCTTTTAATAAAACCCCAATTAAAATTCATAAACAAAATTTTCCCTTTAAATACCTATCCCCAGCACATGTCATTGGTCAAATAAATATGTTTAACTTGCTTTTATTTTACACATACAACAGCCCCGAATTATGAAGTCTCCCATGAATAATATGATTTGGTGATGATATCAATCTCTATAGTAAAGAAAACATCAAATTCATATTTAATACTTATACTCTAACAAATCGTTAAGATGCTACAAGTGTGTATGTACTTGAATGTAAAATTCTAATAAAAATGTCATCATTTAGACTAATCTTTGGATATGAATATGATTTATTAATGTGTATGGTTCTCGTTTTTCCTTTTATACTTTTAATCCTGATATTTACTTTGAAACAACACAGAGAAGACTATAAATCTCTGAAGACATGAAGACACTATGAAACAAAAAACAAAACGTATAATTCATAATTTGTATGCTTATTGAACGAAAAAAAAAACTTTCCATAGAAACGAAATCACATACGTTCATACGGGAAGTTTACCTATGGATAAAAGTCAAACGTACAGTTTTTATACACATACGAAATACAAAAGAAAAATTATTGTAAGGAAAAAAATTCCAGCATAAACTGGTAAATTGATTTAATGAACAATTGAAAAGAAACTGTAGCAGCATCACAATTTACAGCTGCTTCAAAGAGAATCGAATATATTTTTCTTCATTTTTACTGCTCTTTGTTGAACAATAGCAAAAACTTAATAGCAAATTTTCGGTAGAATTTTGAACTTTTTCTTTTTATAAGGATTCAAGTTTTTCTCTTTCACTTTTCTGTTTTATTTTTTATTTAATAAAAAGGTGATAAAGGATGAGTAAATCACATTTACTTACATACAACAAAAACAATAATTTTTAAGAAGAAAAAAAAAGTTCTCTATAAAAAAAAAACAACAAAAACTACAGAAAAAGAACATGAAGGGGGAAAATAGAATTATATGATATTGTGTGCAAGCGTTTTCAAAGTTATTCTACCACGTATGTCTAAGTATGTGGTTGAAAGGTACACATGTAAGCAATAAATAATCAATTATTGGGTAAGATAAAAAGTAATTTCAATTCGATTCAGTGGAGTAAGCTACTTATTTACTTATAAGTACACGCAGAGAAAAAACATTGTTACAGCATTATCACTACAACAATATTATGTTCTCATTGCTAATTTTCTTGAATTTTATTAACTCAAAAATAAAAATTCAATAAAAATTTTAATATGGTTGACTGCAAAAATTATATGTTTTTAAATATATTTAACAGAAATAAAATTTTATTAATATGAAAAACATCATTATTGTACAACTATTTTGCAATCTTTTTCTTTGTTCTTAAACCATATTCTATTTTTAAACGATATTAATTTTATTCCCATGACAATAAAATATTTCAAATGTATATAATACTTACACTTTTCACAAACTTAGTGGAAAAATGCATATCTTGTTTGTTTTTAATGTTTGCTTTCTACCTTAATTGTAATTCTCATTTAGTTTATATATTATATATATATAATATTGATAAAATACCATTGAAGGTTTTTTTTAACACTTTTCTCTATTATTCTCTATAAAAAAATTTATAAAAATATTAATTTTTATTTACACGTTTTATTTTAATATAAGAAAAGGTGGAATAATAATATGAAGAATTCCATAATAATATTATAAATGGATAACGCCTTTGAGACCTACAGTTTATGAAGTTGTTCTTTCAAGGTTAGTTCGCTAAAAAACAGACACAGTGCCATATTTAACCAATCTAGCTTGATAAAAGCCAATTAAAAAAAATTGAGAAATTGAGTCTTAGCTTTTTCTATGTAAAAAATTCAAAATTTCGGATTTACTCAAACCTATTCTGATATTTTTTACGTCAATTAATACACCTCTCAGAGACCTTTTTATAATAACAATCCTTAAAAGAGATAAGAAGAAAGTTTATATTTTTACTTTTAATCCAGCTCGTAAAAAGTATAACGCCAGGTTAATAAGATGTATTTTTAAATTAAATAGCCATTTATTTAAAGTATTAACATCGACGCCACAGTGCCTCATCCCATAGACGAAAATCAAAGTAAAACCATTTTTCAAATTGTGTTGAAATACATATCATTAGAAGGGTAATCGAGTTGTGATTATAAAATTTTTTCGTTTTGAAAAGTTATTAGTTTTTTATTCAAAGGAATAAAAATATTGAAGTAGAAATTGATACTTGTTAGAATTATACGTATTTTGTCCTATATTTCGTTAATGTGCCCAAAATAGTTAACGCTATAATAGTTTGTAAAAAGTTTGTAAAACAAAACAGTCAGTTTTTCGCGAGGCACATTTACAGTTTCTAATGGAATAGTAAGGATTATTACGTTAGCGTAGTTGTTTTTTGTTATTTTACACAATAAAATTAAAGAAGCATTAAAAATAAATTTAATAAAAAGTCGTAATGGACTTTTTGAAAATTACACAAAAATTGCACTTTTTGTTTTTGTATTTTTTCTATAGAAAATTGCAATTTCTACAAATCTTGGATATATAGCTATAAGAATAGCTATTTATATAATTGATTAATATAATTGAATTGGGAATATAAATTTAAGTCAAATGTCACTGTTAGTTGAAAACGGGACACTTTTGCCAAAACACACATAGTGTGGAGAGCATGAAATTAACTGTAATTGGCATTAGTAAAAACACTATTTACTTAACAAAGATACGAAGGCGCATCAAAAAAGATAAACATTTTATTCATCAAACTAAATTTACTTGTGTTAAAAAAGGATCACAATATTAAATAACATTTATTTATAATAAACTCCAAGAAAATAAATTTTCGTTAATATGTGGAAAAATAACAGGTTTGATCAGCACATTTTGTAAAATTTTAAAAAATCGTGATTTTTAGTATAATGAACATTTTTTTCAAATTTTATTAGGAAACACTAATACACGCAGAGAAAAAACATGGTTAAATCATTATCACTACAACATTATTATCTTCCCACTGTTAATTTACTTGAATTTTAATAACCTTGTGTTCATGATAACAATGTCTTTGTTTAAATTTTGTCATTTAATGTTTACACTCAATAAAGATGGTTGAATGAAAAAATTATTAATTATGCTTTTAAATATTTTTACCAGAAGCTAAGTTTTATTAATATGAAAAATATCATAACTTCTACAAGCATTTAATATTTGCAGACTTTTTCCTTGTTCTTAAACCGCATTCTCTTTTTAACCCATATTAATATTATTATTTCCATGATAATGAATGAAATGTTTCAAATAAATACTTATCCTTTTCACAAACTTTGTGAAAAAGTTTAATACATACTTGTTTATTTTTAAATATATTTTGCTTTTGATATTTGTTCATTGTAATTCTCATTTAGTTTATATATGAATAAATACAAATAGACAAGGTTTGGTTATAATTCAAACAATATAAGATATTGATTAACTACCAGTAAAGAGATTTTTGTTAAAAAAAACATATCTTGCATTTGAACTACATATGGTGGTATAAATGAATATAATGAATAAAGAAATAATATGTAAATTTTTTTTTCTAATGAACATTTTTCTCTATTATTTTCAATAAAAAATTTATAAAAACTAATAATTTTTTTAATGTATGATAAGATGGAATAATAATATGACAAAATGAAATACTTATATGATAAGATTGAATAAATGGAATAATGATTTTGTAAGATTGTTCAATTATATGTAAAACTAGCATCATAGCATGGAAACATATATCATAAAATCGGACCCAATATGACAAAATGGAATCATAATAATTATTACTTATAATCATTTCTATTTTTTGTAGTGATCATATGTTCCAATCATAATATGTTGCTCTTAGATTGTGGGCATTACAACTATATTGTACTATAAAGCACTGAAAATATCGAAAATTTTATTTAAATAACTCCGTTGGTTTTAATATTATGCTTACTTTTTACCAGAGTTATACATAAACTTCTAGTTTGTAAAAATGATTATGTGTTCCACTTAAAATCGAAATAACTTTCCCTGCAGAAAATAATTAGCGCCAACTGATTCTGTATTCATTCGAGTCACTTTATATTTATATGGATTTTTAAAAATAAAACTTTTTGATAATGGCCCATATAATTCTTTAAAACCTAAAGATTAATTACATTTGATGAAAGATATAAAAAACGTAAACAAATGTAAAATTTTTTACTGTTCACATAATTTTTTACAGTTATTTAAAATAGCAAAAAAATTATTGGTTAAATTGCAGAAGGGTCTGATTTCCTTTTTTTGCTTAAATTTCAAAGGGTTCTTAATATTATGGTAATTATATATTAATTTTAATAGATGAATTACATGAGTTCAATTTATAAAACTATACACATTTTTTCTTTTGATTGATTCTGTAACTTAGTATTGTCCTTTAATTTATAAATAAAACTGGAATTAAAAATAAATAGCAGATAGTCTATTGTTAAAAGCCACCACAAATTTTGGTAAAGTTCTGACCAATTTTTTTAGAAGAAATTTAGATTTTTTTAATTACAAATTACCCTCTAACAAATTTAGCATCGAAAGCATGGATTCATAAGTGATGAACTTAAATCTGTTGGACAAATTATTTATTCATTAGTGATAATTTAGAAAAAAAGATGTTCCGTCGAGCTACTGCTATGAACCAAAGTAAAAATATAAGTTACTGTATAATCATTAATCAAATCCAATTTTTAATTTTGCCCATCCGGGCCAAAAAAAAATCGGCATTTGATGTTCTAAATAGTTCTTCATAAACTTTATCATTTTGTTTTTTAACAGTTTCAGTTAATTTATAAATTCTTCGGGGTCTTTCTTAGGTCACTATACTGTGAAACAATCCTAAAATAATTAACTTCTTCTCTGGAATTAATATACAATTGGTCAAGATATTTGAACAACTTAGTTTCTAGTCATTTATCACTTAGTCTTAAAAAGTCGCCTTTTATTTCCATTTTAAAAAAGGGGCCAGGTGGTAAAAAAAGACAAATGACGACTAAAGCCGCCAAACGGTAACACTGCTGAAAACTATTATGAATAAGGTTGTAAGATATTATAATTTTTTATAATACTGTTTGTATTAGTAATTTGTTCTTATATTAAGTATACGCCGAGTACTATAGTCTACATGTATGCATTATAATAAAAAATGTAGCATACTCTTAGGATGATATACAATGTAATTTATATATACACATAGCGTATGACTAACACAAAATTGGCATTAACATTAATGCAACGGTTCTCAAATGGTGTCCGTAGGGACATTCGAAGGGGTCTCGTAGCGATATTATTTAGCATTTTTAATAAAAACACAAATGAAAGCATGAAACTATTTAAAAATGGGAAGACATATTTGTATAAATGTAAGATATATCATATGACATATATATATATATATATATATATATATATATATATATATATGAAAAAGGACATGCTTTGCTTCAATTGAAAATATTATGCTTGATTAAGGCAACAATGATCAAATAAGAAAAGTTATTCTGTCCAATGACACAATATATAGAAAATTTTCCGAATTAGTAGGGAAAAAATTAATTTAAAAAATAAATATTTCACATTAATTTGATGACACTATAGATTTTTCACTCGAAATCTTACTTTTATTTTTTGTAAATATATTATGCCAAGAACTTTTTCTGTAAAGTCGATTAAATTTTATTATAAACTTTTATTTCGTAGAAAAATTTGCGGCCATAGAACGAAAATTTGCTTAATATACTTCATAAGTAATCTAAAGACGGAAAAATCCATTCAATATGAATACCAAAAAGGGGTCAAAATGTAACTCATATCTTAAATTTAATTTTGAATCAACAGATTTCAAAGCACTAATGTTTATATTTCGAAACATTTATTTGTTCTATTCGTTGGATCCGAAGCCCTAAAACTATTATAACAGTGTACATCAGCACACATTTTTAAGTGAAACTATATTTTTCGCTCCTTTGTCCTTCAAAAGAAAGAATTGATTTTTTACAGAATCAGAAAATAATATTAGATATCATTCTCTGAGTCTCTTAATATCAAAGATCTCATTAATCATATACAATTGCGAAATTATTAATACTATTCTTACATTTTTCTATCTTTACATAATATTTTATCACATTTTTAAACTGGCCAAAGTAGTAGCGGGTCGCGCTTCCATTACAATGTGAAAAGGAGTTAGCGAAGTAGGATTTTGTGAGAACCTCTGCCCTAATGTAAATAACCAGTGTTGTTGGTAAAAAAAAGATGCTAAATTTAACTTTAAGAAAGGTGCCTTAAAAAATGAACGACTGTAAAATGATAAAGCAAAAAATCAAATACAAAATTTCCATAAAAATTTGAGTTTTATGTATATAATATATATATATATATATATATATATATATATATATATATATATATATATAAATTTGACTCATTGTTTTGACGTGATGTTTGATGTTTCGTCATTTTTGAATTATAATTGTTTTTTTTTTTCTTTTTTTTATTTATTTATCATTTCCAAACTTTAAGATGATTTTTTGCTTTTATAAGATTTTTGTTTTTTAATTATATTCAGAATTATTTACTATTGTTAATGAAGTTTATTAAAAAATAATTACCTATAATAATTAACTGAGTAGGTCCAAAGAATTAGTCAAGTTATATTTTTGCAGATTTGCAGATTGAAGCACCACAGTCAAAAATTTTATTTAGATATAAATAAATTCAATTTTTTTCTGCGAATAAAATAGTAAAAGCAAATAAGAAATTATTTTGTTCTTTGCTGATGTACTAAAATTGTAGCCCTTTTAAGACAATTTTGAGAATCAAAAAAGGCAAAAAAAGCTAAAAGCTAAAACGGAAATTTTGAAGTTAAAAACAAAGTAAAAGGGCTAGATTTAGCTTTAAAAAGGCTAAATTGGAAACACTGTTAATAACAGTGGTATGCAGATAAATCTTCAAACAAAAATAGAATAAATATGAAGGGCTTAACATAGTTAAAAAGAACATGTTTTAAGATTTTTCCTATCACTATAATATTTTATTATAAACCTAAAGACACTGCACTAAAATTACATTCGTTATCCGAAAATATTTTACTTAACCAAATCCACTTGAGTTGGTGAAATACATTATCAGAACCGCCTTATTAAGAGGGACATATAAGTCATGCCATTGAAAATAGTCTGTATATTGTAGAAAAAAAACTGAAAACAAATTCTTTCCAACTCATTCTAAATTATAGATATATATATATTTATTCAAGACCAGTGTAACTTGTAAAACATTTTTAAGAGTTGAATAACTATAAAACTAATATTAATTCATAATACAACCTAAGCAGATCATCTGTTGTAATAATATAAGCATTTGTATAAATATTTCTTTATACAAACCCAATATAATGAAAACAACCAACACAATAAGAATGTCGTTGTTGTTAAGAAACTTTTCATTGAACAAATCGAAAAAAAAAATAATGGCTGATTATTGAGATAAATGTCACACAAGTGTATAGATTTGTTTCACTAAACATAAACAAATTGTCACTTGTGTTTTTCGTCGATTAGCGACATGGCGTTAAATGTGGAAAGAGATGTCAATAAGGTTTATGGAAAATGAAAGAAGAATTAAACTGAAGACAAGGTGACAATTTATAGCTTTTACAAAAACTTTTATTTAATACTCAAAGAAAAAAGAACACATGTGCAAAAATATTGTACCCTTGCGTGGACAAATAATTTTAGAATAATTTTTGTTAAAGGACATTTTTTCATAAGAATATTGAGTTTACAAATTTGTAATTTTAATAAACGGAAAATTAAAATTAGAAAGTTTTAATAAAAAAAAAAACTGAAAATTATTCCTAATTACTAATGAAAATAAAAGTATGTTATAATATTTAAAATACACATATTTATTGAAATATATATGTACACTGCCTGGCTTTAGTTTCCTGAAGAAATAAAAAATATAAATATTTTGTTATACTAAAATTATACATTTATTTAAAGATATGTATTTCTGTGGTACTATTTCGTATGTTACTTGAATAACGAATTCTTTTAATATTTATCAGGAAGGCTATGATTTTAATTTCTTTCAATACAAACAGCTAGAGAATGTTTAATTTGATAGTTTTAAATAGTTTTTATTCAAAATGGGACATGATGAGGCTCTTAATAATTTTGAAAAAGAAAAAATTCTAATTTTAATCTCAGGGTCAAAATCCGGTCCAAATAGCCAAAAACATTAATAGAGGAAAGACAATTGTACAATTATTTAAATAACGTGGAAAGATATGAAAAAAATATGAAAAGGCGGAAGAAAATGGCAACAACTCCAAAAGAAAGACGAAAATTTCTTAGAATTGCATTAAATTCTGCCGTTTAGGTGCCAGTCTAAGAACAGTGCACCATTACAGTCGTGCCCATACATAGTCCGACGAAAACTGCAAAAAAACCACCACCTAATGAAAAACGCAAATCACAACGTCTACAGTTTGCCAAAAATACAATGATATGGTCCGACAAATGGTTTAAAGTTGTATTTTCCGATGAAGAAAACTTTAATATTGATGGTCCCGACCGGTATAACTATTACTTCCATGACCTAAATAAGGAGGAGTTATTTTTGAGCCGCAGACACAACCGAGAGGGAGGAATAATGGTGTGGGGTGTCATTTCGTATTATAGTACAATAGAATTGGTTTTTGTATCCAACAAAATGACTGCAACGACTTACAAAAACATTCTGGAGGAAGCTTTTTCAAAATTTAATGATTTATACCGCCAGAGCAGTAAAACAATGGATTAATCAACAAGGTGTTCAACTTTTAGATTGGCCCCATATTCACCAGACCTGAATACAATAGAAAATGTCTGGGGTTGGCTTGCAAGAAAATTTTGTGAAGGAGGAAAACAATTTGAGATGATAGAATAATTAAAGGATGCAATAACGGAAGCATGTAGTTCAGTTTGAATGCTAGAAGATAATAACCTTAATTTTTATAACCTAAAATTTAAAAATAAATTACAGTTTGCATAGTTTTAAAATATTCCTTATTCAAGTGACACTCGAAAAAGTACCACAGAAATACATGTCTTTAGATAAATGCATAATTTTAGTATAACAAAATATGTATATTTTTTATTTCTGCAGGAAACTAAAGCCAACACTTTGAAATTTGGTTTGTTTAGGTGATATACTTAATAAAAGTTAAAAAAATGTGATTCCTTTTTCAAGTGGCAGGCAGTGTATATATATCAACTATGGGCAAATGCGGTCCCAGAACGAATCTTATGCTGCCCTGTGTTATTCTTAAAAAGCAATATAGTTATAATTGTTACACTGTTCTATTACATCTACATTTTTAAGCAAAATTTTAAATTGAAAATTTAATTTTTTTTACTCTACCTGATTATGTACACAAAATAATATTTAAATGTAAGTTATAAATTTAATTGATATAAATTATTTTAATAACTTTCAGGGAAAAATGGTAGATTATTTCTATTTTTAGAAGATTCTTTAGTTTTTTAGGCAATGCTTTAGAATTGGACATATAAAACCAAGTTACGGATATTTAATACTACCTACCCATACGAAGTTTGATTAATCGAAAGTATATTGTTTCAAAATTGCCGGCATTTTCAAAATTACAACAAATCGGTATTTTGTTCCCCGGTTATCCATCTCTAATCAGTTGGATGGTTTGTTTACTTGATATCTTCCAAAATATTCATAACACTGGGCTCGTTATGAAAAATATCCATAATTTTTTTTTATCATAAATCTCGGTTAATAAAATATTTTTTAATACATCAAACAAATTTTAATATTTTTAGCAAAAAGGATTCAAAATGCATTTGAACATTTTATGACCAAATATTAAAAAATTTGTTTTCCAGTAATTTTACTCTGTTATTATTATGTTAAAAAATTCTCCAGAATCGTTTAAAAAGCGTTCTTTTTAAACCAAGATTTCTGAGAAAAATTTATTGTTCAGAAAAATCTCGCTTTTTTGCCAAATGCAGTATAATCGTACTTTTCAATTGCTGGTATTTTAAAAATTGTTAAATATTTTTTCAGTATTCAGCTCATGAAAATTCTAGAGAGCTTATATAAAATAACAATCGCAAAAGGACAACAATTCTAAGGAATCTCTAATATACATATATTTATTAAAATTTTTTGTTAGGCATCTGATTTATAAGCGAAAATCGGATATTGCAGAATTTTAGAGTTAATGGAAATATTTATTAAATAAATTAAATGAATCTCAAAATCCTCAATTGAAAAGTAGCTTTTTTTTATTTTAAATTTTCGGAACAACATACTATTGCTGTGAGTCGTTCGAGATAAAATATGTATAAGAAAATTAGATCAAAAATAAATAAATAAATAAAAGAATAAAAAAAGGATTTAATATTTATATAATTATTTATTTATTATTTTTTTTTTTTTTTTTTTTTTTTTTTTTGATCCACTTATCTTCGGAAAATATGTCAGTTAATATTTTTAATGACAACCATTTTGATTTTTTGTGAGTTTGATCAAAATGAGGGACGAAAAATTTAAAAAAAAAAATCCAAATTGGTCCCACAAAAAATTGGGCAAAGAATTAAGTCTGCCGTCGAACTGTTTCCAATGTTATTAAACAGTAACAGGAGAACTTTACCATTGATATGGAAACCTGTTCGAGAAAAAAAGTCTACACGATATTGCGAAAGCCAAGCAAATTGAAAGCATATTGAAAAGAGCTCAAAACACAGCTGTTAAAAAAAACAGCCCTCTTAGCTCAGTGCTCTGACTATTTGGTGCGATAATTTAAAACTAATGTAGGCTTGAAAACATACAAAGTAAAAAAAATTCCAGACGGGAATGCTGCAAAAAATGTAGAAGCCAACAATAAGGTAGTGAAAGTAAAATCAAACTTCATAAAAAATACTCACATTGTATAGTGAACGACAAAACTTATCTACTGGCAGATTTTTCGCATTTTCCAGATAAATATTTTTATGTTGCTAATACTCAAGGAAATGTTTAAGATAAATTTATGACCCTAAAGCAGACAAAATGTCCTATAAAATTCCAAATATGGCAAGCTTCATGCAGTTGCAAGAAGCAAGTCATTTGTTACAGTGAGCTCTATAAGTACCGAATTATACATCAAAGAATGTTTGCGAAAAAGGCTTCCTCCTTTCATAAGAGACCGCAATGTGTTCAGATATTTTGACCCGCTTTGGGCATCATATAACTATGATAAGAAAGTTCTGGAGTGGTACCAAACGAATAACATAGTTTTAGTATCAAGAAAGGTCAATCCTCCAAATTGTTCGGAGCTAAGACCAGTGAAGAGATATTGGGCTCTTACGAAAAGAAAATTGAAGAGCACAAAAAGAGGTCCAAAAGTGTCGAAGATTTTAAGAAGAGATGGCAAACTCTTCCAAACTAATGACTGAAATAACTATCAAATCCCTAATAGAAGGCTTACCAAAAAAGATCTACGATTTCATAAGAAGTGGTTAGAACTATAAAAGTTATATTTATCTGTGATCTGTAATATAATATCAATTACATCAAAAATGAAAAGATCAATCGTTTCCAAATTATTGAATTTTATATATGTTAGGATATATATATATATATATATATATATATATATATATATATATATAAAGAAAGTGAATTACGGCTCCCATTACATCTATGAATTTCCAAATTATGCTCTTCAAGCAATTTTCTTGCCCACCTCTGATATACTATATAGTAAATTTCAGTATAAATTTATTTTTAATAAAAATATATTAATACTGCATGTATGCGATTATTCACAACATTCAATCCAGATAAAAATTTTCAATTAAATACAATGTAGTTATTAACCACACATACATTTAAGTATCTTTTGTTATTTATTTAAATCGTTTGCAAATGTATACTGTTGGATTATTTAAATAATAATTTATTTAAAATAACTTTAACACTTTATTATGTTAAAGAATTTCAGAGAAAAATATAAGCAGCAAATAACATCGACAGTTTTAAGTATAACTTTAATATAGTTGTTGAAATTAATATAAATTACAATACGGAATTCGCAATTAGTGTTTATAGCAATTAAACTGACAGCTACCTAGAATCAGAGATTACGTGAATTCATAATAATTAATTTATTTGTAATTTTGTTGTTTAAAATTATTGTTAAGTTAGGGTATTACTATTATTATGTTAATATTTATATTACTTCACTATGTATACAAGACAACATAAAGCGAACTTCAAAATTAATTTTTCATCCATCTGTCTTTGCTCAAAATAACAAAAATTAAATTAATATAACTAAAAGTGGAGACATAATTTCCCAAATTATAAGATATTTATAAAGATATTCAGACCAAAATCAATGCAGTACTGACTGTGCAGGATAAATATGGTCTGAAAATTAATATTGTCAAAACAAGGGTAAAGAGAATAAACGAATTAATCAACAGGATATTTATGATAAGTGGGCAGACTACAACAGGTGGGTGGCTCTGCTGACTCTATGAGAACAAACTTAAGAATTTGGAATTATTGCATTCTCTATGTTATTCTTGTTCTCTATGTTAGCGTATCGTGGAATGGAACGCAGCATGAAAAGATATCAACTCGTTGCAGGTATTTACAAATTACTACCTTTGCAGAATATTATAAATATTTTGACCAGCTACCACGACATACCAGAAGAAATCACAAGGTACCTCCGGAAAAGGCAGGTGTTCCCACACATGGCACCATAAAATCGCAATTGAAGTGGCTAGTCTCGGCAATAGCTGGATCAAGATTTTCATTTAAAAACTACATAAAATAAATATGTTATTATTCCTTGTTGAACTACAGGAACTTAAATGGGCCATTATCAACAAATTTTGACCTAGCTGTAACTGATTTTAGTTCTTAATAAAATTGTTGTAATATTATTTTAAACCAGGGGTTCTTACAATATCTTGCTTCGCGACCCCGTTTTGACATTGCAATCGAAGCGCGACCCACTACAATTTTGACTAGTTTAAAAATCTAATAAAATGTTTTGTAAGTCGTTAGGCGAATTTTCTTTTATTTATTTATTTACTTAGTCTATGGAATACAAATCCTTACAGACTAGCAACTTAAATCTAATTACCAAATTATAATAACTAATTTAACTGGTGTTTTTAATACATTTTTTGAATCATTAATATCAAGATATTTATAAATGTTATTAAATAAACTTATCTATTTAGTTATTGGTTCATTTCCACCATAATAAGTTCTATATGTATCAATATGAAATTGTCTCTGAGGGACAAATATTTGAATGCAATTGAGAAGGATTGGAAAATCAATACTGCCTGAAATACTTTTCCAAACGATTAATGTGAATGTCTCCAAATAAACGATACATATTCTAATATAGATTTCAGAATTTCGTTTTATAAAATTTAACACAGAGTAAGATCGGGGAATAATATAATTTAAATGATTTACAAAAGTAATCTTATGATCAAAAATAACACCAAGATCTAGTATATCATTTACTAATTCTAAAATTTAATTTTTCATAAAATATTGGGTAATTCAAATATATCGACATCGATGAAAAATCACATAACATAACTCTATTAATATCCTCTTCATTTAAATCAGCCATAGTATAGACTGTTTTAAATGTTTTAAGATCATCAGCATATAACAAATAATTAGAATATTTAAAACAATGATTTATATCATTAATAAAGATAATAAAAAGTAATGGGCCCAAGATACTACCTCGCGGTATACCAGAAGTGGGAATGAATATATTAGAGTATAATACATTAATATAAACAGTACAAAATCGAAGACGATCTAACGATGTCTCTCCGTCTGTTTAAAGCAGGATAGGCCTTGGGGCGGACATCCTATAGCTCAAATATTTACCTCATATAAGGTTAGTTTGATGTTAAAAATGAGAAAAATCAGTTCATAAACAAAAAAGTTATTGACCAAATACTACAAAAACAGCTTGACCGTCGTAACACCAGTTTATACTATTCGGCCGGTGTCAAAGAAATTTTGCACAAATAGTTCAATGAAATAAAAAATATGCATCGTCCTCCCATTTTACCGCCCACCTCTCATATAATGTGAAATTTTTTAATGTTTTAACGCAAACTTCCCTGCGAAATAAAAGTTTTGTGTACTCAGCATTGAGGGGTCGCCTTATTGGAGCAAATTCTAGCAATATTATTCCACAGGTTATTATTTTTTCTATGTTTTCTCTGCCACATCGAAAAGTTTTTTTTTTTTATATTGCGTCTTTGGACAAAATCACTTTCTTTATTTGATCATCGTTGCCTTTATCAAACATAATATTTTCAATCGAAACAAAGCATTGGTTTCTTTATTGGCCTTGCTTGCAGCTAGTGCTAGTTGAATCTTAAAAGAACTCATTTGAAAAAAAATGTCTTAATTTTTGAGGATGCTTTGTATAAAGATGTCTTTTAATTTAATTTTTATTTAAAATTCTAAATAACATTTACATTAAAAATTTTTTTGTTCAAGAATATTTTAGGATCTATTTGAGAATGTCCTTACGGATCCCCGTTATTTTGAGCAAACGGGTTGTGAACTCACTAGACTTGATACTAATAGAATACGAAATTTTAGCACCATAACTTTCATTTTGTAATCATGATTGTTATTCATATTTCAAAAACTTAGAAAAGGGGCTTAAAATTATTTAACTTTTTCCCATTTTTCTACAATTTTTGTTTGCGCGTTTATACTTTTTGATCATATTCGATCTTATAAAAACTTATCTGACTTTGTGAAAAAACTGCACCTTCTGTGTTATTATTCAACTGTCCTCAACGGAAGACAAATTTCGTTGATGTGCCCTAAATACGCAACGCAGTAAATAATATCAAAGTTTAGGAAACAAGAGCGAAATTTAAAAAAAAAAATCAGTTCTTTGTGAGGCACATTCACATTTTCTAATGGAATAACTTGGATTACTGCGTGAATTTAGTTATTTGGTATTTTACACAATAAAATCGCATGAGCATTAAAGATAAATTTAATAAAAAAAATTTATGGAGTTTTTGAGAATTATGCAAAAATTGCACTTTCTTTTTTGTATTTTTATATAACAAATTGCAATTTATACAACCCTTGGATATATAATAACGGCGAAACATATAATTGCTGATGTCGCTTTTATGATACTGTTTGTTTACAAATTTTAAACAAGTGAAATCGAACGAATAATGACACCGTGGTCTAGTGTTAATAATTTAACACTGATGTGTTGCTAAACTGATACCAAGGCGGTAGTAATTCTTAACTGTTGATTTGCCCACGTAATGTAGAATACATACGAAGTTGATATCTTATTGGAATTTTTTAAGCGGATGTGGTCGATATTTCTCTGTGTTTAAAAATTTTAATAAAGTTAAAAGCTTATTCAATATTTAAATCACTTTCACACAAATTTAATATATTTAACCACAATATATAATATTTTAATTTAATTGTTACATTGTTTGGTGTAAGTATCATATATAAGTATTTATATAAAAAAAATAAAACAATTTCGCTATTAAATTACACTGCAGAAATAATCTGATGTTAAAGATTTATTATTTAATATACTTATAATTCCAACAAAAAGTTGTCATTAAAAAAAATAAGCAACAAACTATGTAATTATGAAAATTACATTAATATGGATTTGTCTTTTGTTATATTAATTTATATTACAAAAATAAACTTAAATTAATCATAATGTAAATATAAATATAATAAATACAGTTAATTTATGATTGCCACTAACACATTTTGTAAATGATGATAGGAGAAATCAAAAGATTAAATCAATGTTTAACCTCAATTATTATGGTTTTAAATAATAATATTTTATTGTATGAAATATATTGATTTAAATGTTTATTTTATGTAAAACAGCTGATATAAACATTAATTGAAAAATTGTAAAAATAAGAGGTTTTTTTAATTATATTATTTAAACGATAAATTCTTTGTTAAAAAAGTAAACGCCTCAAAATTACTAGCAAAACTTTTACAACTTACTTGTTATAAAAACTAAAATTTAATTTAAAACGTGCTATAATTCCCTTACAAAAACCACAGGTTAATTATAAATTATAAAAAAAAAGTAACCCAAAACTAAATCTTTGTCTTCGTTCATATGACCGTAAAAGAATAATGTTGAAAATTTTGTTGCCAAATTTTCATTTACCCTATATTATAATTTTTTTTTTTTTTTTGTTATACTGCTGAAAAAAAAAATGAAATAAAAAACTTTACAAAGTAATTTATTTTTACAACACTTAGCAGGAATGACGACAAAGGAAAAATATAAACTAAAAAAACATCAAACAAAATAAATAGAATAGAGGATAAAAAAAGCTAGAAACAAATTATATTCTTTTGTAAGAAAAATAATTTTTAAACTTTTCACCTGTGGTCATAAAGTTTTATTTAAAATGTGGTGTTATAATACGAGTATTATACAATAAGTATTTTGTGACAGAATATTATACTTTTGAAACATAAACGTATATCTTTTCAGTAAAATTTATGAAATTTTTATTTACTGAAAAGTGCGTTTTTTACGCAAATAGATGAATTTAAAAATAATGTTTAAAATTAAAGAATTGAGAATGTTATGTTCGGCTTGGCCGAATCTATATACCCACCATCTGCCACATTATAAAATTTCAAATTATATGGAAGGTTGACGGTGAAGTGGGCAGATCACGCTCATTTTTATTTTCTTGAACTATTTTTGCAAACTTTCGTTAATGTACATGCTCTTTTTGTGGAAGATATCGGACGAACAGTTTAAACTGGATTTACGACGGGCACCCTATTTTTCTAGTATTTTGTCCACAACTTTTTTTGTTTATCAAAGAAACCTTATGTAAGGCAAATATTTGAGACAAATTTCGTCCCTTTAGGATGTGCGCCCTAAGCTCTATCGTGCTTTCAACGGAGAGACGGACGGACTTTGTTAGGTGGTATTAGATTTTCACGAGGACCCAAAATATATATACATTACGGGGCCTTAGATGGTTATTTCGACATGTTATACACAGGATGACAAACCCAAACGTGCACCATTTTTTGATGGTGGACATAAATAATTTACTTTTGTGTATGATAAAAAAAAGTTTTTTCCTCTTCCGTGCATAAGCTCAGAGATGGGAAAATGACTTCTATTATTTTTTAAATTAATAATATAAAAGTTAAGTTTTTGTAAAAAAAAATATTTTTTTGATTTGTTAACTTTTTAGAATTAACAAACCCAACTTTATTAATTGATATTATAAAACCTAGAAAAACATAGAGTTTACAATTAAAATTATTAAAGACTCTTAACTAATAAAACTGCTGATGTTGTGTTTCCCACAATTCAACCATTCATGCACTTGCCACGTGTGTGGATTTAAATTTTGTCTGGGAATTTATAATTGAGCAATTTGATAGTTTGTTGAATTTGCAAACTTAATGTTGGCACGTTTTGAATGTTATTGCCTACTGTAGTTGTTGTTGTTGTTGTTATTATGATTGTATTTCAAATGTTAACTTGTATAATAAAATGAACTTTTGTTATGTGTGAATCCCGACTAATTGCGCATTTAACAATCATGCTAAAAATTGATTCTTAACTGACACTTATTGACGGTGGTAGTAGCAACTGGTTCTCAACTAGAACTTTGGTGAGTGTGTGGCGTCAATTGTTACTCAACTGGTACTGAGAGACCGATACTGTTGCAACAAATTTTCCGCAGGGATTCTATTATCAACGGGATCATGTCATAACATCTAATGTCATAATGTCCATGGACGCTATGACACACTAAAACGCGTAATATAGTCCATACAGAGCATGACTGCTTATAAAGTATTATAATGTTCAAAAGCAAAATATCATAAAATCCGTGGGATACAACTGGTCATCGTTTTCAATAAAACTTTAATTAAGTGAAGCCGGTGTCCGAAATACATCAGTTTGAAATCCCTGCGTCCTGCAAGAGGCCGTCTGTCTAGAGCATCTTTCCAGATTTAGAACCATTTTAAAGAAGTCTGATTGCGTCCACAAATTTTATCAAGTTATTCGGTTGTTTTCATTGTTCGAATAAAACGAATAATTCGCATAGAGCATTTCAGTTTCTTTCAATTATTCCAAATTCCAAATTGTGCAAAGAATGAAAAATACGAAATAAAAATATTAAATTTTGTTACGTTTTCAAAAATTATATTGGAAAAGAAAAACAAAACCAATTTAAAATTTACCAATTTATTGTAAATATACATTGTGTACCAAACACAAAAACAAAAACTAAAATATGAAAATGACTTAAAATAATCTTTTAAGAAAAGAGTAGCACTTAAATTTCTTCATCTTCGTTCTTTAGTTCTTATAAAATTTTATCGTAAAAAGCGCTGATTGTTAAAGTATAAAAATATAAAACATCGTTCATAATTTTATACAACCATTTCATCACTTTTATCCTCATTTACGATTTTATTTACACTATTTTTTACATAAAGGGTATCAACAACAGCTAAGTGTATTCTATGGTTGATACTTAATTGATTTCTTTTTTGAATTGTAACTAATTGCTGTTTATGTATTTATAAAAAAAAGGAGTTATCTGATTTGGAAAACTTCTTCACTTTTAGTGAAGATATATATACTTCTGCATATAATTACTTCTGGGGAATATTGAGTTCTTTAATAAATCGAGACATCAGACCAGTTAAAGTTGGAGGGAAAAAGCTACTGGAGACACGAAGTCTATGCTATTACTTTTAGTTGTGTGAATAGCAAGCAAATATGGAATTAAATTTTAACTCTTTAATTAAAAAACTAATAATATAAATATTATAAAAATAGTATGATATTAAAAAATAAAATTATTCATTTTGTTTCAATATACGACATCAAAATATTCGAATTATTCATTATTCGAAAAGTAGCATTTATAAATTCTTAGGACAATTATTCGTATTAAATTGTTCGAATAATTCAAACGAACATTATTTAAATGGATACCAAAGCACTTTAGCTTGAAATCAAGCTAACACAAAATAAAACAAGCAAGAAAGGTATAGTCTGTCAAGCCCAACCATATGATACTCAACATTATTGTATTAGTGCATCAAAATCTGCAGATAAAACATACATATGCATTGCATTATGTTATACTGACATATATATATTAGATTTATTTATTTAAGTTAAGATTCCCGAAAGTGGGACTTATATGTTGCACTGTAGTTTCTACATATATAAAACTTATTTGTGTCAAATATTAACTTGATACTAACATTTGTATAGGTAGATACATACACGTTAAGGTGATTTCCAGAAGATGGATTTATATGGGTGCTATGGTCAAATATGGACTGATCTTCATAAAATTTGGTATATGCGTATCTTGTTTGTAAAATCGTGCTATATTTAAGACATTTATGGTTATTAAACCCCTATTTTAGGAAGACATTAATATGGTGGTCAGGCTTTGTGCCAAAATAATTATGCGTACCAAATTTCATTAAGATATGTTTAAAATTTCGACCTGTACTTTGTTTACAAGGTTTACATGGACAGTTAGCCATACGGACGTCGTTTAATCGACTCAAAAAGAGACTTTGAATCGATTGGTATACTTAAAGGTGTATCTATGATCAATATTTTTGTACGTTACCACATATGATGGTGCAGGTTATAAATATGTTTGCATTAGCAAGTAAATTCTTTAATCGATACATTTCAACGAACTTTTAGCACCCTCTAAGATGCTAGGCAGACGTTCGATGAACAAATAACAAACATTTAGGCTATTGCAACACTGGAAGGCATTGGAAGCTCTCTTCCCAATTACGTAATACAAATCTATATCTAGTTATAGCCAATAGTGAGTATTCCAAAGGATACAAAATAATGCTCCCCGTAATATAACTAGTTGTGTTCGGTCGAGGAACGCGTTGCTAACGAAAATGATGCCATATCGCCTTCCTTGTACAAGTGGATTAACTTCTGTTTTCTAATTATTTTAACTTTCGAAAGCAGCTGAACTATTATAAGAACAAATTTTCCATAAAGCCACATGATCGTCGAGACTTTAGTAACCCAATTGATCATTGCACAACTAAGTTTTGGTGAATAGGGGTTCGATTTTCACAACACTTGGCAGTGTGATGTATACCTATTTATGTACTTATTTATGTTTACGGCATTGTCACTACAACAAAATTATGTTTTCATTACTAATTTTCACTAATTTTAATAATACTGTGTTCATGATAACAATGTTTTTATTTCAGTTTAATCATTCAATGTTTATATTTAATAAAAATTAATAATAATATAGTTGACTACAAAAATGGTATATTTTTGAATATTTTTACCAGAAACAAAATTTTATTAATAAGAAAAATATCATTATTTCTACAACTATTATATATTATAAATCTTTTTCCACGTTCTTGAACCATATTTTTTTTCAAAACAATTTTAATATTATTATTCCCATAATAATATAATGTTACAAATAAATATGCTTTTTATAAATACTGTTGAAAAAATCATAACTTGTTTATTTTTGAGTATATGTTTTGTTTTTAATGTTTGTTTTCCATCTCCATTATAATTCTCATTCTATCAGATTATGATTTGATTTATTCTGTTCCATCTTATAATATTATTATCTCATCTTATTATTTTATGATTGCATTCTATTCATTTTATCATATTATTATGTCATCTTAATGTATTTCAAAATAAAACATATTAATTCATAATTACTTTTTTTCGTAAATTGTTTATAGAGTCCATTTCATTTGTTTCAAAATAATAGAGAAAATTGTTTGTTAGCACTAATAAAATTATTTACATATTATTTGTTCATTAAATAATTTTATTTTTATTTAATTTTTTATGTTTTAAAAGATAATATAAAACATTTTTTATTAACTAAACCCTTTAATAGTAGTTAATAAACATTTTATTTCTTGTTTGAATCACACTAAATATAGCGAAATCTTGCCTATTTATATTAATTCATGTACAAACTAAATGGGATAATAATATAATAAATAGATATAATAGTATGAAGAACTCGAATCATAATATGAAAAAACGAAATATAAAATTGGACATAATATGATAAAATAGAATCATAACAATTATTATTTCTAATCATATCCATTTTTAACTGTGACCATATACTTCAATCACAATCTGTTGATCTTAGATTATGGTCACTAAAATTATATTTTTTCTCTGCGTGCAAAAAAGAATATTCATATCAAAATATTAAGTGAAATATTGAACTGATTTTTATCAATTTTATTAGGACTCCTGCCTGTCAGCAAGCCTTAATGAAATAATAGCAATTTTACGTAAAGTGCTCCTCAAGGTTGTTATTGTATTGAGATCACTTTAATATAAAAATAAGTAAGAAAGATGTAGTCGGTAGAACCAGACCATTTTTGAAATCGGACATCATTTGTAGAAGTTATGATTTCTTGAAACTTTCTCATAATCGAGGTGGTCAACTTTGAAACCCTGTAGCTTATTATTACACAGTGATTACAAGATAATTCTTCTGAAAACATATATCCTTCTCTAAAACACTACCATAAATTTCATTTCAATTCGATCCGACTAGTAGTTTAGGAAATACAGATTTAATACCAACATTTTTGCCCCAGCTTTCAACACTTTTGACATACAGCGTATTTTACTTTTCCTAGCTGATAAGGATAGTATACCCAATCCACACATGCTTTATCGAAATGTTTTTTTTTTTTTAATTAATTCTTTATTTACAATCTGTCCAAGGACAATAAGCAAATATGTTTAATTTTATATACATCAAAGGGGCTTAATAACTCCAATAAGACATTAAGTATAAAATTAATATTAAAATGTTTATAATCCAAAATATTAAATTTAATTAAGCAATGATTTATAATTTGATTTGACAATGATTTATAATTTTGTTTAGCAGTAATTTATAATTTAGATTTAACTTCCGAACTGAAGATCCAAAACGCGAAATCGTTTAAGTCGTCTAATTTCTTCATCAGAATCTAATAATGAGATGGCGGTGGGATTGATATGATTATTTAACCGTTGAAGATATTTCTCACTAATAGATTTTATTTCATTTTTAGCTATTCTTATGGAAATATCATTTCTAATGACTTTGTTTGCTATAAACCACGGTGCATGTTGTTAGAATTACTGGCAGTGCCTCAGAGTTGCAAGCCATAAGACCACGTGGGTTCAAGAATTGTTTTATAAATTTATTATTGAGATTCAATTGCGAATCTATCTCTTTATTTTGATTTGAAGTTGATCAGATTTACTTTTTATATAACGTTTCCAGGTTAGGCGTCTGTATAGTATCATACCAAGATATTTTACTCTGTCGCCAAAAGCAATAATATTTCCATTGAGAACAACGGGAGGGCAGTTTCCTTTTGTGAATCCAAATATATCGAAATGTCAAGCTATTTTTCTCAAAATAGCAATTTATATTTACTACTATTTGTAACTGGCAATCTCACGTTCATTTCTGTACATTCTACAGGAATGCTATAAATGAAAATAATTTTAATTTAGACTATCATTATTAATTTAATTACTAAGTAATAAAAATTTTAATAGAATACCATATCTTATCGAAATGCTTCAATAAAATAATTAATAAGACTAACTCAATATATGACCTTCATAATTGCATACATAACATTTTTTTCTAATAACACTATAAATTCTGTTACATACTCATAGTAACATACAAATCCGCATGTAGGTATGATATTATATTTTATATTTAGTCATTATTGACATTTTATAAACTGCACACGTATCTTGTTTATGTCACCTGCAAATGTTGTCATGTACTCGAACGTATTTATAACTCCACAGTGAGAATTAAATTGCTTGGAACACACATATAAATCTAGCAAAATATTTTTAATAAACCTTATTAAAAACCCAATAAACATCGATTCAAACCTATGAAGATTTTTGGAAAATTTCCTTTAATAAATAGCATATTTCTCAAATTGCATTTGAAGCTGCAGAATATTTGTTCTGAAATAAACAAGAAAATTAAAAAAAATCTTATTAAATTAAAATCTTATATCTTTATAAAATTTTCAAGTGATTATAAGGTGTAAAGGGTGTGTGTCGTCTACTTTATATTAAACTGTTTTGTTAGATTGTCTGATAATTGCAGCGTTTTCAAGCTAAAACTGTGGGCATTTGCAAGGCCTTGGGATTATTGGAGGACTCCGAATTAACTATCTATATGGATAGTCAGGCAGCACAACTAGCAATGACAAGTCATTGAGTTAGGTACAGATTAGTGCTTGAGTGCAGAAAGGAATTGAAAAGGCTAATGGATACCTACTGCGATATTCTCGGTAATGAAATAGCCGATTAGCTAGCTCGCAAAGGCTCAGAACTGGACAGGTCTTTTGTGGAGGTATCGATTATGATTCCAATTGGGTCATATTTCATAGCCATAAAAGAAAGTGCCTTAGGAAGAACGAATCATGCATGGAGGAATAGAACGGACTGCAAGGTATTTAGAGCATTATGGCCTAGTCTTAAACTAGCAGAGTTTCAGCGTAGTAGACTGAAGTGGTTTGGAAGCCACATGATACCCAAACTAGAGGAGGTTACGGGCAAAGGACTTAGTAACCTGATAGGGTTCGTAATGGGGATAAAGTGGCCTAGGAGTAGTCGTTTTAGGTTGGAAGGTTATAGGTTCCATATTTCTCTTTCTTCATCTACTAAAGTCTGTTTATTTTTCTTTATCTCTGTCTCTTTTGTTTTCTTGGCCTTTATTTGGTCCATTATAAAAAGATCACAATGGTCTCATTGGTCTCTGGGTGGAGGTGTGAAGACGTCGCCCTTTTTAACATAACCTATAAGGTATAAAAGTCTTTTTGCATTCAGTTTATTTTGTATTTTTTCTATTGCTATTAAGACAATATAGTTTTCAAATATATAGTTTAAAACGGACATGTCTGATCAAAAAATAAAACATTATACGAATTATCCCAGCAAAAAAAGATCAAATGCTTTCAAAAAAGAACATTTTCACCATTTCAAAAGTTCATATTTTGAGCTTTTTCTTAGCAGTTATTAATAATTACTTCCAAAAAAGTAAAAATAAATATATTTTTAGTAGGAAAAAAGTGAATAATTGCTAAGAGAATAGAAATTTCACAAATTGAAAAGTATTTTTATTATCTATTAAAAAAGCTAAAGGTATATTTTTATTAAAAAATTTTATAAATATAGTTTTAAGAGAAGAATTCAAAAGCAATGAAAAAGAATCATACAATAAGAATATCCTTTCAATGACAACCACTAAGTACTTCCTTCCAATGACAACACAATGTTAAAATCATACATTTTTCAGCCCTTTTTCAATTCTCTTTTAGTTTCGATATTAAAGGTAATATTTTAATTATACCGCAATAAAATGGACAAAAACAGCTATTATGATCCCTGAAATATGATGAACAATATGCTTAGAATGATGAATTTTAAAATGAGAAAGAAAGATACAGTCGGTCAAGAACGACTATATTATACCCTATACCATTATGTACGAGCATAAAAATTCGGGAAGTGGACTTATTTTACTAAATGTAAAATAAAATATGCAAATACAGAATAATGAGTTGATAGTAACATCTAGATGATTTTATGCACTTTCGGACGATTTTCTGGAAGTGGGTTTATATGGGTGCTATGGTAAATTATGGACCGATTCGCATAAAACTTAAAAATGTTATTTCTACTTACATAAAACTTATTTATATCAAATATTAACTTGATATTAACATTAATATGGGATTTATGCACGTTAAAGTGATTTTCGGAAGAGGTGTTTATATGGGAGCTATGGTCAATTGTAGACCGATCTTCATAAAATTTGGTACAAGGATTGATACTTGTACAGACATTTTTTGCACCTAATTTCATTAAAATATTCTTATTTTATTACTTTTGAGTATTTAAGCTCTATTCCGGGGGAACATTTGTAAAGGGGGCTAGGTGAAATAATGGATCGATCACAACTAATTTTTATAAACTTTGTCCTTGTATCGCAGAAGTTCCACGTGCCAAATTTCATTGAATTATCTTTAAAATTGCGCAAAGTTTATATGTACAGCCAGCCGTTCAGCTAACCAGATGGACGGACGGACATCGTTAGGTCGATCTAAAAACTGATTCTGAGTCAATTGGTATACTTTGAGGTAGCTGTTGAATAACTTTTTCTATGCTGTGCAAGCATCAGCACAAACACATAATATCCCAACCGCCTATGGTTGTGTAGGGTATAAATATCTTTAAAAAAATGTTTTCCATGTTTAATTTAAGTATATTTTAAAAATATTTGAGAAACACTTGTTTGTTAAAGAAATATCCAGCTCAATTTTAAATTATGAAAGCGTTTGAAAAATATAATTGTTGTATTAGAATCTTTTTTGTGGGAAAAGGTATAGTGTTATATTTTAAATTGAAGAAAATGCAAGCCTATTTTTACAGCTTTTACTTGAAATTTTAAATAGTTTTCAAATGAATTCTATTCAAAAGATTTTGCTTATTGGGGAGGAAGGAGAGTTAAATGAAAAGAAATAAAATATTTGAAGTGTGTCTAGTATCAGCATTTTATAATTTGCTTTATCCATAAAGAGAGAGATCAGGGTTTTTAATTGTAAGTATAATGATTTAATTTAGATAATCGAAGACCTACTTTTGGAATTTTTCGATTTGTCATAAGTTGTGATAATGTAATATATAAGTAATATTCCTCATACTTGTTGAACATATTATTTTTCCCTCTGTTTATACAACACAGAATAATCTCATTTAATAATACATGCTATAAAATATATTTATAATAATAAAACATCTAGAGCAGAGTCTCTTGACAAATACAACACATTACTATGTTCATATGTACGTGCACAATACATATAAAATCCAACATTTTTCAGGATTAAAGAATTAAATCGAGTTAAATCTTCTCTCATACATTTTCTAATTGCTCATTGTTAAATTATTATATGTTGACAAAGAAATGTTCAGGTGTTGGAAAATATTACGTGACAACAGAAAAACATTTAGGGATTAGACATGATGAATTAAATGAAAACAAAACATTATTTGAGTTGAGAACTTTTAAAATTTCTAAAGCATTTCTAATATCAAAAAAATTACGTTTTGCATATATATAAGGATTATAAATTAAAATTGTAATAGTCTATTTAATACAAATAAATTAAATTTGTACTAAATAATATAAAAAATACAACAATTTTATTATAAAAATTCTATATTGGTGTAAAGGACACATTTATACTCGTATTATATAAAGCATACTAATCCAATTTATGTTATACATAACTAGATTGTTACCAACGCAATCAAAAATTGTTTAAAAAATTCTCTTTTGCATAAAATGCAATTTAAAATTGTATTTTTATAGCAGAATAAATAGAGTAAAATTGAACGAAATAAAAACAAAATATAAGAAAATATTGGAAAACTAATAATCAAAAGAGCAGATTGATGAATTTATTAAATTTGGGAAAATACAGTTTGGCAGTGCCAAATCTTATATGCCCTTCATTTAATCTTTTTTTTTTTCAAAATATACTTTTTGGAAAAATGGTCACAAAAACTTTTATTATAAGATTTATAAATTATAAAAAAAATATTCTTGGAATCTAAGGAAAAGTTTATTAATGGTCTAAACACAATATTTTGAACTTAACTACTTCGAAAAAAAATGCAATAATAATTTCTCATATTTCTGAGAGAAAATCGAAACCTAAATTAAATGATGTTAAAATCCTTTATAATGATAATTGTAAATCTTTGGAATTCATTTCAGATTTTAGCCTAAATATTAATGTGCATATAAATTTTATTTGTTCAAGGGTTTTGGGTATCAGAGTTATCATGTTAGCCTTTTTAATGCTAAATCTAGCCTTTTTATTTTGCTTTTAGCCTCAAAATTTTTGTTTCAGCTTCTAGCTTTTTTCCTAGCCTTCATTTATTCTTAAAATTGTCTTAAAAAGGCTAACATTTTAGTATTTCAACAACGAAGAGATATTTTTTATTGTAAATTTTATTTTTACAGATTAATCTATTTAATTTATTTTATGTATTTATTCGAACAAATAAAAAGAAATCGAAATTATTTATATTAAAGAAAAATTTTACCTGCGGTACTTCATTCTCCAAATTTAAAATAACTTAACTAATTTTATAGACTTTCTAACTTACAGTATAAACTATATAATCCAGACGGCATTTCCTTACACAATTTATTGATTACAGTTCTGTAATACGGATTGAATATATAAATATTTTTTTTAATTCAGTATTCAGTTAGCATTATGATGTAAGAGTTGATTGTACTCGTAGTTGAACTCCTTCATTTCAGTTAAGTATTGTTCCAAAATTGTTTTCAGCAAAGAGAGTACAAGAAATCGGTGTTTATTTTTTGAAATTCGGTCTTGATGGTTTAACTGATTGATATATTAAATAACACTTTTTTATGAAAAGAGATCCAAGAAAAAGATCTCGGTTATCCGGATAATTCGATAATCCGGATTAGGGTCTACAATTTATTAACCAGATAATCGAGTACATACTGTGTTAACCATAGAAACTCTTTATGAATATAATTAAAAAAATCAAAGGCTAAAAAAAAGGCTAAAAAAATATTTTAAAATGCTAAAAATTAATAAAATACTTTTTGCATTTCATTCAATGTTAATTTCATATAATTTTGACCTTAAGTAATTATAAAAGCAGAACCGATTATAAAACAGAAGAAGAATCATGAAAAAAAGTCATAAGCAGCTACATACAAGTAGAAGTATGTCCCAATATTTTTCTACCAAGTCATATAATTCACACGATGAATCATGCAATATTCTCAAGTTTGCAGCTATATAAATAAATCACACAGTTCGTCGTCTCAATGTACATACCTAAGCATCTAAGTCAATGATGTTACAATCTCGGCCAGTGCCAAATTATTTTTTCTATCACTAAGCATACTTGCATAACCTAAAAAAAAGTCGGTGTTGCATTAGGGTCGCCGTGAAAAAAAAAACTTGGCATTATCTAAACTAGCAATTTTTAGTATTAGTTTTTTAAATATATATATATATATATATATATATATATATATATTTTATATATTGTATGAATGGAAAATTGTGAATGCTTTTGATCACCAAGGATTTGGCCACTTATTCTTCGAATAAGGATATAATTCTTGCTTTTAGCGTTTCATATCTGTTTCCTGTTTGGGCACAGTCCAGTAAATCACTAACAAGATCAAGTGTACCTGGATCAATGTTGGCTACGAGATAACGAAATATAGTGTCATCCGATGTAATTCGTTGCAAACTAAAAATGGTTTCTACTTGAAAAAAACATTCTTTAGAATTCTTTTGCCAGAAAGGAGGAAATTTGATTGCTGATGCTGCATCAATTTGGATATGTTCATTATCTGCAGTAATTGGAACAATTCCGACCGTGGGGGTATTGCTGTCGGTGGGATATTCTGGCTCTGATTGGAATCTCCAGCTCCGTGTGATGGCGAATGAAATAAAGCCATTTCACTGTTCGTTTGTCGAAGGTCACCAATTAGTAGATATGTTTATTTTATTTTAATAGAAAGTCTACAATTTTATATTTTTTATAAAGTTTATTAGAAAAAAGCTTAAACTAAATAATTGAAAAATTAAAATTTTAATAACAAAAAAATTGACATAAAAAAAAGAATTGAACAATATTACGCATGGGTTACTTTTCTTTAAAACTATTTTTAAACAAGTATGAAACACTCTACACTACTTCGAAATCATTTTTTAATTCTTTTTCTTACAAACTAAATAAAATGTTCTAATTTTTTTTTTTTTTTTTTTTTTATTTAGAACAAAACCACATATTAATCTTTAAAATCGGTTAAAAACTCAAAAAGTTATTAAACATTTTCAATAAATTGCTCATAAAAATTTTCGACAAAATATGTTAATTTATCCTTTATTTGGAGCATATTTTAGCTTTAAAATTTATCTTTAAGAATACTCTTATGAATAACTTTTATAAAAAAATGTTTGCAGGGAACAACCCAGCAAAAATTTCGCCTTCTAAATAACGTGTTTTGTAAGCGAAAACAATATGAAAAACAGCTTCCTCTTTTGGTGCTATAATTGATAAATTTTGTTCGCAATATCCAAAATTTCATTAGTTTTTATTTGGGTACCAAAACAATTGTTTTGTATGCTGATTATTTTTATTTGGGTACCAAAACAGATTTTTTGGATACTGATATTTTTTTTTACTCTCATGAAAAATATTTGGTTGGCTTGAGATTTGAAACCACGTCACTACACTGTTTATACTTTTTAGTCTGCTGTCTTACTTACTATACCATAAGTGGTTTTCATATACTGATATAAAACTGCATTACTTATTAAAAAAAAAAAGTGTATTTATCTCAGTATAGAGTTGAACCAGTTGAACTTAATATACTCATTATATGTATTAGACGCTCTAGACAACTGAGCTACGTAAACATCAAATTCCTTTTATATTTACTAAAAACTACTTATTTAATTACTAATTGGTAATGCTGAGAGTGTCGATTAAGGCTACAATGTAATGCATACATGAAGCTGTTTCTTTTCAAATTGAAAGTTAAGTTTTTGCTGGGTATTATATACTTATAAATATGTATGTAGTGGTAAATTTGAACATCAAATAATAACAACAAAAAAGGCAGCAATGACAATAACAGCAATACCAATAATGTCATAAACAACAGTTGTAATGGTGGCAGGCATTTTTATGGTTTTTAATCAGCATCACTTATCGATGAATGAAAAAATTTGTAAATAGAAAAACCTTCACAGTGGGGGAGGGTGATCGAAACGAAGTAGTTCTAGTCAATGGAATACAAAATACCAACAGATAAAGTGTACAACTTTAAACATTGTTCGCGTAAACCAAAGCATAAATTTATGACTTTCACAAGTATAAAAAAAATTTAATGCTGTAATATAAAAAGGAAAATTTAAGTGACAGTTTTTTCGACAGCTTTATTTTATTTCAACTGATAATCAAGACTTTATTTTTTAATCGATCCCACTGTTGAAGAAGTAAAATTGTATTGATTGGTTTTTGCAGGCAGTAATACAAACATTAATTTCATACAAACAAATATTTATAACACAAAATAGCATACAAGCGCTTGAAACGTATATAAATTTTAATGTGTATGATGCATATGAATGATAATTTACATGTTAAATTTCAATTGTATAATTTTATCATTTCCTCATACCAGTATTTTATCATACTCTTTACTTTTGCTCCAGTTGTATTCCAATCCAGCCCAAACTTTTTTGGTTTCAGTTTATTTACATTAAAACCAAAACATATCCAGTATTCTACCGAATGACTATATGTTAATGTAAATACATCCCGGTTGAAACAAATTAAAGGAACTTCTTTTTGAAGGCCTTTATTTTTTCTTATAAAAATATAATTTAAATTCATTCAAACTTTTCGAAAAAAAAATTGCAGATCTTTGTTCTGAAAGATCCATTCAATAATCTTACTTTTTTCATTTGGTAAATCTCCTTGCAAACGAAAAGGAAAAAGTTTCTTATGAAAGAAGAAGGGCCTACTAAAAGGCCTTTTACTGCATCTTCTTCCTGCTGGACGTATTTGTATGTGTAACACAAATACGTGTTTTATTCAAATTGTCATAGATTATAATATTCGTACATGAGCAACATGTTTTCTGTTCAATTCCAAAAAACGCATATATACATACACTCTAAACCAGGGGTTCTCACAAGCAACAGCTTCACGACCCCCTTGAAACATTGCAACTCGAGAGCAACACATCAACATTTTTGTGTAATAAGTAAACACCAATATGATTTTAATGTTTGATATCAAACAAGTTTTGTTCAAACATAGACAAAAATCTAAAATTTTATTTCTAATTGAGGGTAAATATTTAAAAAAAATAGTGTTTTCTCAATTTTAATTCACAATTTTTCAAATGATTCTTAGAACTAAAAATAAATAAAGTGTCAAGTAAAAATATTTGCTGCTTGAATTTCATATTATTCTTAAACTAAGGACAAAATTTTCTAATTTAGAAAAATATTAAATTTATTAGGTTTAAAATTTTTTGATGCCTTTTTAATAAATAACTAAAAATATATGTTATTCGGTGTAAATTTTAAAATAAAAAGAATTTTGTTATTAATATTACAAATAAAAAAAAATTTATAAACCTTTCTATTTTTCTCATAATATTTGATTAATTCTGACCAATATCTGTAAATCTAACTAAGCAATTCTGGAATAGTTCTAAATTATTTCTTTATATTTTTACAGCCACATTTAAATTATATTTAAAAATAAGTTTAAATCAGTTTAATAACTAATAAAATGCTCAATCTATGAATTCCTCTTTTTGTTGATGAGCAAGTTGTTATTTGGAATTTAAGAACATGTTTAATTTGATATCATCGTCAATTTGAGATCATACTTTCATATTAAAATAAATATATATTGAATACAAAAATTTTGATTAATTTACTGTCAATCTGACTGCCCAGTATTCCATTTGGAACTAAGAATATGTTAATTTAATTGGGCATACACGAATATAATTATAATTTTGTTTACTTTCGACTCCTATAACAATTGATCAATTCGATGAAATCTTTACTAAATTTCAAAACATTTTACAAGTAAATTTGAATTATTGTCCCTTAAATAGAAATGCTTTAATTTTTTGTTTTTAAGTAAATAATCTTCGCGACTCTCCTAAAATGTTTGTACGGATCCCTTGTGGGTCGCGTACCGCCATTTGAGAACCGTTACTCTAACCAATACATCTAGAGATACACTCGTGTATGTGTTTGTACTAAATTTTATATTAAGATTATGTTTATGATAAAAACCGCATATTATATTGTTAATAATATGGTTTCAATTGAAAATGAATACATTTCTTTTTCCTCCTACTCTTTGCTAAAATTAAAGCGTATAAAATGAAAAACTGTATATACAGAAATATTATTCATATCTTATTATTAAGGAAATGCGATATTATGATATTGGTTATTTCTTTTCCTTGATAAAAATGTACCATTTAAAGTGTTTTAACATGACATTATCTTTTGTACATTGATTTCATTTAATACAAAAGAAGTTAATCCTAAATATTTTGTTTTAAATTTGCTTTGAAAATTTAAATTAAAGTCTAAATAAAATTGAACAGTAATTCTTATCGCTTCTAAAAGATTTCAATAATTATTTTGCTCTTTTATTTCAGATTTTAGTTTTTATAAAATTGTTTAAATTCATCAAAAATACTTAGATTAGATAACCAACTATGACCTCTTTAAAAGCAATAATGCAAAGTTAAATTGTTTATTTAAAAACACACTATTAATGCAATTACAGTTTTTCAAAGCATTTTTGGAAAATTTCAATCCCTTCGATTATAATTTTCTTTTAATATATTAAAAGCAATATCTTCCCTGAGTATTTTCATTTTAAATTTAAAAAATTTTGACCCTTAGTTACCGATTTAGATGTATAGAGGATAATACAGAGACATGTAAAATGTATTTTAATCATTTTAATTTCGAGAACTATGGCAACCCTGTAGCTTTGAAGGTGATTAACATATTTATTTAAATGGCCATAAATTTTGTTATGTAAAAGATATCAAAATATTTTTTTTTTTTTGAGGATTTGTCAAAGATTTTATTTTAAGATGCCACATAAAAATTTTGAAAATGTATTTATAAACACATATTTTTGTAAGAATTTTCCTTTATTTTTTTTTTTTTTTTTTTTGGTAGGAAACCTCATCGGTATACTTGCTACAGAGAAAATTTCACAGGGGTCAAAATTTTTTAATTTAAAATGGAATTATTCTAATACAATAATAATTATTTTTAGACAAGGAGATCGATTCTTTTTCTGTGAGTTTTTTCCTATCATAAAAGTGTTTTCATTTTCATTTCAAAAAAATTCCATTTTGAGCTATTTCTAATTTAAGTTATCAAAAATAAAAATCTTATGAAAATATTGTGTCAATTTTGATTCGTTCCAATAATTTCTTCTAAAAATAGTTAATATGACCTTAGGTTTAATTTTAAATAAGGGACAAGAAAAATAGTGATCTTTTTGGAAATTCCTTTTGAATTTTGAAGGCATTAGCAGTTCTTTTTGAATCTACTTCTCCATAGTACAATTTTTGTATTACATATGAGTGTATGTGAAAATTCAGTGGTGCAAACAAATGTATTGCATTACAAAAACAAACTTTTTTTTAATTTGTACAAAAATATATCTTAATTGTAAATGAACCTTATAATTAAAAAAATAAAATATTTTAACACACATAAATAGTAAAACCATAATATTGTTAATAATAATTAAAAATTAAAATTACTAAATCTTTTTCATAGACTTTTATTTGTCGAAAAAATTTTAATCACCATGAAGTAACAATATATGAAAAACTTGTATCCTTATTTACTAATCAATACATTATTATTACTATTAAAACATAAGTTTATGAAATCAAATTCCTAATCCTAACCAAACCTGCATATTTAAATATCTAAGCCTTAAGTAAATATAAATTTACCATTAAATAATACTACGCAGAGCAAAGAGATTCATTGTGGCAACCGAATTTTTTGCCGACAACTATCACGTGAATCGGTTGCAATCGCGATATATTTACTAGCATAATATTATAGATACACTAAAGAAAAACTTTAGTTATAATAACCGATTTTGTGGAAATGAATTTAATTAAAAATCTTCGTTCCTAGCAAATAATAAAAGTACATTTTCTAATATGTTTTATTTTATTTTTTATTAAAAAAAACTTTAATATACATGTCTATGTAATGATTTTATAAATTTATAAGGGACTGTATACATATCTACAGTCCCTGCGTAAGTTGATTTGAGAATCAGATCTATTTGCTTTTTAAGTGTGTTGTTCATAGCCAACATATACAATAACAACAATAAATACTATTTGCACTGTTCGTTGATCGAAGCAAAACAAATGTGTAGTATGTATGAGCAATTGCAACCACAGGAGTTCAAGGCATTTGTCTCAAACAAGTGGTGCAAGTGGTGTGGCAAAAAAAGCAAATCAGACAAGACATTGAGAAATTATTTAAGATGCGATACTATTCTTAATGCTTTGCTTGTTTAGAATACGTAGTTGCTATGTGTGGCAATGTGTACAAAGGATTTGTTTATAAATGTTCTTGCATACACACTTTTATGTGTATGTCTGTATTATATTGTTGGTTTTTATTTTTTGAATAAATGTAAAAGGGTTAAATCATATAGTAATTAAAAAATGACTCTTAATTAAGATATAAAAAACTAATTGAAATCTAGAAATTAAAGTTACTAAAAACTTGAAACTCTCAGTTACATAATTAAGAAGTATATGACTATTATACTTACCTAATTCCTACAATTTTTTAACTTTAGTATTTCTCTATATTTTAATATATATAAGTAGATAAGTTGTTATTGATCTGTTTATATATATATATATATATATATATATATATATATATATGCATGTATGATAATGATAATAAGTCTCAAAAACTAATTTAAAAGACTTAAATATTTATATTTTATAATGAAAATTATCGCATGTTTTTTCAATGTATAATTGATAAATTTATTAATATTTAATAATTACTTACACTGCCTGTCACTTGAATAAGGAATCACATTTTTTTAACTTTAATTAAGTATATCTCCTAAACTAAAGTTCAGAAAAAAATAATTTTTGCGCAATCAAATTTCAAAGTGTTGGCTTTAGTTTCCTGAAGAAATAAAAAATATACATAAATAAGGAATAAGGAATATTTTAAAACTAAGCAAACTGTAATTTATTTTTAAATTTTAGGTTATAAAAATGAAAGCTATTATCTTCTAGCATACAATTAGTAATGAGTACTGCCACTGTTTTTAGAAATAACCGCAAAAACGCGATTTGGCATCGACTTGTAAAATGACTCTAAGTAATTTAGCGAAATTGAACTCCATGCTTCCGTTATTGCATCCTTTAAGGATTCTATCGTCTCAAATTGTTTTCTTCCTTCATAGAATTTTATTGCAAGCCAACCCCAGACATTTTCCATTGGATTCAGATCTGGTGAATATGGAGGCCAATCCAAAAGTTGAACATCTTGTTGATTAATCCATTGTTTTACTGCTCTGGCGGTATGGATCGGAGCGTTGTCGTGTTGACACGCAAGGTATGGGTCCAAAGAAATCATAAAATTTTGCAAGTGCTTCCTCCAGAATGTTTTTGTAAGTCGTTTCAGTCATTTTATTGGATATAAACACCAATTCTATCGTACCATAATATGAAATGGCACCCCGTACCATTATTCCGCCCTCTCAGCTGTGTCTGCGGCTCAAAAATAATACCTCCTTATTTAGGTTATGGAAGTAATTGTTATACCCGTCAGGACCATCAATATTAAACTTTTTTTCATCGAAAATACAACTTTAAACCATTTGTCGGACCATGTCATTGTATCTTTGGCAAACTGTAGACGTTGTGATTTGCGTTTTTCATTAAGTGGTGTTTTTTTGCAGTTTTCGTCGGACTACGTACAGACACGTCTTTATAATATGGTGCACTGTTCTTAGACTGGCACTGACTCCACTTTTTTCACGTATTTTTGATACCGACATGGCAGAATTTGATGCAATTCTAAGAATTTTTCGTCTTTCTTTTGTAGTTGTTGGCATTTTTTTCCGCTCTTTCATGTTTTTTTCCATATCTTTACACGTTATTTAAATAATTCTACACAACTGTCTTTCCTCTCTTAATGATTTTGGCTATTTGAAACGGATTTTGACCCTGAGATTTCAAAATCAAAATTTTTTCTTTTTTAGAATTATTAGGAGCCTTACCACGTCCCATTTTGAATAAAAACTATAAAAAAAAAATAAAAATAAATTATCTTTGTCATTGTCTTTCATTCATAACAGCCCACCTAGATGTAACATAATATGTAAGATCTTTCTGTCAGAGAGTGTCAAGTTCGCTCTCTGAGAGAATTATTTCATTATGTAGATTTAAAAAGGGGCCATATGTCTGAAAAGTGTATTTTTAGTTGTACTTTTTTTTCAATTACACAATGCTCGAAAATAAGACTATCTTTTTTAACATTGTGGGCACCCATTGTGTTGAAATAAATCGATGACGCTAAATTTAGCTTTGTTAACCATTCTTAAAAGCACTCGTTTTTATGATATTTCATTTTGAGAGGCTAAAAAGGAGTTTAGGAAAATTAAGTTTTTAACTTAAATGTAATAACGTAAATTGTATGTAAAACTTTTAAATTTAAAATGCATTTTAAGTCAAATTTGTATGAATTTTTGTGTTTAAAATATATTTTAAATTTAAAAATGGTTTTTAAATACAGGGGTCAACTTTTGAATTTAAACAATATAAACAACTAAGACAAACAACATTGAAATATATAATAATGAATTCTTCTTATCAAGTATATTTTAAACGCAAATAAGCAAAACCTTAACTGACAAAAAATATAATTATAATTTTGTAATCGAGATAATTAGTGCTACCAATGAGCAACTTTTCAAAGAAAAATATGAAAACATTTAAAATGTGGCTAAAACTGATTTAATTTATGATTGGAATATATATTCAATTGATTTATTATTTAATAATAAATTTCCAATTAATTCGCTACTCCATAATTAAGTTCAAACCAAACAATTGCAAATACAAGCACTAATTTCGAAAAACGGCTGGCACAATTGAATTCAGCGTAGTTGAATTAGCTTCGCCAGTAGATTGCGCAGTTTTTTTTTTTAAATAAACTAATATAGTATTATTAGCTATAGCAATTATCGTTGGCTTTTTTAAAGCTGAATTTACATTTACAAATTATATGAAAAAATTATACAATTATATGAAAAAAATAAATTTCGTATTTCATTACTAAATTTATAAAACTAATTATATTTTTTATTATATATATATATATATATATATATATATATATATATTGAAAATTTACTAAAAATTAAATATAATTTTTATTAGCTTATTAAAAAAAAGTGATGGAATCTTTGATAATTTTCAAATATTAAAATTTATAAATAATAAAAATATTTTAATAAGAAAAACAATTAAATTTTTTTTTTAATAAAACTTTTGCGAATTTCATTGTTTGATTTTACTAATTCAGTGAGAGGACCGACTTATATATATATTGTTTGAAAATATACCAAAAATTAAATATAATTTTTATTTACATTCGTTAATGTTGTATTGTAACATTTAAATACTTATATGCAAATATGGTGTTGAGTTCATGATAAGGACTAATTAAAGTAACATTCTAAAATAGGATTAATCAAAGTAACATCCTTGAGATGAAAAATAAAGCTACGATAATATATATAAATAGTAAAAATATAGTGTAATGTGTGATAATATTGGTGAAAAATAACACTTCCATATTAGTTTCGTATGTATTATTTATAAGAAAAAACGATAGATTCACATTTTTCTACACTTCTTCCAAATTTCATTAGTGACCAAATTGAGCTAAAACAGAAAACCAATTGTTATTAATAAAAAATTATAATTAAATTATACTTACCATTTTCTAGTTTAGAAGATTTTTAAACGGCTTAAAATATTTATGGATAGGACACAATGATACCGCTAAACCGAGACAACAAAACAAATTGCGATTGCTAACCATATATTATTTTTTTAAGGATCTTGAAGCTTCACAGCGCTAAAAGCAATTTCCTTAATTTTTTTTATTTAAGGAGTCTGATTATTTTCGCGTATGGTTTATATAACGAGAGGGAGTTAGCTGTTTTAGCACACATACACATGAACGTATATTATTCAATCGACTCATAAGATCAAATGGTGAAGTAGGGAATAACATATTTTAAGTGATATATTTAATATGCTTTTGAATCATCTAGAAAATAAATAAATATGAATAATTATATTACAAAATCTGTACGAAAATGAAGATTACTTACCATTGGAAATCTCCAAATGTTGGATTGTATTTTTTTTTTTTTTTTTTTTTTTTGTTAACATTTTTATAATTTTATTTTGTTTACTTTTTTTTGTCAAAATACAAGATTTTTTTTTTTTTTTTTTTTTTTTTGTTTAGAAATTATTTTCAACCAAAAAAACTAAATATTAAAATCAAACAAATTTTTTTATAAAATGTTATTTAAAACCAAATAACGATTTATTTAAAAAAATTTTTTCTTTGTAAGTACTAAAAATTGAAACGACATTTAACATTTTAGTTAATTTTTTAATATTTCTTTAAAAAACCAAATAAAATTTCAATTTTTTGATTTTTTGGCAATTTCTGATTAACAACAGAGGCTCAAAAAATCTGACAACCCTGATTATAAGATGTATTATGAGACTGTTGTGATGAGATTTCTCTACACAACTATCTTATAAGATGAACTCTAAAAAAATACATATATACGAAAGTTTTTTTGTGTGTGTGTACATGTGTATTTTGTAGATTACTAAAAAAAAAAACAAATTTTTTCGCAAAATTGTTTCCTTTTTCCCCTTACTTAAAATTTAACATAATATACATAAAATTGTTGCTCTCTTCTGTTGGCGTTATCGCACATATTATATTAGCATTAATATCAGTTGTAGACCTGGGTAAAGGAATAAAATAATAAAATCAAAACAAAAAGAAAAGAAATCATAAAATTCCGTATATCTGATTAACATAATGACAATTTAAATATAATAATAAATTATATTAGTAATATACCTAATGTTATTTGACTAGAAAATGTGAAAATAAACATATGTTATTTTTGCATATTATTTTTTATTAAGTTTTTCGTTCTTTATAATATAAATTAGTTGTTGCTTCTCTTAAATTTACCTTTTATTCCTTTTGCCAAATACTTTACAATTTAATATAATTAACCCATTGAGGAATGTACTATTGCTATAAAATATTGTTATAATATTATATCATGGTCAGTAATATAGAATAGAAAATGTTGTAATATAATGAATCTAAATATAATTGCAAAATATTTCCAGTGTTGCCATTTAGCCTTATTAAGGCTCAATTTTTTTAGCCTTAGCTTCAGTCTTTTTTGATTCTTAAAATTTCGCTTCATTCTCCAAAGTAAAAGTGCTATAATTAAATCTGTGGAGTTACTAAGTCGATTATTGTAATTATTTTTTTATATTTCATCAACCATAGAAATTATTTATGAAAATAAATTAGAAAAAATGACGAAAAATCACATTGGGTATTTTTCATATAAAATATAACCCGAATTTGTATAGGAATTTTTTGGGTGATTTTTCATTAAGTCATTTTGCTGGGTGTTATTTACAAATATGTTATAATTTTTTTTAAAAATATCAAAAACTAATGAGAACGAGAAAAAATAAGTTTCTAAATAAAAAATATTAATTTCTGGCCTTACTTTTTGGGGCATTTAGCCAATTTAGCGTTTTTTTCATCTCCTGGCAATACTGCTAGTAAAGAAAGTTCAACCAATACCATATTCTGTGAAGAATCATCATTAAATTACTTTAATACAAATGAGTTTTCAATTGCAAACGCCAATATTCTGTTTAAAATAACAATATATAATGGTTTAGTCTAACGATTTCATTAGAATTATTTAAACCGAATACAATTCGATTAATTTATCTAATTTTATAGTTGTGGTAACTTCAGTTTCATTACAATTATACTTTTTGCGACTTTTAGTACAAAAACTCTTTAAAATTTATAATATTTTAATAATTTATTAATATTTTAATAATTGTAGCCGTTTTCCAACCAATCTGTTTTCTGTGTGTATTTTTGTGTGAAAAATTTTGTTGGAATATTTTTTTTTTTTTTTTTTTTTTTGTCAATAGTGGTCTATTTTGTCCCAGAACAAATTATATTGCAATTTTTGTAAACATTATAATTTGTATAATATCAAAGGAAGCATTAAATTGAAAGGGTAGAGATTTTTAAAAATTCATCCTAAAATTGTGTTTGCATTATGAGTTCAGTTTTAAGTGATAATATCATTTTTAAATTATCGCGTTTAAATTATGTAATTTAAATCATTAAAATTCGTTTACAGCTTATAGAGACATCGGTATTTAAATTACACAATTTTACGATTTTTTTTTACTTTTCAAAAAATAAAATCGTTTTTCAAAATTCAAAAAAATAAAAATTGAAACTTTCAATTGGCTTCATACAGTTTTTTGATGCGTTTTTTCATGGAATGATTTATTTTTATATACGTATAATTTACTCGTATTCAAATATTTTTAAATCTATTCCTTTAATATATGTGTGTGTATATATTATTTTTGCCAAATATTTTTTCTCTCAAAATGATTGCATAAACTATTGCAATTTATAAACTAATTAAACTAAACATTTTGTTATAAGATATTAATCTTCTTATTTTGTTATAAAACCAAAATCGAAATATTACAAATAAATTACATAAATTTATATGTTTGTCTAATGTATTTTTTATTGAAGAATTATTTATTGCAATAAATAAATTATATAAAGATTCACATTACTTTAGTAATAAATGCAATATATACTGAAGATTATTATCAAAATACAGTAATATGTAAAAATATTCGTCCTAATGCTAAAAGTTTACATAATATAAAAAGAAATATTTTATTATATTTTATTAAAAATATATATTATTAAAAACTGTATTTGTTTTAGATAAAATATTCCAGTTTATTTTACAAACATCTAAAATAATTCCATTGCATAAATCTGGTATGTATTTTTATATTAATAAAATCCATTGCAAAAACAAACTCATACATTCAAAAATATTTATACAGTAGATATTTTTATGGATAATTTTCGTTTTTATTTAAACGTAAAAACAATAACAAATACAATAATATGTAAAGAATTTTAATTTTCTAAAATAATGAAATAATGTGGTTAGCAAATAAATGCATAATTTATATTTGAATATTTAAAGAAAACAATCTGAGCAAATTTGAATAAAGTAAATAAGGACTGCGTACGAAAAAATCCGTGCACGCTTTAAGGCATACAACTTTTAAAATGCGTAAAAACAATTAGTACCATTAACTTGTTTACATTTATTATTACTCTCAGCAACTGCGTGCTAAATTTTGTTTTAATAGCATAATTATTTTTTCTTAAAATGAAAATTTAACAAAATTCATGCAAACGCATAACTCGAATTTATAACCAAAATATATTTCGACCATACAAAACAATTTCTAGGAGTGCAGATGAGGCGGGAAATGTAGTTTTTTAAAACATAAAAAATACAAAGAGTCATGGTTATCGAAAGGAGTACTGATAACCGAAAAAAAATTGATTTACAGACTATACTATCTCATACAAAATAAAACGTATTTGAAGGGAAAATCCCTACATCTCTAGTAAAATTCAACTCAATTATTAAATTGCTCACAATTTTTCATCAAAAAATTTTAAAAAAGTTAGCCTGAAGGTCCATAAAGTAAAAAAAAGTTGCTAATAGGACGAGAATTATTGATCATACTGATAATATGAATGCATCTAAAGCGCAATATAAAGTACGTACTATCGAACTTTTTATAACATCCTGGTCAGATCTTCCATATCACAAATGTCGTGGGAAATGGAGCAGATAAATATCGTGTAAAAAAATCAAAATTGTCGAACAAATTTTAGGTCTGGCCAGCCATTTGTACGTACGGGAAAAAAGTATTTTATTCATAATAAATGACACTTTAAACAGCGAAATCGTGCATTAAAAATTCAAAAATATTAATGTGTGCTGGTGATGTAAAGCTATTCCATAGCTTTAACTATTCCTATCAATGTCCCTTACTCCAATCAGATCTTGACAATCTTTATGATTAGTGTATGATGAATCTAATGAATCTGAATTTAAAAAATTGTAAACACATGATTTTATATAGAAGAAGTCCAGTACTCTGTAGATACACAATAAATGAATATCAACTTGCTTTAGTCGCAGAATTTCTTGATCTGGGTATGTTGCTTGATTGTAAACTATCCTCTAATTTCCGCGTAAATAAAGCAAGAGGAGTTCTAGGTTTCCTCAAGCCCTGGGAAAGACAGTTTAATGATCATTACGTTTCCAAGCAATCATTCACATCCCTCGTAAGGCCAATCCTTGAATATGCTTCCGTGACCTGGGATCCTCAATACGAATTTCATATAAAAAAATTGAATCGGTCCAGAAACAATTTCTCTTATTTTTCCTTCGTAATCTTCTATGGAATCCTAATATTGATTTACCATCATATGAAAGTCTACTACAGCTTATTGATCTCCCTACTCTTGAAAGTAGGAGAAAATATATGAATATTTTATTTGTAACTAATTTAGTAAACGGTTCAATTAATTCCAAGTTCCTACTTTGTAAGATCGAATTCGTGATCCCAAATCGTCCAACTAGAAATTATACTCCTTTAAAAATAAAATATTTTCGAACCAATTATGCAAACTTTGATCCCATGAGACGTATATGCAATCAATTCAACAGTTTTTATCCATATATAGACTTCTCAGCAAATCCAATCCTCATTAAGAGGAGTATTTTTAACTTAGTTAAATAAAAAGACTTTATTATTGAATGATTATGAAAAATATTTTATTGTAAATAACTTTAAGAATAATGTACGCAAATGAGCGCTGTCGGTAAAGACTACTTTCTATCACTACAAAGCACAACGAATTCAAATTTTTCTGGTCGAATCTCGCATCTCATCATGGCAACAAAAAAAGCAGCTGAGTAGTATCAAACAAATGGTGCTGCTAAGTACAAAGTGAGAACAATCCACTAAACTGTAGAAAACTCAGTCCATTTGAAATGTATTGGATTAGAGTAAAAAAATATTTAAAGGGCACTTAAAGCTGAGTAAAAAATAAAATAGAGTCAAAAAAGTGGACCTTTTGCGACAAAAAAATAACCGAAAACACAGTAAAGCTTATATTTAAGGTATCGCAGAAAATGTTAAATATTTTGGTAAAAACAACTAAAAGATCAATTTTCTTTTAAATTTGAAACTAAAATATAACAGTCTCTAATAAAACAAAATTTCAGAATGATTAACTCATTAGTTTTATTTTTATAAACTGAATTATATGCACTAATTACTTTGTGCGCAGTCCTTATTATGTATATTGAAATTTATTTTTAAATTAAATTCATTATTTATATTAATTTTTCGTAAAGTAATTATAGAGAAAGGGGATTTTCGTATGAGAATCTCAGGCAAAATAAATACCAATCTTTTTCCTATATTTTGCATTTTTTTTCTCTCTTTTCGTTACAAGGCTACATAATGTATATTTTCGGACAAAATAAAGCGCGGTTTCCCACTGTTGCTACTTACTTTATAACAATTGTCTTCTAGGTGCACTATAGGCTACCTTTTTAGTTTCCAGATATTTGTCAATTCAAATTGTTTAATTTAATAAACAGAAGACGTTTTGGAATTATTTATATTTCGTATTTATGGTAAAAGTCGTGGATTTTGTGCGACAAAATAAAATAACACTTTATTAAATTATTTAATTTGGCTTTTAATTTTTCAATTCATTGTTACAAAATGCTAGGTAGATGCTTAAAAAATGCTAAATTTTAATATTCTATTCATTAAATTCTATTCAAATTATTATTATATTTGAAAAATATGGATAATTCCGCTCATATTATTGTGAAGTCTTTGCACGCGATCCAAAAAAATTTTTAGGTTCGGACTGAAATTGCTTTAACTTATTATTGGAGAATGTATTCAATCGATTTACTGTTTAATTTATGTAAATAATGTCCCTTTTATTTCTAGTTTTCTATTATTTGTGCTACTTCCATAATAAAGTTTAAATCCAAATATCACGAATACTTCGAAGAATGGCGGTCACCATTAAATTCAACGCACTCTATTTAGCTTTACCAGTAGGCTATTCAGTTTATTAAAATTTTGCGACTAGTACAATGTTATTATTGTATATTTCGTGAATACAAATAACACTATGCTGGAAACTGGGGCTTATCTTCTTAACAAGGAATACATTAAGTAAAACTGAATCGATGAATCTCAATTTAATTGTGATAATCATTTTTAAAAGTTAGCGCTCATTTACAAGATATTTCATTTTAAGGTATAAAAGAATTAAGAAAATTAAGTTTTTTTTTTTCTTTCTAATTTTCTATTATTTCGCTATTTACATAATCATATTTAGATACGAGCGTTAACTTCGAACTTTGATTTACCAGTAGGGTGCCCAGCTTATTCAGATTTGCGACTAACGTAGTGTAGTTAATATGAATTTTTTCATACAAAAATAAAACATTTTCTGTCACTTTGTGTAACTTAAATTCATCAAAAATTACAAGTAAATATTTTTCCATTAATATTTGAAATTTTTTAGAATTTAAAAAACGTGAGGACGAAGCACAAAAATAGTAAGAGTTACCATAGACAATTTAAACCTGGTACGCACATTACCTTTGACTTAATATTAATATATGCAAAGTTTTGAAAAAATCTATGCAAGGAGACGCCTACCTCCAATATACGTATTTTGAAATTAAAAAACTCAGTTTCTTCTAAAAAAAACTAGACGCAACTTTATCAAAATTTGTAGTAGCATTTAAAAATTTATTATATTTAAGTTTGCTACTTTTTCTTTTTTGCTCAAACTGGTCTGAATTTTAACAAAATTTGTGACTGCATATACAAGGAAAAAACTAAATTTCATATTCTATTACTAAATTCATAAAACCAATTATATTTTTTACTGAAATCGGACCAATCACTGAATTAGTAAAATCAAATGTTCAAATTCGTAAATATTTTAATTTTTTTCTTACTAAAATATTTTCACTATTTATAAATTTGAATATTTGAAAATTCTTAAGAAATTCAATAATATGGTATAATAAAATCAATAAAAATAACACTAAATTTTTTGCAGATTTTCAAACAATTTTTATTTTTTATTTAATATTTTTTTGAAATTTTCTATAACATATACAATAATTCAGATCGAATGTTAGTGTTGTATTTTATCATGTAAATACATGTATGAAAAATTGGTGTAGAGAAGCGAAACTTTTATATAATACTAACTAATTAATGGAGACTTTTTTAGATGAAATATATTATATAATATGTAGATAAAGTGTAATTATGCTAGTAAAAAGTAATGGTGCCATAACTAATAGTTTATGTATTCATGTATAGTAGCATTTAAAATATACATATATGAATGAAAAGATATATATGACATAAAAGAAGACACGACACTATTTAAAAATTTCTTTAGTGGTCAAAACCATCTAAAACCGAAACGCAATCGTTATTAATTGAAGCATTTTCTATATAAATTCAACTTACATGCCTTTTAGCGAAGTGAAATATCTAAGTTTCAATGAAACCAAAATAGATAGGATATAACAAATGCGCAAACAAACTCTGCTTTGTTACCGCCAAAATCGTACAACAGGGCAATTTACGATTGCAAACATGTATCATTTTGTTATGGACCACTTCCGCTAAAGACCATTTCCGCAAAATATTTCTAAATGATTTGAAATACGAAAATTAAAACACACTAAACTATCCTCAAGAAGTCCAGTTACCTTCGCATAATTATATCACGGGAGGGAGCTACACACAATTGAAAGCACATAGTTTAATCGACTTAGGGATTATACAGTAATATACAATAGACCCCATCATTTATGCGATATATTGCTACATACATGCATATCTCATATGCTTTTGATTCATCTAGAAGATACACAAAAATAAATCATTATACATATTTGGTAATGAAATATATACGAAAATTAAGGTAACTTACCTCTGGAATCCTGCAAATGATGAACTTGAGAGCAATAAAATAATATATTAAAATCAAACAAATTTCTTTATAAAATTTTATTTAAAGTTAAATAATGTTTTATTTAAAAAATTCTAATCATAATTTTTTCTGTGCAATAAAATAGAATATTAAAACCAAATATTATTTTTTTTATTAAATTTAATTTAAATGCAAATAATGATTTATTTAGAAAAATTTTAGCCATAATTTTTTCTGTGTAAATATTGATTATTTATAAGAAAGATATGTATGAGTCTATTAATTTGTATCTAATTTGGAACAAAAACACCACTACCTCCCATATATCTTGAAATTATAGAACGAATTTTCAGTTAAAAAACTGCCCAAATCAGTATCAAAATTTGCGATAGCTGTTGGAAATAGGATTTTTATGGGTCACACAATATTGGTTTAATGGAAGCAAGGGTATCCAAACTCTGTTATCTTCTAATATTATTTTAACAATTACATTTTCTCTTCAGTATCTTATTAATTTGCCTTAATTTTTCCGATCTTCGGTTAAAATAAGTATTTCTATTAGTATTTAATATTTTATTAAATTTTAAAATAATATCGACTTAACATCACAAATTATTTTAATATTAAGAATTCATAGACTTTTCAGCAGAAAATAGAGATTTTAAATATTTTTTAAATTATTATTTTTTTTTTTTTAGTTGTGGGAAAAAATAGGAAGTAATTCTTCTTTTATTTATTAAAAAATAAAACTAACTTACAGAATCATCATTCATTTTTTTTTACTACTCCATCGAGCTCATGTATTTCTTGCTTAAAAATTAAAAATTTTCTATAATTAGCGCCATCTTTCGGATTTTTGAGCGTACTTTATTGAGTACAAATAATTATATTTTTCCATTTTTTAATTGCTTTTTAAATTCCGAAATCTGCTTAATTAATTTTTTATTTTAATTTAACAAAATAAATTACGCTAGGAACACTTTTAAAAATACATTAAGAACACTTTTAAATTCAAGTGAAAACAGAAAACCGGATACTTTTTCAATTAAAAATAGGCACTAATTATTTTTTAATGCAAAATATACACAATAAAAAATTGTGTATATTTTTATAATTTTCTTAAATTATTCATAAAATTTTTATAATTTTTAGGTTTGAAATAAAAAATATCTGTACATTTGAATAAAAGACTATATATTCCAAATACTATCTTTAAAAACTAATAGCTTTAATTTACAAATATACTGAGGTATTGAAAAGATCAAACACTAATGCATTGTGTCAAAAAAATAATTTTTGAAAAATTTTTTTCTGAAAAGTTTAAAAATTAGTTATTCCTAAAGCACTCTTTTAAAATTATATAAGTTATATTATTACCTTTCTAAAAATATATACTTCAACACAATTTAAAAAATGTTTTTATTTTGTTTTTTGCTTATGGGAAAAAACACTATGCAACGATAAAAATTGGACTTTTCGTGTATTTTCCAAAATTATTTTATTAGACCATCTGAAAGATGATCTTTAATATAAAAAATAAAATGTTTACTAACTCTCCAGAAAAGTTGTTGAAAACAAATGGGAACTATAGTCTGTTCTCCAACGAAATATAAATGTAAATTGAAATAATTTTATTCAAGCCTTCTTGATTTCATTTCCTTTTAAAAATATATACAAATTTTACACAGAATAACAAAAATATTATTTTTTTCTCTTACACGAAGTTTCACAGTCAATTTATATACATATGATTATGGAGTAATTTATACTTTTTCCAATTGACTCTAGTTTTCGAAATAACCAGTTACTTAGAATATTAATGAGGTGACACAAGATATCGCAATATATCTCGAAAACGAATTGTCTGATTTAGTTTTGAAAGATATCCAAAAACTCTACTTACATCATAATTTAGTCTGTTTAGTTTAGACAAAATACAATTTTTTACAAGTTTTTGTTCTTCGAAAAAGAAAAACACATTTAGAAGTATAATTTTTGACCTCATGTCTTTCAATTTTCTTCATATTCGTCACTAAATATGTCCTCTGTGAAGCAAATAAATTTCATCCAAATTTTGTTTTAACAAAATCAAGAACCGTGTTTTTATTTCGCGGTTTGAAATTATTAAAAAATTAAAAAAATCGAAAAAGTATATTACTTTAAAAAAACATATTATCAACACTTATTATCAGATTTTCATTATCTATATTTGTCCTATTTTATAATAAATTTATTAAATAATTATTAAATTTTTACTAAATGCATATTTCAGGTGCATTTTTGAAATTGTACGCCCCCTACAGTTTTTATTTTTTATTTATTTATTTTCTTTTTTTCATATTAGTTTATCGCTTAAACCATTCAATTCAAAAATAGCACCATAGTTATAAATTGCATTAGACGCATAATGCATTTACGATTTTTTAATTAATTTTTTTGCAGAATTTCTTCAATAAAATTTTTTAAAAATATATTTTATTAAAATTTTGCAATTATGCTAATTATTCAGATATAACTTTATTCGGATACCTATTTTTAATTTTTATTTAAATAAACCAAAAAAAATGGTTAAAAAATGATTATATTTTTAATTTTATTCAAATATCTTTATCCAAAAAATAATTGAATAAATGAATTTTTGTATGGGAAAATTTGTAAGTTTTTTTTTTAGAAAAAAAAAATATTATAAAAATACTATAGCTTCTTGTCACAAAAAAAAAAAAAAAAAAACTTAAACTGAATTGTTATGTTAATATATTAAGTTTTAAATTTATTTAAGAAAATTTAAAAATCGAAAGGGGACAAAGTTTTCAAAAATGCATCCAAAAAATACATTTGAATTATGAATGCAAAAGAGGAATTAATTGCATTTCTAATAACTTTTAAATCAATGAAATCGGCCCTAACTTCAAAAGATATCTATAAGTAAAATCACATACAAAGTGAAATAGTTTAATTTTTTATGAAATTAGAAACGTTGGAGGTATCGCAAGATTTTGGAAATTTAAAAAAATTAAAACTAATGCGTCAATATAGTCTTACAAAGCATGCAAGTACCAAATATGAACATCATATCTGGTATTTTTCATACATGATGTCTCATGAAATTCATGCAAGATTGATCAAATCAGAAAAAATTTCACACTAATTATATTTTTAATTGAATTAAAATCAGAAAATTTGGTATTGTAAAATTTTGTTCCTACTGTTAGAGATTTAATAAAAGTTTATCTAAATCTACTATAGGAATGAGATGTATATTACGTTTATAAGCACGATTATTGCAAATGAAAATAACTTGCAAATAAATAACAAAATACACAAATTGTATAAAAAATATATTTCTTTATTTGTCGTGCCGGCAGGGAATTATCATCGAAAGTACTATGAATGTAAAAGGAAATGACAACGCCGTACGTTTAATTTGCAATTAGTTTCACTAATCACAATTTTTGTTGTGAGTCATTAATTTACAAATAAAATATTTACTCATCGTTTATACGGCAAAATTCATTCATTCAGTTCGCAATATTTTTAATTACGAGTAAGATATGTGTATAAACGTAGTAATACATATTTTAAATCAAATATTACTCATACGCAATCTATGTATAACTAAGAAATAAATCTATGTGTATAAAAATTGTATTTGTTTGTTTGCTTTTTATATAAAGCCTAACCGCTGGAGTTTTCACAGTATCATTCTGTAAATTCCGAAATTAAAATAGGTTACTTTATTTTTAGAAGTTGGAAGGAAAGGTAACCCCATTTAAAGCAATTATTTACTATCATATATCTAAACAAATAAAGAAGATATAGTCGGTCAAGTCTGACTTTATGATACCCTATATCATTGTGCAGTGGTGCTATGTGGGACCTGTAGCATATTATGGATACTTGTGTTAAGCGTTCCCTTTTTCTTTTGCACTTTAAATTGATTCCCGGATGTGTGCCTTATATAGGACCTATGGTCAGTTATGAATTCATCCTCATAAAATTTGGCACTGAAGTTTCTACTTTTACAAAAATAATTTGTGTTAAATATTAATTTTAATACTATCATTTGTATGGGCTTTATGTCCGTTAAAGTGATTTTCGGCAGAGGGATTTATATGGGAGTTACAAGCATTCTTGGATCGATTACAAAGATTTGTGTCTACATAAAACATTTTTTTATGTTTCATATTTCATTCAAATATTGCTATATTTAAAGCATTTATGTTCGCTGAATCACTACTCCAGGAGAATATTAGTATCTGAGCTAAGTGAAGTAATGGACCGAATCCATTCAATTTTAATAATCTTCGCTATTAGAATATAAAAGCTATATGCACTTATTTTCGTTGAATTATTCAAAACTTCAAAACCTTTAGTTTGACTGTGAGGTTTGCATCGATGGACGTATGGACGAAAAACGTTAAATCGACTCAGAAAGTAATTCTAAGTCAATTGGTATACACTAAGTTGGTTCTTACACTTACAGTAAATCGAACCCATAGAAAAATGAAAAAAAATTAAGATGCCCTACGGTCATGAAAAGTGTTCTTATATATAAATTTGTAAGGCTAATTTCAGGTCAAAAATCTGATTTTTCAAATTATTATAGTTTATACCGATTTGGGGAAAATAAATTTCCAAAATGTCCAAATAACTGAAGTAAGTAATATTTTGTAAAATATTTATATTGCTAATAATTACCATAGGCTTCTAAAATAATTAAGACCAGTCACGTATAGCAGTGTTGCCATAGAAGTGAAATAAATTATTATTTTTTTTTTTTATTAGTACTATTTTCAATTTTTGTTGAGTATTTAATATTTTCTTCAAAGAAGTTTTAGAGTTAGGTATAGCAAATGAAAACTTCTTATTTTTGAATACCAAGAATTCTCACTGCAATGATATCTTTATTTACAATAATGATATCTTTACTTTACTTTTTTATGAAGTTTTAATCAAGCATATGGAATATTTGAAAAAAATGTTAACGAAAAAAAATGCATTTATATTACAACGAAATGCAGAATATCAAAAAAATATATTCAGACCAGTTTTCATTGCCTTCCCATCTTTTCAAATAAAATTGCATGTTTCCTTATATAAAAATTCTAAATATATGCTTCATAAATTATGAATAATTACATAGAAAAACTTATATTCTTCGATTATTTTTTTATTAAAGCCTCAATACATATCACATAAAGGATTACGGAAATCGTATTATGCGAATTTTTTCTAAACCGTATTAAATTTTAGCCAAATTTAAAAAATAGTAATTTGTTTAAACAAATTAAAAAAAAAATGCTAAAATGCATACTTATAAGAATGTAAAATTTTTCATAAAAAATTAAGCTTTTTATGGCAAATTTATGTGGAGACCATAGTGATGACATTGAAGGATAACATATTCGGAAATCCAATAATAAAATTTTATTTGCAAAACTGAAAAACTTTACAAAACTTTAAAAAAAAGCTATTTTTATACCCAAATTTAAAGTTTTTATTTTTGATCCATTTTTTTATGTCCTAATTTAAAATATTTTAAATTAGGATATACACTACATTATGCTAGATTATATTTCATCAATAGATTGAATCTACGGGCAGAGACGTTATTTTGTATGTGTGTGTGTGTATAATGCTATGTTCAAAAAACACAAATAAATTGATTTGTTTTTTCATATATTTTAAAGCCAAAAAATATCTCGATTCGAATTGTTTGATTATTTAACACACAAAAAACATACTTACTTTCCATACAGGGAAGAAATTTTTAATATTTTTAGTATATAGAAATTTGTTGAAAAAAGAATTTGTAAAAATTGTCAAATAGTTTAAAAACAAAAAATTAAAAATTATGAATAAAATTTTTATTGTTCATAAGTTTTATTTATTTCAAAATTTTATCTTTTGAATGAGAAAGTGTTTGTGTGTGAAATTTTTATTTAAATCAAAAATTTGTGAAAATATTTTCGCAAACGAAAAACAAACCAAAAGGAAAAGTAAGATAAAATCATATGTGAGAATAGATGTTTAAACTCATTGCGTTTTTCTAAAAACAAATCAAAAGCTAATATGTGTGAACATAATATAATATTTCCCCCATTATAAGGTCATTTCACGAGTATATTTCACCATAACTCAAGAACGGTGTGTATGATTTATATAAATACTCCAAATATCTTCATTCCAGCCTAATATCATTTTTTTATGCTTAATATTTTTGGAGTTATTTAGAAATTGCTGTTCGAAAACAATTTTTCTTGCAAAATTAAAGATTTTTTTCTTAAAAGTTCTTTCAAAAATGAGAGCGCTTAAAATGTGTCTGTTTTTTACCTTTAGCATAAAGTTAGTAGTGTTACGAATAAAATATGTCATTTATCATCAAAATTGCTGTACAGATCTTGATTTTATTTACAGTTAAGTGAAAATACCCATGTATAGCTACAATTAGGTTGATACATTGGTGGACTAATATATATATATATATATATATATATATATATATATATATATATATATATATATATATATATATCTATATATATATATATATATATATATATATATATCTATATATATATATATTCTTTGAACAAAAATACGAGTACTAGATGGAATTTAACGAGCTGAATCAGAATCTTCTTTAACTTTTTTCACACTTATATAACTAGAGAATGATTTGTCCAAATTTAGATAAGTAAAACTTCAATAGACTCCGATTAAAATTATCTTCAATTTATACTCATGTATTCGTCATATTAAGGAGGAGCTATTAGACATGCCTATAAAAAAAAATTTCGACCTGATGGAAAAAATTGAAAACAGATTCAAGTTTAGCATTTCAAATTTCATCTAGTCCGCATGGGTTTTTTGTAGACCAGTATAGCAGTATAGTTAAAGGAAGTGTTGTAAATAGTATTTATCGCATATCTGAAAAACCAAAGTAATTGATATTTCAAGAGTAGGAAAATGGACAAATTTTATTTTAGTTTTCAGATCGAAAACCTTGAATCTTCTCTAAACTATTAGTTTTATGCTACATATCACAATACAAAGCACACCGGGTTTAAACTAGTGGTAAATAAATAATAACTTGGAATTCCCATTTTTCTATGCCTTTTGAAAATTTTCGTTTTAACCTCCAAAAAGTAAATGTTTCTGCATCCTTATAGTTTGAGAATTATACACAAAAAAAAAGTTTATGCATAAATATAAGAATTTACTTTCAATTATTTTAGTTCATAATATTTCAGAATAATGTCTTAAATATTAACACTTTTTTACATTTTTTGAATGGAATCAAAATTCAAGAAAACTTAAAATAAATTTTTTAAATTATCATTTATATTTTCAATTTTTAAAAAAAATGTTTGAAATTTTCTTCGGAAAATTTTAGGTTTTTAATTATTTTTAGCTACATTGTGGGAACAGAAGAAAAGAGCTTTTTTATCAAAATGATGTGGTGTACAATGCGAGCGAAAATATGCAAATTTCTAAACATTCTTTTTTTACAAATTTTTCTTGGAATTTTTCCATTTTCAGGCGTTGGTTATTATTATTTTCATGTATAAATATTTTCATTTATCATTTGCAATCAAATCTAATAAAATTGAATAAAGATTTAGCAAAATTTTTTCAAAATTACTAAAATTTTCATTATGAAGTATTTAATAATATCTATGAACAAAATTTGATTTTTTATGAAAAAAGTTTGGGGAAAAAAAGTCATGTTCGATTTATAATATTTATGAAAAAAAATTTCAAATATCTGAGTTTTTTTTCTTTGTGTATAAAAATACTTCTATCTATTAAATAATGTGTACAAAACCATGATGCCAACTCTAGCAAACATAAACGGGCAGAAGTGTTTGAAAAAAGCACTAAAAAGGGCTAAATTTAAAACGAAATAATTTTCCGGTGTAATTAGGGCATGTTTGAAAAAGAGCAAAAATTACTAAATTTTCAACTTTTTTTTTGAAAAGAAAACAACAAAAATATTATCATTTATGCAACGAATCAATATTTCGTATGTGCTGCATCTTAAAATATTGATAAGAAACTGAGTAAATTTAAATACTGGTTATGGAGTTTTTGCTTTATGAACCTCACTCAATAAAACATTTTTCAGTTTTTTTTTAATACATTTCCATTTAAACAATTTTATTTCTTGTAGATAGTTTTTCAAAAAATAAATTTCTTTAAAATTTGTTAAGATCATTTCAAAAATTTCGACTGAACCATAGATTAATATAGATGCGAAGCTTAACAAGAACGCAATTGAAAAAAATTAATAGAAAAAGCACACTTACTGGAATTTTTTTTTTTTTTTATAATAAAAATTTTTAGTAATGCATTCTTTGATATTTTTTTTTTTTTTTTTTTTTGACAAGCGATTTAGGTTTTTGAAAACCGAGCTTTATATCTATGTCAATCTATAGACTGAACTTTTAGTGTTATTCGAAAAAAATATTCTAATTAAAGAAAAGAATAAAAAAATAAAAACTGGATAAAGTTAATATTACTCCATTAAAAAAGTTACTCGAACAAAAAACTATTAAACAAAAAAGTTTTGTCGTACTTGGAAAAAAGTTAAAATATCTAATTATGAAAAAATTTTGAAAAATGCTAGAATTGCGCGTTTTTTAGATTCGGGTTAAAAAATATTTTGGACTACTAAAAAAGGCTAAGTTGGCATCACTGATCAAAATATGACAATGAATAATATGTTACACAATAAGTAAACGAACTTAAGATGTTAATAACATATAGTATCGCATATGTTTCTTATAAATGTTAATATTAACATAAAATATGACAATGTTATTTTTCATTGTGTAAAGAACATCCACTTGTATGTATTTACATAATAGGATTATTTCTTGTGTTTTTAATTTTTCCTCCTTTTCCCTTCATAAAATTTTTCTGTTCAGTTAATATTTATAACAAAGGTAAAAAAAGAAAAAACAAATATGTCAATGAATTAAAATGATGTCATGATGTCAATTTTGTATACAAATAAGGAGTAGCAAACAACTACAATAACAACATATTCTATTGTATATTCAAATTAAAAAAATTGAAATGTAAAATGAAAAGTGAACTCAAAATCTTTAACTTTAATGAAAATTGTAAATAAAATGTTTGAATAAAACTTATTTGCATTTGAATTGATACCAAAATATCACTACAAAGATAATTTTTGCATAATTTTTAAAAAAGAAAGGAAGCAAATAATTGTTTTTAAGATTTCCTTTATCCTTAGATTTAAATAAAATAAGAAAATTTTTTTAATGTATTTAAATGATTTTCCTGATATTTTTTTATCTATTATTAAAATAAAAATATTATAAATTTAAATAGCTAAAGCAACCATTTAATTTTATGAAACAATTTTATATTCAAGACATAGAAAAGAAAAATGCGAAAAGAATGCAAGATAAGACAAGAAAAGTTTATACATTTTGTAACATAGAGATTTGTTATCACGCACAAACTAAAACAAGCTTTTGTAATTCTTCTAGTTATACAAATATAATGAGCCATGTTTTTAGACTCTACATCGCAGAGTTAACTGATAAGGCATTATGGACTAGGTAAATGGATTTGGTCAAGCAACATTGAATTCATAAGCAGTGTTGCCAGTTTAGCCTCAAAATTTTCTTTTTAGCTTATAGATTTTTTAGTCTTTTATAATTTCAAAAATTGCTTTAAAATTTCAACAACGAAGAAAATAATTTCTTATTTATTATTTCTAAATTTATTTTTACAGAATCATCCATTTAGCATTTTTGTATATTTCTTTGCAAAAAAAAAAAAAAAAATAGAGATTATTTATATTTATTAAAAAATTTCCGCAACAAATTAAAAATACTTTAACTAATTTTATGGAGTTACTAAATCAATAAATAAAAATATTTTTTAATATACTTCATCAACAATAGAAACTATTTATGAAAATTATTAAAAAAAAATCTTATTAATAAAATAATACTTAATTAAGGAAATACTTAATCAATAAGGAATTATAGTTGAAAAATTACGAAAAAACGCCTTAAAACATTGGGTAATTTTTCATATGCAAAATAATCCTATTTTGTATGGGTGTTATTTATAAACTGATTATAATTTCTTTAGAAAAATTTCAAAAACTGATGATAACGAGAAAAAAGTATGTTTCTAAATTTAAAACAAGCTTTTTTCTGACCTTATTTTTTATTACATTTAGCTTTTTCGTATTTTTTAAAGATCAATTTAGCCTCTTTTTTCTCATCTCCTGGCAACACTCTTCATAACGTAAAAATATATATGATGAATTTAAAAAAATTTCGAAATCCTTTAAAACCGTCTTTATGTGTCTTACATTTCTAAAATTTGTTTAAAAATAAGAAAACTTTTTACTCATTTTTATAGACTTTATATAAAATAACTAAGAAGTCTTGTGAGTTCAGATCTATAACCTGTTTGTTCAAAAGGTTTTACCACAAGATTTAAGATTTAAAAATTTTTGACAATGGCCCATATATTATTTTGCTAAACTACAAGACAGACAAGTAAATACATATATGAAATGAATATGATTCAATAAGTACTTTTATGTGCAAAATTTCTTTATGGATAAGACGTCTTTAATCCCTTCTAGCAAAATATTCCTTATTTCTACTGTTGAATGATATCATGGATTCATTTGATGTTCAAAAAGAACATATGAAAAGTATAATAATATACTTGAATTAACTTTATGATGAATTTTCCCGATGTTATCCGGAGCTTAAAACCAATTCTTACCAAATCAGTTTAATTCGTAATACATTCAACATTGCTATTGATGATATACCCGATAATTTTTTTTTTTTTTAGAATAAGCAATAGAACTAAAAAATAATTGGTGTGCTAAAGCTGACTTTAAATCTATGTTGGTTGAATATTTTTGGTTAAAATATTACAAGGTTTACGCGTTAGTTGGTAATGAAGTGTTGAAACTTTTGCTTCAGTTTGTATTTACATGTTTGTGCGAAAAAACTTCTTCTATCCTATAGTTCATAAAAAACAAATTTAGATCACGTTTGTGTATGGAAAATGAAGTAAAATGTTCTTTGTCAGAAATTTCTTCCAATATTAAAAAGTTAGTAAAAAAAATTTAATATATTTTTTTCATTCTTTAAGAAATTAAAAGGTTTTTCTTTATTATAATTATTTTTATTTTTTCTTTGTATTTAATAAATAAATGAATTTAGGTAACGCAATTTTATTTAAAAAAAATATCTCCAGAGATTTTAATATTTTTCATTTCTACTATACTGAAAAACAAAATGTGGCAAGAGATTCGCGAAAAACAAAAATTTTTAAAAGGGTCCGTAAAGCATGAAGAAGTGGAAACCCCTGTTCTAGAATATATGATTTTATCCACTTATCTTTTCGTTAATACAAATAAGAACCTTCTTATTGTACACATATGTATATATAAATTTAAATACTTATCTATAGTTTAAATAATAATCCTTCGAACATCAATTATTATCACACACTCAAGTATGAAAAACAAGGATTGTTTATGCACATGTATAAAAACCTTAGACATATATGCGTGCTTAAAAATAATTCACAGAATAATAAGATACATATTTTACACCATTCTAAGAAGGTCACAAAATGTTTAGGAATTTACATTTTGTAGATACAAATAAATTTGAAAAGTAATACAAATTATGATATAATTTTTGTAAATATTTAGAAAAAAATCAAAAAATATGTTCAAGTATTTGAACACATAACATATTTCATATATTATGCTACAATATATCGGGAAACTTTATTCAAGAGCAGTGTTGCCAGTTTAGCCTATTTAAGACTAAATCTATCTAACCTTTTTATTTTTCGTTTAGCCTCAAAATTTTCGTTTTAGCTTCTAGTTTTTTTTTTAGCCTTTTTTTATTCTCAAAATTGCCTTAAGAAAAGAAAATTTTAGTACTTCAAAAAAGAAGAAAATAATTTCTTATTTACTTTTACTATTTTATTTCTACAGAATCATAAAGATTATTTATATTTAACTAAAATTTTCACCTGCGCTTCAATCTCCAAATCAAATATAACAACTAATTTTTTGGATTCACTTAATTAATTATTATAGGTAATTATTTTTTAATAAACTTCATTAACCATAGAAAATATTTATGAATATAATTAAAAAATATTCTTATAAAAGCAAAAAATCACCCAAAAATTTGGAAATGACAAATCAAAAAGGAATTATAATTCAAAAATGACGAAAAATCATATCAAAACATTGGATAATTTTTTTATATGAAATATGTATAACCCAAATTTGTATGAAAATTTTATATTAGACTTTTTACTTTATCATTTTGAGCCGATATATGTTTTATTTATGAACTTATTATAATACATTTGAAAAATAATAAATAAATAAATAAATAAATAAATTTTTAAATTAAAAATAAAAGAATAGCTTTTTCTAGCCTAATTTTTTAAGACATTTAGCCTTTTCTGACCTTCTTTAAAGTTCAATTTACGCTTTTTCCCACCTCTTGGCAACATTGTTCAATAGCTCTACACATTTGTGGAATGTTGTGAGGGATCGATGATGTGCTAAATAATTATCCAAAAACTATGTTCGCTGCTGGTAACATTTTCTTCTTAAAGATTGTCACTGCTTAAGTAATTTAAGAGTACACAACAACTGGCCACCGAAATTATGTGATTTCCCCAAATAATAAACCACAAACAACTAGCGCCTTCGGAATCGTTATAACTCACGTAATTCCTAAAATTTACCCTTTAGTCGTTGATAACTCAAACGAATTTTAGGCAGGATCAATATTTTTTGTAAATAAATCTGTAAGTCTGAGTTCACACAAACCAATTTTTCTTACCGAAATTCTGATTTCCTCTGTAAGAGAGCGAGAAAAAATATGAAATGGTACAAACTTGCCCGTACTTTGAAATTCGTTTTGTTTTTTATTTTCGTACTTCAAAATAAAAACAAATCAAGGTAATTAAAGCAATAATTGCAGAAGTACAACTTTTTGTGTGAACATAAATTCATGTTCAAAAGAAAAAAAGTAATAACTTCCGCAAGATAAATTGCTGTGATTCTAAACTAATCAGCTAGTTGAATTTAAATAAAATCTCAGATATGCATATTGATATAACAATTTTTAAATTGGGTAAGAAACAAAAATTTGGTAAGAGGTTACACATTTTCTATATTAGAGGTACCCTACTTTGAGTCCCCATAGCTTCTCTCCTCTGAGGCGTGAGAGGCCTCCTTACCAAACTTAAAATGTTACACCTCTTCTAAGCCTATGTGAATTCAACTAGCCGATTAAAAATGACACATTTATTTCCAAAAAGTCCCGATTCTAACCCACTGTGCATCAACAACAAACGTTAAGATTATTTTAGGAAATAGAAAAACATACTTAAGTATATTATTGTACAAATACAGAGATATCTTCTCTATATCCACGGTAGTGTACTTAACAATTTCATATTGATTGACAGACCACAACTTTTCTCATTCATTTGGCAGCTAGCAGTTAACAACAGTAGTAAGTAAGGTGGTAAGTAGCAACAGCAAAAGCAGCAGAAAAGAAGCAGCAAGTAAAAGTACATTTCACAAAGCTTTTCTTTGATAGCTGTTCTTATGTCTACTTCCTAACAAGCTGTCAAACTTTTATAATGTTTTCCAAGCACATTTCTTGGCTATTACTTTTCAAACAACAACCACAATAGCAATTGCAACAATAACAACTAATATATAAACAGCTATAAATACAACAAAATAAGAAAACTAAATACTTTGTATTTACAAGAAAATGTGAAATATAAAAAACATTATCGAATGAACAATACTTATGCTTGATTTTGTACGTATTTGCTAGTACAGTAAAATATTAGAGAAAAACTTTAGTGGTCTAAAAATCAAAACACGTTCGAAATTAGAAAAAATCAGCTTAAAGAAAAGTTGTTTTGTTACGTCACAGTAGTCCCAAAATTATTTTCTTTTTTTTTAATTTTGAAACTTGTGAACCGTTGAAGATATTTAAATAAAATTTCACATAGTTAGAGCTGATTTGTTTTCGAGTAAATTTGGAGGAGCACTGGTTGCTAGCGAGTCAAGGGGGTAGAGGATAGAACTCCAAAGTTGGTCACCTCGGATATGTAATTTTTTTTTAATTCGCCAAAAATTCATTTAGAACTTGAATGTAAAATAGTAAATCTATTTCAGTTTAAGAGATATTTAGTTCGAAGCAAATTTTGTCCTCATTTTTTGGCCTAGTTTTTTTTAATGTTCTTTTAAATTGGTGACCTTAATTTGGGCCATGAAAGTTTTTGAATATATCTACTAGATTTTATATAAAATTCTAAATAATATTGCTGTAAAAATTATATAAATACATCTAACCGATAAAAAAGTTTCGTTAATCTGAATTTTATACTTTAAACAAATTTCATATTTTAAGGGTTATTTTCCAAAAAGATGGTAATATTCTTCACCTTTTAAAATATTATGTTTGCTCCGGACTATAGAATTTTTGTAATGGTTTCAAAAGAAATCTCAGCATAAATGCATGTAATGCAAAATCTCAACCGATTTGGATAATGTTTTCCCCCAAGCCCTATCCAAACTTTGTCAATTTTTTTATTTTATTTTTTTGTTTCAAAATTCTCAAATGTCAAAGACGAGATTGTTAAGTTAGTTAAACACACAAAAAATATTTTCTGAGCCACGTCTTTTACAACGCACAGTGGGGTAGAATCGAAATTTTTTGGAAATAAATCTATAACTTCTGATCGGCTGGTTGGATTTTCATGAAATTTGGTATAGGCGTAGCAGAGGAATGTACAATGTTAAGTTTGGAAGAGGAATATAATAAACACCTCAAGGGTTGAGGTAAGGGATCTCAAATTTAGGTACCTCTGAAATAAAAAATTTTTAATCGCTTGCAAAATTTTTTTTCTCTTCCGATTTCAAATATTTTTATATATTATTGCAGGCCCTGATAAGACCTATAAAACACATGCCTACATGTCCTATTTATCTCTTATAGTTTTCGAGTTATTATAGTATTTCCAACCGATTTTTTTCTTAACTAGTTAAAGAACAAAATTATCTATTGAATAAAAAAATTTGAAGTCGATATCTTTACCGAGTCCAAAAGTAAACGATTTTGAATTTGAAAATTGCAAAAAAGACGACTTTTTGTGTTTTTTTAGTCGAAAAAGTATCTACACTCTTTTTTATCTAAAACAAAATTTTCTTTAGTAACATATAATAATTTTGCACTTTTCTGAAAGGTAACTTCACAGAGATGACTATAAGATAAAAGACAAGTCAAATAACTTAATTCCCGAATTCGAACCATTTGATATGAAAGTTTTGATTTTAGACCATATTTCCCAAAGCACGAATCGACAAACGTAATATATTTTAAGAATCTTCAATATGTTGTTAAAAGTTTTAAATCAAAATCTACCGGACTTCGGAAAAATGTAGATTCTATAGCCAAAAATGTAAAAAATCGCATTTTTGGGAATTTTCATTAGTTTTTTTGGGAATTCAGGAAAACCCTACCCCTGATTGAATTTGGTTAACGCGTTTTTATTTATATTAATAAGATCCACATTTCTTGTAAATTTCATTAAGATATCTTTATAAACAAATATGGAATTACAATTAAAAAATTTGTATTTTCTCCAAAAAACCCCAAATTATGCCTCTTGTTTGGTTTATTTCTAAGTGGCGAAAGAAATTTTAAAAATATGTATTCCAAATTAAGCTTATCCTTTAGCATATATAATTTCCGATCTTTTGCAAAAAGATTCAAGTCAATATCATGCCTCATTTCAGAAATATGCGCCTTTAACCTTTTATATATCCAATTTATTGTATATATGACTATATTTTTACAAACTTGCAACTTTTGCCTTTAGCTTTGCTTGAATAATTACTTAGAAAATTATGAATATTTCTATATACTTTTAATAATATCTATACACAAAATATTTTTATTAAAATAATTAATAAATATTTTTTATTTTTAATAGGTTCGCCACATTTCCCAAATTTAAGTAAGCATTCACATATTTCTATTAATGAATTTAAAATAACAAAGCAAACAAAAAATATCTATTTCAACTTAATCATTAAGTATTTTATTAGTTTACATTTATGGTGTTTATCTAAATTTAACAAATGTATTTATCTATTGGTGATGGTTAAAAATTTATATATAATTATGATCTAGTGGCAATGTACAGGTATCCTTTCCGGTGATACCTACCTGCAGCATTTATCTATTACTGATGGCTCAAAATCTATATTTTTATGAGGTAGTGACAATGCACAGGTAATATCATTTCCGATGATACCTAACATCAACATATAATATCAATGAATTCGGTATAGGTACTCTTCCAAATTGACTCTTTCAGATATTTTACCTAATGAAAATTCACAGAATACCTGTAAATATATATACCTGTGCGATATATCCTTATCAACATCATAACGAAGTTGATTATCATGGTGATTACATTGAAACATGAACAATTGTGTTGTGTTCTGTGTAGTTTATCTAAAAATGATCTTAATCGTTTAGAAGGAATTCATAAAAACTACATATCATGCAAGAGTCGACGTCATTGGTAAATCTCGGATAGAGAGCTTTTTGAAGTTGTATGATGTAAAAATGAATTCCTTGAATCAGCGTGCTAACAGATTAAAAATTAAACATTCCGATTGGATGGATACTGATATAGAAATATCGGCGCGCAAAATATCAACTGGAGCACCCTGCAACACATAAGATGATTTAAGTACAAGATCTAAGAAGAAAAGACTGGCCCATTAGCTTTCTATAATTTCGAATGAAGAAGTTTCTGGTACATTCAAAGAAATGTTAAAAAAGGAGAAGTAACATAAGAGTGCAGTTAATATTGCTGAAATACTGCCAAATGCATCGCCAAAACGTCTTAAACGGATTGCCGAAAGTGTACCTACTCCAACATCACAATCACATTTTACAGAGGAAGAAGCAATTGCTTTAATGCTTGAACTGGACCAGCCGAAAAAAATATCAAATTTTAAGAAGAGCTCTGCTTGAAAAGGGACATTCAATTCTTCCATCATACAAGAATATTCAAGAAAAAAAGCAACTATTTTACCATCTATTTGGGTTACCGAAAAGGAAACATGTGTATAGCTATCTTCGTTGCTTGAGAATACAGCTACCAGGATAGTTGCAGATTTTTCTGCAGATCAGTTGGAAAAAGTAAATAATAGCGACGTTGTATTAATCCTGAATACTAGCATGCTAGTGAAAGTAAGAAAATGGCGGTCTATAAAAGCGTATTTATAGCAACTTTGGTGCCATTAAGAATGCGATCTTATTCCTTAAAGCAATCTTCATCAAAGTGCAAAAACTCATTTGAAGATATATGGCTTAACACCACGAATACACAAGTAATTCGAAGACAACAACAAAGGATTTACTGGAATATATCAAAAATTAAATAAATGATTTACAACCTCTTTCAATAACCATAAACCAATACACATTCGACATATCCTTTCAACTTAGTCTAAAAATGGTTGATGAAAAGGTTAGTAATGCCATAACGGAAACATCTTCTTTTTGGAAATGCTCACTATGTGATGAGACGAAATCACAATTTTCGGATATTGGTAAAGCAAGGAGTATTAATGAAGAATTTCTGTCTTTCGGAATATCTCCAATTCACGCCAGAATACTGTAATAATAATAATAATAATAATAATAATAATAATAATAATAATAATAAAAATATTTTGTGTATAGATATTATTAAAAGTATATAGAAATATTCATAATTTTCTAAGTAATTATTCACACAAAGCTAAAGGCAAAAGTTGCAAGTTTGTAAAAATATAGTCATATATACAATAAATTGGATATATAAAAGTTTAAAGGCGCATATTTCTGAAATGAGACATGGTATTGACTTGAATCTTTTTGCAAAAGATCGGAAATTATATATGCTAAAGGATAAGCTTAATTTGGAATACATATTTTTAAAATTTCTTTCGCTACTTAGAAATAAACCAAACAAAAGGCATAATTTGGGGTTTTTGGAGAAAATACAAATTTTTAATTGTAATAACATATTTGTTTATAAAGATATCTTAATGAAATATGCAGGAAATGTGGATCTTATTAATATAAATAAAAGCGCGTTAACCAAATTTCAATCAGGCGTTTTCCTGAATTCCCAAAAAAAACTAATGAAAATTCCCAAAAATGGGATTTTTTACATTTTTGGCTATAGAATCCACATTTTTGAAGTCCCGTACATTTTGATTTAAAACTTTTAACAACATATTGGAGATTCTTAAAATATATTCCGCTTGTTTAGTCGTGCTTTGAGATTTGAGTAAATAAGGTCAAAATCAAAACTTTCATATAAAATGGGTCGAATTCGGGATGGTGTGTACCACGACCAAAAGAGTTATTGGACTAGTGTTTTATCTTAAAGTCATCTCTGTTACCTTTCAGAAAAGTGCAAAATTATTATATGTTACTAAAGAAAATTTTGTTTTAGATAAAAAAGAGTGTAGATACTTTTTCGACTAAAAAAACACAAAAAGTCGTCTTTTTTGCAATTTTCAAATTCAAAATCGTTTATTTTTTGACTAGGTAAAGATATTGACTTAAAATTTTTTTATTCAATAGATAATTTTGTTCTTTAACTAGTTAAGAAAAAAACTGGACCAAGAACATGCAAAATTATGGTGCTTAAAAATTCAAACGCAAATAACTCGAAAACTATAAGAGATAAATGTAAATGTAAGCATATTTTTTATATGTCTTGTCAGGGTATACAATAATGTATAAAAATATTTGAAATCGGACGAGAAACAAAAATTTGGCAAGCGATTAAAAATGTTTTATGTAAGAGGTACCTAAATTTGAGATCCCTTAGCTCCACCCCTGTGGTGTTTATTGTGCCCCCTTCCAAACTTAACATTGTACACTCCTCTGCTATACCAAATTTCATGAAAATCCAACCAGCCGATCAGAAGTTACAGATTTATTTCCAAAAAATTTCGATTCTGCACCACTGTGCAATTGCTGGGAGATCATTTTAATTAAAAAGTTAATTTTTGAGAAAAGTTTTTCCTGGTTTGAGAGTTTTCGTATTTTGGTACGAAAAAGTGGGAGTTTTTTTAATTTCCCGATTTTGAAGAAATTTGTCTGTATTGTGCCAAAATTTCATTGGAACATTACCACTCGTTTAAATTTTATTTAGGCTTAAATATTAACATTATTTTGCAGGTCATTGTCAGAAAAAATTTAACCGTATTTAATATATTTTCACTAATTAAGGTTCTCCATATTCTAGCGTTTCCTATAATACAAAATACTTTATACTTTTGCTTAAAACTAACAAAAACTTTGTCTTAGGTAATTTTTAGCACTTTTTCCATGCAATCTATGAAAAATGTAAACACAGCACAAGTAACAATCCAACGTTAACTTCTGTTACATTTACATTGCAGTTGTACCTGTCACATGCCTGCATTTTTATACAAAAATAAGAAAAACTGCCAAAACTTGCAAGGTTTATTCATCAGATGTAATGTATATATATAATATCTTTTTGATATCTCTGAAATTGCAGGACTGTGGATAATTGCAAATAGTAGAAATAAATTAAATGCAGTGAAAATTCTCTGGACCATGACCCGAAAAACTTAAAATTTGGATTTTAAGTATATTTCTGAGAAATAATGTTAATATTTGGACCCAAATACAATTTAAAAGAGGGGAGATATTCCAATGGAATTTCGATATAATACAGATACACTTCTATTAAAATCATTGAATTAAAAAGCTCCCACGTTTTCTTACCAAAATATCTAAAATCTCAGTCCGGGAAAAACTTGTTTCAAAAATTGACTTTTTTTTAATTAAAATAATCATCCAGCCGTTTTTTTTTTATCTCAGCTTTGACATTTGAGAATTTAAAAAAAAAAATAAAAAACTTTTTCAAAATTGTCAAAGTCTGAATAGGGCTCGGGGGAAAACCGTTTTCTAAAGTGCCTGCGTTTTTACTTAACACGCATTTACGCTAAGATTTTTTTTCAAACCATTACAAAAATTCTATAGTCCGAAACAAAAAAAATATACATATATTTTAGAAGCTAATGGATATTACTATCTTTTTGGAAAATAACCCCAAAAATATTATTTTTCAAATTAAGATTATTATAACTTTTTATCGGTTAAATATAGTTATGTGATTTTTGCAGAAATATTATTTAGAATTTTGTAGGAAATCTAATGCATATTTTCAAAAAATTAAATTAAAAAACGAGAAAGAAAGACCGACTATATGATATCCTACACTATTATGTACGAGCATAAAAATTCGGGAAGGGGCCAATTTTACAAAATGTAAAATAAGATATACAAATATAGAATTATGCGTTTTAGCGCGATTCCTGGAAGTGGGTTTATATGGGAGCTATGGTAAATTATGGACGGATTCGCATTAAATTTGGCAATGTTGTTTCCACTTACACAAAAATTATTAACTTAACTTGATACTAACATTCGTATGGGATTTATGCACGTTAAAATGATTTTTGGAAGCTATATATAGAAGCTATGGTCAATTGTAGACCGATCTTCACAAAATTGGGTAGTAAGATTGATACTTGCACAAAACTTCTTTGCACCGAATTTCATTAAAATATTCCTGTTTTTAAAGCATTTTTGAGTACTTAAAGTCTATTCCCGGGGGACATTTATATGGGGACTAAGTAAAATAATGAACCGATCACACCAATTTCAATAGGCTTCATCATTGAATTATAAAAGTCCCACGTGCCAAATTTTCCGTACTTTGTGCACAATGTTTACATGGACAGCCAGCCAGTCAGCCGTCCAACCAGACGGACGGACATCGTTAGAAGCGATTCTGAGTCGATTAATATAGTTTAAGGTGGGTGTTGGATAACTTTTTCTATGCGATACAAATATCAACAAAAGTGCATAATACTTAAACCACCTCTTGTGGTATAGGGTATAATAAAAAGAAGAAAAAAACTTTAAAAAAGATAGGCCAACAATGAGGGTAAATTTTAAATTTCTTTCATTAAAAGAGGTAACGTATGTTTTTTGTAGAGATTTATAGGGATTACTTATATGTATTTTCATAAAATAATTTTTAGCGAATTTTTAAAAAAGTTACATACCCGAGGTAACCAACTTTGTTGGTCTACCCTCTACCACTGTGACCCGCTAAGAACCTGTACTCCTCCAAGTCAACTCAAAAATATCTCAGGTCTGACCATGTAAATTTTTATTTAGATATCTTTAACTGTTGACAAGTTACAGAAGTATTTCCAAGAAAAAGTGTTTTGGCACCACTGTATTACGTGCCAACAAAGTATGTCAGATCTTGTTGGTGTTGATGCACGAACAAAAATTACAACAGCAACAACAATAATAAAATAACTTGTAAAATTCTTTAAACAATTTTAAGCTTCTTCTCGTTATGGTTTTTGTTTGCTTGTTTGTTTGTTAACATGAATAGAACTTCTTGACTACATTGTTCTAATTTTTAAGAAAAACTTTTAAATTAAATCAAATTATTGTTTATTATTTTATGGAAATAATTTTATTATGAAAATTACATAGTTATAGCTTACAGTTATTAGTAATAACATTGATTTTTTTTGGAAATAATATATTTAGGGCAAATATATTCAAAACCCTCTATCTCCAAAGACACAACTTTTCAGGAGAGCAAAAGAAACTATTTATTTATCTTATTTTGCAAGTATCAAAAAATTTTTCCTTTACAATATTTATTTAAAATTAAAACTAAATCTTACATATAATTTTTTTAATATTTCACAATATTGGCAATATTGGCAATGTTAAAGGGAGATAAAGTGTTTTGCACTTTTAAAATATTCAATGTATATAAATGAAATAACGATATAGAGGGTTTTGCATTGTAAAAAATACATTTAGTTATAATTTACTGTATGATTTTTTAAGATTTTAAACTAGTTAATAATTAAAAAAAACATAATTCAAATAGGCTACTTTATTTTGGGATCAGAGCAGAGGGAGTAGTACCCCTGATATAAACAAAATAATAATTATTATTAGAGTAAAAATGATTCATCGCTTAAATAAAAAACTTTTAGAGCAAAACTTTTAAAATTACGTGGGAATAATTCCCTTAACAAGAGTTATAACTGATATTAAAAAAAGCTCTTGGAAAAGTGTTAGCCTCCATAAAAGATAAGTCTTAATTGTCGCATATCTATGGAACTATTACTGTGAAAATCACGAGATTTTACGGGAATCGTTTTCTTGTCAAGTTCCACAATTGATATGAAAATAGATAGGGTAACATTACAGGGTAGTAGTCGCCAAACAAAGAGAATATTTATTATTGTATATTTAGCATGTATAAATTAGTCAGCAAAAAAAGAACATCTAAAGAAGTCAATAAGATCCTGTACTTGTGATCGGATCATTTCCAATGATCTGATCTTCCAAGGACTTGTCCTTGGAAGATTTTCTCTTTTTTGATACCTATTCACTCAGTAGAAAGCCGTGTTCATGATGTCATGCAAAATAGATTTCTTTGATGTTCTTTATTATCAATTTAAGGAAATTACTTTTTATTTTTGTATAAACTAAATATTTTTTATTAAAAGCAGATATGCATAGCGATATTTTTTATTTAATTGAAACAATTATTATTAAGTAACAAGTACTCAACGTGAATTGCCTTTTAATAACATCTTTGGATGGAGTTTATATAATTTCTTAAACAAAAGAAACTTTGAAAGTATTGAAAAAATACTTCCTTAAAAATGACTTCTATTTATTTTTGCTGGTATGTTATATTTAAATTGTAAAAAAAATAAAATAATTACACAGAGAGATAGAGGGTTTTGTACTAAAAAAATAAAAATAATATATTAATTTTGTGTGAATTTATATCATAGATGAGCATTGTTATATGAAATATAATGCATCAAAAACGCAGTTTCATGAAATCCTGAGATAGAGGGTTTTGAATATAGTCTCTCGATATATGAAGTGGTAGCAATTGATATCAACATGCTAAAGTTTTGATTAGTTTGTCCTACTAATTATGTAAACTTTATAATTTGTGTATACAAATTAAAAAACTTAGAATCGCCAAAACGAAAAGAAACAAAACCGCCAAGATAAAAAATGCCAAAATGGAAAAAGGGATTAAAAAAAGTACAAAAATTGAAAAAAACGCCAAAACGGGAAAACATCTCCAAAACGAAAAATATCGCCAAAACGGAAAAAACGTTACAACGAAAAATAAACGCCGAAGCAGGAAAATCGCTAAAACGAAAAATGTCTCCACTATCGCCACAAATAAAAAAGAAAATCGTCAGAATGGAAGAAATTGCCAAAAGTAATTTTTTTTATAGACAGACTTTCTTACAAATCATTTTTATGTGGGTTGTTTTGTTGTTCTCTTTTAACATATTTTCGCAGCTTTTTTATAGAAAATAATTACAATTATAAAATCTTTAAATTCGTAAAAAACTATTTTGTTTAAAATGAATTTATAACCTTTATATTATATACTACAATTACAGTCGTTAAACGCTTCTACTTACATTAAAAAATTACGTTTTTTTCTCTAAACTTTTCAATTTAAACACAATAAGGGTTGCGTAGCACCGCAGGTTAAAGCTAGTATTATTTTATTAACGAACGCTAATCCTCCAAACATTGACGACGTTTTAAATTTAAATATAATCGGCCACATGAGCGGATTAGTATCGCCGCTATATATTTTTTCAGAATTTCATAAAAAAAATAACAAAAAAGAGAAATAGTCAGTACCAAGAGGACTTGAATTGCAGCAAACATATCTAGTTCTGTAGGACATAAGTAAGTTCTCGAAAAGAAAGTCTACGGTTATGAGAAGAGAGCACGATATTATTAACTAAAAACTGGAAAAAGATAAGGATTTTTCATTCCAAGAACTATTCATATCAATAAGGATCCATACATTAAGGACTTTAAAAATATGGGAAAAATATTAAGTATAGAAATTAATTGCTATTGTAAGATAATTTAATTTTAAATTAAAAGGCAGCACTCAAACGTAATTTGAACAGGTTCAGGGTAAAAAAATTACTTCGAAGAAAAATACCTAAAAGTTCTATCCAACCGGATACCTTTAATGCCATTAAGTCAATTCAAAATAAGGAACATAAATTTCTCCTAATAATATGAAAAGACAATTGGCGGAAACATAATTTATTCAAAACACAATCCCATAAAACCCTGGTATTATAATACAGACCAAGAAAAATCAATAAGGATCAATAAGTCCGTGACTTTTCGAACTTCCTTCGTAGTTATATGAAATGCAACACTATTCCCATCAAGTACCACCTTTTAATAGACTACTGTCAAATTTTGAGCAAGTGTCGTCATTTACTTTGTAAAAATGGAAAAAAGTGAATTTCGAGTGCTCATTTGGAGTTGTTTAACCGCAATCCGAATGAGTTCTTGCGGCGTTTTGTAACTGTGGATAAAACATGGATTCATTACTGTACTCCGGAGACCAAGCAGCAGTCCAAACAATGGGTGAACCTGCTCCGAAGAAGGCCAAGGTAAGTTTGTCGGCCAATAAGGTGATGGCAACAGTTTTTTGGGATGCACGCGGGATAATCCACATCGATTACCTTCAAAAGGGAAAAACAATAAACGGTGAATATTATGCCAACTTATTATAACGATTTAATGAGGCTTTAAAAAAAACGACTCCATATGGCACCTCATCTGCCATATTCTCCAGATTTATCCCCTTTTTATTTCCAAACCAAAAGAAATGACTCGGTGGAAAGAGATTCAGATCCAACGATGAAATTATTGACCAAACAAAATGCCTATTTTAAGGACCTCGAAAAATCCTATTTTTTACGCAAAGTAAATGACGACACTTGCTCAAAATTTGAGAGTAGTCTATTAACAGGTGGTACTTGATGGGAATAGTGTTGCATTTCATATAACCACGAGGGAGGTTCGAAAAATCACGGACTTATTGATCCGTCTTCGTACCTTATATACTCAAAGATATAAAAATTAGTAAAATCAAGAAAAAATAACTATTTATTTTATAAATGAACTATAAACTTTGAATTTGGTGGCAAATCTTTTGTCAAGAATTAGGCTTGCAATGTTTATCATTCAAAATATTATTATTATTATTTTTACTATTATTTTATTATTATTATTATTATTATTATTATTACTATTATTTTTATTTTTATTGATTCAATTTGGTTGGAATAACTAACCCAATTTCTGACTACTACCCGATCCGGTTAAGATAAATAATTAAAATTTAGTATGAGGTCTATTTTACTATTTTACTATCGAAAGATTTGCGTGCTTAACTATTTTAGATTCCGAGACATTAGGTGTTGCAAAAACGCATCTATAGTCATTTAAGGGTATTTTGTTGCGCTCATATAAGAAGCAGACGTTTTAACAAATTTATGCGAAAATGAATTTTATTAGTCATCAAAATTTAATTTTATGATTATTTTACAGATTGTACATTAAATATAGTGCGAAGCAGGAAAATTTTCCAATAGAAATTCAAGGCATTTAAACGTTGAAGTAAAAGCTTTAAAAAATTTGACGGTGTAACACTAAATAATTTCTTATAATGTATAACAAATAGTTATTTTTTCTGAAATATGTTACACATCGAAGCATTTGAAATATTAAGCTACAATTAATTTGTTTAGTTGTTTGTGTATTATCTCCATTAGCATTTAGATATGGTGGTCAGGAACGCTGAGCATTGGCACAATGGATGCTGATGACGATCGTAGCGGATCAAAAAATTCTATTATTACATTAATGAACTTGAGCCTGAATAAATAGAAAAGAATTAAGAAATTGACTTATGAAAAGTTCGAAATAATATTCACCTTGTGTAAATATAGTTAAACACTCTACACCTAATTAACCATTGATACATTTTCGTAACACCAATTTTGAAGCTTGGTAATCCTACCCTAACAAATTATTTGTCACATTGTAAATATTTTCTTATTTTTTGCAACCCTGACTATTGAGTGAAAATTTATTTTAGAATTTTTTTTCAATTTTTCCAATTATTTTTTTTTTTTTTTTCTTTTAATTTAAAAAAAGGTCTATTTTATAGAATTTTTTATTTTCTTATTTTTTTAATGAATGCAGAAATTATAAAAATTTATTGATTCTTTAATTCAGTAAAACCAATTAAGATGTTTATTTTATCAAGCATCATCATTTTCTTTATTGATTAAATGCAAAATTTTATTTGCAAAAACATAATTTGTTTCATAGAATTTTAAAAAATTCATGAATTTATTTTATCATTTGAGCTGTAATATACCTAATGTTTAAAATTTGATAAATTTTATTTAAAATCTACAAAATTCATTTCTACTACGAAAGCACTGTAGGAGCCATTGATGCAGCTGCTAGATTCAGCCGGTTGGGGATTCGTTGTGCCTTGTAGCAAAATAAATTCATGAAAAATAAATTTATGAAAAATTATTATTATAGACTCCTTTTAATTATTAAACTAATATTACACCCCATTAATCTTGGTGACACATACTTTTTAATTTAATTCTCGCCTTGCCTTATCCAATGTTCTGAATTTTGCCATAATGTAACTATCAGAACTCCTAATATAAACTAGCCCGTATTTAAGTTTAACTCATCTCTTTAAGAAAATAAAAAAAAAAAAAAAACGTTGGCTTTATAACTCCATAATATTCCATACAAAATGGTTTATTCAAGAGATATTTTTTTTTAAGAAATTAATAATAGAATTGAAGTTATGTTTTACATTAAACAAAAACTTATTACAATTCAGAAAAAAAAATGTTATAACCAAGATATATGTTGGGAATTATTTAAAAAAATTAACATTAATAAAAAAACAAGAATTTAATTTACATCCTTATGAAGATGCATAATAATTCGTTGTATACCCTAAATAGTATTTATGTGATTTAAACGTAAAATCTTTTGTTTCAATTTCAATTCTTTCAATTAAACAATAAAAAGAAAAAATAACTAAAAGAATGAGAAATTAAAAGTAACAAAATTTACAAATTTGAAACTTTATTCATAAATTATAAACAATTATCAAAGTGATCTAAAATAATTTAGTTGTTGTTTCTTTTCTTTTGTTGTGTTCTCGATTTTTTTTTACGAGACAATCAAATTGCAAGAAAAAAAAGAATGAGACAATCAATGAAATAAGATAATCAATGGAATATGATTATCAATGAAAAAAGACAAAAAATACTATTATACTCACCACTTTTACTCCTTTTACGATGAAGGCCTTCAGCATTGAGGCGTCTAGCGAAGTTAATGATAATTAAGTTAGATAACGATGATTATCTTGGATTTTTTTTCTTGCAAATAAGAGTCGAAGACGGGAATATTTAATTGCTAAATTAAACTTAAAAATTATTGATAAAAATTTGTGATATTATTATGCAACTTCATTAATACTTATTTACTATTTTTACAATAATTAGGTGAATCAAAAATTACTTAGGTTAGCTGATGAATTTTTATTAGGCTTTCTGGGTACAACGTATGTATATTAGGATCTTCTAGGTATAATGTATGATATAATTAGTTTCAACATAGGACGAGGTAGAATATCGTTGATTTTTACTACCAAGTTAATTGCAATGATTTTTCTTAAATGATTTTTCTTTGCCGTTTTGAAGAATGTTGATGTATGATGACAAACAGATTATCTTCGTCTTGTGAAAATTTGTGGAAGGTATAAAACATGCAATATATGCGATATTTAAAGGTTTAATAGGAATGTTGTGTGTAATAAAAAAATCGAGACCAAGAAATAGAAAACCAGCAATGCTTCAGGGTGTGATTGGTGTATGGAATTTTCTGATGCCTTATATTTTGTTAGGTTAGGTATGCCAGGTGGTAGCATATGTACTTCGTTTCGTAATTTGAAGTACCAAGCACTAAAATATAATATTAGCACAGAATTTGTAAGCAGAAAAATAAAACTATTGCACTTTTCAAATATATTCATTCGGTATTTGAATTGAAACATTTACATTTGAGTTACACGCAGTAGAATTTAGGAAAACTTAGTCTCCATATGGTCTGTGATAATCAGGTCTGATATAATCAGATTTGTAGAAAAAAATATATCAGTCTTTAAAAGTATATCAGATTTCAATTATTGTATTCAAAGGAATATTTTTTTATTCACTTTAATTAGACAAACAAAAATTATTATCACTTTTTTTTTCTTTTAAATTCTATGCGCAATTCAATTTTTAGAAGACGTTCACAGTTTACATTTCAGAAGAAAAAGAACTTTCTGAAAATGTCTGTTGTCCTATGATAACTTCAACCAGCAAATAGAACCAGATAAAAATAGAACAATACAAATGAAAAATAATAGGGGTACACAGTCTTGTTGACTGATCATAAAGCTGACTAAAAAGTGCAACTCCTTTTACATTTTTATTTTCATCACTCTTCTTTTAACTAATCAATCAAAGCATATGCAAAATAAATAAGAAAAAAATTTTTTATCTATATGATGTTTTCCACAACTTCTCAGATAAATGTAGTAATGTTATCTTTTACTTTACGTTAAGTACATCTTAGGTGTAATATACATATTTAGCATTTTGTTAAATTTTAAATTTTACTTTACATGCGGAAACACCTATCACTGATTCTAGTGGAGACATAAACCTATTCGTTTCTTTTATATAAATTTACTATCTACTCCTCGGTCTATTAAACATAATGGAATTTAAATAACGAAGTAGAAAAAAAATAATCATAAAAAATGGGCTGAAAAAAAAAGTTTTTGATTTACCAAAAAGTGCGTTACAGCGCAATAGATATAAATTTGATTAATTTTTTTGATTGATGTATGCAAAGAACAGATAATATAATTGAAAATTTCAACTTTTTTTATTAGCATTTTTTTCCAATCTTACGTTAAATGTTATCCATGGGATATTATCCAAGTCTCCTTATTTTTCATTCCTTTCTCCCGCATTTTTATAGTTAAAGAGGTTGGAACCAGCGCAGAGAACCTGAATGGCTAATAGATGGTTAAAGAAGGCTACTAGCTAATAGCTAGTAGTCACGGTTCGGTTGTAACTCTTTTGCCTTTTGCTTTTTCACCTTGCGTTCCTACTCGTTGAATATATTTATGGATGCAACAAAATCAAGAGACGTTGGTCCAACTCTCTGGCAGTGTAGACAAAAGCCATACTGCCGTGCGATCAATAACAAAATACCTTACCAAGTTCTCCTCAACAAGACGTCAAGTCCGATGATCTTTCAAAGGAGAAACATAAAAGAAGAAGAATCAAAAGACATTATAAGACAAAGATAAATAACGCCGTCTTCATCCTCGAAAAATCTGAAGGAAAGAGGCAAATAGTACATCACATGAACGTGATAAGAAAAATCGTGTTATATACCAAGTACCTTAAGTTAAACCTCCACTTCCCAGATAGTTAAAAGAAAAAATCAAGCAAAACCGCTCTCAAGCAGGGAGAGATAAATTGTCAAATTTCCTTCTTCAACAACAGCAACAAGATCTACTATGCGACCCTTTAACCTGCTGCTGGCTGCCTAACTCCTGTGGTAACAGAATGGTGTGCCATAGAATTTAAATTGGCAGAATCAAAGTATTGAGTAGAAAACAATTTACATAAAGTGCTATTAGCGTAAATCTATTTGAAATGATCTAGAAAAAATTGTAATATCAAAAAGTACCGAGTACCGAATTACTCGCGAGAGAACTATGGCGTTTTTGAAAATTAAACAATAACAAAAAAGTACTATCGTATTAAATTTTCCCTAAGTTATATCACAATATTAGCTACAACATTTTCTATTTAATCTATTCTCTGTTTTAAAAATGTACTGTCATTTAAAATAAGGTTTCTATAATATTCAAAGATTATTCTCTTAGTAGTCTAAGTTATAATCATGAAATATCATCAAAATGTCACAACCGTAATAAGAATTAAACCCTACATTTAATATAATACCAAAAAAATTAAACTCATTAAAAATATGAAAATAGCTTTATTATTAAGTAAGACAAATTGAACTACTTGGATTTACAGTTCAATGAATTTCTGAACAAAATTTATTAAATGAAATCGATTATTACTAAAAAAACTAAACTAAAATTTACTCCAAACGACAACAAATACAAATATTCTTAACTTTTGTTTTTCACATTTATCAATGTTCGATAAAGATAGAGAGAACGTAACAGCTGCTTAAAATTACATTATTATTATTATGGCAAACTTTTGAACAAGCAGACAGAGAGAAGGTTTTAAACTTTAAGACCAAAAGTAACTAGAGATTATTTTATACAAACATTCATCATTTTACCAAACCAAACAATTTTTGGTAATGGTTAGAAATTCTTCACTTACGTTAAATCCAAATATATGTATGTATATAATATACGGGTGATTGTTGAATAGAAATGTAAGATAAATCCACAGACACACTTTGTAGTCAAAGTTAAATGTGATAAAATTTTATTTTTATAAATCACAAGTTCATGATGCAGGTTCAAATTCTTTTATCATTTATCATGCCACAAATAGCAGCAAGAGTCGAGATTTGCTGGAAAGTAGTTGTAAAATGTGATAAAAATATTTAAAGGAATATGAATTTAAGAAATAAAGATTTCATTGGGTGTTTTCAAGCTTATGAGATTTAAGCCAAGACTTAAAACATAAAAAATAAAATGAAACTATAACTATTAGGCTTTTTAAAATTTTGAATATTTTTACAAAATCTTAGTCAGAAAACTTGATTCCTTAAAACGTTTGTGTTGGCTTCATTCGTTCGTGAGCTACATTCAATGATTTAAGTATTTATTACTCACACATTATCATCGTTACCATTAATTTTTTTCTTGAAATTACTTAAAATCTATTGGTCCAACCATATAGAATAATTTCGCTTCAACTGCAAAGATTAACATCGCAATGCTAAAAATGTGTGAACTCACCCAATCGTTACATACATTATAATACCATTTTTATTTTTATATTGACAAAATATGAAATATTAAATTATAAAAGAAATAAATAATTACAAATTGAATTTTCCAATTAAATTAATTTTTCAACGAAAAAAAAAATTATAATAAAACAAAGAAAAACAGTGTCAAAATATATTTGCGTACTTCGGTACTTCAAATTTGAACATTTTTCGTCTTTGAAGTACTTTACGCAGAAGTTTGACATATTGGTTTCGTTCCATATAAATGCTTGTATTTTACTTCAATTATCAGTTGCAGTTAGGGTTTCCAAATACTAATTGTGATCTAATTTGACATTCCTGAAAAACGTTACTTTAACAAAACATTTATTTGTCATCAACATTAACTTAACCTATTATGGACCGGTGATACCAAACTATTACATTTGTTACCCAATAGCGACTAAATTTCAAAGACTTCCCTTATTCGATTATTACCGCGGTTTTAAAAGAATTTGTTATATTTTTTATAAATTCATTGATATTTATGTATAATAAATTCTTTTTTTTTTTTTATTTTTTATTTTTTATTAAATATAAATAGTATAAATTCATTTTAATTATGGCCCCAGCGCCCATAGGCATTATTGGAGCTAGCTGACAAGATATACTACTTGTTAAATGTACATATAAAAATAATTAAATATAAAGTTAACAAAAAAAGAAAAAAAACATTATATTCAACTGAACAGAAGCGTTTCCATTTTATTAAACAAAAAATTTTTACAAGATAATTTAAATGTTGGTAATCTACTAATTGACTTTAAATCTGAAGGCAAACGATTGTATTTTATACTGCCAATGTAATCTATAAGTTGTTTGGTCTTTTTTAATTTATACCTTGGAATTCTTAAATTTGTCCCATTTCGTGTGTAAAATTGAGATTGATTTTGAAAAAAATGATATGGTATGGTGGGCGATATTATGAATACATTTAAAAACAAACATACATTAAAACTTGAAACTCATGTAATCCATAAATTGGTAAAACCGTTTCACAAATATCTTTGTAGAATGAAAAAGTTGAATAAGTTATTGGTAAATTATATATAATTTTTAATGCCTTATTTTGCATACATTGAAGCGATTTTAAATTATTGTTACTTTTGTTATAAGCACAGATGATTCCCATATAACTTAAATCATCAGTTTCGATTTTTCACTAAATTTTTTTTCTTCAGCTTGTACAAAATTCCAATAGCTGGAGCTATTTTGTTCTTTACATCATTTATATGTAGATTCCAGAACAAATTGCTTTGTAATGTGATTCCTATATATTTCACTGAGTGTGTTTCATTTAATAATTTTCCATCAATATCCACGTTAAGGTCATTACTAAAATTGGAAGTATTGGGTCTAAAGCGAATAAGTTTTGTTTTGTCAGGTTTAATTATTAAACGATTTAAGCGTAAAAATTCAAATACTAAAATACTAAAATACAAATACTAGAATAAGCATACGTCATCCGCAAACATAAAAAGTTGGCCAGTTAAATTTAGATTTTTTAAATTATTTAAGAAAATTGAAAATAATAATCCACCCAATCCACTTTCTTGCTGAACTCCATAATCCACAGAAAAAATAAAGCTTTTCGAATTATTTCCTTTAACACTAGATAAAATGCTTTTATAAAATCGAAAAAAATACACCAGCAACTCTACTGGAACCTTCATCTAAGCCATTGCATATATACTTTATTACATTCAAAACAGCGTCTTCAGTACCACATCCTCTTCTGAAACCAAACTGAAAATCATACAAAAGATTATTTTCCTCCATATAAATCAAAAGTTTATCATATAAAAGTTTTTCAAAAATTTTGTCTATTGTAGACAGAACAGCAATTGGCCGGTACTTTTCACTAGTTGAAGCATTCATTTGCTTTGGTATTGGAAATATTTTATGAATCTTGAGAACATCAGAGTACACCGAAGAACTTATCATATATATTTACTAATATTGATGCAATGATTTCTCCACATTCTTTAACAAATTTTGGCAATATATTATCATAGCCAGGGCCCTTATTAACTTTAATGTTCAATATTAATACACTTATGTCACCAATACTAACATTTCCAAGATAATAACTTTAAGGATATTGAAAAATAGTTCGTAAATTATTAAATGTATCTCCAGGTTAAACTTCTATTGGTTTTTTACGATTTGCTACATACGAAAGAAAATAATTATTAAGACAAACAACTTTAGCCTGATCCAAATTTATAAAATTAACCCGAAATATATAAAATTGTATAAAATTGAAGTGAGTTTTCTTCTAAAGAAAATTTTTATAATGCTATTGAAAGAAATCCATATTTTTAGAGGTATTTCCAGCTCACGTAAATGAAAACGTTCAGACGTAATATTTTGAGAATCATAGAAGAACATACTAATCTTCATTTCTAGAGGGGTATATTTGCAACTTTTTTTCGTAAGACACTCTAATTTTTAACTGCATTTTGTGTTTTACCAGGACCTACAGCATAAAAATTCTTGTTACACAGCCAAGTACAACATTATTGATTTGCCTAATACTTGTATTTGAAGCAAAATTTAGAGGTGGTCAATGTGGAATAATCCTGCCAATTCCACGGCGAACACGGAAAAAACCGTTGCACAGTTACAGAATCTGAAAATACACAATCTATGAGCCAGAAAGAAATCAAAAACAAATTAACTAAAGAAAATCTTGAAATTGGATTAGTATGACTGCAGGAGGCACCAAAAAATGATGATGTTCAACGTTTCTGACCATCATATCTTAATTCTAATCAAGATGCTGAAGAGGCAGTTAATCAGAAACAATGTTCTTAATATTCCAAATGGAAGAGATAATTTGGTCTTACGCCGTAAAATTCTTTGAAACTTTAACTTCACTATTTAAATGCATAAAATTTCCATTGGAATGGTCCAGCTTAAACTTTGCTATTTCATACTATATAAGAAATTAAAGATAATCATTTAACTGAATTTAATTAACAAATAAAAATCATTTTTTCTATAAAATTTTTTTAAACGTCTACTTCTTATATGAACCATTGATGCGTTTTCGCAACGCTCGATATCTTGGAAACCAAAATCGCTAGGTATACAAATCTTTCCATTATATGATTACAGTTACTGAAATAAATCTCATACCAAATTTGTCATAACGGGATCGGGTAGTGGTCGGAAATGGGTTAATAAGTGCATAATACTTTTGCTTCTTTTCTTTATATTTTCGCTAGCAATGAAGTTTCCCAAATACTTCAATAAACATTCGAATATACACATTATGACTCACTCGCTATGGGACCAGGGCTGCCAGGTATTTCTTTTTAATTTTTTTTAAATCTCCCCAAAAAAACCCTTCTCAACAAAAAATCGTTTTACCATTCAAAATAATTACTTTTTTATGAAGTATTTGTTCTTTCTTTTTATAGAGAACATTTTTGGAGGAATGGTTTTACATACTAAAAACAAAACATAAAATGTTTTTTTTTTAATAAATGATAAACGGAATAAGTTACGATTAAAACTAAAGCAATTACTTATAGCATTTCTTCTCCAAATATATTATTTTATATAAAAATTAATTGCATTTATTATAAAAAAATTTTTTAAAGTACTTTTACGAAACTTTTAGCGATATCTCTCTCTAAGAATTTAAACTTAATTAAATTGAGCACTGCTGGGGCTTTCTTAAATTCGCTTTTAACTTGGTTCAAATCCTTTACACTTGCCAAAATTTTGGGTAGTTTAAATAGCTGATACTCTGTGGAACTTAAGTAACATTCACAATTCTAGGTGCTTCTACTGTAACGACAAAATTCTAAATTTGGCCAGAAAATTTTAAAAACACTGTTACATGTTACGAATATCATCAGTATCTTTTTATAACACTCTTTGTTATTTTTTCGAGTTAATTTAAACTAAAGAGAAGCAAAAGATGAATAAAAAGACTAAAGAAGCAAAATAGTCACATATTTTGTACAATTTGGGTAAACTTGTCATACGACAAATTGCCTTGTAATTTTTTATTGTTTTTAGTTCGATACTATTCAGGACCATTTGTTCGATAATTCAGTATACAAAACTTGTACCTGGGAACATGAGAAATGTCAGCAATAACGTATGTTTTCCAGGCTAATACAAAATATTAAAAATATTTTTATTTTTTATTATTGTGAAGCTTTAATCATTTTTTGCCTAAGAGTTCTTCTTAGCATTGTTATTTTAAATTTTCTTTAGCTTAGATTTACTAAAGCTTAGGGGTAGCTTTAACACGGCACATATTTGATTTTGAAAAAATGAACAGTATGTGCTATTACGCTGCCGAACATATTTGGCATAGCTTTTAGGAGCTTCTCTAACTTTTGGGATTGGTATTCATTCTTGTGACTTTTTCTTTTTCTGAAATGTAATACTTTACTCAATCAAAATTTATAGTAAATTGGAAAAAAGTAAAAAAAAATTCAAATTTAATTTTACATACATAAATTTTTTTATTGCCATCTGCATGCGGGCAAACGACTGGATTTCAAGAATTCGATCTGCTGTTAAATCGGACATGTTTTAAAAGATATTGTAATTAAGAAAGATGCTTAAAATTAAAAGCAGTAAGTGTTATTACTAAAATTTTGTGTTATGTTTTATTCGAACGCACACTTTATGTATAAAAATACATTAAACTGCAGATTCATCTACTACTATTCATAACTCTAGAATTAAAATTATTTAACATATGTGATTAAATTTGGCAACAAATTTTATTAATACGAGTATTAACCAAGGTACTATCCAACAGAGATATTTTTGTTTTACTATTATTTATACTTGACGTGCAAAAATGAAAAAATCTTAAGAAAATATATTAGACCCTCTTTGTGGTGAGTATAATTAATTGAGGCAGTATTATGAGTATTTCAAAAAAGATTTTTTTACAAAAATAAGTAAGAAAATATTTATTTATCATATGTTTTGCAAAAAAGCATTATATTGCTAAAAAATCAAATACAAAACGAATATTGGGAAAAACAAAACCTTAAGAAATTGTCCAGAGACATGCTTTTTTGTTCTTTCTCTGAAAGAGTGAAAATTTGGGATCAATTTTCTGATATTGTCATTAGTATGTCCGCCAAAATTTTATTACTTTTAAATCGCTGTTGGACACTTATTTAAAAAGAAAGGAAAAAACTGCAACTCCTTAAATTTCAAAAATAACAGCCTACACAATCAGGTATAGTGGATATTAATGAGTTAAGTTACTGCATGCCATCTCGTAATCAAAAACACGCATTCTACACTTCCGTTGCATGTAGAGATCGTTAGGATATTAAGACTGCTTGAACAAATTCATTTTAGTGACATGTATCTGCAGCATCTTTAAAATTATATACTTTTTTGAAAAACTCCAATTTTATTAACTAAACAAAAGATACAACAACATAATTTATCCGAAAAAATCCCCAATATATTTTTAATATCCCCAAAAAATCCCCCAAACCAAAATTTGCAACCTTTTCCTTAACAAAAATTCCCCAAATTTGGGGTCAAAGTTTAAATCTGGCAGCCATGTATGGAATTGAAAAAAGTGTTTTTATTATTTCTAAATTTTTGCATTTTCTCCCAAAGAAACGCATACAAGGGTATTTAGAAGCTGCGTCCATCGGTATATAATACATATCCAAGAGTCACCTAAAAATTTTTATATTCCACAAAATATTATATTTTCAGGGTTATTTTTAATAAAAATTCAAATTTTATAATTTTTACTTCATTGACGATGTAAGTTACTGGTGGCTCCCAAATGCCTTTTCAATGATACAACATTTTGTATGTGTTTCTTTGGGCAGAAATTTTCAATTAAAGTCCAGCTCACGAACGGTCAATAAGAGAACCGAAATATTTTGGGAAACATTATAGAACATACGATGGCGGGTCAATAACACAGTTTTTTTGCAAAACAAAAATTTATTTTTCAACATAATCACCTTTTAACTCAATACACTTAGTACAACGTTTCTCCAGTTTTTGTATCCGTTCCAAAAAATATAATTTTTCGAGGTCCTTAAAATAGGCATTTGTTTGGTCAATAATTTCATCGTTGAAGCTGAATCTCTTTCCACCGAACCATTTCTTTAGGTTTGGAAATAGGAAATAGTCACTAGGGGCTAAATCCGGAGAATATGGTGGATGAAGTACCAATTCGTAGCCCAATTCTTAGAGTTTTGCTATTGAGACTGAACACGTGTGCACCCGTGTATTATCTTGATAAAAACTAACTTTTTTCTTGGCCATATGGGTCTAATAAGTTGGCATAATATTCGCCATTTATTTTTTTGCCATCACCTTATTGGCCGACAAACTTACCTTGGCCTTCTTCCGTGCAGGTTCATCCGGAGAAACCAATTGTTTAGACTGCTGCTTGGTCTCCGGAGTACAGTAATGGATCTATGTTTCATCGACAGTTACAAAACGCTGCAAAAACACATTCGGATTGCGGTTCAACAACTCCAAACAATCCTTTGAAATTGTCGCACGTTTACGATTATAGTAAATTGAGAGTAAACGCAGCACCCATCTTGCAGACAACTTTCTTATACCCAGCTGATCATTTAAAATCGAAACCACACTGCCATATGAAATGCCTATGGCATCAACAATCTCACGCACTTTTGCTCTTCAGCGTCATTTGTACTTGTGCGACCACAACGAAAGTCAGTAAACCACTTTTTTACCTTTCAAATCGATGATGCAGAGCCGCCATAGTATTTATTGAGTTTTTTTTTTAGTTTGATTGACGGTTTTTTTTCGCAAAAAATAATGGTTAATGAGCACTCGAAATTCACATTTTTCCATTTTTAGAAAAATACACGAGGTTGTTTGAACAGCTCTTAAATGCAAAGTAAATGATGACACTTGGTCAAAATTTTACAGTAGTCTATTAACAGGTGGTACTTGATGGGAATATTTTGCATTTCATATAACTACGAGGGAAGTTCGAAAAGTCACGGAAATATTGATCCGCCTTGGTACCATGTTTTATTTTATTTTATTATTATTTTTTTTTTTTTTTTTTTCTTTTTGCAACAAAAACTCTATTTTGAGTGAGTCACCTTAATATACATGTTTTTGACACTTTACGTCTTATAGTCTTCTAACAAATTTTCAGCATAATTTTGCAGAAACCTTTTTCACATTTTTCAATTTTCCACAAATTTCCTATATTTCTATTTTTCGTTTATGTTTACTTAGATACATGCATTTTAAATACATACTGACATATACATATGTGCAAAATATTTGGATTTTTGGGAACAAAAAACTAACACAAAATCCAATCGCTTAATATTGATGGTGATGGTTGGTTAGTTTGCTGTTTATGTTGTTTAAATAAACGTTTCCATTGAAAACTCCATTATCAACGAAATCGATTGAATTACAAGGAGATATATGGGTATATTCCAAATTTTTAGAAAATATGTAAAAATATTAGCAATATACAATTAATCTCAACTGCTTCGCAGTTACATTATACATACATTATAGAACTTTCAACATAGAAAATCATGTAGGTTTAAAAGTTTTAGCAAATCTAGAATACTTACATATACGGAAAAGAATAGCGCACTACAATTTTGCAATGCAATATTAATGAACTTTCAAAAAAATTTAAATATCAAAACTAATTTAGGAAAAGCTTATATTACTCTTTACATCTATCAATATTACATATTTGTTTTTTTTTTCACTTCACTTTATTTACCCAGAAATATTGCAACCTCGAGCAAGTAGTCATAGACTGATGTGTTAGCTACCCAACAAACCAAGAAACGTTAGAGTATCATAAATATATCATAATTTTAAAAATATCGAAATAATTTATTTTCAGAAAAAAACTTCAAAAATTTTCAAGAAAATGTTTTACACCAAAATTTAGTGAAATCGCAAAAGTTAAAAGAGGATAGAAAAGAGGAATCAATATCAGTTTAAATTTTAAGGCGACCTTTTTTCGGATTACTGCAATTTCATATTAGATATAAAATTATTTGGAGCAGGATGAACTTTAGTTTATTATTGTTATAACGTTTTAATTTTAAATAAAATAAATAGGAATATTATATGGAATATTATATACATATTCATCAAATCTTGATATATAATATTTATCAAATATATTGCAAAATTAACGCGCTGCATAAGTTTCTCAATAACATTACAAACATTTATTATTAATATAGGTTTTGTTGCAATTTTTATAGTTTTTCTTTAGATTTTTTATATTTTGGCTTAAATTCATTGAATAATTGTAGAAGAATACATTGTAAAAGTTTTATTGGACACTCGGCAGAATGGAATGCATTTTCTAGCCCGCCACTACCTTCATCAGCACTATAAAAAAGTTCAACAAAAACCTATAAAACGAATTAACTCGAAACACAAGGCATGGTGTAAAAAAGTGTCACTTTGACTGTCCCTGTTAAATATGTCTAAAAATAGAAAATAAAGAGAAGGAACAAATCAAATAACAACAACATTGTTCATTGCTACTTAATAAGTGGCTAAACAATAACAACTATACATTGCTTGAATTTACTACCTAAATGGTAGCTTTAAGCAATAAACAATAATAATTGAAAAAGGAGAAAGGAAAATATTTGTAAGAAAAGCTCTATCGTAAACCATTTGTCTTACTTAATAACAGATAGGGAAATAAGTTACTGATTCCATTTCCCGAAAAGTTGTAAGTTAAATAGATGATGTTTACAGAGAATACCACGGTAGGACGGTAAGAAGAGTGCTGATGAAGGTCGCGGCGGGCTATAAAATGCATTCCATTCTGCCGAGTGTACAATAAAACTTTTACAATGTATTCTTCTACAATTATTCAATGAACTTAAGCCGAAATACAAAAATTCTAAAAAAATATTTATTATTTTTAAAAATTATGATACCATTTGCGAATGTACCTTTTAGAAAGCAACCTATAATATTTTAGAATTATAAATAATATCATTATCGGGTTTCTTTATCACCGAAATGATATCGTTATAGTATCATTACGATATGATGATATCGTCATGCTATTATTACGATATCATTTGGTTTATTGGGTAAAATGTTCTTGCAGTTTCTAATCTATTGTCAAAAAATAGTCTTTGTTTTGAAAATTGATTATTTTGGATCAAAAAAAAAAAATAATAATAATAACAAAATAAACAAATTGAAAACTATAAAATAGAAAAAATACTTTAAAATTTAATGACACACCATGAATTGAGCCCATAGAAAAATGGAAAAAATTGAAGAAAATATTCTAGAATCATGAAAAATAGTTATTAAACTTAAATTTGTCTGCTTATTTCAAATCTTAAATTTTTTAAATTATTAAAATTTATTTTGATATAAGGAAAACATATTTCCAAAATCTTTGCATAAGTAAAAAAATATTTAATATTTTCTACAAATTTTGTTTAGCTAACAATAACTTGAGGCTTTTAAAATAATTAATTGCAGTCTCATATATCAGTGTTGCCATATAAGTGAAATAAATACATTTTTGCATTATTCGGGTAGAAGGGGAAGCATTCGCCATAGGAGCACATAAGCTTTTGCCAGTTATATTGAAAATGAAGTAATAACTTTTGTGTCCTTAATTGATTTTCTTTACCGTTATCGCAAATATTTCATTCATCAATTTTTGGTATTTTCAATTTACATACTCTCCCAAATATTTCGCTGTGGGTATTTTCTGTGATAATTTTCTGTGTTATAATCTTGACAGTAATGAACAAGAATTGACAATAGATGTTTTAATAAATTCATTTAAAGTGTAAAGAAATTATCACTTGTGCTCCTCCTATTGGGGAGCATTCGCCAGACTGCTGTTAGACGGATACAACTTATCCTTCATATATATACATATAAACTTTCTAATGTTGACAGAATTCAAACAAAAATCATTTAGTGGTTTTTGCCTGCATTGATTTTGTTAATTAAATTTTTATTTATTTTACATAAAATTCAATTAAACATTAACCCTACACCGCCATAGGTGGTTGGGGTATTATGCGTTTACTGATGTTTGTAACGCACCTTGAAGTATATATTTTACAAATTTCCCCCCGAAATAGAGTTCAAAATAAGACTATTTTAACGAAATTCGGAGCAAAGAAGTTTTGTACAAGTACCTCAATTGACCATAGCTCCCATAAAAACCCCTCTTCCAAAAATCACTTTTACATACATAAGTCCCATACAAATAAGTTTTATGTTTTATAGAAACAACATTGCCAAATTTTATGAGAATCGTTCCACAATTTACCATAGCTTCCATATAAACCCACTTCCAGGAATCGCCCTAAAGTGCATAAAATCATCTAGATGTTAGTATTAACGCAATATTCTGTATTTGTATATTTTATCTTACATTTAATAAAATTGGCCACAGATGCAATATAAGTCCCCTTCCCGAATTTGTATGCTCATACACAATGGTGTAGGGTATTATATATCGGTCTCGACCGACTATATCTTTCTTTCTCGTTTTTTGTTGTTTTTTTTCAATTACTGTATTAAAATAAAATAAAAGACCATAAGATATATAAAAGCAATTCTAGCCCCATTACTTGGCAGATTTTCTGCATGGATTAGGAAAGCATAGCCGTTTTCGGGCACTTCCGAAATTCAGAAAAAGAAATAATGTAGCGGAGAGATGATCAATTACTAAAGAAAGTTTACTGATATCGTTTACAGTTATAAGAAGAGAAAACTTTAAACAAAAAAATGGCGTATGCTTCCCCTTCTATCCTTCTATTTTCACTATTTTATTGAAAATAATTTTTAAATTTTGTACGGTATTTGTTATTTTATTCAAATGTGTTACAGCGTAAGTCATAATAGATAAAAAATTCTTACTTTTGACGTTTTGAGAATTTTTGCAATAATGATTTCTTTAGTTACGGCGGAATCTTAAAGTCTGTGTTTTTAAGCTTCAGTTTTTTTTAAATTCTGAACCATTGGTTGAGAAAGATATTTACAATTCCAGAGACTGATGGCATTTTATTACATGAAGATTGTAAATTTCGAGAGAATATAAAAATATACAAACCAATTTTCATTGCTTTCCTATCTTTTTGAAATAAAATTGCTTTGTTTTCTTATACAAAAATCCTAAATATACTCTTAATAAATTATGAATTTTTATATAGTAAAAGTTACGTTTTTCGATTATTTTGTTATGAGGATAAAAACTAAGATCTCAGTACATTATTTGTAAATAAAATTACAGAAATCATATTATTTAATTCTTTTTCTAATACCTACTAAATGTGAGTAAAATTAAAAAAAGTAACATTTTTTATACAAATTAAAAAAACAAAATAGTGAAAGGAATATTTGTATAATGTAAAATTCTTTATGAAAAATTAAGTCTTTTATGTCAAGTTGATACGGATACTATAATGATAACACTCAAGTATAAAAAAATTGAAAAAAAATTAAATCTACCCAGCAAAACCTTTTTGGTTTTCGGTAATGGCAACTACTTATTAAAATAGTTTCCTGGTAATGATGCGTCATTATTATTTGTCTACTCTATATTACATAACTAAGTACTCAATAGTAATAGTACTGTAATATTGCAATCACATGGATCAGTTGGCTTGAGCGCTGGATTAACAACCAGAAGGTAATTGGTTCAACCTCATTCTGATGCTGTTAGTTTTTTTTTTTTAACTAAAATGATATTTTATGCTAAAAAAGTTTTTCTCACTTAGAAAATGAAGTAAGAGATGATCTACTAAGTAAGATGTTAGTCAATTAAAATTAATAATTAGTTTGTGTCCAAATTCAAATTTCACTGACGACGAAGGTTTTTTTTCTTTGTTTTTTCTTTTTTATTTTATTTTTTTATTTTCGTTTAGGTACATATTGAGCACCTGCAAAGTCTAAAAATATTTACATAAATTTGTGGACAACACGAGTAAAAATAACTAGTTATTCAGATAAAAATAAGTATTTTATTTTTGCTTCCAATTATAACTCCTAGCAAAGTTTTCGCTGTGCAATAATAAAATTTGCTTTCCTACACTTTAAAAAATGCATGTAAAATTACTAATATAGAGCAAGTAAATTTTTATTTAAAATTCAAGAAAATGCTTAAGTTTATAGATCGATTATGTATGGCAACCGAACTTTAGTTATGTTGTCTACTGAAGCGCAACCTTTTAGTAAATTTATATTATGAATAGCGACTCCATTTCAGTTGCCAAAAAGTTATAGAAAACAATATTTTGAAAGTTCAGCAACTAGAATAATTGCAAATAAACAAATAGTGTAAAAAATAACAAAAATAAAAGTAAATATTTGTGTTTTTCATTCGAACCTTTCTTTAAATGTATCAATTGTGTTTGTTACAGATCTTCATCAAATTTAAACAGGTAAACAGCTAAAGTAATGATTTTGAAATTATTACACTACAACGACAAATTGATTGTAAACATCATCTCAAAAAAAAAAAAATAAATAAAAATTTACAGACCCTTTTTCAGAATATCCTAGAAATGGGAAATTTGTTTATTTTAGAGGTACTTGCGCCACACATTGGGAAATTTTTGATAATAAGTCTGTATTTTCTAAACTACTGGTCGGATCGAATTGATAATTGTAGAGGAGGACTTTCAGAAAAATCACTTTTTAGTTACCTTGTAATAACACGAGTTAAGCTACAGTGTGTCAAAGTTGACCACCTCAAGTATGTGAAAGTTATACAAAATCGTAAGTTCCACAAATCAAGTCCGATTTCAAGAAATTTTATATTTCTGTAAAATGCTTGGCGACGTAAAGAAAATAACATGCTTACTCACCTTAGTTAACTCTTACAGTTTAAAAGATATTAACGCTTGAATTTTCAATTTTTGATTTTTTGCCTCGAGGGACTTTTTTTAATATTCTATAATTTCTAATACATTTCAAAATAATAACCAAAAAAAATTTTTTTTGATTATCTCAATTCGTCCAGACGTGAAAAATGTTCAAAGTCAACATTCTGAAATTAGTATGAAGCATTTTTTACATTCTTTTTTCCATTAATTTTCCTCAAAGTTTTTTTTAATAAAATTTTTTTTCTTTACATATTTCAAAAAACAAGGCTATATATTGGTCGAGCTGGTTTAATATATATATATATATATATATATATATATATGTTTATTGATTAATAAAAAATATGTTACGCGAGTTTTTTTAATTTATTGACGCTGTTTTTTTGAATATATTCATTTTAATTTGGCACTAAAGTGCTTCCAAATGATACAAGTTGTAAAAAATCCTTTTAAATGTATTAAATCCAATGAGACTTATTAAATTTTTTTGACAAAAAAAGATATAAATATAAGATAAACCATTACATTATACCTCAAAAGGCACTTTGTGTTCGCAAATGCTTTAAGCAATATTGCTTTACATATTTAACAAATATATTCTTCACATGAAATACTTACATATTAAGTAATTCTCCAATTGCAAAAATTCAGAAGCTAAAGCAAATGTTATTCAAGCACTAGCAGCAAAAACATAAAATAAAGACAAAATCTAATTTAGCTTATTTTATGCTTATATAATAAAGGAATATTTATGTGCAGTGACGACCAAAATTAACTTAACAAATCCTATACTTAGAAAATTGACTTCGTATGAGCAGTGTTATATTATCTTTTTACACAAATATTTGCTTCCATATAATGTTTGTTTTCTGCTCTAAATAAAAAGATATAAATTGTAAAATTTCGTTGTCTCCATAATACAAAATGTAATTACGCAACTCTTAATAAAGCGCGATAAAACAAACTGAACAAAATAGGTTTTTATTAAAATATTAAAAATATTCAATAGGAGATATCATCTTTAATGTTGTTTTATGAAGAAATTTTGCAAATAATTTTGCCTTATATAAAATAATTTAAGAAAAACTTATATAATTTTGCAATTTTGGATTTTTTGTTAATTTCTAAAAGTTTTAGTGATGAAAATTAAAATAGATAAGTCAAAACACTGCAAATAAATTAAGAATTACCATATTAGAGATTTCCGAAGTGTTATAACCCATTATGACCTTTGAAAAATATTTATGTATATGGAAAAACCGACGTTAAAATACGTTTCAAATAAATTAGAAACGACAGAGACAGTACAATTAATCTACTGAGGATGTCGACCAAGATGGTCAACTATCAATAATAACACATAAATTGTAGGGGGAAGTCAAGGCGATCATAATAGGGCTGCTCTAAGTCTTCTCAAATCATTGGGCATTAAAATAACCACACGTACAATCTAAAGGAGAGCAATTTAGACCGGAGTACAATTTTAGAGGTCTGCAAAAGGTCATTTACTTCCAAGAAAAATAAAAAAACAAGACTGAATTTGTGCAAGAGGAGCTCCAATGAACTCGAAATCAGTGGAACAGAGTTATTGTTTTCAGACAAATCGAAGTTAATATGAAAAATTGTTATGATATGAGAATTGTTAGTCAGCCGCTCCATTAACGTTTGCATTCCCTATACCGTCAGAGTATTATAAAGAATGAAGGGGATATGTAATGCCTGGGGATGCATTTCGAAGCAAAAGCTAGGAACGGTACATACAATTATTGGTATAATAAATAAGAAAGTGTATCAAAATACTCCGCAGGAAGTAATTTTGTACATGCCAGCGACAAAATTCTGACCCTTTGCATATTCAAAGATAATAAAGACCCAAAATAAATCTAAAAATTAATGAAAAATTGATTATATCAGTAAGCGGCAGTCGCCATGGACAATTCCACATAGTTCCATGATTTTAGGACTATTCAGAAACTATAGACAATAGTAAATCAAAAGGGAAATTAGAAAGATATCGGTAGAGGCCCAGATAGACTCTCCTGTACAATTTTGGAAGCTGGACAGCATTTTCTGCAGAATATTGTTAATTCAACAGCTTTTTCAATTAGTTTGTAGTGTAATTTTTTTTTACTTTTAAGTTTCTTTAATGTTTTTATTAATTCTAAATTATTATCTTAATTGTTGTTCAATCTTTTCATATTAACAATATTTTTTTTTCAAAATCAAGAAAAAGTTACGTTATACCCAAATTAATTAAAAGCTAACTTTTTTGTAGTCGATTTTGGCCGACATTGTATATGTAAATGTAACATACATACATATATACATACATACATACATACATACATACACACATATATACATAAATACGTACGTACATACATAAAAACAAATATACATTCATACATACACACATACATGCATACATACATACATACGTACGTACGTACATACATGTTACATATGTATGTACGTACATACATGCATACATTATTACATACATGCATGCATGCATACATAAATAAATAAAGTTTCATTTTAATATTAAAATTTATCTACTTACACGCAGAGAAAATATATAGTTGTAGTGACCATAATCTAAGAGCAACAAACATATTATGATTGAATAATATGATCACAGTGAAAAAGAGAAATGATTATAAATAATAATTTTTATGATTCCATTTTGTCATATTGTATCCAGTTTTATGTTTTTTTTTTCATATTACGATTTTACATATAATTTAACAATTTTACTATCCTATTATCCCATTCTATCAGATTATGATTTGATGTTATTATATTATTATACCATATTATCATATTACGATTATATTAATCATATTATTATTCTTTGTTATCTTATAGTTATCCTATCTTATCATATTATTATCCCATTTTATGAATAAAACGTATTAATGAAAATTAATTTTTATAAATTTTTTATTGAAAATAATAGAGAAAAGTGTTCTCTAGCCAATGAAAAAAAGTAATAATAATAAAATATTTTCATATTATTTTATTAATTATATTCATTTGTACCACCATATGCTTTTTTTTTTTCTTTTTACTAAACCCTTTAATGGTAGTTTATCAATATCTTACATTGTTTGAATCACACCGAGTATAACTAAACCTTGACTATTTATAATTAGTCATATATAAATCAAATCAGAATTATAATGAAGTTGAAGTTCAAACATTAAAAACAAAATAAACAAAGCAAACAAGTTATGAATTTTCCACTAATTTCGTGAAAAGCATAAGTATTATATTTATTTAAAAGATTTTATTATTCCATGATAATAATATTAATATAATTTTAGAACAGAATGTGGTTTAAGAACAAGGAAAAGGACTGCAAACATTTAATAGTTGTAGAAATAATGATATTATTTATATTAATAAAATTTTGTTTCTGATATTTAAAAATATGTAACTTTTGCAGTTAAATATATTAAAATTTTTATTGAAAGAAAACATTAAATGACAAAATTTAAACAAATACATGAACACAGAGTTATTAAAATTCACGAAAATTAACAATGAGAACATAATATTGTTATAGCGATAATACTGTAATCATGTTTTTTCCCCGCGTGTAATTGCTATAAAAGCAATATTTAGACACAAAAAAACATATGGACCATTATTAACAATTTTTGATTTTAGGCCTATATATATAAACATAGATATATATATATATATGTACCTTTTTTTGAAGGCCGTGATATTTCATTAAATACAGTGAACTCGCGAAAAACTGACATTTTTAAAAACTTTCGCTCTTGTTTTCTCAAATTTGAGACTAGCTATTGCATTGACTATTTCGGGTATATAAACGAGATGTATCGCGAAATACGTAAAATTACAATAACTATCAATCCGTATTTCAAAATTTGCATTTTGCTGAGGGGCGTACAGACCCCACCCAAAAAAAATTTTAAAATTTTGTCATGAAAATTTGACTATCCTCAATGTAACGGTTGAAAGTCTGCACAACAACAAACGAAAAGGTGCAGAATTTATCCATAAAGTCCGATTAGTTTATATAAGATCGCATGAGATCAAAAAGTATAAACGCGCGAACAAAAAGTGTAGAAGAATGGAAAAAAGTTAAGTAATTTTTAGCCATTATTCTAAGCTTTTGAACTTTGAATAATAAACATGAATACAAAGACCAACCTATGGTGCTTAAATTTTGCACTCTGTTAGCTTTAAGTCTTGTGAGTTGAGATCTGTAACACGTTTGCTTAAAGTGGTAGTACCATAAAACTTATTAAAGGTTAAAATCAGTTTTAGTCAGGTTAAAATTTTTTGATAATGGCCTATATCTATCACTATGTAAAAAGCTTCAAATAGTTTATAGTTGTGTTTGTTATACTTATATATATATATATATATATATATATATATGCAACATAATTGCATTATAAATAAATAAATAATCAATATTTGTAAAAGAACATCAAATAAAATTTCAAAATATAAATAACAGAAAAAGTACCTAATTGACATATAATTAAACGAACATTAGTATGTATTTGTAAACTTACTTTATTTCTTGAAAAAGCTGATATAATTTTTAATGTCACCCCCCATAAAAGTAAACTTTGTTTGTTTAGAGCTGTACTACAGTTATGAAAGATACTGACTTCAGTCTTTTTTTTATTAATAAGAATTACGTCAGGTAGTAAATTCATCCGAAAAGAATTATAATTTATATTTTTTATGATTTTTGAATCAAAGCAAATTTTTTTTGTAAAAAAAATTTTTTTGTTAACTTTATAATTTGAAATAACGAAATGCAAAAAATTTAAGATATTTTTAAAAGGTATCCCAAAATTCTTAAAAAAAACGGCGAAAATCCCTAAAATAATACTTTTTTCTATTTGGCTTTAAACTCCACATCATAAACTCCACAAACTCTTTAAAACACATCGGAGTTTTTGAAATTGCATTCTGTTCATGCATTGCCTTCCGATACATGCTTCAAAATTTTAATACAAAACAGGTCACATTCGGCAGAATATGTACTTAGCCCTATTTGGTGGTTGGCCTATTCTTTTATGTTGAAATTAACTATGTGTTAGAAAAGTATAAAATCATTATTTGTTCCTAAGGAAAATTTTATTTTAGAAAAAAATAGGGTAGACTCTTTTTCGGCGAAAAAAAAGAAATACAAAAAATCATAATATTTTCAATTTTTAAACTCAAAATGGTTTATTTTTGGACTCGATTATTCGATAGATAATTTTGTATTTTTTAAGTAAAAAATCGGAAATACTATATATATATATATATACATATATATATATATATATATATATATATATATATAAAAGACTGAGCCAAGATCTTGCAAAATTGAGATATTTGAAATTAAAATTTGGCTAGCGTTTAAAAATTTTCTACATCAGAAATATTTTACTTTGAGCCGTCATAGCTACGCTCCTGAGCTCCCCTTCCGAAGTTAAAATTGCACACTGCTATAGCTATATGAAATTTTATGTAAATCCAGTCAGCCAATTTCTTTAAATAAGACATAAAAAGCTCAAGCAGTATGAAATCGACGATAATTTATATAAAGTTGTATTTACTTTGTTTCGAAATATGTTTTCTTTTTTTATTTTATCAACCTTTTCTACTCCCCCATTTAGGTCACATTTGTATTAGATTAGGGGTCTGGCATTTAGACTTGCCGCTGGAATTTGGTTTTCTCTATTAAATTTTCCTCAATGAAATTGGAGTATCTACACCATTTTTTTTTTTACTAAAAGTTGAATTTTTTACTAAAAATCCAATTTCTTACTGAAAATTAATTTTTTTAACTAAAAATCAAATTTGTTACTAGAAATATTATTTTTTTATTAAAAATTGTACTTCTAACTATAAATCAAATGTCAAATTTTTTACTAAAAGTAAAATTTTGTATTAAAAGTAAAACTTTTTACTACAAATAAAATTATTTACTAAAAATTTGATTTTTTTTTTTTAGTCAAATTTTTTACCTAAAAATATTTAGTGACTATTGAGTTTTCTTTGATGGTAAATTTCACTAGCATCTAGCTACGTGTATAACTTCCAACTGTCTCCCAATGATCATGATACAATTGCCACCACTAGCATTATGTTATTTTCAGTAAAAAAATTTTAATAAAAAATTCGATTTTTAGTGAAAAAAATTTATTTTTATTAAAAGAAATTAATTTTTAGAAAAAAAATTTGATCTTTAATAAAAAAAAAAAGGATTTTTAATTAAAAAAAAATGGATTTTTAGTAAGAAATTTTGATTTTTAGTAAAAAATTTGATTTTTAGTCAAATATAAAATTTAATATAAATCAAGTAAAATCTGCAATAGAAAAAGTGAATATTAGAAAATCTCCGGGATCTGATCGCTTCACAGGGTCAATGATAAGAAACTTACCATCATCTGCTTCTAGAATCTTGCTGCTCATTTTTAACGCCATATTAAGAGTTGGATACTTCCCATCCTCATGGAAGAGGTCTATAATTATTATGATTCCCAAGACAGGAAAAGATGCTAGCCAGATTGCGTCGTACAGACCGATAAGCTTATTATCACTCCTATCGAAGCTTTTCGAAAAAATATTCGTTTTAAGTATAACCCCTCATCTAAATGAACACGACATCATCCCGGATCACCAGTTTGGATTCAGAGCGAAACATGGTACAATAGAACAAGTGCATAGAATTGTCACCCTAATTAGATCGGCGTTTGAGAAAAAGCAATACTGCTCAGCCCTGTTTATAGACATTTCCCAAGCATTTGATAAAGTTTGGCATGATGGGCTACTCATCAAAATAACACGAATGCTTCCTCAAAACACTCACAAGCTTCTGGAGAGCTATCTAACAGGCAGAACATTCATGGTAAGGTCTCAAGATAAGTACTCCCCCCTCAAGAAAATTACTGCTGGTGTCCCCCAAGGCAGCATATTAGGACCGCTTCTATATATAATATACACAGCGGATATGCCAACAAACTTGAACACGCATACCTCTACATTTGCAGACGACACAGCATTTATTAGCGTTAACCATGACCCAAAAGTCGCATCGCAAAATCTGCAGTCCCACATCAATGAATTAGAGGCCTGGCTAGAAAAATGGAGAATAAAGGTTAACCCGGCTAAATGTGCTCACTTAACTTTCACGCTCAGAACACAAACGTGCCCAGCTGTAAAAATAAATAACATCACTGTTCCGGTAGAAAACCATGTTAAGTACTTGGGAATTCATATAGATAGACGCTTGACCTGGTCTCGTCATATTGAAGCGAAAATAACGGCTATGAAACTTAAAGCAGCCCAACTACATTGGCTTCTCGGTCGAAACTCAAACTTGTTTTTAGACAACAAAATTCTCTTATACAAGTCCATCATAAAACCAATATGGACATATGGCATCCAATTATGGGGTACTGCATGTGCATCTAATATCCAAAAGCTTCAAAGAAGACAGTCTAGAATATTACGACAAATTGTCTGCGCCCCATGGTATATACGTAATGATATTATCCATAGAGATCTCAACGTCCCCACTATCGAGGAGGAAATTAAAAAATATTCAATTAGCTACATCGATAAACTAATGGCCCACCCTAACTACCTCGCTCGGGGTCTGCTTCAGTTCGAAGGTCACCAGAGGCTAAAAAGAACCGATACTTTGAGCCTAACTAGAAGACATTTTTAAAATTTGAATACAGCAGTTAGTGGTTACATTGGTAACAACTAATAAACAATAAGTAGAATTAAGATTTGAATACATATTGTAAATTTCAAAAAGAAAGATTCAATAATAAAAAAAAAAAAAAATATTTGATTTTTAGTAAAAAATTCGACTTTTAGTAAAAAAAATTAGATTTTTATTATCACACTTGCCATTTAGTGAAAAAGACTAATTTATGATGAAAATTCTTTTTTACTAAAAATTGCGTAATAGTTTCATTTCTCATGTTGTTTTATATTGTAAAGTAAAAAACCAATAATAAAATAATTTTAAATTGAAATCGATTAATAAGTTTTGAATCATCTTGAACAGAGGAGAGTTTGTAGAATCCTTTTGGCAAAATTCCAAGGTAAACAACATCGAGTTTTTAAACTCATGATAAAAAAGTCCTTCATAACGGCTCCAAAAGTGTACAAAAAATGTATCCAAATATTTAACATATAAATTATATATATAATTAGCTATCTTTCGAAAAATAATATATTTATGTTAATTTTTAAATAAATTGAAACATTTTCAATTTTGTTGCAATTTTATTCCGCATACGTTATATAAGATCAGTTTTAAGAAGAAGCTTCAGTATTATGCAGATTTTTGTTTATGACCAGGCTATACTAAGGCTCGTTTGAGATAAGATTGATAAACACCAAAGATTGTATTTCACTTATGCATAAATAAATGTGCTACCCATGGGAAATTAGATTTATGCTAAGTATTTGATCATATATATAGTTTATTTTGCTTAAATTATGTTTTTAATTCCATATAACTAACAAAGAACTCCATAAATTCTTAATTAAAATACCAAACAAAAATAATTATTTTCTGGGTGTAACAGATGACGAAATTCTTGCTAAATAAGGTAAATATGTAAAATTAGTATATTTCCAAATGTTACATGACAGAGAATTTTGAAAACAAACAACATAAAACATTTTTTTTTTTTTTTTTTAATTAAACAAAAAATAAAGAGTGTAAAAGAAACGCATAAACATAATTAATTAACATACAAAAATAAAAACAAGCAAAAGTGTTTTATATTTCTTAAATCTTTGAAAATAAATACCTACACACAAAGTGTTTTTTAAATAAAATATAATTTAATTTTTAAATAAAATTCATACACATATATTTTTCTGCCTTTATTTTCAAATTTATTTGTTAAATAAATTTTTAATATCTGTGATGTGTAGGAATATGTTACGTGTGTTTGAATTTCCTTTTATTATATTCATATCAAAACAGTGTCAACATAAATCATAATCAAATTTATTACTGAAAAGAGTTGCAAAAAAAAAAATAAAAAAGAAATAAAAACGAATTTAGACATTTATGAATGTTTCCAAACAACACTATTAAAAAAATATTTGAATTTTATGAATAATTTAGAGAGAGAGAAAATGTTGTGAAAGTGCATTTTGTTTTCAATGTGTTTTTAAAATATTTAAAATATAAACGCCCGCTAGTGCTATTCATGTAGTGTTATTATTAATCAAATCTATCTAGAGAGTAGTTTATTTGTATGACATTTGTTTGGAATTTTTATGGAGCAAAATAAATAGAGTTTAGAAAAGAGAATGAGGGGAGTAATGAATGATTACATTGTTTTCGGTATAAATATATAAAATATAGGTGTCTATTCTTGAAAACGCGTCGAAGAAGTGAAAATTTCCATTAAAACAAAAACAAAGTTAAAAAAATTGTTTTTGTTTACCATATATTTTTAAAATGTAATAAACGTGAGAACTTTATCGTGTTTCTCTCTCTTTTAAAAACGGTAAATTCCACTTTAGAAATGTATGGTAAACAAAAACAATTTTTTAAACTGTTTTTGTTTTAATAGAAATTTTCACTTCTTCGACGCGTTTTCAAGAATAGACACCATAAATACCTAAAGTATATTAACAGTTTAACATCACTTTCCGAGTCCGTCTTACTAAACATTCTTATTAAACTTCAGGCCATAATATTTGAAATAGAAATGTTTCCCCAAACGTTAGTGCTTTTAAATGCCATCAAAGCAAGATATATAATTTATCACCATAAAAATTAATAAATCAAACTACTATCGCTCTTAAAAGATCTCACTTTCAAAAAATGTATAAAGATGTTTGCAGCGTTATCCTTGAGAATTGTTTAAAAAGTGTCCAAAAAAGAGAATATCAAAAAAAAATCTTCAATTTTTTTAAAAAAAGGTGCCAACAGCTTCAAAACCTTAAAAACTCATCAAAATTTGTTTGTTTGATAAAAACACAAAACAAAAACAAAAAATATGTATTTAAGAAAACCTAATAAATCAAAGTTTATTAATAACAAAATAATTTATTTATAATAATTTTTATTATTGAAAAAAAGTACACGCAGAGAAAACAAACATGGTTACAGCATTATCACTACAACAATATTATATTCTCATTATTAATTTTCTTGAATTTTAATAACTTTGCATTCATGATAAAAATTGTTTTGTTTAAATTTTATCATTTAATATTTACACTCAATAAAAATTTTAATATAATTGATTGCAAAAATTATATGTTTTAAATATGTTTACCAGAAAAAAATTTTTGTTAATATGCAAAATATTATTACTTCTATAATTATTAAATATTTGCAGATTTTTTCCTTGTTCTTAAACCATATTCTATTTTAAACCATATTAATATTATTATTCCCATGAAAACAAAATGTTTCAAATAAATATAATACTTATCCTTATCACAAATTTAATGGAAAAACACAATACTTGTTTGATTTTAAATATATTTTGTTTTTAATGTTTGTTTGTTCATTGTAATAAATATAAGTAGAAAAGATTTGGTTATAACTCAGGGTATTGATTAACTACCTTTAAAGGGTTTAGTTAAAAAAACATATCTTGCATTTGAACCACATATGGTTGTACTAATAAATATAATTAATGAACAAATAATATGTATTATTTTTTTTTCCTTTTTGGCTAATGAACACTTTTCTCAATTGTTTTCAATAAAATATTTATAAAAATAGTTTTTTTTTAATACATTTTACTTTAATATATGTTAAGATGGAATAATAATATGATAAAAAGAAGTAATAATACAATAAAATTGGATAACTATGTGACAACATGGGATAGTAATATGATAAAATTGAATAATAATATAATAAGATAGAATAATATAAATCATAATCTGATAGAATGTGGAAACGATGTTGTAAGATTGTTCAATTATATGTAAAACTAGAATCATAACATGAAAAAAAACAAATCATAAAGTCTGACACAATATAACAAAATGGAATCATAAAAATTATTACTTATAATCAATTTTATTTTTCGCTGTGATCATATGTTCCGTCATAATATCTTGCTCTTATATTTTGGTCACTACAACTATGTTTTTTTTTCCTGTGTGTATTTATGATGAAAGTTTGCTGTTATTTAGAAATGTAGAATTTAATCTATTTGACCTTAGAAAGTTTTTCTACATACCATTGAAAATTACCGCGTTATGTGTATTTTTAAACGATTTTGATTCCTTTTGTGGAAGGCGTTTAATGTTTCTCCATCTGGATCTAAAATTTATTTATAAAATTGCATTTATAACATTATATTATGGGTGGTAGTTCTATACAGATTTTGTGCTCTCAGACGAAATACTCTCATTGTGGTTTCTTTATAAAAATTTATTAGTTCTCGGTTGTATTATAAAAACTGATTGATGATCTCCGAAAAAAAATGTTTAACAGTACATAACTCGATATTAAACGAACTTATTCTGCCTTTACCCTGATTAACTGATTTATATATATGTTGTAGGCTATCTAAAGGTGATTTAATAAAAACTTTTTAAATGGTATTGTTTTGTCGAATATTTCACAGTACACTGCTTCTCCATCCATTTTAAATCTTTCTTTATTTTTCGATATGTATTTGACATTTTCATTAAAAATAAATACATGTAAAATTTATTGTTACTATATACAACAATACAATAACAATAAATGTACATGTATACCAAAAGATTTAATAAATAATATACGCAGAGAAAAAACATTGTTGCGACATTGTTATGTGAACAATATTGTGTTTCCATACTCATTTTTCATTGATTTAAATAATACTTTGATGGTGATAACAAAGTTTCTGTTTCAGTTCTAAAATTTAATGGTTATCCTCAATCAAAATTTTAATATGGTTGACTACAATAATAATAATAATATCTTTCTAAATATTTTTATAAGGAACCATAATGCAGAAATAATATTATTTCTACAAATATTAAATGTCACCAATGTTTCTAAACCATATTTTGTTTTGTACAACTGTTGAATATTTGATTTTATGTTTTCCTCAAATATAGAATATTTGTTTTTAGACTATATTTTGCTTTCCACAAATATTGAGTATTTGCTGTTAACCATACATTTTTTCTGTATAACTATTGAATACACATTTTTTTGTATCAGTTCAGTGCTTTGACAGTAAGCAATCACTTAAGCTGTGAATAATAATTTTTTATATATTTTTTTTTAGATTTGCAGTGAATTAAAAAATAAAAACAAAAACTAAATAGAAGTGCATCAAATACAAATGAAAAATAATGAATTGAGTTCTTGTGTAAATAACGAGTATATAAATAATTAATGTTTAAATAATTTAATTATGAATAACTTAATTTTAAAACTAATAAAAAAATTCTTCCCCTTATTTTGAAAAACATTTAATTTACATATTCAATAAACAAATAATGAAATAAATAATTTCGAATTAATGTGTTTTATTTTATATTATACTGGAAAGTCGTAATTTTATGATGCAACAAAATCATAATATAGTTAAATGGGGTTATAATATAATAAGCTTTATCTTATATGATAGATTATAATAACAGTATTATAAATTATATCATATATTATGATAATATGGGATCATATTATGAAAACGTGGAATTATAATATGATAAAATGGATTTATGATATGTTAAAATGGAATTATAATATGACAAAAAATGATTAAAATATGATAAAAGGGAAACACGATATGATAGAATGGAATTAAAAGATATTAGAATGGAATCACAATATGATATAATTGATTTACGATATGATAAAAGCACCCTCAAATATGATAAAATGAGTTTATAATATGTTAAAGTCTAATCATTCCACAATAAAAACATGATAAAATCGGGAGCAATATTATAAAAAAGATTAATAATATAATTAAAGAGGAACATTACATAATGAGAACGTCCTACAATATGATAAAATGAAAACATAATAGCATTTATTTACAAACATGCTAATTTTTAACTGTAATCATATATTCCAGTCATAATATGCTGCTGTTAGATTATGGTCACCAGAACCATATGTTTTCCCTACGTGTAGAAAACTAAAATATTTATTCTTTGGAATTTCGGAATCTTAACAGAAGATAAATAAGGCGTCTTGTTGCCTTCATTTGTGATTTAATTTTTTAATAAAAATTTTGCATTAAAAATTTATATTTTTGCCACTAATTTCTGAATAACTCCGGGTCTATTGAGCGTATAAAGAAATAATTTTAAAATAACTTGATTTTATTCGACATCTATTGAATTTCTATTTATGTAAATTGGATAAACTGTTTTCGAGTTATACTAGAGTGACTGCCTAATACATATTATATTAGACAAGCCCATAAAAAAATCAGCACCTGAATGAAAAAAAATTGAAAGCAGTTTCTTGTTTAACATACGAAATTTCATCAAGTCCACGTATCTCTGTTTAAAGGAGGAACAAAATTCGGTGGCTAATATAACCTGCGATCTTCTGTTATTGTTGGTTTTGGAAATATAACTTACCAAAAATTAAGTTATCAATAGTATTTTTTTAATATTTTAAAAAGTCTTTTTTCTTAGCCCTTCTCAAAATTTTGAAAAGTTGAGTTAAAATATGAACAAAAATATACATTTATGACAAAATATGCAAAATATGCAAAAACATTCATTTTCAACATAATATGCAAAAATATGCACAAACATTTTAATACAGATTCCCTAATTTGTAAAGATATTTAGTTTATGCTGTTTTAGAGGTAAAGGCAAAAAACATGCATTTGCATGAACTTCCGGTCCGTGGTGATAATCTAGAAAAAAGACATTCCGCCGAGGCTATGAGTCACAAGCATTCATCAATTCTATTTTTCAAATTTTCATAACACGGTCCAAAAAGATTCGTCATTTAATGTTTTTTCATAAACTTTAGTTTATTTTTCTTTTTTTGGGTCTTTTTTCATCATTATATTTTTCAACAAAATAATTAATTTCTTCGTTGGAATTAACATATAATGGGTCGAGATATTTCTCGTCACTTAGCTTAAAAAGTCGCAAATTTATTCCATTTTAAAAATAAACCAAAAAAGTGTCCAGGTGGTTGAAAAAGTGGCAATTAGTAACTAAAGTCGCCAAACGGTAGCGCTGGATATAAATTGTTTCTATATACAAAATATAAACTAGAATTATATTACCAAATTTCATAAGAATCTGTCATGACTATAGTAACTATAAACACCCACTCCTAAGAGTAAATCACTCACATCATCAAAAAAAATATATTACTATTGTATTATGAAATCTGGTCAACTGACTTTTCTTGTTAACCATTTTTCTAATACAAAATTGGCAACAAAATATTTCAAATTTCATTGCCAATTTTTACTAAGCAATTTAATAAATTTCCAAAAATAATTGATTATATATAATTTACAATTGTCATGAAATGAAAGCCAAATTTTAACAATTGTAACAAGACGATAGCAATATTGATTTTTAAATGATTATATGTATATTAACTATATGTAATAAACAGGCATACATACATATCGAGGGCCTACATTCAAAACCCTCTATCTCTTTCAGGATGTCATGAAACTGCGTTTTTTATTAATTATATTCCCTATACATGTAGAGAAAACACATGGTTATGGCATTGTCACTACAACAATATCATGTTCTCATTGATAATTTTCAATAATTTTGGTAATACTGTGTTCGTGCTAAGAATGTTTTTGTTTCAGTTTTATTATTCAATGTTTACATTCAATCAAAATTTTAATATTTTAATTTTTTACTACAAAAATTTTATGTTTTTGAATACCTTTACCAGTAACAAAATTTTATTTATATAAAAAATATCATTATTTCTACAACCATTAAATATTACCAATCTGTTTCCTTGTTCTTAAACAATTATATATTTTGTTTTTAAACCATATTAATATTATTACTAACATAACAAAATAATAATAATAAATATGATTTTTGCAAATATGGTTGAAAAATTTATAACTTGTTTGCTTTAATATATTTACCGCTTGTTTTCCACATTCATTGTAATTCTCATTTAGTGTGTACATGAATTAATATAAGTAGACAAGGTTTTGTTATAGTTGGTGTGATTAAAGTAATATAAGATATTGTTTAACTACTATTAAAGAGTTTAGTCAATATTGTTTTGCACAACATACGATAAAATTAATTAATGAACAAATAATATGTAAATAATTTTTTATGATTAATAAATACTTTTATCTATTATTTTGAAATAAATATAATGGACTCAATAAACAATTTATAAAAATAGTAATTTTGAACTAATGTGTTTTATTTTAATATATGATAAGATGGAATAATAATATGATTAAATATAATAATAATATGATAGAATGGGATAATAATGTGAATATGGAATAATAAACAATCCCAATAATATGATAAAATAGAATTATAATATGATAATATGATAAGATGGAATAATAGTGTAATAAAATGAAATCATAATCTGATAGAATTGGATAATAATGTAGCAAGATGATATGATATGATAAACTCGAACGATAACATGAAAAAGTGAACCATAAAATCGGACACAATATGATAAAATGAAATCAGAATAATTATTATTTATAATCATATCAATTTTTTGCTGTGACCATATTTTTCAATCATATTATGTTGCTCTTAGATTATGGTAACTACAACTATATTTATATAAATTTCAAATGAAAATTCATAGTTTTTCCATTTTATCAACGTTTTTGTATCCCTCTATATTATACAGTAAATATTTTATATTTATTTTTTAGTGCAAAACCCTCTATCTTTCTGTGTAATTATTTTATTTTTTGACAATTTAAATATACCAGTTCTGAATAATTTATACATGTTGAATATGAATCTGGCCAAAAAATTTAAAATCGGTTGAATAGATCTTTAAATACACAATAACAAATATTCAGTTTAAAATTCATCTTGCATGGGGGCTAACACTTCCCCTAGAGCTGCCCGCCCTATTTTCATATCAGTTGAGACTCTTGATAATGAAATTATTTCCACACAATTTTAAAACTTTTGCTCTTTGTTGGTATGAGGGGCAACATTTCCACCATCCTAAAATAAAGTAGCCTATTTAAATTATGTTGATTTTTTAATTACTAACTAGTTTAACCCAAATTGACTGGGAATGGTTTTTGTTTCAGATGTTGATGCAGTTTTCAAATGTAGATCAATCAAATCAAATTTTGTTCGACCCCTAAGTCGGGCAGAATTGGCCGTTACTATGTGTCCATATCAGGTACTACATATTTGTAAGAATAAATTTAAAAAAATCGTTTTACTGACAAACTTTTTTAAGGATATGTAATTTCATATTAGTTCTTGTATGGTATTGAGAAAAATATTTTACATATCGAACATCCACCATTAATTATACCCACTTGAGTTGGAGAAGTCACCGATATAACGTTTTGTTTTAGCTGCTGGTACTAATATGACCTTCATCATGATCATAAAAACTTATTGTGTTACAAATCCGCTTTTGGATATCGGAAGAAATCTACTCATCACAATTTACAGAGTAGTAAATGGCTTTTGGATTTCTAAATGCTAATTAACTAATACTTTCTTTCTATATTCCCTCAAGCTGACCAAAAATTTCAACGCAAATACCATTTAGATACGTAAAAATTCTAATTTACAATTTTCTCTCTTCTATATTCAATATAAGAAATAATCATATTTTTGTTTAAAGAACTACATATATCGAGGACGAAACGAGGAATACTACTATTAGAAACCAGCATCGCATTCGTCACTAATATCACTATAATCTTTAGAACAATCGATGAAAATCCTTCTGACATATTCATTACTGTCACTCCCATGTCCTTCAAAGTTTCACGGGCGGACAATTTTTCCGAAAAAGACGTTTTATTATAAAAAAAAAATAATAATAAAGTTTTTGGCAAAATTTTCCAAGGAATATACTACCAAAAAAATTCCTATGTTGCGTTTGGGGCACCCATATGGTAAATACATACATAGTTCATAAAAAATAGGACACAAATATTTTATATATTTTATTGATTTATACCAATATAATATATTACCACTTGGTTATATAAAAGTCATAAAATTTTTTTCTTAAAGGCTACATAGTGTCAAAAACTACATGAATTATTTTTCATGTTATTAATTTTTTACTTTTTTTATTTTTTATTTTTTTGGTTTCAAAAAGGATAATTTGCTTCCAAACACATAATGTAAATGATCTTACAACATTTTAATATTATTAACAAGTTTCCATTTGATGAAATGTAATTCAGATTTTTTCATAGTTTTGTATAGTTTCTACTCTATCGTTAACATATAGGTGCGCTAGGCCAATTTGGGCTAAAAACTTTAAAAATTAAATTTATTTTTTACAATTTAAAACTATCTATAACGTTATTTTAATTATACACATTGAACATTTTAAAAGTACAAAACCTGTCTTTTTAAAATTTCCAATATTATAAAATATTAAAAACTAATTATATGTAAAATTTAAAAGTGGTTTTATATAAATATATTTGCTCTACTGAAAAGTTGTAATTTTGGAGATAGAGAGTTTTGAATATGTGTTCATAAATATATTTTATCAAACATATTTATGAACATTTATATATTTATGTGAATATATGCATGTAGAAGTTAAAGTGCTATATTTGACTGTGCCAAATCGTATTTAGATATTATATGAAAATTTAATAGTTTTTAACGATTCTTCTGTCGAGGCTGTATCTCTCTTTAGGCATGGCTACCTAGTAATACCGGCCGTGCTCTGGGTTGGGGTATGTTCTTGTCTACTAAGGACACATTCAAATCGGCAACAGAAAACTTTACTTTAGGTAGCAAAGATGTTATACTAAAATTCTAACCAAAGTGGTAAAAAAATAATAATAATAATAACAAAAACAAATAAAAATAAGCAAAAAAAAAATAAATACTTTGATGGCAATGGAGCAGTAAGATGAAAAATCTGCTCACCCACCCACCATGCTGATTTATAACGATTATCAGCCGAAGAATTACTATAGCAAAGCCATGACTTCACCTTATGTAAAAAAAAATAAATATATTTTTCAAATTTCATTTTTAAACAACAATAAAATTTAATTTAATAGATTTATTCATTATTTTTAAATTTAAATTAATTAAAGATTTACTCAAAATTAAAATTATTAAAAGAAAAAAAAGTAAGTTAGTTTAACAAAGAAAAACTAAAATAATTATGGTCACCTTATTCTCTTGCATAAAATTATTTGTATATAATTTTCTTTATGTATTAACATAACGTTAAAAATTTATATTTTTATTAATTATATAAAGATATATATTTTTTATGTAAATCAGGTATGTTAAAATAAGTTAACAATATTTTTCAAATCAAAAAAAACTTAAATTTACGAGACGAAGAGTTGTTTTTTTTTTTAATTAAAGTTTAAAGATTTGATACTTCATACAAGAACTTACATAAAAAAAATAATTAATTTTATTTGGTTATGGTAAAAAAGATAGGTGGCCGAAAGAAAATGTTGAATGTAAATTATGTAACTTAATTTATCATAAAATTAGATATTAAAAAAAATGGAAATAAGTTTATATAAATTACTTAAAAGTTAATAAGATTATAAATTATTTAAATAAAATTAATTATAATATTGAACAGAAGAAGTGGTGACTTTAAAATTTTATATTAAATTTCAACAAACTTTTTGATGACTTAGGAATTTGTTGTTGTAAAAAAAAATAATTTTTATAGAAGTTATGAAATGTCAAAATTTAAAATTAAAAAAATTCTTCAAACTTTTTGTACTTTAAAAATTTTGTTTTTGTTTTAGAATTCAGAATATCGCTAAATTATTTTTGAACCAAAAGATTGTTGTTGTAAATTTTCCGAAAACTTTTGATATCCATGAAGATGATTAGCTCATGTTCCTTAAGAATTGGATGAAAAGACAAAAGACACAATTACTCCGTCAAATTTAGATATATATTCAACTATCTTCTTCGCAATCTTCAAGATTGATTCAATAGTCATATAAAATTAAGTTACTCCTTTTCATCCTTTTTACAAATTTCCATATATTTAGTAATCTAAGTCCTATTTTCCGATTCCGTGTGTTTAAGATATTATTCTCTTATTTTACTACGAAATGAAAAATTTTCAACACACTCTTATAAAATTTCTATTTTTTTAACCAAAAAGTAAAAGCCTACTATGAATATCTTAAACGAAACGAAATGCTAACTCGATATTATAAAAGAAAAAATAATTTAACAAAATTTTATTTAAGTATAAAGTATTTACAATAAAAATAATTATATAACAATATTATGTTGAAGAATTAATATCACAATTTTAAAGTTTTTAACATTTAACGAATATATCTGGTATTTCAATACTAAATGTAACATATAAATAAGTAACTAAATAAATAAACAAATAAATAAATAAATAAACAGCTTAGAATGCTATATACGGAAGTGCTGAATCCTATATACCCTTCACCCATCTTGAGCTGTTATATGAAAATGTAACATTTTTGAATATTTTTACAATTTAATAAAGATTTATAAAATTTAGATATTTAATGAAAAATATAAATTAATCAAAAATATATATATTGAATTCAATTACAAATATACATTATCAATACTATATCTACGTAATATGTAACAACTTTAAGTAATTTAAGTGTTCATATAACGCTGAAATAGAATCTATATTTAATAAATAAATAATAAATTTAATACTTTGAAATGTTATAAAATTTCGCATATCTTTAAAGAAGATATAATCACTTCGGTGCAGAACATGTAAAACAATATTAAATTAAGAAATTGTATAGTGAAAAATTTATAGACCGATTTAAGTATTTTAAAAAACCGAAATTCGAAAAAAAATATTTATGATAGATCTATGCTAGGACGAATTCCATAGCATAAATAGTAGCTGCAAAAGTCGTAATAACGACTTAACCGACTTAGTTCACTTTTTCAATGCAAAAATTCTGAAAATAAATTTCGAATTTTTAGTGAAAGAACGGAGTCTCTGGCTTACATAGGTACTTCAAAAAACCATATATGCCTTAGTTTGTTATTGTTGTTTTTCAGTACCCATGAATACAACTATAAGAGAAGCGGGCATAAAATAAATAAAAGAAAGATTTGCTAATAACTCGGTTGTTTGTGAACCGATTTAGTTGATTCAAAAAACCGAAATTAAAAAAAAATATTTTTGACCAATCTATATAAGGACCATAGCTTATACAGGACTTGGCCAAAAATCCTTTTTTACCGATATCTCTGTTACTAATGGGCCGATTAAATTAATTTCTTCAGAACAAAAATTCACAAAAAATTTTCCAATTTTTTTGCAAAAGCAAAGTCCTTATCATATATAGGGGCTTCAGAAAATCGAAACCCGAATTAAAAAATCGCTTTTTTAAATATCTCCGCCATTTTTGTTGAGATGGACACAGAAAAAATATTAAAAATTTCAAAAAATCTTCAGTTCCCATCCAACAATTTAAAATGTGAAGTCTGGTACATTCATAAATTTCAGTTTGTTATGATTTGGTTTCACTAGAATACTTTTTAGTGCATTTTGGTAAACAAATTTATATATATATATATATATATATATATATATATATATATAGATAATCAATCAATTGTCGAACATCAATTGCCATCAATCAATTATCGAACATCAATTGCCATCAATCAATTGTCGAACATCAATTGTCAAAGCGATCAAGTGACAAAGGATCACCAAGTGTCTTACAGTTTGGTTTAACTTCTTATTTTGAAAGTATTAAGTTTAAGTTATTAAATGTGTAAATAGTGTAAATAGTTTCTTAATGTATAAATAAATATTATAATGAATTGAGAGCGCAGCTGTGTTTTAAATTGAAGATCAAAGCAACAAAAATTAGAAGTAGCTAAAGTGTTATCAAAAATACTTTAAAACTACAATTGGGCGCTCGTCCGGGAAGATCTCACTGAGACAGGGTATTCATCAAAATACCCCTTACAATACTACATATATATATATATATATATATATATATATATTCCTAACAGACGCAAAGTTACGAATATTTTGATATTCATTTCGAGACAAAACTCTAAACCTTTTTTGGTAAAATGTTATAACCCCTGACTTTAAATCACTGTTGGGGAACTAAATATCAATTTTAAAGATTTTTTAAATATCTTTTTACATATTCAGGTCATTAATAACTACGCATCGCTTGAGAGGTCTTCTTAAAATTTTTTTTTTCAAAGCTAAACTCTATTAGTAAATAAAAGTATTAAAAAATAAATAAAAATTTTAAATAAAATGATTTATAAGAAGTTTAAAGAGTTCGTAGCATAACGGTAAGTTAAAATCCGATTTCCAGCAAATAAAATACATATTTTTTTCTTACTTACTCTCATAAAAAGTTAAAAGAAAAACCAAAACCAAATGCTGAGTATTAAATTCCACACCTGTGCTGCTAATATTCAGATATTTTATTTTTTTCCCCAAAACCACTTTTTGCTAAATGTATGTTAAAAATATAACAAAAAAGCATTAACCAAAAGAAAAACATTTATATTCATACGAGATGTACACATACTTGTTCTCATATTCATATATAACAATCAAGAACAAACAAACATCACATTGTCAGTCTTTCATGTTATTCTGGCACCTTCTTTTTGAGGTGTTCTTCCTTTTTTTTTTTGCGCTTAACTTGGTTTTAAAATATTAGACTTTTTGTTGATGGGATCACTGACATAGAAGAACTAAGGAAAAAAACATGTTAATCGCATTTATTTTCATATGAATGAACGTACATATAGTACATGTTTTTATACCCACCATGAAAAATGATGGTAGTATATTGGGTTTGTCATTTCATGTGTAACATGTCGAAAAAATCTTCTAGGACTCCATAAATTTTATATATTCTGGGTCCTAGTAAGATTCTGAGTCGATCTAATAAAGACATCTGTCCGTCCTTCTGTTTGTTGAAAGAAATATAGGTCTCGGAGCAGACCACCTAGGTAGACAAAAATGCTCAAATATTTGTCTAATATAAGGTTTGTTTGGTATTAAAAATGGACAAAAATAGTTGATCAAAAAAAATATTCTAGAAATACAGGGTATCCGTTTTAACTCCAGTTCATACTTTTCCGCCAGTATCTTTTATAAAAAAGCATGTATGCCATTGACATTTTTTACAAATAGTTTAATGATCGATGTAAACTCATATATCAAAAATGGGGTTGATTCACCCACTTCACCGCCCAGCTCACATTAAGGTAGAATTTTAAATTAAAGTGGAACAAAAAGTTGCAGATGGCGGGTGTATAGTTTCGTTCAAACAAAATATAATATTCATACTTGTTTTATTCAAAAACAGGCTTAAATGGGTTTTAGGCTACCTACACTAAGAAATAACATTCTACGAATTTAGAATCCTACCAATGAAATCAATGAGCATGTATTTCCAGTTTTTAAAGATATTTCTTCTTATGATAATTTATCTATATATTTAAAATGGAATAAAACCTTTAAAAAATAACTTTCATTCTGTAATTGGTATAGAGTAGGGTTTATCAAATTGACTTTTGAATAATCGAAAAATCGATTTTTTTTTTTTTGAAAAAAAGTCTAAATTGAGTTTGAAAATTTCTAGTTGACAATAGTTTCTTAGCAGTTTTTTTTATTTTTGTGTGTAATCAGCAATTTTATTTGATTCCGTTGTATATATTTCTGTATATATTTTTTAATCTTTTGAATGATAAATAACAAAAAATAGTTAAAAGAGGCAATAGTCTCAAAAATAGCATTAAAAATCAAAAAAAAAAAAAAAAAAGAAATCGTAAAAAGTCAAAAATAGTCCAAAAGTCGAAAAATCGATTAATCCAAAAGTCAAAAAATTGACTATATAAAAAATTAAAAAATATATCTATAATCATTTTTATATATGAATAAAAACTATTTAATTTTTCTGTATATAAAAAAATTAAACGAAAGATTTATGGCAACGGTTCTCAAATGGGGATCCGCAACTCACAAGGGCCCGTACGAACTACTTAGGGGGGTCGTGAAGACCTTTCGTGAAGATACCATTTTCCTTTTTTCTTTCGAGTATGAATTTAATTTTAGGTTTAAGAAGGATATACATTCCGCAACAATGAAAAATCACTCGTGACATAGCGTACGTCATAGGCTTGCTTGAGAACATCATAAATCAGTTTTAAAGATGTCCAATACACCCTCAAAATTTTGATATTTGTTAAAAAACGTGTTTTGGGTAGGTTCATATATAAATGTATCCTTTATTATGTTATACTTTTGTATACGTTTTCTCCTTTTAAACTTTTTTAGGAAGTAGAAGAATTAAGTTTTTCAATCCGTACCTATTTCTTTATTTTTGGTCAAATATTAAAAGCATATTTTTAAACACCTTTGCGAATAAAATTCTTTTCCATGATTTTTCGAGTTTAACTGTAATTTATAAAATTTTTTTCTATAAAAATCAAAACAAAAACCGTAGAACTTATTCGATTTTATCTGGAATGAGTAACGAAAACTTTCCTTGCATTTCTCATTTTTTAAAGTCTTAAACTAATTTAAAATTTAGGGCGTTACGAGATTTTTAGTCCAACAACTGCTCTGAGAACAGGATTTTCGGAATATCTTGTCTTTTTTTTTTCGAGTTCAAACTTATTATTTTTGAAAATATTTTGAAAAAATAAAACACGTTAAAATTGTTATATTTCAAACATTGGAGTATATATGTTCACTTGTTACTCCAAAATTGCGGTGAGTCATTTTTAAGTTGTAATGTTTTTTGTGAGTCGTGAAGCAAGAGCTTTTGAGAACCCCTAATTTAGGCTAACCAAAATATTCTTACATTTTTCTTTCTTTTTTTTAACACTAAAGTCTACATTGGCATTTGCATTCTGAATTTTCTAGACGTAATAACATTTTCCTATTTCCAATACTTTTAAAATCACTATTTGGATTTGTTTTCACTGAAATTATTAGAATTAGTATAAAAATTAAATTTGATTATTTTGTACTTTTAAATCTTTTAAGTGTATTCACTTTTGTTCTACTGTATCATTTATATATGGGCCATTATCAAAAATTCTTAACCAAGCTGAAACTGATTTTAATTTTTTGTGGTAATACCACCTTGAAGAGATGAGTAACAGATCTGAAGTCATAAGGCTTTAAACTAATAGAGCGAAAAATTTCAGCATCATAAGTTTCATTTTATAATCATAGTTGTTGTTCAAAGTTCAAAAACTTAGAAAAAGGGATAAAAATTACCTAACTTTTTCCCATTTTGTTCTCATGCGATCTTATATAAACTAATCGGACTTTGTGGATAAATTTTACACCTTTCTTGTTGCTGTACAGACTTTCAACAATTAAATACTATACTCGTAATTTTTACCAGAATTATACATAAACTTCTAGTTTGTAAAAATGTTTATATGTTAAACTGAAAACCGCTATAACTTTCGCACCCTCTGCACGAAATGATTAACACAAACTGATTTAATATGCTTTCGATTTACTTTATATTTATACAAATGGATTTTAATGTGCCATCAACTAAAAAGATATATATATTTTTTTCAAGGCCTAAAATAAAAAATTTTTTGATAATGACCCATATAAAAATGAGCACCTATGAATATGTATGAACAAAAAACAAAAAACCGGTGCGTTAAACTTTTTTTTTAACTTCTCTCGGTTTTTTATACCTTACTCCATCATAGGTGGGGAGGGTATTATGCGTTTGTGCTTATGTTTGTAACACCCACAAATATTGGTCCAAGACCCATTTTAATATATACTAATCGACTTAGAACCGCTTTCTGAGTCGATCCAACTATCTCCGTCCGATCGTGCGTCTATTCTTCTATCTGTCCTTCGATATAGATTATTTTCATAATTGCTGTCCACAGGCAGCAATTATGAAAATAATTTGATGAAATTTGGCACATATATTTTATGCTCCAAGGACGAAGCCTATTGAAATTGGTTACGATCGGTACATTATTTCACCTAGCCCCTACACAAATATCCTCCCGGATTAAGAGCTTAACGATCATAAATGTCTTAAATATAGCAATATTTTTATAAAATTTGGCACAATTAAGCATAAATCTGTGTACAAAATTTCAAGAAGTCTGTCTATAATTGACAATAGCTCTCATTTAAACCTCTCTTCAGAAAATCAATTTATCATAATCCTATAGAAATGTTAGTATCAAGTTAATATTTGACACGTATAAGTTCTCTATTAGCAGAAATCACAATGCCAAATTTTACGAAGATCGGCCCATAATTGACCACAGCTCCCATATAAGGCCTACTTCCGAGAATCGCCCTAAAGGGCATAAATAACCTACGTAGGTTTCATATAAATATACACTACGCTTAATACAAATATCGGACCATAATTGGCCACAGACCCCATATAAAGCCCTTTCCTGATGCACATACAGAATGGGGTAGGGTATAATATAGTCGGGCTTAATCGACTATATCTTTCTTGCTTGTTTTTTCTTGACGTAGCAAGTGTTACGTTAAGTAATTGTTTTTTTTTAGATATTCTTTGGGATACATTTTCTTTTCATATTTTTATTATTGCATATTTTTGGCTCTGCTATGTATTCTGTTTTAATGGTAGTCAAAAGTTTTCTAACAAAAAATGCCTGGCTTAGAGTAACAATTGCACAACCGCAAAAGTAAAACAAGATAAAAACTATAGCAGGGCAAACTTGAACATAAATGTTATACCCTACACATTTAGTTAAAATAATCTATAATAAATATAAACATTTTTTTTTTTTTTAATGCGAGATTTGACTGGGTATCGTTAGTCAGCAACTCACTAAACCACCTTTCCATATTTCTACCGTTGTCTCTGAGGCACAACCATTGTCCTTCAAAAACTGAGTGAGGTGGTAGTTAACCTCGCCTTTCTTGGGATTCACCCATTGTCTTTTAAGAGGAATCAATCTTAATCCCAATTGTTAATTTTTGTTAATTTTTTTATTTTGACAAACTATATACAGTGGTGGAAAAAATAATAGAAGCAAAATTACATGAAATTATAACTTCCTATTTCTAAGTAAAGAAGCGTGTGATCCGGTTCATTTATATTTTAAATTAACGATAAACAAGAGTTCTTAATTTTCCAACTTGAATTTTTTCCCTTCTTTAACTCAGTCTACTGTAATTCCAGCCTAAGGTATAAAGGTACCACAGTTTTTTTGGAAAATATAATAGAACAAATATAATTATACTAATAGTTTCCAATATTTTTGAAAATATTTATGCAAAAAACTACTTTATAATAGCTTAAAATTTATTTTTATGGGCGTGTGTGAAATGTGAGAAAAGTTCTATGGTAAAATTTATTTTTCTATGGTAAGAAAATTTTCTATTTCTGCTGTGTGAAATGAAAACTTAAAAGATATGGCAAATTTTAATTTTATTATTAAAAAATTTAAAATATGTGTAAACCAAAAAGAAAAACAAATAAAAAATATAGAATACCTTCTTTGCATTCTAAAAAAAAAAAAAAATCGGAGGTTTCCTGAGCCTTTCCTACATACGTTTATTCTGATTGATATTTAACAGTGATGCATTTTAAAGTGTGTGATGCGTTGAAAGTCTTAGAATGATGAAAGCAAATTCTATTTTTCAAAATATTTTACATTATTTATATTTTTCTAACGTCGAAAATTTACATATTTGTCAAATTTTATTCACTTCATAGTTATATCAAAAATTTACTCACAAGCATACTTTTCTATCGTTTCACATAGGCTGTATATAATATTTGGTAGAATCAGCCTCATTTTTTACCACCTCAACATACTCTGGTACTCATAGAGTTATTAAGTTTGCAACTTATGAACTCTGGGGTATGGAATATCACCATTCGTGGATCATTTCGCACAATTACTGCCAATTTTTTGGGTCGGAAAATATCTAGTAATACAGGCCAAAGTTACTTTATAAGATTCAGACCAAGTCATAGCCCTAACCACTCCATTATTTTCACTTTATTCAAGACGAATGAGTTTTTCACTAGGGCTTAAGGCTACTGCATAAATTTTGACATTTTTTCAACGCAAATGGAAGCATTTTTGACCACAGTATGTTGACGAAGTATATTTCATACATTTCCTTCCATCAGTCCAATATCTTTGAACCTCGTAATTTAAAGAAAAGCATTCTCATAATATACCTTGTTCCTTATTCCATGATATACCTTATTCCTCGTGTACTTTGGGTCATGGAACGAGTTCGGGGGACATCAAAAATAAGTTTTTCCGTCAGTACCAAACAAATTTATTTCGGTTTCATTGGACCATAAAACATTTTTTTTTTTCGGCCGAGATCCAGGTGTTTTTCTTATTTCGGTTGCATAGGATTGGTACTTACTATATGCCTCTTGGTAATAAGGACTGCACAGGAAAAAATCCGTGCGCACTTACATTTTTATAATTTTAATTATACGTGAAAAAAATTAGTACCCTTAACTTGCTTGCGTTTGTTACTACTCCCAAAAGTTTTGTTATAATAGCATAACTAGTTTTTCTTAAAATGAAAGTTTAACAAAATTCATGCAAACGCATAATTCAAATTTATAATCAAAATACATGACGACCATATAAAAAAATTACTAGGAATGCAGGTGAGTTAGGAAATTCAGTTTAGTTGTGATAATCTCAATAATATGCACTTATTTTTTCGTGCGCTGCCCTTAGTTTAGCTTCCTTTAACCAATTTTGGATTTTTCTACCTTTCACAATTATGTTGAAATATTTTGCTAACCATGAAATTTCAAATGCTTCCTTTTGTAATAGAAGAAATTACAATAATACAGGGCAATGCCCCGAAGTATACATCCCATTCTGAGAAAAGCTCCTTCTATTAATCTTATAAAGATTCTATGGCCCGTATTATTCGATATTTTCCCACTCAAAAAATGACAGTAATGATGGGAAATAATCCACGAAGGGTGATATTTCATACCCCAATAATTTGCTGCAAACTTATGAACTCTGTGAGTCCCAAATGTGTTGAATGGCTGGTTCTATAAAATGTTATCTAAAAATAAATTTTTAGTTATTACAAAGTAATTTTGTACAGAGTAAGTTTCCAAACATTTGAAACTATTAGCATAATTAAATTTGTTTCCATTATTTTTCCAAGAAAATGAGGTACCTTTATCTCTTAAGCTGTAATTACAGTCGACTAAGTTACTGAGTGATTGACTAACTGACTCATTCATTATTGCACAGCCCAAACGCCTGAAGTTAGAAAGATTAAATTTGGACTTTGGGTTGGTCTACCGCCATATATGACCACTAAAACGGGATTACTATAAGGCGGGATACCTATACTTGTTCATTTAGAAATGCATTTATAGGTAAAATGGCGCAAAAACTGTATTTTGGTACTTTTCTGCATCCAATGTATCCTTCAAACCAGTAAACATAGAAATAAAATATATATCATATTCGTAACTAATCGAAAAACAACAAATAACAAATACATGTTTGGTACTTCTTGGAAATTCGAACTTTTGAAAAGCTAAATTGTACCTATTTCTGGTACTTTTTTCATACATTTTTTTCTATTTATTGACAAATATGTACATATATACATAATTACATACATGCATACATACATACATATGTGCATGCATACATACATATATTTTATTATGGGACTACACTATAATTTGGAAATTCATTGGAATACTTGTACAATTTTTGCTACACCCATGGGGGAAAAAAGTACCAAAAACGGGAAATTAAATTGTATTTAAAGCCATTGAGACAATTTTAATAAAACTTGTAGCATTTGTTGGTTCATTTAGTCATACAAAATAAAGTAACAGGACGTTATTTAGAACACCAGTTCCAATAACGTAAATTGGTTTAAATTCGGGTAAATAATTTAGTACTTTTTGTAAAGAATAACTTTTTAAAGTAGTTGAAGGCAGTTGGAGGCATATATGTCACTTGAGTTATATCTGTGGCATGCAAATTTAAACACAGTGAGCATCTTGAAAATTTAGGTTTATCGGATCTGTACTAGAGCAAAAAATAGAACTTGGTACTTTTTTTCTTTGCTTATAATCGTACTTTTCTAATGTTTTCAATAAACAAATTTACTGGCGTAAAAGGAGAGTGGCAATTAATGGTTAATTTTAATACGTTTCAGGAATTTTTCGTTTAGTCCTTTTTTTGATCTTCTAATGTCACTTTTCGCATTTTCTAACATACGAAATGTAGAAACGTGAAATTAAAGATACATGCTGCATGTTATTTGGCTCGCTCCTTTTTCTTTTATAACAACTTTTGTCTTATTTTTTATGGTATTGATTGCATCGATTTTCGGAATCCGAATTGTCTTTTCGACAGTCCTTTTGCCATTTCCACAGCTGATAATAATCTGTTATAGGTAACTCTCTCTGAAACTTGTCCAATTGTATACACTAAGCAAATAGATAGACTATCCCTTAAGGCCACCTTATGGACCTTGTATATAAGCTTAGAACTTTATTGAAAGTATCTTAAAAATGTTCACGATCTCCTACCCCGACACTTCTTCTATAGATGTCTCATTATGTGTCATTGTTGTCCAATGCACAGTGGGGCAAAATCGAAATTTTTTGGAAATAAATCTGTAACCTTCTTGCTGTGTTTCTATCATTTGCACTACCACCAGTCGGCAGAGGTTTGTCGATGTTTAATCCCTTCTCTTCTCTGAATTCTTCCTGGATTCTACTTTTCTCAGATATTCTAAGTGTTTTTAAGTCCTCGTTGTTTCTGGTAGGTTTTGTTAAATTTTCTGGCACACTTTTATACTTTAAATCATATGCTATGTGTAGAAAATGCTCCGTGAACGGTATTCTTGCGTGAAGTGGAGATATTCGCAAGACAGAAATTCTTCATTAATACTTCCTGCTTTACCAATAGCCGACAATTGTGATTTCGTCTCATCACATAGTGAGCATTTCCGAAAAGAAGATGATTCCGTTATGGCATTACTAACCTTTTCATCAACCATTGTTAGACTAAGTTGAAAGGATATGTCGAATGTGTATTGGTTTATGGTTATTGAAAGAGGTTGTAAATCATTTATTTCATCTTAGATATATTCCAGTAAATCCTTTGTTGTTGTCTTCGAATTACTTGTGTATTCGTGGTGTTAAGCCATATATCTTCAAATGAGTTTTTGCACTTTGATGAAGATTGCTTTAAGGAATAAGATCGCATTCTTAATGGCACCAAAGTTGCTATAAATACGCGTTTATAAACCGCCATTCTCTTACTTCCACTAGCATGCTTGTATTCAGGATTAATACAACGTCGCTATTATTTACTTTTTCCAACTGATCTGCAGAAAAATCTGCAACTACCCTGGTAGCTGTATTCTCAAGCAAAGAAGATAGCTATACACATGTTTCCTTTTCGGTAACCGAAATAGATGGTAAAATAGTTGCTTTTTTTCTTGAATATTCTTGTATGATGGAAGAATTGAATGTCCCTTTTCAAGCAGAGCTCTTCTTAAAATTTGATATTTTTTTCGCTGGTCCAGTTCAAGGATTAAAGCAATTGCTTCTTCCTCTGTAAAATTGGATTGTGATGTTGGAGTAGGTACACTTTCGGCAATCCGTTTAAGACGTTTTGGTGATACAGTTGGCAGTATTTTGGCAACATTAATTGCTTACGGGCTAGTCTTTTCTTCTTAGATCTTGTACTTAAATCATCATATGTTTTGCAGGGTGCTCCAGTTGATATTTTGCACGCCGATATTTCTATACCAGTATTCATCCAATCCGAATGTTTCATTTTTAATCTGTTAGTACGCTGATTTAAGGACTTAATTTTTACGTCATACAACTTTAAAAAGCTCTCTATCTGAGATTTACCAATGACGTCGACTTTTGCATGATATGTAGTTTTTATGAATTCTACTATAGCTTCCAAACGATTAAGATCATTTTTAGATAAACTCCACAGAACACAACACAATTGTTTATGTTTCAATGTAATCACCATGATAATCAACGTCGTTATGATATTGATAAGGATTAGCTGCGCATTTATATATATCTATTAGATATATCGCACAGGTATATATATTTACAGGTATTCTGTGAATTGTCATTAGGTAAAATATCTAAAAAAGACAATTTGGAAGAGTACCTATACCGAATTCATTGATATTATATATTGCTGTTAGGTATCACCGGAAAGGATACCTGTACATTACCACTAGATCATAAATATATAAATTTTTAACCATCAACAATAGATAAATACATTTGTTAAATTTACGTAAACACCATAAATGTAAACTAATAAAATACTTATTGATTAAGTTAAAATAGACATTTTTTGTTTGTTTTGTTATTTTAAATTCATTAATATGAATGAATGCTTAGAAAAGGATAAAGATTTACTTAAATTTGGGAAATGTGGCAACCCTATTAAAAATAAAAAATATTTATTAATTATTTTTATAAAAATATTTTGTGTATAGATGTTAATAAAAGTATACAGAAATATTCATAATTTTCTAAGTAAAGGCGCATATTTGTGAAATGAGGCATGATATTGACTTCAATCTTTTTGCAAAAGATCGGATATTATATATGCTAAAGGATAAGCTTAACTTGGAATACATATTTTTAAAATTTCTTTCGCTATTTGGAAATGAACCAAACAAAAGGCTTAATTTGGGGTTTTTGGAGAAAATACAAATTTTTTAATTGTAATAACATATTTGTTTATAAAGATATCTTAATGAAGTTTGCAGGAAATGTGAATCTTATTAATATAAATAAAAGCGTGTTAACCAAATTTCAATCAGGGGTAGGGTTTTCCAGAATTCCCAAAAATGGAATTTTTTACATTTTTGGCTATAGAATCCACATTTTTCCGAAGTCCCGTAGATTTTGATTTAAAACTTTTAACAACATATTGAAGATTCTTAAAATATGTCGATTCGTGCTTTGGGATTTGAGAAAATATGGTCTAAAATCAAAACTTTAATTTAAAATGGGTCGAATTCGGGAGGGTGTGTACCATGACCAGTTGAGTTGTTGGGCTTGTTTTTATATCTTAGAGTGATCTCTGTGAAGTTACCTTTCCGAAAAGTGCAAAATTATTATATATTGCTAAAGAAAATTTTATTTTAGATAAAAAAAAGTGTAGATACTTTTTTGGCGTCAAATTCAAAATCGTTTATTTTTGGACCCGGTAAAGATATCGACTTCAATTTTTTTTTTATTCAATATATAATTTTGTTCTTTAACTATTTACGAAAAAAACTAATAAAATCGGTCGGAAATACTAGGATATATATAAAAAATCTGGATCAAGAACATGCAAAATTATGGTGCTTAAAAATTCAAACACAAATAACACGAAAACAATAAGAGATAAATAGGGCATGTGAGCATGTTTTTATAGGTCTTGTCAGGGTATACAATAATATTTAAAAATATTTGAAATCGGACGAGAAACAAAAATTTGGCGAGTGATTAAAATTTTTATGTCAGAGGTACCTAACTTTGAGCCCCTTTAGCTTCGCCACTTAGGGGTTTGTTGTGCCCCCCCCTTCCAAACTTAACATTGTACACTCCTTTGCTACGCCTATACCAAATTTCATTAAAATCCAACCAGCCGATCAGAAATTACAGATTTATTTCCAAAAAATTTCGATTCTGACCCACTGTGCAATGTAGTCTCCCTTTTTAAAAATTTACTTCCACAACTTTTCCAAGATTTCCTTATAAAATTGTCGTATGTTCTACCACTCCTTATTGTCATCTGTAGGTCATGCCTTGCTAGATAATATATTCGTTGCTTCATATCGAAGTCTTGTCTTGATTTAACCTTTCGGAATAACATTCTTTCCTTAAGGCTCTTTGTTCTGAGTTCCATTATTTCTGAATTCCTTTTGAGCATAAGATTTGAGTTATATATTCCGATGTTAATGTATAGCAAATTCATCCCTATATATTGCAGAGTAAAGTTTATTCTGTACCAATCCTATCGTATAAAATCTTCTCCTCGAACTTTTCAGCGTCCCAGTACCATTTTTTATCGAGAAAATAATGGCCTAGTGTAGGTGTAGTATTCGCTAATAATTTAATTAACATCATTTGGTAGAACACGGATAAAGCATGTTAAATCAAATACAGAACCAATTTCTTCTCTTCTCGAGCATCAGAAATCACAAGATCTTACCTCTAGTGGAATAGGACCACTTGTATTAGTAGATTGGCATTCCAGTTAGGTATCTATGAGTTGAAATCCCGTATAAAAATCTTGAGGTTATATTTCGCAGTGTTAGCCAATTGCCTCTTTATAAATGCTTCGAACACAGTCAGAAGATCGTTTGGTGAAACATAATAACTGCATATATAGATTTTGTTATTCTTAACTGCAATGAATCCTTCTTCCGATACCCGGAAAGCAATGTCAACCAGAGTTTAGACATTTTTAATTGTTTTTTTTTTCAAAATTAAAAAATTCAATGAAATTTAATTTTTGTACACTTAAGAATTCTCTTGTAGGGTGTAATCAAGACAGAAAAGAAACCTCAAAACCATGACAGAAAAATATTTAATTCATACAGTTATAAATGTCGTAATAAAAATTTATTATGACTTCCGTTTCCCTTTTCAAGAAATTAAACAAAAAACCAGCAACGAAACAAAAACCACGACAATAAACAAACATACAAATTATTCGTATTCGCACATAAATGAAACACCAAAACACAATGAGAACGTGAATTGTTTTTTTTTTTTTTTTTTTTTTTTTTTTAAAAAAACTTAAACGTTTAATGACTAAGAACAGTAAGATGAAAAAAACGTCATTGTCTCTTTTAATGTTTTATTTTGCAACTACCCGCCTGACCTGAGTTTCGATATTAACGAATGTTCGCTCAAAACGAAGAATATTCGAAACTAAATGTTCGAGCAAATATCCACAATTATATTAAATATAAATGTTTTCAGCATCGAACTTTTCTCAATAATTTCTCTGTAGTAAGCCTTCGCGTAATATTCGAGAATTTTTAAAATAATGGTATCGCAATATTAAAATTTTCTGAATAAAATCAGCAAACAAAATTCTTCGAGAAATTATTTATTTTTTTCAATTAATTACTTAAGTAAAAAACCAACATGTTTGCATTCAATAAAAAATTTAATATAGTTTTCTACAACAATTTCATGTTTTTGAATATCTTTACCACAAAAAATATTTTATTAATATCAAAAATATCATTATTTCTACAACCACTAAATATTATTAATATGTTTCCTTAAACAATATTATGTTCTTAAATCATATTTTGTTTCCAAACCTATTAGTATTATTATTCCCATAATAATAAAATGTTATAAATAAATAGAATACGTATGCTTTTTAGAAATATGGTTCAAAAAATTCATAACATTTTTGTTTTTTAAAATATTTTGTTTTTAAAATATGTTTTCCAACTTTATTATAATTCTCACCTAGTTTATACATGAATAAATATAAGTAGACAATATTAAAGTGTTTCGTTAATAAAAAATATCTTTATATTATATTTTACAACATATTCTGGTACAAATAAATACAATTAATTAATTAACAAATAATGATTGATCATAATAAGATTAATATGAAACATGTTATGAGTAATTTTGAATATGTTATGAAACTTTTTATGGCAAATAATATGTTGAAGCCGAATCATGATGTGATAAAATCGGGTCATAATATGGGAAAATCAGAGCATAATTTTGTAAAACTGGATCATAACATTACAAAATATTTGAATATAAAATGCAGAGACTTAGATAATAATATGTAAATTTGGATAAAGTTATGATTATAATGTTCAGAATTATTATCTATGACCAGGGAAACCATAAATATGCTCTAAGGAAAGGGTTTTATGTGCATTAAATATGCAATAAAAAACGATAAATATGATCTAAAAACGCAAAAATATGCACTTAAAAAACAAAACATTGTTGTAATTTTTTAACAAAAATTATGTTTTTCATTCAAACAAAGTGTTTTATTAATATCTTAATGTTATAAAAATATCTTAATGTTATAAAATAAGCCAAAATAACTGTATCGAAATTTTGATTGCCTATTTTTTTATTATATTACATAAATACGTTATTGATCTCCTATTTTCTTATCCATCTCATTCTAGGCATTACTATTACTTCGGAAATTGTAATATGTCAAAATTATCATATGCTTTCATTAAAAAGAATGTTGTTTTTACAATATTAACTGATGTTATTCGGGAAAGTTTAAAAGTTAGTACGTCCTCTGTATTTTAAAAGTAGCTTTAATGAAAATAAATTATAAATGACTTAAATAAGATCAATTAGTCTGTTTATAAATCTTCAATCTTGTTGCAACAATATGCTATAAATATGCACTGTAGATCGCTAGTTTCAAAAATATGCCGCTAAGGGTGAAATATGCCAAAATATGTACTTACAAATCGATGCCAAAATGCTTTATTTGTTTTGAAGCATATAAATATTTTATCGATGGCTTCATTTGAACATCCAGGAAAAAACATGCAACTGCTTATTTGTGGTTTCCTTGATGATAAGTAATGTTGCATATTTATCGAAATATCTAATTTATTATTTCCTGTGATTAACTCAGGAAATTTTTCCCTAAAGAATGTGAATTTGAATAAAAGAAAAATTTATTGCAAGAAAAACATTGATGACTCCTCTGGACGAAGTGGAAATTTTGACAAAATGATTCAATTCTTTACCAATCTTGAATTGTTATCTATATTATTATTGTATGTTTTTTAATATTTTATATATTGTGCTAAGTTTTAAATAAAATATGACACTAAAAATTAAATCAGTTTTTAATTTTAAATTTGGAACAAAATGGAAATGTAACGAAATAGAAAACTATCGTTATCAAACTATTGCAAATGATAATAATCACAAGTTGTTAGGAATATTGACTTCGAATGATATTCAACATTTTTTGATATTGAAAACGAATCACTAAGGAATATTCTTATCTTTCGCTATTGATAAAGCTAAAGATTCACTATTAATACGATAAACGAACCTTCGAGAACGAAAGATTTGTTGCCACAAAGAGAGCGATGGTTGAGCTCAAGAAGCTCATATTCGGATCTCGAATATCTTGTCAGACAAATGTTAGTGAAATGTACGAAGGCGATATCATTATCGAAGTTAGTGGTCAGCTGGATATTTGTTATTATTTTTATATGAGTTGGCTTAAGATTTATTCTTATAAATATTTGTATGTGTGTAGGAGATGATGTTGAAAATAAATAAAACTAATGGCTTGTTGTGTTCAGGCAGTGTTGTCAGATTAGGGGATTTATCCCTAAATTGGGAATTTCTTTTGTGAAATGGGGATGAAAAATTTGTTTTTGGGATTAGGGGATTTGTTGGGGATGAATTTCAGGCTATAGGGATTTTTGGACATTTTTTGGGGATTTTTATTTTATTTCTATAATTTTTCTTTTTAATAAGAATCTTTAGTAAGACAAACCATCAACAATAGTGCAATGAAGACAATAAAAAGTAACTGTTATACTGAATATTATACCATAATATTAAAAAATTGGTTTCAATCTCTGGCAACAAAATGATTATTGTAAGGATTGGCTGAGAGGGTAATGTTTGAGCAATTGATACTGTTTTATTGTTACTGCAAAAATAATCAAGAATTTAGAAGCCCTCAATAATTATATATTATAATAAGTCGTTAAAAAGTTTAATAAAGTGTATCTTAAATAATTAAAGCAATGGAACTTGATTTATTATACTTTCATAAAAATTTAATCTTCGGTATTAGCGTTAACTATAAAAATGACGTAAATTATTTACCTAAAAAGTTTACTGATACAAATGTTAAAATGATTTCCATATAATCGCATTTTTCTTAATCCTATAGGAAATTTTCTTGTACATGTATATGTATATATGTATTTAGGTAAATTTACCTACCCAAACTTGCATATCTATAGAGAAAATAAATTGAAGAAAAACAAAGGTAATGTAGTTTATACTAATCTCTAAAATAAAGACATTATTTTAGAAGGGATTTTAGCGGATAATAAATAAAAGCAGTTATTTGGGCATTTTTTGGGGATGAAGTTTTGCTACTTGGTAATAAGACTCAAAAAAATCTGAAAACTCTGTGTTTAGACAAAATGTGGATAATACGTGTTTCCTTTTTCTATCTTCATCTCTTTTACCCAGCGAACTAAAGAGCTCCATTATGAGAGTAATGAACTGAAATCGTATTTAACTTTTGAATTAATCTTAACGTATGTTATTTTATTTTTTTTTTTTGCTGGTGCTATTTAAGAGATTTATCCAACACAAATAATAAAAATAAAATACTGAATGTATATGTATATATATATATATATATATATATATATATATATATATCATAGCCTTGTTGTAATAAATAGAGATTAATTAGCATTTATAAAACATGGGTTTTATTTTGTACTAATTTATTATGGTTTACGAATCTGAATTAAAAAGATATTTGTAGTTGGTTTAAACATACACTTATTCTTGTAAAGACAATATGAATAATTATACTAATGGTACTTATTTTTAATTATCGCTACAAGTTGAAGTACTTAGGCACTTACATTTTTAATACAATGTACATTGGGGCAAAAAAATGGGTTTTACGGTAATTCTATACTATAGGTTTTTAAGACAAGACATCGTTGAAAAGAGGAGGATTTCAGCATCGTAAATATAAAAACATGTATATGTCACATTCGAAAAAACGATAAAAAGTAAAAATATATAAAGATTTAATTATAACTTGCATCATTTTAAGATATGAAATACTATTATGTTTTCGATAATGCTTATAACAAATGTGTGTAATTTGGAACAAAATAATTTACTAAACCGATGCAGCAGTATCCATCAGTCCGTTATTAATGTAAACATTTTAATCAAACTATAGCTCACAATTTGTAAAATTTCTTAATGAATTTTGACACATAACTTTGTCGCCAAGAAGGATACAAATGAATTTGTTTGAAATCGTATCAAAAATTTTTTTTCTCGAAAAACATTTTTTAAACAGTTTCTATTTAAGGGAGAATAAGATACCCAATTTTATGAATTTCATTTGTGAGAATCATTTTTGCAATATCATACGTACATAAATTTTATATGGATGCCAGTATCGAGATCAAATTTACCAGTAAATTATATAAAATTTTCAGTGCTAGGAATATATTAAAGAAAAATCACAAAAAAAAACCAAAAATCTTTAAAAAAAAATGTATAAATAACATTTTGATGCTTTTACCCTACCTAATCGAAATTGAAGGATATGAATCCGTTAGAATTTAAAGGCGAATAAAATTTAAGGCAATAAAAGGTAAAATTTTTAAAACAAAAAAATAAATAAATAAAAGAAGATTTCAAATAAATTAATCGCCATAAATCCGCTCGCTGACCGAAATAAAAAAAAAAACAGTTTTTACGAGTTTGAAAGTAAATTTAAATTTTTAAAATCAAAAGCAACTTTTAAAGATATTGCAGAAAATAAAAAATAAATTCGCGTATCTCCGCTCCCCGTCGGAAATTTTAAAATCTGTTTCCATTGTAATTTGCAAAATGAATAGTTTTATAAGTATAGTAAGCCGAACTATTCGTCCTATAAATCCTAACAGAGCCAGATTTTGAAATCTGTATCAGGGACGGAGATATCTATATATATTTTCCAAAGCCAGTTTTCTCTTTCCAGAGCATTCTGAAACTCCCAGATGACGTAGAAAATTAAAATTCGGCTTACTTATTAAACTATTCATTCTTCAAATTCCAATGGAGCTAGGCTTTAAAATACCAATCAGGCAGCGGAGGTATGCAGATTTATTTTTTATTTTAGGTAATATTTCGATCAGAGAGTGACTTATGCCGATTATTTTTTTCTTTTTTTAATTTTACCTTAAAGTATTATTCACAACCAAATTCTAACACATTCAAAACTTTAAATTTCGATAAGGGAGAGGAAAAGCGTCAAAAAGTTGTTCATAATTTTTTTGTTTTTAATTTTTGTGGATTTTTTTATGCATTTTTTTTTTTATATTGCAATTTTTCCTGGCATTTGCAGGCTCATAGGCTATTATCAAATCATATAAAAACCGTGTGTTTCAGCCTTCAAGAACGCTAATTATAAAAATTTATATGTATCATTTACATGATATTGGTGTTTTAATTGTTTTTAATATTATTAAACAGTCAAAAATTCGAACAATTAACTTTAGAAATATATATATATATATATATATATATTACAGAAATATGTATACAAATTTATTTAAAAGTATATATTTTGTGAAGCTTCGTTAGTAAATTAAAAATATAGTTCAACAGGGCAGACCAGGACAGAACAATTTTATTATATTTTTAGTCCTTGGAATACTGTCTATAACATACATATGAATTTTTATTCTCCAAGTTATTCGTTATATAACTTACATACTTTGAAACTTCAAATTTATATAACTTTTTAGTTAAACAATTATAAGTTTTAAAATTAGCATTTGTGATTGTCTAATTAATAAACGGTCATTACAAATATATGATTCTATATTTAAAGACATAAATAATTTATAACATAAAGAAAAATAAATCAAAAAATTTTACCATACACAGATTTTCTGTATTTAAATAAATTTCAGGTAAAGTTCAGCATATTCTTAGCTACTAAATGCGATATTTAGTTTTGCAAAATTTAAACTTTTAAAATTAGACTTTCGTTCTGTACAACGTGAGCTTATAAGTACTTTAAAATGACAAAGTTATAGCTTTAAATTGTATTTATATGCAACATTCAAAACAGGCTTGAAAACGTCTTTATTTATTTCTACTTCTTTCATTTTTTTTCCATTCAATTAAACAATCCAATTTTAAATTTCAAATACATTTTAGAGACAAAATCTGTATAAACATTTTATTTTAATAGGCATTTTAAATTTAAAAGTGCTGGCGGTGAAAATTTACTGAAAAATAAAAACAATGTATAGTAATGAAATATTTTTTCAGTTATTTCTCCAAATGCCTCATATTTAGGTTATAAAATGAATTGAACAAATATATAAAAAAAACATTAATTAATCCTGCATATATAATGCCTGAGTTAAAAAGAACAAATAGTTTCTAGTTCAATGCTGGCATCAAATAGATTTGAATTTGTCCCAATTATTTCTTTTATTTACTTAATTTATTGAAATCCATTTTAAACTAGAAATAGAAAAAAAATTACATTTGTTACATCCAATAAACTAATGAAACTTGCTGCTGTAACATATATGAATATTTTGAAATAAAATAAGTCATGGATATAAAAGAAACAACGTGCTGCATCATAAGACGCCCTACAAAAGCTTTGCGAATCCATAACATTTTTATAATCTCGCATCTGCAAACAATTTAAAGAAATACTCTGTTCATCAAGTTTTATAATATAATGTGAAATTGTATAGGTAAATATAATTCTTAAATAGCACATAAGTAACTATGTTACATTTAATTTGCTTTTTTGAATAATAATCCCAATTCTTTATAGGGCACAATTAAACAATTCATATTATCCATATGAAATTCTTTTGGTTGTGTGTGGAATCTATGTATTGGCCATACAATTTAATCTGTCAATCAATCTCTTTACACAAGTATGTTAATGTAGCTCCTATATTGTTGTTCCTATCTACATTGGAAGATCAATCTCTTTACACAAGTATGTTAATGTAGCTCCTATATTGTTGTTCCTATCTACACTGGAAGATTATTTCTCTATAAATATTTTTCTTTACGTTGCATTTCATATTACTTATTTCGGTCAGATATGAAAAAATCATACAACATCTTTAAAATGATATCTTAATCTGAAATATAAATTGGAAATATCGAAACTTTATTTCTCCTCTATAAAAACAGGCAAGCCTAATGTAAGTACATTGATAATTTTTTTATGCAGACAATTTTTCATTTATTTTCAAACTAAATTTTCTACTAGCTCACTTTTATCGCTGGGAATTAAAATTTTTTAGAAAAACTAGAACTAATTGTAAATTTATTTTTTCAATAGTAAATAAAATTTAAAACTTTTGTTGTAAACAATTAAAATGTTTATATTATTTTAGGAATGAAATAGATTTTCACAATAATGGAATAATACATTCATTTTTCAGGCTGTTATACAATTAAAGATATAGTTGGTCTATACATACAAATATATATATACCAACTATATGATACCCTACACCATTGTGTACGAGCATAAAAATTCTGGAAGAGGACTTATACTACACCCGTGGCCAATTTTACTAAATGTAAAATAAAATATACAAATACAGAATAATGCGTTGATACTAATATCTAATTAATTTTATGCACTTTAGGGCGATTCCTGGAAGTGGGTTATATGGAAGCTATGGTAAATTATGGACGATTCTCATAAAATTTGGCAATGTTATTTCTACTTAAATAATACTTGATACTAATGTTCCTATGGGATTTATGCACGTTAAAGTGATTTTCGGAGCAGAGGTTTATATGGGAGCTATGGTCAATTGTTTACTGACCTGCATAGTATTAGGTACAAAGATTGATACTTTTACACAACTTCTTTGCATCGAACTTCATTAAAATATTCTTATTTTTAAGACACTTTTGAGCGTTTAAACTCTATTACAGGATGACATTTGTATGGGGGCTAGGTGAAATGATGGACCAATCACAACAAAATTTCAATATTCTTCGTCCATGTATCATAGAACTCCCACGTGCCAAATTTCATTGAATTATCTTTAAAATTACGACCCGTACTTTGTGCACAAGTTTTACATGGATAGCCAGCCAGACGGACGGACGGACATCGGTAGAACGATTTAAAAAGTGATTCTGAGTCAATTGGTGTACTTTAAGGTGGGTGTTGGATAAGTTTTTCTATACGTTACAAACATCAGCATAAACGCATAATACCCCAACCACCTATGGTCGGTATAAATAGGTGTGAATTTGTTCAAATGAAAAAATTTTAAAATTTTATGTTTTAAATTGTTTTAAACTTATATTCATGTTTTATTTATTAAATAAAACTTCTAAGGATTAACAACATTATCTTGGAATTTTCCTACATTGGAGTCTGAAGATCGGAAGTTTTTTTTTGGAGAAAACACATATTTTTCTATGGGCAGTAACATATTAATAAAAGGTTAACAATAGCATGGGAAGACATAATTACTTTTTTGAGTTTTTCTTTGTTATCCTTTCTATAGCGAAGACATACACCTCAAAATTCCTTGCTAGGATATTATACCGATATTAGAAAAAATTATTTAATTTTTTCTTACTAATTGGGTTGGAATACTTATGAAATAATTGTCTTAAGCTTATTTAATAATTTTAGCCAGAATTTTAATAACAGGAATAACTTATTTATTCAAAAAGTTTTAAAATCGACTACCACAGCATTCTTCATGAACGCTTTTAGTCGTTATAAAGCTAAAACTTCTACAAAAGTGGTATCTGAGGTTCTTTATATTGCAGTATAAACCTTTTCAATACATCCTTGTAGAATTTTTGGAACTCGGAGACTTTTTCATATGATGCAAGTAAGAGAAAACAACTTATTTGGACCCATAAATTATAATTGGAACAATATAAAATATAAAAACTATAAAAATGTCATTTTATTGTAAAAGTAAAAATCTATTTAATAAAAAAGAGACATAAAAAGATGATTTAAAGGAAGCAGTCTTCATATTATATGAACAAAAGGCGTTACCGTAATAAGTCGTAGTATGTGAGTGACTTTGGTCGGAATGGTTATGTCTGAAACATTTTAATGAAAAAAGTGTGAAGTTTTAATGCTAAGATTTATGGAGAATAATCGTTAAATTCTAATCTGATTAAAATATTCTACTCTTATAGAGAGTATTGAAGGATAACGACTTGAATCGTTCATCAAGTCTGATGAGAGTATGGCCCTTGGAATAATCAATCAAGTACATCCTATAATATAAATTCTATGTAAAATCCTTAAATAAATCTAAATCTATGATCTAATAAGCATTATCTCCCATTTAGTAATGAAAAAATCATAATCTTTAACAATAACGGTAATTTAGGATGTGTGGTATTTTAGAGTGTTTGTCTCCGCTATGCTAGGAATAATCAAGAAAATTAAAAAAAATAAATTTCTTTCATGTTGTTATTGCATTTCATTAATATTTAGTTTCAAAAATTTTAAATAATTTTGTAATTTAAATTTTTTTTTATTGTTCATAGAAAAATATGAGTTTTCTTCATAGGAACCTCTTCCGATCTCCAAACATCAATGTAGATAAAACCCAAAAGTACTTTTTTATTCATTAAGTAGTTGTATTTAACAAACAAAATATAAATATAAGTTTAAACATTTTTAGAACATTAAATTTTTATTTGAAGAAATTCACACTTATTTTATTGTCCATGTGTGTATATAAATACTTTCGACCAAATATAATGTGGATTATCAGTAGGCAATATTTTTAAAAATCAACTATCTCTCTTTAAGAAGACGAAATCAATTGAGACTAAGGTTGCCAGATTCGAATTGTGATCTAACTTGACATTCCTGAAAAAGAACTTGATTACCAAAAAAAAAAACAAATTTACAATCGACTTCCGCCAAAAATCTTTTATTTTTCATATTAAACCTATATGAAAGTACATATATTAGGATGGTCCAAAAATGAAAAGTATTGATGTTCCCAGCTCAAACTAAAATTTACTTAATTTTAAGAAAATATTTCTCAAAAATTTCTTCCAGAAGTTATCCTTTCGTGGGCTGGATCAAAACAAAAAAAGGTAAATTTTTCGATTTTAGCGGATTTTTTCATATTTACTTTTGAAATTAATGAATATTAACAATAAGAACGTAATGTTGTTCTAGTGACAATGCCGTAACCAGTTTTATTCACTGCGTGTAAAAACAGTTTTTTGAATACGATTTTCTTAATAAAGACTTTAAGGGCTAAATTCTATATTAGCTAATTTTTGCTTTAAATATAATTTGTTTTTTTTTCGATTTGGAAAACAAAAGAATATCTTCAAAATGTCAAAATATGCTTTAAAAATCACTGTGTGGAAAAGTATTCCGTTAAGTGTGAAATATGCAAAAAAATGTGTTTTTAAAAGTGTTGAGGTACGATATAAAAATAAATGTTAAAAAAAAATTAAAATAATAAAACGGGGGGTTAGTTGGGGGGATAGCGCAATTTACTTTTTTTTTTTTGTATCAACCTTATTGTTCGATATAATTATGAGAACTAACTTCTTTTCTTTTACATTGTTCAAAAGTAAGATCGAAAGTTCTTACACTCTCATAGCACACTTAGGGATATAAATATATGACCACTATAACAAACATATCACACATAAACATTCCACCCCTTGCTATATTGCAACTTAAAACTAGTACCAAAGTGAATAAAAAAAATGGAACATATTGGTTTATAATCTACAAAACAACTTAGAAATATAAAGTAAAATGTTAGTATAAAATCATACAATAAATGCAAAAAAAAATTAAAAATTTTAATAATAAATAGGCAGCTACTCAAAAGCCAAACTTTCCAATGATAATCCAACCTAGCATGCTGTCTTGGTCCATTGGAGGTCCTACGGATTCTGGTTGAATGCTTGATTTTATTAGGTATGGATAAACATCAGCACCGAGCACAATATTTATGTCATTATTCGTGTGGAAATGAGGGTCGGCTAGCCGTAAGTTAGCGTAAAGAGATGTAACGCGTTCATCAATTTTGTCTCTTGGCTGCTTGCGTGGTAAGTAAATAAGTAAGATAAATATAAATATTGATGGCTTTATTCAATGTACGGAAAAAGAAGATATAATTGCACACTGGTGATTTCCCTGACAATAATTGGTCTGTGCTATTTTTACACACAAATTTTTTATAAAACTTATTCAAAATTCATTTGTACATAAAATGTCTTTTTTAATGTATTTATTTATTGGTTACAATAATTATGGTATACGAAATTCTTAAATTTTACTTTGATTAAAAACTGTACACCACTCCCTTATAATTTAAAGGCAATCTTCAACACAAATACTTTATATGTGAAAAATTAAAATTTTCTCAATCGTTTTTCCATTCACCAATGACTGAACTTAAATTATTCTTACATAACACGAATACATCAATATTGTGTTTAAAAGTCCATAACCAACATCAATGACATACATTTATATTTACATATTTGTATGACCATACGTTTGTAAGTAAATTCTTTTTCTCTTTCAACTATGGTAGATTTAAGCAATAAACCCAACATGTCTGACATGTCACTTGATAAATGAAAATGTCCTAGTAAAATTGAAACAAAAGAAAAAAAAACATAAAAAAAAGAAAAATATAAAAACGAATAAACAATCATATGGATATTTTGCCAAGAATTACAAATTGTCAGTTTTCTTTCTGACCGTTTGTCCATGTGTCCGTTGGACAGAGAAACAAATTAAAAGTTAAAATAAACATTGGTTTTATATGGAATAACAAGGAAGGATATTCTTACTTGACCGTTGGAATAATTATAAAAATTTACTTTGGTTTATTTAAGGAATAATAAAAATACAAACAAGTGCATACGCATTACATAAATATATATATATATATATATATGTATTTAAATTAATATTTACTTAATAATAATACTAAAAAATTATATGTATACAATTATATATATGTACATATAATTTTTTTTTTTTTTTTTGAAAATAGGGAAAAAAAATCCTTTTCAACGATATGGATTTTGTCTATATTTTCTCTTTTAAGATAAAAAAAAAATGGACTTTTCTTCGAATGTATTAAAATTTAAAAAATCTTCATATATTGTTGTTTTAAACAAAATTTCACATGCATGAAAAGTAAAATAAATGTAACCAAAGAATGCTTCCTAGGAGAGTTACTAATAAAAATAAAAAAAAAAAAAAACAAAAATTTAAAACAGTACAAAATTTTATAAATCAACTAGAATCGGTCACTAAATAGCTCTAGCAGAAAGTTTAATAAATATTTGACTTAATCAACCAAAAACATAATCTTAGGTTTAATTTTCATCACATAAACAATTTAACTTTTTCTCTCAATGTTGCTTCTGGTTGATATTCTTACTTATATAAAAGTGTACAAGTGTAATCTTATTCCTATAGGTTTTTTGATATTGGTAGATGTAAAAAGAAAACAATATAAATAAAATAATATTGTTTGTCTTTATTTTATACAGAAATAAATAAATACAATATTTTCATGCAACGTTTGATGCGATATCCTTCTTTTTGTAATAATATTTTGACAAAGTGCCAACAGTTCGTAAAAGTAAGTCAAAGTTCACACTATGCTAATATTTGACGATTTTTTTCAAATATTTGCTTTGCGTTATGTGAACACGAAATATTTTTATAATTCAAACAAGATAACAGCTGATTTTGGATAAACAAAACAATTTAACCTTAATTAAAAATGCCGCTAGTGAACATTGTATAAACACAAGTTGTAAAATATATGCCTCTATTTTGAGCAAATTTTTATTTGATCTTACAAAGATTAAACAGTGGAAAAAAAAAGCTGATGCCATAGACGGCTTGAGTTGAAACAATTTTTGCTTTTATGTACACAAACTTTAAATTGATAAAAAAGAATTGATCAATTTATATTTAATCTATTAAAATATCGTTTTTTTTTTTTTTTTAAGAAGAAAACTTTCAATTTATTGATATTTTTTATTTAACCATAATAATACTTCATATTTTTAATACAGCTGAAAGTGGCTTGCAAAAAAAACACTGTTGTTTTGTGAAGACAAGACTGTTTTTTAAATGACGAGAAGAGGAACAGGGTTGTTCTTGTGTATAAACGTAAATTACTTATAAAAAAAATAAATATATATTTTTTAAAGTAATTTTAAAGTAATTTGTAGTTAAAATAAATAGCATTTTCGCCTTACATTAAATAAAAACGTTACAAACATTACCTTAACATCCAAAATTCTCTCAGAAAATTATTCTAAATTAATTAAAATAAAATAAAAAATAAAATATTCCTGCAAATTCATTTAATATTCGATGTCAAATAAATTTATGGAACTTGCGTGTTTAATCAAAAAATATTGAATAAATAATTTGCATCTAATATGAACAGGCTTAAAATAGCTGATAGCTGTTTCATAAAACAAAAAACGTCAAATAAATGCGCGTAATGTGAACAAAAAATCAACTCTGTATTTAGTCGCAAAAATTTCGGGAAAACACGATGAAATATTTCGTGTCAAATATTTGCGTAATCTGAACTTAGCTTAACAAACAAATGTAGTAAGAAAACAACTTGTTTTGTTATTATTACTGTATTAAGGTCTATATTTGTAACTCCTATTTAAAACATAACTTTTCAATCAATTTAATTCTATGGTAAAAAAAAATTTCAGTACAAAACAAATTATTTTAGCTGTCAAAACTGTAACATCGTAATATAAATTAGTAGCTAATTTAGAAAAATATAAGGATTATACTGAAACTTTTTTAAGTCAAAATGGGTATGTATGTATGTATGTATGTATGTATGTATGTATGTATGTATGTACCCAATGGTAAAAATAAGGTATAAAGAGCCCTACTAGAAGGCCTTTTTATAGCCAGCAGAGCTACTTCCTGCATTCCATGTTCATGTAGTTTTTATACGCGATGTAATGGGAGCAAGGTCTTACATATTCGCGACCCGATAGGGCCCTTCTAAAAGACCTCTTAAATAAAAACTACCAGCACGCGTTCTGTAGAAATGCTACAAACGGATCTTATGAAGAAAAGCTATTAGCAGGTTTTGTACACTATTTAATAAAATGTTTTTCTATTTATACAAAATAACAATTTTTTTAATTTAAATTATTGTAAAAAGTTTAAAACTTAAAAAAACAAAAATTCAGTATTAAACATATCAACATATCATATCATATATAAACATATATGAACTTTTGACAAAACATCTTAAGTAGAGATAAGACAATTTATCCAATAATTTACATTTTCATAGAAATTGTTGATTTTTTTTATTGTTTAACTCTCTTGAAAAAATTTGAGATTTTGTTAGAAAAACACAACCTATTCCATAGAATATACCTAGAAGTTTATGTAAGAGGCACTTCGAACTAAATTTTCAAAAAAAAAAAAAAAAAATACGCATATTTTTCACAACACGAAAACAAGATATATGTGACTACATGTATTTTGTTCTTGCATTAATTAGGTTTTTGACATTTGAATCAGGTTTTTTTTTCTCTCACATAAATATCTATTTATTAATCTATGACCTACTCAAACAAAGCATTAAACAAAACTAAATAAATTCTTATTATTTATTTATTTTTTTATTTCTTTTTTTTGGAATTTATACTTTAAATTTTGATAATGTTTTTGTAAAGGTTTCTGAATGGTTTTATTTTTTCCTAGAGCAAAAAAAATATTACAATCTTTCTTCCCTTCTAAGAAAGGGAGTAAAAGCAATGTATGTTTTATACATGGATTTGTTGTTACTTAAAACGAAATATATTAAAAATACAGCTTCTTACTCTCCTTCTAAGAGAGTGGAAGTCGGAAGTTCTATCGGATATTTTAGAAGGTAAGGATGGGACATTCCTGAAGATCACTTAAAGAAGGTGTAAATACACTTTCTGGAAAACCTGCACGATGGAGGCCTTAAAATTTGTACCGGTGGGTATGTATGTACATATGTATTTATATACTATTAGTTAAAAAAAAAACTTACAAAACTTTCAACTGAAACTTAAACAAATTAACTTAATATGAAAATATTTTAATTAACTTACACATGTACAAAAAAACACGAATACATTTAAAATATTTTTAATTTGTAAAAAAAATTCTATATCAAATTTAATTTGAGAATAAAGCTAAAAAAAAAGGAATTTAGATATATTGGAAAAAATAAAATTCATAAAATTCAAATTTACTCTAATTCAGTTAATATAAAAGTATTTAAATGATACGAAAGAATTTTTATGGTATTTCATCAAAATATGTTGTAAAACAAATAACAAATTTATAGTCAGTATAGCCAGACCCTGTAATATCCTATACATATACACTATATTTGTTCAACTGTTTTTCTGGGAGGTTCTTATAAGGGACCTGTGATTATTTGTAGACTGATTCTTGTAAAATCTGGAGGCCTTATATGGGAGCTATGGTAAATTTTGGACTGACTGATAAAACATATCGAAACTCTATCGAACCTTGATAAAAAAAAAACTAAAAAACATGAAAAGATCCAATAATTTTTGAAGAATAAGCGATCAAGCATATTTAAAAACCGAGATTCTGAACAAATTTGAAGATTACTAATAATTCCCTCAAAAAATCCTTTTAAAGTTAATAACTTTATGGCGTTATTGCGATTAAAAAAACTCAAAGAACTACAACTAGTTATTAGACGACATTTAGTAAAACTTATGAATTTCCAAAAATTTTAAATTCTGTACCGTGGAATACTGGAAACGAGTTTTGTCAACAGAAGATGCAAAAGATGCCTGAATATAACAATTGATTTTGGTTCAAATATGGATTTCTTCCCAATATTACTATACTAAGAAAACTATAAAATGAAGAGATGGTTTTCTAATGGTTTAGGGAAGTTTATCTCACATAAATGTTGGTACGATGGTACTAATTATTAACATTATGTGCTAGGAAAATTATACCAGTCTCTTAAGACTAAACTTGTCGAAAAGTTGCTTAAAATATGAATTGGCGCGTTGTAGAATGATTCGCAAAAAGCCCACACTTAAACTCATTTAAACATAAATTTATGATTCCTATTAAAAATTAAATTGAGCAGCGTGAAACTGTGGCTAGTGAAATGAAATTGCTTTTAATCATTGTAAAAAATTTTTGAAAATATGGCATATCATATTATGGATTTAATTCGGGAATATAACGGCATGGCCTATTTTTGTTATTATTATTATTATTATTATTATTATTATTATTATTTTTATTACTATTTTTTAATTATTTCTTACATGAAACAAAACTGAATACATTTTATTTATTTATTTATTTTTTATTTTAGGTAGTTACAATAGAACAAAAACAAGCCTTATATTATACCCAGCAAAAAATTATTAACATTTGGAAGCAATAAATTCCAGTGGATGCAATACGTTGCTTACTTAAGTACAAATGCTTCAAAAATACAATAGGGTAAGTGAGTGATTTTCTAACTATTTAAAAATCCCTGTATTGTCTTCCATAATGCTTGCCAAAAGGCATAAAATTAATACCTATTTAGTAAGTTAATGTTTTATATAAATAAATATTTTTTGTTTAACGTGCACAGAGAAAAAATTCATAAATATTTAACTTTTTCAAAAATATTGTGAATCGAACATGAATTTATTTCTAAAACATTTTCATAAAAAATATTTTTTCCATAAATATCATTAAATGTTTCTTAAGGGGATTTTACACTGTGATACCTTGTATTAATATATGAAATATTTTAAAATGTATTATAGAGAACATTAGGTTTATAAGTTTTTTAGACTTCAAAATACCATAGCACTACGTTAAAGCTAATATTTTTTCGATATTAAAAGCAGAACCCTTTGGTCGATTTGAATAAAAAACTTCACTATAAAACCCAATTTCTGGATTTATGGGTTATTGAATTAAATATAAAAATCTAATTACATGTTATCTGCACATTTTTGGAGATAACATGTAAAATTGGTTAGAAAGAATCTGGCACATAACATTAAGATTATAAAATGTCCAGAAATTTAACAATTCAAGAAAAATATACTAATGAAAAACTAATAAATTTCTTACTTTTTCAAACGTCTTATATTGACATCGCGCTTTCATAGAAATTGCGCAGAGAAAATTTTGTAAGATTAGTAAGAAAAGTAATGGAAACTAAAGTAATTTAGTGTAAAATATAATTTTCTTGATATCAAACAATTTTACATAAAAAAATTTTATTTATTTTTTTTTTTTTTGCATGAATCAGAGCAGCTAGTTGTAGTAATTTAATTAAAGTTGTAAAATTCAGTTACATTTACATACAACATTACAATTTAAAAAAATAAATTAACTATAAAAAAGTATAATAACTTCGGTGCGAAGCAAAGTTTTTAAATTTATACAACAATAAAGTGTGTCAGCTTTGCGCTACACTAGTTACAAAGTCATAAGTAACTATGTAGTACATATTTACCATGATATTAAATGAACTAGCAATATTTCCATTACCATTAGTTATATACATACAATGCATTACTTGTATATCTATATAAGTAGTGCACACATTTATCTGCACAACACTATAGTATTGTGCAGATAATAGCATAATTTGCGTATTAGAAATAACCTTAAATTAAACATTATACTTTTGTTTAATGTAAATTTAAGTTTAGTATATTATTTTTAAAAGTTAATATATATGGAGTCAATTGAATATTTATAAATGCAACATACACAATATAATTTCAAATGAGAAAGAAGGATATAGTCGGTCAAGACCGACTCTATGATACCCTACAGCATTGTGTACGAGCATATATATTCGGGAAGAGGACTTATATTACACCTATGGCCAATTTTGCTAAATGTAAAATAAAATATACAAAATACATTTTTCTTTGATACTAACATCTAGATGATTTTATACACCTTAGGGCGATTACTGGAAATGGTTTTATATGGGAGCTATGGTAAATTATGGACCAATTCTCATAAAATTTAGCAATGTTATTTCTACATAAAGCTTATTTGTGTCAAATATTAACTTGATATTAACATTCATATGGAATGGGGAGCTATGGTCAATTGTGAAATTTAGTACAAAGATTGATACTTGTACAAAACTTCTTTGCACGGAATTTCATTAAAATATTTTTAGTTTCAAAGCATTTTTGTGTGTTTAAATTCTATTCCGGGAGGACATTTGTATAGGGGCTAGGTGAAATAATGGACCGATCAATTTCAATAAGCTTCGTTCTTATATCATAAAAGTCCCACGTGCCAAATTTCATTGCATTATCTTTAAAATTGCGAACCATACTTTGTGCACAAGCTTTATATGGACAGCCAGCCAACCAGATGGACGGACATCGTTAGATCAATTTAAAAAGTGATTTTGGTATACTTTAAGGTGGGTGTTGAATAACTTTTTCTATGCATTACAAAAACCAGCACGAACGCATAATAGGGTATAAAAAGATCATTAACCAAAGTATTTGGCGATGGTAGTTAAATTGTCTATTGTATATAATTTTATGTAAAAATATAAGTGTTCGATATGATAAATTCTCTAATGTCATGTTATAAATTTGTTTCGAATGCTTGGATATACTTTTTATACCATAAATATATCTGGCAATATTATTGTATACTACTTTTAGTTACATTTTGCTAAGACCATTGCAGCTGAAAAAAAGCCCACATCCATATAACAGGGTAGGCAATGAATAAGTTTTGGCAAGTAGCATTCGGATCAGTGTTACCGTTTAGCGACTTTAGTCGCTAATAGTCCCCTTTTTAACCATCTTGGTCACTTTTTTAAATGACGACTTTCTAAGACAATCTGCTAAATGATGAGAAACTATGTTGTTTGAAATAGTCGCCAAATGTCCCTTTTTCAACCACCTGGCCACTTTTTTTGGCCCCTTTTTTAAAATGGAACTAAATGGCGACTTTCTAAGACAATATGCTAAATGACGAGAAACTGAGTTGTATGAAATATCTCGACCCATTATATATTAATCATAACGAAGAAATTAATTATTTTGAGATTGTTTCACAATATATTGACTTAAAAAATAACTCCGAAATATTTATAAATGAACTGAAACTATTAAAAACTAATGGTAATGATAAAGTTTATCAACAACTATGCAAAACATCAAATGCCGTATCTTTTTGGGACCGGATTGTGAAAATTAAAAAATAGATTTGATGAATGCTTATACATTAATTTAAATTTTTACTTCGGCTCATGGCAGTACCTCGGCGGAAAGTTTTTTTCTAAATTATCACTAATGAAAAATATATTGTTCAACAGACTTAAGGTCAACACTTGTGAATCCATGTTTTCAGTTCTAAATTTGTTAGATGGGGGTTTGTAAGACTGGAATTCGTGTGAAGACCTCGAACAAAAGTACAGGAGTTTAATTAATAAAAAGAGAATTTTATGTTAATTATTATTATGAATAAATCCTGTTTTTGCAATAATAAAAATTATTATAAATAAATAATTTTGTTATTATTAAATTTTAATTTAGTTGTTTTTCTTAAAATACAATATTTATTGTTTTTTTATCAAATAAGCAAATTTTGAAGAGTTTTAAGGTATTGAACCAGTTGACCCATTTTTTAAATCCCCTTTTTTAGACACTTTTTAAAAATTCTCAACGGTAATCCAAATGTTGTACAACAATTTGATTTATCATGATCTGCCCATTCAAGTTTTTTATTAAATATGACGACTAAGTATTTGTTGTATCAACAAAGTCAATTTTTGAGATGTTTATAATTATAGGTGGGTCACAAGTTAATATATGATTTGATTGCTCAACAAGTATAGCTACAGGTTTCTTAGAATTCAGACTGAGACCTTTTGCTGATGCCCATAAGTAAATGTTGCGAAGATCCTAGTTAATCAATTGAATACAATTGCAGATGCTTTATATATTGCAATTTCTATAAAGCTGAACATCATTTTAACAATACCTTAATTTTTTGCTGTAACTAAATTAATTTTAAAATTTACTATTTTTAACAAAACCCTGATGAATTTACACTATTAATTATGTTTGAATTACCTTATTCGTTAAGAAGATAGAGCCTAAAAAAGTAAATAGTCACAAGAAAAGTGTTCACTTTTGCTCTGTGGTATATATTAGGGTCATAACTTTTTGCAATTTTTTCAAATATCAAAAATACCATAGCAAGGTATTGTAGGGAATAGAATAATAAAAAAAGTTCACGCACCAAACGCAATAAATTTCTTTTTTTTTATAAAAAATATCAAAAAATTTATATTTTCCGCCAAATTTCTAAAGTTTTAATCACTTTCTATGTCTTCTTTGATATCAAATAATTGTACAAACATATTCTGGGCAATTTCTGTGAAATCTCGATATTAATATACAAAATAATTTATTATTTTTTTATTTTTTTATTTAATATACTTTTCTTGATTTGTTAAGTTTCTCTACAGTTTATGATAAATGCAAAATCATTTAGCAAAATATATATGCAAAAATCTGTTAAATTTGTTTCTAGTGATATTTTTATATTTTATTCGATAACCAATAAGTCCAGAGTAATTTTCTTCTGAATACTTAAACATGTTTTCTGGCGGCTAACTACAAGGTTCGGCCTCCAAATACAATTCGATGAAATAAATTCTTCAGCTCTCAATCGGTTAACTACGATGATACTACTATCCGACGAGATAAATTCTTGGGCTCTCCGTCGGCTAACTACGAATTCGGCTACGGTTCGGAAGAAAGAACTTCAGATATATCTGATGATACTTTGATCCCTAAGAGCAAAGTATAATAAGATTGGTACCTAGGGTCTTGCTCAAATGTATCGTCACAATCTCAATTATTTATGTTTAAATTTATGTAAACTAAATGAGAATTATAAATTCTCTTATTATGTTGTAACTACTAAAGTAGTTACAATATGTTAATATGTTGATGGTGTAATATTTGTAACTATACGTTACAAACTTTAAGCGACTATAACGACACTGCTTCAGAATTTTTTTAGATTTTTGCAGGTTTTTTGGGAATTCTGGTATTCTTTTTATGTAAATCCAACTATCTGATTAGATGTTACAGATTTATTTCCAAAAATTTCGATTTTCTACACTGTGCGCCACAGCATAACATCCACGCATGGAAAAAATATAGTTATAGTGACTATAATCTAAGACCAACATATTATGATTGCACCATATGATCACAGCGAAAAATAGAAATGATTAAAAGTAATAATTATTATGATTCCACTTTGTCATATTATATCCGATTTTATGGTTAGTTTTTTAATGTTATAATTATAGATTTACATATACTTGAACAATCTTACTATATTATACCACATTGTCATATTATGATTCCATTTTATCATATTGTTTTGCTTGAAATATTTTTATAGAAAATATATGTATAGAGAAAAAGAAAAACGGGTATTAGAATTTTTTCTTGGGGTTTTTATTTAGCTCGGGTTTTTTCTTAATTTGTACGTACCGTACGCTCGGGTTTTACAAAAGTAAGTGAAATATTACAAAAAATTATGTATAACAACAAAATGGGAAAATGTCAAATAAAAAAACATAGAAAACAGCCACTGAACAATAATTAGTGACTGTTTACACTGTGCGCGTAAACATCCCGCCCCCCTTGCAGTGCTGCAACAAGGAAGGCTAAAGATAACGCAGGTAATAACTAACACTATGGTGGCCGGATTCTGTAATTGGGGGTACTCATGTTGTGGTAGAGCTGCTGCTATGGTTGCGGGTACTGCTGCTGCTGATGATGAAGCTGCTGTTGTGGCTTATAGAACTGCCGTTGATTTTGGTGGAGCCAACATCGGTGTTGTTTTTGGTGGTGCGCCGCTTTTTATATCTCCGGCGTTTGGGGTTGAAAAAAAAGATAAAAAAAGAAAGAAAAAGAAGGGGAGAATTAGTTTGTATCTTTGGGTAAGAGAACAAGCTTCACTATTGGGCGGGTGATAATGCCAGAAGCTGTTCTCACGTCCGCTGAGCGGACTTTAGAGTCCTGTCCGACGTGGGTCTTCACTATTCGACCTAGACGCCACTCATTGGGGGGTAAATTATCCTGACGAACAACAACTAAATCTCCTACTTGGAAGTCCCTTTCTGGATATTTCCATTTTACACGACGATGGAGTTCTTTGAGGTATTCCTCTTTCCATCGCTGAGCAAACTGATGATGAAGCACCTTGAGTTTTTGCCACCTGTTGGCCACACTCAAAGAAAGATCAGAATGATCGGGTTCAGGGGGTGAAAGAAGAGGTGCTCCAATAAGGAAATGGCCTGGGGTTAAAGGAACTAAATCATTGGGATCTTCACTTATAGCAGTTAGGGGTCTTGAATTCAGGCATGCTTCTATTCGAGTCAACATTGTCGTAAATTCCTCAAAGGTAAATTTCTGAACTCCAGAAATTTTTCGTAAATGAGTTTTAACACTCTTTACGCCAGCTTCCCATAAGCCGCCCATATGAGGTGCTCCAGGAGGTATAAAATGCCATTCAATGGGTTGAAAACTATTTCGTACTAAGACTTTCCTTCTTAAATCGGGTAAAAAATGTTTGCGGTCTATTTCTAGGATATTAGCCGCACCTACAAAGGCAGTACCATTATCCGAGTACAAATGTGAAGGACAGCCTCGTCGGGAGAAAAATCGGGAGAATGCAGCAAGAAATGTTTCCGTCGATATATCACCGGTCGCCTCTAAATGAATTGCCTTTGTTGCAAAACAAACAAACACAAGGACATAGCCCTTGGTAATTCGACAAGCCCTACCAATGTAAGACTTAATATCGAATGGACCAGCGAAATCTAAGCCGGTGTGGGTAAACGGTCTCGAAAAAGACGCTCGTTCAGGGGGTAATGCAGCCATTATCTGCTGACAGGATTTTTTCCTGTAAATTGTACATTCCTTGCAATTATGAATCACAGTACGAATTAAGTTCTTTAATTTCGGGACCCAAAACTCACTTCTAATTAATCGGAGCATTAGAGAATATCCGCCATGGGCTGAACATTTGTGGACATGTTCCACATATAAACGGGTGAAACGTGCCGAATAAGGCAAAATCCTTGGGTATCGCTCATCATATGTCAAGCCAGATGATCTGACTAATCGACCATTGATTCTTACGAAACCATTTGAGTCGATAAAGGGGTTCAGTGTGAGCAAATTACTTTTTGTCGGTAAAGGGGTACCTTTTGAAAGAATATTATATTCCGAAATAAAATTCTGTTGACATACGAGCACTAATCGATCACGAGTAAATTTCATTTCTTTTTGGGTTAAATCTAAGGTGTTGTACAAACATTTTCGAGTTTTCAAATATGTTAAACACCTGAACCAATACGAAATAATTCGCATTGCTCGGGGTAAATCTGAAAAGCGCTCAAGTATGTCATAAGAGGGTTTTGTCTGAACCAAAAATGATTGAACTTCTAAATGTTGATGATCGGTAACAGAATACTGGGGTCAATATTCTTGAGGTTTCGTTAGCCAGGAAGGACCATGCCACCACAAGGAATTTTCAATTAAGTCACGAGCTAGAGCTCCGCGACTTGCGAGATCGGCGGGGTTATCTTTGGAGTCAACATGAAACCAATTTTCGTTACCAACCTTCTTCAAAATTAACGCAACTCTATTTTTGACGAAAGTGGGCCAATGGCATGGGGGTTTTTTGAGCCAAGATAAAACTATGGTAGAATCAGTCCACAGAAAAATCTTTCTCTTGTCTAGATTTAATTGACTACTCAAAGATTCTACCATTTTTGCCATCAAAGCCGCTCCACAAAGTTCTAAACGGGGTAATGTTTCACACTTTACGGGAGCTACTTTCGTTTTGGACGCGAGTAAGTGCGCCGAGATATTATTTGTTGATGCATTTCGTAGATAAAGCACTGTACCATAAGCTTTTTCTGATGCATCACAAAATGCGTGAAGTTCAATATCGGAATCGGGGTGAAAATTAACCCATCTTGGAATATTAATTTTCTCGATATTGGGGTAATCATTTAAAAAGGTTTGCCACTGAATTAGGGTTAAGGGTTTTAAATTATCATCCCAATCAGTCTTGTCTTTCCAAATTTGCTGCATGATAATTTTTGCTACAATTATCTTTGGGGATAGCCAACCTGCTGGATCGAAAAGCTTAGCAATTTCTGACAAGACAGCACGTTTTGTTATTGTATTTCTACGAGGCTGCGAAACTAGTCTAAAATAAAAGCAATCATTATTTGCATTCCATCGCAAGCCTAAAGTTTTCGTATTGCTAGCATCTGAAATTTTTAAGAAGTCTGCATCAAGCAGATTCTCACGGGGTAAATCTTCTAAGAGACGAATATGATTAGCTGTCCATTTTCTCAAAATGAAACCAGCCGAATTTAGAACATGAGTAAGTTCAACCCGTCTCCTAAAAGCGTCTTCTAGCTCATGAGAGCCAGCAAGTACATCATCGACATAAATTTGGGTTTTCAAAATTTCAGATGCCGCAGGACTTCGGGGTTCACAATCGTTTGCCAATTGTATGAGAGTGCGAATCGCTAAATAAGGTGCACAGTTCACTCCGAACGTGACCGTATTTAACTCATAGTCCTTTACGTCAACTTCGGGGTTTTCCCGATACAATATTCGTTGGAATTGGGTTTGATTGGGATGAATCAATATTTGGCGATACATCTTTTCAATGTCCGCGTTAAAGACATATTTGAAAAGTCGCCATTTTAAAATTAGTACCGTAAGGTCTGCCTGCAAAACAGGCCCTGGGTATAAAATATTATTCAAGCTCACGCCATTAGAAGAGGGGTTTGAAGCATTAAATACTACTCTCAGTTTAGTAGTGATGCTATCGGGTTTAAATACGGCGTGATGGGGTAAATAATATGTGGTCGCATTTACACTCGGGAGTTCAACAGCTCTAATATGTCCCAATTCAAAATATTCATTAATCACACTATCATAGTGTGCTTTTAATTCAGGGTTCTTTAAAAGACGGGTTTCATTTCGTTTGAATTGAGACAGGGCGCTATATCGAGAATCTCCTAAAGTTAACTCATTAAGAAATTCTGGACGAAAGGGGAGTGAAACTACATAGCGACCATCGGGGTTTCGATATGTGGTGGACCGATAAAGTTCTTCGCAATATTCGTCGGCTTCTGAAAAACGGGTGGCTAGTGGAACTTCTTCTAGTTCCCAAAACCGAGAAAGTTGATTATTTAAATCAATTTGGGAGCAAAAGTTTGCAACAGAGTGTAGGGGTTCAGATTGAAGAACTTCACCAGTTATTATCCAACCGAAAACTGTTCTCTGGGCGATCAGGTTGCCATTTGGATGTATTTTAACATCCTTAGTTAAAATTTTTGGATAAACATTTCCTCCGAAAAGAATATCCATATGGGTACACATAACATCGGTCATTGTAATATCGGGGAAATTTGAGGTTACAATATCAGTAAGGGAACACGAGGGCAACCGACCGGTTATTCTATCAACAACATATGCGCAAATTTTCAGTTTAAAATTGGGGTCGATCGGAGATCCGACAGTTACAACACACATGGTTGAAGCTTTTCCAGCATAACAATCCATCATGCCAGTAACGTTAGTCGTTGGCACAGAAAATGTAGGAATTGCAAGTTTCCTTTGTAACCTCCTTGAAATAAAGGTACCTTGCGAGCCGGGGTCAACCAGCGCTCGTGCAGCACATCTGATATCTTTAATGTGGACTATACATATAGTCGAGCCTAAGAGGACTGTAGAATGGGGGTTTTGGTTCAGATGTGCTGTATAAGTATGGGTATTTTGAGCGCCTGTAGAAGTTGAAGGGTTATAATTAAGAGGGGTTTGTATTTGATTGTTTGCTGGGTTTATACTCTGAGTGGTCTGCTGGGTAATAGCAGAACCAGTAGTTAAAGGTAGTTGGGATGAAACTACACTGGGAATGTGTCCCTGTAGCCTTACATCTCTATGTAACAAGGAGTGATGTCTCTGTTTACAAAGGGAACAAACATGAATACTTTTACAGTTCTTATATTCATGAGAGGTCGCAAGGCAATTTGTGCAACATTTAAGTTTTTTAACGGTCGACATTCTCTCATCAACACTTTGACTCAAAAAGGAAGGACAAAGTCTTAGGGGGTGTGATCCTTGACACATAAAACAACGACAAGTTGTTGGGGTGGAAACAGTTCTTGTAGCGAAACTTTGGACTTTCCTTGAATCATTTGAAGATTTTTTCGATACATTAAAATTGGGATTTTTACGGGGGTTTGCAGTACTCAAATTTTTGTTCGGGTTTTGAACGGATTGCGATTGAGACTGCCTTATGTCTGAAATCGATTCAAGAGTCTTGAAATGAGCAGTCAGAAATGCGTCCATATCTTCCCATTTAGGAGTTTTCGTACAAAGTTTCTTTGACTGTTCCCAAAGACTCAGAGTGTTTTCAGGTAACTTTGTAGCACAAATATATACTAACATTACGTGATAAAAAACTTCTGGGGTTACTTCAAGCAATGAAAGATTCGTAATACAATCATTAATAGTCCGCTGTAGATTTTTTATACTTGGACCATTTTCTTGGGATAGGGGTTTAATACTTAAAAGAGTACGAAGCTGTTCATTAATTAGGGCCCCTTTGTTCTCAAACGTGTCAACCAACTTTTTCCATGCAATTGCATAGCCATCGTTAGTTAACGGGACGGTTTGTATGACATCATGGGCATCTTTGCCAGTTTTTTGTAACAAATAATATAGTTTTTGAACTGGTGTTAGTCGGGGGTTATTGCCATACAACGCAGAGAACATGTCTCGGAAAGAGGGCCAGCTCTTATAGTCACCATAGAATATAGGGGTATCACAAGGGGGTAAATTCATAATGGGTATTGATGTTTCCATTAACTTTTCAGCCTGAGCGGCCGATCTTAATCGGTCCATATGGGCCGTAATTAATGATATACCACGGGTATATGTACTATAAGAGCCCATATATCGGGACTTAACCTCGACAATTTGTGGGCTTTTCTTTTGTTCAGCCTCAATCAACAAAGTGTCGTATGTTGACCTAACAGCTTCCCATAAACGGTTAAGTTCCTTTTCATGACTAACTAACGAACCTATTCTGTGTTCAGAAGCGGGTATAATGGCAACATAAGCCTCAAAATCTGCTAAACGATCTGTATTACGAATCAAAGCTGATAGATCCATTTTTGATCTTAATTTGTATTGAGTAATTTTGAAAAAAAAGCAAATAAAAATGTGTAAAAACTAAAAATCGAACTAGTCGTTCAAAAAAAAGGGGTAAATTAGCTTTTTTTTTTTTTTTTTTTTTCTTTTTAATAAAAAGTATTATTTCAAAATTAATTGAAAAAAAAACTTGAAAATTATCACGTTAAAACTGAGAATTTATATAAAAGGGGTAAAAATAATAAAAACAAAAAATAAAAATTGCAAAAAACGGGGAAAAATTCGAAAAAAAAAATAGAGTAAATGTTTCAAAAATAAAGGGTAAATATCAAAAAAGGGTGGATATAAAAAAGTAGAGTTTACTTTCAAAAAAATAAGGGTAAAATAATAATAGCGAAAGCGATTTTATACTTTGTTCACTAATTCAGAACAAATATTCAAATTCTAAGGGGTTTAATTACAATTTTCGTAAAAATTTCGGGTAAAAAATATTTTAAAACAAATAAATTAATTATAAAATCACTTTCGCAGTTACAAATGGTATAAAAATAATAAATACACTAGCACAGATAATAAATAAACACGGTTACTCACTTTCGGGTAAACGAATAAATTAATTTTTGTCAAAAAATATATAAATTATTCTTCAAATTTACTTTATCCCGGGTAAAAACAATATTAAATCAATAAAGTGCACAAATTTTTTCACAAATGAGTTAAAATTATGTAAAAAACTGAGTAAAAATGCACTTTATCAAATAAAATTTAATAGTAACCGGTTTATTCGTTTATCAAAATTATACTGCACTAGTGTTATGGTAATGTGTAACAAGAGAAACACAAGAAGAAACAACCAACAAGAGGGAGTAATAAACTGTGTTTTTGTTTTTATTAAAATACAAAACACTCTCAGTCACTAGAAACGACACACACAATATTTTTTGTTTGTTTATTATTATCAAAACACTATGAACACAAGAAATATTATTTATTAATTATTCGCGTGTCTGTCTGTTTTTGTTTACAAAAAAACTAACGAGTAAAATTCTGTTTTATTTATTCTCTTTTGTGCTATGTTCTTTAAACTAGCACAGTTGAGTTAAATTGGAATAAACAAAAGCTTTTGTTAACAGAGGAGTTAACAGAGAATAAATAAAATTGGGATCCAAAAAAGAAAACAACAATAATAAAATAAAAGATCACTTTTTAATAAAATAAAATTAAAGCAAAAAAATGAAAAATTAGGGATTAAGACCTTTATTTTATCACTGTAAAAAAAAAGAAAAGCACACGCGAATAATAAAAAAAACACTTTGGGGTAAAATATCAAAAAATAGCAAAGGGGTTTTTGCCACTTTTAATTCAACCGTGTTTTGCCGACGGCAATTTGTGTTTCTAGCACTGATCTTGTTTGTTGGTTTTTTTTTTTCACTTGTATTTCTTTTGTTTTTTTTTTCACTTTTAAATTCAAACAACTTACCTTTCCAATTGTTTGAGGGAGGGTTTAAAAAATAATAAAAAACAAAACAGGATTTATCCAAAAAAAGGGAGTGCGGGTTTCCAACAGGAGGGTTCTGAAAATAAAATATTTTCTTAAAAATATTTCAAGTTCACGGGGGGTTTCTTAAAGATCCGGTTCGAAGGACCAAAAAAATGTTTTGCTTGAAATATTTTTATAGAAAATATATGTATAGAGAAAAAGAAAAACGGGTATTAGAATTTTTTCTTGGGGTTTTTATTTAGCTCGGGTTTTTTCTTAATTTGTACGTACCGTACGCTCGGGTTTTACAAAAGTAAGTGAAATATTACAAAAAATTATGTATAACAACAAAATGGGAAAATGTCAAATAAAAAAACATAGAAAACAGCCACTGAACAATAATTAGTGACTGTTTACACTGTGCGCGTAAACACATATTATTACCGTATGTAATCATGTAGTTATCAAATCTTTTCATTTATCATATATTAATAAAAATTATTATTTTTATAAAATTTTTATTGAAAATAATTTAGAAATGTGTTCGTTAACCAACATAAAAAAATAAATAAATATAAATATATTTATATATATATATATATATATATATATATATAGGATCAATATATATATATATATATATATATATAAACTAAATGAAATAAATATATATATATAGGATCAATATATATATATATATATATATATATATATAAACTAAATGAGAATTACGTTAAAGTTATAAAGTTATAAAAAGTTATAAAAAGGATTGAAGTTTTCCACTAAGTTTGTAAAAAGGATAAGTATTTTATTTATCTGCAACATTTTATTGATGTAGGAATAATAATATTAATATGGTTTGAAAATAGAATGTGGTTTAAGAATAAGGAAAAAGACTGCAAGTATTTAATGACTGTAGAAGTAATGATATGTTTCATATTAACAAAATTTTTTTCTGGTAAAAATATTTTAAAACATGTAATTTTTGCAGTCAATCATATTAAAATTATTATTGAGTGTAAACATTAAATGACAAAACTAAATCATAATCCTTGTTATCATGAACACAGAGTTATTAAAGTTCAATATAAGAATATAATATTATTGTAGTGATAATGATGTAACCATATTTTTTCTCTGCGTGTAGGAATGTACACAAAATAGAAATTCTACAATTTTTAAAATTACCACAAAATTTTAATAATTATTAATTATTAATATTTCAGCTTTTCATCCATTTCATTCTCATTACTATAAATTAAATGACCACAAATTTATAGTTAAAATTTGTTAACATTCAAATTATCCTGTATTTTACACTCGATCCTTTATAAAAAGTATTGCCCAACCTAATGCTTTAAAATGCATGCTGAAATATTTAGTTTTATTGGAAATGTAACAATTCATGAAAATTCAAATATGTTTTTGTATACATTACATACATATCTATTATTAAATATTACAATTGCATGCGTCATTGTGTTTGTTCTTTAAGGCGGATAACATATTGTTTTAATAATAAATTATTATATTTATACCTATTTTATACAAACTCTATAGGTAATATTGGCAATATCAATATGTTTGTGAATTTTATTTTTTTTTTTTTTTCGTAATATTTTTTTCCAAAATAAAACCTTCCCTATATTTACACAGCGATAATTAGCGGTTTTAAATAACAAATTCTATTATTATTATTATAAAAATACATAAATAATATATAATAAGTAATAAAAACATATTTTAATAGAAACTATAAATTATAACAATAAATTGAGTTGGATACAGAGTAACAGAAGAAAAGTTACACAAAATGATATTCTATAAATAGCAAATGATTTGTTAGGTATTATCAGGAAAACCACAAATATGCTATATAAAAAGTGTTTTATGCACATTAAATATGCAACAAAAAACGAAAAATATGCTTTAAAAATGCAACAATGTGTAATTAGTATATCAGCGTACAAAAATACAAACCTAAAAATTTAATACACTGAGACTGCGACGCACTGTGGTTCCAAAATGCTTTTTTGGAAATAATTCATTAACTTGTGAACCGTTGGAGATATCTCAGTAAAATTATTTAGAGAAGTACAGATTCCTACCTTGTCAGTGTTGTAGTGGGTGGCTCTCCGAAATTTGACATCTAGGGTATTTAATTAAAAAAAAATCTATAAAAATTAATTTATGATATGATAGAAAAGAAATTTTATATATAGATTGTTCTTGTAAATCTTTACAAAAATGACGTTTACATATGCAGTTTATCTCTTTTAGTTTAAGAGATATTTAGGTCGAAATAAACTTTTCTCTCGTTTTCTTTTTTAACCTGGCGTGCTTAATATAAGCCTAATTTTTTAATATTTACCATATTTCTCACAAAATTCTAAATAATTTTGATGCAAGAATTATATAAATTTATAAATCCGATAAAAGATTATATTATTGTGAAGTTGGAACTTTAAAAACATTTCATATATTTTGTGTTTTTTTTTCAATATTTATTCACTTATAAAATTTTTTGTCTGGGCTATATCATTTTTTTTAATGTTTTCAAAAGAAGTCTTAAAGTAAGTGCGTGCAAATTTTGGGCAAAAGTCTCCCCACTAGCCCTATCCAAAGCTAGGATCAATATAAAATTACCCTAATTAAATACCTTCATATGCAAGGTAAACATCCAAAAGGTATTCTCTGATGGATGCCTCTTACAACGATAGACGATTTTGATGAAAGAAGTCAATTTTTTTAAGGATTTTTTTTCCGGGAATGAGATTTTGGGCATGTTTGGAACAAGAAGTGGGAGTTTTTCTAATTCTTTAATTTTAGTACTAGTTTATCTACATTATGTCAAAATTTTTAAATTTTATTTCAATCTAAATATTAATATTATTTTTCAAAAAAGTGCTTCAAATCTTAATTCTCCATTTTTCGGTTCATGGTCTGAAGAAATTTGACCAAATTTAATTTTAACTCTTAAAGTAAACTTAAGGGATATTTAATGAGGAATTATTGATACCCTAAATTGGAAGCCTTTAATTGATGCTCTAAAATTTTTGTACACAAGTCCACTTTTGTATCTTTAATTGAGCCAAGCTGCCCAAAATACGAAGATTTTATCTTCATTTTCATAAAAAACAAAAACTACTGTATAATATAATTGTCCAAAATAATGTTATTACAATTTTTATTTAATTAATATTAATTATTGGTCAAATATTTTGTATTACATTTTTGGGTTTAAATTGGTTTATATATTTGTAGATATTCTGGCTTTTTTTCCTGTTTGTCTTACCACAAAATATATTTGTTTTCAATGGTGTTAAATAGTAAAGAGTGTTCTGTAGAAAAAATTCACTAATGATATGGTTTTAAAATTATCATATTTAAAATAATTAAAATAACAAAATCAGATAGTGCATTAAAATAAATAAAACTTTTAGTTTAGAGTTAAATGCTGTAAATATAATCAGATTACACAGAAAAACTATTGAGGACTAATAAATATAATAATAATAAAATCTATTTTTGGCGTAAAACTAATCATTAAATAATATATTTTATTTAAAATTTCGCAAATTTCGCGTAAATTCAATTTTCAAAAATCTAAAATTTTGTTTTTTTTTTAATGATGGCTATATCTCCTCTAGCCATCATTAAAAAAAAACAAAATGGATGTTAATCTGTGATCAACAAAAATCAATTTTTTATATGAAAATTTAAAGTATCATTTTATAAGGAAACTACTTCAAGAGCTAGAGCAAAAAGTATTAAAATCTGTAATCACTTATATACACTGCCTGCCACTTGAATAAGGAATCACATTTTTTTAACTTTAATTAAGTATATCTCCTAAAGTAAAGTCAGAAAAAAAAATTTTACGCAACCAAATTCCAAAGTGTTGGCTTTAGTTTTCTGAAGAAATAAAAAATATACATATTTTGTTATACTAAAATTATGCATTTATTTAAAGACATATATTTCTGTGGTACTATTTCGTGTGTCACTTGAATAAGGAATTCTTTTAATATTAATCAGGAAGGCTATGATTTGAATTTCTTCAATATAAATGGCTAGAGAATTTTTAATTTAATAGTTTTTAAATAGTTTTTATTCAAAATGGGACGTGGTAAAGCTCTTAATAATTCTGAAAAAGAAAAAATTCTGATTTTGAAATCTCAGGGTTAGAATCCGATCCAAATAGCCAAAAACATTAATAGAGAAAGGACAGTTGTGTACAATTATTTAAATAACGTGAAAGACATGAAAGGGCGGAAGAAAATGGCAACAATTCCAAAAGAAAGACGAAAAGTTGTTAGAATTGCATCAAATTCTGCCATGTCGGTATCAAAAATACGTGAAAAAAGTGGAGTCAGTGCCAGTCTAAGAATAGTTCCCATACATAGTCCGACGAAAACTGCAAAAAAGCCACCACTTAATGAAAAACGCAAATCACAACGTCTACAGTTTGCCAAAAATACAATGACATGATCCGACAAATGGTTTAAAGTTGTATTTTCCGATGAAAAAAGGTTTAATATTGATGGTGCCGACGGATACAACTATTACTTGCGTGGCCTAAATAAGGAGGAATTATTTTTGAGCCGCAGACAGCCGAGACTGCTGAATAATGGTGTGGGGTGCCATTTCGTATTATGGTACCGTAGAATTGGTTTGTGTATCTAACAAAATGACTGCAACGACTTACAAAGATATTCTGGAGGAAGCATTTCCAAAATTTAATGATTTCTTTGGACCCATACCTTGGACGTACCAACACGACAACGCTCCGATTCATACCGCCAGAGCAGTAAAACAATGGATTAATCAACAAGGTGTTCAACTTTTGGATTGGCCCCCATATTCACCAGACCTGAATCCAATGGAAAATTTCTGGGGTTAGCTTGCAAGAAAAGTTTATGAAGGAGCAAAACAATTTGAGACGATAGAATCCTTAAAGGATGCAATAACGGAAGCATGGAGTTCAATTTCGCTAAATTACTTAGAGTCATTATACAAGTCGATGCCAAATCGCATTTTTGAGGTTATTTCTGAAAATAGCGGCAGCACTCATTACTAATTGAATGCTAGAAGATAATAACTTTCATTTTTATAACCTAAAATTTAAAAATAAATCACAGTTTGCTTAGTTTTAAAATATTCCGTATTCAAGTGACACACGAAAAATTAGCATAGATATACATGTCTTTAAATTAATGCCTAATTTTAGTATAACAAATTATGTATATTTTTTTATTTCTTCAGGAAACTAAAGCCACCACTTTGAAATTTGGTTGCGCAAAAAATTATTTTTTTCTGAACTTTATGTGCTTTTTTATTCAAGTGGCAGGCAGTGTATTTCAGCAAAAATCGTTTCTTATATAAAAGTCTAAAATCTCATCTTATAAGGAAAATAGAGACACTAGAGCAAAAATAATTAAATTTTATGATCACTTTCATTTCTCGACAAAAATCAATTTCTTATATGAAAATCTAAAATCTCATTTTATAAAAATGTAAAGGCACTAGAGTAAAAACTAAAGGTTAAATTTTATGATCACTTTCTCAATAAATATCGATTTATTTTTATATTTTTATCGATTTATAAAAATATAAAATCTCATTTTACAAGGAAACTAAATGACATAGAACAAAAAGAATTAAAATCTGTAATCACTTATTTATATTTCACTTAAAAATCTAGTCTCAATTTATAAGTAAACTAGGGGCGTTAGAGCAAAAAAATGAAAACACTAGTCAGCAAAAAAATTCTCCCCTAAAGAAGAATAGTTGAACTATATGGATTTTGATTTGCTAAACACAAATCTAATTTCAGTTTTTTTTTTTTTTTTCAACAGGTCTGGATTTTTTTATGGGTCTGTCTAATATTTCGCTATATGGCCATTACACGAGTATATTTCAACATAACTCAAGAAGGGTGTGTTCGATTTATATAGATGATACACCAAAAAATGCGGACTAAAAATATCTTCTAACCATCCTAACGTCATTTTTTATATGCTCAATATTTTGCAATGTTAATTAGAAATTAGTGTCCGAAAAAATGCTTTCTTGCAAAATTGAAAATTTTTTCTTTAAGGTTCTTTGAAAAAGTGAAAACGCGAAAAATGTTCCTGTTTTTTTATATTTTTTCCACAAAGCTGGTAGTAATGAGAATAAAATAAGCCACGTATTATCAAAATTGATGCACACATCATGATTTTAGTCACAGTTAAATGAAAATACACATGTATACCTAAAATCAAGTGAAGATAGATTGGTGGGAAAAAAAAATTCTTCGTTAAAAAAAATAGGTAGCCTAGATGGAATTTAACAAGCTAAACAAGGATCTGCTTTTACTTTTTTTCTATCGCGTACTGATTTTTTTTTTTTTGTTAGCATGAGTAATATGACCATCTTATTCAGCGGTCACACTTGTATAACTACTAGATCCGATCAATATTTTCGGAGTTAAAAAGAAAAATTCTTCCAATTTTAATTAAAAAGTTTATATTTTTTCTCCACTAATTTTCGAATAACTCCAAAAATATTCAACGGATAAAAATATAATATTAAGATGACTTGAATAAAATTATTATTAAGATGAGTTGAATAAAATTAAATAAATTGTCTAAATCGGACAATCCGTCCTTGAGTTATAGTAAAATATACTCCTGTAATTGTTTTATTAATGGGGAAATATTTGACATGCCCATAACTTCAGCATGATTTGTCTATCAATTTTGATTATACATGGCTTATTTTATTCATAGTAAAATCATTTTTGGCTGTTTTATTTCTTAAAAGAAATTTTCAAGAAAAAATTTTTCAATTTAACAGGATAAATTGTTATTTCCGACACTAATTTTTAAATGTCTCCGAAATTGGTGTGCAGATAAAAAAGTAATGTTAAGATGACTTAAATATAATTTTCTTCCGCATCTTCTTGTATTCCAATTGTCTACATAGTTCTCGAGTTACAGTAAAATATATATATAAATATGTATTCACCCTATTGAAAGAGAGATGTTAGACATGCTCATAAAAAAATCATGACCTGATGGAAAAAACTAAAAATAAATTCGTATTTAGCAGGTCAAATGCCATCTAGTTTTTTTTTTCTTTTTTTGAAGGACGACGAAAAAAATTTTTTTCCGAGCAGCGAATTCTATGATCACTAATATGCCTCAACAAAAATCGATTTTTTATATGAAAATCTAAAATCTTATTTTATACTACAGACGCACAGTGGGGAAAATAAAAATTTTTTGGTAATAAGTCTGCATCTCCTAAACTGCTGGTCGCAATGAAATGTAAAAAATCACAAAAATTTCAGAGTGCTGACTTTAAACATTTTCTACGGCTAAACGAATCAAGATAATCAAAAAGATTTTTTGGCATATTATTTTGAAATTTATTAGAAATTATAGAATATTTTTAAAGAACTTTTCACTCATATACCTCAGAAATTATTCCCAAAAAACAAAATACTGTAAGAGATAACTTATATGAGTAAGCATACTTTTTCTTTACCTTTCCAAGCCCTTTACAGAAATATAAAAATCTTTGAAATCGGACTTGATTTGTAGAAGTTACAATTTTTTGAAACTTTGACATACTCAAGGTAGTCAACTTTGACACCCTGTGGCTTATCTCGTCGTATCATAGAGTGACTACAAGATGATTTTTCTGAAAGCTTAGATCCTCCATTATAACTTTTCCATACATTTCAATTCGATCCGAGCAGTAGTTTAGGAGATACTGATTTATTAACAAAAATTTTGAGTTTGGCCACACTGTGAGGCGCTAGAGCAAAAAAATGAAAATCTGAGATCACTTATATTTCTAAACAAAAATTTATTTTTTATATGAAAATCTAAAATCTTATTTTGTATGAAAATTAGACGAATTGGAGAAAAAAGAATTAAAATCTGTGATTACTAATATTAACTACCCGCAAAAATCGATTAAGGAAACTAGAAGCTCTGGAGTAAAAATTCTCAATACCAAGTTTATCTTTGTTTTACGTGAGTTGGTTGCGAGTTGGTTTTTAAAAGCACAAAGGGAGAAAAAAAATTTAATATTTATCCATAAGATTAATAGATATAATCATTCTTAATTTTACGAAAATGTTATTAAATTTTGAATTATTAAATTATAAATGCCTTCATTATAGTATTAAACATTAATATGTCTATCATAACTTAAATATATAATAAACTATTTACAGAAGTTTTAATTTATTTATGTTATTTTCTTTTGTTACGTTAAATAATTTTTTTGACCTGTCTTAGAATACTTAAGTAAAAGTGGGAAAAAAACAAAATAATAATCAAAACTTTTAAGGTAAATATTTATTATAATAAATAATTCATGCAAGAACATATATGTAGATGCATAGCGAAATGAAGTAGGTGGCAGCATTTCTACAAAAATAACAATACGGCGAAGTCATTATTATTTTTATACATAAGTTTCCTTACATGCAGTTTGACAGTTCTATGTATTAAAAAAAAAATAAACATATGATTAAGAGAGGTCACCTGTTTGAATTCGCCTTGATGCAGATGATAACACTTAATTGTGCACTGCAAAAAAAAAATCTGAAATGTATATGTAATTTAATGATATAATTATATGATGCTGTTATGTAATTTTATTTTCGCTGAGTTTTGTAAGGATATTTACATATTTAGGTTTTGAGATTTTTTAAAATAATTTTAAACTCTTACACAACAAAATGTACTGTTCGATAAAGATATTCAGAATATGTAATAATATTTATTGATCCCCTGAGTCTTACTTGGAGATTTTTATTTTTCAGTGTACATTTAATTCGTATATATATATATATATATATATATATATATATATATATATATATATATATATATATATATATACATAAATACATGCATACATATAGTAGATATTTGCAACAGTATGAGTGTAAATACACATCTTCAGGAGTTAAACAAACAAAAAACTACGGAAAAAATGGAGAAAAAATATTATATTATGATTATTGTTGTTATAATTTGTTAATATAAATATGCTCTCTTATCTACAAATATTTTTACTCGACTCTTTTATTATTCGATTAATTAAAGAACTTTAAAATGATGTTTTTAAATTAATCGATTAATCAAGTGAAGTTTTTAAATTACTCGAGTTATTCGAACAAAGTGTACCTTAACATTTTACTCGTTTTTTTTTTAATTTATTAAAAAATCAAGCATTCCGTATTGTCTTAAGATAAGTTCAGATTACGTAAATATTTGACACGAAATATTTCATCGTGTTTTCCTGCAGTTTTTGCAACCAAATACAGAGTTAATTTTTTGTTCACGTTACGCGCATTTATATGTAAATGGAAAATAGCATTTAACTTGGTTAATCTTGTCCATCTTGTTATGAAAAGTGGGCGTAAAAAGGAGGGGCATTCAATAAAAATCTTACATAATATCTAAATGTAAATTTACACACATTATGAAGAAAGTAATCGAAAATATCCGAAGTTTAGGAATCCATAAAATCAAAATTCGAACTAACTTTTCAAAACACTGGATATTTTATTAACCTGATTTCGCGATGGAATCATTGAGGAAATATTTGATGATCCAAAATTTGTCGCATAGTTTTATATATATTTGCGTAATCTAGCTTAAGAGCATTATCCAAATTTTTTTAATATTCAGATTTAATTCTCATTAAAAAAAAGTAAATAACTTCCAAAAGGATAAATGAAATAATTTTCAATATTTGGGAGTTTTATCATAATAAAAAATAAGTACCAAATTTAATGAAATAACTACCAATAAATTAAATAAGTCCCAATTTAAAATTATCAAATAAAATAATTAGGGTAGTTTCGGAGTTGTAAGAAGCTGTATTTAGTGTAGTAGGTCTACCGCCCAACGAAAGGACTTTCTTCTGTGTAGTATTTGAAACACCGGCTTCGCTAAGTAAAGCCGATTTTTCTGTCTTTGCCGAAGGTCAGCTATGCAGAAAAACTTCACTTAGCGAAGCTGATGTAGATTTTTAAAGGCCACAAACGAGAAATCCTTTTGACCGGACCCAATAAAAATGATAAAAGTCCCAAACGAAATGAAATATCTCCCAATTGTAAAAGGGCATAAAATAACTTCCAACAAAAATTCGTTAGATGTTATTTCATTACGAAATACGAATAAGTTCCCACAGAAAAGCACTGGCTATTATTTCAGAGGGAGATGGAATCCAATTTGTATGGAAAAAAATTTGGAAGTTATTTCATATTTTTGCTGTGTTTTATTAAATTTGTTAATTATTTTAAGATACCGAATCTTTTTCCAAACGTAAATTATAAGTACCAAATGATTTATATGTTTGATTTAATTATTGTGGTTGAAAACCAAAATTCTCCAAAAAAAATTAAATTAAATCATCTTTAGTTTGTTATTTTCGAGTGAATACCCTAACATATATACGAGTACATATTCATTCATGCAATAAACAGCTTTCTCCCACACAAACAAAAATACATATAACATTTACTTTTATTTGTGGGGAATTGTGGTATATATATATATATATATATATATATATATATATATTGTTTTTTGTTCGTTAGTTTCCAACCTTAAGTTTGTACCGCTAAAACACCTTAAGGGACTTCTTATGATTATTTAATAAACCTGGCACTAAATGGTGAAGAAAATAAATACAAAAATTTTGGAATTATTTGTTCTTGCATGCGTGAATTGTTAATAAATAATAAATTGTGTGTATTACGTGTTTGTACTTTTTTACGAGTATTTTGCTAAAATCTTTACTTTTATATTAAAAATAGTTTGTAAATTCATGCAAAAATATAAGAATAATAAATACTACTCATACGACATGTGGCCCAAATGTCAATAGTATTTTTTTATGCTTTACAATTAAATATTTTTAAACATTTTAAATTCTCAAACAAATAGGGTATTCACTCGAATATTGTTTGTTCATTTAAATGAAACTAATGATTGTTAGATTAAATTAAAATCGAATAATCGAATAATTCGAGCAAAAAATATTTTAAAGATTTTCTTTCTTAACTAGTTTTAAAGATCTTTTAATTTAAGGTTTTTAAAAAATTTTACTTGAAAACAACAGTTGCAAAATTTACACTACAATTTGGAACTGTATAAAAACAGTTTTATTTGGTATAAAAAACCAAATATATGCTTAAATTACAGCGCGTAAATAAATGTCATTTTCAATCACAAATAAATATATAAATATCACTTTAAAAAGTTATAAAGTAAAATTTAAATAATTTATTTTTTACAATTTGAGTTTGGAAGTGATAAAGAAAAAATATTTACTTTTTCATATTTAGTTTTTCATACGAAGCAAATTGATTTTAAAAACATATTGTTAGCTCTATACAGTAAAAAGTCACCAATCACCAAAATAATTCATTCAATTAAAAATTTTTTAAATTTGCACCTCTCACCAAAATGATTATATCAATTACTAATAACTGTAAAAAATTAAAAGCAAAAACATTTTTTTCCAATTAAAGAAGTTATTGTATCAATCAAGTAAAGATTGAATAAATTAAAAATTTAAATGAGAAAAAATCATGCTTGAATTTTATTTTTGCAGCTTCTTTTATTTTATTCTTGCTTGAATATATTAATTTAATTATGATGTAAAATGAAACAACTGTGTTAATTAAAAGAGATAAGGTAATATTTTTTCTGTATACAAATGATAGTGCAGCAATTGAGGAAAACAATACGCGCCGATAATAATTTTAACAAAAAATGTTTTTTTTTCAACCATTGAATAGCATTTCTTTTCGTAAGTGAAATAAATTTTAATTATTGTAAATTTTATAACTATTATTAATTCACCAGCGGTTGTAATATGGAGTTCGATTACTGCATAGTTATAGATAATTCGATGTGCACTGAACTTGATTACTGTTTCCTGGTTCAGCAACAACAGACACCTTTTCATGTGTTTGCGAATACTCTTCCGCAGACTACAAAGTTCGACACAAACGGGAGAAGACATGGCGAGAAATCCAAACAAATTCTCCTAGGCATATGGTGAAGACTGTAAGGCCAATGTTAAAACGGCATTTCAAAATGTAAAAAAATGAAAACAAAATCCGGTCAGAGAGCAGAAAACATCCAGCCACATTAGCTGCAAAGGATTGCTATGCAGTTATATAATCGCCATTCTACTTCAAAAGGTTCGTGTTCTCTGTCAACACTAGACATGCAATAAACTCAACTAGGCCGCCTATTATTAAAGCAGAAGCAATTTTTTTTTTTTTTTTTTTTTTTTCTTAGAGAACAAACCATCTTTAAGTAAATGTTTTAAAATTTATATAAACAAAACAAAATTTTCTATCTATCACAACAGCTGTTTCTTAGAGTTGCTGTATACTATATCTATCATGTGCAATCATTTTGCGCCAATTTGCAACATAAAAATCTACATAAAATAAGGCATTCATGTGACTACAGAGAATTTGATTGGGACAATTTCTTTATTATATCCCAATTCAGCACAATAAAAATTGTGTAAAATAGGTGCATTATGACAATCGTGTGAAACTACCTTTGAATTCTAATATCCCTGCAATAATATTAACAGGCATAGCCTAAAATAAAAATAGTATTAAATTAAGAGTAAATAGAATTTGTGTTAGAAATTTATTTTAGCAACAACAGCGAGAGCTTATATTTATAGAACATGTAGCAATAGCATTGCAATTGATAACATTTTTATTATCAATAGCCTGTGTACAATAATAAAATTAATATTGTATAACTTTGTGTTAGAAATTTAGCTCACGAAGTAATAGCATTAAAGGCAATAGCATTATCTACAGAACTAGAAGCAAGAGCATTAAAGCTAATAGCATTATTATTTGAGCAATGGCCTCTATAGCAATTTGTTTACAACGGATTTAACTAGCAAAAGAATTTAGTATTATTCTTTATAGTTATAATGGATTTTAATGCAATATTTTTCGGTAGTTATAATAGCATAACTAACCGTATTATTGTTAAGAATAGCTTTATTTATTTTATTTTTGATTATTTTTAGTTCCACCTTTTAAACAGGATGGTGCAGAATTTAGTAAAGAACAAAATTTTAATATTAAAAAAATCTCTATAAAAAACTTGATTTTCCGAACTAAACCAAAATTAATATTAATCATACGCTCCCGTGTATAAAATTTAGATTTTTCAAGAAAATTCTTAAAAATAAGAAAAATTAATAGCAATCATTGATTAGAATAATATAAATTCCTAAAAATAGCTGTAAATAGCAGCAAGTAATATTTGTAGCTTCATATTTATAAAGATTTTCATTAAATAGCAAACGCGGTAATACCAATAATAACAATTTCCTTTTACATTTTAATATTTTTTAATCCTTTTATCTGTGAAAATTTCAATTGATATAAATGAATTTTAATAACTCATGTTTGTAAAAAAAATCTATGAAAATATATTAATTCCAATGATGTAAAACTAACATGGATTTAAAGTAGATAATAAACTTATTTTACGGAAATTTCCTTTTATCATAGCTTATAAATCGTAGAAAGGTGAAATAAATTGATATTGAAGTTACTAAATTTTTTAGAGAAATTTAATGATGAAAATGATAAAAATTTCTTTCTTCAGATGAAAAAAGGAAAATTTCTTGTTTTAGAGAAATTTCGCTTTAATGGTAAAAATTTACCATTTTGATAAAAATCTGATTTCTTTTATGAAAATTTAAAAGCTAAGAATTTAAAGAAAGTAATTAATATTAAATTTTTTTGATATTTAATTATACCACATCAGGTAATTCATTCTCGAGATATGCTGCAATATCTGGTGTGACCTCATTAATTTTCTAGGTTTAGGTTTATCTCAAAAACTAGAACTTCATTTCTATAAACGAATAAATAAAATTTAATCAAATTGGATTTGGATTCTTTTGTAAGTTGTTTTATGTCAATATATAAAGAAAGTAATTCGTAAGTTAAATATTATTTTTGTAAAATTTTTTTATTTAATTTTATGGGATTTAATTGCAAATGCTAAATAAAAATTATACATGAAAATGTTAACAATAAATGCCTTAAAATGACATAGTTCTAAGAAAAATCTTTTAAAAAATAATGTTTAAAAATTTGCACAATTTTGCTACCATTCTGCAGAATATATGTCCTTTTAATAAAAAGCGCTAAACAACGAAAAAATTTTCAAAGAAAACTTTTTTTCTTTTTTTTTTCAAATTGAAAATATGGGTGTGTAAGAAACGATTGGATTGGTATGAGATGAATAAAATTTTATGAGCTCATAAGGCTAGTAGAATTTTTGACAAAGGTATATTAATTTTCGTGGTTTGAAAACTATTAAAAAATATTTCAGTAACAAAAAATATTTAGAAAATTTACATATAAAAATTGATTACTTAATGTACATTTTAACATAAAATGTGGGCAAAGTGGAGTTTTTCTGTCTCAAAGGACTTCAAGTAAAACATTTTAAATTCTTTCAATCTCATTTTTATATCCACCATCAAAGGCTCGGGAGAGACAACCTAAGGGGACGAAATTTGGCTCAAATATTTATCTTATATAAGGTTTGTCTGGCATTGAAAATGGGCAAAATCAGTTAAAAAACAAAAAAGTTATGGGTCAAGTACTAGTAACACAGGGTGCCCCTTGTAACTTCAGTTTATACTTTACGGCTGATATCTTTTAAACAAAAGCATATACGACAACGAAATTTTATATAGACAGATCGATATAAATTCGGAAACCGAAAATGAGCGTACTCCGCCAACTTTACTAACGAAATTTTGAACAAATGATTCAAGGATCAATTAAACTCGAAAACAAAAAATGGACGTGGTCCGCTCACATTACCGCCCATCTCTAATATGAGATGAAATTTTAAAAAGTTGCAGATGGTGGGTATATAGATTCGGCCAAAACGAATATAAAAATCTCACTTGTTTATTTTTATGCTTACACAATTATTTATTTATTTATTTTTTTGTTATAATAAAAGTCGAATTTGTTAATATTTTACAGTTTTCATTTCACACAGTAGAATGAAAGATTGTACTCATCATAGAAAAAAATATTTTTTACCATAAAACTTTTCTACCGTTTCACACACGCCCTACAAAAAAAATTGATACAATTTTTTTTTAGTGTTCTTGATTTTATTTCAATTGAAACGAGAAAGAAAGATATAATCGGTCAAGCCCGACCATATGATACCCCACAACATTGTGCATGTTCATCATAATTCGTGGATGGGTCTTATATTAGACATGTGATCAAAGTAATTTTACTAAGTGTAAAATAAAATATACGAATTACGTTAAAACTAACATTTGGCTTACATGGGAGCTATGGTAAATTATGGAGTGATCCTCATAAAATTTATCACTATGATTTCTACTTATATAAAACTTATATGTGCCGAATATAAACCTGACATGTGTATGAAATTTACGAACGTTAAAGTGATTTTCGGAAAAAGGTTTTATATGGGAGCTATGGTCAATTATGGTACGATCTTCATGAAATTTGGCACTAATATTAATACTTATACAAATCTTCCTTGCACCGAATTTCAGTACAATATTGATATATTTAAGGCATTTATGATCGTTAAACCTATATTCCGGGAGGACATTTATATGGGGGCTAGGTGAAATAATGGACCGTTAATAACCAATTTCAACACGCTTGATCCTTGTGTCATAAAAGTCCTACATGCCAAATTTCATTAAATTATCTTCAAAATTGCGATACTTTGTGCAAATGGTTTACATGGACAGCCAGCCAGACGGACGGACGGACATTCTGAGTCGATTAGTAAACGTTAAGGTGGGTGTTGGATAATTTTTTCTGTGCGTTACAAACATCAGCACAAACGGGGTGTTATGCGGTTTTTACATTTAAGAAATTATTTTTAAATATTATGAACTGAAGTCAATGAAAGTAATTTTTTGTATTTATGTACAAAACTGTTTCTGTGTGGCTAACATTGCCACATAAAAATTCTATTAAAAATATAACATTTTATAATTTAAATTTATTTCTCTGACTGCAAACACATAAAAAATTTCTAACACCTAACAATTCATCATTATATACAAAGTAAAAATTCTCCAAGAATGCTTTGTATAAAATGCAAACAAAATAATCTCACCGAATCTTTCACATACCCACCTACCTACCGCCCGAACCAACAAAACCAAATTTATGTTTGACCATTGACCAAAATGAAACACTAAGAGCAAAAAGTGTAAGAGGAGCAATAAGCAACTTGTGGTTTTGTAAAATGGTTAGTTGTGGTATGCTTTTGTACAATACAGATATAAATACAACAATAAAGAGACACATATACACTCCAATACCAATATTGACAATGTTTAACTTAAATATAGGAAATTAAAAGGATATGAGCCAATAATGACCATAATATTCGTAAAGAGTGATAATAAAGGGATCAAAAAAAAAAAAAGAAGAACAAAATATAAAAATATTTATACTGAAAATGCAATATGTAAAATTGATGTAAAAGGAAAAAAATAAAATTGGAAAAATGTCTTTTTAATATGATAATGACATGTCAATTGCCAATGAAACTTTTATTATTGGTGATTATGATGGAACAGAATAGTTATAGTAAAGTAATTACAAATGAAAAAAAATGTATTCTGAGCATGTTGTTTGTATGAAAACTAGTAAATGTTTAAAGGTCATAAGAAAAATTAAATTGTTTTAAAAATGTTTTGTAAAATGTTTATGAATTTTATTGAATGCAAAACACAGTGGGGCAGAATCGAAAATTTTTAGAAATCTGTAACTTCTAATCGGCTGGCTTAAATTTCACATGGGCGTAGTAGAGGGGTGTAGATTTAAATTTTTATCCGTTCTGTTTCTTAACCGATTTCAAAGATATTTGTGTATCTTCTTAAAGCTCTTGATAAGACCTATAAAAACCATGCAAACATGTGTTATTTATCTGCAACAGTTTTTGAGTTATTTGCGTTTCAAATTTCAACTGCCTCAATTTTGCATGATCTTGGGCCAGTTTTCTCCATAAGTGACCCAATGTTTATTTATCTATCTATCTATCTATCTATTTATTTATTTATTTATTTTTTTTTTATGGTTTTTTATCCTTACTGACATTTTATAACTATATATAATATTTTACAATTAAATATATACAAAAATTTAACAGAATTAGTTCAAGAAACTTATTATAGATCTTTTTCACGCTATGAGAACCTAATGAAAAATCTATTAATCTGTATAATTGGTTAAATGCATTATACATTCTCCTAATTGAATCAGCATCAGCATAACTGAATCTAAAAAATGTTACGGATAAAGGAATGAAGTTAAGGAATCGACGCCGAAGAATATTGAACATAATTTCATTAATTTAAAAATCCGAAACAGATATCACCATTGATTACATTTAACATAAAGGACACATTCAACATAGTCCTACGGCATTTTAATGAAGGTAGTTTTATAAGAGCAAGACGTGCAAAATAAGGCGGCAGATTGAGTGGGTTAAATTGTAGTGCACGAAGACAAAACAACAGGAATTGTTTCACTCTCCAATTGCATTGGAGAGTGTTTCATAAATAGGGTCCCTTATTACAGATTCATACATAGAAAAAAATAAAAATAGATTTCAATTACGAAATTGCTTATATTAATTAAATTTTTGTTTGAATTTGCTTCAATCATCAAAATGATAATAATGATTAAGTCAAAATAATTGGTTTTTTTTAAATTTTAATTAATTTTTTTATTACATTAATTATATTTATGAAATGTTGCATAAATCTAAATAATATAATATATATAATTATTGTTTCATTGCATAGAAATGGTTCCCTAAACTAAAACACACAATTTTACGCTAAATTATTTATTTGAATATTGTAATTATTTAAAAAATACACAAAATAATTTCACATGTAAATAAAATGTATATAATCTTTATAATACACATAATATATTATTTACTATATATAGTATATATAGTATAAATAAAATGTGGCTGATGTGTGCATTATATGTACTGTCTTAGTGTCTTAGTGTTTTCAACATAATAGATACAAACTTGTAATATTTCTCGCAAAAATTCATACTTGTCTCAAATTGCTCATCGTGGAAGGATGCACCATAAAAAGTATTTTGAATAACTCTGATGATAAAATCTAGGGGACGACATACCAATTTAGAAATTAAACGAAATATGACAGATTGTTTAAACAAATCGTTAAAATAAATAAATACTTACTAACCTTTTGTATAGTCGCAGCTTTAACACTATCCCAGATATTGGTTTATTCATTATTTTTTTTTTATAAATCGCGGGAATAGCAAACATAAAAATTCTTACTTGCTTCAGAAATGAAGAATTTTGAATACAAAATTTTCTTTGCCTTCGAAAAAAATCATTACAGTCGGCTTTTCTGCTGTAATAAAGTTCAAAAGGTCCAAAAAGATAGAAATTGTCCATATTTTATGTAGAAATAAAATATTTTATTATTGTTATTATTATTATTATTATTATTATTATTATTATTTCATTTATTCTTTTATTCTTTTTTGAATTGTTGTTAAATTATTAAAAAAGTTAATTAAATTAGTTAATATAATAATTATATTTTAAAATAAAAATTAATAAAAAGTTAATTTAAAATTTGAGGAAATATTTTTTTCTGTGTAGGTTTTTCGCAATATATGGATCTTTAGATTCTTTTGTCCAACATTTTGTATATCCAAGTGCAAACCTGGATTTATTTATTATATTTTTCATATGTGAGACAAAATTTAGTTTAAAGTAAAAAAGTATATATAAATCCAGGAAATTTTCAAATATTTCGACTTGGTAGTCACCAAGAAAATAATTTTCGAGTGAAGGAGTATTTCTTACAAATCGAATTATCTTACATTTATACAAATTTAGCCCCATTTGGGTTGACATTACACCATTCATATAGAGAATCCAAGTCCTTTTTTTGAAGTTGTTTCCAATCTAAAATTTGATTAAAGCTTAAAAAACTTAATATCATCTGAATACATTAAAGTGTTTTAAAACTTTATTACGGTGGGCAAGTCGGTCCAAGAAGAATACCCTAAGATACACCAGAAAATACTTTTGTTCTCTTAGAAGAAATGTTTCTAAAGGTTTGCATTCTGCGACATAAATATGAGTATAACCAGTTAATGCTTAAATCAGTAAATCCCATCAATTCTAGTTTCTCTATAAGAAGTAAATGATTGACTTTATCAAACGCTTTACTGAAGCCAGTATAGATAACATCAGTTTGTTTTCTTAGAAAAAAGTTGTAGTGGAACATTCTTTCTGAAATCCATGTTAATACGGGCACGAAACTTAATAACATAAGTTATCAGTAATTAATTTTTTAAAAATTTTTGACATTGTACTCAGTTTTGTAATACATATGTAATTCTCGATTTCAGCCTTATTGCCGGATTTAAATAAATGAATAATATAGGATTCCCTTCAGATATTCGGTACATATCCAAAATCGTTTAAAAAATTTACTTTTTTCATAAAATCAGCACTCTAGCATTTGTGTTAGGTAGGGCGGGAAGCAATTTTATGTCAAATCGACCTAAAACTATTTTATGATTAAATAGCATCAATAAATTTAAAAAAGAAAACTCACATAACATTTTTTTATTAATCGTTAAAAATTACATATTATTCTAAAATATGGTGAATATACGACCATTGCTGGATGTAGGGTGCAAACGTAAATCAATTCAAAATTTCTTTATTAACCATTTATGAAGCCTTGTCTTTTGAAATATGTAAAGAAAAATTTCTTATTAAAAAAACTTAGAGAAAAGTACTACATTTTTGCGTAAAAATAATATAATTTCTCATATTAATTTCAGAGTGCCGACTTTGGACATTTTTCATGTCTAGACAAATTGAAATAATCAAAAATTTTTTTTTTCATCATATAGCTTTGAAATATATTAAAAATGACAGAATATTTTAAAAAATATTTTCAATCATATACCTTAGGATTTATTCCCGAAAAACGAAATAAATTCGATGCAAAAAATCAAAAATACAAAATTCAAGCGTAAATATCGCTTAAACTGTAATAGATAACTTAGGTGTGTAAGACTATTTTTGCTTTATATTGTCAAGCACTTTACACAAATATAAAAATCTTTTAAATCGGTCTTGATTTGTAGAACTTATGATTTTTGAAATTTTTACATACTAGAAGTAATCAATTTTAACACCCTTTAGCTTATCTCGTATTATCACAGGGTAATTACAAGACGATTTTTCTGAGAGCTTAGGTCCTCCTCTACAACTCTTCCATACATTTCAATTCAAGCCGACCAGTAGTTTAAGAGATACAAATTTATTACCAAAATTTTTGCGTTTGGCCTCACTGTGCAATGGACATATAAATTATGTGTTTTAAAGAAATCAGTTGCTTATTCCAACTTCTTCATCTTTTTTACGGGAATAAATTGAATACCCAAATTTTTAATCTTCATATTAATAATATGAAATATTTGATTAAAGTAATAATAATTTTTTCAATAGTTCTCTAACATCTAGATTTTATTGCCGTATAATTTTATTTTGATACCAAATGATTTAACGAATTTAGCAGCTCTAACGTAATAAAGACGTGTTTTAGAGTAAAGAATGAGCCGATCTTATTTACATTTATTATTGTGACTATTATATAAAAAATATTTTATATAGTGGTTTCTAAATCCGTAATATCAAATATGGAATTTTGTCCTAGAAAATTGACAAAATATTTTCTACCCTTTTATTGACTTGTGTTATAGTCCACGAACTCTGCTTTGGTATCGCCAAAGGGCCGTTACCGATTGTAACTTCTTTAAGACTTTTTCTACCATAGCAATTAAGTATCTTTGGGGTTCTTGGCCTATTTTCTTCTTTAGTGTTAATGGTCCATTTTAGAAATTTCATTCCATACGACAAACTTACACATAAGTATCCATAATTTGTTGCTTAAAGGTTATAACAATTAAACAAAGTCAGTGCCAAAAATTTTAATATTTTTTTATAAATGATTTTTTAAGTAATGATAACAAAATATGGCCTCTTAAGGTAATTGCATATCACATCAAAATATAATTCCTCTTATAAAGTAATAAAAATGTTTTTTTTTACAAATTATGGCCTTCTCAATAAAAATTAATATTTTTCATTATAACTATAAAAAATATGCAATTTTCTAAACTTGGCATAAATAATTCAAGGATAAACTAAAAAAAAAAATATGAAAATAGATTTTATGCCGTCAGTAAATTTAAAAATATACAATATTCATACATTATATGCAGTAATTTACTTTAAAACTCATACATACTTATACATAAGAACGTTACACAATATCATGAATGTATGACACAAAATAAGCATTTAAAATTACAGTTATTTTCCAAAAGCATTAAAAGCAATAACGATAATGGCAAAACGATTATCCTTAACGCAGACAATGATGTTTAATATTTCCCCAGTTAAAATAGGCGATTATATTCATATATATGCATGAATCTGTATATGGAATTGCTTGTATTTGTGTAGTTGTTTGGATTTGTGTGTATGGGGAATGAAAAAATGAGGATTGTTTAATAGAAAAACTCTAAATATGTTTTGTGTACGTAAGTGTATATATGTATTAGTATTTGTGTGAATAAGTAATATAACAGCGTAAATATTTTTCAATCCAAGGACAAAATTAGTAATTAATATAAAATGAATTCTAAAGGTATTAAAACGTAATTATGGTTTAAAAATGTATTTATTTTATTGTTAATATCCTATAAGATCATATTGTAGGCTCATTACCATCTTGCTAACTGAACGAAAAAGTATTTCGTATTTGCATGGGGTGGTCTCATTTAGTGTTGATGAGATTTCTCAATTTTTTTTTTTTATTAGAAGCTTTATAAGCGTTCGAATTATTCGTGTTGAAATAGGACTTCAAATTAATGTCCGACATTCTCCAGGGCCCCGTTTTCTTTTCTTTTTTTGATTCTGTTGGAAATAACCACAAATCCAATATACACTTTTGCATCCAGATGGACGGACAGAGATCCTTATACCATGATATGGAGTGGAGGTCCAAATATTTTTTGATATCCAACTTTTTCTTGATAATCACTTTAGTATTTGAATCATTGGTTCGTGAGACACTAGAACATGCAGACAAAATCACTATAAAGTTCAGCTTACGCTGTAATGTTTTGTTCTGCGAAAGTCTGATAACACTGTGCAATGGACATTTTCACACATGAAAAAATTTTTATATGCATGAAACTAGAGACTACACATAGTAAAACTGTATACTCAGTTTTTCTCCAGAATGTAAAATTTCCTTTCAAAAGGCCTATAAAGTTTCGAAGGACACACAAACTTTAAGAAAATTATAAAATATTTACCAAGATTATATCAAATGAAAACTTAGAATCTCTGCCAAATAATAGTAACAATATTTATTTAAGCATGGCAGCACAAAAAGTTAAGAAAATATCCTTTTGAACATTTTCCTTTTTAATATTTATTATTAAATAAATATTTTATATAATTTTTTATATTTTATATAAAGGATATTGGCTTAATATTTTGTGCTTTAACATTTAAATAAAAACTTTTATTATGTAGGAATTCTTAGCTTTCGTCTGACGTACATATTAGGCTGATATAATTTTAGTAAATCCTTATGTACATTAGAATGTCCCGTAGAAAAAAAATTTGTAGAAGGACCCCTAAAGCGATGCGTATTAAAGAGCTGAATATGGAAAAATATGATTTTTTTTAAATTAACATTCAGTTCTCTACCAGCGATGGAAAATCATGGGTTCAGAAGATTTTGTCTAAATAAAACTTTTGAATTTTGTCTCGAAATGGGTATCAAAAAACTCATAATTTTGAGACTATTATAAAAAATAAACCATCTTTTTAGTACATCATGTAAAAAAAATTTTGTTTGCAAAATATACTTGAGATTTTCAATCACTGGTAGAAAGTTGAAGATGAATTTTAGAAATCTTTTAAATATTTTTTTTTCCGTATTCAGCTCATCAATACTCATCGTTTGAGTGGTCTTCCTACGACACTCTGATGTACATATATGTTATAAAAATGAAGTGTAAGTTTGTTTAAATATCAATCACGTCTAAACGGCTAAACAGATAGTATCAGTGCCGGAGGTAGATATAGACTTTGTTACATTTCGATTGGAAATCACGATCACATTTTACGCCTACAATTTTTTCTTTTTTTAATTTGGCACGTTATTAATGAAACTAAGATCTTGATCGGTTGAAACGCTCAAATTTATATCCACTTTTTTAAAACTCTCAAATGACTTAAACAATTTGCTTAAAATTTTCACAGCATCATCCTGTGTGTTTCTGAACTCAAATATGATATTTTATTAGATAGCTGCAGGAGGAGTGGTACACCTCATACAAAGTAAATATTCATTATGGCGTATCTAAGGAACTATTACAGTGAAAGCCCTCAAATTGTGTGGGAACCACACTATCTTATCATATCGCATTGATGAAATGAAAATATGATGGATAGGTACAGGGGGAGAGGTAGCCCCCATACAAAGCAAATATTAATTATCGCATTAGAAGGGGTAGCGAAGTCTACCGGGAAAAGCTAGTATTATATAACTTTTTTTAAAGCTGTGTATTTTTTTAATCTCTGAAGTCTTTTTGAGAGAAAAATTGACGTCCTTGCTACGTGTTTTATGCATTTATCGATTTTTTCATGTGTAAAAAAAATTAAAATTGTTGCATAGTGTAATTTTAGCAATCTGAGTTATACTATTAAATTGATTTGTGTATTTCGTTTAAATGCTATAATAAAAAAAAGTTTCTATAAATTTATAGTTTTAAAACTCTGTCTGTTTCTAACTACGAATCAAAATACTATGAAGTTATTTAATAAAAACGAAAACTAGTAACAATATTTATTATATATTACAATGCAATTCTATTGAATTATGACTTATTGCGGCTGTACTTTAAGGTATATAAATCATATATTTAGTAAGATTTTAATTTGTTTCCTAATTACAGAAATTTCTTGAAAATAGGAGAAATTTAATAAAAGAATTTAATTTTTTTAAATAAAATATACAATATGTAGGAATGCATTATCTATCGAGAAACTTATAATGAAAAAAATTTAATCAACAAATTTTTAAGGATTTGATATAATGAAATTCATTAGTAGATTTTTTAAAATATTCTTTAATTTGTTTTCTTTATAGAATTATTATCAAACTTTTAAAATATTTTATTTTACTTGCCGCACTAAGCCATTATATTTTGCCATAAAATTACCCCCACACATTCCTTTGGTTATTAAAACTATCTTAAGTTACTAATAGTTGCACACAAAACAAGGTTATCAGATGCTAATGATAATAATCAAGTTAAGGTCATATTACATACAACTAAGTATCATGTTAGTATTTGTTGCTTTAAGTGCATTACAAGGATGCCAAGGAAATGCAAGTTATGATTACACTCTGCTACACTGAAAAATCACTCGTAAAATGACCTAGCCTTCGTTATATGTAGGTCTACCTAAGTATATCGGGAGCCTATATTTAAAACCCTCTATGTCGAAAAACACAACTTTTCAGGAGACTGTTTATTTCTCTTATTTGGAAGTATTTAAACAATTTTCTATATAAGTATAAGTTGTTTTTAATATTTTACAATATTAGCAATTTTAAAGAGAGATAGAGATAGATAGGTTTTGCACTTTTTAAATATTCAATGTATATAAATAAAACCCTCTATGTTTAGCATTTTTAAAAAACATATCTAATTACCATTTAATGTACGATTTTCTAAGTTTTAAACTAGCTAATAACTTAGAAAAAAATTCAAAGGGGCTACTTTATTTTCCAGTCGGAGCAGAGAAAATGGTGCCCCCATACAAACAAAATAAATATTTTTATTGGAGTAAAAAAAATTTTATCTATTAAATGAAGAACTATTAGAGAAAAAGTTTTAAAATTGTTTAGAGAATAATTTCCTTATCAGTAATCATAACTGAGATGCAAATAGGGTGAGCAGCTCGAGCCCTCATATAAGATAAATCTTAATTATCGCATACTTAAGGAACGATTATAATGAAAGTCTCAAGATTTTGTAGGAATAATTTTCTTGTTAGATTCCACAATTGATATGAAAAAATTTAGGGTAGGTTTACAGGAGGTAATAGCTGTCATACAAAGTGAATATTTATTATTGTATATCTAAAGAACTATTCAACCAAATTCATACTCAATCAGAAATCATGTGTTATGTTTATATTGTCAAAAAATAAAATAATTACTCATAGTGATAGATGATTTTTCACTCAAAATTAAATATAAAGTAAGTTAGGTTAGGTTCAGTGGGCAACTGTCCAATCAATAGGTGGCAGCTCACTTGGGATCAATTTGGTTTCGTTGTGATACCCTGAGAGATCATGTGATGCTAAGTCAAGTCTCCATAAATGCGTTCGAGTCGAACCAGCTCAACGCATATATGAAAGAATTTATCAATCTGATATCAATATCAGAGAAATCTAATAACACATGCACAAAAGGACAACCGAAATTAGCAGTCATAATCTCAGTTAGAGTGGTACAGTAGCATAGAAGATGCTCCAACTTTCTTCCTATTCCTCATCGTAGCAACTTTTATCGAAGTCGTTAAAAGGGAGCTCTGGTCTCCTAGCATGTGCACCAGCAATCCCGTGTGCTATAACGTAACCGATGCCTTAGTAGTCCCATGATGAAATTAGACCGAGATCTATCATAGTGGGGCCGTATTTGCCTCGAGGTTCAACATGTGGATTCATTTGTCCTTCTTTTTTATGCAATTCTCGATAAATTTTTCAGAATTATTGATCTTCAGGACGAAAGCGGTATTCCAACCAGTTGGTCCATATCCTCACAGGGAAGAAGGGAACCATTTTTGGCAAGTTCATCCGCAATAAGATTACTCGGGACGTTTGAATGACCCCTAACCCAGACCAGCTCCAGGTTTGAATGTCTCGTTCAGAGATGTCTGGCATTCATTTACCAGCCAGGATGTTGAAAAGACACCTGAAAGCCATTTAATCTCGGCTTGAATGCCTGTACAGATTTGGATATATACTCCGAATACCCTATAGTAAATTAACCAGTTCAACGCAATTTTTATGGCCGAGATCTCTGCTTGGAGAATGCTGCAGTGATCTGGTAATATAAAGGAGATATTTTTCCTATAAACGGGAATATAGACACCCCTCTCCTCCAACCTCTTCAGCAGATTTAGGCCCTTCAGTATAAGCCTACTCTAAAACAGCTCTTAATTCCGGAGCAGTTGGGATTGATACAGAAAACTCTCTGCCAAGAAAAGGTGTGGAAATACAATAATCCATATTGCAAGGTATGTCATTAAGGAGTTCTAAAACGGTCGCATGGCCGTATCCTCTACTATTTCATGTACCTATAGTCCTAAGCCTAGACGCTGATATAATGGCGATCTGTTTCGCCATAAAATCCACCGGTAGCCAATTCATTAGAACGAATCGGGCTTTTGATGGTTTTGTACGAAGCGTATGTGTTATATGTAGCATTAAACTACCTAGAATCCTATCAAAGATTCTGATGTAGTTGGATTTCTCCATAGCCTTCCACCATACAAGAAATTATAAATAACACTTAGAGTTTACTGGATAATCTTCTGAATTCATTAGATATGGAAAGATATTTTATAACAAAAAATCTTTACTTTTTAATTATTGAATTTTGTATTATTTCACGAACTAGTAAACCATTTAAACAGGCATTTGATTGCTTGAAATATTTCGTAAATACTAAATACTTTATCACCGCTACGTTATTTATGCAATGTTTTATATTCACTGTACTTTAGCCTCCTTTCTCACACGGTATTTATTGTTAATTTCATGTATTAAAGTCTTTTAGTTTTTCAGTTATCCACAAAGACCAACAATATTTATGTTTTAATTAAATGAAAACAATTTTGCACGTTTTCATTTTCATTTTATATATATTTTTTTAACACCATTGTAAGTTGTGTATTTTTTGCATTATTTATCTTATAAATACAATATACATACATAAACTAAATACGAGTACAAATTCATATCTATAAAATACACTTAAACTTACATATAAAATGTACTATATTTTTACTACAATAAATTCATTCATATAATATTCAGTTACAATTTACAATTTAGTTCAACAGTGTTTCTTATTTTTTATAGGCTTCAACAATTTCCTCAATACTAATGTATGTTCCAACCACACCACCAAAGACACCAAATGCCACTAGTAATATATTTTTGATTAATCGTATTTTCCATGGTCCATAGCCGATACGGTATTGTACACAAATTTGTAATAATGCTGGGAAAATTATACCCAAAATCGACAAACAAAATGAACCGACCAACGATAGAAATAGTGATAAATCTGGGACGAGAACGGCACAGCAAACTGGAAGAAAAACGAAAGATTATAAAAATTAAATGAATATTTAAAAAAAAAAAAATAAAGTAAAATAAAATGAAGTTTAACTGCAATTGGGGATAAAATAGTTGGTACAAATACATAGTGTTACGAAAATTATTTTTATAAGTTTAAAATAGGTATTTTAGAACTTTCTAGTTTGTAACGTATTAAAATTTTCTAGTTGTAGCTTATTAGATGTTTCCAGTTTATAAACGTCTATTTATTTGAATTTAAATGAAAGAGCTTTATTGTATTTTATCTTAATTGTCTAAGAGAATTCTACTTACTATAATGATAAAGACTACTTTATGTTAACTTGTGTATGTTAGATACTTGTATTACAACGATCATTTTATGCGACTTGTGTTATAAAAGCTTTTTTAATTATTGTTTGTACTAATACAATAAGCTCTTATATATAAATAAGCACTAGATGGTTGATGACGTTACTGGAAGATTAAAGAAAGTAATTTTTTAGCTTAGATGCAGTATGTAAGCGGATGCGAAATTGTACGTTCAGTTTAGTAATAAATTTATCTTTGAGTCGTACCATTTTACGTTAGTCTATGATTTTTATTTCATTTTATTATTTTATTTTTTATTTTTTTTTTTTTTTTTTTTTTTTTTGTTAACAGGAAATAAAAATCATAAAATGATTTGTGACATAAAACAAAAATCTTTTGCATTTATCTACATTATTTTAATGATAAATATACAATGTTTATGTGTTATTTATCAGGTGTATGTGCTAAATAATCTATGTGAATCACTTATTTAATAATAATAGATAAAACATCTAAACTTAAGAATGAAAAGTGGCGACTTTCCAAGCGACTTCAAATTAATATTGCGAAGCATGTAAGTGATCCATTCGAACTATGTTCTCATAGAAAATTGTATTAATATTTATACTGGTGCAAGTAATATAAAGTGGTAGCTAGTGGTCAGAAAGAAATTTTTAAGGAATATCTGAAGATTTATTGCAACTAATTAAGTATTAGAATTTTTAATTCTGAACTAAATCTTTCGCTTCAAATTAACTTCTATGTCATCTATGTACAAATATTTTAAAATATTCATTAGATTTATCTAAACACATTGAATGCCAAATCTCAATAAGATATCAATATATAGCAATAAAGTATCTATTTCCTATAAATTTTAATACAAATTTGAATACATGATATTTATATTCATAGAATACAACTAGAAGTTTATGTGAGAGACAATTCGAACTAAATTCTCAAAAAAAAAAAAATTACTAATTTCTTCAAAACACAAAAACAATATATATGTGACTACATATATTATGTTGTTGCATGAATTAGGTTTTTGACAATTGAATAAAATTTTTTTTCTCTCACATATATAAATATTTAGTTATTATAAATATTTAGTTTATATTGTTTAAAAACAAAAATAAAAATCTTAAAATATTTTTTTTTTTTCACATAAGAAAACGTAAAACTCATTGTTTCATTTTTATTTTTCATTTATATTTTAAAACTCACAAACTTATTTTTATTAAAAAAAAATTTTATTTTTGTATAATAAAATAAAAATCAAAATAAAAATTATTTTTTCCAAAAATAAAATAAAAATCAAAAATAACAATTACAATTTCATTTTTTTTTTTTTTTTAACTTATAACACGTATTAGTATCTGTTTTTAACAAAAGAAAAACATGGAAAAAGACGGATGGAAATTGTGTACGAGACCCCATACCTCTTTTCCTATGAAACTTCACCGACCCTTCAAAATATTATTCTTGATCAGCAGGCAAAGTAACTTACTCGGGCTTTCTAATCAATGGTTATTTCCTTTGAAATACAAAAAAAACATTTCTTTCCAAATACCCAAATATTTAATCAAATCAAAAAATTTACGTTTGTGATTTCAAATGCTTCCTGAAAAGCAGAACTCCATTTTGTGGACATTCCATAAATATATTTGATCAATAAGGCAAATGTACAATATATTTATTGATATTTGTTTGTTTTTTGTTAAAATTGTGTAGCAAAAAATTGTTCAGGAAAATTTTTTTATTTTAAATTCAAAATATTTTTTTTCAAGTTTTGTATTAAATTTCTTACATTTACTTTTATTTTATAGGTGATTGACATTTCAGGGTAAAGAAAATTGAGAACAATCTTTCTAATGATTCTACCTAATGTAATTCTATCATTATTTGATCTATATTTGAAACTATGAAAAAAGTTCACTTTGATAACATTGCCCAAGAAAAGTGGTCAACGAAACCATAGTGCGCTGTTACAGAAACGCATCAGGGGTCATTTTGGAGTTATTTTTGCATATGCTTTCCGAAAAAGTGTCTTTATGCTATAGACGTATTCTAAAGGTATATTTAAGATAAACAATTATCAAATGTTATTCAGAAAATTTTCTGGCTACAAAAATGATACAATGCATTACAGAAGGACAAATTTCTGGATGTCCAGGTCTTCTACATTTGTCATCGCAATTACAAGAACAGATTTCATGCCAAATTTTGTAAAGTTATCTTAACCAAAGCGGGTAGTGGTCGGAAATGAAATAGTCCTTATTTCTTTTAATAAATATATAATAACGCACAATTTTAGAATTTCAGATACTTATTTATAAAAAAAAAAAAAAAAAAACAAAAACAACAAAAATAAAACTAAGAGTATCGCACATTTAAATGTACCTAAAATTATGAAAGAGGCATCTATTGGAACATCTTGGTCAAATTTTAACTTCCTACGTCAATAGGCCATTTTTTGATGAACCCAAAACAAATCTACAAAAATTTGTTCTCACCAATATTAATGATATATCAAACGATAGCTAATGAAAAATTTCGTAATTTTTCCAAAAAAAAAAATATGGTAACGAAAAAAGGACATTATATTTAAGATTTATAAATAAATTAGTATTTTTTATTTCTACATAATTTTTTTTAATATAATTTCTTTTAAGAAAGTATTTACCTTTAGCTATCGTTTGATATATGTATTATTAATATTGGTGGGAAAAAGATTTTAGGATTTATTTGGCATAATCAATATAAATGGATGTGTAGCATCCTAATGTTTTTTTTAATAATTTTAAATACGTTTAAATATAGCTCTTAAAAAAGATTTTTGAACCAACCTAATTTAAACATTTCGGTATTAGTTTTGCATAATTGAACTAAATTACTACTTATGTGATTAAATCATGGGTCTCATTTAATCAAACACCCACTGTGCGGCTTTAATATAGTATATAATCAAGTATATAGTCTGAACTTAGTACTTAATTTTCAAATATATGTTTAATTTAAGGCACTCTGCTAAAATGAAAAATCGAGCCTTTTTTTTTTTTTTTTTTTTGATTTTCAATACAACCGCAACATTTGGAGTTATGCTCACAAATCTGTTTTTGGGTGGGTTCCTGTGTAAATGTATCAATATTTCTGTTATTCTTTTGTTGCTTTTTTCTTTTTAAACTTTTTTGGGAAGTAGAAGAATCGGACTTTTGAAAAATTTTTCCAAAAATTTTCGATTTTAACTATAACTTATTATAAATTTTTCTATAAAAGCCTTATACAGCGATTCAATAATTTTTAAAGACATTATTGTTGTAAACATAACAAGATTTAAAATTAAGTTTTTAAAAATTATTCGATTTTGTCTGGAATAACTTACTTAAACTTTCATTATATTTGGCATTTTTGCCCCAAAAAGTCTTAAAATATTTGAATAATTTTTTAATAAAATTAAGAAAATGTTTAATAACTTTTTGAATTCTTAAGCGATTGGAAAGATTGATATCTCGTTTTAATCTAAACAAAATAACATTTAAAATTTTGCATAGAAAGAAAAAAAGAAAAAATCCAAAAGTTTACATCAAAGTCGAAATTTTTAAAAAGAAAAAGAAAATTAATTTAAAAATGTTGAATATGTTTAAAAAATTTGAAAAGTACATAAAAGATTTTAGGGTCAAAAAGCTAAGTTCTTTTGATCAATTTAAATCAATTTAAAAATCTAAAATTGGCTTAAAATTTATTGAGCTACGAGATCTTTATTTGAGAAATTAACTTCAAAAAATTTAGATAATGTTTAGATATTTTATTAAAATTGTTATGTGATGCCCTCATGAAGATCTATATCCTATATTGGGTCGTTTTTCGAGTGAAAATAAAAATGTGTCATTTAGTAACAGATTGATATTAATACAATACTATATCTGAGTACCAATTTCAAAATCTTGTTCGTACCATTTATAATTTCTTTTTTATCATCCCTGTTTTTAATTGTTTTCACAAATAATTTAATAAAAACTTACATGTTAAAAGAACAATAGTGGCACGTATGAGCAACTCAAAGAGAACATGTTTCGATGTGTCTTTCACTCTCTTTGATAAATATTTATGCCAGATTATATCGGACGTAACATAACCTTGTAAAGCGTATGAAATCCATGTTGTGATGGCGAATAGAATTTTTGTTACTTGTGCCAAACTGTAAAAAAGAAAAGAGGAAAAAAATACAATAAATAAATTTATATTTGATAACACAGTGCAACAAGAAAAAATTGCCTCAGTAATTCTGGTCTAGCGAAACCCCCTAAGAGGTTTTTAAAGTTAGTTCGAATTTCGATTTTATGGACTCTTAATATTGGAAGTTTTTGAAGATTTTTTTTTTAATATGATTAAAAGTGAAAAATAATTTAATTTAAATGTTATTATATGTTGTTGTTATTTTATAGACTATTAGCAATAGTACACTAGATTTTTAATGAATGCCACACCCTTTTTACGCCCATCATTATATTGTTTACTTTATTTAACTCAAACTTAAGTTTAAACCACTGAATCGACTAAAATTTAACTTGGAAGGAAGTACTGACTTGACGCCACGCCTACATTTTTCTAAATAAGAGCTGCTTTGCTTCTTAGTAAGCAAATTTAAAAATTTATTAAAATTTTGATAACAATGGTAAAATATATCACAGTATAATAAAAGTGGGCAAAAAAGAGGTGTGGTAACAATACAGATTTAATTTTATATTATATAGTATTGTCCAAGTAAAATTTTATATTAATTGTGTTAGTAGTATCAAGAAAAATTTTAAATTTATTTATACTAAAAGTGGGTTAAAAACTTATATTTTAGCCCATAATTTTCTCCATAAAATATTTGATATTGTGCTAAATTTCATTTGAACTTTAAAAAAAATCGAATCGCTTACAAAAAGTGAGCGTAACACTTTCATTAATATTATATCCTATATTTCCTTTCGAAGGATGCACGATATATATAGCTGCAAAATATCAGTATAATCGTTTGAATCAAGGACCATAATGACTATGAATTTGAAATAAAACTCAACAAATAATGATTATTTTTGGCTTCTATTTTTTTCGCTCAATTTATAAAGATATTTTTATTTTATTGCTCAAAGAATAAAACTTATTCCCAATTCTTAGTAATAAATTGGGTTTTCTTTGTTATAAACTCGATTTCACTCAAAATTAGGATTTTGGTTTTTCTTAAAAATCAAAATTTTTAATCAAAATTTTTAATAAAAATTTTGAGTTTTATTAAAAATGTTATCAAAATTTTTACTAAAAATCAAAATTTCTAAATTTTGTTTATGACCTTCTACGTTGTTTTATCGAATTCCCTGTTGCTCGGTTGAGGTCTTAACAAATAAAAATAAAAAAAACTTTTTATGTTTTTTAAATTTATTATATTACTTTTTATTTTCATCCAATATTCCGACCAACCAAAAAAAAAAAACTACTAAAAACAATTAAAAATATAAACAAAAAATTAAAAAATTAATAATAATTACATTTAACTATATTGCAGTGTTGTTATTGTTTTGAGCTTTCGTCACTGATTGTTTATTTTTTATTTTTTTTTATTTTGTTATTCTTATGTTTGTTTGTATCGGTTTTATAGCTTATTCTCATTCTTGTTGGTATGTTTATGATATGAAGCATAAACATAATGCATATATCGTTTCGTATGATTGTTTTCTTTCGGAAAAATGACTCTTTCTTGTATTCTAAAGATGTTATTTTCCTGTTAGTAAACAAAAAGAAATAATAGGGCATTCAGACCGATTCGAAATTACGTACTTTCGTGATTTCGGCAGAAATCAAGTTGAAATTACGTAATTTCCCATACATTTTGATACTTGCGAAATTACATAATTTTGCGTAATTTCGGCAAAATTACATTGAAATTACTATGCCCATTTCCGTGCAACTCTGTATATGGTTGGAAAAAATACTTTTTTTCAACTATGTACTGCATGTTTCAATCGTGAGAAGACAAAAAAAAAACAATTGATAGCTGATCTTAAATTTAAACACAAATCTTAAAATTAATTATTAAAGTGATTTTGCAAAACGAAACTTATCCTTTTTACATTTTTAATTGTTGCAAATTAATAATTTCCAATTCAGTAAGTGATTGTTTTTTATTATTATTTCCATTTCAAACAATAAGTATAATACATCAAATGTCATCTAGCCAGTATGAACACTCTAAATTTCATTCGTAATTTCGGCATGAAATTTCGTAATTTCGCGCCGGTCTGAACAAGGCTTAACATTAATTTCAAATTTTCATCTACTTATTCTACGTCTCTTACTAACTAAAATATCGAAAAATTCACTTAAAAGTAAGATTATGGATAAATATAAAGTTACCAAAAACTGTCTCCCATTAGTGTTCTCAAGATATTATTTTCCTGATAGTAACAAATTTTACAAAAACAAATAACATTAATTTCGATTTTTTTTAATTTCGATTGCTTTTAAATTAAAAACAAAAAATATGGAGAACACGATGGTACTTAGTTGGCGTGTTACTTTCAAAGACAAGCAATCGATTTTTTTTTTTTTTAATTTTAAAAAAGCTTCTTAAAATTAAAATAAAGAAAAAAAAAAAGAGTGATAAAGTGAGGTAGAAATAAAAAAAAAAAAATATATATATATATACAGTATACATAAAGTGAATGTTGTTTAAAATGAAAACAAAATGAAATATTGTGAAAAAAATTTTGAAAGAAATTTTAAATTAAATTAATTAAAAAATAAACGCTATTCCGTAAAACGAAGCGAAAATTCATTTTGACAATTTACTTTGAAAACAACAAATAAATCTGGATTTATTTCTTGTTTTTAATAATATAAAATTTCGAAATAAATTTGCGTTTCGCTCATAAAAATATGTACATTCCTAAGGTAAGTTGTTTTAATTTTCTTGTTTCTCATAAATTATTATTTCATATCTGCCTTAAAAAATTCTGCTCCTCCACCACGTTTTGACATAATTCTTTTTTTCGATTTCGACCATATAGGGCTCAAAATAGGTTACCTATGACATAGAAAATATTTCATCGCTTGCCAATTTTTTGTTTCCTATCCGATTTCAAATATTTTACATCGTATTATACTTTAAAATAGCGTAATTTCTGTTCTGTAAAAGATATTGACTTTAATTTTTATCTACGTAATGAAAAATTATGTTAGCCTAAGTAACGTAATTTATTTGAGAATAAAACATGGTTTTTGGAGAAGCTATAAATATTATATCTGTAATAAAATCTTTGTTAGTTATAATATCTTAACGAAATTTTCGTTAAATGAGAAATTGTAAAAAAAAACTTTAAGATTTTTGTAGAAGGAATTCCACATTTCACAAAAAAAAACTGAAAATCTCAAAGATGGAATTTTTCACATTTTCGCCTATAAATTCATATTGTTCTGGAGATTATGATTCAAAACCCTTAAAAACATATTATGGATTTCTATATTGCAAGAAGGCCTATAACATATGCTATGTCATTTCTCGAGTGATCTGGTATGATCTGTTGTTGTATGATCTGTTATGGTAAATTTCTTATACCACCCCTACCCCCGTGGATTCGCGCCTGATTTTAATACTAATCTTTTTTTATCAGCAATTTGGTGTAATTCTATATCTAAAAATTCTTCTCTTAAATTGAATATTTAAACTAAAACCGATTTTGAATAGCCCTAAATGACTCTAATTCGTCACACAAAAAAAGCTCTTAATAGTGTTATTAAAAAAGTATCAAAACTGGGATACAGTTTTGCCCGAACGATGACACTTCTTCGATAGGAAAATAACTTTTTTTTCTTTTACTATTTTAAAATTTAGTCAAAATTTGCATAGTAATGTTAATATTATTAAGTTAGAATTTCGACAGAAATAGTGACTTTTTCTGTTCCTCAAAATGACTCCAATTTGACACATAAAAAAATCACTTAATAGTATCATTAAAAAAGTATTAGAACTGCTGCACACTTCTTCCCGCACGGTGACTCTTCTCGGATAAGAAAACGATATCATATTCGACTGTTGAAAACAAATTTGGATAGAAAATGTTGGCAGGGTATTCTCACTATCTCAAAGTCTGGTTCAGGTCCTGTTATTGCACAGTGATTTGTGTGATGATAATCTTGTCCTTAATTTTGTTTTTGTTGTACCAACATATACTTTTTGGCATATGTCAGTGTCGACATCATTGCATTTTATCTCATATCTCATATACGTTAGATTTATCCAAATTATCAATTCTCGATTTCATATTGCTAAATAATTTATTTGTTGTATTGTTCGTTTTCATCGCCCACATAAAATTTTCTTTGTCATATATATCCGTGTTTTTAAGCCTCTCCGAAGGTCCAGAAATATAATCAAATGATTTATACATTTTCTGTGGTTTATCCATATCCTTGTTGTCTATTACTTTTTCCTTATCTGTTACATATTTAATCAAATCGTTTATCGTCTTATGCGGGAAATCATTTTTGCGGAGAATATTTCTGATTTTCTTCATTTTATTTCTATGGATATTCTTATTGCTATTTTCCAGTGCTCTTTTAATAAAGTTTGTTACCATATCCATAATTATGATTCGGAGATGTTTAAAATAAAAGTTAATCAGTCTCCCAGATGCCATAGGTTTCTGATACCAGTTTACTTTTAATATGTTATCCTTACGAATAATTATGGAGTCTAAATAGGGCAATTTTAAACCAATTTCCTTTTCTTGTGTAAATTGTATTTGTCTATTAAATGTTTTAAGGGTTTTTAACGTCTCCTCTATTCGATCGTTTTTCAAAATTCCAAAAAGGTGGTCTACATATTTTGTCATCATCTGCTTAGCGGATATGATGGTGAGTTTATTGAAGAGCAGATGGATCTTAAAACATATGCCACGTTCTTTGTAAATCTATGGAAAGCCATAAATTCTTGGATCTGTAGCGCTTCTCGTCATTATCCTTGTCATGAAGATTAATTTGGTTAAGCTTAAAAAGTTTTTCAACTAGAATATTGTTCTTATTCTGTAGGCTTAAAGTGGGATCCTTTTTCAGTCGTCGTTATGTGCACATAACACTTAGAATTTTCTTAATCTTAACATCATAATTCTTATGTCATTCCGACAGTCTTATTGCCTTTATCTGAATCTAATATTTAAATATCTCTATAGTCATTCAAAAATTTTTCTGTTTGAAAAACCGTATCTAAAAAAATTTGTTTCTTATAAATTTTCTAAATTTTTGAAAATCAAATTTTTTCCAAAAAATCAAATATTTTACCAAAATTCAAAATTTTTATTAAAAATCAAAATTTTTATTAAAAACCAAAATTTTTTTTAATGATTAACATTTTTAAGAAAGTCGATTTTTTTTTTCTTGTAAAAATTCTGAATTTTTTGTAAAAAATTTCGAATCTGATTTTTATAAAAATAACGTTTTTTATAAAAAAAAATCCATTTTTGATAAAATTTTTGGAAAAAATTAGATTTTTATTAAAAATTTTGATTCTTACTGATGTTTAGTAATTTTTATTACTAAAAATCATTTCGTTACAATTTAAGTTTCTTTAAGCAAAAAAAATAAAACAAAAAATAATCATTGATTTTTGTGAAAAATCAAAAACAAATAAAAATCATTCCAGATTAGAATATACCTTATTCTAAGGATTACATTTCTGTATTTAACACCTTTATCCTGTCGTTTCTTGTGTCTGATTTTTTTTTTTTTAATTTCAAGAATAACAATTATTTTCTGTTTTTGGTTAGAATAATGTACTACTCATATATTGCAAATTGCAAGCAATTTTATTATGAAAAGTGGGAGTAAAATAGGAAGGACAATTAAAAAAATCTTACATAATATTTTTGCATTCTATAAAACAATAACTACGTATTAATACATTGAAATATACTGATTTTTTTATTTTAAGGCATAATGAAAAAAGTGCTCCAAAATGTCCGAAGTTTAAGTCCATAAAATCAAAATTCGAACTAACTTTGCAAACCCTTTGTAGACTATAATATTAATCTTGTGGTATACGTTTCTGATGACCCAAAATTTGTCGCATAGTGTAATTTAAACTGAAAGCTATGTTTGAGGATTAAATAAAGCAATAAAATGGGCATAATGCCCAAAAAAATTATACTACATACTTCCTTATATATACTTTACACCTCAGGCTTGCCTTTTCACTTGTTTTAAATAGGTTGTAATTTTAAATTTAACATATAACATAAATTAATTGTTATTAACCTGTTAAAATTACTTTTTATCCATCTTTTATAAATCCTGCAAATTCCAGTAATATTTTAATCTAATATTTTTACATTGCTTTTTTGTACATATTTGCCAAAATCATAATATTATAAAATGAACACCCAAATAATACTTATGTAAACTTTCTTAATTGGCAAACAATACAGACAATTAAGGAATTAATTATATGTATAAATTACCTTCAATATCTACTAGTGCAAGATTTTCCCCAATATTTTTTATGCAAATTTAAATTAACACAAACACCACAAACCAAAATCATGATACTTAAACATACGAATATAATCCCCAACATTTACTTTTTTTATCTAACAACAATCATTATCAAACTTAACAACAATAAAAAATATAATAACAGTTTGTTACTCACATTTCTTCTTGTGGTATATTTAACGTAACACTACCCTTGGAGGCATCGCCATATTTCCAGTAGCCAAAGAAACCCAAAATAATGTAGAGACTTAAAACAATTGTCATGCCGATATTCATAATGCCAAATGGTTTCAAATACGCCTTTGGTGTTTTCATATTCTCCTCAATGGCTAAAATCTGTTGTAAATAAACAACAAACAAATGGAAAATGTTACAACAATAAAAATAAAATAAAATAGAAACCAAAAATTAAATAAATTTTATTAAAAAGCATCCTTTTGGTTAGCCAAGCGAAAGGAGAGGAAATAAAACACCAACAGCAACAATAGCAGTGACAACAATAAATACTTACTTGAATACGCTTCCAAAAAAAAAAGATCAAAAAAATGAGCAAAAAAAAAGAAGGCAAATTACTAAAATAAACAAATTCAAATGACCATAAAATAAAAGAGCAAGTTAACTGAAATAAAAGGAAAACTTATAGAGCAGAACATAGGGAGAAGTGGTAGTAATAAGAAGCAGAGTAAACAAAGCACAAAAACACCCAGAGAAAGAACAAAGCTAACCAATTAAGGTTCATGTTTTTGTTTTTTAAGCGTTGAAGCGAATTTAAAGTACTATACACAATATTTATTGTTATTTTAAGTAGCCCACTAAAAGGTGATTTCAATAGGATGTCATAAGGCCCATTGTGTTATTCTTAGTGTCGAAAATATCATCCAATTTTTTTCTTCGCGCATTTATAGATTTCTATGCATCTATCCATATCTCCGGACAATATACGATTGTGCAGACAGTTAAGCACTACTAAGACTATACAAATTCTAAAAAACATATTGCCAGATACCTAAGTCTAAAATGACAATAAAATCACAAAAAACTGATAAAAAAGAAAAGCTTATAGAGCAGAATAGAGGGAAAAGTCAGTGAAAGAAGGAGCAGGGTAAATAATGGACAAAAACATTCATTGAAAAAACAAAGCTAACCAACTATGGTTCATGGTTTCGTTAAAACGAATTTGAAATAAGGTGATTTCAATAGGATACCACAAGAGCCATTGTGTTGTCCTTAGTGTCGAAAATATCATCAAATTTTTTTCTAGTTTTCTATGCATCTATCCATATCTCCGGACAATATACGATAGTGCAGACAGTTAAGCACTACTAAGGCTATACAGATCCTAAAAAATATATTCCCATATACCTAAGTCTAAAATAGAAATAAAATCGCAAAGAAACTGAAAAAAAAGCTTATAGAGCAGAATAGAGAGAAAAGTCAGTGAAAGAAGGAGCAGAGTGGACAAAAACATTCATTGAAAAAACAAAGCTAACCAACTATGATTCATGGTTTCGTTAAAATGAATTTGAAATAAGGTGATTTCAATAGGATATCACAAGAGCCATTGTATTATCCTTAGTGTCTTTGTGGGTTTATAGTTCAAACTTTTCTATGGATTTATCTATATTTCTGTACAATATACGGTAGTCCAGACAGTAACAGAAAGAACTCAAAGGAGAAAAACTTATAGAGCAGAATATAGGGAAAAGTGAAGAAAAAAAAACCCAGATAACTTCACTTGGAGGTAACACTCTTAGTGTAGAAAAGACGGTCCACCTTTAGATAATCCAATATTTAGACCAATTTATAATTTTTCGCAAGGCAATTTTAGTAAAAGTCGAGGAATGACGATTGCGAATCAAGTTCATCTTATCACCTCACAGATATATTTATAATTTAAATATCTATACAGATCCATCGGTGAATTTGGAATACCATTATTCTACCTCGGACGACATGCTAAACCTGAAAGATTTCCACAAGTTATTTCGAGGGATAATAATATCCATTCGTTTCTCAAAATTTCGCCCCCCTATGTTTAATATGATATCATGCACAACGACTATACTTTATTTCTCCCGAGATTCTTTGAGTCATTGAACGGACTAACAAAATAATAGTTAATAAATATGTATCTCTGAAACTGATACTTAGTCCGATGGAAAATAAATGTATAGTATTATATAATTTATATTTTATTCACTCTGTTAAAATCAAGGATGATTTACGAGGTATCATTGTTCATCATGTGAAGCTTACAAAAGAAATAATTGGCTATCTGCAAAATGACACAATGCAAAATCGCCCAAAGCAAATATAGAAGAATTACCCAAATAAAAAATCACCCAAGGGACATTGACTGTTGCTCAAAAAATAAAAAATAATGGAAAATTTCCGATATCTTCAGAATGAAAATGGTTCTAACTTTAGACTGTGTAGGATTCTGGTCTGGATTACAATGGATTCCTAGACTGCCGATATTCGACCTAACGTATATCATACACCGACTTCGCTACATCAAAGTTTTTCGGAATAATTTACTTTACTTTATCTCAAGTATATTTTAGAAATTTCAAAATATAAAACCGCAAAATATTTGATAGCTTTTCATATGAAATATGATCCAAATCTTTATGAGAATTTTTTGGGTAATTTATATACATATATATTGGCGATTTTTCATTGGATTATTTTGCTGGCAGCCGAAATAATTACAAGCTCATATCTTCCACATATAGAAATTGATTTCTATGATTTTTAAATTATCTTAGGTCCTCCCTGTAGCTTTATTTATAACAGGATTCATTCGGAGTATGAACCAGTACTTAGGGGATGACTCCTATAGATGCAGTGCATTGTCTTGGTAGTAGCAAAACAGTTTTAGGGAGAGAGGATACATTAAATTTGAATTTCCCCACGTTGTAAGTAACAAGAAAGAATTCTGCAGGGATTTTATTTTACACACGTACAAATAACGAAGTTCTCCAATAATGTTTCATGCGGTAGATTGGCCAGTTAATCAACTATATAATGTGCTCTGCGAAAAAAATGAACTACTCACGAATTTTGAAAGTAAACTCGTATTGGAAACACATTCTCTAATTTAATTAGAAGACATTCTATTATAATAACGACAGAACAGTGATATATAACACACATTGAGATAATGTTCCAGTGATTTAATATATGAAAGTTTTTTTTTCCATTTTCGGCCGGATACAGGTGGTATAAACAGTAAGAAATAACCGAGGCATTTGAATGCCTCTTTCGACACTGTGTTCAGTCGAATATACATCAAACTATATTCTCATGTCCAGAACATCAAGATCTTCTGAGTCCTAAGTATTTATATCACCCATAAATACAGATGAAAAAACATAATCCGCCATGTGTTTGTATGTTAACATGTCCTCCGTAGAGCGACCTCAACGGTCGCTTAGTAAATTTTTGAATATTCTCCATGACTTTGAAGAGGGCCGAACAAATAGCTATTTTAACGTAATTTTCAAAGTTATTAGTCCCTCTCTTTTTAGGAATTACATTAGCAACCTTCCAGTACATACGATATATTGTATAAGTGATGAAAAGATTTGTTACTGGAGGTGCTAACGTTGAAAAGTAGAGTTTCAAGACTAGAGCACTGAAGATTTGTTTATGTTGAGATCTGCTAAAATCTTTTTAAAGGCACGATCTCGAAAAATATACTCCTTCGATTTCACGCAATGGTTAATTTCTTTCCGGCAAGTATGAGTTGATACTGTTGTTATTGTGATGCTTGAAGAATGTTCTATAACACTAATATCACTTGAATTTAAAATTTCTGTAACGAAATCATACTTCTGCATTAAAACCTCCTTCAGACTATAGAAATGAGAACTAGAGGAATTAAAAGATGTCATAGGCTATCAAATTGAATACTCAAATAAACAATTTCCTTCTAATGTACTAAAAAACTTTCACGAAATCAAATTGCTTGTAGTTTTCAAGAAATAGAACATTTTCAAATGTGCCAATTTTTTTCTTATTCGATTTGAAATATTTTTGCATCGTCTTCAAAAATACGTACTATTTGTGCTATTTATCTATTATAGTTTTCGAGTTATTTGCATTTGAATTTTTAACTACCTCAATTATACAAGTTCTGGGTCCACTTTTATATATATATATATATATATATATATATATATATATATATGCCAGTATTTTAGATTAATTATATTATTTTTTTCTAACTAATTAAAGAACAAAATCAGAAGTCGATATCTTAATCGAGCCCGAAAATAAACGATTTTAAAATTTAAAAATTACGATTTTTTTTTTTGCCAAAAAAGTGTATACACTCTTTTTTCCCTAAAATACAATTTTCTTTAATAGCATATAACAATTTTATATTTTTTCTGAAAAGTATCTTCACAAGGATGATTTCAAAATAGAATACACAAGCAGTCTAAAAGCACACCCTTTCAAAAATCGAAAAAATTATAAACCTGATTTTCCTCAAATAAATTATTTTGCCTAGACGATATAATTCTTGATTATATACAGAATGAAGCCAACATCATTTACAAAAGCGAAATTACGCTACTTTGAATTTTAATATGCAAAATTGAGGTAGTTAAAAATTTCAAATGCAAACAACTCAAAAATTATAAGAGACAAATAACGCAAGAATGCATGTTTTTTATAAATCTCATTAAAAGCTTTAAGAAGATGTAAAAATATTTGAAATCGAATAAGAAACAAAAAGTTGGTAAACGTTTAAAAATTTTCTATATCAGAGGTACCGTAATTTGAGCCCCCATAGCACCAGTCCTGTGGGATATGTGGGATTTTCTTTCCAAGCTTAAAATTACACACTCTTTTGCTATACTCATATGAAATTTTATGTAAATCTAACCAGCCGATTAGAAGCTACAAATTTATTTCCAAAATTTTTCGATTCCGCCCCACTTTGCTATGCCGCTCTATATTAAAACACTAATAATAACATTTTAAACAAGTTACAAAACCTTTTTGAAAATTAAATATATCATCCTTTTGCAATATAGTGTGCACAAAATATTTTAAAAATAACCAAATAAGTAAAAAAAACCAAAAAAAAAAAGAAACAAATAAACAAACAATCTGCTTTTTGACGTAATAATAATCACAAATCCAGACATAACAAATATAATCTGATTTTAAAATATTTACTCATTTACTTACCACACCAACAGCCTCTAAAGCAAATAAAACTGTGCCAAAGAAAATTGGCAACTTGGATATATCCTCTGCAGGCTTACGTCCTGATAGGGGTGGTAAATCATCAAATATATAATATAAAATAACACCAAAACCTAAAAAGAAACATACTCTTAAGTACTTTTATTTATATACATATGTAAGCGTGCATGCATATTATATTGTATTTATTTTATTCAAAGAAAATAAATCGACTTCAAATAAAGTTAGATAAATATTTTTAATTGAGTCTTACCCACAAATAGTAGTATATTGGCAAATGAAGAGAATATTGCCAAAAATTTTAAACTTCTAATACTGTAAATTAAAAATAATGGCACTAATACGAAACACATGTGTATCCTTAAATCCAAGACGACTAAATGTTCATCAACAATTTGTTTTATACTCTCCGAAATGAAGACAACATAGACACAACAAATACCAAAATGATAAAAAGCAAGGAAACCATCAACAAAAGGACTGAAAAATAAATAATTCAAGAAAAAAATGTAAATAAAATTAAAAAGTCAAATAACATATACATATATATATATATACATACATACATACATACATACATACATACATACATACATATATGCAAACAAATTTTAAAGCACAATTTGTTTCATGACTTGTTTGGTATATCTAGGCGTATGAGTCTTTAATAATTTTGTTCTATGGAAATAAATTCATCATACGCAACGTATTCGTTTTAATTATTAAATCTTTATAGATACAATGTTTAACTCTATTATGTTTATAACTCAATCAAATATTAAAAGTACCCAGGAAAAATTTTAGAACATGTTCTAAAATCATTAGTTCTAGAATTTGTGTAATCAGAACCACTTCAGACTCTTTAATAACATCCTTATTACTAGTGGTGTCGCAAAAAATTCTGGTACTCATGGAGTAGAAGCTTATTGTGATCTTAAATGCTTAAGAAATCATTATGTATGACTTCTATATCACTTCTTTAAAAATATTATTGTTTCTTAAACAAATGACATAAAACCTTTTAAAAAACTTGAATAAAAAATTTCAAAAATTCCAAAAATTAAAAAACAAAGCATTAGAGTTTACCAAAATTAAATTAATTTAAAAAATGGCCTATACGAAATATAAAAAATTAAAAAAGGTTATGAAAACACTCTTCAACACTTCTATGGAACTAGTTCTTTTTATGGCAATTTTGAATAAAACTCAGTAACACTTCTACAGAACTAGTTCTAGAAATGACAATATTAAACAAAACTAATTGGTCGTATCGCCAAAGTAGAATGAGTACAGGCTATTTTCATGCGTTCTGGAACTAGTTCTAGAACCAATACATTTTTTTCTGGGTAATTAATTATAATTACAATATTACAAAAAAATGTTTATAAAAACTGAATTGTTTAATGGCAACGAAAGAAGCATGGATGCGTATAAGGACGTATAAACTTACTTTTTCAAAATGCGTGTATTTTATAATATTGCTTTAGTAAACAATTTGCATCTATTGATACAAAAATAATTTTAAAAATTGGTCAACTTCACCGAAAAAATTACTTTAAAGACAGGATTTTATGGCATTTTTATTATCTCATACTAATTTTTGTCTAGGATTTTTAGGTGATTTTATATAAATAGAGTACAATATACTATTAAACTCATACTCAAACTTCAGAATATGAAGAAAATAAATTTATATCATATTTAATGATATTGCAAACAAATTTATTATCTTGTAAGTTTTCATGCATCAAAAACAAGTAAAAAGGCGTATATCCATAATTTAAATAATATAATAAGATGATCTTGTGATGTGATTTTGTTAATAATTTCTGCAAATTAATTAAAAAAAAGAAGTAAAAAAATCTTGTCGGTCAGATCCGATCATTTTATACCCTACTTCATGTGTTTTTAATATTTTTGGAGGGGGTCTGTCATGGGACTTATCGACCGGTTTTTGTAAGATTTTATGGTACAAATTATATTTCTCTAAAATATATGTATATGTTATAATATCTTGATATTACCATTTAAATTACATTTATCATTCGTCTGATTCTCGAAAATAGGTTTTATATGGGAACTTTGGTCAATTATGGACCGAAATGATAAAATTTTACACTTAGATTTCAGCAAATTAATTAAAAAAAAAAAGAAGTAAAAAATCTTGTCGATCAGATCCGATCATTTTATACCCTACTTCATGTGTTTTTAATATTTTTGGAGGGGGTCTGTCATGGGACTTATCGACCGGTTTTTGTAAGATTTGATGGTACAAATTACATTTCTCTAAAATATATGTATATGTAATAATATCTTGATATTACCATTTAAATTACATTTATCATGCGCCTGATTCTCGAAAATAGGTTTTATATGGGAGCTTTGGTCAATTATGAACCGATATGATAAAATTTTACACTAGATTTTCTACCCAAAAAATGAGCTGTAGGCCAAACTATTAAACCTTATTAAGAAAGTTAAGAGACAAACCGGAAACGTTAAAAGAAACTATTTCAACACCCTCGCCTCAGAAGCGGAAAATACTGCATATCAAGATAACCTAAAAACCATTTTCAACGTGATCAAAAAACTTTCGGGTAAGAAACCCACATAGAAACACAAACATACTTACAAAAAATAAAAATGTATATATTTTAACTTCTGTTTAATTGATAAGCAACCAGAAGCCCACTCCCACTAACAACAATCTGCATTCCACATTCCCCACATTCCACAAAATTTCAAAAGCCATTACACAGCTAAAAAGCGGAATCTACCAGCCGAATTTTACAAATCTGCGCCTACTACCATCGCTGAAGTACTAATGCTTCTATTCAGGAAAATATGGATAACTGATACTGTCCCCCAGGAAAGGAAAGAAAGTTTTATAATTAAAATACCAAAAAAGGTGATCTAAAATGATGTAGTAACTGTTGAGCTATCGCACTGATGGCTTCTGTATGTAAGATATTATAACAAGGTAATACTTAACCGTATGCTCGAACTTTTGGATAAGAACAAAAAGAACAAACTGGCTTCCGCCCCATCCGTTCTTATGTAGACCAAATAAACAGCCTACACCTCATAATAGAAAAATTTAACGAGTATAATAGAACGCTATACTTAACATTGATTGATTTTGAAAAGGCCTTTGATGCGATAAATAGAGAAAAAATATAGGAAACTTTAGAAAGTAAGGGCGTCCCGCAGAAATTAATTAGCCTAATAAAAGCCCAATGCACCGATGCGAACCTCGGAACAAACAGGCAGCCTTCCAATACATTAAGATGTGTAAAACAAGGATATGTTCCCTCTCTGCACTCGTTTTTATCATAACCCTCGATGTTATTCTTGCATATAACAATGATCAAAATATAAGTATCCAATAGAGAATAAACCAGCAACTCAAATATCTAGAATACGCTGACGATATCGTCCAACTTGCCCACAACGAAAGATAACATGCAAAGAAAAATTAATGACCTGTCCCTAAAAGCAGAACAATTTGTTTTGCGAATAAACGCAGCGAAAACAAGATGCATCGCAGTAAAAAGTAATAAACCAACAACATTCACTCTTATCTACAACCCAATTCAACATGTAAGTAACTTTTACTATCTTGGAAGCAATATCACACCTGACGGCTGCGCAATTGACGACGTAAATATGCGAATACATAGGGCAAGGGCAGCTTTTTACAGCCTGAGAAACGTACGGACATCTAACGCCCTTTCGCCAAAAACGAAGATACACATATACATCGCCTGTATAAAATCAATACTTCTATATGGTTCCGGAACATAGTTGGTAAAGCAAAAATATGGTGGCCAAAAATAACATCAGATAGGCAACTACTATAAATCACCGAGCAGGAAGACACCAATACGCAAATTAGAAGAAGAAAATACAACTGGCTAGGCCAAACTCTCCGTAAATCATACTATGAAATATAACTCGTAACACTACAATAGAACCCACAAGGTGCACGTTTGCAAGGAAGATCAAAGACTACCTGGAGATGCATTCTTTTCCCTAAGACGAGGAAAACTTTCGACGACCTTAGATACATTGCAACAGATAGAAACGAATGGAGATTCTACGTAAATAGCTTATGTTCCTGATGGAATACGCTAATAAATAATTTCTACCCATACAAAACTTATTCGCGTCAAATATTATTGTTATGCTAGCAATTATATTGGACTTAAGCTAGATTTACACTATTGAAGGTATTTTGAAGTCTTATCAAAATTTTGAAAATTTATTTTGATGTTCTATTTACACGTTTCAAAAATTTGATCAAAATATTCTGTCAATATATTTCAAAATCTTTTGATAAAAATTTGATAGAAAATTTTCGAAGCTAATTTACAGTATTGGTAAACTTTTTATATTGAAAATATTGACTTTTATCAGCTGTTTTGCTTTTTTTGTGAAATAATTTATTATTATAAAAAATAATTTATTATTATGAAAAAAAAAAACAAATTAATAAGTATGGACGACACAATCATCATAGCATCAACATTTTTAATATTGGAGGAAGAAGTAGCTGATAATAATGCAAAAAAAGAAGAAGAAAAAGAAACATTGGGTTCGACCTTTTCTTTTGGAAGGTAATGGTATGTATGTCTCTTTTAGAGAGCGATTGAAAAGGAATGATCCCGATCTATACAAAAACTTTGTGTGAATGTCACCAGACGATTTAGATATTATCTATTGGTACAGATGCCAGCAACAGAGGAGGAATGGGAGAGTATTTCCCAAAGTATAAATAAAACGTCGAATTTTCCCAATTCAATCGGGGTATTAGATGGAAAACAAATCGATATTATAGCACCAACACACTGTGCATATTTCAATTATAAAAAGAAAAACAGGATTGTTTTGATGGCGCTTGTGAACGCGAACTACAATTTTGTCTACATCGACGTTGGTACAAAGAGTAGAGAGTCCGATGTATTCAATCAAAAGAATGAACATGCTGTCAAATTATTTATAGTTATCAATATTGCCAGATGCGATTTTGATGCTTATATACACGGCATCAATAAAATCTTCAAAAGTTTTGTTCAATAAATTTTGATCAATAAATTTTGAAGAAATTTTGCTGTTTATACGAGATTAAAGCATTTTGAAGAGCAATTTTGAAGAACATTTCAATCGTGTAAATCTAGCTTTATGCACTTCAAAGTGATTTCAGGAAGATGGGCTTTATGGAAGCTATAGTCAGTTTCCTACCTATCTTCATGAAATTTAGGCATACATGCAGCTCACTTCATATAAATTTTAATAAAATCGTTATTAATATAAATCGTTTTTAAACATTAATTAGTACACTACATTGTCCTACAAAAATATATGGATATAAGCCCTTATTGCATTTTAAGCTATTTTCAGTACCAACAAATTGCATATTCTAATCCGAATTTTTTAGCGACACTTTGCATACAGTTAAACGTTTAATTAATCTTACCATATATTGAAAAAAGGTAAGAAAAAGTTTTATGATTTTAAGAAGTTTTTATCGTCTCTTGTAATTTTGAAATATGTTTTTCTTATGAAATCTTTTTTTTTTTATATTAAGAATTAAAAATCAGTCAACACTTACGTTGCTATTGGTATAATACATTTAAAAAATGGTGGACCCTCTTGAAATCCGTATGTCATGGCTTCTGAAAATGTTAAATATGGTACACGTTTTCGTTTACATAGCACGTACATTGAACCAATCTGAAAATATATTTAAATACATTAATTACTACTATTTTATAAAAATATTTATGTGGAATTTTCTTTTTACGTTTACCTTTAAGAAATCGACCTTAAGCCTCAAATATTTTTTTTTTAGTTTAGATTTAAAAATTTACTTTTAATGCAATTATGTTAACAAAAGCTCGTGAAATAAAACAACAAAAATTCAAGACCAAGAATCGTTCCATGTGGTACCGCCAAGTACCACAGTGTGAACAAGTGGTGAAACTAAAATTTTCAAAATTTTATTTTTTTGCAGTTTTTTGATTAGAAAATTTGTGCCGTTTCGAGTATTGCAAAATAAAGAATGGACATTTATTGTTCTTTGAATTATAAATCGTTTGAGATACATCTCGTTAATGTGCTCTCAATAGGGGGTGTCAAAACTTGGCGAGAAAAATCGTGAATGACTCTAGGAGGTGTATTTTTCGCGAAGCATACTCACAGTGTAATTTCAATGAAGCTAAAGTACCGCGTGTTCAAAAAAGTTTCCAAATTATATTTCAAAATCATTGTGGCACGATAAAGTATTAAATTGCAAAAATTTTTCAACTTTATGCAACTTTAAAAAATTTTTTGGTGTCTATTTTTGTCATTGAAAAATTTATTTTGTATTCCTATAATTAATATTTTCAACTTATTATTTATTAACCTTATTTAAATTTTTTTTTTTTTTTTGTGGTTAGATGTGAAAAATACATCTGCGAATTAAATGCTATTAAAAAATATTAAAAATCTGTGTTTAATTTGTTTTTTACTCGATATTGTAAACCAACGTTTCTCAAAGAGGGTTCCGCGATCCACAAGGGGTCCGTAAGGACATTTGTGGAGGAAAGCGATATCCTGAAAAATATACTTGAACACACAATTTTTTTGATATAAATATTATTCAGAATTTTAAATAAAAATCCCAAACGAAAACTTTAAACTTGAAATATCTCCAAATTAAAGATAAAAAAATTAAAGATAAAAATTAATATATTATTTTCCTAAATGAGTTCTTTTAAGAATCAACTAGCACTAGCTGTAAGACAAACCAATAAGAGAACAAAGATTGTTCAATTATATGTAAAACTATATTTTTTTCTATTTTTTGCTATGATCATATGTTCTAATCATAATATTTTGCTCTTAGATTATGGTCACTACCACTATATTTTTTCTCTGCGTGCACAGTGTTATTAATATTTTTAATTATTTTATCTTTACATAACATTTTTAAACTAGTCAAAGTTGTAGTGGGTCGCGCTTCCATTGTAATGTAAAAAGGGGGTCGCGAAGAAAGAGATTATGTTCACTAATATAGAACTTACCGAATCTTCATTAATTTGTATTTTGTATACCTTTGTCTAAACAAGTTACATATGTGCATTTATTTATGATTTTGGGCTTTAAATAAAATTTTTACATATAGATAAATATATATATATATATATATATATATATATATATATATATATTAATTTCTGTTTTTTTAATTCTAGGTATATGATATAAGAAAAGTAATAAATTAAATTATAGAGCGAAACTGAGTGACTTTCGTTCGCGGCACGATCGGCTGATTTGAGGTTGAAGATGACTTACTATGCGCATAGATTTTTTTTCATCCCTACCCTTTTTACTCTCCCACAAATATAAATTTACAAAATTTTTTTAATACCAAATATTAAAAATATATCAACAAATTTTATAGAACCAAAAGACGAAAAAATTTATGCTACTTTATTGATAAAAAGTTTTTTAATAAAATGTTAAAAATCATTATGATCGCGATTATCTTCGGCGTCATCAACTATATCGTATCACTTTAAATTTGTATTTTAGTCATATTGATGTGGGTTACATAGGTGTGCTATTTTTTTAAATATTGTTGAAAATTGAATTTTGGCAATTTTTTATAACTTTTTATATTAAATCTCTATAATACTTACGCCGTCCGCTAAAAGCCAGCTAAAGTTGGTCCTAAATAGCGTTTATGTGATATTAAATTTTTTTTTTAAATTTTTTTGAACCCCAAAAGTAAACGATTTTGAAGAAATACCCATTTACAAAGATGATTTCAAAATTTGAAACAAACCCAATTACCCAACAGGGCTAAGTACAGATCCTATCGAATTTGACCTATTTTGTATGGAAATTTTTACTTTAACTTATATGTTTCAAAATTTCAAAGCTTGGATCTACAAACGGATTGCAATTTCGTAAACTCCGATGTGTTCTATAAAGTTTGCCAATAGAGTCTTCCTGACCTGCAACAAATTTGAACTTCATGGGCAAAATTTAAAAAATCACATTTTTGGGATTTTCACCTAGTTTTTGAGATTAATGATTATATAGAAATTTGATAAGGTAGCACCACACTATACAGTGTATATGTTTCTATTAAAACGAGTCACATATTTTTAAATCGATGCATATATGGCAACTGTATTAGAAATTATAGAAAAAAAATAATAAAATTATAATTATTTATAACAAGTGAAAATGTGATATTCGGCTTGGTCGAATCTATATACCCACCATCTGCAACATTTTAAAATTTCGCCTTATATGAATGGTGGGCATACCAAGCTCATTTTTGGTTTCTGAGTTTATATTAGTCCTTTAAATATTTGTGCAAAATTTTGTTGATGTATATGCTTTTTTGTAAAAGATATCGACCGTAAAGTATAAACTGTAGTTAGGATGGACACCCTGTTTTTTTTAGTTTTTGATTCATAACTTTTTTATTTATGATCCGATTTTTCTAATTTTGAATACCAAACAAACTTTATATAAAACAAATATTTGAGACAAATTTCGTCCCCCTAGGATGTCCGCCCGAGCTCTATTCTGCTTTTAATAGACAGACGGACGGACACAGAATATATATACTTTATGGGGTCTTAGATGATTTACACATCATTACCATCATTTTTTGATTTTAGGTATAAAAACAACAAAAATATTTCAATTGTTGTTGAGAAAATTCATTCTTTTAATCAGGTATCATTTTCTAATTGTTAATAAAATCGACAATATAGTCCATTATAATATATTACAATTAAAATAGACTATGGACAGCTTTATAATAAAAGAGGAAAAGTAGAATTTTTGAAAGTATTAGATTTTTCACGATTTTTTGAATAACAAAAATTTTAAGATTTTATTGAAGTTTAGATTTTTATTAATATCTACAAAACTATTGAGTAATTTTAAAAATAAATTTGACTTAACTTGTAGATAATTTAAATTAGAATTTTTTTTTTGATATTCTACTAAGCTATAGCCTACAAATCTTTCTCGAGCTTTATTTCAATATGTAACGCAACCTTATTAATTTTTTATATAACGGATTATCTCGAAAACTAAAGTCAATTCCAAAAAAAGTAATTTATAGGCTTAAAACTCCATTTTCACATGTATCCAAACTAAGTATGTAAAAAAAAAATCTGTGTCATACCAGTAATGCCCTTTATTGTTTTTAACAAAATCTTAAATTTGTTTAGGCTTCATCATTCCAAATGATAAAAAAAAATGTTGCCAAAAAAATTAAGAAATACCCAAATCTTTACAAATCAGCTACATCCAAAGTCCTAATATCCATGGACTTTACATACATGACTATACATTTACATGATAAAATTTCTGGACAAAATTAGCCATTTTCAAAATTAAAATGGTTCTAACTTTGGCCTGGATAGGATTCTGGTCTGTATTAAAACGGTTTTGTAGACTAACGGTCTCCGGCCGGATGAAAGAGTTTTTAACACTGGCGTACTTTATCAAGCATGTTGTAAAAATTAAAAAAATGTAAAAGCGAGAAATCTCCCAAAACTTCAGCTTTATCAAAAATGAATTATAGCCCAAATATGATGAAATTTTATTTTTCATATGACCCAAAATTGTATGGAAATTTTTTGAGAGAGTTTTCTATATTTGCTTTAGGCTATTTTTCATTTAGTCATTTTGCTAGCAGCTGTTATTATAGTTCTAAGAACCTATTTCTAACAACATTTTTTTCGTGGGCCTTATCAAGGACTTTAAGAAGATATAGAGAAAGTATTTCAAACTAGATTACGAACAAAAATTTACAGTTAACAATTTTCTTTGTTAGTGATATCCTACTTAACGAATTGAAATAATTAAATATTTTTCTACAGTATAACTTAGAAAATGATCAGCAATCTCACTATATATTTTTAAAAAAGAATTTCGAATTTTTATTAAAAAAAATTATAAGCCAAAAACGTAAAAAAGTCAAACGCAAAAATATACAATTTAATTTTGAAAACGGTACATAATTGTAAAATATTTACAAGCTACTAAATGCTTTTCATACTCGACATGTTCAACTTTGCGCCACAGTAGTGTTTTATGTGCTTCAATTACATATTTCGGAAAACAATATTCTGAAGGTCTAACTCCTCTCTTAATGTTTCAATTTTCAACAAAATTTGTTTGGTTAGCGTAGGGTGTATTTTAGAGCTTCTTCGCTGCTCACTAGAGAAGGCAAAAATAGTTATCGTTTGCAGTAAGAAATACAAGTCGATGGAGCAAAAATTCAGTTAAGACTAAATCTATAATTCTTATCAATAATTTACTTATATCATAATTCAAACTTACCAATATATGTAAACAATACACAGCTATGGCACCAATTATCACTGTCAATATAAAACCATTAATGTAACCAGCATTTGCAAACGCACTGGGCATGGCCAACACTCCCGTACCTATGCTGGCTTTAAGAAAATGTGCAAATGTCTGCCAATTACTTAAATTAAATTAAAACCAAATTAAGTTTTACATAACAAAATTTATAACATAAAAAATTTAATTTACTTGGTTGGATTCTTAACATCTCGATGATCATGTGGATCATAATCATCTTCATTAGTGGATATGGTGTCTTTGGCCTTTTTGGGTGTTTCTTCTTGAGAAGTAGTCCTAAATAAAAAAGGAAAAATATAAAGAAAATTGAAATACATAAAAAAAATTATTTTAATTGGAAATTATAAAATATATATCCTTATAAATCACTAATATGAAACATTGTTTATAACTAAAAACAGTGATTATTTATTTAAGTATTTTTATGGTTACATATGAATAGGTAGATTTCTTATCTGCACAAATATTACCTCCCATGAACATAAATATCTATAAAATGCACTAACTGATTGCATATGTATATAGATAATTTGTGTAGCACTTAAATTCAAATCTTATTTAATAAACAAAAATAAAAATATTTATAAAAATATAAGTATTTTTTAATTATATTATTTTATGGGGATAAAACAACAATTTTCGAACACACGACGAACCTCACCATCTCCAATTTCGACGAAATTCGCTACACACTCACATTAAGTCAATACAAAATTTGAAGTTCTTTAAAATGTTAGAATTCGTTGTAGTTTAGTTTTATCGCGATTCAATGTTCACTTTTTTCACAATTTTTTTTTTTTCAAAATACATGAAATTTAAATCCATATATACGCGGACTGACCTGTCCGATTTAAACAAACTTTATCTCAAACTGATGCTTAATAAATATATGCTTAATAATTATTTTTACAAAAACTCCGGTTTTTTAAAAAGGCTACTTTTCGAATAGCTCGAAACTAGGTTTTCTTAAAATGTCGGTTTTTTTAATACACTAGACTGAATACAGAAGAAGAAGGAATGTCTCTTACTTTCTAAGGTCTTTGTAGCTTCTACAGTGTCCGATGGTAGAGAAAATTTATAAAAGGGTCCATAGGTGGTTGGGGTATTGTGCCTAAAGGTATACCGCAACTATGTCACTCTGTCTGTCTATCTTGGTGAAATTTAGTATGAAACTGGTTATGATGTCCATTTTTTGACCTAGTCCCTATAAATATTTCATTTTCTATACATCACTATATGGAGACACATTAATAGAACAATTATGTGTTTCCATTAAATCATTAACTGGTAATCACTTCATTTGCGTCTCATATATTTCACCTAAAAGCTCTAAAGAATTATACGCTGACAATGCATCTAAAACTGTTCTTGTATCTGAAGATCTTAATAAATGTGATAAACTTTGTGTTTTGAGTGATTTTAATCTAAATGAAATTGTTTGGTTTGAAATTCCTAACTCTGATATGTTGCTTCCTAGTAATCTAAACAAGTCATGTGAAATAATTCATTATTTAATAGTTTTCATAAACTTCTTGATTTTGTATTTGTAAACTCAGATTTAAAACATAATATTAGTAAATGTTCTTTACCAATATCGACTTCCAATATGCGTCACCATGCCTTGGAAATGGAACTTGAATTTTATGAATATGGAAATAATTTTAAAATTGTTAATTTATATTATAATTATTATGCTTGTGATTTTCATAACTTAACCATAATAATAATTAATAATAATTTAATAATTATAATTAATAACACAGATTGGTTCAATTTATTAGATAACAATATTCTTTATATTTCCTATGAAAGAGTTTTATCTAATATGTTAAGAATTTTCATGAATATTCCTTTGGCTAAACCTAAAATATATAAACTTCCATGATACACCAAAGGACTAAAAAAATTATAAAATCTTAGAAATAAATTTTATAAAAAATATAAAAGCTCCAATAGTATTGAAGATAAAAATAAATTTTTTATTATGAAAGAGAATTTAGCTTTCTTAATAAATTTCTTTATAATCAATACATTTTGAATATAAGTAATTCTATAAAATATAATCCTAAATCTTTTTGGAATTATATAAATTCAAAAAGAAATAAATCATTAATTCCGATTTTAATGCAATATGATGATTTAGCATCTAATACCTTAGAAGGTTCTCTTAATTTATAATAAATATTTTCAATGCAATTTCAACGATGATATTAATTATTATAGATTTGATCTTAGTAATATGGCACCGTATATTGATTTTGGTTTTATGGAAATTTCAAAGATGCAAATTTACCACCATTATTCCTATTTTAAAGTCTGGTAATAAGAACTTAATTTCAAATTATAGACCAATTTCGAAATTAATTATAAATTATTTTTTCACCTTAAAAGGTAGATTTCTATATAACAACATGGTTTTATGTCTGGTAGATCTACCACCACAACCTTAGTTGTTTTTACTCAATTTTGTGTCTCTCACTTTGAAAAGGGTGTTCAAGCTGAAGTCGTCTACACTGATTTTGCTAAAACTTTTGATCGTGTTCCATATGAATTACTTTTATTAAAAATATCAAAAATTGGATTCCATTCTCAAATGCTGAGTTGATTTCGTCATTATATAACCAATAGATATTGTACTGTTTCTATTGATGGATTATACTCAAATATATTCATTCCCACTTCTGGTATACCGCAAGGTAGTATCTTGGGCCCATTACTTTTTATTATCTTTATTAATGATACATATCATTATTTTAAATATTCTAATTATTTCCTATATGCTAATGATCTGAAATTATTTAAACCAATTTATACTATGGCCGATTTAATAATTTTTAAAAGTATATTAATAGAGTTATGTAATCAGATGATAATGTCCTTCCTTTTAATCTTAAAAAGTGCAGTCATAGATGTCGACATTAATTAAAATGACCCAATATGTTATGAAAAATCAAATTTTAGAATTAGTAGATGATATATTAGACCTTGATGTCATTTTTCATCATAAGCTTACTTTTGTAAATTATTAAAATTATATTATTCCCCAATCTTACTCTCTGTTAAATTTCATAAAACGTAAGTCTACCAATTTTGATTATCACACCAAGAAAATATTATTTTCTACTTTTGTCCGATCTATATTAGAATATTCATCGTTTATTTGGAGTCCTAATTCTAACATTCACATTAATCGTTTGGAAATAGTCTAAATCAAATTCTTAAAATTTGTATTTTCTTTTTTAAAATTTTTAATAGCTCTTACATCTTATGAAAATAGATGTACCTGAATATCAATGATATCGTTAGAAATTCGAAGAAAAATTTCTTCATTATTATTTCTTCATAGAATTATTTCAGGCAATATTGATTTTCCAATCTTTCTCAATTGTATTCAATTATTTGTTCCTCAGAGACAATTAAGGGAATTCAATCTCTTTTATATTGATACATATAGAACTGATTATGGTATAAATGAACCAATAACTAAATCGATGAATTTATTTAATAATCTTTAGAAATATCTTGATATTAATGATTCAAAAAATTTATTAAAAAACCAGTTAAACAAATTATTATAATAGGAATAGTTTTTTTTTAACATTAAATTAACACTTGAAATATAATATTGTTAATCTATGTTCATGAATGTATATTTTTTGAAATATAAAAAAATTTTTTTAAATAAAACTTATTAAACACTTTTTTCGTTTCAAAAATTAATGTTGTTTGAAAATCTGTTAAAATCCAATTTGGAGAACATTCAAATTTATAAATAGCAAAAATATTTTAATAAGAAAAACCATATTTCCTTTTGTTCAATAAAACATTTGAATGTTTAATTTTACTAAGAAAGATATAGTCAATCAAGCCCGACCATATCCCACACCATTGTATATGTCCATCAAAATTTGTGGAGTGGTCTTACATTAGACATGTGGACAATTGTGGACCGATGCTTTTATTAAGAGTAAGATAAAATATACGAATACAGAATATTTCGTTAATACTAACATTTATATGAATTTATACACTTTAGAGTGATTCCCGAAAGTGAGCTTATATAGGAGCTATGGTAAATTATGGAGCGATCCTCATAAAACTTAAATATAAACTTGATACTAACATGTGCATGTGTTTTATGCACGTTAAAGGGATTTTCGGAAGATTTTTTTATATGGGAACAATGATCAATTACTGTCCGATCTTCATGAAATTTGGGATAAAGATTGACACTTATACAAAACTTCCTTACACCAAATTTCATTAAAATATTGCTATATTTAAGACATTTATGATTGTTAGACCCCTATTTCAGGAGGGCATTTGATGAAATAATGGACCGATCATAACCAATTTCAATGGGATTCGTCCCTGTATCATAAGGGTTGCACGTGCCAAATTTTATTTAATTATCTTCAAAATTACGACCTGTACTTTGTGCACAACCAGACGGACAGACGGAGGAACATCGTTAGATCGACTCAAAGAATGATTCTGAGCCGATTGGCATACTTTAAGGTGGATGTTGGATGATTTTTTCTGTGCGTTACAAACATGAGCACAAACGCATAATACTCCAACCACCTATGAAGGTGTAGGGCATAAATATAACTGGATTTATAATTTTAGTAATAGAATACGAAATTTTAATTTTTCTTTGTAGCGTAGTGTTATTAATAACAGCATTTTAACTCATTATTTTGGCAATGGAAGCTTTTGCTCAAAATAACACTGCTTTTCAAATGAAGGATCAATAGTCAAAAAATGGTACAAATTAAAGTACAATTTTCCAACAGAAGTGGGTACAATTTTATAATGAAAGTACAAATAAAATAAACGTGGCTATTAAAAAATAACAACTTTCCAAGAATTAAAAAATAAGTATATATGTATTTATACAATTCTCAATAAATCCTTAAAAATATAAATAGAAATTTTCGAAAAAAGAAGTACAAACTAATTAAAAAATTTAAAAACAATTACAAGTTGTCGAAAATAGCTACGAATTCTATTAAAGTGCACATTTTTAAAAAAGTACCAAATTAAAAATTTTTAATTATTAATAAAAATTTATTAAAAAATTATTAATTGGAAGAAAACAAAAATTTTCGAACAATAAAAAAGCAATATTTTACCTCACCACCTCCAATTTTGATAGAATTTGGTATACACACTTATTACGTCAATACAAAATTTGAAGTTGTTCAAAATGTTCAAACTCGTTGTAGTTTAGTTTTTATCGCGGTTCAAAGTTCGCTTTTTCAGATTTTTTTTTAATACATGAAATTTAAGTAGATATATATCCAGACTTATTTGTTTGATTTAAACAAATTTTGGCTCAAACTGATCTTATTAAATCTAGTTACTAGTTATTTTTGTAAAAACGTCTTTTTGAAAAGAAAATGACAATAAAATCAATATTCGTCCTTGTATCAAAGATATTAAAAAAAATCATACCTTCTATTTTTATTACTTTAAAATGTTATTTAAAGTGTTAATAAAAACATATAAAAAATTTAAAGTGGGACGATGGAGAAATACTAAGAAATTCATTTATTTCAGTAATAATTTAATGTATTTTTGTTTTGTGTATGAAAATATGTGAATAGATTTTTCTAAAATCAATGTCATTCATAATGAATGAGTATATCCCAAAAATGTTGGATTTTCATTATAATGAAAAAATTCCATATTTTCTAAAAATGCTAAAAGACCATAAATCTACCACCTTAGATTTATATTTTAAATTACATCTTAAAAATTAATTTTCATTAAAATGCATTTTTTTAAATTTGAATAATTTTCCAAATATTTTAGTTGAAGATGACAACAATACAACTTGAATTGTCTTAATTTGTTATTTGATCCCCAAGATATTGTTGTTTAAAATTACATACTTTTATGATTTTTAAAGTTTTTCAAAATATCAATAGGTAATGAAAAATCGCGAAATTTTACGATTTCGCATAACTAAGTAGATTCCTTGGAACAGCTCAGATATTCTTTATCAATCGAAATAGTCAGTTAGAAATCACCGATTTATTGTCAACATATTTCCATTTGGCTATTCTGAGAATTCTGATTTCAAGGATTTTTTTAAGCTATTTATATTGTTCCCCCAAGATATATTTATTTTGTACTATATTTCAAATTAATAAAACTGAATCGTTAATAATAGGCCAAACCTTCTTTAATACGTATTCAAATTGTTTTGTTCAAAAAGCATTAGAAATTTTCAAATTATTACTGAAATAAATCGTCCCTACACGCAAAGAAAAAATATAGTTGTATTGACCATAATCTAAGAGCATCATATTATGATTGGAACATATGATCCCAGCGAAAAATAGAAATGATTATAAGTAATAATTATTATGATTCCAATTTTTCATATTGTGTCCGAATTTATAATTTGTTTTTTCATATTATAATTCTAGTTTTACATATAATTGAACAATCTTACTATAGCATTATCCTATTCTATCAGATTATGATTTGATATTATTATATTATTATTCTATCTTATTATACTATTATACTACATTGTCATATTATGATTCCACTTTATAATATTATTATGCCATTTTTCATATCACTATTTCATACCATATAGCTATCCAATCTTATCATATTATTATTTCAGTTTGTCATATTACTGTTCGATCTTATTATATACTAAAATAAAACGTATTAATAAAAATTTTTTTTTATTTTTAACATCTTTTTATTAAAAATAATAGAGAAAAGGTTCATTAGCCAAAAAAAAAATATTTACATATTACCTGTTCATTAATTATATTCATTTGTACCATCATATGTGTGGTTCAATAAATGCAAGATATGTTTTTTAATTAAACCCTTTATTGGTAGTTAGTCAATATCTTATATTGCTTAAATCACACTGAGTAAAACCAGACCTTGTCTATTTATATTTATTCATAAATAAACTAAATGGGAATTACAATGGAGTTGGAAAACGAACATTAAAAACAAAATATTTTTAAAAATAAACAAGTTATGCATTCTTCCACTAAGTTTCCTAAGTTTTATTGTCATGGGAATAATAATATTAATATAGTTTAAAACTAAAGTATGGTTTAGTAACAAGGAAAAAGTCTAGAAATATTTAATAGTTGTAGAAGTAGTGATATTTTTCATATTAATAAAATTTTGTTTCTGGTAAAAATATTTAAAAACATTTAATTTTTGCAGTCAACCATACAAAAATTTTTATGAGTGTAAGCATTAAATGACAAAATTTTAACAAAAACATTGTTATCGTGAACACAGATAACAATGTTTCAAGAAAATTAGCAATGAAAACATAATATTGTTGTAGCGATAATGCTGTAACCATGTTTTTTCTCTGCGTGTACGCTGATTTGATTATCTATTTAATGATTTTCGATTTTTTTATTATTGGTGTATTTAGAACCCCTAGTGGTCATACGTAAGACCACTAAAGTATTTGTCGGTTTCTCAACTAATTTAGGATTTACAAAATTACCTGGGTAATATCATAAATAAAATGCTCCAACAAAGTGATCTATTTTTCATATTATATAATAGTTTTCTTACAGAATAAGGTAATATTAAATATTTTATGTTTATGGTATGGATCGATCTTCATGAAATTTGGCTCGCTGATTTTGAAAATTTCAATGATTTATTTTTAAAATTTGCCACCTATAGTTTGATTACAAGTTTTACATAGACAGACGGAGGATGGACATCGATAAATCGACTCAGAAAGTGAACCTGGTATATTTTACAGTAATGATCCTATGATATTTTTTATGCGTTACAAAAATCAGCACAAGCACATAATACCGCAAGCACTTATGGCGGTGTAGGATATAATAAAAATAAAATTCAATTAACAAATTTTTAACAAGTCGTTAATTTTATCCTCTTGAAACTTTTTATGAAAAATTATGAATTACGGTTTTATTAGCTTTTCTTTAGCTATCGTTTGATAAATGTAACACAAATATTGCCGATAACAATTTTTTTATAATAAAACAAATGACTGTTTAGCAAATTACGAATCATTAGAAGAAGAAAATTTGACCAAGATATTACAAATATTACCTCCTTCCAACTAATATTCTAAAACTAATATTCTAATAAAAATAAAAACGAAAACATATCTTAATAAAAATTGCTCTACAAAATTATCTACACAGAAAAAAATTATTACCGTATGTTTTTCAATTAACACAGTTGTTTCATGTTGCATCTAAATTTAATAAATATATTCAAGTAAATATAAAATAAAAATAAAATTTAAGTAACATTTTATTTTTCACCTAAATTTTTAATTCATTCAATCATCTACATGATTGATTTAATCAAATTTTTAAATGGAAAATTTTTTCTCTTTTTCATCTTTTACAGTCTTTATTAATTGATAAGAGAGAAGAGAAGTGAGAAGTGCAAATTTAAAAAAGTTTTTAATTGAATGAATTATTTACTAATATATTTGGTGACTAGTGACTTTTTTTTTGTGTATGTAAAGTTTTCGTTTATTTTCTTCAAAAATTTCGCCTTTTTTTCGCAGCACACTAGTTGCGTTAATAATCCTACTCACAAACGGAAAACTGTTGTAAAAATTTTGAGACGTAACGAAATTAAACTGTTTTTTAGCTTTCCTGAAAAGTTATTGAAAATTACATAGGTAATTCAGTCAATGCAGCGTCGAAATGATTTTTTTTACTCACTTCAAATTGTTTACACGTTGTTGCCAACACTTTAGGGAAAATTTAAAAAAAAAAATTATAAAAATGGTAGATATGATTTTTTTAATATCTTTTATAACCGGACAAATATAAATTTTATTGTTCTTTCAAAAATGGCATTTTTACAAAAATGGTTATAAACTAGATTTATTAAGCACCAGTTTGAGCCAAGGTTTCGTTAAATCGGACAAAGAAGTCCGAAGATATATGAATTCAAAATTCAGGTATTTTAGAACGAATTTGAACATTTTGAAGAACTTCAGATTTTATATTGACGTAATGAGTATGTATGTCAAATTTTATCAAAATCAGTGATGATAAGGTTAAAAAATGCGTTTTTTTTTCGAACATTTTTGTTTTCTTTATATTAATTTATTTACTATGCAAACAAATTATTTAATATTATTATCTGTAACTAACCCAATAACAATAATAAAAATATTTATTAATTTATAAACAAGTATGTTTTTTATTTATTTAATAATTAATGGTAATTTAAACTGTTCTAAAATAAGTGGTGATTAATATTTACACCCTACACCACCATAGTTATCCAACACCCACCTCAAAGTATACCAATTGACTCAGAATCACTTTTTAAATCGATCAAAGGATGTAAACCTTGTGCACAAAGTACGGATAGCAATTTTAAAGGTAATTCAATAATATTTGACACATGGGACTTTTATGATACAAGAACGAAGCCTATTGAAATTTATTGTGATTGGTCCATTACTTTACCTAGCCCCCATACAAATGTTCCCACGCAATAGAGTTTAAACACTCAAAACTGCCTTAAAAATAATGAAATTCAGTGCAAAGGGTTTCTGTACAAGTATAAATCTTTATAACAAATTTTATGAAAATCGGTCTACAATTGACCATAGCTCCCATATAAATCCCTCTTTCGAAAATCATTTTAGCGACCATAAATGCTATACGAATGTTAGTATCAAGTTATTCTAAACACATAAGTTTTATGTAAGTAAAAATAACATTACCAAATTTTATGAGAGTCGGTCCATAATTTACCATAGCTCCAATATAAACAAACTTCCAGGAATCGCCCTAAAGTACATAAAATCATCTAGATGTTAGTGTCAACGCATTATTATGTATTTGTATATTTTATTTTACATGTAGTCCCCTCCCGAATTTCTATGTTCGTACACAATGGTGCAGGGTATCCTATAGCCGATCTTGGGCGACTATATCTTTCTTACTCGTTTGTATTCAACTACTTTTATTATCATTGATAAGATATTTATAAGAATTTATTTATTGCTAATGATAATAGCAATTCAATTATGTTAAGAGTTTTATTGATAAAAAAAAAAAAAAACTTTATTTAATCAGCTGATTTTGATTTTTTTTTTAAATGATGACGATGAGATGAGTAACTGACTAATTAAGTATAATAACAATACTATTTGTTTAAGTTTTTACAATATATGATAAAGATTATAATAAATATGAAAACATCAAAATATGGTCACATCAAAGAAAGGGGCAGATACTTTAAGCCAGCTGCTTTGGAAAGATATTTTTTTAAGATATATAAACAAATTATTAAATTATTTAAAATAGGTTTTGTTTATAATATTTAATGAAATATTTAACTTGAAAATAAATTTAAATTTAATATATTTATGAGTTTTCCAACGAATGTAAAACTTCTAATAAAATGTTGTTAAACAAATAACATTTCAGACTTCTTAATCCCCAAAAAAAACAAGATAAAATCTCCATATTTAATAAACAAAATATGTATTTGTTTATGTTTTAAATAATAAAGATTAAGAAATCCATATAACAAATATTTTTTAGCAAAAACAAATGACAGATACTAGAAATATCTGGCTTCGAAACATTATTCATATATATATATACATATGTACATATTTTTGTGAACATTTTATTAAGGGCAAATAACTTTCCATTGATTTAATTTAGATGGCAACAATTTCACTTCAGAAAAGTTTGTTTTTTTTTTTTCTTTTTAATAACCTTGTTTTTAATAAAAATATTAAAAAGTTTTTTATCTTTTATTGAAAACTTCTTTTAAAAGAAAGTCTTAATATATATTTTTTTATAAAATTAATACTTTTCTAACGAGTTTTCTGTCAAATTATTTTTAAAGTAAAATAAAAGTTAAAGTAACTATTGTACTTCTTGGAAAGAGAAATTATTTTTAAAAAAAAATTTTTGTCAAAAAAAAAAAAAAAATTTAAAGGTTGGAAAATAAAGTGTATGTCCAAATAAAATATAACACATAAATATTGGTAAAAAAGATGCAATTATGAGTGAAACAATTAGAAGATTCATCATATATTCTATAATAATAGCATGAACAACATGACTATTGTGAACAACCCCTCATAATCTAGTGTGCTATTTATACCCTACACTAACATAAGCAGTTGGGAAATTATGCATTTGTACTGATGTTTGCAACACATAGAAAAAGTTATCCAACACCCACCTTAAAGTATACCAACGATGTCCATCCGTCTGATTGGCTGGCTGTCCATGTAAACTTTGTGCACAAAGTACGGGTAGCAAAGAAATTCAATGAAATTTGACACATGGGACTTTTATGATACCATAATTTCACTTAGCCCCCATACAAAATTCCCCACGGAATAGAATTTAAACACACAAAAATGCCTTAAAAATAAAAATATTTTAATGAATCTTTGTAACAAATTTTATGAAGATCGGTCCACAATTGACCATAGATCTCATATAAACCCCCCTTTCGAAAATCACTTTAACGTGCATAAATGCCATACGAGTGTTAGTACCAAGTTAATATTCGATATAAATAAGTTTTATGAAGGTAGAAACAACATTGCGAAATTTTGTGAAATTCGGTCCATAATTTATCATAGCTCCCATATAAACCCACTTCTTTGTAAACCCACTGTTTTGTATTTGTATATTTCATTTTACAGTTTAGTAAAATTGGCCACAGATGTAATATTATAAGTCCCCTACCTGAATTTTTATGCTCGTACACAATGGTGTACGGTATCATAAAGTTCGTCTTGACCGACTATATCTTTCTTTCTCATTTGAATTTAAAGCGGCAGCATAACGGCAAGATGATTGCCAAAGTTTTGCGTAAAATAAAATTATCATTCGGATTTTTTATTATTTATTATAATTATCACTTTTAATATATAAATATTATTATATTTGAGTTGTTTAATTTAATTTCTTTAAGGAATTTCCATTTTCTCTCTTTGTTTTTTTTTTTTTTTTTTTCTTTTTTTATAATATATTTTTCATAAAAAATGACAATCTTGTTGGAAAAAACATAAAATATCGTCAAGAAAATAAAATAAAATTAATATGAACGGCATTCCGTTCTGCGGCAAAGAAGAGTTAAATTTGCATGGAAGAGCCGTTGCCGTCGTTGGTTGTGTTTCATCACTAACATTTTCGAACATTATAACAATATAACATGATAGCACACCTATTGAATCCCCCAAATATATTTTAGGGTTTATTCTACAGATTTATTACGTGTAACAATAAAGGATAAACCAATGATTAGATATGATTTTTTTTTTATTTTCTTTGAAACAGCCTCCATTAGTAATTTGATTATACTTTGCGTAAATTTTTTCAAACCAGCTGTCCACTTGTGTTTAAAGTTTATCAATGTTTCCTTAATTCCCTTTTAAGAAGGTCCTAATATTTTTCAATTGGACAAAGTTCTGGGCATTTTTCAGAAGAAATTAACATTATGTTAGCTGTACCATTCTAATATATTTTTACTGTAATGGCAAAATACCAAAAAATGTTGAGACTCTATTTTTTCTTATAAATGGAAGCAGTGGTTTCTGTATACACTTCTTCATATAAATATTCTAATTTATTGTATCCAATATTACATACGATTCACTTCTTTCACTACAGCTTAATATAGCTTGCCAAACAAGAAACTTTTTGGGAAATTTTGATTGTTTTTTGATACGGTTTTCTTCTGGAATATTTCCTCTAACATCTGCTACATAAAGCTTTTAACCAGTAGGCTGTAAGAAGTCGGAAATGACGTATATCTCATTAACCAATACGCAACATTTAAACTTTTAAAAACATAGGAGCTTTGCTCTCTTTTTGGCTTCAACATACTTCTTTGCGTTTATATCTGGTACTTTTTGCACTTTAAATGTTTTAAGTCCAATATGGACTTTTTAACTTTGCGCATATAGCATTCAGAACATTTGACTCGTCTAGCCACTTTGTGTCCGGAAATGTTTTTAATATTTCTTAAAAACTGTTCCACCTTCTTGGCTTTGTGTTGCTTACGTGGTCTTTTATTTTTTCCTGTTCCAGATTTCCGATCAATTGTAAGGTCATTGTTTAACTTTCTTACCACTCTAGAAACAAATTATCGTGTTAGCTCTTTTCTAATTTATTTGTAAGTCAAATTCAGATGAGTTTCAATAAATAGTTTCAGAATTTTTTTTATGTGTTTCATTTTGACTCTCTATTCTAAAGCAAACTCTCAAAATATTTTGAAAATTTATATCATTACTCGTATGAAATCTGCAGAATTTTTCAAAGATATATTGTTCACAAAAAGAAAAAAAGAGTTATCAACAGACAAAGTTATAAAGAAAAAAAGTGTGTTACATTTTATTCGAACGCACACTTTATATAAAGAAAATAAACTGAATATTTTTGTCGTTTTCATTTCTTAAAAAAAAACTTTTAATGAGAAAAAAAATCTTCAATTTTGCATGAACAAATTTTTTTCCGACACAAATTTCTGAATAACTGCGAAACTATTGTGCAGATAAAAAATATAATATTTAGATGACTTAAAGATAATTTTATTTTGCACCTTTTGGCGTTTTTATCTGTCTAAATCCGACAAACCGTTCTCGATTTATGGTAAAATAGGTATGTATAGTTGTCTTATTAAGGGGAAATATTAGACATGCCCATAAAAAAAAATCAGGACCTGATAGAAAAAAACTGAAAACAGATTCGTATTTATTCAAATTCCATCTAATCCACATATTCTTGTTTAAGGGAGGATTTTTATGCAGACCGGTGTTATGTGTAATACAAACACTAGTACAAATGATTTTGGGAATTTTTTAAATTTTCTTCAAATTTCCCAAGTTCGAATAGTGTTTGCGGAAACCGTTGACGAAAATAATCCTTTTATACTTCATAAGTAATTACGTTAAGTTTTAGTTTGAAAACATTAAGAAAATTTTGCAAACTGAAGCAAGAAAATAAATTTAGAAGTGAAAAAATATGTTCAAAATCAAATTTTAAAAATTCTCTTGTTTATGTATGTTAAATTATATACATTTTTATTTTCAGTTTCTTTTTCATAGTTGTCATATTTCGAAATATGTTTTTATTCCATTTCTTAGATACAAAAAAAAAAATTTTTAAAAATCTACAAAAATGACATAAGTTAATATATAATATTTTTCCTTTTCAAGAAGATAAAAAATTAAATCAATTATGCTGTTATGCTTTTACACAATGTGTAATGAAATGAAACAATTCTTAAAATTAAGCAAATAAAAAAAAAAAATATTTTTAATTGAGTTATGTAGTTTTTCCTTTTGATCACAAATATCTCCCCCTTAAATGAAAAATTTCATGTATTTTAAGGCAATTTATTTGGAGCATTAAAAAAAACTCTTGATATATTTGCAACAAAAATATCTTTAAAAATTGATGTATTGTTATTGACGATTTTATGGAAAATTGAAATTAAATTTTTTAAAATAATAAAAAAATATGCTTTTAATATTTGTCATAAACATAAATCTAAACGGTTTAAAAATACCGAAAAAAGTTTAAAAAAATCAAGAATACAATGATTGAACTAGGGAACATATCCGAAAACAGTATTTCGAGCATAATTAAAATTTAAGTTCTGAAGTTATTAATAAGGATTCGTGTATAGTCCTTTTTCTCCTAAGACCATTTATTAGCGCATTATCGATATTTGTAAACGGGTATTTTTATAAAGGCAAACCAACTTTCTGAAGACCACTGACATGTGTTTTCATCAATATATAAGAACTTAGAAAATCGGGCAATAAATGGCTGAGTTATAAATATTAACAACCGCCATATTTTCTAATCGACCAGAAACAGGACTTTCTTAAAAAAAATAATCTTCATATTAAATTAGTATACATGAAGTTAAAATAAATTAATTTTAAATTATTAAAATTAAATTATTAAAATAAAATAAAATAAAATAAAATTATTAAACTAACTTTTATATTTTCATTTTAAGATATTTTGTTTACTCAGGGAGAAATTCTTAGTTTATAAACTTTTATCTTTATATGTTGTGCTCCATATTATATTGCTTATATTGACTTTTTCCTTAACAGAAATTATAAAGTTATTACACATTCCCTCAATACCGCATTAGATTAAAACACTTAAAGTGAAATTTCAACCTTAATAAACAGCTGAACAAGAGTAGGGTTTGTTGAGTAAATTTCTTATAGATGTTTGGCAGAGACGGGGGGATGTGCTTAATCAAAGGGGCCAATCTATAAGAAATGATTAATTATAATTACTCGTGTAGGAGTAATTATAATTGTAGGGATGAGAAAAGAAGAATAGTAAGATTAGTATTAATCCATATAGCCGCTGGCTGTGGCGGCATAAAACAAAACTCACCTTTGTTGGGTTACCTTTTGAAATGAGGATTAGGGCTCGATTGCTTTCAATTCAAGTTGGGGGTTTTATTACAATTTTTCAGGTTGTAGCAAGTGTAGTTTCTAATTAAGTTAAATTAAGTATAAGTTAATTTAAGTATAAGTTTTAGGTTAAGTACAAGGTTGATTTTAGAATAAAAATAATTTAGGTTGATACGATCTTCTTGAAAGCTGGTTAGCAAGTGAAGACTTTTATTTTTTTCCTTTACAGCAATAGTAGTAATTATGTAATGGGTTCCACTAAGTTTCGGTTTTTTAACGAAACCCGATTCTAATTAATAACATTGCTGCCAACTTATAAAAATCACAAAATTATAATTCACAGTTGTAATTTAAGTGTCCAACTAGTTTGGACAACAGCACTTAAATTAATTTAAAGCTTCCAAGGAAATTTAAATTTTATGTAATCATAAGGCACTTATATAACAGCATTTAAATCTGGAAAAACTAAGGTTTCGGGATTTTAGGAAAATTTTTTTAAATTAAAACAATTAAGAAAGATATAGTCGGACAAGCCCGACCATATGATACCCCATACCATTGTGTATGTCCATCAAAATTCGTGGAGGGGTCTTATACATGTGGACAATTGTTGACCGATACTTTTACTAAATGTAAAATAAAATATACGAATACAGAATGCTAATTTTATATGAATTTATGCACTTTAGGGTGATTCCTGAAAGTGATCTTACATGGAAGTTATGGTAAATTATGGAGCGATCCTCTTAAATTTGTCACTAGAATTTCTAATTATATAAAACTTATTTATGTCGAATATGATCTTGATACTAACATGTGTATGTGATTTTCGGAAGAGGGTTTTATATAGGAGCTATGGTCAATTATGGATCGATCTTTATGAAATTTTACACATAGATTGATACTTATACATAGAATTTCATTAAAATAATGCTATATTTAAGGCATTTATGATCGTAAAATCCCTATTCCGGGAGGATATTTGTATGGGAGCTTGGTGAAATGATGGACCGATTAAAACCAATTTCAATAGACCTCATCCTTGTGTCAATTTTCATAGAATTATCTACAAAATTGCGACCCGTACTTTGTGCACAAGAGTACATGGAAAGCCAGCCAGTCCGACGGATGGACATCGTCAGATTGACTCAAAAAGTGATTCTGAGTCGATTGGTATACTTTAAGATGGGCGTTAAAAACTTCAATACAAACGCATAATACCTCAACCACCTATAGTGGTGCAGGGTATAAAAAAATATTAATAAATTGAAAAAAAAAATTTGCAATAAACCATCATATTTCTGTGCAAAGCCAAAAAAAAATAAATAAATATTATAAGTAAATAAATACATAAAATTAGTCATCAGTATTAAACATGATAACAATTTAAATAAGTGTTGTAAGATAATTGTGCATAAAGTAAAAGAATATCACGTGATGCCATTTGGATCTTAATAATTTATAAATAGGAATTTACATCCCCTTCATTTCTTTTTAATTTTATTAAAACCAAGAATATTCCTTTAAGGAAAAACAAACAAAACTATGACTTGTAACTAAACTAGAAAGTTTATTAATCAAAAATCTTTTGATTATAATTATTTCACACCTTCGCACAGAGGGGTGAAATTGAGAAAAAATGGTGAAAAAAAATTTAAAATTAATATTTTGGAAAAGTATTTGATTCTAGGTAAAAATAAATAATATATAGAAAGCATCATTATCTGTTAAAAAAAATTATTCATTTTCTTTCACTCTCCGTGTAGTGCGCCGCCAAATTCACAGATTTTTTACAATTTTTAATCACAGCGGTAAAAACTGAAAATTTTACTTTTTCAAGTTTATATTTTTGCATTTTATTTCATAAAAGTTAGGTTTATACATTTAAGTTATTAAGCATAGATATTTAAAAAGTTTTTGTTGATTTTTTTTTTTTTTTTTTTTATAGAAATATTTTTAATATATTTTTTTAATCGGCCTAAAAATTATTCAATTTTTGGTACTTTTATATAGAAATAAAGGTTTGGGTATTCCGCAATATTTCTTTTCCCAGAAAACGAGAACAGAAAAACAATTTCCCAAGATTCACGGGAATTTTTTAAAACTTTACTGAATTAACGAAAAATGAAATAATATAAAAACATAACGCTATTTCTAAGATTAAAAATATATAAATTTTTTATACAAATAAAATTAGTACCTTTCATAATTTATGTTAGAAACTGTGTTTCAGATTTTTACTTTTTAAAAATATATCCTAATCTGTTGGATAACTTTTATTATAAATATCTTGCCATTTATTTCCACTTTATTTCTTTAATTTACATTATTTGTTTTTTTACTTGACTAGTTCTTACTAAATTAAACAATAATCTGGAAAATACTAAAAATTGGTTTGCAACAACGTTTTTTTGTATCCATCATAATGTTCCGAAATAATTCCATATACATATGAATACAATATGAGATTAGTTTTTTATAAGTATTTTGAAGTTATAACATTTACATATCCCTTGTTTGGATAAGCGATGCTGTTTCAAAAGAAAATATTATGTTGGAATGAAAAATCTCCCAATCAAATAATTTTTTTATAATAATGAGTATTTTCAACTTATTTAATATTCATTTTCATAAATCTATCATCGATGTTGTTTGTGAATAAAATAAAAAATTAAAATTCTTTTAATTTTATTTCCATTTTTTATTTCTTATTTAAAATATTTATTAATCAAGTTATTAATTTTTTAATAAATAAAAACATTAAGAAATTCTATTTATACTAAATCAAATAGATTTTTATATAATTTTGTATCTGATAAATTTAAAAAATAATAATGAAATAAAATAAAAAAAGAAAATATTTTATTTAATCTAAATTGAAATATATATTTTTTACGAAAAGGTAACCAATTTTTTTATATTTGAATATTCTAACCTTTTTTTAATACAAAAATGTTCAACAAGTTCTCAGGATTTTTATTTGAAAACAATATATTCAAATAGATATTTTGATATTTCTTTTCAAAAAAAAAAAACAAAAAAATCAAATAAATAAAATTATTCAGCCACAAGAGGATTGAATAACAAAATTCATATAATTTTTACAATTATTTAAGTTCCCAGCAAAAATAAATAGAAGTAATTTTTAAGGAAGTACTTTTTCATTATTTCCAAAGTTTCAATAAGTGTACGGTTTCTTGTACTTAATAAGTTATATATACTCCATCTAAAAGTATTATTAAAAAACAATTCAGATAAATTTTTCTGATATAAAACGTAGAGAATTTATAAGTACTTGTTAGTTAATAATAACTGTTTTAATCAAATGAAAAATATTGTTATTCATATCTATATTAAATTAATTAATTAAATTAATTAAATTAATTAAATTAATTAATTATTTATATTAAATTAATTAATTAAAAGTAATTTCCCTGAATTGATATAAAGAACATCAAAAGAAATCAATTTTAAGTGACATCGTAAACACGATTTCTTACTCAGTGAACAGGTATCAAAAAAGATAATATCTTCCAATGACAAGTCTATTTTAAATTCATTGGAAATGATGCCAATTGACACTACTTCTGAAGCAGAAGTTCAGAATCTTATTGATTTCTTCGGATGTTCTTTTTTTGCTGGGTTAAAAATTATAAATTATAGTTTGTTTGTTTCAGAAGTTTTTTCAGTAAATAATGTTCCTGGTTTCTCCAACTGTTTAAAAAATCTTACAAGAGAATCTAATGACCAATAATCATGGAAATAAACTTAATTATAGTATTAAAAAGAATATTACTTCTTTTTCTTTTTTCAAACAAATTTTAAAATTATTCAAACGAGTTTATGTTGAATCAAAATATTCAAAAATTTTCTATGAATAAAAAAAATTAAATATTTCAAATCATTTTTAAAATAGAAAATAAAATAAAGAATAACTGTATTCAAGCTAAAGAAATAAAATTTATTTTCATATTAGTTGAAGACTTTGGAATTTAATTTAAATTTTATAAAAGTATACTACGAATACTTCCGTTAAAATATTTTATAATCGGACTTGTTGACAAAAGGAATAATATTTAAATAATTTTATTCCAAATTAATTTCAAGTAACTGAAAATTGTGCTATAAAGAGTACGAATGATTTAACCTTCTAGTTGTATTATATGCGTTAAACTCTGGCAAGTACCATTTTTAGAGTAACATCAATCTTTCATTGATATAAAGTGTTAAAAATAGCAAAATGTTAACTATAGAATATTAAAAGTACGAGAATATTTAATTTCCCGTTTTCCAGAGAAACTTTAACAAAATTCTCAGGAATTCCAAAGAATATTTTGACGGGAAATCCCGGGATTTCCCGCCCAGAAATTCCTTAATAAAAATTCAAAAAGTTTTTGGACGAAAATTTTTGTATTTTTGCGTAATATGTGTAGTGTGGAAAATACAGATTTTTTGCTATTTCGAAGAAAAAAAAATTTAAAAAAAATACAATGAAAATTCAATGTTTTCTGAGCTAAAATGAAATTATTATATATTTAATTATTATATATTTAAAATTAAACTTATTTATTTAAAATGAGATCTATATAGAATTTTACAAAAATTTTGAAAACGTGTAAAAAAGTTGCAGTCGTGCACGTTTTGCCTTATTAAATCACTTTAATGCACAAAAATTATTTTGAATTGGCATTAACGTGACAGGTCCTATATGGAAACCATGATCAATTATGGTCCGATCCTTGTGAAATTTCACTGTAAGACTAGTACTTAAATATATTTTATTTATACTTAATTTTATCTTTATATGAAGATTTTTAAAAGAATTATGCGAGAGAAAGTGATTTTCGTGAGGGGGGTCTTAAACGGGAACTATGATCAATTTTGAACCGGTCCTCACAAAAATGTATTGGTATCATTTTTGCTTAGAAAAAACTCACCTGTTAAAAGAATTATGAAAATACAGACCAAGAAAAGATCAAGTAACGAATTTAATTGGGTTATCTTTAAAATGGTTACCTACAGATTATCTCAAATGTTAGGTATTGATTTACAGACAGCCGGACGGACAGGTTTAGGCTAAAAAAAATATTTATAAATTCAGAAAGTATTTATTGACGTATTAAGGACCTAATTATTAAAACAGAATTATAAATAATGCACTTTACCACTACCCTGAATTAAGCACAATTTTTGACGTTTCTACCCCAATGTGCTTCGTTGTGATTTATTGACTTTGTAGTTATATTATGAACTATTAATTTTGAAACTAATTCTTTTTTGTCTGACAAATAACTTCTGTTATTTAGATAAACAAACTCGTGCGAAATATTCTATAACTAAAAACGCTCACTTTACGTCATTTTATTTACCCTTATTAATCATAACTATGTATTTTATTTAAAATCTTTGTTGCATACTTACTTCATTATGTTTTTTTTTTTTATTAATACACAAATTTTCTGAATAACAATCCTAAATTAATTCTTAAATTTAAAAGGATTGTATGTATTTTTTAAATAAAATATTTTTTAACTGTCATTCTTTTCCTTAATAAACTCTTTCTTTTTATCTTTTTTTCAAAAATTATTTTTTTGATTAAACAACCGTTATGTACAAATGCCACGATTAAACTAAATATACGTTAGAGATAAAATTTGCGAAAAAAAAACATCTATTAAACTAAGTACCTGTCGATACATTTTAACTAACCTTAGTACTACAACAAAAATTTTTATGATGATTTTATAAAATTTGTTGCTGTTTTTTACTTCTTTTCTTAATCAGTATGTAATCTCAGTTAAAGTGTAGGTAATTAAAAACAATTATTATCGCCATAATTGCGATAATTTTTCTTTTTTATACATTATTTTGTGTTTTTTAAAAAATCAGTGTCTAGTTCTAAATATTTTGTTTTAGTCAGTGATATTATGTTATATTTTATCATAGTCGTAAATAGATATATCGTATCACATTCAATTGATATTGACGATAAGCTGAATTGAGTTTTACAAAATAGACTTTTATATAACATACAGTAAACTAAATAATATGTTTAATAACAATAAACTATGTAAGTTTATATGTATAAATTATTAACTATAATCTATAACAATTTATATCTGTTTTTACAAGTTTGATTCATAATTTATTTTCACAATACTTGATATCAAAATAACGAAAAAGTTTTTAATCTAATATCCACATCAATGTAAACAATTTAAGCCATAAATAACAAAATAATAAAATCGTATATTTTTATTCCTTATTTATTATTTTTCAATTAAATATAAATCAATTCTTAAATACTTATAATTAAGTATATGTAAAAATACTACACGAGAGTAACTAATTATATTGTAAGACTTGAAAATCTTGAACTATGAAAAAAGGCCATAGACTAGACTAGACTATAGACTAGACTATAGAACCCGCAAGGGTATCACCAGGAGGTGATAACGGGAGTAACGACCCCGCGGACCCTAATTTTGGCAGGTATGGAGAGCGCATTAAAATGATGCATAATCTTGTAGAAGTCCTGTGACAGGGCGAATGGATACCGCCCTAAATTAGTTGACAACTTCGTGGATCCCTAGTCACCATATTCGAAAATCCAGGCGCGACGGTACCCAAATTGCTCCAGGTTAGGAGCGGCTGGTACAACACCTGGCGGCTAGGTAAAAAACGCAAACCCCTAGAAAAGAAACTCAAATGGAAAATAATAAATTAAACGTTACGGTGCATGGAGTAATAAACCCAGTACCGGCGGCTTTGGAGAGTGTGAAAGCAGGCTCTCGGTCGTCGAAATCATATTATTGCAATACTTCTAACTCGGCAGCACACCTGGCTGAATTAGGAGTTAAAGCTACAGGCAACACAAACAAGGAGCGGTGGAATGTGGAAAACCCTTTTCGTAGAAACTCCGGAATTCCAAGGTCACCACCATCAACACCAAATGTTATAACGCAGATGGAGCATACTACGCCTATTATTCAGTCTCCAGTTCAAGTGCAGACGGCCTCGGGGAATACTCATTTCCTAGAACTTGGAAACTTAATAACAGGATTAATAGAATTTATGAAGGGCAAGTCTAATGTACATCATGCCATAAAGGAGCAGGCTAGAGCCATAAAATTAATGTACAATAAAGTTAGAGACGAAGTATCTTACGATAAAACACCTCACGTCCCTGAAAAAAAGGAGCTGGCAACACAAACTACCCCAAAAACGTGGCCACCAGAAAAGGATCTCAAACGAAGTAGAGAATCAGGAGAAGTATCGCCAAAACCCCAATTAGCTAAGAGAAAGAAGCAGGAAAGCAAACCTCAAAAGAAATTGGAAGTTATGAAGGATATTCCCCCAGAGAAATCCAGCACCAGCGAAGCAACCAATGCGTGGAGAACGGTGAAACCCAAAAGGAAACCTCGAAAGAGAAAGGAAATGAAGGAAGTTATGATAATTTCAACGAAAGGAGAAGCAAGTTATGCTGATATTTTAAAGCATATGAAGTCAGATCCTAGCCTTAAGGATTTGGATGAATGCGTTTCTCGCATAAGGAGAACCCAAAAAGGAGATCTTCTTTTAGAAATTAATAAGTCCAAAACCGAGAACGTCAAAGACTTCCAAGGAAAGGTGGAAAGATCGGTAGGATTACAGGCAAATATCGTATCGCACACTCCGGAGATTATGATTTAATGTAAAGATATCGATGAGGTTACAACAAGGGCAGATATTAGTGAAGCCCTTAACAACTTGCTAGGAGTTTCTGAAATAAGGGAAACTAACGTAAGGAGTCTAAGGAGGGCTTACGGTGGCACACAGATAGCAAGTATTATCTTACCGATAGAACTTGGCCGTAAAGCCCTTGAAATGGCGAAAGTCAAAATTGGATGGGTAGTATGTCGCTTAAGGCAAAAGGTGCATGTCAAAAAGTGCTTCAGATGCCTGGAATTTGGACATATTTCCTCATCGTGTACAAATTCTCATGACAGGTCGAAACTTTGTAGAAGGTGTGGAGAAGGTGGACATATTGCGAGGGACTGTACCAAGGATCCAAATTGTATGTTCTGTAAAGAAGTGGAAAACGCGGATACAAAACACGTAGCTGGAAGCGGAAGATGTCCTGTTTTTAGGCGGGCTCTTAGTAAATTGCGTAAATGAGATTTTTACAATTAAATCTCAATCATTGTCAGGCGGCGCAGGACTTGCTTTCACAAACTATCTGCGAAACTAGAGTTGATGTCGCCATTCTTTGTGAACAATATAGAGACATGAGCAATACTGTATGGGTGAAAGATTCGACAGGTAAAGCTGCAGTTTGGGCATGCGGAAATAAAGGAATAGAAGAAATATCCGAGCACACAGAAGACGGATTTGTAAGAGCCAAAGTTGGAGGTATTCATATATACAGTTGCTATGCCCCTCCTAGTGCAACAATTGAAAAGTTTGGGAAGATGTTAGATAATCTGCTAAGAGACTCAGATAATCATAATCCAAAAATTATAGCAGGAGACTTTAATGCATAGGCTGTTGATTGGGGTAGCCGAAAAACAAATACTAGAGGACGTATTTTACTCGAAGCGATTTCTAGGCATAACCTAGTGCTAGCAAATAGTGGAAATACACCAACATTCTCTACTGGAGGAAGAAGCTCTGTCGTGGATCTAACATTCATGAGTAGTTCCTTGGAAAGGGATATGAATTGGAGAGTCAGTGAACAATACACTCACAGTGACCATCAAGCTATTATATTTTCAGTTCATAGTTTGCGTAGTAGACATCCTTCTCGTGAAGAAGATGCGCCAAAATATATTGGTTGGGCCTCTAAAAGACTTAACAAAGAAATATTTACCCAGGAATTTGGAAATAACTTTGAGCTGAATGGTACAGCACTGGAAAAAGTGAATCAAATGGTATCGAGAATCAAAAGCGCATATGACGTCGCTATGCCAAAACGAAGAATGACGAGGAACTGTCCCCCAAATTACTGGTGGAACTCGGAAATCAATAACCTCCGCGCGCTGTGTATAAGAGCTAGAAGACGAACCAGAGTTCGAAGAAGCGTGTCGCGAATTTCGAACCGCAAGGCGAGAGTTTCAACATGCTATTTCAAGAAGCAAGAAAAATAGCTTCAGAAATATATGCTTAGAGGCAGATAATGATCCTTGGGGAAAGGCGTACAGGGTGGTAACCTCGCGCCTTAAGGGCAGAAAGTCCCCACAGCCAAGTTGTCCCATTTTACTAGGAAAGATAATTAAAACCCTGTTCCCGGAACATAGACGCAATATAAGTACGGCGACAAGAATGAACCCAATAGAATTCATACCGTTGGTAACAGAAGAGGAGCTGCTTCAGATAACAGAGAAAATCGGAGACAACAAAGCTCCAGGACCTGATGGAATTCCAAACAATGCGCTTAAGTTTGCAGTTAGAACAGCAACGAAACCGTTCGTGGATGTATTTAATGAATGTCTAAAGGAAGGAGTATTTCCAAACTGTTGGAAAAAACAAAATTTGGTGCTAATTCCGAAGCCCAATAAACCACAAGGCGATCCCTCTGTCTATAGACTAATATGTCTACTCGACACAAAAGGGAAAATTCTGGAGAAAATCATACACAATCGATTGCTACCCATTGTAGAGGAAAGAAATGGTCTGTCGAATCACCAATTTGGGTTTCGAAAAGATAGATCGACCATCGATGCAATCCGTATGGTAGTAGATACAGCTCGAATGGCGATAGAAGGCAAGGGAGCAAGTAGGAAGTACTGTGCTATCATAACGCTTGATGTAAAGAACGCGTTTAACTCTGCGAACTGGGGAATAATAATTCAAAAGCTAAACGGACTACACTATAGACTAGACTATAGACTAGACTATTGTCTAGTCTATAGTGTAGTCTATAGTCTAATCTATAGTCTAATTTACAGGTGAAATAATGGACCGATCACAATCAATATCAATAGGCTTCGTTCTTGTATTATAAAAGTCCCACGTGCCAAATTTCATTGAATTATCTTTAAAATTGCGACCCGTACTTTGTGCACAAAGTTTACATGGACAGCCAGCCAGACGGATGGACGGACATCGTTAGATCGATTTAAAAAGTGGTTCTGAGTCGATTGGTATACTTTAATTTGGGTATTGGATAACTTTTTCTACGCGTTACAAACATCAGCACAAACGCATAATACCCCAACCACTTAGGTTGGTGTAGGTTATAATTATACATGTTACGTGGAGCGTTAAAAAGTTACAAAAAATGTAGCAAATGTAACCAAACGGCAACACTGATTGGCATCTTTAACATATATTAATTTGATAACTATTTGTTGGAAGCTTTCAAGGACATTAAAGGATAAATTCTTTGAAGGACTTTTTTTACAACTTTTATTTGGATTATTTTCTCTTTTCATTTGATATTCATATCACTATATACTATTAATTATAAAGTAGTAAATTCAAAATTTTAAAGTCCTTTAAAAAGGGAAAACGACCACGAAATGAAAAACTGAAAACGGAGTTATACTACATTAAGTCTATGTTTTCACATGTATATAGAATTTATCATGTGTAAGACAAATTTTTGATTTTTATTGTACTTATACAGCTTTATGATAAAAGAGAAAAAGAAGGATTTTTAGCAGTTTTCGATTTTTTACGATTTTTTATAAAACCAAAATTTTTAAATTCTGTAAAAAATTTCATTTTTACAAGGCATTTTTTTATAACTCCAAAACTATTGAGCATATTTAAAAAAAAATGTAGGTATAACTTAATGATAATCTGAATAAGAATTTTTTTGCTATTTTATTAAACTAAATTAGACAATTCGTTCTATAGATATGTACGTTGCAATATATAGCAAAAAAATAATGAATATCTTAAGATTATAAACTAATTGTCAGTTTATAAGTATCATTTTAAAATATCTGAATATTTGCGTTCTTTACAAACATAACCACATATGCAATCTATCCTACCTAATTTTAAATGTAGGGTAGGTTAATAACGACGTAATATTTTAAATGAAGTTAGTTGTTGCATCGCATTTGCTTTATAGTTGAACAATACAAATAATAACAACATTCAATTGATAAGATTTAAAATCCATTCCAATTCATATATAGTATATTTTTCGTAATGGGAGTAAAACAAATATGTAGTGAAAGAGTACTACTGTACATACGAGTATTATTACAATTTTATTGCGTATACGTCATATAGTCATACAAATTAATTACATTTATATTGATATGAACATATCAAACAATTTTGGATTTAACGCAAAAATAGCCCGAAATAATATGTTTTTAAAAGTCAGTAGCTGCCGTTAAATTTCGTTAAACTCAGGCCTGTTCTAACCACCAGCACATTAAAACATTAAAAACATATCCAGAAGCAGGTATGATAAATAAACTAACTTTCCCTTATCAACCGACTTCTCTTTGCTGCGCTATGTATTAGCTTCATACACGCAGAGAAAAGATATGGTTACAGCATTATCACTACAACAATATTATGTTCTTATTGTTAATTTTATTCAACTTTAATAACTCTGTATTCATGATAACAATGACTTTGATTCAATTTTGTCATTTAATGTTTATACTCAATAAAAATTTTAATATGATTGACTGCAAAAATTATATGTTTTTAAACATTTTTACCATAAACCAAATTTTGTTAATATGAAACATATCATTACTTCTACAACCATTAAATATTTGCAGTCTTTTTCCTTGTTCTTAAACCATATTCTGTTTTTAAATCATATTAATATTATTATTCCTATAACAATAAAATGTTACAAATAAATACAATATTTATCCTTTTAATAAACTTAGTGGAAAACTTCAATACTTGTTTGTTTTTAAATATATATTTTTTTTAATATTTGTTTTCTAACTTGAATCCAATTTTCATATATATATATATATATATATTTATATATATTTATATATATATATATATATATATATATATATAAAATTTTTCAATAAAAATTTTATAAAAATAATAATTTTTATTAATATATGATAAGATGGAATAATAACATGACAAAATTAAATAATAATAACATCAGGTCACAATATGATTTATAATATAATAATATAATAAGATATGAAATATAATAATATAATAAGATTGTTCAATTACATGTAAAACTATAATCATAACATGAAAAAACCAACCATAAAATCGGATACAATGTAACAAAGTGGAATCACAATAATTATTACTTACAATCATTTCTATTTTTCGCTGTAATCTTATATTATGGTCACTACAACTATATTTTTTCTCTGCTTGTTAATGTCTTTTTTAAGCGAACTATTAAATCATTTTATGTGCATCTTTTAGAGATCCTAGAAGCTGTGAATTCATGCATTCTTCAATTTAAATAATACAAATGTAAAAAGTATTTTTTGTTTTAATTTATATCTTTTATTTTGTAAGTACTTAATTGAATGCCTTTTTATTGGGGTAATCATTAATTTTTGCATCTGCTCCAAAAAAAGGAAATAAAAAAATGTTTACATGACTTAATATACACTGGTGAATATTCCTATAAACGCATTTAAAATTTTTGTGTGTCTTTGAGGTATATTTGTTTCTTTTAACCAAAAACAATGTTACAATATTTCTTTTATGTAAGAAATATTTGTTTCTTGCTTTTGTTGTTTTCTTTAGAATATATCGGTGACCATTTCAATGGAATATTCCTACAATCTAAAACTGTTTCACTTGAAGTAAGTTTCTGATGACAACATCTCTATTTACCCGAAATATTTTTGTTTTAATTGGGAAGTTTCATCAGCTTAAAAGATGTCCAAAGGAACTTTTCTTACAGAATTATTCGAGGCTTTCTTAAAAAAGAGCGAAAACCAAAAAATTAATAAAAAGACAAAATAAAAAGTTGAATTTATGTCCTTAATATCATACACAGTTTTGTATATACTTTTTAAAAAGGGTAAAATCTCTTCTTTCTAAAGCCATTTAAAAAACTTATATTGAATAACGGGTATTCGAGATAAAAAAAAAATGTTAAAGCCGCGAAGACAAAAACATCGGTTTTTTGGATATAACTCCCGATTTCGGGGTTATATCGAAATTTCTAAAAATGATGTAGTCAGAAATAAAAAATCATCATTTGTGTAAAAAAAAAGATCATAATTTTAGGGTAAAAATAATCGAAATAATTTGGTCCTTAAATTAACTTTATACTAATTTCTGACACGATTTTACTATCTGAGGACACGCGCGTTTTGATTCGGAAAAAACTTTTTTGAGTTTTAATATATAAATCATATAAGTTCAAACAACTTTCTTTATGAAATGTAATAACTCTCCGATTTGTTTTCATCTTAATTTTGGTCACATTCCATTGAGTTCTCTCTTAAATGGAGTAAAAAAATCATAAAAATTACGTCAATCCCACTTTTTCAAGGCTAAGATTTACTATTTACAATTTGGCATAGAATAAAAATTAGACTTATATCGCAAAAAGGATTATGTTAGGCCAACTATGATCCTACCTAGTTGTCATGTAATATACCATTTACCATCTAAATTTGATATCCTTATGATGTGCTCTTTTTACAAAGTGTGAACTATTTTCATATGATCTTCATAGGAAAATAGTCCCTGAAAGTATTGTTACTACTATCGCTTCATAGCTCAGAAAAACTAATTAAAACATATGATAAAACATTAATTTCCATACCTCCATATGAAGATATTGGTCGATATTGAAAATTTTGTGCATAGTCTTGGCATATAAAATTAGCGTTTTGTTATTAAAAATGCTGATAAAAACTATACAATTTAGAAAATGCATTCCACTTTGTTAGTATATTTTTCAATAATATTTACATCAAAATCTGAACTTGAGTCCGAATAAAATTTCACATTACTATCTATATTAAAATTTACAATTTTTAAATAAAGTCATCTAAGAAATCTTTGAGAGACTTAAAAAACTATTTGTTTGTGATTCAAAAAAAAATAATACTTTGAAGGAAAAAATCATCAAGTCATATTTTGATTAAAAGATCAGCAAAGATATGATAAAATCATCATTCTGGCAACACTGGGTGTAATAACCTACTTAACCATGCCTTCAAACTACACTATGTTACATTCCAAATGTTTTCAATTTGTCTAATTTTTTAGCACCATGTTATTTTTTATGGCTATGAGAGAACGCTAAAGTCAAAGAATTTAAATTAAATATAAATGAATAAAAAGACGGTTTTACTGTTTCAAGAGAAAAATCGTCAAAAATTCAATTTTCGATAAAATGCATCGAAGTTTTGCTTTTCAATATATGAGTCATTATCAAAAATTTTTGTCCTAGCTGAAACTAAATTTAACTGAATGTAGCACCGTTTTATTTTTTATGGCTATGAGAGGACGCTAAAGTCAAAGAATTTAAATTAAATATAAATGAATAAAAAGACGGTTTTACTGTTTCAAGAGAAAATTTGTCAAAAATTCAATTTTCGATAAAATGCATCGAAGTTTTGTTTTTCAATACTTCAGTATATGGGTCATTATCAAAAATTTTTAACCTAGCTGAAACTGAATTTAATCTTTAACAAGTTTTGTGGTAATACTATTTTTACAAATCTAAACTCACAAGACTTGAAACTAATACAGTGCAATATTTTAGATCCATATGCTTCATTTTTAATCATGATTGTTGTTCAAAGGAAAGAAAAAGAGAAAAAGAACTAAAAATTACTTAACATTTTCCCATTCTTCTACAAGCGCGTTTATATCTTTTGGTCTCATGCAATCTTATATAATTAATCTTTCAAAATTTTTTAATTTTTTTGTTTTTTTTTTTTTTTTTTTTGGGCGGGGTCTGTGCGCGAAATTCAAATTTAAAAATAGGGATTGATACTTGTAATTATGCATATAGTAGATAGTTCCAAACTTTGGAAAACATGAAAGCAAATTTTTAAAAAAGTCATGGATTAAAGCGTGGACTTTTTTATTATTTTACACAATAAAATCGAAGGATCATGAAAAATAAATTTAATAAAAAAAAAAATTTATGGACTTTTGAAAATTACGCAAAAATTGTGTGTGTGTGTATTTTTTTTTTTTTTTTTTATTTTGTTTTTGTAATTTTATATAGCAAATTGCAATTTGTACAAATCTTGCATATATAAATATAGGATAAATTTAAGTCAAATGTCGTTGATAGTTCAAAACGGGACACTTTTGTCAAAACACATTTTGCTAATGCACATGGCACGGACAGCACGAAATTGACCATAATAGGCGCATAAAAAAATTTCAAAAGGTAAAAATCTTCTGGTCCAAAAATATTTTTAAAAAGTATTTCTTTGCAATAAATTCTAATAAAATATATTTTCTTATAATACATTAAGAAATAACTTACATCAATCATTTGACCCGTATTTTTCGCAACATTTTTAAAAATGGCAATTTTTAGTATAATGAACATTTTTGAAATTGTACTATTGAAATAAGGTTTTAATATTACGCGTAATTTTTATCAGAATTATACATAAACTTCTAGTTTTGCATGAAATGATTAACGCGAACAGATTATACATGCATATATATAAGATCAACGATTCGTATTAGGATAATTTTATACACTATAAAAAACGACCTATATATTTACCTGTCAGTTTTGTATGTGTAAGCGTCAAGCTGTCTATCAAACTAACTCAGCTGACCACAAACTTCGATAATAATATCCCGTTCGAACATTTCGTTGGCGATCCGAATATGAGCTCCTTGAACTCACCCGTCGCTCACTTTGTGGCAGCAAATCTTTCGATCTCGAAAGTTTGTCTATTGTATTAATAGTGAACCTTTAGCGAAAACGTAAAAATATTGGATGGTGATTCGTTTACGATATCAAAAAAAATTATGAATATTATTCGATATTGATATTAATAAAGACTTGTGATTGTGTAATTAGCAATACAATTAATAAAGTCATTTACATAAGAGTGGTAATATTTAAAGTATTTTGTCCAAATTTTAACTTTGTCCAGAGAAGTCATCAATGTATTTTCTCTCAATATTATTAATTTTTATGTTGCTCAAGTCCACATTTTTATATTTAGATAAATATGTTATTTTGCAAATCTATTTAGACAAGTATCGACATTACTTAACATTTTTTTCTAAAATTTTATTATATTATTTTTTATTAAAAATTGCACAGAATTTAACTAATGTCATGAATTTAAATGCTCAATATTTTAGAACCAAACGCAATGAACTATGACTCAAGAATTCTCTTTGTTTAAGTAGTTTTCATTTAAGTAATAAATCCTCGAGAAATTAAAAAGAATAGATAATTTCTCCAAGGATTTTATTCAGAATATTGCGATATCGTTATTTTTAAAATTCTCGAATATTACGCGAATGTTTACTACCGAGAAATTATCGATAAAATTTCGATGTTACGAACATTTATTTTAAACATAATTGCAGATAGTTTCTCAAACATTCTGTATCGAGAATGTTTCGCTTTTAGCGAACATTCGCTAATAACGAAACTCAGGTCAGGCGGGAAGTAACATCCAGTCAATATGTATGTATATTTACTTTTTTATCAAAAAAAATGTTTCGTAAATGTAGTAAATAAAATTCCATTTTATTCACACGCACATGATATATGATATAATAATACTTAATTTTTCTAAATAATGTGGGAAACTCCATATGTAATTCTTTACAATCAATGATTAAGCATTTAATTAAATCAACAACTTTTTTTATACCTTTCATATAAAATGAAGGATATATACATATAAGTTTGTCATTTTATACGAAAGTCTTTAAATATATATCCAGATACTCAAATTGAAAAATATTCTCAAAAATAACTTTTGAGAATATATGTCTCTCCGTCTGTATGTTGAAATGGATTTTTTTGAAATCCATAATTCAAAAAATACATTTCTCTTTCAACACGTATGTGATATATAGTCTCGAAAATGTTGGTATTGAAATTCAGCAAAATGCGTTTAGAAATGGCGGAGTTATAAACGATTTTCTAGAACAGCCTCAATAATATATAATATAATATTTTCTATTTCATATATAATAATATATAAATATTTTTCTATTGGAAAGTTGTGGGATTGAATTATTTAGAGGAAGTGTTCTAGACTATAAACCATTAAGTCTGACTTCTTATAAATTTCAGTTTTTTTTTTTCTAAAAAAATATATATATATAAAAATGTTCATTATTAAGAAAAATTATTTGATAAAAATTTCTAGGCACGTTTTGATCTTTTTTTTATAAAAAATATTATTTAGTTTTGAATTGCGTTTTAAATTTTTTATACAAGCTATGAAGGTAGTAAATTTCAACATATCGATGTGGTATACAGCTTGGGTTTGGGACTTTAGGCCGTCAAACGAAAATAAAATGTTTAAATGTCAGATTAAGGAAGTGTCAAATATATTTCTAATTAATTAAAAATGTTTCTTTGAAATTTATTAAAAATAAATCATTTTTCAACAATAATTTTTCAATTTTAAATATATTCAACATATAGTGTTGTAAATTGATTTTTATACTGTTAACATATATGAGAAGTAATTGTTTTTCAACAAAATTACTATGGGTATAAGTAGTCTAGTGGAAGAATTCTAGATTACAAATCTCCAAGCAATGGTTCGTATCCTTGTAAAACAAAATTTAAGTTTTAGTATGACAAGTAAATATGAGTATGTGAGACATTTTTTTCTTAAAAAAAAAATATCACTTAACTGTAATTGCCCATCAAAAACATTTTGGTTCTCGGTAATGACAACTACTTATTAAAATAGTTTCTTGGTAATGAGACGTCATTATTATTTGCATACTATTAAGTACTGAATAGTATAATAGAACGGTAATATTACAATCACGTGGATCAGTTGGCTAAAGCGCTGGATTAATAACCAGAAGATTGTTGGTTCAAACCCATTTTGATGCTGTTTTTTTTACAAAATTTCTGATGATATTTTATACTAAAAAGGTTTTATCACTTAGAAAATTAACTGCGAAATGGTGTATTAAGTAAGACGTTAGTCTTTAAAAGCGAATGGTTAATTTGTGTCTAAGTTCAAATCTCACATTTTTTGGTTTTATTTTTATGTTCGTTTAGGTACATATATTTGAGTACACCTAGAGTCTAAAAATAACAACATGAATTTGTGGACAACTCGAACAAAAATAACTAGTTATTCAGGCAAAAAATAAGTAGTTTATTTTTGTTTCCAATTATACCTGCTAGCTTACCAGGAAAGCAAAGTTTTTGCTGGGTGTATTTTAGGTTTTTAAATGTAGATAATAAGATGGCATATCATATTTGGTGAAATTGTATTTTAGAGTCCCAAATTAAAAAATTCTTAAAAATTATGAAAATTTTAAAATAGCTAATTCAAATTTAAAATATATAATTATAAGGTACCTTTTTCCAAAAAATTTTGTTGGTAGAAAACTCAAAATACAACTGATCTGAGCTATCTTCTTAAATCATATGCCCAAGGAGTTTTCGGGGACTCTTTGTGTTATAAATTTCCGATGTCATCCTGTTATCACCTGTTTACAAATATTAAGTATATTTCCAGATTAAAACAAAAATTTTGATATAAGATAATTCCAACATGACTATATACTTATGAAATATAGATTTTGTGAAGGGCTTAAAAGAATCGAGTTTACAATACTTCCAAATGTTTTTATAAAATTTAAAAATAAAATTGACAAAATTCAAATCATAAATTTAATTAAATTAAATTTTGTTATTATTTTCATTATTTAAATAGTTACCAATTACATTTTATAATTATTTCTGTTGAAAATTATTTTTTTTTAATTCATTTAATTTTACTTGTTTCAAATGTCTGCCATCTATTGTGAATCACTAGTGTTAAATGATAAAACTTTTAATAAATCATTTAAAAATCCAAATTTGTAAAAACAAACTTTTTCGTTAAAAGCTTTTCGCTTTGGGGAATTTAGAAACACAACTAGTACCCATTCAAACAGCGCTTCATAATTTAAATGAAAACATTGCGTTACAAATAGAGTGGTATATAAAGTTCTTTTATACAAAAGAATTAAACAAATTTTAATTTCTTTAAAAATATAATAAAAATGTAAAAATTTGATAAAATAACTTATTAAATCCTTTTGTATTTTTAGACAATATTTGAAACTCTAAAACTTTTAATATTTACTAGAGTGTAGTAGACTTAACAATTTTATAACAATTTTGCATAAAAGTGTTTACAAAATTCATCTTCCATGAATTTCTTTATGACATACTATATTATTGTCTTCATAATCTTATTTTCATAAATTCGGAAACAATTCAAAAAATTTTTGTATCTCTCTTAATATGTACGCAGACTAAAATATTTGATTTGATAAACAAACTTCAGGGGAATTTAGTCTTGATAGGAATACGATAAATATGCAAATAGATAAGATATGTATCTAAATGAATACTCCTTTGACAGACAATTTTTACTAGTAAACACTTGTAGAAATGGGTGAGTGACAGGTGTGTTTTAACAAGTTGTTTGTAACACTTAAAATATTTTGTCAAGCAAAAAAGCTAAAAAAAATTAAACTCATCCAGTTACACTGTGTGACAATGAATTTACAACGGCTCATCAGTTAACAAAAAATATGTTTGTCATAATAATGCACAGTGGCAAATGGTGGTAAATTCCCGTCAAAAATCAATAACTCTGTTATTTCTCTGTGTAAATAATTTAAATTTGACTTTAAAACCAATTTTTTTACGGATATCGAAAGGGAGTGGCCGGATAAATGAGGACAAAGAAGATTTATGATAAATTCGAATGTGATAAATATCAAAATAACTTAATTAGTTTGAACGTAAGATATAGTTATAGGCTTTCCAATGATATATGTTTCGTACAAATCGGTTAAGTAGAAGAAAAGATATACGTGATTTTCTTTACATATAAATCCAATCGAAATAATTTATTTTGTTGAAAATTTTTTTTAAGTATAAAATATTTAATACCTTTATCAAAATAAATCCTAAAAATCGAAGAATATAGTTAATTTAGTGGTAAATTGACCGTTTTGTATTTTCCACTGTTATCCTTTATGGACCAACTCTAGAACGGTTGCTTATTCCTCACTATTATTAGATAAGATACATACATATATGTTTTTACTTTAAATTGTTGAGAAAAAATTAATTAATTATATAATTTTACTTCAAAAAACGGATGACCAAAATTTCAGAAAAAGTTAATTACACGTATTAAAATTTTATTTTATAAATTTCGTATAATATAATTTCGTATATAAATATATTTCGTATTAAAAATTACTCCAAATTTTCAAGAATTCACTCTAAAATTAATATTCCACGTATTAAAACACTTAAAATATATTTTTTTGGCTGATCATATACTAATTATATCATCATTAATATTACATAATTAATATTTTAAAAATGTTGAACTTCAAAAATATGAAAAAATACTGATATTAAGTGGTTATTTGAAATGCTGTGGTAAGAAGGGTAGCAGGTAGTAGCAGCTGAATTTTACTGATACTAACCCATGACACTTAAGAGTATGCTATCCTATTTAGACTCAACCTCTGAAACGTATTGAAACGTATTTCTGGTCCATTAAAATGTGGGTTTAAAATTTTTGTGATGATAAAAGTAACCAACTTCATATTTTTAAAAAATGTTGCAAATTTTTAAAAACATATAAGTGACAGAAATTGACCTACATAAAATTTAAAACAACTGTAGCAGAGAAATGTACAATTTTAAATTTAGTTGAAGGACCCTATAGACCCCTCAGGAACAGAGCTATTGATGCATAAAAGATTTTCTATGTCGGAGGTATCCGCCTGCCAAATTTTTGTGCCTTATTCGATTTCAAATATTTTTAGACCTGCATGTGATACTTATTTATCCCTTATAGTTTTCAAGTTATGTGCATTTGAAATTTCAACTATTTCAATTTTGTAAAATCTTGGTCCAGTTTTTTAAATATATTGTCCAGTATTTTCATCTTATTTTGTAATTTTCATTTCGTTAAAGAACAAAATTGTCTATCCTTGTCCAAAAATAAACGTTTTTGAATTTAAAAATTGCAAAAAATACGATTTTTTTTTTTTTGCCGAAAAAATGTCTATACTTCTTTTTCTCTTAAATAAAATTTTTTTTTAATAATTTTTATACTTTTCTGAAATGTTGAAAGCGATCCCAATCAACCAAAAGGGCTAAGTACAGGCCACCCCGAATTTGACGAAATTTAGACTATAGCCTATATGTTTTAAAATCCCAAAGCATAAATCTACACACAGAATGCAGTTTCGGAAACTTAAAAATTGGACAAAAATATTGGGTTATATATTGAAAAAACTGAACCAAATTTCTGCAAAATTAAGATAGTTGAAATTTCAAAAGCAAATAAATAACTTGAAAACTGTAAGAGATAAATATCACACGCATGCATATTTTTCATAGGCCTTATCAAGAAGATGAATAAAAATTTGAAATCAGATAAGAAACAAAAATTTGTCAACATTTTTCTATGTCAGAGGTGCCCTATTTTGATCCCCAATAGCTCCGTTATTTAGGGGTCTGTAGGTCTCCCTACCAAATTTAAAACTGTACACTTCTCTGCTATGCCTATGTGAAATTTTATATAAATAAATTTTATCGTATATTTTATCATAATATGTTGTTACTTTACGATGTTAAAGATTAGAATAAAATAACAATAAGACCAAGGCAAGCAAAAATATGCTCTCAAAATAGTATTTTATGCGCATAAAAAATACTCTTGAAATTGGAAAATATGCCCTTAAAATTAAAAAAATATGCTCTTATCTACAATTCATGCTAAAAATAACTTGACTTTGCATTGCATCAATATTTCTATAAATTTACAAGATAAAGATTATTATGGAATCGGATTTGAAAAACTTATGTGATAGTAAATAAAATTTTTTCTAACGGCAAATTATGTAAAAAATTTGATTGGGTGCAAAATATTGCAATCATAGGTGGAAAAATATACTCTTTACTGTAATATAATAAAATTTATGCTCTTAAGTATAAAATTTGCAAAAATACGCCATCTAAATAGCTAAAATAAGCTGTAAAATTAATATTTTCTATGAAAATATAACAAAATATGCTGTTAAGTCCAAAAAATTTCTAAAATATGCTGTAACAAATTGATGAAAAAATTCTTAAAATTGTCCGAAACGTATAAATAACTAAAAGTTTGATTCATTTGAATCACAGACAAAAATATGATTTTGAATATTTGTGGTTGTCCTAATTATGATAAGATTGTAGCATATAAATTATTGCGACAAAGATATTTTAAGTTTGCTACATAAATAATTTGGTAACGGTAACATGTCGATGATTATAATGATCATAATATGGTTGCTACAAACATTTTTTAGATATGTTATTATGTTTGCCATAACTAACTTAATTATGAGCATAAAAGGTGGACATTTATATCAAATATTGTTGTCCTACATGCTTTTGTTAGTATAGTAAAAATGCTTTACACCACACTGAAAGCGCCGATTTTTTCGGATCAACCAATTTCTTCATTCTTGGCAAACTATACTGTTCATTAATAAAAAATTGTTATGCCAAACTTCTCGTTTATTCAATACGAAATATATCTTATGAAAAAGGAATAATTGACCCATATGTCAATCCCCTAGGTAATCACCCTTGAGCCATATCAAATGACAAAGCGACATAACTAATTCATCATGAGAACCAAGAATGCATTTTAAGCTCCCGTAGGCGGATAGCAATCGTCACACTGATTTTAGCCGAAAACGGGAGATGTCCGTCTACAAGATTAGTACATATATATTTTTTACTAAAGGGAATGAAGTACTATGTAGTTTTATTGAAAAATTCGAGATTGTTTGTAATAAATAAAGAATATATATATATTTTTATATATATTTATACATATTTTAATTTATATATAAAATATATAAATATATATAAAAATTATGATTTGTTTGAACGAATTGGCGGATTGTCCTCTGTTTGTAGTTCGCTTCTCTTCTTCTTGTGATAAGATTTACCCGTTTGAGTTAAATTATTTACGAAAATTGCAAAAAAATAATAATAATAATAAATAACATTAGCAGTGAATGTAAAATAAATACAAACAGGATGAAAAATATGGCAAAAAGATTAAAAATTTTCATTAATTTTAAAACGTTAAACTTTGTAATAAATTGCAGTTTTATTCCCGCTGGCACTTTAAACAGCTCCATGATTATAATAAAATTAGTAAAATAACAGGTAAAAGAAAATTTTACACCATTCTTAACAATGGGTTAATAAAAAAGCTCCATATATTTTTAGCACTTCTACTTTTCTTTACTGGAAACTTTCATCAGAAAAAAGAGCTTTTGATGAAATAAAACAATAACAAACAGAGAACAAGAATATAATAAAAAGCGATAAAATACTAAACGAATGAAAATTGTAGAAAATCCAAATAATCGTCGAAAAGGGGGTAAGAAGAAAGAATCAAACACCGCTAAATAAAATTTAATATTTTATATTCAGTTATACATTCATTCACTCTCTTCGCTTTGTTAAGATTTGTTGTTTCATTCGACGGATTGTTAAAGCGTTTTCAAGAAACGCAGCGATTTTTAAACAAAAAAAAAAAAAATAATTAATTATTTATTTAATATTTTTTATAATACTATAAAAGACTAAAAGAATTAAAAATAATTTGATGTCAGGCAATAACAAACGCCGGGCGGGAAATGTAAAGGTGCAAATTAACAAATACAAAATTACAGTGAAAGAAAAAATTGTTCTCATTTCTTTTTAAAAATAAACGAAATTAATTGTTTATGGTAATTATAATACAATATAACATCGTATGATTATAACGTAATGTCTATATTAGAAAAATTTTTATCAAGACAGTGCAAATGTATACAAGGTAACCCCAGCTAAACAGCTGATTATTATTTTTGGTTGTTACAGCTGTCAAACTCCATATATAAAAAGCATAAATGAATTCGTTGTTGTTTTTGTGCAACTATTGCCGCCTTGCATAAAATTTCGTTAATTTTGACATTTGTCTTACTAAAAAAATTATCTAATATAGACATCACGTAAAAACCCACAAAATTATTTAAACAAGAACTGTCATTAATTTTTTATCAATAAACAGTGCATAGCATAACAAAATAAGAATATTTAATTTTAAAATTGAATTGTTAAAGTTATATTTATTTTTATTTCGTGTGTGTTTTAAAGGTATATTTAATTGTACCTAGTTGTATAACCGGTTTTTAAACTGAGGGACTTTTTATTTTTGCTAAATTTTATACTATTTTGAAGTGATGTATCTTTTTATGTAAATTTATAAAAAGCTATAATAAATAATAAATAAAAGCAAATAAGTAAATTATTAAAAAAAATAAGTGTATTATATGTATGTACATACAGTGAGTTACAAAAAATATATATAATTATTATTTCTAAAAAATGATAAGAGAAGTTTAAATTTTGTATCCTAAAAGCTTTTTTCAATATTCTCCATTTCCGTTTTAAATATTTTAGTTAGCTATGACTAAATAAATAAACTAAATAAATAACATTTTAATGGTGGTTATCGAATAAGTAAATATGTAATTACAAATTTACAGTAAAGTATAAAGCAATTTAAACTTTATAGTAATCTAAACATTTTAATTTAGATTTTTAAATTTTATCAATCGTTAAATAAAAATCCACTTTAAATAGTGAAACGGATCACAAAAAATTTTAATAAGTACACTATAAATATGTATTGATCTGTACGAAATGTTGAATTTTAACAGCGTAATTATACTCTCTATATAAATGAAATTGCTCCATTATTTCAACTAGTTGTCATAAAAATATTTTCATATAATAGCTAAGAACTTATTGCTCATAATATTTAAAACAAAACACCTCAAAAAAAATAAAAATACAGTTCAGTCATAGATCATAAGTTCATAAATCTCATAAATGTATATTAGATTGAAATTGTCAAAAAGATATGAAGTATCTAGTTTTAAATATTGATAACATTGTAAGTTGCAATCCGAATGAAAAGCATTGAGAAGTCGATTATGTCCTCTTTAAAGCGCATAATTAAAAAATAAATAAATGTTTTTTTTTTATAAAAGTGAATTTATAATGCTATGTAGTGCATTTTTAATATGCATTCTTTAAAACATTCGAGCCCTTCGATTCGACATTTCATTTCAAAAAGTGATTACTGGTTAAACAATTCAATTCAGATTTTTTTTTTTTTTTTTTTTTTTTTTTGTTTGAAAAAATAACATTTTACTCCATATATAACATATTAATCAGAGATAATGTACAACGTGGGGCACACTATCACCTCTTAAGGATCTTAATCGATGAAGGGCTTGGACCAGTCTGTTACGTGAGCGACGTCGTAATACTTCTAAGGGTAAAGAATCCAAATCAATTATGCAGGAGAGCGGAAGATACTCTAAGCATAGCGCTGAACTGGGCTCGTCCAAGAGGACTGACAGTAAACCAGGAAAATTTGTTTGTTCACAAGGAAAACGAAGATCGCTCCTTACGACGACTCTCGGTTTCTTATTAAGAAAATTAAAATATCCAACCAAGTAAAATATTTAGATGTTTTCCTGTATCGGAAATTAAGATGGAGACTACACTTAGAGGACAGGGGCAAAAAATCTCACTGATGTTAATAAGGTAGCTCAACAGGAGCGTAAGTAGTAGTGTGGTGGATATCCCTAGATAAGAAATGCAACGTAAAAAAAGTAAAGATGTTCAACGATGCGTGCCGCTTAGGAATAATTAGGATCAATGGAATGGAATAAACCGGTCAAATGGACATAAACATTTCACGGATAGCCAAATGGCAATAAGAGCAGCAATACCCAAAAACACCAAGTCCAGGACTGTTTTAGCGATTAACGACTTCTCTAGTGCAGTACACATTATTTGGGTACCTAGTCACCACGGAGTGGTTGGAAATGAAGAGGCGAATGATCTAGCAAACAAAGCTATAGAATTCGGGAAATAAACTTGGAAAATCCAAAACCTTTTGAGCCAATAAAAACCGAGTTGAAGAAGTGGACTAAAATAGCCCATAGTGCACTGTGGAATAATGATACATTAGGCAGAATAACCGAAATACTCTAGAAAGACCCATATGAGGATAGAACTATGAGTCTGTTAAGACTGAATAAAGCAGATCTATGTAAGATTGTGAACGTCCTAACGGGGTATTTAAGTTTACCGCATTGGTTCAAGCAACAACGAATGTAGAGCATGTAGAGAGGACGTTGAATCAAAGAAACACTTTCGATGTCACTTACCAGCCTTCGCTCGGTCAAGGCACCAATTTTTCAGGGATGACACATTAATAGATCTATCCCATCTCCGAAGAGTGGAATAGAAGAAGATAAGGAAATTTATCTATGATACAAATTTCCTATAAATTGTATAAATATGAGCCATGTTAAAGCTATGTCGAAGCTTAATCAATCAAAGCAAAATAAATAACAAAGTTTAGAAGAACCCTAAGGCAAAGAATGTTCAAGCTCCTCAATAATAAAAAGAAAGTAAAAATATGTTCAATATTTCATATTAGCCAGAAAAACATAGGTTATTGCTGACTTTTTTCATATTCCAAGGTACAAGTTTTGTATATCGAACAATAAAAATTCACAAAACAATTTTTCGTATGACAAGTTTACTCAAAATGCGACAAGATATGTGAATGTTTTGCTTCTTTAATTTGAATAAACTGATATAATCATAAAAAAGAGTCTCGTAGAAAGACATTAATGGCACTCGTATCATTAACAGTGTTTTTAAAATTTTCTGACCAGATTTAGATTTTTGTCGTTACAGTAGTGGTTCCTAGAATTGGGAATGTTATTTTAGTTCCACATGAGTATTAGTTATTAAACTATCCAGAATTTTGGCAATTGTAAATGAATTGAAGTTAAAAGCTATGCAGTGCTCAATTTTGATTATTAATTATAAATTCTTATAAAGAGATACTGCGAAAAATTTCCTAAAAAAATTGATAATAATCTAGGTAGCAATTAATTTATATATAAAATGATATATCAGACACATCTGGAGAAGAAATGCTAAATGTAGTTGATTTAGTTTTAATACTAACTTATTCCGATCATCTTTTATAAAAAAAATCAGAAAACCATGTTTTGTTTTATTTGAAAGCACAACTCATGTCTAAATTTTCAGCCGTGTAAGAACAAGTTTAGTGCTAAATGGGTGTACATTCATATGGGGAATTCTCTTTTATGAAACCGACCTTAAACCTCAAATATTTTTTTTAATTCTGATTCTTTAAAATAACTTTTGATGCGATTATATGTTAACTACACAACAAAAATTCAAAACCTGAAATGCTCTTGTAATTATGAGTTGTTTGAGTTACATCTCGTTAATTTGGCCTCAATAGCAGCACTATGGGGGATGCACAAACTTGGGGAGAAAAAACATAAATGGCTCTAAAAGGAGCATTTTTTGCGAGACTCACTCACAGCGTATTTTCAATGAATTTTAAAATCGTTGTGGCGCGATAAAATATTAGTTTTCAAAAATGTTATAATTTTTTAAAATCGATCTGAAATTTTGCACACTTTTTTATAAATTTTAAATTTTGTTTTTGTTTTAAATGTAAGTTAGACGAGTCGTTTTTGCGCTCGTGTTATAAAAGCATACCCAAATCGCTAATTTAAATCGGTGAAAATATATACTAATCTGTAGCTGTTATTATAGCTTACATCGGAATTAAGTAGCACTAAAAAATAACTACGCGTTTGAATTTAGTCCAAGTTTTAACATTTTTTGGTGTGTATTTTTACTACTGAAAAATTTATTTTATAGTTACATAATTAATATATGCATCTTTATATTTATTAACATCATTTAAAGATATTTTTTATGGTTAGATATGAAAAATACATCAGCAAATTAAATACAATTAAAAAAAATTATCATAAATCTATTTACACTTTGTATTTTACTATAGGTTTAATCAGAAAATGTGTAAGTTACACATGTGCATTTATTTTCGATATCGAACTTAAAAGAGAATTTTTTCAATTCTTTGAAATTTTTGATTTTTCACTATTATAACATAAAATCATTTAAAAAAATGATTTGTCAGATATTAAAAATATATTAACGAATTTTATAAAATTGAAAAACAAAAAAAAATAATGAGTACTTTTTTTGAGTAAAAATTTGTTTATGTTAAAAAATCACTATGACTGCTATTATATTCGGTTACATCAACCATATCGTAACACTTTTATTAAAAATAGAATTTTGACAATTTTTATAGCTTTTTGTTATAAACCTCCAAAATACTGATGCTGTTTACGAAAAGTCATATACGCTAATGGATTTGTGTTTCATTAAAGACAGTTAATATTGATATAAAATAGCGTTGATATGTAGTTTAAAAAAGATGTCAAATTTTTGCAAACCCCAAAAGTAAACAAATTTTCAGAAATCCCCATATATGTATGTATATGTAATATATGTTGTTTTTATACAATTTAGTTGTTTTTTACTTTTTTACTTTTTTTTAGACTGTTTACGACCAATGCTGGACGTAGAGTGCAAATGTTAATAAATTTTAAATTTCACTGTTAGTAATTTCTAAAGTTTTTGCTTTAGAATTATGGGAAAACATATATATAATTTTATTCATAAAACTTTAGAAATATGTAAATAAAAAATAAGGCTCCATTTTTTTTAAAAATAGCAATATTTTATACTCATTGCTAAGTGTTGACTTTGATAATTTATTGGAAAATAAGTAACAAATTTAAAATAAAATATGTGCTTTTTCATAACAAAAAATATTTGTAAATATTATAGTCATGGCCAAAAATATTTCGAAATTCGAGCATAAAATTCTTTAAAATATTAGAGATCAAGCTTTTTATAATCTCATCAAATTCTCCATAAACATTTTAATGAAATTTAATCGAAATGAACTTTTACTTGTATAATATATGTATGTACGCCCTTAATTTTTTTTTTAAGCTAAAACTCAACTTTGAACTTTGTAAATCATTATATTATATATATAACACGGAGTGATTATAAGATATATTTTTATTGCGAAGTGATACTTTTATATAAATATATATATATATATATATATATATATATATATATTAATTTTCAAAAAGATACCAGATTTCGAAAAAAAAAGTACCTCTTAATTATTCTACTTTAAATTTCAATTTTTGTTATTAAATTATTACAAAATCTAAAGGTAATACTCGTATTTGTATGCGAGAGAATTCTTATACGAATGTGCGAATTTTGTTGCTTTTAGGATTCTCTTGTTCGATATCGAATAAGACGTACCGAAATTTCTAATGATGACTTTCGATGATGAGCGATCATTCAAACCTTGCGAGTTTTTGCTCGTAATCAAAGAAGCATTCGAATTACCTTTTCTCTTTGCGAAAATGTGTAATAAATAAATATAAATTAAAATTTTATGTACATATACATATAAATTTAATAAATAAGAAATTTTTGCTCAAAAGTAAAAAAAGAAAAAAAAGTATATAATATATATATATATATATATATATATATATATATATATATATTAGCTAACCCGGCAAACGTTATTTTGTCATATAACTTATTCCTAGTGAATAGTTTGGTTTTTAATTAGAAAATAACGAATGTATTGCAAGTGTGTGCGGATGGATGAGCGTGCTTTTACCCTTTTTGCTTTATTGTACGCCCTAAATGTTAAAATTTCTAGCCTTTAGTTCCTTCAAGACTTTAAACTATCATGGGATAATTAATTAAGAAGACATGGGTAGGGGGAGCTTTTACCCGTTTTGCCCTATTTTACACCCTAAATGTATCTTTAAGTTCCTTTTGCATGTTACAGTGTCTGCATGCCAAATTTTTAGAAAACCAGTTGATTAGTTTAGAATATATAGGGAGAAGGAACTTTTACCCCTCTTGTCCTATTTCCCTTCCTAAAAAATAAAAGTTATAGACCGTAGCTCTTTACAGATGTTAGACTATTTGCCTGCCAAATTTCTAGAAAATCGGTTCATTAGTTAAGAAGATATACGGAGGCCTATTTTATACCCTCTAGCGATGTGAAATATACTTTACGACCTATTCTCATAAAAATCGGTCAAGTCGTTTCGAAGGAGTTCTATTACAGACACCCTGACACGAGAATTTTATTATATATATATATATATATATATATAATACGATCCTGGGGAACATTAACGTTAAAACATGCAGACTTGACCAATAGCTTATCGCCGCAAAGTTTCCAAAGGAAAGAATGGTCTAATGAACTTTAGTAACTCCTTGCCTCATAAAAATTAAAAAAAAAACTTATTTTAATAATTTTCTTTTTTGTAATGACTTTCAAGTTCTCTTTCACGTCTAAATCGGGAAATGATCAATAGAAATGGAAGTTGGATAAAATTTCATTTAATTTTTATTTTTTGATTTAGTTTTTCTTTGTTTACTTTGTAAAAACATATGTTTTATGTTTATATTTTTTATATTTATTCAGTCTTGTAAAACAATTTTATTCAAGTTCTTTCACAACACTGAAAAAAACATCTCAATACATTTACTATCGAGTAACATAATTAGAAAAGTATCTACTATCTAAATTATTTTCGATTCGAAGTTTATTTCGATCACGAGTATAAACCTGAGAATTACCCTCAGGTTTTTATTGTTTTTACCGCCTTCGTTCACAATTGTTACTCACTGTATTTTTAAATCAATAACAAAATATTCCATATGTAAACAATAATTAATGTATACAATTCTTCTTTTCTCTTTCTCTTTTTTAGTTTGTCATTTGAATGTTTAATTTTACTTGCAAAAATATTTACGAGAATTGCTAAAAAATACCGACAAAAAACATTAAACAAATCATAAATGGGATATTCAATACAGGTAAATAAATATTAATAAAATAGTATTTAAATGATAACAGTTTCGTTATAAATTTCAAACAGTTAAAAAAATAATCTATTTTTTTTTAATAACTATAAATACATACTTTATGAACCAGTGAGTTTATATTTAAAATGTTCATATTCGAAAATTGCTGAGATCTTCCTGTAAATCTTTTGAGAAGTTTGAATGACGATTGATAGATAAATAAAATAATGAATTTAAGAAAAAATGTGATTTTTAAATCAATTTTTTATTTCTAATATATATTTACATTGGCTATATGTATATAATTAACTTATGGTAAAGTTGTTGTTGTTTTTAATTATTTGCGTACATGTTTTTATTTGTTAAATATAAACAAACCCAACTAAAACTAATTAAATATTTCAAAAACATATTAATAGTTGTATAATAATTACGTATACATAGATACGTTAGGGTAATCCCCATATTAAGAAGAAAGTGTTTGTTCTTTAGTCCGAATAGCTAAAACAAAATTGTTAACATTTTTCACTAAAATAAAAAAATTTCTACAAACAAATTTTGGAAAAAATATTTATTTATACAAATCAAATCATTTATCAATCTATCCGTTTAGACTAAAATTACAACATTTTGTAAAATGGTATTTTTTTTAATAAATTAAACTTTAATTTTAGTTTTTATTAATGTAAATACGTAATATGAAGTATGACAATAAATATGTAATTTTTAATATTTTATAAAACAATTCTTTGTTCAAGTATCTATTGATAACACCAAAATAAATTATAAGTAGTTCATTTAATTACAAGGTATTTTTTCAAGTGGTTCATCATATAGGAAATTTTTAGTTAAAAATAATAGTAATTATATATTTCCTAAAATGTTATGTAAAAAGTTAAGTCTAAGTCAAATGAAAAATCATAATGCTCAGTCTTAACTATCTGTTTTAATTAACACTTTTTTTAAGATTTGTTTTTGTAAATAACAAATATTAAAAAATAATTATTTAAACTATTTTTTTTTCTTTGCTTTTGTTTCTTGCTATATACATATGCATTAAAACCCTATTATCTTAATTACACGAAAATTATAAGTTATTCAAAATTCCTACAAACATAATTTAATATTTCATAGTATGTTTGAATGAAACATTATATTGAAATGGTGAAATAAATATTTTAATGGAAATTTTTATCAGATAAATAATTTTTAATGAGAACAAAAAAAAAAGAATAATAATACAATTTGATATGTTTAACCTACACCGCCAAAATATTTTGGTAATAAATGGACCATTTTCAACATGTTGCTCCAATTGATTGAACATTTTAAATTTAAGCTATAAAAAAGCAAACAAGGAATAAGAAGTCTACCGATATTGCATCTTATATGTTAATCGATGCTTTGGGTTTTGAAAACAATCTGACAAAGATACGTACAAATTTAAAATGGTCTACATATATACACTATGTGTCACAACTATAAACGCATCCTAGTTTCGCAAATTTCAGAAGATATAATAGTCGTAGAATAATGAAATTTGGATATATATTAAATTGCTCAAATTAAAGTATATTCGAATTAAAAAGATTTTTCTATTTTGGATTTTGCTATCTGTTTTGAGGAATAATAAAATTTTGCAGTGTTTCGTAACATAAAAGCACTTAACTAAAATCTTCAAAATTTATAAAACTGAATGAACTAAATATAAAAATGATATTAATTAATAATGGTTATAACCAGTTTTTAGTTAATTTAAAAATTCTCTCTTGCATCATTTCCACCAATTTTATTCTCAATTTCTTGCTGACGGAAGTCTTCGTATTAATTACTTCTCCTTTTACATGGAATACTCTTTCAAATGTACAGGTGTCTGGTTAAATACAATGCAACAATATTGCTCAAATACTTCAAATTGAGTTTTGATCTAAAAATCATGTTTGCGATTCAAAGAAATAAATAATTTTTCAGATGAATTATGAGCACTAAAGCGATCTTTTGGTAAAAAATTTGCTCATAACTGCAGAACTTGCTCATGAAACGTAGAAGTATGTCTTCTAATACTCCGATGTACTCCAAAAAATTGTTGTTAAAAAAATTATTGTTTTCTATAATACGAGCAAGTGCAACCAAAGGCCAGTTTAACCACTACTTCACTACGGAAAGGTCCCATGATCATTGGAGTTTCGCCTTCGCAATTTATTTAAAAAAAGTTTGGGAAACATTTTTTTAGATCTTACTCATAACTATTATATCTTTCTAAGCCACCAAGGGTAAATTTTGCTCTCAAAAAAGTTATATGTATCTGAGTAATATTTTTGAATTGGATTTAACCAGAAAAACACACATTTGAAAGAGAATTCCATATTAAAGGAGCAATAATTAACACAAGGACTTCCATCAGCGAAATACTTAGAATAAAATTGGTGAAGAGGACGTAAGAGAGGATATTTCAATTAACTAAAATTTAGACTGGTTCATTCAGTTTTATAAATTTTGAAAATTTTAATTAAGCACGTTTATAGTTAAGAAACAGAAAATTATTTATAATCGGAATATATGTAGTTTGAAAACGTATTTTATTGCATACGCTGTCTCAGTGAGATCATTCCGATTGAGCTCCTAATTGTAGTTATAAAGCATTTTGGCTTACACTTTAGCTACTTTTAATCTTTGTTGTATTTCTCTACAATATAAAACACAGATTCACTCTCAATCCATTATAATATTTATTTATATGGGAATAAACGCTAAATCAGGCGCGGATACAACTAAAGCAATTGGGCGGGTATTTTTTTTTAATTCGAAATTATGTACAATATTTTAATGGGTAAAAATTTAAGTTAATCAAATTTTATACAATATTTTTATAAATACTTTGGAACTATATACTTTTTTTTGTGCCACCAAAAAAAACTTGATATTTTACTTCATTATTCCTTTTTAGTTTTTAAACTACAAAAAAAAAAAAAAAAAAATATGAATCTATGGTTCGTAAATTTCAGGGAATGTTGAATAGATTTTAATAATTTAAGTTTTTTTATTTAATTGTTATTCTCTAAAGCATTTCAAACAAATAAATGCATTTCAATGAAATTAATTAAAATGCATGACCTGAAAAACATGAACGATTGAGTTGTGTAGGTTTTGATACTTAGAATATCAATTTTACTTCAATAGATCTAATTATATTCTTTAAGAAACTTACTGATGCAAAAATTTGGAACTAATCTGATAAAGGGAACCGTACCGAAAATCGATATTCTTTTACAAAAATAAAATAAATATTATTATATTATTATATATTATATTATTATTTCAGCTAATAATAGCTACGTTCCATTACTTTTCATTACTATTAAAAAGTAAGAAATTGTAAGAAAAGCAATAAAGTTGTCAAATGCCAAAAACTAAAAAATTTTCAAAAATTCGAAATACCCTGTAAATTTGATGATAGTTAATGCACTAAAAATGTCGTAGCTATATAAATTTTAAGTCAACTTAAGATTTAATTGAATGAAGAAAGAAAAACTTAGCTTTTAAACTTTGTTTAAATCTTTTATATTTACTACAAATAAGAAATAACCCAGCAAAAACTTTGCTTTCCTGGTAAGCTATTAGGTATAATTGGAAACAAAAATAAACTACTTATTTTTTGCCTGAATAACTAGTTATTTTTGTTCGACTTGTCCACAAATTCATGTAGTTATTTTTTGACTCTAGGGGTACTCAAAAATATGTACCTAAACGAAAACAAAAATAAAAAACAAAAAAATTTTGCCGTCAGTGAGACTCGAACTTGGACACTCACTTAACCATTCGTTTTTACTGACTAACGTCTTACTCAGTACACCATCTCGCACATAGCATCCTAAGTGACAAAAACTCTATTTAGTTTAAAATATCTTTTTAGACATTTTGTTATAAAAAACTAACAGCTTCAGAATGGGGTTAAACCAACAACCTTCTGGTTGTTAATCCGGCGCTATAGCCAACTCATCCACGTGATTGCAGTATTACTGCGCTATTATATTATTGAGTACTTAGTAATGCAATACAGAGTAGGCAAATAATAATGACGCCTCATTACCAAGAAACTACTTTAATAAGTAGTTGTTATTACCGAAAACCAAAAAGTTTTTGCTGGGAATTTATTACTTTTTTATTATATTTGCTTTCTTATTTCAAAATAAGACTAAAGATATCAAGTTTTAAATGTTATTTCATTTATAATAAAATGAGTCGTCAATCTTTCAAATTATTTTTAATATATTTTTAAGCAAATCACTTTATGCTTTTGTTGAAACATACTTGGGGCAAAAATAAAAACGTAGTAAAAGTTTAAGTAAATCATTCCATATAAAATCGAATAAGTTCTAAAATGTTTATCCAATTTGAAAGAAAATAAATTTTTTGTTATGCTTACAAAAAAGGCTTTTAAAAAATATTACATCGTTGCATAGCCTTTTGTAAAAAAATGTCAAATACATTAGCATTTGAAAATGTTAATTTTTTTAAATGTTGTTTAAAAATTTTCTTTCAATATTTGATCAAAATATATACAAATGTACACTGCCTGCCACTTGAATAAGGAATCACATTTTTTTAACTTTAATTAAGTATATCTCCTAAACTAAAGTTCAGAAAAAAATAATTTGTTGCGCAACCAAATTTTAAGTGTTGGCTTTAGTTTCCTGAAGTAATAAAAAATATACATATTTTGTTATACTAAAATTATGCATTTAGTTAAACATATGTATTTCTGTGGTACTTTTTCGTGTGTCACTTGAATAAGGAATATTTTAAAACTAAGCAAACTGTAATTTATTTTTAAATTTTAGGTTATAAAAATGAAAGTTATTATCTTCTAGCATTCAATTAGTAATGAGTACTGCCACTATTTTTAGAAATAACCTCAAAAATGCGATTTGGCATCGACTTGTAAAATGACTCTAAGTAAATTGAACTCCATGCTTCCGTTATTACATCCTTTAAGGATTCTATAGTCTCAAATTGTTTTCCTCCTTCATATACTTTTCTTGCAAGCCAACCCCAAACATTTTCCATTAGATTTAGGTCTGGTGAATATGGGGACCAATCCAAAAGTTGAACACCTTTGTTGATTAATCCATTGTTTTACTGCTCTGGCGTTATGAATCGGAGCGTTGTCGTGTTGGTACGTCCAAGGTATGGGTCCAAAGAAATCACTAAATTTTGGAAATGCTTCCTCCAGAATGTTTTTGTAAGTTGTTGCAATCATATTGTTGGATACAAAAACCAATTCTGTGGCACCATAATACGAATGGCACCCCATACAAATGTCTGCGACTCAAAAATAATTCCTCCTTATTTAGGTCATAGAAGCAATAGTTATACCCGTCGGGATCATCAATATTAAACTTTTTTTAATCGGAAAATACAACTTTAAACCATTTGTCGGACCATGTCATTGTATTTTTGGCAAACTGTAGACGTTTTGATTTGCGTTTTTCATTTGCAGTTTTCGTTGGACTATGTATGACTTTGTATGTATGGCATGACTTTCAAATACGGTGCACTGTTCCGAGACTGGCACTGACTCCACTTTTTTCACGTATTTTTTGATACCGACATGGCAGAATTTGATGCAATTCTAAGAATTTTTCGTTTTTCTTTTGGATTTGTTGCCATTTTCTTCCGCCCTTTCATGTTTTTTCATATCTTTCCATGTTATTTAAATAATTGTACACAACTGTCCTTCCTTTATTAATGATTTGGCTATTTGGACCGGATTTTGACCTTGAGATTTCAAAATCAGAATTTTTTCTTTTTCAGAATTATTAAGAGCTTTACCACGTCCCATTTTGAATAAAAACTATTTAAAAACTATCAAATTAAAAATTCTCTAGTCGTTTATATTGAAAAAAATTCAAATCATAGCCTTCCTGATTAATATTAAAAGAATTCCGTATTCAAGTGACACACGAAATAGTACCACAGAAATACATGTCTTTAAATAAATGCATAATTTTAGTATAACAAAATATGTATATTTTTTATTTCATCAGGAAACTAAAGCCAACACTTTGAAATTTGGTTGGGCAAAAAATTATTTTTTTCTGAACTTTAGTTTAGGAAATATACTTAATTAAAGTTAAAAAAATGTGATTCCTTATTCAAGTGGAAGGCAGTGTATATGGATGACAAGCTTGATTCTTCTACTTTCCAAAAGATCTTAAAAAGAAGAAATTAACGAAACAATTGCAGAATTTATCCAGAAAATTACCAAATTACCTATTTTTGAGCATAATTCAATTTTTTAAAGATTTTTAGTCACAAAATAATACATACTTTCAATTAACCTTTTTTTAAGATTTCACTCCAAAAATTACCATATCGTTGATAATTTATGTGTAAATATTTTTATTTAGCTTCCGCAATAAAATTGTCTCAAAATACGCCAAATTTTCATTATGTGTAATTTAATAATATCTAGCGTAAATATTATATTTTGTATGAAAAAATTTCATGAAAACTTCTGTGTGCTTTTTGTAAAAAGTTTTGGATAGTTTTTTTATTTATAAGATAAAAAATATTTTTCATTAACTAATAAAACTAGTACTTGGACAAATTATTTTTTATCGAAAGACGCAATTTTAATCCTTTGGTCCGTAAAATATAAGTTTAAATTTAACGAAATTTGGAAATTTAGAATTTCGGAAACCCAGGAAAAATAAATGAAATTTCAAAATAATTACTATTAGAAGAATTTAAACGTTATGTTATGTAGTTATGTTAAGCAGTTATTTAAAAAAAAGTGTAATAAAATATGTAGTTAAAAATGTGCATTTCCTACGTAAACAAGTTTGCAATCGTAAATTCCCTTGTTGTCTCTATTTGGCAGTACCAAAACAGAGTTTATGGACTACAATTAGAGGCCAGCAGAATAGAATACGTATTTCCTTTGTCGCTACACACTTCATCAGCATTCGTGGTGTCTTATCCATTGTGGTTATATACTATAAATTTTTAAAACCTATTGATTTAATTAAAATTTTTTGGAAGAAGATGCAAATTTTTGGATAGACAATGTTGAAGATAAATTCATCATTCCTTTTTCTATTTATGACAAACTAATCTTTTCCAAAATAATTTTTATTTTTTTTTCCTTTTCCTATTGTAAATTTTTCTCCGTGTTTAATTTTTTTTAGTTTAAAAATTCATTCTGTGATTTTTCGAAATGTCTTTGCGCTTACCCTCTCCCTTACAGGAAACATAAATTTAATATGCCCTCTTGAAAGCATAATTTTTTAAGTAAAACCTTATTTTTGTAATGTTAAAAGGAAAATTAGGAGCACGTTTTTTTTATTAGAATGACTAGTTACCCAGTAATTTTTTCCAAAAAAATGTCTAGTATTTTTTCGAAATAGGTGTCAAAAAAAATCTTAATTTTAAGCTTGTTATGAAAAAAGTACTTTTAAATTCTTTCGCATGAGATTTTATTCCTCGAAAATAGTTTTAAAAACTACTTTATGATGGGCCATAATTACTACAAAACAATTTTTTCAATATATTTCTTTTTTCCTGACAAGCTTAAAGTTATATGACAAAACACGTCATGTCATTATTTTATCCATGTCAAAATATAAAAAAAAAAATGTAATGTAATTAAAATCTTTGTAAACGTATTCATCAGACGTAGATCCAATATGATAGACATCACAATTAACTGAAGACATCAATAGTAAAAACTTTATACAAACTGTGTACGCATACCAGTGTTGCCGATTTCTGTGTAATTATTGAAAAATGGAAGAATTTAAAATTTTTTGGATAATTTTTGGAGAATAAAATATTGGTGTAATTTTTATGTAATTTTAGCGGAACTTCAGTTCACAAATTAATAAATTAGCTGTTCATAAAAGTTATCTAATGCGTATTTTTTTGTAAAATAAAAACGCCCCTTTTTAAAGATTTTACACTGTGCAAATAAAAAACTGAATTTCAAAAAAAGTAAAGCTCAAAAATACTGCAGTTATCTTGTAGAATATTGCAGCAGAAGCAAAAATCCAAAATGTATAATTTGAATTTAAACTTTGAAAATCTGTAAAAGCTCAAATCAGTTCAAATTTATATTATGTATATACAAAATTTAATTTTTAGTCGTTAGCTACATTCTAACATATTAGAAGTCAATGAAGTTAGTTTTTAAGATACTGGCGTTTAAAGTTTTTAAGAGTATAAGACACATACATTTTATTTATTTATTTATTTAATTCACTAAAAATTTGTTCAATAATTTAATAAGCCACAGCACCAGTAATGGTATAAAAGAGGCTAGAAGGCAACTATGATTAAGTCATTATTAAATAAATAAAATAATTATAATGTTGTTTATATACATAATATACATTATTTACATAAGTAAATAAAAATAGTTATTTACATCACGAAAGAAGTATTTCTAAATTATTTAGTAAAATATTTTTTAGTTCCTTTTTAAAAGTGGAAAATATTAAAATATTTTTAAAAATAATTAGTAAATTATTATATTCATTGGCACCAGAAAAACCTGTACGTTTTTTTCGATAACTCAAATTGACTCTGTCTTGTAATCCGATGGGTAATTAGCATATTTTGACGTATTTGTATCGATGAACTACTTATACCTCTAATACATTACATTACATACAATCCTCTCACAGGAAGTATATTTTTCGTAAATTTCTTAAAGAGATCAAGAGTGTGATAATGTAGAGATAGGTAGATTAAAAGCAAGTTTAAATGCTTTGTTTTATATTGCCTGAAGACTTTTTAGCGTAAAATTGTTCTTATAACCATAAATAATAGGAAGATAAAATACTATGATTTGTTTTACAACATAATTTATCTCTGAATTTATATAATAATAATAACTTCTCATTGGGTGTTCCGATTATTACAAATATTTTTCTGTGTATTTTTTTTTTCATTTTGGACAATTTAAAGACTTTGGTTGATAAATATGAACTGTCAACTCCGGCAAACCGTACTCAAATATAATATTTATAATATTTCCCAGCAAATATAAATTGAACTGATTCAAAGTGGTTGTCATTTTCAGGACTTCTAAATCAATAGTACAATCAAATTTATTCTTAATGTCTTTTTTAAATATTAAATTATTCATCATTATGGAAGTGATTAAAGTGAACTATTGTTATATTTCACTTATTTTCAATTATTTTTACAAAATAAATAAATATAATTTTTATTAAAATAATAAATTAGTATTTTGTCCCATAAAAGTATTATTTTCGAAAACGAAAAAATAAACGTTTTTAATACAAATTTTTATTTATATTTGGAAATCATTTAAATGATCTATCAAAAAAGGTTATTTATTTCACCAATGAAATATAGTTTTCAAATCATGAAACATGCATGTGTTTATCGCAATCATTCGAATGAAAAGCCGTTTCATTGAATATTCACATTAACACATGAGCTCCAATGACAGGCTAATGTAAAAATCATGCCTGTTTCACCTAAATTGAACCAAATCATCATTACTTGAACATCTTTGTCATGTAATTGTTTGCTGGGTTACTATATGTAAGTATACGTATAGTATATGTATACGCACTAAGGTATTCATTCGAATAATTTTCATTCAAATTATTCGAAAAATTTATTACTAATAATTATTTAAAGAATTTCGAATAACGAAATGTCGAACATAAAAATATTCGCAAATTCGAATATTTGAAACTTTTTTCATAAATAAAACATTCGAATTTTCGAATATTTTTATGTCGAATACTCGAATAAAACGAATAATCTAATTTTTTCCAATTGAGGTGATTTTTTTTAGATTATATATAAAACAATATTTAAAAATACCAGTGGGAGAGCCTATTCAATATCTAATTTTATAAAAACAAAATTTTATTATTTTTTAAATTAATTTCTGAGGACGTTTGACAGGTACAGCTTAGAATAAGTTCCCAATAAGCACACAAATTTCAAAAATTCAATACCTGGAAAATTTTGCTGAAGTCCGACATAAATTCAAATATTAAAATACTTTTAACATGAAATATAATGAAAAAAATATTAAAATTTTTCAAGTATAATAAATTTGACTTGAATTTGACGCTATTGAATTAAAGTCTGGTACATGTTTAACTCAATGCTTGGCATTAGATTTTAGGATTGGAATACATTTAGTTTCAACTTGAATAAAAACGAAAATGCTTACTGGGATTCAGGTTTTTTAAGATCTCCTGGAACATTTTAAAATTTTTTGTATTCATCGAATAGCGAAAAAATCGATTTTTGTGGTTAAGTTGTAAAATACAAATTTAAACATCTAAGCGTAGAAAGCAATTAAATCTAATAAAACTAAATCAAATGTTTAAAAAATTTTTTGTAAAATTCCTAAAATTCTCATTATGAACAATTTATTACCATCTATGAACAAAATTTTATTTTTTATGAAAAAAGTTTGGGAAAAAAAGTCATGTTCGATTCATAATATTTATGAAAAAAATTTTCAAATATATGAATTTTTTTCTCTCTGTGTATAAAATCATAAATATTTCACTTTATTATTCCTTTTTTTAATCATTCGAATAATTTTAAATACGTGATCGAATAATTCGAACGAACTATAATGTCTTATTCTAATTATTTGTTTTATTCGAGCAATAGAAAATACGAACAATTTGAATACCCTAATATGCACATATAGTATATAGAAGTCTTTAGCTAATTATGAATAAAATCATTATTTATTCATCAATTTTCGTGTTATATAGCGTATTTTAAATGTAATACATCTATCTTTATGATAAAAGATAAAAAACGGACCTTTTTAAATTTCAAAATTTCTCCAAATTGTTCGCCACTAATTTTGTAACTTCGAAGACATTAAGGGGACCAAGAAATAGTGTTAAGATAATTTGAAGATAATTTTAGTCGGCATCTACTAGAGTTTTATTTATCTAAATTGGACAACCGCTTTAAAAAGTGGAAATATTAGACATACTCAAGCAAAATTAAGACGTTGAAGAAAAAAAGCGAAAGCAGATTCATGTTCAGCACGTATTTTACTTTTAAAATATTGCATTAAAAGCCCTAGATGGGAACTACATAATCCACGAAATACACGATACATAATGGTCAGCCTTAATAGACTTTTACATTCTTTCTTCTTTATTTTGCGTTATTCTACCTGTTATTGTTCATGAATTTGTTTAAAAGATTTCAAACCAAATTAAACCGGTAAAATTTCATATAATAATTGAACAAACAAATACAAAAGTGATTCATCATATTCCAATGATGTCGCCACCAAAACAAAATAAAAGATAAAGGCAAAAACTAGTTATTATATGATTTAAATTATTGAAATTAAACAATAAGTAAATTAAAAAGACTTAATTTATTTTTGAAATGTCTACTTTTGTTGCTCAGTGTAGTTTAGAGGCATATTGAATTTATTCGTTTAAAACAATTGCAATAGGAATTATTTGTATTACTTATTATTTACTTTTACATATGTATTTGTTTTAATAATATGGGTAATTAAAGCAATTACATATCTACAAACTAACCTGCATATATATTATATAATTTGCCTATATTGAACAAAATTATTTTAGAAATTAAATTTTTTATCGATGTTATCAGTTTTGTTTTTAATTTGAAGTGTTCGATTGTTACATAAAATTTTAATTAATAAAAAGCAGGGTAACATAAAAATTAAAAAAAAAAAATATTTTAGGTGAAAAATGCAATTTCAAGGGAAAATATGTCCTTGAAATAAAAAATATGCTTTTAAATAAGATTTTGACTATTTCCTGAACAGAATACTTCTCACACCTAAAAATAATTTTAAGAATTTAAATTTGTTAAGAAAATTACAATTTTTTCATTACATGGAAAAATATTAAAGGTTTGGGCAGTTACATTAGAGATACAAAATATGTATATTTAAGAAAATGTTATAAAAACAAAATATGCTGTTAAAAATAATATATATGCATTTTAGCCCTAAATATGTCTATAAGGAACTAAAAATTTAATATGAAAGTATTTTATATTTTCGATTACCCTGTTAAAAGAAATAAATATTGCATATATTTCTAAGTAACTGTATTTTTAGTAGCTACATACTTATCTTACTTAAATAAATGCAACAATTTTTATTTTTGCTATCTTATAAAATTTCGACTATTATTATAGAAAATATGACAACTTAATTGTTTAGCAAAATTATATATTGATAAAAATAAATACTTGATATATATATAACTGCAAATAAATTTGAAATAATATTAAGGTGGCAACAAGGGAAAATATGCCCCTGAAATAAAAAATATTTTTAAGAATTTAAATTTGTTAGGAAAATTACAATTTTTTCATTACATGGAAAAATATTAAAGGTTTGGGCAGTTACATTAGAGACAAAAAATATTTATGTTTAAGAAAATGTTAAGAAGACAAAATATGCTGTTAAAAATAATATATATGCATTTTAACCCCAAATATGCTTAACAAATCGACGTTAAAATTCTTCAAATTAAGTGGACATTTGTCTATACGAAACTAATCATTTAATATGAAAAGTATTTTATATTTTCGGTTACCCTGTTAAAAGAAATAACTATTGCATATATTTATAAGTAGCTGTACTTTTAGTAGCTACATACTTTTCATACTTAATTGTAACAATTTTTGTTTTTACTGTCTTATAAAATTTCGACCATTATAATAGGAAATAGACAACTTAATTGTTTAGCAAAATTGTATATTGATAAAAATAAATACTTGATATATATAACTGCAAATAGATTTGAAATAATATTAAGGTGGCAACATATGCATTAATGTCTTAAAAGTTTCTAAGTTATTTTGGATTTGAAAATCACGTATGATTGAAAATAAGTGACTTTTAGTTTCTTGTTAATTTGTGACCCTTTAACTGCACTTGTCTTCCTTTAGCTGATACTCGGTTTTATCATTCCTTAATTATTACTCCAATTATCCTTGTTTTTCAAGCATTTATAATAGTCAATATGGCATAAAGAGTTCGTAATAAGTTAATAAGTGCCACCCTAATAAGTAATTTTAAAAATTAAAAATTATTAAAAATAAAGTAATAATTGCAATTGAATAAAATTTGCGTGTTATTAAATCATATTTTGTAATACTTTAAACTTAAAATTATTGTTTATAAGTAATTTTAAACTGTTAGAGGTTAAAAAAGGTCATACTTAAGTATTTAATTAAATAAAAGCAATATTAGCAATTAATAAATTGTAAGTTAATATTTATTTACTTATGTAGTTTTATTAAAGGTTTAAAAAAACTCAACCTAAGCTATTATTGATATCATTAATGATCTGGTTTTCTTAAAAATGCTACACTGTCAGACAAAATAGCGTGTGGTTTCCTGCTCTTGCCATTTACTTTATTTTGTTTGTCTTCTAGGTGCATCATGGGTTACTTTTTTAGTGTCCAGATATTTGTGGTTTTATATTGTTTAGTTTAATAAACAGAAGAAGTTTTTGAATTATTTACATTTCGTGTTTGGGGTAAAAGTGTTCTGTTGGTCGTTGATTTTTAATTTGGCTTCTAATTTTCCAATTTATTGTTACAAAATGGAAGACAGATGCTTAGAAAATGTTAAATTTTAATATTCTACTCATTAAATTCTATTCAAATTATTATTACATTTGAAAAATAAGCATAATTCTGCTAATATTATTTTAAAGCCTTCGACCGCAATTTAGGAAGATCTCTTGATTCCAGAATGGGATACTGAAATTAAGGTACTTATCTTTGAAATACAAAATATCTATAGCTGTGGCTAAAAAAAGCATTTAGTTACGTAAAATAACAAATTTTATTGCCAGAAACCGTATTACCAAAAAGTGAAATGGTAACGATATCGCGATTCACGCCAAAATAGAATTAGTTTCATCATCAAAAAAGATAAAGAAGAAATTAATTAAACCTATTTTTACTCTTACTGTCAAGAGAAAGCTCAAACATATGAGTTTTAGAAGTACCTATTCTAAGCAAAAGTCACTTCTAATAATACAATAAGTCCCAGCATCATTCCCAAAAAAAATTACTTTGATGAATGAATCAAAATTTTATTAAAAAACCGAAAACAGTTTTTAATAGCCATTTAAAAGACAAAAATTGTAACATTTTGTAATAGCAGCTCATATAAATAACATTTTCTTAGCATTGGTACTTTTGAAACCCACTTGTCTGGACAGTTAGGGTAGTAGTAATTAAAATTACTTCTTCCTTCATATCCCTGCTTACCTTAATGAATTTCTTTTAGTGAGAATTGCGATATCGTTACGATTGTATTTCATAGTCTTTTTATGGTTTCTGCCCCCTCAATTTCTCATAATTTTCATTCTAATTTGTTATTTTGTATAACTAAATGGTTCTTTAGCCTCAGATTCATACAGTTTTCATTTTAAAGATAAATATCTTAATTCCACTCCATTAACCCAATCTAGAATCAAGAAATCCTCCTGTACATTTTCATTCGCGGATAATTTAATTATCTCAGTTCATCTATTTAAGGTTAGGTTGTAATTGCTGCAACGTTTGAATTGCCGAGATAAAAGTCTAGAATTATCGCTGTATCGTTGCTATTGATTTCGGAATGAAAAACGGTCCAGCATTTAGTAATTGAGCGATGCTGAGAGGATATGGTTGGTTGGTTTACGTGGTAGCCCATAACCTTACAGGCAATCAATTAGACTCGTTAGAGTCCGTTTTGATGGAACCACACTACTCGCCAGGTGAATGAGTTGTATTGAGTCTGTAATGAGGTGGAAGTGTAGGGAAGAGGGAGGAGGGAGGTTGGTAGCCTTCCAGAAATTTATGTATGCTTGCGTTCAAAGCTGGGCATTCACAAAGAAGATTAAATACTGTCTCCTCCTTCCCGCGATTGCCACAACTACGACAATATTCATTGTAAGGGAGACCAAGTCTGCTTGCATGTTTTCAGATCGTCCAGTGACCTGTAAACAATGCTATTAGTCTCGAGATGTTTTTGCGTTTGTAGCCAATGAGTTGCATTGACCGTTTTTCGTTGTAGGTAGGCCATGTTTCTTTCGCGACTCTATATTTGTCCAAATTTCGCCATCTATTTTTTGCCTTTTCTAGATAGTGTGGATTCTGCTTTTGACTGTTCCTAACGGGATTGCGACAGAAGGCTAATTCGTCTGCCTGTTCATTACCATAGTAGTCCCTATGCGCAGCAACCCAGACTATAGTAATGTCATACAGTCGACTTAGTCCTAGCAGTTCCTCTTTACACTGTCTGACTAGAATAGAGGTAGTTTTCGATGATTTGAGCGATAGTATTGCCGCTTGACTGTCGACAAATAAACCAATATTCCCTTGAATATTTCTATCACGAATTAGTTCACACGCTTCCCTGACCGCTAGTATTTCCACTTGGAATACACTTGTCTCGTCAGGGAGTCTACATGAGTGTCTAATTCCAAGATCATTAGAGAAGATACCAGAGCCGACAGTGTATATTCTAGTTCAAAATTGTTCAAGAAGATTTCCCCTTCTCCAATCACTCCTGGTGGGGAATAGGACTTTAATAGTATTTCCGAAGTCCATCTGGGGGATCATATAGTCGGTAAATTGATTGAATTGCGGGGGTATTAAACTTAATATTCTCGCGTGCCATACGTTCTTGATCTCCAGCTTTCCGTTGCAGATAATCTTATCGCAATATTAACTGATGATTAAATTATGTATAGGTCTATAGGTATTAGGTGCAATATAGTGTTCAGAGCTTCTGATGGACTAGCACGTAATGCTCCTGCAATGCCTATGGAAGCGGATCTTTGTATCTTGTAAAGTTGATCCACCACATATCTATTACTAGTAGCGGTCCACCACACAAGAGATCCATATGAAAGAATGGGCCGTACTATTGCAGTGTATAGCCATTTTTTCAATTTTGGACTCAAACCCCATTTCACACTGAACATCTTTCTACAGGTGTAGTATGCTACCGTAGCCTTACTAACCCTATGTTGAATGTTCAGCTTCCATGAAAGCTTCGAGTCCAAATTAATGCCCAAGTACTTTGCATTGTCCGACAAGGTAAGTTCACAGTTTTCTAACCGTGGTAGTCTGAAGCTCGGAATCTTGGTCTTTGTGGTGAAAAGCACCAGATCTGTCTTGCCCGAATTCACTCCTAGTCCACATTATTTGGCCTAGTCACTGAGTGTAGTCAGAGCAGTTGACATTATATCACTTATCACGTTCAGAAACAGTCCTGATACTAGTAACCCCTACATCGTCCGCGTAAGCCACGACTTTCACTCTCTTGTCTTCCAATTCGCACAGGATGGTATTAATGACAATAAGCTACAACAGCAGAGAAATCATACCTCCTTGTAGAGTTCCACGCATAACTTGTTTGGTCTTAACACTGTTGCCTAAATTCGCAATGACGATTCTTGTCTCTAGCATTGACACCAGCCAGTTGGTGATATAATCCTCAACTCCTAGTTCGTGCAGAGCTCTTTGTATCGCCATAGTCGTGATATGAGGCTATGGTCATTAACAAAAAATTCAATCATTAAACTATAGCTCAAATCGTGCGATCATGGTGAAATGGTGAACAATTCACGTCACCTTCCCGAGAAATAACCATAGGCTGAAATAGTTCATGCTGACATACATTATTGTCTTCGCTGTGTGACACGTAGCACCGCGCAGTGTGAGATTTGGATGATTTTAACGGCCAAAAGCCAATTTTTTTTTTTCATTGAATTTTATATTTGAATGATTATATATTTCAAAAAACTGTACTTTCCCTACAAAAAGTTAAAAAAAATCTGGTATTTTGCACATAATAACTGAATAACAGTGCTTCAAAGTGTGATATTTTACGCTTTGAAAAACGAAATAAGATTGTTCCAAGTTGGAAAATCTTGGAAAATCCATAACATTCTATTGGAATCGGAATCCTTATTATTATCTGAAGGAACATTTTCTGAAATTTACTTTTTAAAGATAATCTCAATCAAATGTTGACCGCGAATACGCTCTAGGTGATCTATTCGGAAGGTCAAATTTTCGATCACACTCACATAACCCCAAAGAACAAAAACCAATATATACGCTATCGCACGATCTAGGTGGCCAATTGACAGTTCCGGAGCATGAAATTTGTTGTTCACCAAAATGATTTCTTATAGTCATTGTTTTGTGCGTTGTATGTGCTGTAGTACCGTCTTACTGAAGGATTTGGATATTGTAAGCCTTTACACCACGATCCTGGGGTAAAATACAAGATGATTCGCACGACGTCAAATCGGTTAATTACGGTCATCACCCAAACTCTCCGTTATAGAAGCAATATTCTCACTACGAGCTGGGCATGGTATATTGACCTATTCACCATAACAATACTTCAAAGTGCGATCGAAAATTGGACCTTCCGAATGTACCACCTAGTGCATAATCGCAACCAGTATTTGAATGAAATTGTCTTTAAGAACTAAATTGTAAGAGAATATTCTTTCGGGTAACAATAAAAAATGCAATATCCAAACAAAAAAGTATGGACCAAAAACTAGAGAAACTGAGTGTCCGCCGTAACTCCAGTTCATACTTTTCCGCCGATATCTAATAAACAAAAACACATACAACAACGAAATTTTGTACAATTATTAATTAGGGTGAAAAAAAAGGTTACAGATAGTACGTATAGCAGATTCGGCCAAGTCGAATATAGCATTATGATTATTCGAGTTTATTCAGACTAAGAAAGCATAATAAACATATATATTGCTGCATTTTTATGCGTATTTTGCGCTGTATCTTGTTATTTTTATATCCACCATCAAAAAGATGGGGTATATTTGGTTTGTGATTCCATATACAACATATCGAAAAAAATCTTTTAAAACCCCGTAAGGTCTTTGTACCAATATTAAAAATGATTAACCTGGCTGTAACTGCCTTTAATATTTAATAAGTTTTGTTGTAATACTATCTTAAACAAACGGATTACAGATCTGAACTCACAAGACTTGAAACTAATAGAGTGTAAAATTTTAGAACCATAGGTTTCATTTTGTAATCATGGTTGTTGTTCAAAGTTCAAAAGTTAGAAAAAAAGTTAAAAATTACTTAACCTTTTCCCGTCCTTCTACACTGTTTGTTCGTACGTTTATTCTTTTTGATCTCATGCGATGTTATACAAACTAATCGGACTTTGTGGATAAATTCTACACCTTCTTTGTTGTTGTGCAGACTTTACATGGTAATAAAATTTTGATAATTTGTAATTTTTTGGTTTTGGCGGCGTCTGTGCGCCCCTCAACGAAATACAAATTTTAAAATACGGATTGATACTTGTGTGCGTATTTTACGCTGTATCTTGTTAATGTGTCCAAAATAGTCAACGCAGTAGATAGTCTCAAAGTTTGGAAAACAAGAGCGAAAAAGTCAATTTTTCACGAGACACATTCACAGTTTCTAATGGAATCTAATGGATTACTGCATGAACTTCATTTTTTGTTATTTTGCACAATAAAATGGGAGGTCATTAGAATTAAATTAAAAATTGTATGGACTTTTTGAAAATTACGCAAAAATTGCAATTTTTTTTTTTATTTTTATGTCGCAAATTGCAATTTGTACAAATCTTGTATATATAGGTAACCCTCGGTTTACGCATTTTATTGGGATGGGAAAAAGTACGCGTAAATTAAAAACACGTAAAACTAGATTAAGATTAGGTAGAAAATTACATTTTGGGTTCAACATTTTTATATATCGCATAAACTGAAACACTAATTAAATGAAAAATGTTAGTTAAATTAAAACACATATTATTATTTATTGTTTATTTAATATCATCACCTAAAATTCAAAAGGTCTCAATCATTTGAAAAATCAAATGTTGGATTTTTACTGAATTATAATGTACTGACCCAAACTAGATCTACACAAAAAAATTTCATATTAATATCTTCAAAAATGACAACAATATTAAAAAAATCCAAAAGGCCCTAACATCAACAGTCGTAAAATTAGTGTTTTATGCTTTATCTATTTTTGTTTTAAGTGAACGATTAAAATTTTTTACTTAAATGCTTAATTTTAAAGCAAAAAATAAAAAATTGTGGTTACGGCCTTTTGCATTTTCATAACGTTTTTCATCTCTGCTGTAAAAAATTAAAGCGTGGTTATGGTCTCTTGCATTTTAGGTTATTAATTGATTTAAATTAAAATAATATGTTAATTTTTAGCTTTTGAAGTATTCGTGTTGAAATTGCTCCATGTAATACAATTTTTAAAATCTTTGTTCAATAATAATAACAATAATAATAATAATATAATAATAATAATAATAATAATAATAATAATAAAAATAAAAATAATAATAAAAATAATAATAATAACAATAATATAATAATAATAATAATAATAAAAATAATAATAATAATAATAATAATAATAAAAATAATAATAATAACAATAATATAATAATAATAATAATAATAATAATAATAAAAATAATAATAATATTCGATCCGCATTTATCGCAAAATTTTTAAAAATACCGATTTTTATTATAATGAAAATTTTTTAAATTTTACTAGGAAACACTAAAATATGCCACACTCAACCTCAAACACTGAAAATATCATAAATTTTATTTAAATATCTCAGTATGCATAAACTTCTAGTTTGTAAAAATTTTTATATGTTCAACTTAAAACCGCTATAACTGTCGTGCCCCGATATGATTAACACGAACTGATTCCACATGTAGTCGATTCACTTTATACTTATACAAGTGGATGTTAATATGCCATCAAAAAAAAAAAATAATAATATGCTTATAATCAAAATTTTTTGAGAATGGCCCATATATATTCTGAGTTCTGATAAGATTCTGAGTCGATCTAGCTATGTCCATCTATCTGTTGAAAGCAAAAAAGGACTCGGGGGGACTACCTAGGGGGACGAAATATGGCACAAATATTTCTCTATATAAGGTTTGTTTGTTTGGTATTGAAAATGGGGCAAAAGCGGTTAATAAACAAAAAATTTATGGGCCAAATATTGGAAACACATCTGTTGTTGCTTCAGTTCATACTTTTCAGCTGATATCTCTTAAACAAAAGCATGTACGACAACAAAATTTTGTACAAACAGTTCAAGGACCAATATAAACCAATAATATAAACAAAGAAATTTTAAAAATTTGCAGATGGTATATGTAGATTCGGCCAATTAAAAAATTGAAAACCGTCTTAAAATTAAATAGGCTAAGGGGTCTTTAGTGCAGCAAAACATTTTTTTTCCATTTGTCGTTTCATAACAGAATGCAGTGTTGCCATGAGGTGAGAAAAAAAGAAGTTAAGACTTGTTCAGACCGGCACGAAATTACGAAATTTCATGCCGAAATTACGAATGAAATCTAGAGTGTTCATACTGGCTAGATGACATTTGATGTAATTTCGTGAACAGCTGATACTTATTGTTTACATTTTTAATTGTTATAGGGGAAAATAAAGTATTTTGAAATGGAAACAATTACTTACTAAATTGGAAATTATTAATTTGCAACAATTAAAAATGTAAAAAATATAAGTTTCATTTTGCAAAATCACTTTAATAATTAATTTTTAGATTTGTGTTTAAATTTAAGATCAGCTGTGAATTGTTTTTTTTTTTTTCTTCTCATGGTATTTTTTCCAACCATGTACAGAGTTGCACGGAAATTGGCATCGTAATTTCAATGTAATTTCGCCGAAATTACACAAAATTATGTAACTTCGCAAGTGTCAAAATGTATGGGAAATTACGTAATTTCAACTTGATTTCGGCCGAAATCACGAAAGTACGTAATTTCGCGTCGGTCTGAATGCCCTATTAAATTGTAAAAAGGTCAGAAAAGGCAATTCACCAAAAAATAAGGACAAGAAAAAGCTAATATTTATTATTATTATTTTTTTATAAATAAAACATAGAACCGCCGTTAACAAAATCGCCCAATAACAAACTAGAACTAGAAGCTAAGACAAAAATTTTTAGGCTAAAAGCAAAATAAAAAGTCTATATTTAGTATTAAAAAAGCTAAACTGGCAACAGTGTGATCTAACGAAATCTAATATTATTTGACTAAATATCTTCACAAAGTTGAGTTGTGTCTCTGATAGTAATCTAAAATGTTACAAAATTGATTTAATTTCAAAAAAAAAAGTCTTGGTTAGTAAAGGCCTTGTAAAGTTTTTGAATTATTATATGTAATGTATATATTTTTTCTAACTTTAACAGACACACTTACTATTAATAAAAATAATTTATGATTATTAGTTTCCATTATCAAACAATTATTATTGACATAGAGTCTCGTACGTGCCACACACAAACTGTAAGTGACTCACCCACCAACTTATAACTTTAACTTATATTCAAATGTCTATAATCCCTTTTAAATAAAATACAATTTATCATATGTTTTAAACAAATGTTTTTTATCAATTTCACACATTAGTATTCAAAAAATTAAAAATGAAAACAACTTTACTGATTACTAGAAATAAAAATATTCCTATTCACAGAAAGAAAGCTAATGAAAGCATTTATTTATTTAAACAAATCACATCTAAATGTTAATTTATTTATTTATTTTCCCCTCCTTTTCTTTGATATTCTTTCTCATCACAGAACTCTGAAACGGGTGAGGTAATCTATATACAGACAGATGCCGCCAACGTTACAGAACCCAGTTATGATGCTGAGACAGGTGAACCCATAATGGGCAAAGTTAAGGTACGCTATATGAAACAAAAACACTTTCAAATTCCCAAAAAACTTTTACGCGGTTCGGCATGTGAGGAATTCGAAAAGGAAATTTTGGGTAAAAATGAGGAAATATATCAGGAACCTTATGCCAGAATAAGCAAAGAATCAGATGTGATAGCTGAGAAAGCGGCAACGTCAACAAAAACCAAAAAACACTTCTACGAAAGAGATGACTACATGAATATGGAAGGAGTTTCAAATGTAATTTATTTTGTTTTTAAATTTCCAACATATAAATTATTTATTTTCTTGTATTTTAAGGACATTATTTTGGGTTATAATAAATCCAATTATCGCATACTTTTATTGCCTACCTTTTTCTTTTTCAACATTTATGCCGCCATGATTATTATGCTATTGGAAACATTCTTTCATTTTTGGGCCCATCTTAAGAATGGCTTAAATATGGATAAGAATTTTTATTATCGCAGTCCCTTGCATGTTGTCACCTCCCAGTTTTGTGCAAAATGTCGTTATGAGTCAGAAGCTGATGCCAGCATATTTCGTGCTTTAAATAGACAAATGAGAGCTGCTCGCCAATCTAAGACACTGAAAGATGTTACCAAGGCTATTGGCTGATATTAAAGTATGTGAAAGTTTATATAGATGAGCAAATTTTTTGTATAAATAACTGCAATTGTAAAATATTAAATTAAACTGGTTTTAATTTTAATTAAATATTTTGAAAAAAATGCACGGTAAAATGTTGTAATTTTCTTTGCTTAATTTTTTAATAAAATATATTCTTATTAAAGATAATAAATTTGTAAACGATTTCAAACAAAAATCTATTTTTTTTTTTTTTTTTTCTTTTTAATTAAACAGTAAAACCAAGAAAATTGTCTTAATAATTCCAACGCAAAATGAAAGCATATCAGTATCTTAAGAAAACCTACAAAGGGTTTTTCAAAGTTAGTTCGAATTTCGGTTTTATATACTCTTGAAGTTAAAATTTTTCGGAGTCCTTTATTCAATCTGAATGGAAATAAAAAACATTTAAATTATTCAATTAAAAATTTTTTATTTATTGTTTTTGTTTTATAGATTACCGCCATTATTATACTAATTTTAGACATCATACCTTTTTTACACCCATTTTTGTCATAATATTGTTTACTTTATTTGACTTAGCACATATATACATATGTATGTTTACTATACTGCACCAAAGGTCTGGGGAATTCACAACAACTTTAGCATTTTTTAACCGATTTTTACTCTTTATATCTTGTATGATAGACACGAGGGCGGATCAATAAGTCCGTGACTTTTCGAACTTCCCTCTTAGTTATATGAAATGCAACACTATTCCCATCAAGTACCACCTATTAATAGACTACTGTCAAATTTTAAGCAAGTGTCGTCGTTTACTTTGCGTTTAACAGCTGTTCAAAACATACAACCTCGTGTATTTTGCTAAAAATGGAAAAAAGTGAATTTCGAGTGCTCATTAAACATTATTTTTTGCGAAAAAGAAACCGTCAATCAAATCAAAGAAAATCTCGATAAATACTATGGGGACTCCGTACCATCGATTTCAATGGTAAAAAAGTGGTTTACTGACTTTCGTTGTGGTCGACAAGTACAAATGACACTGAACGTTCTGGACGGCCAATTGATGTCAGCACACCCGAAAATATCGAAAAAATCAACGATGTGGTGTTGGCCGACCGAAGAGTAAAGGTGCGTGAGATTGTTGATGCCATAGGCATTTCATATGGCAGTGTGTTCGATTTAAATGATCAGCTGGGTTTAAGAAAATTGTCTGCAAGATGGGTGCCGCGTTTGCTCCCAATTGACCATAAACACGTGTGCAGTCTCAGTGGCAAAACTCTATGAATTGGGCTACAAATTGGTACCTCATCTGCCATATTCTCCGGATTTAGCCCCTAGTGACTACTTCCTATTTCCAAAAATAAAGAAGTGGCTCGGAGGAAAGAGATTCAGCTCCAACGATGAAGTTATTGACCAAACAAATGCCTATTTTAAGGACCTCGAAAATCCAATTTTTTACGCAAAATTTAACAGTAGTCTATTAACAGGTGGTACTTGATCGGAATAGTGTAGCATTTCATATAACTACGAGAGAAGTTCGAAAAGTCTCGGACTTACTGATCCGCCCTCGTAATTACGATTTTTAATATTTAGTTACAAAACAAAGTATTTGATAGCTAAACTTATCTAAAAACTGTAAAAAATCCTAATTTTCCCATATAAACGCACCCTACAAACTTTAGATCCGAATCGGCGAAGGTTAACGATATCCGATTTCACTTATATTTCAAACAATATCTTTTTACAACCCAGTGAAAGATTAAAATTTGTACCTAAATAAAATTTATACGGGTAAAGGTATTTCAATGAAATTTTAGCAAAATATAGATAAACTTGTCTTAAAAGCAGGCGTACTAAAATACCCAAAACCCCAACCTGGAAAAATCGTGTTTTAAATTTTGAATTTTTCATTCAAATGGCTTTTTTGTGGTTAAACTCACAAAATACTTTTTGTGAACCGATACTTTTACTAAGTGTAAAATAAAATATACGAATACATAATATTACGTTAATACTAACATTTATATAAATTTATGCACTGTAGGGTGATTCCCGAAAGTTGGCTTATATGGGAGCTATGGTAAATTATGAAGCGATCCTAATAAAATTTTGTCACTATGATTTCTACTTATATAAAACTTATTTGTGTAGAATATAAACCTGATGCTAACATTTGTATTTATGCACGTTAAAGTGATTTTCGGAAGAGGATTTTATATGGGAACAATGGTCAAAACTTCCTTACACCGAATTTCATTAAAATATTGCTATATTTATGATCGTTAAACCCCTATTCCGGGAGAACATTTGTATGGGGGCTAGGTGAAATAATGGACCGATAATCACCAATTTCAATAGGCTTCGTGCTTGTGTCATGAAAGTCCAATGTGTCAAATTTCATTGAATTATCTTCCAAATTGCGACCTGTACTTTGTGCACAAAGTTTATATGGACAGCCAACCAACCAGCCAGCCAGACGGACGGACGGATATCATTAGATCGATTCAAAAGCTGATTCTAAGTCGATTGGTATACTTTAAGGTAGGTGTTGGATGATATTTTCTGTGCGTTACAAACACGAGCACAAACGCATAACCCCAACGACCTATGGTGGTGTGGGGTATAAAAAAATAAAATAAAATCGTTTTTTAACCCTTGTACAGTGGTAAAAAAATATCACAGAATTATAAAATATACTTATTGTTCGCGCGTTTATACTTTTCAATCTCATTCGATCTTACATAAACAAATGGGACTTTGTGTATACAATCTACACCTTCTTTGTTATGGTGCAGACTTTCAACAATTAAATGCAGAGTGGTTAAATTTTTCCGGGAAAGTGGGACAAAATTTTCAACATTCCGGGATCCCAGATTAAAAATAATAGTTATCATTGAGAGACATTTAGAATGTGAATGTATGGATCAATGAATTTAAAACAGGGGAAAGGAAAATCTGATCTATTGATTAATCAACTCGATTAAAAATTAATAAGTTTTTTTATTAAAAAAATAAATTCATTAAAAATTAATTTATTAAAATTTAATTTTATTTTATTTTATTATTTTTTTTTTTAATTAATTTGTTTATTAAAATTTTAGTATATTAATACTTCCAAATTGGGATACCGTGATAAATTAAATATTGTAATTAAAAAATAATTTAACTTTTTTGCAAAATTAAAAAAAAATAGTAAATTTTTTGTGCACATTTCTGTAAAGTTATTTCAATATTTAGAATAAATACGTTAATCTATTATAGATTGATTTTATAAACCAAATTCAAGAGTTTTATATTTTTGAAAGTCATTTTATATGTAAAATCTACTGATATTAATTCAAAAAATACCAGCAAACAATCTACAGAGTATTAAACTCAGTTAGCATTATAAATCTGATCAGACTTTCTTGTAGATAACAGATCAAATTTTTAATATAGATTATTTTTTTTTTAAAATGCATGCATAATGCAAATCCATTTTTTGGACGCATTTCTGTAAACTTTTTCTACCTTCGATTTTTATTTTCTTAAATAAATGTGAAACTTGATATATTGATCAAACAATTCAATTTAAGTTTTTTTTTTTTTTTTTTGTGGCGAGAAGCTCCAGTATTTTTAAAATTTTTGTCTAAGAAACACCAATAAATTTTCCCACACAAAAACTCATTTATTTAAATTTTTTTCTTAAATTTTTTAAATTTTATGAATAAAATTGAGAAAATATGTATCCAAAGTTATATATGAATAAGTAGTAAAATTGTAAAATTTACTGTTTAATGATAGACTCATATATATAAATATATATATATATATATATATATATATCTGTCACTAAACAGTACTGTCAAAATCATTAAGGAGAGGAAGTCACATGGACGCACAATTATGAAATTGTTATGATTCAGTTTCTAGCTGGGTTTTTAAGACCTATTTTTTGTTAAAATTCTAGTAGTTTTCATAAATTTAAACTCTTTTAAAATTTTGGGACATATTTCCCGGAAATCCCAGGACGAGAGAACTCGGTATACAATCTCTAAAATAAATACTTTTCCAATATTTTTTACCAATTTTAAAATGTTATTTACAATGTTTTTCTTAAAAAAATCAAAAATTCGAGAAAAAAAATAAAACAGTATAAAAATAATAATTAAATAGATAAATCACAAAACTCTTTCCTAAAATTCTTTAAAGAAGAGAGTGCTAATACTGTGATATCCAGAGCAACCAAAAATATGCTTTAAAAAAAGCATTCTTTGCGCATAAAAAGCACTCTTAAAATCGGAAAATATGCTCTTAAAAATTAAAAAATATGCTCCTAAAATATTTTTTTGTGCTTAAATGTTAAATTATCTACTAAATATTAATTTTCATTAACAATTGCTAAAAAATAGTTTGTTTTTGCATTTACAGATATTCAATGCTAGTACATTGTATATTAATAGGGAATCGGATTTTAAGAATAGAAAAAGAAAATATCACTAATGGCAACTTATGTAAAAAATTCTTTTGGTTGCAAAATATGCGAAATTTGTTTCTTAAGTTTTCTTCTGTATGGCATTCAAATTATTAAAATATGCTCTAAAATAAGGATTTGAGTTGCTAAGCTCAAAATATGTTGTTATGACCAGAATATTCTGTAACACATCAATACCAAAATTTTTAAAATTGTCTGGAATAAATAACTAAGAGTTTAGTTCATTTGAAACCCAGAAAAAATGTTTTGTATATTTTTAGTTGCCTTGGTAACAACTCTCTTCAGTTTTGAAGATTTTTTCATATTGATTATTTTTTTCCAGTTTGACAATTTTTTTCGTTCCGCAGTTTTTCCGTTTTGGCCATTATTTTTTGCGATTTTTTATGTTTGCATTTTTTGTCGACTTTTTTTATTTAAGCGATTTTTTACTTTGTGGTTTTAGCGTTTTTTAACAGTTTTTTATTTTGTCGTTTTAGCGATTTTTTAACAATTTTTTATTTTGGAGTTTTTTTTTATTAATTTTACGTTTTTCATTTGACCATTTTTTTCGTATATAAATGTGAAAATATAATCATCTAACTTTTATGATAAAAGTCAACAGTTATGGGCACTGATTTTAAATATCCAAAATAAAACAACAATAATATTAGCTTATCTTGATAATGCTAGTAAAATAATTAATTTTTCATAAAAATATGCTTTAGCTGAAAATAAAAAGGAACGGTTTAAAAACCAAAAGCAAAACAAATTGTTTACTATTTTAATTTGTTTTTCATAATGCATAAAACTCAGAAAAAATAAACAAAGCAACTCAAAGTATTGAACTCTTTTCTACTTTGTTTATCAGTCCTCTCTTACAAATCTCTCAATTAAAATTGGAAAAAAATTCTAAATATTATATTTAACAACAATCATTCGAATTGAGAGATTGTCTGAGAGACATGAGAACAGTGTTGTAAGAAAATTCTCGATGTCATCTGCTAAATTCTCAATAATAACATGCTAAAATCTGCTAAATTCAAAGTTTTACCCACGTTTCACATTTTTTTGCTTTGCTAAAATTGAATTTAAAATTTATTATAATAAAATGAGAGAATTATGTTGCTTATATAGCTTGTATGTTATAGTAATATGTATAGCTTTTATTAATACAAAATACATATATTTTACAAAAGGAAAGAAACAGGAAAATATAAATATATATTTTAATATTCTTATAAAAATAACCATATATTGCCAGCAAGATTTTACACTATCGTTTTGTTAAATGAAGTTAATATAGTTTCCGTTTTATTTTACAAGATTTAAAATAAATATTATTTTGGCAAGTCCCTCCTTTCAAAGCTGAAATTTTTAAACTTTTTATAGATAACTAAAATTATAAGAAAATATTTAGTATTGTTTTCGAATGACATATTTCATTTCAAGCTTTTTACAAGTTATATTTGATTTTTGTTAAATCTTTGCGATATTTTATATTTTGTTTAATAAGATTTATAAGGTTCTTTAAACAGATCCATAAATATTAAGGCGACTTATTCAAGAAAGTGTTTTTGTAAATCCCCTGAAAAATTAACCTTGATATTTCCCAAACTGTTTTTAAAACGGGTATTTTATTTAGTTTTTTTACAAATTTTTATTTTCTTCCAAAGCAACGCATAGAAAATGTGGTATCAATTGAAATATTTGAAAGACACGTCTATTGGTATATAAAACATATCCAGTGTGAGCTCAATACCGAAATGCGTCTTGAATGTACAGTTTGTCAAACGTTTTTTCTCAAATTATTCTCAATTTGAAATCAAATTTAAAATTCAAACCTCTACATACATTTGAAACAAGTTCGAGAACATGTTTGATATCAAATGTTAAAGTCATCATATTTCAAATGTTTGACATCGTGTTTGCTGGGAAGATTCAACAATTCCTTGAACTTTGTTAATATAAGACCACCGCACATAAAGTCAAAATGATGTGAACAAAAAAAATGAGAAAATGAAGAAGAGTAAAAAAACATGACTTGAAAAAATTGTAAATCGGCTGGACTTACTAGGTCACTTTCTTATTACACTATGTATGTATATGTATGTATATATAAGTATTAGTAGCAACTTCCCTGCCAGCATTTGGAAGAGAGTTTTTTTCTTCCACCCACTAAAGTGTCTTTTTTGACACTCATGGATGTTCAAAAGTATAATATACAAAAATTTGCAATAACAAAACACATTAGTGTCGAATTTTGATCTAAAAAACTTAACCAGTAGTGCGATTCAGTAACTTTTAACGATTCGACAATCGTAAAGCTTGTTAATAGCAATTGTTGTTTGCGGTAACGATTGTGTGATTCACTAAGTACTCTTAAACGATTGTATGTAACTATTATTTCGTGTGGCAGCTCTCCACAAGGAAATGCCAAAATAATAGTAACCTCAGGTCTACAACTGAGATTAACGCTGATATAATATGTGAGATAACGCAAGCAGAAGAGAGTAACCATTTTGTTTATATTATGTTTTATCTTAAATAAGGGGTACACGTACTCTAATAAATCCTATAAGATATCATTATTTTCAATCAGTTACAGAGTAAACATGTCCTTTTTATTTAAGCAATTCGCACTTTTTTACACAATTTTTATAAAAATGATTTTTAACATGTAAAACAAACACTAAAACTAAACAATTTTGCAAAATAATATTGTTTTTCAATAATTTCCAAAATACACATGCACACACACAAGCAAACTTTCGTGTATGTGTATTTTTTTGACAGTTCATCTTATAAGATGGTTGTGTAGAGAAATCTCATCACAACAGTCTCATAATACATCTTATAATACTAATATTTGAATCTACACGTGAAATAATTCTCTCAGAGAGCGAATTTGACACTCTCTGACACAAAAATCTTACATATTATGTTACGTCTAGACGGGCTGTAAGGTTCAAAACCAAATAAAAAAGAAAAACAAATAAATTTGAAACAAATCGAAGTTTGTTTAACAATTTTAAGACCATAATTGATTAAATTATGTATTTGATATTGATTAAGATGTGTTTCTGTTAATGGTTTTCTTCAAAATGACCACTACTCCTAAAAGAAGATTCGAAAACGTAGAAGCACCATCTATAACATGGAAGCACAGACTACAACCACAAAACAACGACTGAATCATTGGGTTGACTTTTTGGCTAATTTTTGTCAATATATTGACAACACAAAAATTTTTGTCTTTAAGTTAACGCAAACAAATATCGTTAAAAGTGTTAGAGAATAACTAAATCGACAATTTTGTTGTTTACTAATTTTAACGATTCGATTATCGTTAAAAAAAAGTTACTGAATCGCACCACAGACAAAGAAAAAGAACAAGCACGACAAAATTTCTTTAGTAAATGTATAAATTTTAAAGTGATTAACGTTGTTACTTGTAGTGTTGAATGAAAAATATGTTAATATAAACAAATTTTAATTAATGATTTTTTTTAGATATTTCATATTTAATTTAATTTATAATTCATATTTAATTTAAAGTTATAGTGAGTTATTACAGTGTGTTTAAATATAAGGTAAGTATTTATCTTAATTATAATTAAAAATATGTACTAGAAATATTCCAACTGCATTGACAAGTTTATTATACAAAAGCGATTATATTTCGATACTTTCTTGATGTCCTTTTTTACACTTCCAAATGATAATATTCTGATACCCAAAGAATGCACTCAATAGTGTCATCTAAAAAGTATTAGAACAGCGGGAAGTTTTAAAGATTTTTAATCCGAAAATAAGTTTTTTGAAAAGTAATTATTATTTAATTTTTGCTCGAATTAAAATTATTTCCTTAACAGAAATACAGCTCTGAGTAAATAAATATAACTGGCATCGTTCTTAATTTTTACTTTGGCCATTACAAGAATTTATAAGTGATTTTTGGACAATATTTCGATTTAAGTAGCATTATAAATTTAAAAAAAATCTATTGCCTTCTTGGTCCACAAAAAAAAAAAAAAAAAGAAATGAAAAGAACGCAGGCCTTTTTTTCCCAGAAAATTAAAAACAATCCCCCATTAAAAAGTTAATCTGAGTATAGAAAAAATTAGTATAGAAAAAAAAAAACATTTTTAAATTTGTTTATGAAACATGTGATAAAAAATTATAAATTTTTATCTAAGCAAAAAAATAATAATACAGTTTTTTTGTTTTAAATCCGTTGCAATTCTGCTTTGAAATTAATTTTTTAAAATTATAAATTCCATAAAAATTATAATTTTTGTGACGAAAAAGTTTTTTTCTTCCAATAATAAGATTTTTTAACAGAAAATGTAAGATTTTTGAAATATATAGCAATACTGTATATAGCATACAAAAAAAAAATAAAAATTTTTTCTTATGCTCTTTGTTATGTTTTGTATTTGCTTAACCGTGCGACATGAAAGCTAGAACAAAAATAAATGATTTTTCTTTTTAATTCACTCTCAATTATTAAGCTTCGTTAACCTTCGTGTTGTGTATGTTAAAATGCCGAAAATACTCGACTCCATAGTGCTATGGGCGCGGGTGTTTGGCCTAGTGTGATCGTAAAAGGGACAACAAAAAATGTTTTTGCTAATAAAAAATAAATTTATTTTGGATATGAATAGTAGATAATTTAAAATTTTGTTGGAAAAAATATTTTTAATTTTGTATGCATATTTTTCGATATTAAGAGCAATTTTTATGCGCATAAAACACTTTTATTTTTTTGATTATATTTTTGGTTGCCCTAGTTATTACCTATTTCGTGGTTCGTAAGCTATCAAAGTATCCTATAGATACTTTATAGGATTCTTGTTTAATGAACTTTTAAAGGGCATATTTTTTCCAATTTTGCATGAAAAAGATGTTCCGCAATTAATTTCTGAATAATTTTGAAACTATTGAGCAGTTAAAAAAATTGTTAAGAGAACTTTGAATGTAATTTTAGTCAACGTATTTTGGTATTTCACTTATGTTTGTAAATCGGAGAAACTAAACTCTATATATATATATAATATATATATATATATATATATGTGTATATATATATATATTATATATATGTGTATATATATATATATTATATATATAATATATATATATAATATAAAGCTTTAGACTAAATGGAAAAGCGATCGAAATATTAAAATTTATATTTTTTTTACTTTGATCAAGCATTAAAAAATTATTACACCTGATGTTATTTTCGTATATATTTAAAGAAAAACATGTAATTTCTAACCAAATGCACCCAAGTAAAATAAAAGCAGTATTTTGTAGATTTCGATTGCTCTCAACTTTTTTGCAATTAGTCAAAATCTTTACATTTCAAGAATCTGAACATATATATATATATATATATATATATATATATATATATATATATATATATATATATATATATATAATTTATATAAGAGTAAATTATACCTTTCTGAATACATTTTTTAGCGCTAAAAACCCTTTTTTATAACTTTTATTTTCCTAAGAATCACTATTTTTTTATGAAAATGCTTACAACACTATTAATTAATTTATATTACTCTATTAGTAGTTAATTTGTTAATATTAAAATAAATGCAATCTTTTATCACTCTCAAATGTAACTTTACAAATATTTGTTGTTTTCTAACTGAATGCAATTCACATCTTATAATGACTTAATTTAAATCCAATGCTCGAAAAAAATTATTTTTATTAAACTTAAAATTAAAGAGGATGTAGAGTTAAGACAGCAAACAGAACCAGTCCATTTTCATTTCTTTTTTTTAAGAAATATAAACAAAATTAAGCATCGATTTGGGACATTTTCTTTAGGTTTGGAGATACAATAAATTTAGCGCCAGTACAAGCAGTAATATCATCGACTGTGAAACCTTCAGCAACTTCAACCAGAGTAAGACCAGCTCCCTTTTCAACTTCGAAAACAGCCTAGATATAGTAAAACAATTATTAAAATTATATTTGAAATTAACTAAAAAATATGTATGCATTTGAAACTTTGAAGGTACAAAACCTTTTCGGTAATAATTAAATCAACAACACTCTTGCCAGTCAAAGGCAAGGAGCAGGATTCCAAGATTTTTGGAGAACCATCACGGGCATTGTGTTCCATAGTTACAACAACCTTGGTGCCAGGAGCAGCTACCAAATCCATAGCACCACCCATACCCTTAACAAGTTTACCCTGAAATTTTTGTTTGAAAAAATTATTTTTAATTTTTTTTTTTATTTTCCAAAACTTACGGGAATCATCCAATTGGCCAAATCACCAGTAGCCGACACTTGCATAGCACCTAAAACAGTCAAATCCATATGACCGCCACGAATCATGCCAAAACTATCATCGGAGCCAAAGAATGAAGCACCAGGAACAACGGTTACAGTTTCTTTGCCGGCATTAATTAAGTCGGGATCAACTTTATCCTTGGTGGGGAAGGGACCCAAACCCAAAATACCATTTTCCGATTGCAACATAACATTCACGCCCTTGGGTATGTAGTTGGAGGCAAGTACAGGCATACCAATACCCAAATTGGCATACATACCATCACGGAATTCCATAGCCACACGTTTAGCAATACGTTCACGTACAGCTTGAGCTGGTGTGGGAGCAGCTTTCTTGACATCGCCAGTATCGGTAATGCGTACTTTTTCAATACGTTTCTCATAGTTGGTGCCCTTGAAAATCCGCTTAACATAAATGCCGGGGATATGAATATGATCAGGATCAATGGCACCCACTGGTACAATCTCTTCAACCTCTGCAATGGTGACCTTAGCGGCACGGCACATGGCGGAATTGAAATTACGTGCAGCCTTATTGAAGACTATAAATATAAAAAAATTATAGTTAATATAAGTGGTATTCTTTTCTTATTTAGATTATAACTTACCTAAATTGCCGTAGGGATCAGCTTTTTGGGCTTTAACAATAGCGAAATCAGCAGACATAGCCTCTTCCATAACATAACTTCTGCCATTAAAATCTTGCACGGGTTTTGGTTTGCTAGCAATTTCAACTTTACCATCTTTGGTATATTTAATGGGAGCTCCACCTTTTTGGATCAAAGTACCATAACCGGTGGGTGTAAAGAAGGCTGGTACACCAGCACCTGCAGCTCTGATCTTTTCAGCCAAGGTGCCTTGAGGCGTCAACTCAAGAGCCAATTCTCCCGACAAGTATTGATTGGCCAATTCGGAGTTTTCACCAACATATGAGACAACCATTTTACCCAACTGACGTGACTTCAAGAGAATACCCAAACCAGCGTCATCAATACCTTAAAGGAATAATAATTTCGTTAGTAAGATTATAGATTCATATTAAAAAATAATGGATCGGAATTTTCTAATTTATAATTTAGTTTAAAATATAATTTTATAACAAATATAAGTACCTCCATTATTGGAAATAGCAGTCAAATTCTTCACACCCTTTTGTTTAATGGCTTCTATCATTTTTTCTGGTATACCACACAGGCCAAAACCACCGAACAAGATTTTAGCTCCATCATGTACATCATGAACAGCATCAACAGCATTTTCATAGATTTTACCTTTGGCTGGTTTACCATTTGTGGAATAGCAAGCAATTAGCTGTAAGATTAAACAAATTTCAAATAATTAAAGTATTCAGTAACTTTCTAACTACTCCCCAAGATTTCTAACTAAAAATTAATAATAATGTACGTCACAAAGTATCTTTAATTTTTAAGTGGCTTTTAAGTAACTCATTGACTTAAAATGGCGACGCTATACACAAAAAAACAAAAAGGGCGGTATTTTGGGACATGGCAAAAAAATAATAATTTTTGTATTTTTGGAAACCTCAATAACTAACTATTCTAGAGGTGACTGGTACAATTTTTTTTCGACCCAACCTACTAAACACTTAATTAAAAAATTCTAAATTTCTTAAAGTAATCAAAAAATATTAGTAAGCAGATGGTACTTTTATATATAGAATCAAGATAAGTTATCAAGCGACAAAGATTTCGACCGGACCAGAAGTTCGTTTGTATTGACTCCATACTACAATATAATAAGGGTGTGAAGATAAATTCGTTAGTTAGATACGTCCCACATGTCTGTTAAATATATTCTTAAACACTGTAAAGAAAGTTGAGTTTATTTAATTTGACTTTTTAAGGAAAAAAGCGTTTATAAAAATACATTTTACTGTTTTATTAAATAAAACATAACTGTTTAAAATTTTAAACAAAAAATATTAAAAAATATGTCTACAGAATAAAATTGTGTTGTAACAAAAACACCCATATTTAGGCCACATTGTGGGCCAGTTCGGACAGACCTTAATGGGGTTGTGATATATCACGTGAAAGCTCTAGAGGAGTAGAACTCAAAACTGCACAGGGTATATCCAGTTGTTTCTCAGGAGACATGCTACGAGGTGCTGAAGTTTGGCAAAGTTCAATAAGTCTAAGAAACAGGGGGCCATATTTTGATTTTGGCCATACCTGGATGGGGTTATGGTACATCAAACTGGTGGAGTAGAACCCAAAACTCTTTAGACAATATTCACTTATTTCCTAGGGAAGATACTACGAGGGTCGGAACTTTGCGCAAATTCTTATAAATTCACACCTTAATGTGGGGCTTTTTAGACAAACCTGAATGGGGTTGTGATACATAGGATGAAAGCTCTAAAAGAGCAGATTTCAAAACTATGTAGGGTATACCCAGTTGTTTCTCAGGAGACATGCTACGAGGGGTGGAATATAATTATTCATATTTCAGACACATATATTACATGTTGTGGGGGGGGCATTTACGACAGACCTGAATGGGGTTGCGATATATCGGATGAAAGCTCTAAGGGAGTAGATCTCAGAACTATATAGGGTATACCCAGTTGTTTCTCAGGGAACATGCTACGAGGGGTGAAATATAATTATTCATATTTCAGACAAAAACCTGAACCTGATGGACATATGAGAGAATCGAAACTGAACGTAGAATGTCGATCCTAATTCTACTACCAAACCAAGCCTGTTCTAAGCCGAATAATTGTACCGAACCTATTATAAGCCGAACCGAACTTGTTCTAAGCCGAATAACCGAACCGAGCCCATTATAAGCTGAATAACCTAACCGAACCTATTATAAGCTGAACAACCAAACCGATCCTAATCTAAGCCGAATAACCGAAATGATCCTAATTTAAGCCGAATAACCGAACCTAGCCTATTATAAGCTGAAGTACTGAACCGACCCTATTATAAGCTTAATAACCGAAGCGATTCTAATATAAGGGGAAGAACCTAAATAAGCCTTGTGGAAGAAGGAAGTTATAGTAATTATTCTCACGTAATATCTATATACATATTTTGCATTTGAAGTATTCAATAAAGAAAATATTACTTTAAGTCCAAGAAGGGATAAATAAAACGTCCTTAAGGTTTGTGATTTCGTAAGTAGACTCTGGACGCGACTAAGTTGCCACAGTCGACGATAAAACCACGTTATAGTTTGTTTCGAATTTGACTTTTGTAAAATACTTACATGATACATAAATGTTTTGTTACTTATTTTTGTAAAAAGAAGTTGCCCTGGAAAATCTCATAATACTGCTCCCAATTAAATATACTCCCCACAAAGAGAGCCTAATTTATATTTCCAAGAATTTTTCATTTTTACACATCAAGTATAAAACAATAGATTTTGCACAAATATCAACTCTTAATATTATCTTGATTATTAATATGGTAATATTAATAAAATTTGTTGGTATGAATTTAATCAGACTTGTTGAATAGTTTAAATTCTAAAGTTGTTTTAGTACCATTTTTTTCGTTTCAGATAGTGAATTGTAAATATATACGTAGTTATGTAAAAATATTCATCCAAAAATTATCTCTAAAGTACAAATCGTCGTACGAAAAGTCGTATGTATTTTTTTACTACTTTTTTACTACTTAAAAAAAGAGTTTCTTTCTTAAAGAAATCTACACATAGGACTTTTTGTAACTTCAAAACCCATTGAGATAATGAAAGGCTTTGGTGGGTGAACGTATGACTAATAATTATACAAGTTGCGATAATAAAAAAAATAAACAAATTACACATAGAAAAATTAATTATTTTGAATGAATTTTTTGAGTAGAGGTTTTTTGGAGATTTTTTTTAAGTTTTGGGGTTGGCCAAAAAAGGTATCTGGCAGCCCTAAGCTTGATGGCAATTGACACTTCACTGACCTATGGTAAGAGGGAAGAAGACGAAAAGAAGATAACAAAAATTATTTACTGACTCATTGTAATCATTAAAATGATTATGTGTGCACAAAAGACCCATTTCGTAGTCGTGGAGGTAACTGTGCGTTTTAAAAAAGAGGTGGAGGTGCAGGTGAATTCCATTTTACTGACCCCTTGGAAGTCTTGGAGGTATTGCGTATGCAAAAAAGTGCCACCACGTATTTGCGGAGGTGGCAATTGACTTCCTCTTATAATATGCCCATGTTAAAGTGAAGTCACGTAAGTAATTAATAAAGTAACTAGTGGTGCTCTAATGTAGTCAGTCAAATAACTAGTTTCTATATTATTGCCGGGCATAGCAATCATATAGAAACATGTTTCAAAAATCAGTTAAAAATCCTTAAATTCTATATAAATATTAGTAGCGATATAAAATTTGGTACAAATGTGTTGTAATTTAAGTTTAAATCACACTGTGACTTTCGGACGTATCGGATCATAATTTATATATAAAAGACCCCATATGAAACCCTCTCTTCGACAATAACATTCTTGCTTGTACTCGTATCTTTTTTTTTTTTTTTTTGTTTCTCTTGTGGTTTAAGCCTTTGAATCAAATTTGAATTATATCCCCTTAAGTTGCGACAATCGGTTTAATGGTTAAACTCATTTCCATATGTTAATTAAAAATTTAATTATTAGCATATACTTTCAATATAGCCCTCGTATTGGAAATGGTTTAGAACAGGTTTTATTTCAAAGTAAACAAATAAAAATTAAAATATTTATATAAATTTAGAATTTGCAAAACTAGAAAAATAACTTTTTGCTTTATTTATTGTGACCATGTGTTATTTATTATGTTGCTTATTTATTAAAATAATAAAAAAAAATGCAAGAAACAATCGTAAACAAGTATTTTTTATACCTAATAAAGCATTAAAATGTATTGAGTTACATATATAAAATTATTACATGTTTTTACCTATCAATTGAATAAATTATTCGGATAAATAAGAAAATTAATGACAATAATTATATGCAACAAATTGAGAATCTCTGTCTGTTGCATGTAAATTTGCAATATTATTAACAATAAGTAATTGTAGTCTAATCAAATAAAAAGTTTTTCTTTTTTGTTAATCATATATAAAAATATATGCATACATATACATACATACAATAACTATAAAATCTTTAACGAATTATAAAAATACACTCGCAAATTATTATAAAAATCATACCACACGCAAAATTTTCGCCCATCACAATGTTGATGTGAAATAATTTACCAAAAAGTTAATATTATTAGTTTATTATTGCATTTGTAACAGATATTTTTTAAAGTATTAAAATTTCAAACAATGTTTATTGCTAATATTTAACTTAAAAGAACTTTAGCACATTTAGGACCTAAGAGGTTTTAATTAACTCTCAAAAATAGATAACTTGGGGACAGAAATATGATATTTGATTGACAATAGTTACTTACAGGCAGTCTTTTGTATAAACATAATTTTATTAAAATCTTATATTTTCATTGTTTGGAATTCTTAAGTTGGATGAATTATTTATTCTGACAATTTTTCCCCCTTTGAATTAACTATGTCAATCTTTTCAGTGTCTATCTTCATAAAAATATATAAATGCACATAAAGACAAAATTTACATTTTCTTAGATAAAAATTATCTCTGCTTTGTAGTGTAGTGCTTATATAATTCGACACCAACTATTATTGTTAAAAAAAAAAATCTAACAACAAAATTAAAAGTATTACGATTTTATTTGTATATTTTTTTTATTTCTTCTTATCTTTTTAAAAAATAGTCATTCTAAAAAAAACGAAATAGCAACAAAATAAATAATTTAAATTAATTTAAAAAATAATTCTCACACACAAATGATAATAATTTCATTTACTTATTCGCAATTTTCTCTTTGTTAATATATATAGAAATTAAAAATATTATGTTTTGAATAACAATATATATATATATATATATATATATATATATATATATATATATATATAGGGTTTGTATACCAAATAAACAATTAAATAACATATATAAATTGTAATTATGCTAAAACATAATTTATCTTAGTTTGTATTGAGCCAAATATCTTTTAATGTCGTGAAATATATAAACATTTTGGAAACATTTCGCCACAAGTTAGAGAAACAATTCTAAAAATGCCGAATCATCTGACCAACACGACCAGCAAAACGACTAATGTATGTGAAATTTTTGGTCATTCGTTCTATATAGACAAAATTATATGTGAATAAATTAAATACGTAAAGCCTATTTCAAGGCACATTAAACAAGATAGTGGCAGTTCGGAGAGGATGTTTTGCTCACATTTTTATACATGGAGTTTGACGTTATTAGCAATCGTGAAGAGAGAGAAATTTATTATTTTTTTTTTACAGTTTGACAGTTTTAACCAGCCAAAAAATAATCCTCTGTTTTTCTAACACTACCTTAAAAATAATTATGCCATGGTGTTTTTTTTTTATTTATTTACTTTATTGTACATTCTTACAATGAAGTTGAATTTTTGACAAACAATTTTTATAATGCACTTTTAGATTTTAAATAATCTTTTAAGGTATTAACTGCAAAAAGAAAATTAGAACTTTTAACGAAAAAATTTAATTATATTAAATATCTTAAAAACAAATTCTCTAGAAATATAGTCATAAATTTTGTTAAAATAATGTGAATATTTATTTTAAAAAATTAATATTCTTTTGTATAAAAAATTTTCAAGAGAAAATTAATTCCAGAAACTGTTGTTATTGTTGATTTTGTGACCTTTTGTGAAAATAATATTCAAATGGGATACACTTAATTTTAAAAGTAAAACAATTTGGAACTAAATGAAATCATTTTTATTACAAGCTAGTTGCTTGTATCCAAGATTTTCGATTTAGTATATACTAATTGTGTTTATAGCACGTGTGCCAAAGTTCTTGATAAATCGACTCAAAAATGAAGGCATATTTTTAAAACAAACACATCAGTTCTTTTTTATATAAAATTTTGTGGATCAAAATGCAAAACAATTTAACATATGTATGGGGACCATTATGGTTTCCCTCTTTTTATATGGAGGAAAAAGGTGTTGAAATTCTCGGCCTCACTACCTAGAAAATTACGAATAGCCTACAAAGACTGATTGAAAATAATTTATAGGTGGCTTAAAGCGTTCTAAATCTGAAGAAATAAAATGATTTTTGTTACCTTTGACCGTGAGTATATCATCTAGATCACTCCTGATTATCGACAAATTTGCAAAAATTTTATTAAACATCTGAGCATTTTTGACACAGTTTTCTATTACTTATAGTTTCGCAATGAATTTGTTAAGTGTTATATATAGGGAATGCATGCCAGTATTCACGGAAAATTAGCAATTTTTTATTTCCCATTTTCCCAGGAATTTTGTCCGGTACAAGTCATTATATGATTTATAAGGATTTTCTTTCTATTTATCTTCAACATCACTGTCTAATGACAGACTTATTTTAAAAATATTTAATTAAACATCTTTATGATATAACATGTATATTAGATGATTACATTTTCCAACAAAAATTGTACTGTATAACTCGTTATAGATGATTGTGAGTAAAAATTTCAATGTTTTTAATATTTTGTGTAATAATGAAAACATTAAGATTGTTCACGAGTGCTAGGTCTAAAAATCAACTATTTAAAAATTGTAAAAAGTCGAAAGTTGAAAAGTCGACTTTTTGTTCCAACTATAAAACCCTAATTTCTACCAAAGGAATAATATGAAAATTTTATATCGCAAGAAAAAACTTTGAAATGCGCAATTAATGACATAACTAAAATTTGAGATAAGGTTCAAATAGTTTGAAATTTTGCAATTTTTCATAAAAAAACTTAAGTATTTGAATTTTTATATAAAAAAATATATTTGAAGGAGTACCCAGGAAAAATTTTAAAACTTGTTCTAAAATCATTAGAACTGGTGTAATCTGAACCATTTCTACGTCACTTCTCTAAACAAATTCCTGTTTTCCAAATGACTTCCTAGAACTGTTTAGGAAACTTAATTTAAAAAAAAAAGTAAAAAAAGAATAACAAAATTAAAATGTCATTTTCTAGAAAATGGCTCATTAGAATGAAAAATAAAATTAAACAAAAACCATTGAATTTTATAACTGGTTCTTGAACCGTTCCCTTACGCTTCTATAGAACACCAAAGTAGAACAAGTACAGGCTATGCGTTCTAGAACTAATTGTATAACTAATCCAATTTTTCCTGGGTGTTATCAGTTTTACATAAATATGGATATAGAACTGCAAATAAGAGAATACGTTTTCACTAAAATGTAAAAGCTTTTAGCATTTATTTGAAAAAAAAAAAAACCTTTACTTTTCAACCCATTTCCGCGAAACCAATCCTTTGCCAATTTGCTTGTGTTTCGGGTCATTATCTTGTTGGAAAACTCATTTTAAAAGCATGTTCCACTCTGCATACGGCAAAATTAAATTATCTAGTATTTCCACACACGTACGCTAAACCATTATCCCTCTTATCACATGTAATGGACCGACTTCGTTGTATGAAAAGCCCCACCAAATATCATTACTTTGGCACCACCATGCTTATGTTTTGCCCTGATTTCTGAGATTTTTTTATTTTTTATGAATGATGCGTTGATACTAACATGCAGCTGATGTTATTCACTTTAGGGCGATTCCTAAAAGTGGGTTTATATAGGAGCTATGCTAAGTTATGGACTAATTCTCAAAAAATTTGGAATGTTATTTCTACTTACATAAATCTTATTTGTGCCGAATATTAACTTGATACTAACATTCGTATGGGATTTATGCACGTTAAAGTGAATTTCTGAAGAGAGATTTATACGGGAGCTATAGTCAATTGTGGACCGATCTTCATAAAATGGTATGGAGATTGATACTTATACAGAACTTCCTTGCAAACAATTTCATTAAAATATTCTTATTTGTAAGACATTTTTGAGTGTTTAAACTCTATTCCGGGGGGACATTTGTATGGGGGCTAGGTGAAATAATGGACCGATCATCACCAATTTCAATACGCTTCGTCCTTATATCATGAAAGTTCTATGTGCCAAATTTCATTGAATTATCTTTAAAATTGCGACACGTACTTTGTTCACAAGGTTTACATGGGCAGCCAGTCGTCCAGCCAGCCAGACGGACGGACGGACGGACATCGTTAGATCGATTTAAAAAATAATTCTGAGTCGATTAGTATACTTTAAGGTGGGTGGATAACTCTTTCTGTGCGTTACAAACATCAGGACGAACATTTTGAGAAACGATTTTTAGAATCTAGTAAATTTTCATTTGAACTGGGAACATCGATACCTTATTTCCTCTCCATACATAGATCATGTTTACAGTAGACGACACGCAGCAGCGACAGTAACATAGAATACAACTAGAAGTTTATGTGAGAAACAAAAACCTAATTCAATTGTCAAAAACCTAATTCGTGCACCAGCATAATGCATGTAGTCACATATATTTTCTTTTTGTGTTCTGAAAAAAATTTGAAATTTTGGGAAAATTTGGGTTGAACTTCTAATTGTATTCTATGGACAGTATTTCATTTTGGTGTTGCTTCGTAAACTCTGTCGTTTATATTATGGGTTTTTTATTGCAACTGCCAGGCGACTATTTATTGTCTTTTTAAAAGCACCAAAATTTAAAAAACATATATATATATATATATATATATATATATATATTTCCATTTATAATTAAAGCTATTTTTCAAAATTATATATCTCTGATCACAGATGGAATCTGGACATAGAACACACATTTCTGGAATCTACTAGTCCTAGGCTACTTCCACTCTTCCGCTTAACCAATTCATGTCTGCTCCTTATGCCCACTTGAAAATTCCACATTTTTCCATATGACCATAGTGAAAAAACACATTTTTCAAAATTATATATCTCTGATCACAGATGGAATCTGGGCATAGAACATGCATTTCTGGAATCTACTAGTCCTAGGCTACTTCCACTCTTCCGCTTATCTGATTCATGTCTGCTCCTTATGTCCACTGGAGCCACTTGAAAATTCCACATTTTTTCATATGACCATAGTGAAAAAACATATTTTTCAAAATTATATATCTCTGATCACAGATGGAATCTGGACATAGAACATACATTTCTGGAATCTACTAGTCCTAGGCTACTTCCACTCTTCCGCTTACTCGATTCATGTCTGCTCCTTATGGCCATTAGGACCACTTAAATTTTTCGAATTTTTTTTTTCAAAGAAATTTTATGTATGGAGTGATATATTTGATTTTTTTTTACAATTTTATATTTCAATGTGTTTTATAAAAATATTTTAATTTTTTTAATTAAAATTTAATTTTGATATAGTATTTTTATTAAAAAAATAATTTTGTTCATTTTAACAAATCAATTCACAGCTTGTGGAGCTTATTTAACATTTGTGTGGGACGTATTTATCTTCACACCTTTATTATTTTAAATTATTTAGCATCAGTTAGTAGGTTCGTAACGCAGAGACGTGAGAGTACTTAAAAATCAAATTGAAATAGATATTTACGTAAAAACGTATCAAATAAACATGTATATGTGTTGTATATGCGACAGATAAAGTTAGCTGACACTTCAAAGTTCGTAAGATATTAAACAAGTAAGAAAGATATGGTCGGTCAAGCACGACCATATGATACCCCACATCATTGTGCATATCCCTCAAAATTCGTGAAGACATGTGGACAATTGTGGACCGATACTTTTACTAAGTGTAAATAAATAAAATATACGAATACGAAATATTACGTAAATACTAATATTTATGTATATGAATTTATGCACTTAAGGGTGATTCCCGAAAGTGGAGATCCTCATAAAATTTGTCACTATGATTTCTACTTATATAAAACTTATTTGTGTCGAAAATAAAACTGATACTAACATGTGTATGTGATATATGCATGTTAAAGGGATTTTCGGAAGAGGGTTTTATATGGGAGCTATGGTCAATTATGGACCGATCTTCAGGAAATTTGCAACAAAGATTGAAAATTATACAAAACTTCCTTACGCCGAATTTCAGTAAAATATTGCTATATTTAAGGCATTTATAATCATTAAACTCCTATTTCGGGAGGACATTTGTATAGGGGCTAGGTGAAATAATGAACCGATCATAACCAATTTCAATAGGCTTCGTCCTTGTGTCATGAAAGTCCAACGTGCCAAATTTCATTGAATTATTTTCAAAATTGCGACCTGTACTTTGTGCACAAGGTTTACATGAACAGCCAGCCAGCCGTCCAGCCAGCCAGCCAGATGGACGGACATCGTTAGATCCACTCAAAAAGTGATTCTGAGTCGATTGGTATACTTTAGGGTGTTGGATGACAAACGCATAATACCCCAACCATCTACGGTGGTGTGGTATAATTAAAAAAAATATAAAAAGCACTAAATATTAAAGGTAATATAAACTAAAGTGAGCAATAAAGTAAGCTTTATCTATTTTTAGTTATTACAATTTGGTTTTAAAGTAAATTTTATAATTTTGATAATACGGCAAGGCTAAAGCAGTAACCGATTACTTTTTGGGTTACGTGGTTTAAGTCTATGATGTACGTTGCTTTCAAATAAAATGTTGCCAAAATCAAAAATAATATAAACTTAAAAAAAGGTTTTTTGAAGTTTTTTCTACAATTTTACTTTTTTTAATATATTAATACTGGTTATAATAAAAGAAACAATTCAAAAATAAAGAAAATTAAATTAAAAACATATCTTCTGACCAATTAAATAATGTTTTTGTATGTGGAAAATAACTTTGCCACTTTGGTGTCTGATGAAGATTTGGACTCATCACATAAACAGCGAGTCGTCATTATATCATGATGGCCATAACGTATACAAATATTTGGCTTTTATTTTCAGTGTCAACAACCGTCACATTTTTATGCAAATCTCAACGATCATTTATATAATTGTATTTGTAGTATTAATAAAGTTTTCCCATATATCATAGATACGTAAGTAGGATCGGTTCAAAATTGACCTTCTTTCCATATAAGATATACTTTTGATCATCAAAGCGTATAAATCCCATATAAATTTTATTATACTCATTTGGCTACATTTTCATAAGATCATTCACAAAAATCACTTCTGTTCATACATATCTATAATGATCGGGCTTCATCAACTATAACTTATGTTTATCATTTTTACACCATTGTCAAAACACCTATTTGAAATTTGGCTCTCACACAGTGTCCTTCTAGGACAAAATGACATAGTCCCAAGAACATCTCTACAAATGTTAAGAAATTGGTTTTATTAAAGAATAATCTATCATATTTATACATAAACCATTAAAAATGCACGCTTTATTACTTTTAAACAATTAAAACGGTAAGAATTCAAAAAAATTCAATACAAAATACACAATACACAAAATATACAATTTTAAAGCAAATAATTTAAAAAGCTGTCATTATCTAAGACAAAAACCTTAACAGTCGCAAGGGACATAGAGAATATTAAAATAAAAACTCAATAACATTTCACTCGGAAAATGACAAAAATCGACATATGTACATAATCGGGGCATAAATGTAACGGCCAGTATCGCCAATATAAACAAATAAAAAGCAGAGAAATTTTTTAAAATAAATAATTTAAGACAAACAAAAGTCAAACTAAAAGTCAACGCCAAAACTAATATAAATACAAACAGAAAAATTACTAAAAACAACGCAGGAATATATATGTTTTTATTTGTTTTTTTAAGACCTTCTAGACCTTCTATGGCCTAAATTCAATGTTCTGACTCAGCTCCGATTTTCTTTTTTTATTTTCTCATCATTAAAAGTGAATTTACCGCAGAAAATAATAATAATAAAAATAATGAAGCGAAGCTGGTTTTGGACATACCACAGAGTTAGAAACCCTTGTGCCCGGCGAGAAGAAAAAAATTGCAATAAAAAAATTTGCTAGGAGAAATGACAAATTATTTAAAAAAAATTTAAGGGAACTTTTATAAAAAAATTTTTTTTTTTTTTTTTTTTTTGTCTTTTTATAAATGTGCATTCATGAGCTTTCAATTGATATCTAAATGTTTTGCAATCGGATAAACAGTATGGGAAATATTTACTATTTTAAGTGAGTTAGAGAGCTCAATGAGAAATCCTTCTAGAAGACCTGCACGTTGGAGGTCTTAAAATTTATACCGCTGGGTATCTATACAAAATAACTCAAAATATCTAAGAACATCTTAAAAATGGATTTAAATGTTAGTGAATGCATAAAAAAAGTCAGTTACACATAGTGCGTTCCTTTAAATTAATATTGTCATAAAAAATATAATTCCCTTTCCTTCAACTTTATCTTGAAACATTAATATCATAGAAATTGATGGATGTTTATTACCAAACTCAGCCAGCATAATTGTGCTATGAAATTAACATCCATGTCTTAAAACAAAAATGAATTAATATTTTTAAGATATTGCATAACACCATTTCATAAAAATTTCAATTATTGCATGTATGTATGTATATATGTATGAATGTATGTAATTATAGTACATATACTATTTTTTGATTTAGTATTAATTATAATAAAATTTTCTGAAATACCCATATGTATGTATTTAATTATTTCAGAATACCTTAAGTATGTATATAGTACTAGCTATGAAAGCTGTTATTAAAAAAGATATTTTATAACACACATGTTAAGTTTTATTAAAAAAGATTATAAACGAATTATTTAAGAGACAGATACATAATTAAAACAAATAAAATTACACAAAAAAAATATAAAAAAGTAAACACGTTTATAGTAAATGCAAAATTTTAGCAAATTATCTAGTGTTTTATAAAAAATTTGGTTCGTAAAATGTTTTGCTTTAATCAAAAACAACAACAATAATTAGTTAATTATATAGCTTTCAAATATCAATATATTTATTATAATTTAGAAAAAAAGAACTCAACAAGTTTTATTTATCTACTCTAAACGTTAGTCAGTCAACTTTATGTATAGTATTTTCTAGTTCTTATAACTATTTATTAAATTGCGTAGTTGTTGTTGTTTTTGTTGTGGGCAACCTGCTACGTAACTTTAGATTCGTACAATTCATAATTTTCTTCAAGTGATCATAATATATTTTTCTTTCATTGTCACCACAAATTTTTCATGATATTCATTGATTATCAAAAAAAAAAAGCGTATTTAAATTTTCCATTTAACCCTCCCCCTTGCCTTTTTATATCTTCACACAAGCATTATGCGAGGTCACTCATCCTTATTTTAAGTCACTTCTTCTTTCTTACCTTAAATATGGTATTTTTATTGTACAAACAATTGTTTAAAAACACGCGTCTAGCTTGTTGCACAAACATTTTTATTTATTTATTTTTTTATTTCATAAACACAAAATTAAAAAAAGCTACACGTTTTAGTTATTCTTAAACTAAACCTAGTCACTCACTACACATATAATAAATGATCCGCACACTAAACGAGTCTTCCAAAAACTAAACCATGGCACAAATAATAAGGTAATATAATTAACTCAGCCTAGGCAGATTCAACAAGGTAACAGCAGTTTGGAGAAGATTCTTTAACCAAATTTTTTATACATGAAATTTTGACGTTCAATCAAATTACTGAGAGAGCGAAATTTATCATTTTATGTGGTTTTTGACAGTTTAATAAATCAAAATAAATAATCAGCTGAGCTAACGATATTACCTTGTTACTTGTTCCCATTTCTCTCGCTCTCATTAATTTGTTTGGACCAGTATTGCCGTTTGGTTACATTTGTTACATTTTTCGTAACTTTTCAACACTCCATGTAACATGTACAATTTATTGTTTTTAAAATAAAATAAAGTACTATGTATAAAAATTGTATCATTAACGTACATACAACATTTGGAACAAGTTTTTCGCAACCTCATAGCTCATCACTTCTGTTGAAGAAAACAAATTTGAAATATATTATTTTCTTGCACGTGGCCAGTGTTGCCAAAACGGCAGTTTTCCCGCTAGATCTGGCTGTATTTTGTTGTCGCTAGCGGGCACTTTCCATAAATACCGCTAAGTGGATTTTCAACTAACTATTTGATCTAAAAAATTAGGTTAACACTAACCTGGAAATTCTAAATATCTAACATCAACTGTTTTTCTATAAAAAAAGGTATTGAAACTAACTTTTTTTCTCAAAATTTTAAATCACCTTAACATAATTGTATAATTGTATATAAAATAAATACAATCAGAATCTTGGTAATGATTCAGTGTACTACTGTTACTAGCTGTTACCAAAATCATTCAAAAATCATGCATTTTAAAATACGTATTGTTTTCTTATATTATTGAACTTAAATTAGAATATAGCACTAATGTCTTGTTATCGAGGTGAATATGCCGGTAAAATTTTGCCCTGAATATAACTTTTTAAATTAGGAAATTCATTTAATAAATCATTTGTGCCTCGTTAGACCAAAATATCGCCCCTTGTAACTGCTTGTATGGTTTAAAAATGGTATTGTTAAAATCAAATGTAATATTTTAATTTATATAAAAAATAAACTATTTTCTTAAGTGTGCTAATTCATCTGGATATTTTTTTATATGACGAAAACTTCATGAAATTTTTCATTTCCACAAATTTAGTTTTTAATCAATTCAAGAGAGCACATTACTTAAATCTTTTACACTGAGTCTTAAAAAAATAAAAAATAAAGATACTCTTATATTTCAGAATGAAAACATAGCTAAAGTTACTTTTTATGTAAATAAAATAATTTCATCTGCCACGAAAATCGGAAAATTGCCACGTGCAAGAAAAAAGTTTGTTCTCTTCAACAGAAGTGATATGTTGGGAGGTAGTTTTGAGAAAGTCTCAAAAAATTTGTTCTAAATGTTTGTAAATACTTGCATGATCTATGTACGCCAATGATATAATTTTTATACATATAAAATTTTACTGAAGGAATCAGAAGTTACGAGAATACGATTAAAAACAAAAAATGTACTTGTTACGTGGAGCTTTGAAAAGTTACGAAAAATGTAATAAATGGCACCAAACGGCAACACTGGTCAAAACTCCATTTATAAAAATTTTTAGTATTAAACTAGTGTCTACATTAGGCAAATTTTTATCTAAACAAACGTCAAAATCATTGCGAATATATGCAAGGTAACCTTAGTTAAACAGCTGATTATTTTTTGGTAGTTGCAGTTGTCAAACTGTACATTTAGTTTGACGCTGGTAAGCCAAAATTATACTTATATGGAGTTTTACAGTTCTAAGTACTAAAAAATAATCAGCTAATTAAGTGAGTTTGAATTAGCTATGGTGTAGACGTAGAGTCACACACTATGGCCTGATTCAGTACGACAATCAAATTGTTTGAAAATAAAATTTGTATGAAAATTACTCATTTCTTCAAATATTTTTTAAGTATTTTTCATACAAATTTTAATTCTAAACAATTTTCTTGTTGTACTGAATCAGACCCAATGTTTTTAACAAACACCATGGTGTAATAAGTACAAGGTGCCATTTTAAAGTCAGCTAATTATTTTTTTGCTTCATATTTAGTGTAAGATTGAAATGTATTTTTGTATGTGCTGGTAGAATTTTCTAGAGAACTAATTTACATTAATGAATAGAGTTTTCTTTTTCTTTTTTTTTTGGTCTTCAAGTTGTTTTCTATGTAAATAACATCCAAAAAAAATAAACGACTGGGCTAATAATATCACCATGTAAATGGGCCTTGGTTTTGCCGTTATCTACATAATAATTGTTGAATATAAGTATGGTGAGTAAAGAATACGTGACATTATTAACATAGGCCAGGTTCACACTACGCTGATGTTGCTGCATGTCGCCTAGTGAGAACCTTGTTTTCCTATTATTATTTTTCGAATAATTGCTTTATGCGATTGTATGATTGTACTTAATTTACAAGCAAAAATAAATCCAGTAAATACTTCGTTTATGAACTGTCACTTTGCTCTCTCAATTTTGCATTTTGATATGAAAACGAAAATCCAGTATTGAATATTGTTTAATTGCAATTATGTACTCAGGCATTTATAAAAAAAAAAACAAATATTTTTTTACAAAAGATTCTTAAACTCTTTTTTATATATTTTGTAATTTCTAGTGCGTACATTTTTTTCTTTGGAAAATTTTGTTTTTAATAGCCATCCTTTGGCTTATCAGAAGGTTTTTAACTCCGTGATATGTCAAAAGAAGCCTTGCTAACATAGAGTTTTTTCTTGTTTAACAAAAATTTTTCAATAATTTTTTTAGCTTTTCTAAAGCCTACAACTTTCAAACTATACAATTGCGTTTAAAAATTAAATCAAAATTAACGCCAGTTCCTTACTTTTCCAGTAAAATCCAGCAAACTGAATAAAATCCAGTATTTACTGAATAAATTTAAGATTTTACTCTTAAAAAAACTCGTAAACAAAATTAAACATATAGCTTTCATTATTTACATTTGTTTACTTTTTGCAACCATATAATTTACTAGATTTTCAAGCAAAAATAAAAGTAGAAAAATTTGTTAATACTCTGGAATCACTTCTATGTACGTATGTCGAAAACTTTTTTGAAAGTAAAAAACGTAAGTTTTTGTAATTTGAATAGCACATGATTAATAAAGATATTCAGAAAAATATATCAAAACTTTAGAGGCCCATAACTCGTAAAAAAACTCTAGTTCACATATAGAGGTTTTTTGAAAAACAAGTCGTTCTCCTTTAAAAAACACAAATAAATTGATTTGTTTTTACATATATTTTTAAAAGCCAAAAAACATTTCAATTCGAATTGTTTAATTATTCATACATGGTAACGAACAGACCTTTTACTATGTTACGTGACACTTCTCTCACTGACTGACAAGTTCGCATACAACTCTGTTTTTCTAACAGTTGTTTTTTGTTTACATTTGTTTTTGTTTTTATTTTCAGTTACGTTTTTTATTATTGTTATCCTCTTATTGCTTGCATTTAGCACTGTTTTAAACTTTATACATTTTTATTTTGTATTCATTTTCAGTATTTACGTTGGTACGGAAACTTGTTAAAATTACAAGAAAATATCAAAAGAAAAAATCCAGAAGGTGATTTACAAGAAAAAAACAAAGAACTTTTTAAAATACAAAAAGTTTAACTATTTATTAAAAGTTTAAAAAAAGTGCAACTAATCCATTAAATAAAGCGAATTGAAACTAAAATATTGAAAAAGTTCTTTCAGAGAAATTAAAAAAAAGTGATGTTTTTTGAGTGATAAAAAAAATGATAATTTGTAAATCATAAAAAAAGTAATTAAATTAATTAGTATTTATTTGGTAAGTTTTCGTTTTTATTAATTTAAGATGAGCTCATTTTGTAGGTGATAAATTTAAAACGCAATTTCATAAATTTGTAGTTTCTCATGAAATTTTTGTTTATTTTTTTTTTTATTATTTTTTAATTTTATTTTTTCTTTTGCAATTATGTACGTTGAATTTTGTATATTAATTGTTATTGATGATAAGATGAAATGTACTTACAATACCATATATTGTTCTTTAGTGGCCTCCTTCTTTAATATTTTATTCTTATCATTAATTCACATTCAACCAGTCAGTCATCCCATACATCCAATCAACCAACATACTGACCAAACAACCACATTTCTTTCTACATTTCAATTTTCTTTCGTACAAAGTCAAGTGTAAATTATATTGGAAACCAGCTGTTTGGTTAATATACTTCTTGTGTGCATCTTTTTTGCCATCATCGTCTACTTATTACAATCTGACATCCATATAATTATTCGTTGCAGTGGCTGCTTAATGTAGGCATACATATTTTATTTTTCCTATAGAGTAAAATACTGTTGTTGTCTGGGTTGATTGCTTTTCTTAGACAGATATACATAGTTGGCAGGCAGGCAGCATAAATATAAAGTGCAAGTATAAGTAAGAAATTAAACTCTTAGTTCCAGCACTTGTTGTCGTCTTATCATATTTTAATTGTATTCATAGAACGACCTATGGCTACTATTATTTTTATTTTTATAATTTACTTATTGTTGTTCAACTAAAACAATTGCCATTTTGTGGTCAATGGCTTTTTCTTCTTTCTTTCCTAGACTCTTTTTTTTCTACATACAGAAAAGTTAATTTCTATATTAAGTGCAAGAAAACATGTTTTCTTTCTCACTTCGTTTTATATTATTCCTTTTGCATGTAAATATTATTGATTTTGTCTAAAATAATTGATGTTGGTCAGTTTAGTAAAACACATACAGTGTCTCACTAAAATATTTGATTTTTTTTTAATTTTTTATAAAAACGGTATTATTAGATGATTTAAAGGAATAATTCCTAGATTTATAAATTGAAATTTGTTGGTTTAAACGTCAACTTCATTATGCTAAAAACTGCAATAAAAAATATTGCCGTGTTCCTAAGAAATACCAGAAATATTACGAAGTCATCGAATTTAACCCACAAAAGTATTTGAATTTTTCTCACCTTTGTATTTGAAGATATCAAAAAAAAAAAAAAAAAATAATAATAATAATAATAATAAAATAAAAAAGGTGAAATTATTGTAATTTTTGTTAATAATTAAAAATTCAATTCATTTCAATTATTTTCCCAATTTGAAGTTAAAGTTTGAAGGGTATTTAGCCCAATTGTTTATTTAACGGACTCAGAAGGTTGATGTTGGAAAAACTCGCTTAATTTTCCTTTTCTTATGACAAATATGATAAATTTTTTATCCTTATAGTAAAATATAATATAGTAAATATAGTATAGTAAAATAAAATATATTAAAATAAGTATTTAGTTGCTTACTAGATTTTTTATTAAAATTCCATATTTGAAGCGTCCTGGTCGTTTATTATGGGGAATTGAACCATCAAAAATAAAATATCTTAAATATCAAGCCCATTTTATTATCATTTAGTAGTTGGTATCTATTTTTTTAATATTGAGAAATATATTCCTGATATATAGCCATTGATAAATTTGGGGACTACAACACCTGAGTTTATGATACAGCTCCAAAATATACCACGACATAATTATGCTTGATTTATTTCTCTAGTTACATAGACTTATTATTTTTGGACTAACAACTTGCACTCGAGGAATGCTGGATCGGAAAATGTTTAATTTTATTTTGATCAACATAAGCAATATTAACAGGAAAATTAACTTTTTCGAGTATTTTTACCTTTTTATAGTGCCCTGATTGCTTAAAAGAATTGTAGTTATGTAACTCAAAAAATACCTGTCACGTTTTATACTATAGCACCATTTGGCCTTGCATTTTTGTAGCCAGTACTCAAGTCTCCAATTTTAAAACGGCTAATACCCATAGAAACATAATCTAAAAGCTTTGGTATAATATGGGGACTTATACTTCAGTAAAATGGGCTTAACATTGAAGATTTTTAATTTTTTCAAAAAAAAAAAAAAAATAATAACCAATGTGCATCAATTGGGGTCTCAAAATTTAGAACTTTTACAGACAAACATATTTTTCTAAGACATGACACTTATGTTTTCAATTAAAAAAGTTTTATGATTAGAAAATCATATAGAAAAAATTATTCCAATTTTTTTTTTACCAGATATATTGTAAAGAAACTTCGCTTAATTTCCCCAATACTTATTCCCAAATTTATAAAAAGGGTTAGTAACTGCAGTGATAATTAATACCAATTAATATACTTATATTAACTGGTATTAATTATGGAGGGACTATATTCCCTCCATTTTTGATTCCATAATATTCCCCTCTTCTATGATATAAATTTCAAATGCAAATTCCTAGTTTTTTTGATCAACGTTTTTGTATCCCTCTATCTTACAAAATAATAAAAAAATAAATATTTTATTTAATTTTTTAGTGCAAATATATATCAAAAATAGAAATATCTCTGATACTAATTACCTTCTTAGTTAAAATATAAATTATTTTATATGAGTTTAAAAATATATCTTTTTTGGCTTTTTTTTTTTTGTTTTTTTGAGTATCTTTAAATACAAAAAATTAAAAAAATCAAATACTTTTGTGATATACCTGAAATGACTGTACGTGTTATTTTTCTCAATTTCTCGGCAAAGATTCAACATTTTGTTCTACTTTTGCAGCATTTGGTAGAAGACATATCAGGCAAAAAAATCCTATTCATAAATAATTATTATTATTATTCTTTATTTACCTAATATAATATAAAATAACTAGTTTTTTATTTAAAATCAAAAATTCACTAATTTATGTGAGACACTGTAGGCACTTATAGAAAAAATCGCTCAGTCTTTACATTTAAAAAAATACCTCTGTAATGTAATTTGGTAAAACGTTATTCTGATAAGGCTTATAGATTTAAAAAACAAAGTAAATATTTTAGTACCGGCTAATTTTAAACAATCGAACTTGTTTTATTTTTTGCAAAATTAAACACCATAAAAGTGTCACCAGGGTCAAAATTACGGCATTGTGGAAATTATAATCAGTAACTGTTCAGGAGATATACAAAAAAATATTTTTTTTTTGTTTATATTGCTCATTGACGTACTTTAGAAGTACATATACACTATATAAAATTGCAAAGTTGGGCAGAATTGACTGGTCCTATTTATATAAAAGGAAATGATTACATTAAGTTATCTATTAAATGCTCAATTACAATTACTTGTAATTTTAGTTGAAAAATTCCAATTACAAATTAAATTCATTATAAATAAGTTGCTTTATAAAATAATGACTGTATGACTTTAAAAATATGCAAAATTTCTTCAAATAAAAATCGTACATTGAATTTTCTTAATAACAATAGGATACCACTTACTTTTAAAGGATTCAAAATATTAAATACTGTTATTTGCAATTACACTTTCCGCAATTGTAATTGAAAAAATAGCAATTGCAATTACTTATAATAAGTAATTTAATTGAAATGTAATTATTATCCCTCAAGGCTGTTCTTACATACAATGATAGGATGTTGAGGTTTTATGCGTTTATGTACCCAGCACCACATAGCTCTCATATGTCCTCCCGGAAGGATATTAGTACCAGTCAATATCTTAAATATAGCAGCATATAAATTATGGTCAACTCAAATAAGTTTTATATAAATATAAATTTGTGTGCTTAATTTCATATAGATCGGTCCATAATTGACTATAGCTCCTATATAAATCTTCTTTCGAAAATCACTTTAACGAACATAAATCTCATATAAATGTTAGTATCAAGAAAATATTTAACACAAACAAGTTTTATAAGTGTATAAATCACATTCCCAAATTTCTCAAGAATAGGTTGACACTGACCCTCTCAGAAAACCAATTTTACGAATAAATGTATATAATGGAGTATATGTGTAAAGAATTTAACAATAAAAGACAAAAACCAAAATTTTTAACAAAGTACTATAAACAAATTAACAGAGTTAGTTGTATGATGACAATTCCTTAAGGTTTTTTGACCATTTTTGGAATTGGATGAATGGCTGTGATATGACACTATGTGAAAATAGTGATCCAAGGGCCACTCTAATTGGAATAAATTTTAACCGGTATCTTCTAAAATTACAAAGCTAGGATTAACAAACAAAATGCGGTTTCAGGAACTCTCTTAAATTTTTTGAAAACGTCTTTTAGCGGACGTGCAAAAAATGTAAAATTCGAAAAAACACCATTTTTGATATAATAGATTGGGAGAAAACAAAAATTTTCGACCAACCTCACTATCTCCGGCTTCGATGAAATTTGGTATGAACACTCTTTACGTCAATGCAAAATTTAAAGTTGTTCAAAATTTTCAAATTCGTTGTAGTTTAGTTTGAATTGTCTTAATCTGCTAAGTCGTATCCGAGATATTGTTGTTTAAAGTTACATAATGTTATGATTTTTTAAGGTAAATAAAAATCGCGAAATTTTACGATTTCACAAAGCTGAAACAGAAACTCATAAATATGTTTCTTGGAACAGTTCAACTCATCAAACAAAACAGCCAGTTAGAAATATTTCCATTTGGCCGAACTGAGAATTCTGGTTTTAAGGATTATTTTTTAAAGTTATTTGTATTATTCTCCCAAGATATATTAAATTTGTACAAATTTTCAAATTAATAAAATAGAATCGTCCTGCTCCAACAAAAACAGTTATGTCTTTTTATTAGATTTTCAGGACAGCATAAAAACTGTTTTATTTTGTAATATAGAAAATTTCTTTAAAATGTATACGATTAGTTGGAACCTTAGTACAATTACTGCAGATTTTGCGTAAACAAATCGGGATGATTAGACGCAAGACAGCAATAATAAAATCTTTCAAAAAACTATACATAACTGTAACATTTTAATTAAAAATATTTTTTGATTTATGTAGATGTTTTCGTTCGTAAAAATTTACTTTGAAAATTTGATATATTTTCTAAGAAATAACTTATTCAATATCGATATGGATTCTTAAGAAATAATTAATTTTTTCTTCCAACTGTTACGTTTTCTCTAATGATGTCTAATAAGTATAAAACAGCAGAAATAATTTAAGAATATTATAAGTATAATCAGCTGAAATGTAAATTGTTGTATAAAAGTCCACTGGTGCAGGGTTTTTTAATCCGATTTATTCCGATAAAACGATTTTGTTTTTTTTTTTTATTTTTTTATTAAAGGTACTAATATATAAATTAGAAAGATTGTAATATAAAAATTAAATCATTTATTAACTTTTTTAAGTTAATAAATTTTAATTAAAAATTAATAAGTTAGTGTTTTCAATTTTCATAAAATTCGTGGAAATCTTTATACATATATTTTTTTAAGAATGTAAACTGTTAAATTTTGATTTTTCTTTTTTTGGATTTTGCTTCATACAAAGATACAATTTTACTTTAAAGAGTTTATATACTTCTTTTTTTCTTTTTTTGAAATTTAAGTAGAATTATCATACTTATTGTGGTCGATCATTATTATTGTAGATTATTTTACAAGAGTAGGGATGAGAGATATGTATGCCAACATTATATAATTTTTTAAGAATATACAAATACGATTTTTTGAGATATAATGGCTTAATTTTTATATGTCCTTTAAACTTTTGATAAAAATGAACTTTATAAATACTGCTGGAAAGGTAATATCTTTGTCTATAATACGAAACTTAAACCAGAGATCTGCAATTTATATTTTAGAAGTTATTAGCAATTAAATAAATTTTGGATCAGAAAGGGTCCTAAGTCTAAAAGTATATATTTAAGAAACACTTCCAATAGCCAAATACGAAAATGGATGTTGTTTGTGATGACTTTTGTTTTAATGTTTTAAATTTTTAAGGGTTACTTAAATAATAAGTATTATTATCATCACCCAGAAAAAAATGTATTAGTTCTACGACTATGGACTTCCTGAATTCTTGAGAAAACATTTACTCCTTCTAGTTTTGCATTGCGACCAATGATTTTTGTATCACCCCCAGAATTAGTTCTGCGAAAGTGTTACCCATTCTATGAAATGTTTTTAATTAGTTTTTGAAATCAATGATTTGCTTAATGTTATTTTTCCTTTTATGAGCCATTCCTTAAAGGCCTTTTTTCTAATTCAATTTAAATTTCTAAAACATTGTTGTAAAATTATTTAAATAATTACTTAATAAAATCGGATATTTCAAGTTTGTGAAACAAATACAATTATAAATGTATTGTATTTAAAGTTTTTTTTAATAAATAGATTTAATTTTATAAATCTGTAATAAATTTAAAATAAACATATACTTCTTGATACCTAAACTATCAACCTCCTCATCACATGTATTAAATATTTTTATTATGCATATATTAAAACTAATTAAAAAGATTGTTGCAAATCTTTCAATAAAAAATTATAAGTTGCTAAGTCAACAAACTATAATCTGTTACTAACTTTTCAAATAATACAATATCCCTGCAAACATTATCTATCGAAATCGTAACTATATCGACACGCCAGGAAGTTGATATGCGTCGCTTTTACTATCGAATTCTGATCTACTTAGTAACACCGTTCGGGAAGAACTGTGCCACTAAGCGATAGTTCCTTTTGAGTAACGCTTTAGTCAGTATTGAATGTCACTAATTCGAATCTTCAAATCCCCACTAAAGCGTTACTCAAAAGGAACTATCTCTTAGTGGCACATTTCTTAACGAACGGTGTTACTAAGTAGATCAGAATTCGTAACGCTTTAGTAAATTTTGTACGTCACGTATTAAGATCTACTATTCCGCAGTAAAAAGTGTCTAATAAAAAATCCTAATTCGAATCTTCCAATCCCCACTAAAGCGTTACTCAAAAAATGTTATTTCTAACTATATGAGAATTCAATAGTAAAAGCGAAACATATCAACTTCCCGGTATGCCGACGTAGTTACACTTTCGATAGAAAATATTTACAGAATTTTAAAACCATTTTGCATAAAATTTTTAAAATAATAATGCCTGTAATACTTATATTTTAAAATGAAGGATTAGGAATGAACAAAATTATCAAAAGTAAAAATATTAAAATTTTTTAAATCACAAAATTAATTCTTTCTGATATTTATTATGGAAAGCAATAAAATTAATTACGCAACAATATTTTCAATTCAAATTAACATTAAAAAAAAAAATAAATAAATAAATTAAAAAAGAATACTAAGAAATATTTTAAGTATAAAATTAGAAAAGAATATTTGTTTCTTTCAAATTTAATAAAGTAGGCTTATATATTAAAATAAGAATAATTATTAATATTATAATTTATTTTTTAAATAACAAAAATAACACTTTCTTGTATTTATTATAGAAAACAATGAAATTAATTGCACAAAAAGATTTTGAATTGAATGAACATTTAATATCTATTAGAATATTTGCAAAATTTTCTGCAATTATTAGTATGTTCAGCGACAATGTATGATTTTTAGAAAGGTCATGATGTTCGTATTATAAAATGTGTTAGTCAATATTTCCAAAATGTTTAGTAATATAATATACGTAATATAATATATTTCTAAATATTACTAGACTACATTATTATTTATTTTAATTTTGTATTGAATTTTCTATGTAATTAATATAAATAAAAATTTTTTGGTTATTTTTTTTTTTTTCTAAAATCGCCAGTTTTTCTACAGAAAAATAATTCAAATAATTAAAGAATAAATCTATTACACTTTTTACGAGGCGAACACCATATACTTTCTTAAAATCATGCTTTCTCCCTGAACAAATAGCTCACTACTAAGAATTTTGGAAATATTTGAAAAAATATTTATAATAAATTTTCTCTATTTTCTCTTTCAAATGTTTCCATTTTTATAAAGGGGATTCCCTTTATTAAAAAACTATATGATCTTTTAATCATTTCCATACATTAGTACCAATTTTAATGATGATGTACCATACTCTACACATTTCAAGCATTACAACAACAAAACAATTTCTTCAAAATATTTCATAACAAGAACAATGTTTGAATTCTTTTCAAACTTTTAAAAAAAATTAATTTAAAATTTTGAAAATTCAAATTTAAAGTGTAAAAATTCAGCTCTGCTAAAATATTTCTCGGATACTCTAATGCAATGCATTAAAATTTTGATTGCTATATACACATATTTTAATTTTCCACAGAATAGACTTGTAAAATTGAATTTTTAATATATTCGCAATTTTTTGTTCTATAGAAAATTATTCTGAAAATTAGCAACTTTTGCTGCGGGCATGTCATACGTAAGTCAAACTCCCACACTTTTAAAAAATGTTGTTTTAGTTATTAAGAATTTTATATAAAACTAAATTTTCTGGCCCTCAAATTGTTAACAACATATTTTTTTTATTTTTATAGAAAATGAAAATGTTTTCCTAAATTTATTCGCTTGCCCAGAACTAGTTGACATATTAATAATATCTTTTAAATTATGATAAATGCTTACCTTATTTTCTTAATTTTCTTTTAAAACTTATGAATTTCTTGTTTCTCATCAGTTTACATAAATAATTTTATTTAATGTTAATATTTTTTCACTCTAATCACTTGAAAATTTTTATTTTTACTAAGAAAAATTATATTGTTTCTGCTTGTTCTTTTTCCCATTATGAAATGTAAACAATCGCCAAAATCATGATTTTATGATAAAATTTCGAACCTAATGTGTGTTGTTTTTGTAAAGTTTTGCACATTCTACTATTAATCATCTTAGAGTGCCGAATTCGACAGATTATGTGGATTGGTAAACAACAATCTTCCAAATGCTAGAAAAGGTGTTGAAAAATAGTGTTTTCGTTTTTGGATAACTGTAACTGTTATCCAAACAATGTCTAATAGTGATTAAAGAAGTTACGTCTAGAAGATTCAATTCGTATACTAATATATTTTGTTGTTGGAAAATTGAGAGAAATCTTCTATTGCACTTCTAAGAGTGGCGAATTAGTGAGCTATTTCGAAAAAGAATTCACTAAATGCTTGCAGGGATGTATTATATAGGAGAGTACACACATGTTAGTTCTCCAACCGGCATTAGTTTTATATACATATATAAATATAAATATTTTCTTTTTTTTATAATTACCCTCTGCTACAATGCAAAATCTCTCAAGAAATAACACCTAACGTTTCTTTCCAATACATCCTAAAAATTTTGAGTTATTTAAAAAAATTAGACAAAATCTATAGAACTTATTCGATTTTATCCGAAATAACATACTAAAACTTTCTAATTTTTTACTCAAAAAAGTATGCACCAAATCAAACATCGAATAAAATACATTATTTTCAAATCATTTTAAAGAATATTTTGATAGTTTAGAAAATGTTTAATAATTTTTTCAAAGCGGTTTAAAAGAGAGATATTTCACTTTATTTTAAACAAATTAATATTTAAATCTTTGTATACAAGAATATTTACTCTTAAAGAAAAATATAAAAAAATAAAATAAAATAAAAAAAAAGATTACGTCAAAGTCGAAATTTTGGAAAAGAAAAGGAAAATAAATTTAAAAAACTTTAACAAATCAGTAGTTATTTGGAGTATATATCGTCACCTAAAATGTAAAAGGCCGTAACCACACTTTAATTTTTTACAAAAGAAGTAAAAAACATAAAAATGCCAAATGCCTTAACCACAATTTTTAATTTTTTGCTTTAAATTTAAGCAATTAAGTAAAATTTTTTAATCGTTCACTTAAAGCAAAAATAAATAATACATAAAATACTCTTCTAACCAATTTTATTTTAAATTTAAATATGGACCTAGCCTGTTAGCAACAGTTTTTATTATTTTGTAGAATAAGATTTGGAGTTTTTATAAATGAAATACATTTAGCAAAAATGGACCAAAATCTCACATTGAGCAGAGTACAGCGTGAATTTTTTTAATCATTATAGCGAGTATTTTTAAATTATTGTTGGATTCAACATTTGTTACAAATTTAAGTCTTGCCGATTATTCAAAAATTATAAAAGTTGACGTACGAGTATTAATAAAGTTGAGATATATTGAAAACAGACAACTTTTTTACAATAGCTCTCAAATGAATAAATATTCTTAAAAAAATTAAAGCTAAAACAGCACAGATAATGTAAGATGAAAACGTATTAGATGTGGAACAGAAGTATCTTATTTGAGAATTCTTCTATTTTAATAAATAAATGTAATAGCTTTCTTGATAAAGATACTGAATCAGGGATAAAGAAATTACATTTTAAATGCTCAAAAAAAGTCATTTCGGAAATAAAATATTTACTTTTAATTAACCTTTATATTGTTATAAACTGATTTAGAGGCAAATTATTAAATAAATTTTGAATGTATAATAAAACAACAGAGAAAAAATATTTAAGATGGAATCGAAATAAAACAAATACTCGTTTTTCTATGAATTTTATAGTTATAAAATGAATTTGCTAGTTATTTTGAAAATATATTTTTATTTAAATATTTGCAAGCTATTATGAAATATGTTGTCTGTTTTCAATATTTCACTTCGATTTTTAAAGTAAAAGAAGTGAACAAGTGTTTATCTGTAAAAATATTAACATGTCAAATTTTACAATTTTCAGTTGATCGGCAATACTTACATTTAGAGCTACTGTTTGATATAACAATAATTTAAAAACATTCACTATAAAAAAATCATGCTATACCAAGCATTTTATGCCAGTATATGTGTAACAGGTAAAAAATCTTGATTTATTAAAACTACAAAACTTGCTATACAAAATAATGTAAAAAGTTTATGTATTTTTTTTTTTTTTTTTTTTTTTTGCAAAACGTTATTTAGCGCAATAAAAATTTTAATTACTTTTAAGATCTTTTTTTTAGGAAAAAAGTCAAAGTCGACTGACCGGCGTACGACTGATTGACCCAATTTTTGCACATATTTTTATTTTAGCCCCACTTACCAAGCAAATTCAAAACTTTTGTAAATATCATGGATGGTCTAATGTACACCAAAATTATGTTCTTTTTTGAGTGAAAATAAAAAGTACCATTTTGTAGCAGAGTGTTATTTATAATTGAAATGCAAAGCAGTTTCCTAACGGTTGCAAATGTTATTTTAAATGCAATCTATAGATTTTTTATTTGATCTTCGCCTTTGGCCGGGTTAGGAACTATTCACAATAAATTTTCAATATACAAACACTTAATTTGTAGTTGCATTTAGTTTCTATGAACATATGTATTATATTTTCTAACTGATTTATTATTTTTTATAGGTGAAATGCAATAAATTGGCAAAAAAATTAAAAAAATAAAATAAAATAAAATGGAAATATTATCATGCATCACTGATTGTAATGAAAATAAAAAAATCCAAATTAAATAAAGTATAAAATATTATTTATAATTACAAACGTTATACATACATATATATATATATATATATATATATATATATATATATATATATATATATATATAAATTTCAAAATTAGTTTAAATTAATTTAGGTGCTGCAAAAAATGGAGTTATTGTTAAAATAAACAAGAATGTTGTATTCGGTTTGACCGAATCTATTATACGCACCACCTGCAGCAACCTTTTTTGTGCCACCCTAATTTAACATTTCACCTTATATTGGAGGTGGATGTATCACTCCCATTTTTGGTTTCCCAGTTTACATGAACTATTTGTAGAAAATTTCGTTGTTGTACATGCTTTTGTGTAAGAGATATCGGCGAAAAAATATGAACAGGAGTTACGACGGACACAGAGTTTTTTGGTTTTTAGCACATAACTTTTTTGTTTCTTTTGTAAATTTTCAATACCAGATAAAGCTTATAGGAGAAAAATATTTGAGACAAATTTTATCCCCGTAGGTTGTCTGCCCGAACTCTATTTTGCTTTGAACAGATAGACATACGAACAGATCGACTCAAAATCTTACGTGCACCCAGAATATACGGGGTCTTAAACGAATATTTTGGCATGTTACAAACAGAATGACAATTAAGGAAAAAACTTAAATGAAATAATATTTTACGTTACTTATTTCTGAATAACTTCCAAAATATTGAGCATATAAAAAAATAATGTTAAAATGACTTGAAGGCAATTCGTCTGCATTTTTTGGTGTTCTTTTATCTAAATCGTACAAATTTTTTTTTTTTTTTTTTTTTTTTTTTTTTGAATTATGGTGAAGTATATTTGTGTAATTGCCTTATTAAGACGGAAATGTTAGACATGCCCATAGAAAAATCAAAAAAAAAAACTGATGAGTTTTCAGCACATCAAATTCCATCTAGTGCACCTATTTTTGTTTAAAGGAGGAACAAAAAAAGTTTTTTTGCCGACCACTGTAATTTTAGAACAAGTTTTTCCTAGTTGGTAATTTTTTGAAAAATGCTTTAGTGGAATTTTTATTTACTCAATAAACCAAACGATATTATAGCGATATTGAAACGACATCATATAGGTGATAAAAATTATTACTAGTGATAGTCGTTTTCGAATCGATAACGATAGTTTTTATGGACTAAAGTGTACCTTTCCTTATGATATCGTTTTTTCAAATTTTTCCAATTAAATATACTATAGATAATTATAAAGAAACATAATCTGTTGAAATAAGAAAAAAAACCTAAATAAATATAAAACGTGAAAAGATACATGCACAGAAAAAAGTTTGTACATAAATATAAAAATTTACTTTCATTGATTTCAGTTCATAATATTTAAGCATAATTTCTTAAGCATTAAAACTTTTTTTTTATTTTTTCAAATGAATCAAAAGTCAAAATGATTGAAAAAATTGTTTAAATTTTCATTTATTTTTTTAATTTGTAAAAAAATGTTTGGAAAAAATTAAGTTTTTAAAGGTTTTTAGCTACATTTTCGGAACAGAACAGAAGCGATTTTTATCAAAATGATGTGGTGCAGAATGCAAGCTAAATTATGCCAATTTCTTCTAAATATTATTTTTCAACAGATTTTCCTTGAAATTTTGCCATTTCAAGGAATTTCTAGTTAATATTTTCATGTATACTTATTTTCATTACTATTGCAATCAAATCTAATAAAACTAAATCAAAGATTTAACAAAATTTTGCAAATTTCTAAAATTTTTATTATGAACAATTTATTAATACGAGTAAAGTTTGGGGAAAAAATCATGTTCGATTTATAATATGAAAAAAAAAATTCAAATATATGCAGTTTTTACAATTACATAACAAAAAATATTGGTTGGACCATTCAAAATCTTTTATATTATTTATATTTATACTCAGCTTGCGTTATTTGTTGAAAAATTTTTAATTTTAAGATTTTTATTTTGAAGTTTTTTTCCAAATGGTTATGTTTTTTTATTTTACTGGAAACAAATATTTCATTCTATGGTTTATCTGAAATTTTATTTTACTTACTTCAGAGTAAATTATTGTTTTTTTTTTAACTTACTAGAAAATGTTGATTGAGTAAATAATAAAAAAGCTTAACAAGTTCCTAAAGAATGAGATTAAACTTTGTTTAGAAAAGGAAAAAGAATGAATCCCAAGCCCAAAAAGTTCGCCGCGTAATGGCACGTTGTGTTCATTTCTTCAAAATTAAATATGAGCCATATTAAAGCTATGCCTAAGCTTTAGTCAGTCAAAGCTTAAAAAAATTAAATAACAAAACTGAGAAGAACTCTGAATCAAAGAATGATAAAAGCTCCTCAATAATAAAAAAAATAAAAATATTTTCAATATTTTGTATTATCCTCGGAAAACATACATTATTACTGAATTTTCTGTAAGTTACAAGTTTTGTATACCAAGTAATCGGGCAAATGATCCTGAATAATATCGAACTAAAACCAATAAAAATTTACAGAACAATTTGTCGTATGATAAGTTTACTAAAAATGAGACAAGATATGTGATTGTTTTGCTTCTTTAATCTGAATAAACTCGAATCATAATATAATAACACAAGGTTGAATCACGTGGTAAAGTTTTCAAATTTAATTCTTGTTTTTTTTTTAACTAAAAACAGAAAATAAAAAATACGAATGAAAAATTTTAAATATTTTCTTTACGTTTGTAATTTGAATTGCTTCCTGAAAGGCACAACACTCCATTTTGAGGTAGTCTTATGAATGTTCCATACGTACATTTGTTAGAATGGATATTTATTTGTAACTAGCATATTCAAAGATGTATGTTTGTTTTTGATAATCAAATGTTTTAAAATTAAAATATTTTCTTTTGTTTTTTTCTGTGACTGACTTTTCAGGGTAAATAAAAATGAGTACAAACTTTCTAATGATAGAAAGGATGCACGAGATATATATATATATATATCTCGTGCATCCTCCAAAAGGAACAATAGGATTAATATTATTTTTGTGAATATTTTTTTAACATCAAATAAAATTTATTACATATATCGTTATTTGGGGAGTTGGATGCCACGCCCACTTTCTGTAAAAGTCAATTTTATTACTTTCTTGATGCTACTAAGGCTTAAAATATTTTATATCATGAAATTTAATCAGTATGGATGCCACGCCTGTTTTTCGCCTACTTTTATTATACTGTAATATTTTTTTTTTTAATTTTCATCGCTTCAGTAGTTTAAACATAAGGTTATAAAGTAAACAATATTCTAGCAATAATGAGTAAAAAAAGGGGCGTGGTATCCAAAAGAAATAATAATGCCAATAGTATATAAAACAACGTATAATAAGATTTGGATTAAATAAATTAAATGATTTTTATATGCAATCATATTAAAAAAGTGGTTCGAAAAATTAGAAATTCAAGAGTCCATAAAACCGACATTCGTACTAACTTTGAGAAACCCTTTGGGTGCTTTGCTAGACTAATAACAAAAAAAATTAATTTTATATGAAAAATGTTGAACATGTTTTTATAATAATTTCATCATGCGTAGAAGATGTGTGCGTCTCAGTCCAAAAATTTCGGTAATATTTTTTAAAGTAAATTTTCCCTACCTTCCACATATCATAAAAAATTAAATTAATTTGAGACATCATATTCATTTAAAAAATGCAATTGTATTAAAATGTATTTTATAAGCACAATTCAAATGCTGTTTACATCATTGAAATCCACAAAGCCTTTCCAGAAATGTTGCCATTTAATTTTTTTGGTTTTTTGAGAAAGTATAAATGCAAAATAAAATCGCAAGCTTTTACAAGCGAAACTGAAATCGATAAATGGTGTAATGGAGTTTATATATAACAATTTTTGGCGAAAATTCGCCACATCTGACAGTCCTGATTGCAGGAGCTTATTTAGTATGTGTCTATGGGGTGCTTAAGTTTTAGTAAATAATTTAAAATAATTAAAACTTAACTGTAAAACGAGAAAGAAAGATATAGTCGGTCAAGATTATATTGTACCTGTGGCCAATTTTACTAAACGTAAAATAAAATATACAAATACAGATTAATGCCTTGATACTAACATCTAGATGATTTTATGCACTTTAGGGCGATTCCTGGAAGTAGGTTTATATGGGAGCTATGGTAAATTATGGACCGATTCTCATAAAATTTGGCAATGTTGTTTCTACTTACATAAAACTTACTTGTGTCGAATATTAACTTGATACTAACATTCGTATGGGATTTATGCACGTTAAAGTGATTTTCAGAAGAGGGGTTTATATGGGAGTTATGGTCAATTGTGGTCGGTACAAAGATTAATACTTGTACAGAGCTTCTCTGCACCGAATTTCATTAAAATATTCTTATTTTTAAGGCATTTTTATTAAATTCTATTTCGGGGGGACATTTGTATGGGATCAGGGTGAAATAATGGACCGATCACAACCAATTGCAATAGTCTTTGTCTATGTATCATCAAAGTCCCACGAGCCAAATTTCATTGAATTATCTTTAAAATTGCGACCCGTACTTTATGCACAAGGTTTATATGGACAGTCAGCCGTCCAACCAGCCAGACGGACGGACATCGTTAGATCGATTTAAAAACTGATTCTGAGTCGATTGGTATACTTCAAGGTGGGTGCTGGATAACTTTTTCTATGCTTTACAAACTTCAACACTAACCCATAATACCCCAACCACCTATGGTGGTGTAGGGTATGAAAATGCTCTTTATAGGGCGTTCTTTCATGGAATTGTCTATATACATATATTTTATTTTTATTTTAAGTAATTTTTTAAAGAATTTAAAAATTATTTTGTTTAAAAGTAAATTGAAGATTCTAGTTGCAAATTTTCAGAAAAAACACAAAATGTAAAGAATTCTTATAACGGGAACGCTATTAATTCTGGAAATTTGACAATACTACAGCATATGTACATATATGTGTATGTATGTATGTATGTATTTTTTGTGACGTTTATTTTAAAAAGCGAAGATTAAAATTCGTTTTAATTATATTTAAAAATGATTAATATTTCCCTATTAAAAAAACATTCTTAATGATCCATTTTCGCATTTAAAATATGTGCTTAAAAAGTATGTCATATATCTTTTAATTATTTTAGTAACATAACTTTATTTTTGGCATTTAATAAAATATGAATCATATATTTTATTGTACTTGTTATAATTAAATTTTATTTTAACTTTAAGCTGACTCTCACTCTGTCTTCCATAGATCCATAATATAATAACACAAGGTAGAATCAATTCGTCAATCGTCAATTTTAATTCTTGTCGTCAAAAAACTGAAAAATGAAAAACAAAAAAATGAAAATCAAGAATGAAAAAATATGAAATGCAAACATTCATCATTGGAATTGCTTCTTGAAATGCATAACTCTAGCTTTGAAATGCTGTATGAACGTTTAATACGTACATTTTTCTATCTGGATATCTACACACAATATATTTGTGGATATTTGTTTTTAATAAAATTTAGTTAAAAAAATTTATTTAAAATTTTGTTAAAAAATTGAAAATATATTTTTTTTTTTCATTTTTTCATAGATATTTATGTGAGAGAAAAAAACTTGATTGTAAAAAACCTAATTCGTGCAACAACAAAATACATGTAGTCACATATATTTTGTTTTTATATTTAAAAAAAATTAGTAATTTTCTCACATAAACTTCTATTTGTATTCTATGCTGTTTACAATATTTTTACTCGCCCTTATGCTCATCATGCAGGGGTATCCTGGAAAAAGTTACAGATTTTTGTAAAAAAAGTTAACATTTTTCCTGAAAAGTTACATTTTGGAAATTTAAATAATATTTTTCTCGATTCAAAAGTTCAAAGAAAATAATAAAATAATACAAAAAGTAGGCTTCAGAAGGTCCATATTATTTGAGATATTTTTTCTTTAGCCATAATCAATCAAACAATTACAATAATCTTTTATAAGTTTAGTTGACAGCACTTAAATTAGAATTTAGTCGTTTAAACTAAGAAATTTATATAATAAATCATTTATTACCAAAATATCGTGCCTCTTAAGGGTTAATTGCTTATATAATTTAAAAATATTATCGTTAAAATTAAATATTATCTATCAATTAATACAACAAAGACACTATTTTTTATGCATGATAATTCTCCTGAACCTATTTTTATATAACTAAACATCCATTGCCAAAAATTTAAGTTTTTTAACAATGCAAGAGTACATTACTTAAATCTTTTACTTCGATCTTGTACTATATGTCGAGCTTAAATTGAGACCTCTATTTCTGTTCTTATTTTTTAAATTTTCATTAATGAAAGTACTTGTAATGCTGAAAATATTGATGTAAAAATTTTTTAGTGCAATTGAATAGTTTGGAAGTTATAGGCTTTTGAAAAACACATTTCCCTAAGAAACTCATATGAAAAATTGTTTTGTTATTAAAAAATTAGGTAAAAGGAAAAATTATGTGAGAGAAGCTGCTTTTGAACATACCACATAGTATAAAAGCCTTCCGCCCAGCCAAAGCCCGGCTATTAAGGAAACAAATTTTCGAAAAAAAAAAAATTATTATACAGGAAAAGTGACAAAATATTAAAAAAATAGATTAAATGAACTTTTATAAAAAATTATTTGTGTTTTTATAATTGCCAATTCACTGGCAATTGGATAAATTCTATAGAAAATATTTACTATTTTAAGTGAGTTAGTGATCTCAATGAGTTACTATGTTTGCAGTCTTCTATATTTTGCTTTGAAATACTGTTTTTTTTATGAAAATATTGCCAAAATTACTTTCCGTGTAATTTTATAAACCGAATATGTATTACAAAGATCTGAATAATTTCATCCGCCATTAAGAACATAAGATTGTTACGTGCAAGAAAAGAGTATATTTAAAATTTTCCTCAACAAAACTGATGTGAAGAGGTAAATTTTGAGTAAGTCGCGACAAACTTGATACTTGTTCCATATCTAAATACATATTTGCATGATCTGTCATGATATTTATAGTATAATTTTTACACATAGCACAAAATTTTGTCGAAGGAATAAAAAGTTACGAAAAATGTAACTAAATGGCAACACTGATACTCATAGTCCCATTCTCTCTTATCTTATACTATATTCTCTCTTAATTTATACACATATTATATGCGAAAAATCACAATGCACTTTATTTAATACGTAAATATGTATATAAATGCAAAACAATTCTATTTAAACAAGATCTTATTTGGCTTCCAATACACCAGTTTATTATAAACTCTACCCATTGAAACATCAGAACGAACGCTCTTGCCGGTAAAATTATTTCATCTTTATTTCCATATAAAAACACTGATCAGGGATGAAAAAGTTGATACTATTCTATTTAACATTCAAAAATACTGCAATACTTCTTTGGCATAAATCAAGATTACCAGCACACTTGATTTTTAAATAATTTTGATAATGATTCAATAGCATTTTTATTTGCGATTAAAGCAATGTAAAAAATTTTGCCCGCTCGCTCTTTGTTTACTAGTTAAGGGTACTTGAAGTTATAATATAAAAATGCAATTTTCTCTTTCCTCCTGTAATTAATATGAACAATATGGGTATCATAGGAAAGGTCTTGAAGAGGCCTTTCGATTGATATATAAAATGTGCCAAGTCATTAACCCATGGTGAGACAATATGATATTTTATTACTTTTTATTTTGACTTTTTTACAAAAGTACCGTTATCTCAAAAATATATCGATATAACGGTACTCTCCTATACATAAAATTATTTAGAGAACATTTCAAGCTTTCATATGGTCCCCATGTCATATTGTTTCATCATGGGTTAATGATTTGACACATTTTATATATCAATCGAAAGACGTTCTCAAGACCTTTCCAACGTTAATTTTCATTAAAGGAGGAAGGAGAAAATTGCATTCTTACATGGTTACTTAAAGTACCTATAACTCGAAAACTAAGAGAGAGCGGAGAAAAATTTTTATGTAACTTTTTTTAACCAAAAATAGTGCTTTTGCCGAAAAGAAAATTTGTTAAAAAATCAACAGTGCCGGTAATCCTGATTCGTTCCTTTTAGTACTCTGAGATTCGAAAAAATACTATTTGAAATTTATTTTGATACCGAAAAATATTTTAATTTTTCATCCCTGACACAGATTCTTACATATGTATATTCTGCATTTAAAGAAAAAGACAAGTAGTGCACGAAAATATCTGAAAACAATTCGGTTGAAAATTATTTTTTCTTTTATTTTTAGTTATGTTGGAGGTGGTAATGAAGTTCATATCTCTTGATTACACTGCATTGTTGCTTACTGTTGTTGTTGTAGCAGCTGCTGCTAACACTGGATGCTGTTAGAGTTGAGCTTTGATTGATTTTGATGCTGTGTTATCCTTGTCGTTATTTGGTTTATTGTTTTAGGTTACATTCTGCTGTTAGTTGCCATGGAGCCAACATGTAGTGGCAATAATCAAGAGCAGCAACAACAAGTTTATCATCATCATGCAGAATACAGTTTACTCTTCGATACTTTAAAAAATATTTGGCACAATTATTTATTGGCCTTCAACAATGTCGATGTCAAGGTAATTACTCATGAGAACAATAATTCATTAATTTATGATTTATATTTTAATATTATTAATTGTTGTTATTTTGATTTTATTGTAATAATTTTTTTCTTCTTTTTCAGCAACATTGGTTACAATTGTTCTTATTCAACTTTCAATTTGTCTCTGAGGACTTAAAGGAAAATGAGGAATTTAAGAGGTATTTGACTTTATTTACTACTAAAGCACATTTTCGTTGCTTCGATAAGCTCAGTTATGTGTTTTTTATAAGGTTTTCAAGAAACGAAAAAAAGTTGTTTTGTAATTTCAAGCAATTTTTAAAAGTTTACAAAATAACAATAATTAATACAAGTAATTCTTTTAAAAAATCCAATACGATTGGGCTGATGGAATTTAAAAAAAACTGCACATAACTCATTTTGTCGGAGCATTTTTAATAAATAAATAAATTGTTATTTAGGAGTATATTTCGCATAAAACTGTTATGGTTTGTAAAAATTAGCTTTGCAGTAATAAAAAAGTTAATGAAATTTCTTATAAAATGAAGCAAATGGACTGGTACAAAATATTATGAAGGTTTTTTAATGATCAAAAACATTTGTTTTTTATGAATTGTGGCTGTTATAACCCCAATATTTCAATTATATGTCTGTAGACTGTAAGATTATTCCAATTGCAGTTATAACATTACTCACAAGTCGATAATGCAACCCATGATATATCTTCTCATTGTTCATAATGATTAAAAATAATCGTTTGAGGTTCATTATTAAAACTATCTAATATAGTGTCGATATATAAATATGAATTTTTTAAAGCTAATGGTGCGATCTCGGAAGGCTGAATCAATTGTTTAGCTATCTCGGTAAATCTTAAGAACAAAGTCATTTCGGAAATTGAATCGAAAATGTAGCAATGGATAATAAAACAGGTAAGATAAATGAATTAATAATTCAGTTCAGTTTCGCTAAAAAGATACATAACATATGGTCGCTTCTTAGACAAAAAGAGTTAAGTATAATCTGATAAAACTTTTTTTTTTATTCAACCATCCGAAAGAATTTTTGATCGTCTGTTGATGTACAAAAATACTTTCAAAAATCTTTATTAGTCTGGAAGTTATTGAGCAGTATTGGGAGTAACTTTATATGACTTTCATATAGAAATTAAACTTTATTTCTGACCTCCTGAAAAGTTAAAAGCACATAACTGTTTTTGTCTGAGCAGCGACAATATATTTGAGACAATAATCACTCTTATCTTTTGAAGTGTACCAAATTTGTGGAGATTTATAGAAACCAATGTTAAATTTGGTAGAATTAGTTTGCGGTAAAATATGGTTTGTTTACCAAATTTGTGTCTGATCTGATACATATTGTGTACAATTATTATAAGGTACCTTACAAAATTTAACTAAAAGTGTCTATAATTTGAATAAATTTCTATTGTTTCGAATATATTTTTTACTAAGTGAAATTTTGATCATCTGAACAAAATTGTGTTATTTATGAATTGAAAAATAAAAAGGGTTGAAACGTGTTGTTTTCCATATGGGCCATTATCAAAAAATTTTAACTTGGCTGAAACTGACTAATCCTTAATAAGTGTTACAGATATGAACTCATAAGACTTTAAACTAATAGAGTGAAAAATTTTAGCATCATAGTTTTATTTTATAATTATGATTGTTGTTCAAAGTTTAAAAACTTGGAAAAAGGGCTTAAAATTACTTAACTTTTTCTTATTCATCTACACTTTTTGTTCTTTTATAAACTAAATTGTGGATGAATTCTACGCCTCCCTTGTTATTGTCAGACCTTCAACAATTAAATACAGGGTAGTTGAATTTTGATGACAAAAATTTTTAATTTTTAAAATTTTTTGATTTTTTAGGTGGGGTTTCCTCAACGGAATATAAATTTTTTAAACATTGATTGATATTTGTTTTAATTATGCGTATTTTGCGCTATATCCACGCTATATCCTAAATATTCAGTAGATAGTCCGAAAGTTTGAAAAACAATAGCAGAAATTTTTGAAAAAATACGAGGCACATCCACATGAATAGCATGAATTACTGCGTGAACTTAGCTTTTGTTATTTTAGGAAATAAAATCGAAGGAGCATTAAAAATAAATTTAATAAAAGTTTCTCAAAATTGCACTTTTTGTTTTTATATTTTTATATAGCAAATTTCAATTTTTACATGTCTGTTGAAAACGGAACACTTTATCCAAAACAGATTGTGCTAAGGAACATCGCATGGACAACACGAAATTGACAATAATTGGCATAATTAGCTGGAGTTTTTAATGCTTAACGGAAATGTACAGGCGCATCAAAAAATTTCAAAAGATTAAAATTTTATGGACCAAAAATTAATTTACTTGGATTAAAAAATCACAATATTAAATAGCATTTCCTTGTAATAAACTTTAATAAAATATATTTTCGGGTAATTTATGGAGAAATAATTCATGTTCAAACCCCATTTTTGTCAATATTTTTAAAAATCGCGATTTTGGTATAAAGAAAATTTTTAAATTTCACTAGGAAAACATAAATATGTTACACTAATAATATCATACATTTTATTTGAATAACTCAGTAGATTTTGATATTGTGTGTAATTTTTACCAGAATTATACATAAACTTCTAGATTGTAAAAACGTTAACGCGAACTGATTCTACATGTATACGAGTCACTTCCCTAAATTTTTACCCATAACTCATTTTTGAAAAGTTGTACTTTTTTGAAAAATTGGGTTCAGCCAATTTTAAGTTGTCGATGATCAAATTTGTTTTTGAAAAGTGTTGCTTGATTGAAAAATTAGTACCTCATTTTTAAAAAGTTGTACTTTTTTGCAAAATTGGGTTCAGCTGATTTTAAGTTGTCGATGATCAATTTGCTTGGTGCAGTAGCGAAGTTCTGCAACTGCTTTACAAGAATAAAAAAACGAAAACAGATTTATTTATTTTTGAATTCTTAGAAGATTTTCCGGTATATTGGTGTATAAAATATGTAACATCGAAAAATTTATTTCAACAGTTAGAGACGGACATAGTTATTTGGACTTTCCTTTCAAAAAGGATATAGAATATTTTAGGTGGACTTTTAGCAAAACTACTTAAATCTGTTTCTTTTTATTTTTCAAGAGAGCGAAATAAACAAATAGTAATCATTCAACTTTAAATCTAACAATCGCAGAAATCGACGAAAGTCTATAGATCAATTTTACGAAGGATATAAAACAAATGAAAAATATTTTTAAATAATTTTAGATTTGCTTTTGATCAGAATTTTAATCATTAGTTTAGAATTAATTAAATAGATTTAACTTAATTTTTATACTGGTAAAAAATTAACTTATCTATTTTTATTGTTACAGCAATTTAATACATATAAATATATTTATAATACTCAAAAATATTTTAATCTCTTTTTACAGTTTCTTTAATCCCATACCTGAAGAGTTGTGTTGTTTGTTGTTAGAGCAAATTTATGAAATAATCAGCAAATCCGATCTCTACATACCGTCAGTGGAAAATTTCCAAACTGTCGAATCGTTTTGTGATAAACTCGAGTTAAGTGATATTAATGAAAGACAAACGTCCGAGAAAAATAAACAATTTTTACAATTATTGAAAAAGAATCATAATTTTGCCCAGGTAAATTATTAAAAAAAAGTAAAAAACAATAAATAAACTAATTCGAAGCTTATAACTAAACGAATTATGTATTTTATAATTTTAGTTAATACTCAAACAGCCAAGTGATTGTAGTAAAATAATAGCGTTGAGGCAATTTTTAACCCATCAATTGGGACAACATCTATTGGAATTTTTATTAAGGGTGGATATTAAGGTAAATATACAGTTTATTTAATTTATATAGAGAGAAATAATAATTTCATAAATATTTTTTTTTTAGTTGGTGGCTTCGCAGAAAAGTTTATGCAATCTATGCATTAACTTATTTCCCAACTGTCCCTGGTCAGAGAATTACCGCGAATTAAGCAATCAACAAGATATATTTGCTTTTATAGGCGATATACAATTTTATCAAAAATTTAAATGTAAATCTAATAGTAACATTGCTGCTAGTAAGAAAAATATTCAAAGTTTTTTACAACAAAGTTTGGAAGAGTCCCAAGACAATATAGCCTTTGAGGAGTTTTTACAATCAACTAAAACCAGTGATGAAATTGCTTTAATTTTAATTCAACTTTTAATAAAATGCGTAGAAAATGAACGCTTTTTACCTTTGCACTCCGATCAGTCCATGTTTATGTTGACTTTAAACTTTAGCCTGGACTGTTTGAGTGTAGAAAACCAGGCTTTTTCTTCAACACACAATGCTGAAATCATTAAATGTTATTTACTAAAACTAAACGAACAATGTCTAAACAATTTGTTTGCCTTAAAGGACAATTCACTCAACGACATACAGTTCCAGTGTATATTTGCCAAACTAATAGCGGCTTTGGAGAGAAATTTACAAACTACACGCTTACTATATGCTTTAATTTATATAATATTTGCCATTTTACACAATGTAGTAGCAATATATAGCCAGAAAACTATATGGAATGCTAAGGTTAATCTATATAATTTAAAATTTATAGATGAGAATATAATTGATTGTTGTCTTTCCACCATGGAACACTTGCTAAGACACCAACCACCCGAGCAGGATGATATAAAATCTTTATATCATTTAATATTTCGTACCTTATTGAAAATCATAGAAAATTTAAACAAATATGATATGATGATTTCTACTATAAGCAATAATTACTTTAACACAACCAATCTAAGTACAGCTAAACCAGCACCAGTTCGTTATCGTAAAATGAAAACAAAACAAATGCATTGTTTAACGAGTGTACCAAAACTTTCGTGTTATTTTCAAAATATTTTATTAACAATACTACCTACTTTGTCTAAGGATTTGCAAGAACAAACTATGCTCTATTTGGCTCGTTTCGGTTTATGTTGTTGTCATTATAATTTGACTTTATTCAATACTATACTGAATATTATTTTCAATATAACAGCTTACTATCAGAAATGTGCCTACAAATTTCTATATTACAAAATGTTAAACACAATATTTTTAAAATCTTCATCCGAAAACTCAAGCGTTATACAACCAACATCTGTTTATCTAAAACGTTCAGGAACCTTTAATTGTATAAAATGTGATATGAAATTGAAATCATTGGATTTTCACAAAGGTCTATTGCAAATGTATAAAACTTTTTATATAAAATTACAAAATAACAAAGACAACCTAACGAATCTTATATATTTCCTTAAACATCTCAAACATTTGGCGTTTTTGCTAACAAATGACATAGCAACTGGTATATTGGCAGAAATAGTTTTGCCCATATTTCGTGAATACAAATTATTATTATTTGCCCAGAAGAGTCCACAGATAACCCCACAACATGGCTTGAAATTTTGGCAAAAGTCACCATCAACAGAATCTCCTGCAAAAAGTGGAAATCTTCATTTACTCATTGATCCAAGTGATAATTCAAAAGATGATATTAGTAAATTACTTTATGAATGTTTACATATATTTGCAATGTATTTAAGAGATATACGCCTCATTAAAGCTTTTTACAATGAAGAAAATATTAAACATTTGGAAGATTTACTGGAGGAACCTTATTTAATTAGAGCTGTATGTGATTTGATCAAAATAGGCATAGACAATATAACATTCTTGGGTGATAATAATAAAGAACAAAATATATTAAGTCGTCGATTGATAACATTACAATTCAATAGTTCTGAGAGAGCACAACTTTTATTTAATTCTCTCTTGCTGAAAGCCAGAAATATCAACAATACTCCATCGCCTCAGTTTTGGCTGTTTGAAAATTCCTCTTTAATAACTGCAAGAAAAACCAATACATTGCAATTGAAAACAGTAGACATTTTGCATATAGTGGCTTTACAGTGGACTTTAAATTATGAACTATTGAAAACTAGTCAATATTTTTACAATGAATTTTCAAAAATATATTCCATAAACAAAGAGGACGATGATGAGGATGAGATAATGCAAGATGAAAGTGAAAGTGATCAACAATCTAATAATTCTACAATAAATTCAAAGCTAAAACCGGGTGATAAAACTATCATAGATATTTTACAATTAAACTATAATGCTTTGACGGCATTTTTAATGTTACCACCTAAACGTAAAGTAAAAGAATACAAATTTTCTGCTAAATCTAAACAACGTCAATATCAACAACACAATCATCCCAGTCATAGCTTTGAACAACAGCAAAATTTTATTACAGTAAACAATGATTTCGATTCAAGTTGGGAAATATTGGAAAATTTTATCAATTCTATACACTCAATAGAAACATTAACATTGTCAAACACATCACTGCAAACGACACCAAATATCTCGGCCGCAACGTCACCAACATTTAGTTTGTATGCAACCGAAGCCTTAACAACAGCTCTTGATTTAACGGATTCTTTTCAAGAGTTTCAGCACAGTAGACAAGAATCATCATTTCTACTGCAACTACATCAAAGGGATACTTTACAATTGCAAGAAAGTTCGTTGAATGAAAGTATTACAATTTTCGATATACGCAATCAAAAAAATTTACTAAACAGCTCAAAAAATATCAGTCATTTAACACAAAAAAACAACACAACAAGAAACTCACCCCAAAAAACCTCATCCTCTTCAACAGCGAACCTCTATGTTGATACCTTTAATTACTGCTCAGCTGATAGTGACCCCAAAACACTAACAGAAAATGTAGCTGCCGCACAAGTTTCCAACGAAGGTATTATAAAGAAACTATTTCATATATTCGGTTCAATATTTACGCTTAGTCGTTCAAATTCTTCAATTGATTTAAATAAATCGTCGGACACAACAAAGGAAGAAGAAGAAGGAGAACATCACGAAGAACCCGATATCGATGTAGATTTATTGCCCTTATATGAGACACATAGTGATTGTAAGAAATTGTTATTGAAAATTTTCGAAGCAACTATGGCTATTTGTATTAAGGGCTATCAAAATGAAGAAGGTGAGTAAAATATTTACATATGAAAAATTATTAAAGAAAAAATCTAAACTTATGAACTTCCTATAAAAGCCTTGTTTTGCTTGTCTTTTATGAAAATCTCCATCTTATACTCTCATCACTTACAAATGTGAATGAATGCATGTCGTTTGTTTAGAACATCAAGAAGCCATATAAGTTACTAGTTAGTTGCTTTGAATTTGCGAATAGTGTGTATAGGAAAAAATATGTGGTAATATTTACACTAGTCAACATATAAAGAATAGAATTATTTAATTAATACAATTTCGCCAAACGAGCAGCTTTAGGAAACATTTCGCTAAGCTAACTATTATCTTAAGCAAGTAGCATGAAAGACAGTAAGCTGGGTATAATCTTAGAGAAAATTGAACTTCTTCACCAGAAGATACAAAGTGAAAAAGTCGTTTCCACGATAACCGATTCTATGTACTGGAATTTGTCCATCGGAAGATATCACTTTTGCCATCTTTCTAATTTATAGATTCTATTCCAAACCGATTCTTAACTTTTGAGTCAAAAAACATATCAACTAACTTTTGCTACTTTGTTCTGAAGTAAAGCATATTTTCTCTAAGGTATTCTAAATCGAAAGTAAACACTTTTAAACCAATTTTTCCAAATAGTTTTTAATTGGTCGCGCAACATGAGGCCGAGCATTATCATGATGGAATGTTATGGACTCGTGTCTGGTCGCATATTCTGTCCCTTTGTGTTCACGATAATCTGTCGCAGCTAAAGCACCAAAATACAATGGCTCTCCACATCGGTTTTCTTAAAAAATAAGAAGATTTAAATAAGATTTACTTTAAATCTTCCCTGTCAGACTTCAATTTCATGGATAACATACACAAGTAGTAGATAATAGACACAATTTTTCAGATTTTACCTCAGCATTTTTGTTGCCATAAAATGACTTAGAATTATGTAAAGCACATTGGAAGATCTGCTGAAGCTTATTTTAATAAAAAAATTTTAATTTGTCAAAATAAATCGGTTTTGGCGGAAACTTTTATCTAAACGTATTTTGCCGGGCGTAAAACTATGAAAATGTAATTCAATAGTAAGGTTTTGTAAAGATTTATCTTAAAATTATCAAGGACGCCCTAAAAATTTACAAAATTTGTACAACTTATGGACAAAAATGCTTTTTCGTAATATTAAATATGATGACGTTATAAAATGCTCTTTAAAATGTATTATTGAGTGATCTAAAAAGTTTCTGATTATTTTTCTACGGCTTAATCCGAATATAGTTTTAAGAATATAAAATAAATAAAAAATTCCTCGTATATCGTATAGAACTTAAAAGAGATCCTAAAAATATTTTAGATTAAAGATTCTAACAGGAGGTTTAGGAGGCCAAAAAACACGACCAAACGCCAGAAAATATAAAAAACCTAACGCACACAAGTAAGAAAAACTAATCATATTTTAGTTATTAAAAACCTGTAACTTTAAAACAATTAAAGATATTGACTTACAAAGAATAAGGAATCCTGAAATTAACAATATATATAATTATTTTTCATTTTTTAAACTAAATATTATATGTAATATATTATATGATATAATTATTTATTATTATTTTTTTTTTTTTTTGAAATGCTAGGGATAATCCCTAGCATAGTGGAGACACACACCCTAAAAGTCCTTGATAGGACATTATACCATTAGTATTAAAAATTGTGTTTTTTCTGTTACTAAATGAGAGAGATGCTTCCTAAATTATTGATTTAGATCTATTTAAGGATTTTAGGTAGAATTTATATTATAGGGTGTAATTGATTATTTTAAAACTTCTATATTCCATCAGACTTGATGAACGATTCAAATCGTTATCCTTCCAAACTCTCTATAAGAGTAGAATATTATACTCAGATTAGGGTCCAATTATTTCCAATAAATCCTAGCACAAAAACCTCACATTTTTCTTTTCATTAAAATGTTTCAGACATAACCACCCCGACCAAAGGCAGGCACATGCTACTACTTATTACCATAACGCTTTTTGTTCATATAATATGAGGATTTCTTCATTTCAATCATCTTTAATAGCTTTTTGTCATAATTTATGGGTATGAATAAGTTGTTTTCTCTTATTTGGAATACTTTGCATTATCCGAAAAAGTCCCGAGGTTCCAAAAATTGTACAGGGATTTATTGAAAAGGGTTATGCTGTAATTAGTGACTTTTGTGAAAGTTTTAGCTTTATAACGATCAAAAGCGTTCCTAAAGTATATTGGGATTGTCAGTCTTAAGATACAATCTGAAAGTTTCTGAATAAAAAAGTTATTCCTTTGATTAAAATTCTGTCTAAAATAGTTAAATAAAATAAAAGCAATTATTTCATAATTAGTAAGGAAAAATTCAATAATATTTTAATAATAATGGTTAATATCCTACCAAGGACTTTTGGGGTGTATGTCTTCGCTATAGGAAGGATAATAAAGGAATCTCAAAAAAGTAATTATGCCTTCTCTTGCTATTATTGACGGTTTATTAACGTTTAGTTTGAAAAATAGGAAATTATTTTGTAATTTTAAAATTTTTGCAGGCACACCTTTTTATTGCCCACCGAAAAATATAGATTTTCTTCAAAAAAATCTCTTTCGATCTTCGAATGTAGGTTAATTCCAATATATATATATATATATATATATATATATATATATATATATATATATATATATATATATATATACATAATTTCTTACAAGGATCTAGAAAATATAAACTTTTTTTGCTCTCTGACGATGTTTGTGGAAACTACAAACGGAATGACAAACTTATGTATACCCTTTACCCTGTGGTGATATAAAAATAAAATAATATTTTTATGGTAAAAGTTATGGTATTTTTACTTAAAAAATGGTAAACATTTGCGTCGCAAAAAAACTAAATTGAATTATTGATCAAAAAATAATTTTTTAAGATGAAATTAAAAAATTAAAAATCGAAGGAGAGTACGTTTTCAAAAATTAATCTGAAATGTGCAGTTGCATTATAAATGCACTTTTTTAAATAATATTATTTTTTAATTATTAAATTTATAGAGGACATAATTACCTTTTCGCTCACATTTATTTCAGTGAAATCGGATTGCAACTTAAAAATTTATGAATATTTAAACCTATATACTTCGTATATTTTTGACTATTTTCTATAAACAAAAATCGTGAGTTTTTCAAAATTTAGAAAAATAAAAATATATATATTAATTTTATTCCTTAGCGTAAATGTCTGCTTAATTTCAAGAAAATCTGGGGACACAAAGTCAAAAGCCGGTATTTTTTCATTGATTTCTTGTGCATTCATGGTATATAGGTGATAAGGCGCTTTAAAGTCTTCAACAGTAGCTAGCCTTTTCGACCTTAGATGTGAAAACAACAAAAACCACTCATTTTTCGATATGTTCTGCACAAAATTTTATTATAAAATTTAGCAAATTTATTCCTGTACTATCTATTTTCAATTTTTTATAAAGAAAAATCTTTTATACACATTTTCCAAATTAGCTGATATGGGGTATCAACATTTATTTTATTTTTTTTTTTTTTAGAACATACTTTTTGTAGCACTGTGTAGTATAACGATTTCTTAGAAATAACATAATGACATTTTGTAGTACAATTGTAATGTACATTTGTTAGTGTTGTTAAATTACGTACTGAACTTGAGTTTATTAATGGTAGGAAATAAACTGCAATGTGCAGCATTTTCAGTTAAAATTATATTTCACCCAGTATATCGACTTTAATGCGTCTAACTAGATAATATTACCATTATTTCAATGTGGTTGCACACGCTATTAAAAAAACCTAACCCAAGCATACTTTAGCAAAGCAACTCCATTCTGTGCTCACCAAGATAAAACAAATATATTATTATTATAGTTCTTATCCATACCTCTCAGGTGTTACATCAAATTAACAAAATAAAAAATAAAATTCATAGATTATATTTAAATAAGATAATTATTAAAACGTTGTTAAAAATCTGAACTGATAAAATTACGATAAGAGTCTGTAGTCCCTTATAACACATTAATTCAATGAATAACTTTTTATTATAGCCTTACTTTTATTTACTTTTATTTATTTAGTAAATAAATTGTACTCCGTAGTACACAGAATTCATTGAATTTTAAACAAACGTTTTCATTTATTTATTTTTTAATATTTGTGTTTCTAGTGGAAAAAATGCAAAAACATTTGCGTAAACTTAAGAATGTTATATTAACAAATGCTAGCAATAATTGGGAACAACATGCCGAAGAGCATTCAAGAGAAAATACTATCATACAAACGTTGCAGTGTCTACTCAAGATAGCCGAACTATCAAATTGTGCAAATGAACCGGCAGCGGTAGTAAGTACAAGTATTTTAACTTCAGCCACCGAAGATCAAGCAAATTTAAGTGAGATGAGACCACGTGCAAGGTCATTTAATAGCTCACGACTGCGTGGCGGCATTTCCTACAATTATCATCAAATATCTACAACTTTGCCAAGTAAGAATGCTCTCTTTACACCTATCACACCACCACAGAGACCTTTGTCGGGAGAAAGTTGTGATGCAGATTATTTTTCCACCCGAGCGTCGTACGTTTGTGCAGACAGTGAGTTGGAATTTAGTGAAAATGATCAGGATGATTTCTACCTAACAGCCGATGAAGGTTATGAAGCAGATGGTGAAATTCAAGAAATTTCCGAAACCGAGGGTATCTCTGAAGTCGGAGAACTATGGCATTCTTTTCAGCCCTCCTCCCGCTATCGCACACATATACTGCATGAAGGCATATGTCGTTTAGTGGTGGACATACTAATCGAGCTCAGCCAAAAATGTTGTGAAGATCCTTTGGGTTGGAATGATAACTTAGCTCAATTGATTAATCGACTGTTTGTAATACGTGAATATTTGGGTGGTCCATTGTTTTTGCTCAAAGGTTTTGCACCTGTTCTCAAGTGTCATGATGTTCGTCTTAGAGAGTTGCAGCAATGCATTTTGGAGTTGATTGTCGATCTAAATACACCAGAAGTGTTATCAACATTTTTTGGTATACTCTCTTCGAAAAATCCTCCCGTGGATATATTAGTCAAGTATATGAATTACATTTGTACGAATACATTGAAGAAATGTCAACCTAGTGTTGAATTGGAATTTCCAGTTCATTTGGGTAAGTTGGATATAAATATATATTAGCTTTTTAGTAATTCTAAAATACGATTTTTATTTACTGGTTAATTTTGAAATTTTAGATGGCAAATGTGTTTCAACAAGTAATCTAGATGTTACCGAACATATCGATCGTATACGTAATTATCATTTACACAGCCATGCTAGTACACCTTTTACAAGATCACCTTGTATCATACCTATCACACATGCTTGTCTCTGGAATCCCCAAGGTTTTACTATATCACTGTGGTTACAAGCTAAAGGTTCACAAAATCACAAAAGTACCAGTCAAATTACAGAAGACGATAATCGATCTTCCAGTGATTTATATATGGTATGTTTTATAACTATTTACTATAAAGCTAGCAAATTGACTTTTGATATTAATTACCTCTAATCCTTTTAGAAAACTCATATTTTATCGGTGGGAACAAATCAAGCAATGTTTAGCATATACATAAATAATAATCTTAATTTAACATTTGAAACCTTCAAACCAAATGCTGAAATACCAGCAAAAGCTACACAAATGGATGAATCATTTGATGTAAAGCCAAGTGTTCTTATAAATGGCACACAAAGTCCTGAAAGCAATATGAATAAAAATCAATATCATAACACACATTTCAGTCAACAAGCCACAGCCACCAGTTCGGGAGTTACTACTTCGCCTTTTTCTAAAGCTTTTAAAAACACTAAATTAGCATTTCTTAACAGTTTTAGCAACATGCATCTATTCAACGGTCATACCGAAACAGATGCCTATTTTGAGAGTACCCACATAGATTTGAAACAATTCCGTTTGGCTAAAAACAAATGGACTCATCTTACTTTTGCCATAGAAATGCAAACAGATACTTTGGATCTTTGTTTACTTATTGATGGTCTGGAACAACATCGCATAGTGTTGCCTTTTCGTAATATACGCTTACTAACAAGAACACATATCTTCCAAATGATTGCCTTAGGTGATGGTAACATTTCTAAATCTCCCAATACTACAACCTTAACTGAGTCACGTTCCACACTTGATTGTTTTCCCATACGTTTATCTATCTCGAATTTAATGCTGTTTAATCGTGCCCTAAACAAGAAAGAAGAAATTTTAAATTTAACTGCCATGGGTCCGGATTTTACCGAGTTGACGCTATGTCATGTGGCTAATTGGAAACCAAATTATGGATATTTAAATCCGAATAAATTGCAAACAGCTTACTTTTACAGTTATGTCGATTCTTTGAAAACATTACGAGATTCTCGCATTTTATGTTATACCGCCTCACAGCCAGATACGGTCATGTGTTATGATACTAGTGTTGAATTGGATAATATTACATACGGTAAGTTGTTTTTATACTTTACACCACCATAGGGAGGGAGGATATTATGCGTTTGTGATGATGTTCGCAACTCCCAAAAATATTGGCTTAAGATCCATCTTAATATATACCAATCGGCTTAGAATCACTTTATGTGTCGGTGTCCGTCCGTCTGCCCGTCCATGTAAATCTTATAATCAAACTACAGGTCGCAATTTTGAAAATAATTCAATGAAATTTAGTATACAGTTCTTTTATGATCCAAAGGCGAAGGTTATTGAAATTTTGTATGATCGGTTCATGCTAATCTCCATGCTTACCAAGTTTAAATTTTCTACGACAACACCAGGTAGCTTATAAGACCCCTCCCCGAATTTTGATGCACATACACAATGGTGTAGGATATTATATGATCGGGCTTGACCGACTATATCATTCTTACTGGTTAAGGTTTAAATATATTTTTTTCTAAATATAATAACGCTCGTTTTTTTTAATTTTTTGTAGGCCATCCTAATGGTGTTATACATTACGGAGAACTTGTACAAAATAGCTTACAATCTTTACAGGCAGCCACAATTTTATGTGGTGGATTATCGAATCTTTTATATTTATTTGCCAGAGTAAGTTTAAAGTAATTATAATAATTTTGTTTTTAACATCGAAAAAAAATTACTTAAAAGTTTTAAATTTAATTTTAAAAACCTCTTTGAAAGTAGTTGAGATTCCATTATCTTTGATCTTGATAAAATAAAAAATATTCTTACTACGTTACTAACAGGTTGTCGAAATCAGTTCCAACTCATCAACTCAATCTATGGCTTTAGATATTTTACTCAATATTGCCTTCTCCGAATCCCAACTATACACCGAATTCCATCGCAATGATTACATAAACCTTATTGGTTATGTTATTAAAACGGAAAGATGTACCAAAGATTGTCAACTACTCAAAAGTATTATAAACAATGCCTGCTCACAACCTTTGATATTGAAAAAGGGCGATGTAATTCAAGTTAATGATACAACAGTCGCTACTGTGGTTTATCCCAAATTATTTATTTCCATATTACATAGATATTCAGATTGGCATCGTTCGGGCGCTGAAAACTCCGATGTCTTGGATATGCTGTTTCAAAGTATATTGGCTTTGACCAGAGAAAAACATCCGCAACGTGATTTTAATATCGAACAATTCACGAAGGAAGGTTTAATGAGGGAACTACTGAATTTGTGTAAAGTTTATGTTATAGAATCTCCGAATCCAGTATTTATTTCCAAAAAGGCAGCTGAGGCATTTGTTAATATTATATCGGTTTTTGCTTGTTCACCACCAAAACCTTTTCTGTTGGATGAAATAATGAAATTATTATTGTTATTGCATAAGCCTAGTGAATGTTATATAACACATGATAGATCTAAGTTTTATTTTCTCTTAACGCCGCAAATACCTATTAAAGAAAAATATTCTCTATCAACAACGGGAAATTTTGGTCGTGTTACAGCAACTTTTAAAAGAAATAATACAAAGCGTAACAAAGAGGACGGAGCTGCAAAACCATTAAGTGATCTTAATAAAAGTTCCAATTCAAATTCATCCACTAGTGATGTAGATGTTGCAAGACAGGCACGTATAAATCGTTTAAAAAAATTACATAAAAATGTAACAGCCTACAAAAGGCCACTAAATGAGTTTGAAGAAAATCTAGAAAATATGGCCGATTGTTCGAAACTCAATAAAAATGCCTTACGTTTGGTAAATCCTTTGGAAGCCTCCAAATGGCGTTTAAAATATAAAAAGTCTTCCATGGTCTCCATACCTACTAATCCCATTAAACATACCCACTCCCATTCGCCGCAAAAAACGCGTACGCTTACCAAAATATCGACTTTTCTTAAACAATCGCAACAAAATAAAAGAATTCAAAGAAAGAGAATACGTTTGAATAGTGCAAATTCGACACGATATTTGTTATTGAGTGATGATGAAAAACATATGCGTCTAGGTCCAAGAAAATCCGATTCTAGTTTACATTCTCTGGCGGCTTCATTTAATATGGATTTTTCTGAATGTCCAAGTTTAAATGAGGTTTTCAATTCGAAAACCATTACGCAACAAAGAAAATCCAAAATGTTACATAAAACTGATACATACAGTTCAATAGGCATTGCAGCCTTACAAAGTGGTTTATTGTTGTTACTTAAAGATTTTCTTTGCCTTTTGCCCGACAATGATATCGATGATGTACTTAATCATTATATTAAAGTAGAATTCTTATTAGTGTTGGCCAATCACAATAGCACTTGTGTACGTACAGCCGTTATTAAACTAATAAGTGCTTTAACGCAACGTTTGTTTCCCCAAGATATACAAGTTTGCATTAGAGCTTTGTATCCTCATCATTTGGCCAATCAGTTATCGATTGGTTTCTGTGATATCAACATGTTTGAATCTTGCTTAGAATGGGTGTGTGGCGTCATTGGCTCATTGGATAAACTGTTAAACTGTGATATTAATCTGCGTATACAAAAACGTTTCGGTTTAAATGCTTTACTAGCAATTACTTCGAAATCTGTTGCCACCAGTAATATGCAACAAGAGTTTACCGCGAAAGCCTTTAAGGTGCTTCAGCAATTGTATTTAGGGGTATGTAAAGCTTGATGATATTCTTTAATCACTTTAACTATTACATTTATTTTCTTCAAGGATCCTGAAGAACAACAAAATATTATTGAAGCTGGCCTGATACAATGCTGTGTTAAAGCTTTATATCATCTTTATGCCAAGACATCAACATACAATACAAAGACTGAGGAATCTATTGCTGATTTATTAACAACAATTGGTGAAATATCTCTTAAATCCATAGGTCACATTAATGTAAGTGGAAAGAAATTTTTAAAAGAGTTTATCACTGAAATTACAATATGTTTGGGTTTTACAGATCATATGGGATGTTATTAACATGTTGTCTTTCTATCAAGAAAAACAGCCACAAAATGTTATAAAATGTTATCGCTCTATACAAGCAAAACTACTATTGAATTGGTTAAATATCTTTTTTGTAAAGACAAATGTTCCATGGAGTTTTAAAGGTAATTCAAATCATTTGGCATCGCATAGAATTTTAAATAAAAATACATAATCTATCAATGATTATATCATTTCCTACAGTTTGCCAATTTTCGAATTTTTCAATGTCCGAGGTCAAAACAAGATTGGAATTGTTAATCAATCGTTGTTGTCAATTCTATATGGTATTTAATGAAAAGTTAACACCCACACCAAATGAAACGGAATTGTTTAAAATGTTGATATCCTATAGTATAGCAACAACTCAACGTTGTAACAATTTCATAGCCTGGGGTCTGCAACCTTCTCAACCTAGAGATTTACGTTGTTTCATTGTAGATGCTTTGTGGATATCGTGTGAGGATGATTTTATGCCTGCCATCATATGTGATGGTAAAATGATTAAGGCTCTGTTATGGTTAAGTCTACTGGAAGATTTAGATGAACCCATTGAACATTTGCAAGCTTTATGTAAACGTTTAGGTATTAATGAGAATGATTCAACTTGGAATTTAGAGAATGAATTACAACGTATGGATTTGCATAAATCTAGCGAAGCAGTTAAACAAAAAACATCATTAGAAAAGACCATTTATAGATTTGAAAGCTTAACACAAGGATGCATAGAATCGTCGATGATAACAACACGCCGAGTGGCAGAATTGCAGGTGAGAAATTTCTTTTTGCTAGACAATTTAAAAATCAAAAGAAAGTAAGATTTTCTTTTTGATATTTTCAGAATTCTGAACGTAAACTATTAATGAATCATATGAAGGATTATGATGACACATACACCTATACCAGATGGCTGGAAATAGTTAGAAGACTGACGCATGAGGGTGCTCCTTGGTTTAGTGAGCATAATAATGAAAAGTATATAAATTAACAGACAGCTTGAGCTCATATCTTATAAAACCACATTTATTTTAATCACTTTTTTTAGATCATGGGAATTAGATGATACCGAAGGACCTTCACGTGTACATACACGTTTACGTAAATGTCATTTAGATCTTGATAAACGTTTCTTTATGCAAGACTATGATGACACCATCATAGCGACAACATCAACAAGTGATTGTGGCACCTCTCCACCAGCTAAACTTTCAGAATATTCACGACCTCTAGACTATCTTATCTCCAGTTATGATCAACAGCTAAACATATCATTAAACTCACAAATTCTCTATAATTTTCCAGCGAAATATTTGCCAGTAGATGGCGAAATAGATGGTGAAATAATAGTTACCGATCATAAACTATACTTTTTGGCTACATATCGTTGTAAATATTTTTACGTCAATTGTGATATTTCCAACATAACAGAAATTTGGTTAAAACGCTATCAGCATCAAGAAAAAGCCTTTGAGATTTTTCTAGATACAAATCAATCACTATTCTTTTCGTTGCAAAATCAAGAAGATTGGAAAATAATGCGTGATGTGTTTTGCGATAAAATAGTAACACCTCCCGATCAGAGTAAAGTTCTATTAATAACCCAACAATGGCGTGAAGGTTTACTAACCAATTGGGAATATTTGATGACATTAAATCAAATAGCTGGTCGCACCTACAATGATCTCATGCAATATCCGGTATTTCCTTGGATTTTATCAAATTACACTTCAGATATTTTAGATTTAACAGAACCTAAGAATTTTCGTAAATTACCCAAACCAATAGCAGTGCAAAATGAGGAAAATGAACAGCATTACATAAACAATTATACGGTACCTTTGATAATCCCTTTTTTCTATTTTTTTAATACTTAACGTTATAAAACTAATTTTGTTTTTTTTTTTCCAGTACATACAAAATACCATGACCAATATGGGTTCAATGATTTTAAAACCCTACCATTATAGTTCACATTACTCAAATTCAGGAACAGTGTTGCATTTTTTGGTCAGAGTACCACCCTTTACTAGCTATTTTTTGCGTTATCAAGGTAAGTTTTTTTTTGCAAGTTTTTTTAATTTTTAATTAAGCATATTTTTTTAGATAATAATTTCGATATACCTGATCGTACTTTTCATGCCTTAAGTACTACCTATTGTTTGGCTAGTCGTGATTCACCCACAGATGTTAAAGAATTAATACCAGAGTTCTTTTGTTTGCCGGAAATGTTCGAAAACTTTGAACGTTTTAATTTTGGGTGTCGACAAAATGGTGAACGTGTCGAAGATGTCGCTTTGCCACCATGGTGTTTAAAAGATTCACGTCTTTTTGTTTTAATACATCGTCAAGCTTTAGAATCGGAATTGGTGCGTAATAATCTTCATCATTGGATTGATTTGATATTTGGTTTTAAACAAACTGGCGAAGCTGCTGTACAGGCTATAAATGTTTTTCATCCCGCAGTAAGTAAAAAACACTTTTGGCTATGAAGATTTTTAAATAATGCATTAAATACGAGTACAACATGATTTTAAAACAATCTTTCTATACAAATTATTTCAAATCATTTAGACTATTCTATAATATTAAAAATTTTAATTCTAAATAAAAAAAACTACTTGAAGAAATTTTAATAGAAAACTTGTCGACAAATCGAAGAATTTTTAATAGAAAACTTTTTGGATTCTTCCAAGAGTTTTGAATAGAAACTTTTCGACTATTCGAAGAGTTTTCAATAGAAAACATTTTTAAATGAATTTATTTTCTTAGACTTACGCGGTATTCTTAGAATCGGAAATTAACGATCCTATTGAACGTGAAGCTGTAGAAACAATGGTTAAAACTTATGGTCAAATGCCGCGTCAACTATTTAAATTAGCGCATCCACCTTCGAAGCCTTTACAATACCAAAATGATAAACAAATACTACCAAGTGTACGTGGCTTAAGATGGGGTATTTATTTGGGTTCACCGCAACTTCCTGAGCCAACATTAGGCAACACTCATAAGCTTTTAGGAGCTGAATATTTATTATCTTTCAACAATACCAATGTTGTTTATGGCTTGCCGGCCCGTTCATGTGTTATGCAAGGTGCCGAAACTGATACTTACAATGTTATATCATGGGGATATGATGATCGCATTGTACGTATACAGCCGCTAAATAAACTAAATGCCAAACCTAAGAATCTGCTCTACAATAGTACTTTTGATGATATTACCGCCTGTGGTTGTGATGCAAATTCAAATCAACTATGGTTTGGTCATAAATCGGGACGTATATCCATCTATAAATGTTCCAGTGTAGAGGTAAATCAGCGCACGGGCAAGAGTCGTCAGAGTTATGTAAAAGGTCTTAAACTTTCGTATAATTCAGCCTTTCGAAAAATTGCCAGTAAAACTGTTGATTCAGAAGGCGATTTAACTTCTTCAACCATATCAACAAATTCTTTAATTCCGGGTGAAGCAGCTATTAACAAGGAGGGAGCTGATTTAACCTGGTCTGGTCCTACAGTATTAATGAGACATACAGATGAAATAACCTGCATATCATTGTCGGTTGACTTTAAAATTGCCGTAACGGCAGGAAAAGACGGTATTGCTGTAATATGGGATTTAAATAAGTAAGTTTGAATGTAAATATAGACTTTAATTTATCTTAATAACTTTTGCCTTTTTCCTTCATAGTTGGTCTTATATCCGCACTATAGAACGTCCAGCTGAAATTCATCATTCCCCCATAACTTTACTTACCATATCACCAACATTAGGTGATATTGTCACCGTTCACTCATTGACCCAGCACCAACTTCAAACGCCAACAATGTCACATTCAGACAGTAACATTCAAGAGCAAGAAAATTATATGTATACATCAGCTCCAATACCTGCTGATGAATGTTTTGAGGTTACTGAAGAGAATCTGGATGATTTCGTTAATGTTTCAGTAAATCCGAATGGTAAATCTATATTGCGTTTGCATTCGGTTAATGCACGTTATGTTCAACATAATGTTCATGAGGATCGCATAATGGCTGTGTGCTATTCGTATATAAAGGAGGGAGTCGGTGTAAATGTCATTGCTACCGCTGTTGAGGGTGGTATTGTACGCTTGTGGTCCAGTTGGAATTTGAATTTTATTACAGAAATTGTCACAGGCTTATCTAATATAAGAAGGTATGTATGTAATGAGTTTTCTACTAACACTTTTCTACTATTCGAAGAGTTTTCAATAGAAATCTTTTCGACTATTAGAAAAATATAAAAAAAAACTTTAAATCTTCGAAATCTTTTGATTGCAAAATCAGTTTTTTTTTTTTACTTTTTTCTATATATTATAACTTATGCTTACATTTTTTATCTTCTTTTCCAGCCTCACATATTCAACACATCAACATTTGGTAGTTTTAACGGAACAATCTCATATCCAAGTTTGGGAAACTAAAGGACTGTGTGGCAATTCACCGAAATTTCCACAAATTGCTTATAAATAGACTTTAAAACTTAGTTAAAAAAAAAAACAAATATCATTTTTGAAAACTAACGATCAATTATTACGAAACATAATAATATGCATAATTACAATTAATCATCATTTATACTTAAATACAATTTTATTAAGCAATCATTATATAATTGTTAGGGTTGGATCATTACTCTTAATATTTGCTTTATTTAGTTGTAAAATAAGAAAAGGAAGATAAAAAAAAAGCTTAAAAAAACATATGTAAATAAATTGAAAATTTATTTTTTGATAATGAATTGAACAAAAAAATGTAAATTGAAAGATTAAATTAGAATTAAAACAAAAAATAAAATGCTTTTTGCTAAAAAATGATAGAACGTACATAATTTTCAAAATATATACATATAATAAGGGTAACACTATACACAATAACATTTTAATAACTTAAATGAAAAAAAAAAAGAAAGTTGAAAAAATTTTAAGAGCACTTTTTAGTCAGACTATAAAAAAACACTTTAATCTAATTTAAATTAATAATTAGGCCTTCCACGGAGGCTTAGAGTGACAATGTCTTTTGGCAGATTTTTCCAATTTATCTTTATTTTCTTTAGCCTTTGATGTCAAGGTTAAAATTTCATCTAACTTATCGAAATCTGTGGGAGATTTCGAAAGTAACTAAGGAAAATATATATTAAATAAATTTCTTCAATACAAAAACTTAAAACTTACCAATTCTATGTAGGCTTGTAGCTTATCCATTGGCGATGTTTCCTGTTTATGCAGTAAATTTAAATTGTTTTCTTTTTTACTAGATTTTGGTGTTTCGAATTCATGGTGTTGTTGGTATATCGGTTTACTATGAGTCTCATTAGTGTCTGGAGATGCAGCCGATTCGTGATCAGTTTCATTATGTGTGCTACGTGTAAGATTATGAGGAGATGTTAAAATTTCTAATGCTTTTTGCCATTGTGTTTCCATAACGTTGTGCAATTTTTCGGCAATATCGGCACGTTTCGATTTGTAAACATTTAATTTCATTTCCATGGTATCGATTTTTTTCGAAGCATTTGCCAATTGTATACGGTACAATTCTACTTCTTCATTGTGTTTTTGCTGTAGTAAATTTAGTTCCAATTCATTTTTCTCATTTATTAACTCCAGTTGTTTAACGGCCCGTTCGGCTATTAAGCGTTCACGTTCTCGTGCTTCTGATTTGAGAGATTCCTCGGTTTTATCTAACTGTTCTTGAAATTCTTTGAGTTTTTGAGCTACAACATTTTCTAGCTGTTGTTGATAGTGAGATTTTAGAGTTTTTTGTTGTAGCTCCAATTTTTTTCTTAAAGTATTCTGAAAAATTATAAAAATTTAAATGATGATAATTACCTATTTCAACTTGTACTTACCTCATTTTCTGTTAAGTGTGCTAAAGATTCCTGCAACGATTTCCTTTGTGTATCCAAGTTATCTGCTCTAGTTTTTTGTTTTTGATGATATTCTTGCAGCATATCCTTTTGGTGCCTCAAAGTCGAATTTTCCTTTTCCAATTCCTCACAGCGTAGTTTCATCTAAATTTTAATATAATTACAATTCATATCAACATCCTGTAAGCGGTGTAAGAAAAAAAAACTATTACTTACCTTTTCATATAAATGTTCGGACTTTGCATATTTGTCGCGTAATTTATGCAATTCATTTATAGCCAATTCCTCGGATCTTTTGTGTGCATGTGCTTTTATTTCTAATTCTTCTATTTTTTGTTTAAATTGATTGCAAGATTCATTTGTTTTCCTTTTGATAAAAGAAATGACGATTTTGTAAATATTAAATAAATATAAAAAATATTAGTACATACCTTGAACAACTTGATAGTTCTTGTTCTAATTTTTCAGTTTTATCTTGGAATTTCGTTGCTAAACTAACTGCTTGTGCTAATTCCTTTTGAAGTGTTTCCAATTTAGCATCATATTGCCTGCGCTCCTGTTCAGAATCTTGAAGACTTTTTCTTACTTGCTGTAATTCTTGATTAAGACTGATAAAAAAATACAAAACCAAAAATAAAACTAAAAATTACTAGTAAAGTTTTCTTCGAATAGTGGAAAAGTTTTCTATTGAAAACTCTTCGAACAGTGGAAAAGTTTTCTATTGAAAACTCTTCGAACAGTGGAAAAGTTTTCTATTGAAAACTCTTCGAATAGTCGAAAAGTTTTCTATTGAAAACTCTTCGAATAGTCGAAAAATTTTATATTGAAAACTCTTCGAATAGTGAAAAGTTTTCTATTGAAAACTTAGGATAATCCTCTTTTGAAAACTCTTCGAATAGTCGAAAATATAGTAGAAAATAATTCTGTTGCAAACTCTTCAAATAGCCGAAATTTTTCTACTGAAAACTTCGAATAGAAGAGTTTTTAACTGAAATATGTGTAAGCCAAATAAATATTTTTTTAATTGCCTACCTATTATTCTCAATTTGAGCATTATTCAATGCATTATCTTTAGTTCGGTCAACTTCTATGGCAACCGACAACCTCTGCTGATATTCCAATAAACGCGATTGCAATTGTCTAACAGTTTTCTCCAAATGCTGCCTTCTCAATTGTTCCTCTTTCAAATTCGAATTCGCTATGGCTGTAGCTTGACCACTTTTACCCCAAATTTCACTTAAGCTAATGAGATTATTGTCAGCCTTAGACATTTGATAACAGCCCGATAATTGCGTTTTCTCTGCTGGCAAAGTTTGCATAGCGGTGAGCAAAGAATTGGTTTGTGTTTGACGATTTTCGTTATGATCTGAAAATGCATTTTGTTGTAATTGCTGTTCCAAATGATAGTCATCACTGTGACGTTGCTGCCAATTCTTGTCATTGTTGTGAACACCATCATTAAGCAGGAAATTTTCTATCTCCAATAATACTCCATCCTCTTTGTTGCGATTATTTATCTTTTTTGTGGGTAGTTGTTCTTTAAACGAAGAATTCATACATTTGGGAGTAGAATGAACCATACCAATTGGTTCCCTATTTGCTTTACTAGGACCAAATTGTGTCCTTACAGTATTTACTGAAATGCTCGATATGTCCGACGGATTATCGCCATAAGCCATATCATCCCTTACTGTATTGTGTAACCTGACATTGATATGATTGAGTTCAGTTTTCCTGGTGGGTGGCAGAAATTGATATGCTGCTGTTGTTGTTGGCGCCACAGGAGGCGGCGGCAAAAGTAAAGGATCGTCATTTTTACAACTAGCCAAATCCATGGCTTGAAATTCTCCTGTTAAACCTCTTCTTGTTAATCTCTGCTGATATTGCCGTTCTAGCAAGTTTAATTCTTGTAAACTTGAAAATTGTCTTCTCTGCAAAACTTTTAAATCGTCATACAATAATTTTTCCTCAGCATTGGTCAAATAATAATTGGGCGGTATTAGGAGCAAAATATCAGTATCATCGGAATCACTCATTACCATTTACTAACATTACACTGAACTTCATGATAACAAACAATGTTAATTTTTTTTTTTTAACAAATTTTTTTTCTAATAAATTACAATTTTTTTATTCAAATTTAAATCCAAACAGCAGCTGCTGTTTTAAAAACAACAAAGAAGAAATAAAGAAGAGAAAACAAGAATAATGTTCATTAGAGCCAGTGATGCTAAATTAGATTTTTTTCATAGTGTCTACATTATACATTTTTTACATAGTGTCTACATTATACAATTTTTTATCAATACAAATGTCAAACAACGCGAATTTATGGAAGGTGGCAACATTTGCACAAAAGCAACAAAATGGCGTATTCCATATTGTTTTTTATATATGCAGTTTGACAACTGTAACAACCTAAATAATAATCAGCTGTTTAACTAAGGTTACCTTGTATATATTCGCACTGATTTTGACGTTTGTTTTGAAAAAAATTTGCCTAATGAAGACACTAGGATACGCTAGTCATTTTTATGTTGGCAATTGTCAAATTCTATTTCTCCTTTAAAATAGTGTCTACATTAGGCAATTTTTTATCAAAAAAAGTCAAAATCAGTGCGAATATATACTAGGTAAACTTAGTTAAACAGCAGATTATTATTTTGGTTTTTACAGTTGTCAAACTGCATATATAAAAAAAAATAAAGAATACGCCATATTGTTGTTTTTGTGCAACTGTTGCTACCTTCCATAAATTCGCGTTAAGTTTGACGTTTGTCTCGATAAAAACATTTCTAATTTAGACACTATGTAAAATGTTACGTGTGGATCAATAAAAAATCTATTGCGCAATTTATTTCGCAATAAATGTTTAAACACAAAGTTAACCCCAGGTCTACAACTGAGATTAACGCTGATATAACATATGAGATAACGTCGGCAGAGGAGAATAACCATTTTGTTTATATTATGCTAAATCTTAAATAAGAGGTACACGTATTCTAATAAATCCTATAATATATCATTATTTTCAATCAGACACTGAGTAAACATGTCCTTTTTAGTTAAGCAATTCGCAATTTTTTAACACAATTTTTATAAAAATATTTTTTTTAATGTAAAACAATCATTAAATAAAACAATTTTACAAAAAAAAACATTGTTTTTTAGTAATTTCAAAAATATACATGCACACACACAAACAAACTTTCGTATATGTGTATTTTTTTGACAGTTCATGTTACAGCCCGTCTAGACGTAACATAATATGTAAGATTTTTGTGTCAGAGAGTGTAAAATTCGCTCTCTGAGATAATTATTTCACGTGTAGATTCAAACATTAGTATTATAAGATGTATTATGAGACTGTTGTGATGAGATTTCTCTACACAACCATCTTATAAGATGAACTGTCAAAAAATACACATATACGAAAGTTTGTTTGTGTGTTTCCATGTGTATTTTGGAAATTACTGAAAACATTGTTCTTTTTTTGTAAAATTGTTTCCTTGTAGTGTTTACTTTACATGTTAAAAAATATTTTTATAAAAATTGTGCTAAAAAGTGCGAATTGCTTAAATAAAAAGGACACGTTTACTCTGCGACTGATTAAAAGTAATGATTTCTTATAGGATTTATTAGAATACGTGTACCCCTTATTTAAGATTTAACCTAATATAAACAAAATGGTTACTCTCCTCTGCCGACGTTATCTCACATATTTTTGACAGTTCATGTTACAGCCCGTCTAGACGTAACATAATATGTAAGATTTTTGTGTCAGAGAGTGTAAAATTCGCTCTCTGAGATAATTATTTCACGTGTAGATTCAAACATTAGTATTATAAGATGTATTATGAGACTGTTGTGATGAGATTTCTCTACACAACCATCTTATAAGATGAACTGTCAAAAAATACACATATACGAAAGTTTGTTTGTGTGTTTCCATGTGTATTTTGGAAATTACTGAAAACATTGTTCTTTTTTTGTAAAATTGTTTCCTTGTAGTGTTTACTTTACATGTTAAAAAATATTTTTATAAAAATTGTGCTAAAAAGTGCGAATTGCTTAAATAAAAAGGACACGTTTACTCTGCGACTGATTAAAAGTAATGATTTCTTATAGGATTTATTAGAATACGTGTACCCCTTATTTAAGATTTAACCTAATATAAACAAAATGGTTACTCTCCTCTGCCGACGTTATCTCACATATTATATCAGCGTTAATCTCAGTTGTAGACCTGGGGTTATAAGATGGTTGTGTAGAGAAATCTCATCACAACAGTCTCATAATACATCTTATAATACTAATATTTGATTCTACACGTGAAATAATTCTCTCAGAGAGCGAATTTGACACTCTCTGACACAAAAATCTTACATATTATGTTACGTCTAGACGGGCTGTAACCCCAGGTCTACAACTGAGATCAACGCTGATATAATATGTGAGATAACGCCGGCAGAGGAGAGTAAACATTTTGTTTATATTATGTTAAATCTTAAATAAGGGGTACACGTAGTCTAATAAATCCTATAAGATATTATTATTTTCAATCAGTTACAGAGTAAACATGTCCTTTTTATTTAAGCAATTCGCACTTTTTTAACACAATTTTTATAAAAATTATTTTTAACATTTAAAACAAACACTAAAAGGAAACAATTTTACAAAATAACATTGTTTTTCAATAATTTCCAAAATACACATGACCACACACAAGCAAACCTTCGTGTATGTGTATTTTTTTGACAGTTCATCTTATAAGATGGTTGTGTAGAGAAATCTCATCACAACAGTCTCATAATACATCTTATAATACTAATATTTGAATCTACACGTGAAATAATTCTCTCAGAGAGCGAATTTGACACTCTCTGACACAAAAATCTTACATATTATGTTACGTATAGACGGGCTGTAACATTGTATCTACATTAGAGAATTTTTTATCAAGACAAACGTTAAACTTAACGCGAATTTGTGGAAGGTGGCAGCAGTTGCACAAAAACAACCATGTGGCGTATTCATTATTGTTTTTTATATATGCAGTTTGGCAACTGTAACAACCAAAATAATAATCAGCTGTTTAACTAAGGTTACCTTGTATATATTCGCACTGATTTTGACGTCTGTTTTGATATAAATTTGCCTAATGTAGACACTAGGTAAATAAGACCGAAACATTAAATAAAAGAAATCAAAACTACGTGCAAATTGTTAACTATGTTGGTTGAAATTTAATAATAATAAGAATGAATCGTAAGAAATTTGTTTTTAATGTTTTCATAAATTGAAATAAATTAAATATTTCTAAAAATCACTTTTTTTCTTATTAAAAATTACAAATTTCACCACCAAAAAATTTACTTTCGTTTGAAAACAAACCAAACATGCAAACGTAAAAAATTTGGACATTTCAGTCTTATACTAAAAAATGATGCAAAGAATGAACAGCTGAGCTTATAATTATACCTTATACTTCTTACTCCTTGTAACATTGTATTTCACAATTATTTATTTTTTCAATATAAATAAATATAATAAATTTTTTTAATGTCGTCAACAATTACAATTAATAAACTTTTAAAAACTTCTAGTAATGCTGGTGATAATAAAAACTATATTTACTTACAAATAAACTGGGAAGATGAACAACTCCGTGTTAAAATATTGGACTCCGAAAGTGGTAAATTCTATCAAGGTGCTGTTACTGCCAAAACTATGAAAGAAATAGCTTCAAATTTGGACATGTCCTATAATGATTATTACGAAGAAATACGCTCAGCTTTATCTACTTATTTGGCATTACCGGGATTTTATTATAAGCTGGAAACTGAAACGGAGGAACTTGACGTTTGGAAATCGCAACCTGAATCGATACCGATATTATTTTTAGACATTAACATTAAAGAAGTTAGAAGCAACAATGAGCTATTAGATTCTGCCATAGAATTATTACAGCAACAAGATAAATCACTGACAGATAAGGTACAAAAGGCTCACAAATTTGATGAGCATTCTCGGGAACTTTTGGAAGATTATCGGTTATGTGTAGAGGAAAAAAATGAACTGGAAAGAAAATTATTAAAGAAAGTAGCTGTACTGTTAAATGCGAAAAAGGAAAGAATAGCTCAACTAGAGGAAAGATTAAGAAAGTACGAAGAAGTGGAAGAGAGTCAAGATAGTGACGGTTCGGACGAGAATGAAGAAGGTCCACAAACTAGCAAAAAACGACGTCTTATTGTTAGAGATAGTGATTCCGACGAAAATGATGATGAATATATGGCCGACACACAACCTTTGACCATATCTTCTAATGGCGATGATAGATAGTTTTATTAATAACATATTTAAATGTAAATAACTTAAACGTATATATATATATATATATATAACTTTCGTGTATACAAAAAAAAAAAAAAAATAATAATAATCTTATATTATTTCTAATATTAGTACCAATAATATTGTTAGAAATATAAATTTTATCATTTAATATGATAGAAAATATATCAGTTTTGAATTGATGTTTGCATTTCTTATTAAAAACCTTAATATTATTGAACCAAATTACTCTATAATTCCGTTACAAAAGAAAATACACATTACTGTTCTATCGTTTATTTTAATTAACATATTTCAATAACAAATTTTAATGTAAAAGTTAATTATTACTCTTTTTAACGCCAAGCATTCTAATAACTTCTTCCTTGTACTTATTTAAATTGTACTCATTTTCTCCTTCATTTATCAATTGCTCGACACTTTGTACAAATCCTTCACTGGCTTGCAATTTATCTCCTGTTTCCGAAGACTTATCCCAATTGAGTATAGATTCAACGGATTCTTTTGATTTGTTACGTTCATATTTGTAATATTCCATATCAGCTTCCGATTTAGAGCTTTCCCAGGGTTCGGTAACAAATGACTCGTGATAACAAGCCGTTAACAAATACATAGCGTATTCGTAGTTCTGTTTACGCAAAGGGCAACGATCAGCCACAATTGTTAACACATCGGTTTCACGATTATAACGATCACCCACTAAACGCAAAAATTTATCTTTGGCATGGGCATCAAATTGTAGTTCGGACAGCTTAAGAGTAAGTGTTACCCGACGAGCTTCAGGATTACGAATAGTTGGTATGGCTTGACAGTAGTCGGTACTGACTACATCTACAGGAAAGTGACGTTTCCATTTTTCTTCAGTCTCCAAGGCTTTAGGCCAAGGAGTACAAAACTTTTTTAGAGCTTCACATTGTTGTTTAATGGCCGGTGGTGTTAAATGAAGGAAATTAGGTATTTTCATTAATTCAGCATTGGCATATTTAGAAGGCGGTGCGGCACCCTTTTCTGTGAAACCCTGACGTATGGGCAAAGGCACAGAGGCTGGATGGAATGAACGAGGTCCCGGCCAAACTGCAGTCCAATCTTGATCTGTAGCCATCTTTAATGAACGTGGTGGCATAACATCCGGCTTTTTGTATTCCCTTCTCTTTAATTGACGCTGTTGCGTGCCACGCAAATTAAGAACGCGAAACTCTGAAATGAATTTCATTAATAACATCTCCATCAATATTAAGACGTTTAACTAACCCTCGTCTTCCACATCGCCCTCATTACCGGCAGGGGATGCTTGAGCACTGAATACTCTTAGTTGAATAGAACTGTTTCCACTGCGTAAATTACGCTCCAATATACGAGTTAAAGTAGTCATGTCAATTAGTTACTTATATTTTTACAATTTGTTTAACTCAATAACAATTTTTCTAAAATTCTTATTTCATTCGCGTACCATTACGAAAACACTACTTACACTAAAGTCTTAAGGTACCGTCATTATCACATCTGATTATTCATTTTGAATTATAATGCTGTCAAACTCCATATAAAAAAGATGTATTTCTCTCTTTCAATAATTTCTAATAACCTCAAACTCCATACATAAAAAATTTAAACCAAAAATCCTCTCCGAACTGCTATCACCTTATAAATATTCCTTGACCACACTGTTGTAATAGCCATCTGTTTTTGACAGCAATATATTATGCTACGTGACAGCTAAAAGTACTGTTAACTGAAATGTTACCCCAGGTCTACAACTGAGATTAACGCTGATATAATATGTGAGATAACGCCGGCAGAGAAGAGTAAACATTTTGTTTATATTATGTTAAATCTTAAATAAGGGGTACACGTATTCTAATAAATCCTATAAGATATTATTATTTTCAATCAGTTACAGAGTAAACATGTCCTTTTTATTTAAGCAATTCGCACTTTTTTAACACAATTTTTATAAAAATGATTTTTAACATTTAAAACAAACATTAAGAGGAAACAATTTTACAAAATAACATTGTTTTTCAATAATTTCCAAAATACACATGCACACACACAAACAAACTTTCTTATATGTGTATTTTTTTGACAGTTCATCTTATAAGATGGTTGTGTAGAGAAATCTCATCACAACAGTCTCATAGTACATCTTATAATACTAATATTTGAATCTACACGTGAAATAATTCTCTCAGAGAGCGAATTTGACACTCTCTGACACAAAAATCTTACATATTATGTTACGTCTAGACGGGATGTTACGTCTAGACGGGCTGTTAATAATATTTGTTTTTTCCTTGTTACAGTGTTGTTGAATCTTTTCAAGAAAATATGCTAAATGTGTGAAAAATTCGGATCTTAATTTTGGAATATCTCTGATTCATACGATTAGAGAAAATCAACTCCAAAACTGCTGTATTAACATTAAGTGATTTCTTCGATGAAGGAATTTTAACATAAATCAAGATTCTCCAAAAGAGCTTATATATTAAACGTTTTATTTATTATTTTACGGGAAAATCGCTAAATTACCAGCACTGCCCGTTCTAATCACAAACTACTTATACGAAAAATAATAAACAAGTTTTCTACATTGTTAAATATTTTTTTTTTTTAAGATTTTTTTTATCAAATATGTAAGTATTTAAAGCATTTAATTATTGCATACAACTTTCTAAAAGATAAAAACACTCACATAAAATTACAGGAACGGTATTGTTAAAATTTTTATTGTAGATATTTACTTAAAATTGTAATGCACTCTATATTAAAGAAAGCAATATATTCGTTTTGATAGAGAAGATGCACCATAACAATTTTAAATGTATTTTTTTGTCAGTAGAATTCTTGAATTCTTGAAAATCTTCAGCTTGTACTTTTTGATTTTTGTTTATTATCAATAGGCGCTTTAATTAAAAAAATTATCCGGTCATACTCGTTAGGAATAAGAGTGGTGTATCAAAGCGAGATACATGCTAATGAAATGCAAGACTAGATCCAACTTTTGGCTTTAAGGTATCTAATTAGTTCATTAAGTCTTTTACTCGTTATCTTGTAGATGTTTCCCGAGGAATCTATATCTGATTTTTTTTTGGGACTTCGCAGGTATCACAGTGTCTATTGAAAGTAAGACAAAGACTGCTTGGGTGTTTACTAACCGTTAACACTGCCAACTTTCTTATTATATGCCGACAAAATATAGGAAACTTTTTGACATTTTTAAATAATCGACTCGACTTTTCGACTATTTTCCGTAATTTTCGAGATTTGTCGACTCTTGATTATTATTTATTTTTGTTTATCTTATAATAACTTAAGAAAAATAAAATGTGTAAGTATATTAGGGGTATAACTTTTTGTAATTTTTGCGGATATAAAAATTTACATGTCATAGCAGTGTAGGTCATGGAAAAATATTAAGAAATGTAATATTACATTTTCGCGATCGTAAAAAAGTTACGCACCCAACGCGTTGATGTTTTAAAATTAGACATTTTTGTGATCTTGAAGTATTTGATTATTTTATATAATACTAGCTTTTACGCAGTGCGTAGAGTCTGTAAAATTTTGTGTTAAACGGTATAATCAGTTAAAAAATAAAACCAGTTAGAGCGCAATATATAGCAGTGCGGAATCTTTTATACCCTTTACCACCTTCCAGACAAATAATAAAATTTACGCTTTATAGTATGCTTTCAAATTTTCACATTTATACTTAAAAAATTATCTAATTTTTTTCCAAATTACAAAAATGTAAGCACAAGATTAAACCTTCATAGCAAGCGTTGCTTCCTTAAAAAAAGAAAAAACAACATTGATAGCTTCTGATGACTACTATGTTTGTATGTAGATACATGCTTATACAAAAAACAACAACATTGAGTCATGGTAATGCTTCTATTTCCAACTAAAACACCTCCAAACATAAAAAATTGATTGTGTATATATATATACAATTAACAACTACTACCGTATAAACATTTGGAAAATATCTTCCTGGAAGAAATTTACGCAATATCTTCTTTTTATTATTTGGACGAAAAGCATCAAAGAAATATTTTTCTAATATTGCATTTTTATCAGTTTAAAGGAAATTAGGCAATAAACAACAAAAATAATATAAAATTTTAAAATTTTTTATTATTTTTATCCTCAAAATATCGCATTATTTTCAGTAAGGTGATTATCACTTCCGCAATAAAATGATGATATCCCATTAAGATCATCTAGAAGAAATTAATGCAACACTTTTACTTTTCAGTTGTCGAAAAATTGTTAAAATATGAAAATATATTAAAAATTGTTTCCCATTTAGCAAAAAATGGATATTTTATGTGAGAGTTTCAGTTTTCGTGCTTTATAATATTAAGATTTATGTGCATGCATGCTTTACAAGATGTAAAAGATTTCTTTCTTATTTAAAGATTTATTTCGTGATAACTTTTTTATATAATCTTTCAGAAGATTATCTAGCGGTATTTTCTTTTTTTCACCTAGATGATTATCTAGCAATATTGCCTATTTTTCTTCCAAGCGTATTGATTTCTTATTTCTAAGATGTATCGCCTGCGACGCACATTCTCTTCCAATGGGGGAAACTTCCGCAATACGAATATGATTATTTTTCTTATAAGCAATGCGAATTCGAATCACTTTCGTATTATTTTGCTTGTAAAGTGCTTGCTTATACTCTCAAAGTCATTACAATGCTTTTTATATACACTGCCTGCCACTTGAATAAGGAATCACATTTTTTTAACTTTAATTAAGTATATCTCCTAAACTAAAGTTCAGAAAAAAATAATTTTTTACACGACCAAATTTGAAAGTGTTGGCTGATGAAATAAAAAATATACACATTTTGTTATACTAAAATTATGCATTTATTTAAAAACATGTATTTCTGTGGTACTTTTTCGTGTGTCACTTGAATAAGGAATATTTTAAAACTAAGCAAACTGTAATTTATTTTTAAATTTTAGGTTATAAAAATGAAAGCTATTATCTTCTCGCATTCAATTAGTAATGAGTACTGCCACCATTTTTTAGAAATAACCTCAAAAATGCGATTTGGCATCGACTTATATAATGACTCTAAGTAATTTAGAATGTTTTTGCGAGTCGTTGTAGTCATTTTGTTTGGAAACAAAAGCCAATTCTATGGTACCATAATACGAAATGGCACCACATACCATCATTCCGCCCTCTCGGCTGTATCTGCGGCTCAAAAATAATTCCTCCTTATTTAGGTCATGGAAGTAATAGTTATACCCGTCGGGACCATCAATATTAAACTTTTTTTCATCGGAAAATACAACTTTAAACCATTTGTCGGACCATGTCATTGTATTTTTGGCAAACTGTAGACGTCGTGATTTGCGTTTTTCATTAAGTGGTTTTTGCAGTTTTCGTCGGACTATGTATGGGCACGACTTTAAAATACGGTGCACTGTTCTTAGACTGGTACTGACTCCACTTTTTTCACGTATTTTTTATACCGACATGGCAGAATTTAATGCAATTCTAAGAATTTTTCGACTTTCTTTTGGAGTTGTTGCCATTTGATTCCGCCATTTCATGTTTTTTCCATATCTTTCCACGTTACTTAAATAATTGTACACTACTGTCTTTCCTCTATTAATGTTTTTGGCTATTTGTACCGGATTCTGACCCTGAGATTTCAAAATCAGAATTTTTTCTTTTTCAGAGTTATTAAGAGACTTACAACGTCCCATTTTGAATAAAAACTATTTAAAAACTATCAAATTAAAAATTCTCTAGCCGTTTATATTGAAAGAAAATCAAATCATAACCTTCCTGATTAATATTAAAAGAATTCCTTATTCAAGTGACACACGAAATAGTACCACATAAATACATGTCTTTAAATAAATGCATAATTTTAGTATAACAAAATATGTATATTTTTTATTTCATCAGGAAACTAAAGCCAACACTTTGAAATTTGGTTGGACAAAAAAAATTTTTTTTTCTGAACTTTAGTTTAGGAGATATACTTAATTAAAGTTAAAAAAATGTTATTCCTTATTCAAGTGGCCGGCAGTGTACATATGACTGTGTGTGCATATTTTTAAAATTTTTTCAGATTATGGTTTTCAAAAAATTGAAATGTTAGAAAAATATTTACAACAGATTTGTACAAAAATTAATTCTGAAGCTTATATAAAAAATGCGTTTTGACCGATTTCGTTCATTTCTTCCGTTTGTAGTTTCTACGATATTCATCTAAGACTCCAAAAAGTATATATTTTCTGAATCCCTATTGATAATGAAGTCGATAAAGCAATGTCTGTCTGTCCGTCTGTCTGTTCTAATCAGTTGCTACAAAATCGGTTCATTATTAGCCGAGATATCGCCAAAAAACCGAAAAGGTCTCTAAAAACCTATTTGTTTTCGACTTTGTTAAGCCCCTATATAAGAAAGTGACTTCGTTTTTGCGCAGAAAATTCCGAATATTTTTTCGGAATGTTTTTGCGGAAAAAATCGACAACATCGGTTCATTAGTAACTGAGATATCGGTCAAAACGCATTTTTGGACTTTGTGAAGCTTATATTTCTTTATAAGCTTCAGAATTCGTTTTTGTACAAATCTGTTGTAAATATTTTTGTAAAATTTCAGTTTTTTGGATTAACCATCCATAAACCATAAAAATTCGAGTTATAAGCAAAAATCCGAAAAAATATCAAAAATATACACACACAAACATATATACATATATAAATTTCAGTGTTGTTGTTTTTTGTATAAGCAAGCAGTTGTTGATTGTATATACATACACACAATTTTTTATGTGTGTTTGGTCCAGTGATGTCACAGGGAATTTTCCCTTTTAGGGGAATTTTTAGCGAACATTGAAAGCAAATGGAAAAAGGGAGGGAATTTTAATTTTTGACAAAATAAAGCGAATTTTTAAAATGTTAAATTTTTATTCTCATAAAACGACTAAAAGTAGGTGTAGAAAAGGAAAAATGCAATATTAACGTTCACATTTATATTTGATTGAAACCCTAATTTACCGAATGGATTTTGTCAATAATTACAGACGTTAGAATTTTTTTAATCTTTTAAAAATCTTTCTCTGTGTATTTTTTAGTCGTGTTTAATATATTCTTTGTAGTTATACCCTACACGACCATAGGTGGTTGAGGTATTATGCGTTTGTGCTGACATTTGTAACGTACAGAAAAAATATTCGGATCCCCTCCTTAAAGTATACCATTCGACTCAGAATTACTTTATGAGTCGAATTAACGATGTACGTCCGTCTGATCGGCTGGCTGGCTGTCCATATAAACCTTGAGAGCAAAGTACAGGTCGCAATTTTAAAGATATGAAATTTGGCGCGAGTAGTTATTTTGGCATAAGAACGAAGCCTATTGAAATTGTTTAAGATCGTTGTATTATTTCACCTAGCCCCCGTACAAAAGTTTTCCCGGAATAGGGGTTTAACGATCGTAAATGCCTTAAATGCCAAATTTCATGAAGATCGGTCCATAATTGACTGTGGCTGCCATATAAACCCCTCTTCCGAAAATCACTTTAACGTGCATAAATGCCATTCGAATGTTATTATTAAGTTAATGTTCGACACAAATAAGTTTTATGTAAGTGGAAACAACATTGCCAAATTTTATGAAAATCGGTCCATAATTTACCATACCTCCCATATAAACACACTTCCATCTAGATGTTAGTATCAACGCATTATTCTGTATTTGTATACTTTATTTTACATTTAGTAAAAGTATCGGTTCACAATCGGCCACAGGTATAATATAAGACCCCTCCACGAATTTTGATGGACATACACAATCGTAAGTAAGAAAGATATAATCGGACAAGCCCGACCCGACCGATTATATCTTTCTTACTTACGATTTTAAGGAGGAGAGAAAATTTCTTAGAAAATAGGGAAAAAAGGAATTTTTTGACAAAACAGGGGAATTTTTCATAAATTGTAACTGGCATCTCTGGTTTGGACCTTTTTTACTCTACGTCTACACGAAGACATTTTTATATCTTAACATTAGAAATAAAGTCGGCAGAGTAACGCGAAAACAATTTTATTTTCAACTTTGTGTTGTATATGTTAAAATATCTTTTTTTTTTTTATCGGAAATTTTAATTTATTTCGCATTTTTATTCTTTACTTGTTTTTTCAAAACAAAATTAATTATTTTGCCCTTTTCTTTTTATTAAAAAGAGCGACTTTTTAAAAAAGAACAATAAATTTGACAGCTTATGTTACCCCAGGTCTACAACTGAGATTAACGCTGATATAATATGTGAGATAACGCCGGCAGAGGAGAGTAACAATTTTGTTTATATTATGTTAAATCTTAAATAAGGGGTACACGTATTCTAATAAATCCTATAAGATATCATTATTTTCAGTCAGTCGCAGAGTAAACATGTCCTTTTTATTTAAGCAATTCGCACTTTTTTAACACAATTTTTATAAAAATGTTTTTTAACATGTAAAACAAACACAAAAATGAAACAATTTTACAAAAATTAATGTTTTTTTAGTAATTTCCAAAATACACATGCACGCACACAAACAAACTTACGTGTACGTGTATCTTTTTGACAGTTCATCTTATAAGATGGTTGTGTAGAGAAATCTCATCACAACAGTCTCATAATACATCTTATAATACTAATATTTAAATCTACACGTGAAATAATTCTCTCAGAGAGCGAATTCGACACTCTCTGACACAAAAATCTTACATATTATGTTACGTATAGACGGGCTGTTAAACATTATTGCTCAGCTTTGTGTTTAACCATTTATTGCGAAATGGATTGCGAAATATATTTCTTATTGGTCCACACGTAACAGCCCGTTTAGACGTAACATAACATGTAAGATTTTTGTGTCAGAGAGTGTCAAATTCGCTCTCTGAGAGAAATATATCACGTGTAGATTCAAATATTAGTACTACAGGATGTATTACCCTAGGTCTACCACTGAGATTAACGCTGATATAATATGTGAGATAACGCCGGCAGAAGAAAGTAACCATTTTGTTTATATTATGTTAAATCTTAAATAAGGGGTGCACGTATTCTAATAAATCCTATAAGATATCATTATTTTCAATCAGTCGCAGAGTAAACATGTCCTTTTTATTTAAGCAATTCGCACTTTTTTAGCACAATTTTAAAAAAAAAAAAATTTTTTAATATGTAAAACAAACACTAAAAGGAAAAAAAATTAAAAAAAAAACATTGTTTTTCAGTAATTTCCAAAATACATATGCATACACACAAACAAACTTTCGTATATGTGTATTTTTTGACAGTTCATCTTATAAGATGGTTCTGTAGAGAAATCTCATCACAACAGTCTTGACAGCCCGTCTAGACATAACATAATATGTAAGATTTTTATGTCAGAGAGTGTCAAATTCGCTCTCTGAGAGAATTATTTCACGTGTAGATTCAAATATATAGCATATTTTAGGATTAAAAGTGTTTTATTTGTGCAGAATTTTGTAGAAATACGCTTATGCGTATTTAAGATATTTGAGCTTCATAATGTTACTCCAAGAACATTTATTTGAGGACTATGTGAAATAATGAACCAATTTCGACCAGTTAAGGAGTATACAAGTGGAGGTCCGCGGACCCCTGGGGGTCAATAGGAAAGAAGCGTTGAAACTTTGGCTACAGTTTGTATCTACATGTTTGTGCGAAACTAGTTTTTCAGCCCTACAGTTCATAAAATCCAAATTTAGATCACTTTTGGATGTGGAAAATGAAGTAAGAAGTGCTTCTTCAGAAATTCCTCCCAATATTAAAAAGTTAGTAAAAAGAAAGACATTTTATTACATTCAATATTTTTTAATTATTTATGAGCTTTAGAAGGTTTTTATTTTTTGTATTTAAAAAATAAATGAATTTTTGTGACACAATTTTATTTAAAATAAATGCCTGTTGAGGTTTTACAATTTTTATACTACTAAAATCAATCAAAATTTTTATACTATACTAAAAATCAAAATGTGGTTCGCGAAAAACAAAAAAAATTCTAAAAAGGGTCCGTGATCATGAAGAAGTGACAACCTCTGCTTTAGAATATTTCCCAATATGGTGCTGTAGGGAATAAAAAAATTTACCTTGTTTACCAATGTATTTCCAATTGGACCACAATTTTGTACACAATTTTTAAATTCACTTACTAAAATTTAATATATGTGAGTGCTTTGGTACATGAACGATTGATATTGAATCTTTTCGCCAAACCCTGCCATTAAATATCTTTTACTTTAAATCTTTAGATTTTAATGCTTCTAAAAATGCAAGTCCCTAAACCCCTATAAAAAATAAAACTTTTTGCATTCTTTTTCTGTAAACACAGCTGTTTCGCAATTCTAAACTCATTACAATTTGGCTATTTTTTTTTTTCCAAAATTTTGGCTAGCAAAAAAAATTTTGCCGTGGCTACTTTCTATTATAAAAATTACATAAACATTTATATGCATACGTATGTATGTCTGTAATAATGTATACATTTTATTGTATATTTAAAGAATTAAATTTTTTTTGCATACAAACAACGTTCATAAAAACTATTACAGTTACACCATTTACATTTTGAATAATTTTCTATTAAATCCATGAGTGAAGTTAATTTTTTTATAAAATATAGTTATAGTACATTTCTTTAAGTTAGAAAACTAATATTTTTAAGTCATTCTTTTACTGCCAGCTTACATAATTTTGTACATGTATATGGTGGCAAATTGTCCTAACATAGCCAACACCTTAATACGTGAAAGCTTTTGAAAATGTTCTCTTTAAATAAATCAGTTTAATAGTTTCAGACACTACTTTGATAAATTTTATTAACCTTTTTTGATTTTTTGGATTAACCTTTTTTGATGTTTTGAATGTCGTTAACACCATTTCTTATGAAGACACTAAATTGCTATTAATTTCATATTCGTTGATGATTTGTATTGACAAGAGTGTAACAAAAAAAAAAAAAAAAAAAAAAGTGTTGTACATATTTAATATAAATATATTTGTATATGTAGAGTACACGTGTACTGGCGAAGCATGTGTTAGAAGTGTCGCAAACAAAAAATGAATAACTACTTTTTATTTTTCTGTGTTCGCTAATAATGAACACTGCCGATATATTTATTTTATATAACATCGTTTCTGGTAATATTGATTGTCCTGATTTATTACAATCATTAAAAATTCTTGTTCTCCAAAATGAATTTTGCATTAAATGAATAGCTTGCTAGAGATATGCATTTATATAATGATTACTGCATTCACTTAGATATTAGTGTCCAAAGTACGGAATTTAAAATGATTTTATGTAATTTATTTTAATTTTTTCTGCTAGTCTGTAAGGATAACATGGTATCAAAAGACTTAATAAAGGAAACTTGAATTCATGTCGAACATAAAACTGTTAAGATAAATAATTTCAACTCTTGAATTAGGGCCTGATTCAGTATGACAATCAAGTTGTTTGAAAACAAAATTTGTATGAAAACTACTCAAAAAACATTTGAAAAAATGAGTAATTTTCATACAAATTTTATTTTCAAACAATTTGATTGTCGTACTGAATCAGGCCATTAAAGTTCAATTAAGTAAGTAATTGAAATCAACCTTAAAAATACAGTATAATTCAACCCTTCAGTAACAGTGCTATTTAAGTATTGAAGATAATAAAATTTAAGCTATTACAAATCTAAATAAACTAAAAATATATTTTCAATATAATTTAATTTTTTAATAAAACATTTTTTATTTTATAAAAATTAGTTTAAAAGGTACATAGATACATACATTAAATTGGTGTGTTTTAAAAATAATGTATTAAATGCGAATACGAACACGAACAATTAAATTATAATAGTTAAAAAGAAATATTATTGTTTTAAATACCTAAACTAAATTATTAATTTTATTTATTTATTGTTAGAAATGCAATATTACAATTTTTTTCAAACTTAATCTCATTGTGATCAGCAAATTTTTGAACATACGCAACTGTAAATTTATTAAAAATTATTATAAGATCTTTTCAATTAGCTAACAGCTAATATCTAACATTTAATTGCTAACATAGTGGAAAAGTTCTTTAATATAACTAAACGCCAACAATTTTTTATAAATTTCGTGGAATGTCCACTTATTTTTTCTTTGCGCTCATTTACTTGAAAAATTTAATTAATAATATATAAAAAACAGCAGTTTGCAAAAAATCTAAAAACAAACATACCAATTTTAGAAAATTTTCTTCTGATTCTTGAATTTCTCTCTCGAATTTTAGAAATTCGTCTCTGTTATTATATGATAACATATGATGTATTAGTTAGTTTAAAGAATTGCTACTCGACAATTTTGCAATAATTTAACTTCTTCAAACAATCTTTGAATTATTCTGTTATAGGTCTCTAAGTTTTCTTTAATCTCTAAGTCTAATTACATTCAACTTCCAACGTTCGTTTAATGCATTCCCATTTGAAAATTTTTTGCAACAAGTAAAAAAATTAGAAAAATCATTAAATTGGTAGCCAAATGTTGAAGAATGATGAAGAAAGATACAATTCTTTTATATAATTGGCTACCAATTTGATGATTTTTCTCAATTTTTTTTACCTGTTGCAATCGTTGGGAAAACTTTTTATCATGTCGATATTGAGTTTTTCAATATCTAAGGTTTCCATGCAATTGCGGTGGTTTGAATCGGCTCTTGTCCTAAAATCTGTGTTGGTGCGCTGATGGTGATTTTCAAATTTGTATATCATTTTTTGATTTATAGGAGAACCCTTTTGTATACATTTTGGACAGCTGTGATATCCCGTATGTCCTTTTATGCCGCCCACAAAAGAACGGGCTAGCGCATCACAAATGAATTTTATTTTGTATATTGCTCCTTGATTAAGTCCGTAAGTTTCCATTTCCTTTATCTCTTCAACAAATTTTTTTAAAAACATATCGGATGATGGAGGTTTTTTATGTCAACAAAAAGCCGCTACATTATATACGTCTTTGTAGCCATGTATGTTTAATAAAATGTGCCAAATTTGTCGGTTGGAACTTTTGGCCAAAGGCAATATTAAAGTTTAAATTATGGTGCAAAGGAACGTTTTCCTGCGTTTTATTATAAAATTTATTAATGTATCTTTTATTCCATAAAATATTAGTTCTCCACTATCCATTTTTCCGATAACTTTACTTTTTGGTGGCTGCTTTAAGGTTCGAGAGTCTAATGGTAACCCTTCAACATAATCTTTCAATATGTTAAGTAAGCCATTAATGGCGATATTAGAAATATTAAAGGAAATTGCCCACTTACTTAATTTATTTTTTACACTCTCAGTTTTTCTGCTTCTAGGGGTATTAATACCACTCTGTACTTCGTTATCATAATCATCATTTGATTGTTGATTATTTGTAATTGTTGAGGGTTGGTCGATGGGTGCTAACATCTTGCGTTTTGAGCAAACAATGCAACAATTTTCTGCGCATCCGATTTTGATTTTCTATCCATTGTACTTAATTTTCTTTTTTTAAATTTAAATTATTTTGTTCTTCGAATGCTGTAATTTTACTTTCAATATTTTTTTCACAAATTATGTTCTTGTATTTTATTGCGTAATATGTTTGATGTACTAATTTATTTGTTATTTTTTTTTATTTTCCACAAATTTCATATAATTTATTTTATATTTTCAGATTTGTTCAAAAAACAAAAATAATAATAAGTAAATGTTTGAATAAAATTAAAAAAAATCACTTAAAAATACTTGAAAATATAATTGGAATTTAAGTTGAATTCAAGCAAAATGTCAAGTACTTGAATTTTAATTTTTTTAATGCTTATTGGGAAATAATTTTCAAAGTAAACTACAAATATTCATGTTGATTAAAAAGTATATTTTCAGAAAATTTTATTTCCAACGCCCCTCCTCAATATGTATATTCCTTTACAAATGAAATTATTTCAAATTTAACAAATAACAAATTAACAAAATTATTAATAATTAATGTTTAGCCTTTGATAAGTTCTTTGTAAATATGTTAGCAATCATGACATCGGTTGTATAGCATTTTAATTCCACCTCTTTGGATTGAACGACAACTCTTATATAGTGGTACTTAATATCAATATGTTTACTTCCGTTGTAATATACTGGGTTTATTGTCAATTTCATAGTTCCTTGATTATCGACATTTAAAATTACGCTTCCATCATTCCAAAAACCTTGCAATTATCTTCTTAATTACACTGCTTTCTTTGATGCATTAGATATTGGCATATATTCTGCTTCTGAGCTGCTGACTGCCGTTGTAGACTGTTTCTTTGATTCCCACAAAATTATGTTTTTACCAAGATAAAATACATATCCGTAATAAGATTTCCTATCTACTGCACAACCTCCCAAATCAAAGAGCGGTAACCCATAATCAACTGCGGATTTGCGGGACCTAATGATATATTTAGAATTTTTCGACCAAAAACAATGTGAGTTACAGAGAAATAATAGAAGAATTATGACTTTAATAACAGAACGCGTGTAACAAATAATACAAGAGGTTTTATATCAAAATTATGACTCAAGGGTGGGAAGGATATAACTTATACAGCAGTAAAAAATGCATACTAAATATATTACTATTAATATACATTTTTGGTTAAAAACTTCAACAAGCCATGAGTTCATGAGCATAAGAGATGAGAAATGTTATATTTGAATGTTCCAGGTGTTCATTATAAACATTGTCTGGATATTTGGCGTGCACAAAGGACATTCTTCAAGCACATTCATGGTGGCAAAGCGGTCATAATATAAGTTGACTTTAGCTATAGAGAGAAATTGAAAATATTCACTGGACTGCATAAATTCACTAGGCAATGTCCATAAGCTTTGCTGATGTATTTATATATATATATATATATATATATATATATGAATTGCAATTCATTTTTAATTCAAATGAATTGGTAAAATGAATTGCAATTCATTTCCAATTAATTCAAATGAGTTAGAAAAAATTAATTGCAATTCTTTTCCAATTCATTTGAATTGATTTTGAATTAATTCAGATGAGTTAGAAAAATGAATTGCCATTCATTTCCAATTCATTTGAATTAGTTAAAATTAATTTGTTATTCATTTCCAATTTATTTGAATTGAATTGATTTTGAAAAAAGACTACAGTAAGTAAATGTAAAGAAGCATTACTCCCGTTTTGTTATCCAACTCATTACTCTCATTTCGGATATCACCTAGTACGAGATAATCGTCGAAAGGCATAGAAAATAAAAGAATAGAAATTCCAATGATGTACTGTAATTAGCAGGTAACGTCAGAATATGACTTGAATTAGTAGGGAGCTGTGAAAATCCGATCAGCATGAGCATTAATTCATAATTGTTTATTTGATTAAAACAAAACTTTTAAACTTTTTTTTTATATTTTTTTACAAATTGTGTGAAAAACATATCAAAGATGTGTTTAATAATCATTCTTGGTTTAGGTAACTTCACATTTGTTTGTATTTCTTTTTTTACAATTTGTAATCGAATTTTAAAGTTTTTAGTAACTTTGAATGTCAACATATAATTGCTGTTTTTATTATTTCAACATATTTCAGTCATCATAGTGCAATATGCAATAACAACAAATGAGTGATTTCGTAAGAATGTGAATAGATAAGAGATAACGATAATGCAGATAACTGAGGGTGTGACTTGCTGCGATTTCAAACACATGGTTTTGATTTTTTGGTACACATTCTTTTGAAGCGATTGGTCGAATTATAAACGACATTCATACTGAATACGGTCTTAATGTCAGCAACAACAACAGACAATGGCTCGAATTTTGTCAAGGCCTTCAAAGAATTCGGCGTTCTCAGCGAAGACAACAACGAAGACGAGGAAAATATGTTGGATTGAAATGATGTTAGAGAATTAACCTATTCATCAAACTGATTTTACCAAATCATATTCGATGCGCAACACACACTCTAAACTTAGTCGCGACAACCGATTTTAATCAAATTCTTAAATCACAGAACTTTATGTATGAAAAACATAAGGGAGTAAGTCAAATAAAAGTTGAAATAAACATTTTGGCATTTTTTTTAATACATCTAATTACTTTGCCAAAATGATTTACCGGTTTTTTAGGTCTATTCTCAATTTCAATATTATTTTGTGTTATGTATTTTCTTTTGTTTTAGGTTTTGAAAAAGTGTAGCTTGTTGTGGGCGAAAGTTAGTAGGCGTAAGTCATCGGAATAGATCGTGCTTTATTTGGGGTCAATATTCCCTCAGAAGCAGAATTCACAGCATACTTAGCAGATTCTTCAAAATCTTTAAGTATGCTGCATAATTATCTGACCGTTAAGAAGGCTTTCTTAAAGTTTAATGTGCCGTTACCATCATCAGCTGCTGTTGAAAGATTATTTTCGTACGCGTCTATTCTAAATATGCCTAAACGTGGAAATCTATTAGATGATAATTTGGAAAAATTATTATTGCTGAAAGTGAACGATGCATTCTAATTTAATCTAATTAGCATTTATTTTGTAATTAAAATAATAGCAAAATTAGTTGATGCCTATATATTCTACTGTATTGTCCACGTTGTACTCATCTGGACTTATAGATTCTTTGAAAGCTCCAACAATGCGCAATACATCAGAATAACTTCTTGTTTTATAACAACTTATTCGGTATCCATAACCAATTAGATTTGTTACATACCGCTAGTGACAAAATTAAAACTATATAATAATTGATAATAAAGGTCATAATATTACTAACAGATTTTCATTCTTAAATGGTTGGTGTATTAACAACGAAAGCCTTCGTTAATCATTTAACTTTTTTAATGATTGCGGATTCAAAAAATTACCAAGAAGACGCTTCTGTAAAGACAACTTAGAACATTTGTTTGGTCAGATACATATTATTTTTAAATTTTTTCTGAAAATGTTAGAAAAGTGATTATAAATTTTAAAAGTGAGGAAAAATCGTATTGTGAAATAGCAAAAATAATTGGAATTAGTCGTTCTACTGTTCAAAGTACAATAACACAAAAAGCATAGAAAATAAACGTGAGCGTGAAAAACGAAATATTATGAGAATTGTAACAAATAAACCCAAAACTACTGCTGTAGATATTGCAAAAAAACTTTTAAAAAACTAAGCACATTAGTATTAATCCCGAAACAGTTCGAAATTCTTTAAGACCTAATGATTTTCGTAGCCGAATCTGAAGAAAGAACCGTTTATAAGCGAAATAAATATAAAAAAAGTCTAGGGTTTGCAAAACTGCACAAAAACGATATGAGTTTTTGGAAAAAACGTGATGAATGATGAGAGATGAGTGATTTAGTGCTATGTTTATATATAGAGGTTTTTTTTTCAAAAACGAGTAATTTTCTCAAAAAACACAAGCAAATTGATTTGATTTTTCATATATTTACAAAGCCAAAAAACAAAAAACGAATAGTTTAATTATTTAATGCATATAGTGGTTTTTTGAAAAATGAGTCGTTTTCCCAAAAAACACAAACAAATTGATTTGATTTTTCATTATTTCAAATCCAAAAAACATCTCGATTCGAGTTGAAGACATTTTTAGTATTTTTAGTACATAGAAATTTATTAGAAAAAGAATTTATAAAAATTGTCAAACAGTTTAAAAACAAAAAATTAAAAATCATGAATGAAATTTATTTTTGTTCACAAATTTTATATATTTAAAAATTTAATTTTTTTTAATTAAAAAGTGTTTGTGTGTGAAATTTTTATTTAAATCGAACATTTGTGAAAATATTTTGGCAAACGAAAAACAGGCCAAAAGGAAAAACACAATAAAATGATATGTGAACAGTGATGTTTAAACTCATTGTGTGTTTTCAAAAAACAAGTTAAAAACTAATGTGTGTGAGCATAACCCCAGGTCTACAACTGGGATTAACGCTGATATAATATGTGAGATAACGCCGGCAGAGGAGAGTAAACATTTTGTTTATATTATGTTAAATCTTAAATAAGGGGTACACGTATTCTAATAAATCCTATAAGATATTATTATTTTCAATCAGTTACAGAGTAAACATGTCGTTTTTATTTAAGCAATTCGCACTTTTTTAACACAATTTTTATAAAAATGATTCTTAACAAGTAAAACAAACACCAAAATGAAAAAATTTTACAAAATAACATTGTTTTTCAATAATTTCCAAAATACACATGCACACACACAAGCAAACTTTCGTGTATGTGTATTTTTTTGACAGTTCATCTTATAAGATGGTTGTGTAGAGAAATCTCATCACAACAGTCTCATAATACATCTTATAACACTAATATTTGAATCTACACGTGAAATAATTCTCTCAGAGAGCGAATTTGACACTCTCTGACACAAAGATCTTACATATTATGTTACGTCTAGACGGGCTGTAATATAAGTTTAATATATTTGAATAGGATGATAAACAAAGTGTTTGGAGGAAACTTAATACAGCGATGGAAATTCAAAAATTATTACCAACAGTAAAGCATGGGGGAGGATCTGTCATGGTTTGGGGATACATGCCTGAGACTGGAGCAGAAAATCTGATCTTTATTGTCCCTAAAATAGATCGCCACTTTTACCTCAATATAAATGGGACTTTCAGGCAAAATGGATATTCTAGCAGAATAATGATCCGAAACATACATATTTTATTGTCAATTGCATTCTCCTCCCCAATCACCGGATTTGAATCCAATTGAAAACATATGTGATGAATTGGATAGGCGGGTTAGAAAAAATAAAATTGCTAACAGAAGACTTAAAAAGGCTTTTCTTGAGGAATTAAAAAATTGGTTTCTTCAATGCCAAGACGTATGCAAGCAGGTGGTGATGCCAAAGGTGGTCAAACAAAATTTTAGTTTTTAAATTTATCAACATATACTATTTTAAATGAACTATTAAATAAAATGTATGTACACTTTTTGTGATATTTCTTTCAATTGAAGTATTTTTTTTTTTTTATTTTATTAAATTTTGTATTGTTGATTAATTTAAATTTTTGATTTTTCAGAAATATATTTTTCTAATTCTAATTTTTCCTACTGTATGTGGTGTTTTTGGGCTACTGTGTATATTTTATTTGATTTAAAAATATTATTGCATTTTTTGCATGTCTATCTAAAATTTCCATATCTTACTTTTGTTGGAAATAAACCTTTCGGAAAATATACTTCATAGAAGAGAAGTGGAAGTTTATGTGAGAGAACCATTTCATTAAAATAGTTACTCTTAATTTAAGTAATGATTTATTATTTAAATGTGTGAAAACATGTAAAAAAATAAATACCGTTAACTGAAGATGTGCTTTTTACGATTAATTTAGTGATGTGTTTTGGCTGTTTGTACACTTTAGTACGTTATATTTGAAATATGGGACTTTTCTGCTTATCCTAAATTATTGAATTACTAAAAGATTTCACACAAATTTATTTAAAACTTCCATAAATTTCATTAAAGTAATAAATTATTGGACTTTCGAAAGTCTACATGACTTTCTTGGGCTACTAAATGTATTTAAACCTTTTTTTCCCTTCTTTAACAGTTTTTAATTTTATAAATAAAAAATAAATTCTGAATTTATATTTAATTTATATATATAATTTTTGAAGCAGTTCAAAGTTTAATGATTTCTTTAGAACTTATGTATTCAAATGCATTCTTATTTTCTTCCTTAATAAATTTATTTTTGAACTCATGAAAACAGCGATTAATGCATACATTCAACTCTAGTCTTGCTTTATTTGATTGTACTTGTAAATTGTTTAAGATTATAGATTTTTTCTGTTGCTACTTACTAGCGGGGCTGTAATTGCCTTAATTTGTAAGTTTACAAAATTTTATCCCCAAAAAATATATTTTACAATACTTATGTATGCATTATATGTTTGATCATTTATTTTTCATCATCTTTCAAATATATTAAGCATATTAATGATTTCGGTCACAATGAAATAAACGTTCATGAATAAATTAGTTCCTTGAAACAATTTATAAGTTTAATAGGATGTTGGTTAAAAATGTTAGAATTATTCTTTTAAAAAATATAATAAAGTCCAATAAATTTTAAAAGTTGATGACCTAAAAAGGGGCTACATGTCAGAAAAATGTATTTTATTTTTTTTTTTTTTTTTTTGTTTTCTTCAATTACACTGTGCTCGAAAATGAGACTAATTTTTTAACAATGCTGGCACCCAATGGGTTAAATTAATCGACGATGCTGAATTTAGTGGTGTTAAACATTTTGAAAAGCACTCGTTTTTGAGATATTTCATTTTGAAAATTAATTTTTCTAGCTTAAATTCAATAATTGACACCCGTATTCACCAACAACTTTTAAATTTAAAATGCATTTTAAATAAAATTTTAAATACAAATTTTGTCTCTAAAATGTATTTTAAATTTAAAATTGGTTGGTGAATATGGTGGTTAATTTTTTGAATTTAAACAATATAAACAATTAAGATTTCATTGAAGTGTATAATAATGAATTCTTATTATTAAATATATTTTAAACGCTAATAAGCAAAACTTTAAATTGGTAAAAAATATTACTATAATTCTATAAGCAAGCTAACTAGTGTTACCAATCAGCAACTTTTCAAACGAAAATATAAAAACATTTAAAATCGGGCTAAAATTGATTTAATTTATGATTGGAATATGTATTCAAACAATTTATTGTTAAATATACCTTTTATTTTTCTAATTTTCAACTAATTCTCTACTTCCGTAATTAACTTTAAGCCCAAATATCGCTGTCACCATTGAATTTAGCGTATTCAAATTAGCTTTACTAGTAGGGTTTGTTAAAATTTGTAACTAGCACAGTGTTATTATTAGCTATTGCAATTATTATTGGCTTTGTTAACATAGTGTCTACATTAGAGACTTTTTTATTAAGACAGACGTCAAACTTAACGCGAATTTGTGGAAGGTGGCAACAGTTGCACAAAAACAACAATATGGCGAATTCATTATTGTTTTTTATATATGCCGTTTGACAACTGTAACAACCAAAATAATAAGATTACCTTGTATATATTCGCACTGATTTTGACGTTTGTTTTAATATAAATTTGCCTAATGTAGACACTAGGTAAAGCTGAATTTACATTTTTAAATTATACACGAAATTTTAAGTACTAAAAATTGTACGACATTTAACATTTTAGTTAATTTTTGATATTTCTTTAAAAAATCGAATCAAATTTTAAGTTGGCGATTTTTGGCAATATCTGATTAACAATTTGGCGACAGAGGCTCAGAAAAATCTGACAACGCTGCTTACTAGTAGTTATTCGACAAACAACAGTTAACTATACTTCACTACTTGTGCTATCAGAGAGAGAGATAAAAAGAAAACGAGTAGTATATATATTCGATATCGGTCTTCACATGCGGGGATGTCAGATTTTTTTGAGCCTCTGTCGCCATATTGTTAATCAGAAATCGGAAAAAATCACCAAATTATTTTTTTTTTTTTTTTGGTTTTTAAAGAAATACTAAAAAATTAACTAAAATGTTAAATGTCTTACAATTTTTAGTATTCCGTATTATTTATAAATGTAAATTCAGCTTTAACAAAGCAAACGATAATTGCAATAGCTAATAATAACGCTGTGCTAGTTACAAATTTTAACAAACGGGGCAGCCTACTGGTAAAGCTAATTCGAGTGCGCTGAATTCAATGGTGACATATTTTATATTTTTATTTGAAAAGTTGCTCATTGGTAGCACTAGTTAGCTTGCTAACTAACTAAATTATAGTAAAATTTTTTGCCAGTTTAAGTTTTGTTTATTAGCGTTTAAAATATATTTTATAATAAGAATTCATTATTATACACTTCAATGAAATCGTAATTGTTTACATTGTTTAAATTCAAAAATTAACCACCGTATTCACCAACCAATTTTAAATTTAAAATGCATTTTACAGACAAAATTTGTATTCAAAATGCATTTTAAATTTAAAAGTTGTTGGTGAATACGAGTGTAAATTATTGAATTTAAGCTAGAAAAATTAAATTTCCTAAACCCTTTTTTAGCCTTTCAAAATTAAATATCTCAAAAACGAGTGCTTTTCAAAATGTTTAACACCACTGAATTCAGCATCGTCGATTTAATTTAACCCAATGGGTGCCCACATTGTTAAAAAATTAGTCTCATTTTCGAGCACAGTGTAATTGAATAAAAAAATACAACTTAAAACACACTTTTAAAATTGATTGGACTTTATTATATTTAAAAAAAAAAAATAATTCTAAGATTATACGCCAACGTTGGTCCTATTAAACTTATAAATTGTTTCAAAGATTTAATTTATTTATGAACGTAATGTATTTGAAAGATTATGGAAATTATCAAACATTTAATACATAAGTATTGCAAAATATATTTTTTGGGGATAAAATTTCCTAAACTAAGTTGAAGCTATTTACAAATTAAGGCTCTTCATATTGCTAGATAAGCAAATACTAAAAATAGTCGATTTCTAGTAAGAAAATTTAATAGCTTTTCTCGAAAACTGCCTATTTAATAAAATTTTAAAAATAAGTCAAATAGATCGCCACCATGACATATCGCAAAAAAATTCCCCATGTCGCCAAACGGAAAATTTAGTCGCCAAAAGCACCGCCACGTTTAGCGAAAAATCGTCACATCTGACAGCTCTGCTCACATGTGCGGCGAAAAGTTATTCGTAGAAGACCTCTAATATTTATAATAAAATATCAAACACAAAACAGATAAAAAAAAAACTTATTTTTTTTTTAAGTTTAGTGTCTATCAATTCAAAATTCTCCACTTACTAAAAACAACTTAATATGTAAATCATATACCCACAAAACTAAATAATTGTGTTGTAGTAAAACGGAGGGGCGTTTTACTACAATACAATTATTTATTGACAGAAGAACAAATAAAACTTTTATACATTCTTATCTCCGTATTAATATTATTTATAAATATCTTTATATTTACTTATACACTCACTGACAGATAAGAAACATTGACAACAAGTGTTTACTGCAAGATCTCTAGTAGTGGTTGCAAGTCATTCGAAGACAGTAATTGTGTAAAAAAAATGTCTTCCAATAGTTGTGGCGATGAAACAAAAAGATGTGTATTATCCATACAAAGTCATGTTGTCCACGGTTATGTGGGCAATAAAAGTGCAACATTTCCTTTACAGGTAACTAAGGATTGGCAATACGATTAATTGTTGTTTAGAATTATAATAAAATAATTTATTAAAGGTTTTAGGCTTTGAAGTTGATGCCATTAATTCTGTACAATTTTCAAATCATACGGGCTACAAAGTAGTTAAGGGTCAAGTGCTACAAGAAAAAGAACTAGGTAAATTGTGTAGAAAACTAAAAACAATAATAAACGATTTGATTTACATATAATCTTTAATTTTTTTTTTGCTGTTAATTTAGATGACCTTTTCCAAGGTCTGGAAAGTAATGACCTTTTGAAATGTTACTCACATTTATTAACTGGTTATATTGGAAATGCTTCATTTTTAAGACAAGTAGCTAAAATTGTTGCAAAATTAAGAGCCACTGAACCAAATTTAGTATATGGTAAATTATACAAAACAACACTATATTAGCATATATATATATAATGTGTGTATATTTTTCTTCTAAAAATTCTATTATAGTTTGTGATCCGGTTATGGGCGACAATGGAGAAATGTATGTGCCCAAAGATTTACTGCCTATTTATCGCGAAGAAATAATACCTTTGGCTGATATTATAACACCCAATCAATATGAAGTTGAACTATTAACCGAAATGAAAATCACTACTGAGGCTGATATATGGAAAGCAGTACAATGGTTCCATGACAGAGGCATTGATACTGTAGTAATTTCTAGCAGTGATTTAGGTAAAGAAGGTGAACTTCGAGCTTTTCTCAGCAAGCGCAATGGTCCTCGCTATGCTCTAAATATACCAAAACAGGGTTCTAACATCTCCTTTACTGGTACTGGCGATTTGTTTGCATCACTGTTTTTGGCACACAGTTATCAGACAACAAATTTTGGTTTAGCTTTTGAACGAACCATAGCTTCATTGCAAGCTGTTATTAAACGCACCATAGACGCAATGCCAGCTGATGTTCGGAATGGTAAACGACAGGTTACATCATTTGAACGTGAATTAAAATTGATACAAAGTAAAAAAGTATTGGAAAATCCCCAAATAGTTTTACATGCTGAAGAGATTGATTAAGATAAAAAAGATAAGATAAAAATTTTGTTTTATCTTATCATTTTAAATGGAAAAACATCGGACAATAAAAAATAAAAAAAAATATATGTATATATTTACTATTAACACTACTGTTGAACACTATTTATACGAAGATCTTATTTGCAAATAAAAGTGTAAATCGTTGCCGTATACTTTCTTTTATTGCAACTTACTAAATCACGAAAACAATTACTGATTAACGAGTATATTTACAAAAAAGGTTTAATATGTTGATTTTTTTTTTTTTTTTGTTTTTAAAATCTGACAAATATTAAACAATTTTATGGAAAAAGAAAAAAATGAAGTTTATAATAGAACAAATTCATTTGTTTATTTACAATCTGCTATCTACGTATAAACAGAGAGTTCCTTACCTAGTGTCTACATTACCCCAGGTCTACAACTGAGATTAACGCTGATATAATATGTGAGATAACGCCGGCAGAGGAGAGTAACCATTTTGTTTATATTATGTTAAATCTTAAATAAGGAGTACGCGTATTCTAATAAATCCTATAAGATATCATTATTTTCAGTCAGTCGCAGAGTAAACATGTCCTTTTTATTTAAGCAATTCGCACTTTTTTAGCACAATTTTTATAAAAATGTTTTTTAACATGTAAAACAAACACTAAAATGAAACAATTTTACAAAAATTAATGTTTATTTAGTAATTTCCAAAATACACATGCACGCACACAAACAAACTTTCGTGTACGTGTATTTTTTTGACAGTTCATCTTATAAGATGGTTGTGTAGAGAAATCTCATCACAACAGTCTCATAATACATCTTATAATACTAATATTTGAATCTACACGTGAAATAATTCTCTCAGAGAGCGAATTTGACACTCTCTGACAAAAAAATCTTACATATTATGTTACGTCTAGACGGGCTGTTAGGCAAATTTATATCAAAACAAAAGTCAAAATCAGTGCGAATATATACAAGGTAACCTTAGTTACACAGTTGATTATTATTTTGGTTGTTACAGTTGTCAAACTGCATATATAAAAAACAATAATGAATACACCATATTATTGTTTTTGTGCAACTGTTGCCATCTTCCACAAATTCGCGTTAAGTTTGACGTTTGTCTTGATAAAAAAATCTCTAATGTAGACATTATGTTATTTACAAATAATTTTAATCGCAAATAAGAACTGTGTAGAAACTAAGTATATATTTATATAGACACGCATATAATAAGAACTAACACAAGTTATAAACAATAATAAATAATTATGGTGTCAGAATTTCTAAATGGCTGTTTATTCCTAGTGAATCATATAATTTGTTCTTTATAGCTTGTGGAAAAAAGTTAAAATTGATTTTGAGATTAAAACAGCATTTTTTAACAATCAACTATATAATAACATAATTCTTAATTATACACCGAAAAAAATTACATACATCGTAATGTTTACTTGTTTTTGCTTCCAAAAATGTTGTTTAACAATATATATATATATATATATATATATATATATATATATATATATATACAATAGAGGTTACTATTTGGGAAACATCTTTTATAGAACCAAAACTACGGTACTTTAAAATTGAATATGTCAAATTGATGAAAAACAAAAAATTTGCAAGCATTTAAAATATGTTTATGTTATAGATTTGAGTAGCTTCGCTCCTGAGAAGTCAATTTTAAACTCGGGTGATCCCCTGCTACGATTATAGCAACTTTTATATAAATTAGACCAGCCAATGTATTTCCAAAATATTTTGATTCTGTCCCAGTGCACATTAGAGTGTCCCGTTGAAAAAATTTTGTGAGAATTATTTAAGACTAACAATCTGAATACGGGAAAAATAATAAAAAATCTTAAAAATTCATCTTTAGTTCCCTATCAGCAATTGAATATCACGGACCTTATACATTGGAACTTGTTATTGAAAAAAAAAATGCAATGTATTTTTCCATTTATTAGTAAAATGTTGAAAAACTTTTTGTAGTAATTTGGTACATCATAAAATAGTTTTAAAAATTTGTATAGAGACCAAAATCTCATGGGAAGAATGATTTTTGAAAAATAATAAATTTAAAAAAAACTGTTATTTTTAAATTAAAATACAATTAAAAAAAATTTCAATATATATATATATATATATATTATTTTACTATTATTTATTTATTTTAATGGAAAATGTTGATGAAAATCATTGGATTTTTTATTGATAAATCAATTTATTTATTAAATAATAAGGTTTTTGATGCAGGTTTTTATACCATACACCACCATGGGGTGGTTGTCGTATTATACGTTTATGTTGATGTTTGTAGCGCATAAAAAAAAAGTTATCCAACACCCACCTTAAAGTATACTAATCGACGCAAAGTCACTTTTTAAATCGATCTAACGATGTCCGTCCGTCTGGCTGGACGGCTGTCTGTCCACGTAAACTTGTGCAGATAGTGCACGACGAAACCTAATGAAATTGGTTGTGATCAGTCCATTATTTCACCTAGCCCCCATACAAATGTCCCCCCGGTATAGATTTTATACACTCAAAAATGCCTTAAAAATAAGAATATTTTAATGAAATTCGGTGCAATGAAGTTCGGTACAAATATCAATCTTTATACCACTTTTTATGAAGATCGGTCCACAATTGATCTTCTTTCGAAAATCACTTCAACGGATTTTTATGCTCGTACACAATGGTGTAGGGTATCAATAACGGTCTTGGTCTACTATTTCTTTTTCTTTTTTAAATTGGATTTCTGGCAAAAAATTGGAGTTTAGTAAAAAATCTTTGTTTATTTTTTGGTGAAAATCAGACGGACATTTGGCGAAAACTCGGATTTTAAGTAAAAACTGGAATTCTTAGCGATAAATCTAATTTTTAGTGAAAAGTCTGATTTTGAGTGAAAAATCTGATTTTTAGTGAAAAATCTGATTTTTAGTGAAAAATCTGATTTTAAGTAAAAAATTTGATTTTTAATGAAAAATTTGATTTTTAGTGAAAAATTTGATTTTAGTGAAAAATCTGATTTTTAACGAAAAATTTGATTTTTAGTGAAAAAATTGATTTTTAGCGAAAAATTTGACTTTAGTGAAAAATCTGATTTTTAGTGAAAAATCTAATTTTTAGCGAAAATTTTTATTTTTAATGAAAATTTGGTTTTTAGCGAAAAATTTGATTTTTAGTGAAAAATAGTATTTTGAATGGAAAATCGGATTTTAGTGAAAAATCGGGGCTTAAATTGAGATCCTTGATTCACTTCCGTTTTTTTTTTTACATTTTTTCATCAATGATAGTATTTTTTAATTTTTTAACAGTGAAAATATTGAGTGCAATTGAAAAGTTTGGAAGTTATAGGCTTTTAAAAAAAGTATTTCACTGAGAAACTTGTATGAAAATTTTTTTTGCTATTAAAAAAGTGGGTAAAAAGGAAAAACTGAGTTAAAAACCCTTTCGCCGACCTGCTATTAAGTAAAAAAAAATTGTTCACAAAATATAAAAAATTAGGTTAAATGAACTTTTATAGAAAATCATTTGTGTTTTTATAAATGCCTATTTACAAATTTTCAATTAATATTTAAATCACTGCAGTCGAATAAATAGTATTTAAATATTTAGGGATATCAATGTGTTCCAAAACCACATTTCTAGTGAAAAATCGAATTTTTAGTTAGAATAAAAATTATAGTAATAAATTGTATTTTTGGAATTTTTGGGTAAAAATTTAAGTTTTTAGTGGAAATTTTGATTTTTGGCAAACAAAAGATTTTTTTTTTATTTTGTGAAAAAAATGATTTTTAATGAAAAATTTTGTAAAAAATCAGTTATGAATGAAAAATTAAATTTTTCGAAAGTAGGTTGGTAGGTAGGTAGAGAAGGGTTGCACAGTACTCAGAAGAGTACCTGTGCATCCACTCGGAGACCTAGAGGTCCATTGTGAGTCCCTTCGTAGAGTACATGGAGAGAATTTAAAGAGAAAATTGTAGAAAAAAACCAGGAAAGGAAAATAATAAAAAAAAGCTGAGACAAAGAAAAGTATAGAAAAGAATGTAAAAAACCTGGAAAGGAAAAGTGCTACCGCCCTATATCGTTCGCTCTAAGCCAACGACCCCCTCTTAGCCAGCCTATTCCTATCATAGTTTTCAGGTTTTCCCTTTTCATGCCCAAAAGTAGATTTGTATCTGCTATATCAAGTTTAGGCCATAGGACCCATGATAATCTGCAGTCCGTTCTACGATTCCATGCATGATTGATTCTATCCCGAATCCACTCCCTAATTAACCTGAAGTAAAGGCCTAGTGGTGGTCTCACACCACTTTCACTTACAGCCCTATCCAAAGCTGAGCCGTTCCTAGCTAATTCATCAGCTACCACATTGCCAATTATCTCGCAATGACCCGGTACCCAGCAGAGTCTGATATGATAATTTCCCATCAATCTCCTAAGAGCCTTCTTACAGTCGCTAACTAGCCTAGACTTGACAAAATGTACGTTTTCCTGATGTTCTCCTCAACCAGATACACACCTGCACCAGTGCCTGTATCCATTTTGGATCCATCAGTGAATACCGATACTCCACTGAATAGTTTCTCCCTACCTGACCATTGGTCCCTACTCGGGATAATCAGTGTAGGATTTTCCCCGAAATCGACCTACGTGCACATATAGTCCGTGGATCCAGAGCGAACCAGGGCATGTCCACCGAGATTGACCTCGTTTAGAAGTTTGGAATGTCCTATTCTGATTGATCCTACAAGTCCTAGTTCACTAAGTCTAAGCAGGCTCCTTGCATCCATTCCCATCACGAATTCCTCAATGGGTAGGAGATGCAGAATGACGTCAAGTGCCGCCTGAGGTGTGCTTCTTACGGCACCTATGATGCCAATCGAAGTACATCTCTGGGCTTTAGACAAAAGATTCCTACGACTTCCTATTCTCATTGCCTCCCACCAGACCAGACATCCATACGTCAGAATTGGTCTCACCACCGAGGTGTAAATCCAATTCTTACCTATGGAGTTCCTGCATGTGTAGTAGGCGTTGAGACCTCTTTTAAGCCTTTCCTGAGTGTTCCTCTTCCAAGATAGTTTACTATCGAGAAACACTGCAAGATATTTTGCTTCCTTTGCCAGTCTTAGTTCAGTTCCCCCTAGTACCGGTAGCCTAAACTGCTCAATACTGTACGTTCTGGTGAAAAAACTAGCTCTGTTTTCCCCGGGTTGACCCCTAAACCCTTACTAGTGGCCCATGAGGACAGTTCGTGGAAAGAAATTTACCTGTGGTCAGTATAACAACGTTATCAGCAACGATTTTCCGCCCTCTTGCGTCAAATTGTCCTAGAATGACATTGACGGCTAAGAGCCATAGCAAGGGCAAGAGAACTCCTCCTTGCGGAGTCTCTAGTCACTATCTTCCTTATGCATGCATCTCCCAAGTTCGAATTAATTATTCGGCTAATCAGCATCAAAATAATCCATTCGATTAGGAAGTTTTGAATGCATAGTGATTCTAGTGATTCTCTAATAGCCTCAATCTTAATGTTATTTAAAGCTCCTTCTATATAAGGAACGCTGCCAAGGTATACTCCTTATACAGTAGGTCGCGTTCAATGTAACTCACCACATCATGTAGCGCATTTTTCGAAAGAAATTAACAAATACACATATCAGTGTTGCCGGAGTCGATAGTTTATATTACACAATCAAAGCCTTCAAATTATCCAAAATTTAAAAAAATACACAAAAATATGTTTTTAAAAAATTTGTAAATTTGAATAAACAAATTTATATTTATTTTCTCTTGACTATGATCTTTAAAATATAAATAAATACATATTCAGGTATAAATAAATACATATTCAGGTATGTCACAGAACACAAATTCGTACGAAAGAGAAAATTAAATCGAATTTAGCTTGTACAGAAAACGAAAAAAAAATCGTTTTCAATTTACATAAAAATAGTAAAATGGAATTGATATTTTCACCACACTTAAATGTAAGAAACTTTTAAAAATTAATGTACACAAACAATGAATATTACTTTTATTAATTTCGTTAAAAAAAATCAAATTTGTAAGTTAAGCATTTTTTATTAACAATAAGCGAAAAAAAACCCTATTTTTGTTAAATAAACACAAAAAAATTTTAATTTTATTTATGATTTGTTCACATATAGAGGTTTTTTGAAAAACGAGTCGTTTTCTCAAGAAACACCAACAAATTGGTTTGTTTTTTTCATATATTTCAAAGCCAAAAAACATCTCGATTCGAGTTGTTTAATTATTTAACACACAAAATCATACTAAGTTTCCAAACAGGGAAGAAATTTTTAGTATTTTCAGTACTAGAAAAAAGAATTTGTAAAAATTGTCAAACAGCTTAAAAACAAAAAATTTTATTTTTATTTGAATCAAAAATTTGTGAAACTATTTTGGCAAACGAAAAACAACGAAACAACGAGTAAAAAACTAATGTGTGTGAACATAATATTACATTAGAACCAATTGATTAATAAAGGAAAAATATTTAAAAGAATTGAAAAAGAAAAAATATGATTTAATTAAATTTAAAAATCTTGTGTGTTCACTTAAAAAAAAAGTGTTTTGTCCATTTATTGTTAATTTAAAAAAATGTTTAAATTTCTTACAGAATTGGTTAATGTGGATTTTTTTATTACAATTATTAAAAGTAATATTCATTGTTTATTTACAATCATTTTTAAAAATGTCTTACATTTAAATGCGATGAAAATATCAATTCCACTTTCTATTTTTTTTTTTTTTTTTTTTTTTGTGAATTGAAAACGACAAATTTTTTTTCGTATTTCGTTTTCTATAAAAGCTTAATACAATTTCACTTTCTTATGAATTTGTGTTCTGCGAATTACCCGATTGCTTATTTTTCAATTTTTCTTTTAGATATTTTTCCTTTGCTAATCAAAACGAAAACGTTAGGAAAATTTTCACTTCCGAAAAATTTCTGTGACATTCCTGTCACAAATCTGTCTGGCGTTGATTCAATTTTGTGAATCTAGGAAAATATGGATCACATCTCTTTCCCGTACTGTTAACAATGCAATGCTACCAATGCCAAATGTAAAATGCGTTTAATATTTCGATATCTTTTCCAGGATGTTATTTAATTTCTTAAAGTCACAAGCAAATATGAATTTTGGACAATAGTACGGGATGCTTGGTAATCATCAGAAACATTTAAGGTATTGGTTAACTGTATGACTCATAGGTTCTATGAGACTATTGTGATGAGATTTCTCTACACAACCATCTTATAAGATGAACAATATACGAAAGTTTTTGTGTGTGTGTGTGTGTATGTGTGTGTGTATGTGTATTTTAGAAATTACTAAAAAAAACAATAATTTTTGTAAAATTTTTTTCTTTTAATGATTGTTTTACATTTAAAAAAATATTTTTATAAAAATTTTGTTAAAAAATTGCTATTCGAGACCACTATCTCAGGATTTCATGAAACTGCGTTTTGGATGACATTATATTTCCCATAACAACTCTCATCTATGATATAAATTCCAAATTCATAGTTTTTCATACTTTATCAACGTTTTTGTATCCCTCTATCTTACAAAATAAATATGCAAAACAATGTAACTACAAAAAACGTTCTAAAATCAAAATTAATTGTGCTACAAACAAAATTTTTGGATTTTTAATTCCTTAAATATCGAAAAATATATTGACAAAAAATATTTTTATTTGTTTTAAATATTTTCCAAGCTTTTTTTTGCGTATTTTCTGAAACCAAAAAGACGTAACATAAATACAAATTTTAGAAAAAATTATAATTAACAAGATTTTGATGTTTTCTTGGTAGAAAATGAAGTAGTAATGAAGTCTGAATTTTTAAATTTATATGGTTATTTTTTTAATTATATCATTATTTTCTGTAAAAAGAGAAATTTATTTTACTAAGCAAATAACTTTGCAACAAGAAGAAAATGGTTCTTTTTCTTAACTTTTTCCGAAAATGTTGAATACCTTACATATCTTTAGTAATTTATAAATCCAAATTCGTTAAAAAGAAATCAAATATTTTATTGAATTTTTATTTTTACAAATGTGGTATGTTCCTTTGACATCGAAATCGTGCACTTATTTATACTTTGTTTTGATTTTCGCTAATATAAATCTGAAAAGTTGTGATTATATGTATTTTTGAAAAATAAAGTATATTCTATCAAAACCCCGAATTTAAAAATTTATGTTTATGATGTAACGCTGTTTTTTATTTTCGGCGACGATTTTTATTTTTTAGAGCAGAACCCTCTATGTCTGAGTTCACATATGGCAATTTTTCTTTCGCGTGAGAGTGAGCGAGAGGGGATATAAAAGGGTACAAACTTGCCTGTATTTCGAAATTCATTTTGTTTTTATTTTTGTGCTTCAAAACAAAACAAAAAAAAATCAATGCAATTAATAAAGCAAAAACTCATAGAATACAACTGAGAGACACAAAAATAATTCAGTTGTCAAAAATCGAATTCATGCAACAACAAAATACATGTAGTCACATATATTTTGTTTTTGACTTTTGAAAAAAAAAAATAGTAAAGTTTTTGAAAATTTAGTTACAAGCGTCTCTCACATAAACGTCTAGTTGTATTATATGAAAGAACTGCTGAATGTAAAATTTTGTGTGTGTACGTAAATGCAAGTTCAAAAGAAAAAAAAAGAAAAATTGCTGTGTGATTATTTTATTTTTCGACAATTTAAATATATTATATAACAATTCTGACTAATTTATACACGCTGAATTTGAATCCAATCCAAAAATTTAAATCGGTTGAATAGTTCTTTAGATATACAATAAAAAATATTCACTTTTTATGGCGAGTACTACCCCATGTAGAGAAAGCCTACCTATTTTCATATCAATTGTGGAATTTGACAAGAAAATTATTCCCGCAAAATCTCGAGACTTTCACTGTGATAGTTTTATATATGTGCGATAATTAAGATTTAACTTGTATGGGGGCTAACTCTTCCCCTAGAGCTACCCGCTCTATTTTCATATCAGTTATGATTCTTGATAAGGAATTTATTCCCATACAATTTTTAAGCTTTCGCTCTAATAGTTTTTTATTTTAACGATAAATAATTTTTACTCCAATAATAATTATTTTGTTTCTATATTTGAATTATGCTGGTTTTATAAATTACTAACAAGTTTAAAAACTTTAAAAATCATAATAATAATTAAATGCATGTTTTACAATTCAAAACCCTCTATATCGTTATTTTATTTATACACATTTATAAAAGTGCAAAACCCTCTATCTCTCTTTAAAATTGTCGATATTATAAAATATTAAAAACAAAGTATGTGTCAGATTGAGTTGTAGTTTAAAATAAATATTGTAAAACAACAATTTTTAATACTTGCAAAATAAAAGAAATTTTTACTCTCCTGTTAAGTTGTGTTTTTCGAGATAGAGGGTTTTGGATATAGGCACTCGATATGTTGTAAGAAAACATAAGCATAAAATAGGTTTTTTTGTCCTTATGTGTATATAATTTTAATTTTTTCATATTAATTTTCCACAAATGTTAAATAATGTGTTATTTCAAATAACATAACGCAATCAAATTATATATTTTGTGAATTGGGTAAATATTAACAAAAATTAAAAAAAAAAGTTCCAATTTAAAAAATTCTCAGTTTAAAAAATAAAAAGGGGTAAACATTTTTAAAAAAGCAATTAATAATAAAAAAATGTTCTATGTTTCAAAAAAGCATAAATTTAAAAAATTTAGAAAATATAAAAAAGTGCCGATTTTCAAAAGAAGTATCTATTAAAAGAAGTATGTATTAAAAAATACAGTTTGTAGCTATAAACCATCAGGATATATATACATGGTTCCATTGTTGTTCTCGTTGTGTTATAAAGTTTTAAAAAAGGAAATAGATCTTGCTTGAGTCGATACCACCATTTTTGTCGTATCAGTGACTTATGTAGATAAAATTTGGGAAGTCCATAATGAGAAATGAAGTTAAGATCAAACTACATTTTAATATTTTTAAAAAAATTTTGAGCTTTTTTTTACAATTATTTTAAGTATTTTTCTTGGTGCGTATAGATTAATCGCTAACTTTTTTACCAATATGAAGAATCTCTCTAATTTTTACAGTATTTTTAAAATAGTAATTATTACTATGCAAATGTAAAAACTCTTAAAAATTAGTGAACCTTAAATTTAAACATTTACTTGAAGTGTTTTATAAAAACACACAAGAGATGACAGCTTGTCCATCAAAAATCACTGAAATGGATATTTTCTAAAAGTATAAAAGCACAATATTATATTTAATAACGTATCATTAGTGAAAAAATAAACAACTTGAATATGTATTTAATAACTTTTACTTTACTGCTGTTAATAACTCACAGAATTAAAGCCATAGAACTGGGTACGGATAATAATCTAACAACATTTTTACCATACACATTGAAAACAAATAAAGGCGAAGGAGTCGAAGATGGATCACTAAATAAAATCGAATATAAAACCCTGGAAAAGCATTCTTTGGGTCTATACGAAGAACAAAATGAAATGGTTAAACCACCAGGGATCAATAGTTGGAAAAGATTAACAACGTTTCTGCCTACGGGGCCCACATTAAACAAACATCAAGATGTTACTTATTTATGCAAAACACCATCCATACATGATCCACATCTACAATACTCAACTTCACTATTGGGTTCTTTTAATTTCCCCCTAGCACAAACAGTAATTGTACTGATACAATTTGCTATTATTTCGTACATTTTATTGGCCAGTGTAACTTTATTCCACCGTTTATTGTTTCTATCACCGCCAACCGTCAACTCATTAAGTGAAGGCCTTAGTGACTATTTTTACAAAAGAGACTTATAACAAAGAAAACAAAAAAAAAAATAATAATGAAATAAAAACATTTTCTTTAAAAAAATAGATACAATATAATTAAATTATAAGATACATGTTTTAAATTATAAAAATACAATGTTTTAAATTATAAAATACATGCCTGCATTCTAATATTTATATTGTGTTTAAATTATTTTTTTACCCTAAACGAAGCAGCTCTATTTATCCTCACAACAGGAGCTTCTGCACATCCGTTAACTAAGCGTGCTGTTTGACGTTGTTTTACCAGACTGGATGCTGCTGTATTGAGAACTGTAAATATGAAAGCAGTGTTATTAACAAGGCGATTTAATTGAATTTTGTAAAATATTTTACCTTTAGTGACAACGGTACGAGGACTTTTTCTTACACGGTTCGGACTGAACTTTTTGTTTTCCTTTTGAAGACCTGCAGCTACAGTTCTCAGACTACCTTGTGTAAATTTCTTAGATTTTAAGAGAACTAAAACGAAATGTATTAATAATCACTTGAAAATGTACTGAATACATTTTTTTTTATCTACCATTCTTTAATTGATCCGCATTAGATGTTGCTTTAACCATTTGATCTGATATAATATTGGAAACTATATTTGATTTAGCCTCCGTTAGCACTCTTCCATTCTTTGTGTTAGTCTTTGTTTTCGCCGACAAGGAAGACGATGTAGAGGGACCCATATAAAATGTTGCATTGCCATTAGTACCAATATCGCTTAAAACTTGAGTTTCATTAAGATTCCGTGCTCTCTTTACAGGTATTTTAAATGTTGTATGAATATCGGTATTTTCTCCATCTTCGTCAATACTATCATCTTTACTAGAATCATTTATATCATCTAAATCATCCAAATCATACTCTTCCATACGCAGACGTTTATTACAAGATGATTCTTTTTTTTCCATATGTATATCATCTGTGTTTATGTGATCGCCGTCTTCGTCGCTTGATGTTGGATGTATACCGTTTATTGAATTCTCACCTACATCTTGTGAATTGTAGTTAGTGACATTACTAAGATGATGTTCCAATTGTTCATAGTGATATCTTTGCTGTGTATTTAAATTGCCACTCTTAATAACTTGACTCGCTAAGTTGAAAGTTTTCTGAAGCCAAATTGAATTTACACTCAGTTCTGTGTCGATTGCTGTTATGTGTTTGTTAATTAAAGACTTTTTGGAATTTTGTACTTCTAAATTTTTATATTTAAAATAAATTTGCAGAAAATTTGCATATTTAGATGATACTATTTCGGCTTTTAACTTGTCCAAATTCTTATAAACATTACGGAGTTTTTGTCGCCAGCACGGAATTTCCGCTGAAAATTTATCAATTTGATTGCTAAGATGGCATACGGACGAAGTATAGCTGGTAAAATTCTGTACAAATGTATAAAATGTATGCTTAGATAATTTATGTAGTTGTGGTTTTAATATTATTTTAACATTTGGTTTATTGCTAAAATCTAAATCTTGGAAAAATTTAAATTTTGGAAAAAATTAAAATTTTTACGAACTATAAGTTTGGTTTAAATAAAAAATAATTCAAAATTAAATTAAATGATTTAAAAACAAATTCTAAATTTTATAAGGATCAGTTCATAATAGACCATAGCTCCCATAGAATACTCGCTATGAATTACATTCACAACACCTACGTATTTTTATAAATGTCCGCATGAAGATAAAATTACAAGGATGGGTCCATAATTCCATACAAGCCCATGTCGATTTAACGACTGTAACTTTTTTACATGTTTTAATTATTTTCGTAAAAATCGGTATAGTTTTTTTTTAATAAAGCAAATAACTAAAATTTACTTTTATTTTAAAGTTGTTATGAATTTTGATGAATTTTAAGAATAATTTTTGGAACAATGCCTTTAAACTTTTAATTGTTGAAGAATGAGAATGAAATTTATTAATATTAAAACATAGTTTATATTTTAATTATAAAATTTATTAAAAAAAAATAAATAAATAAATTTTCATTCGTAGACATTTTTTATAAAAACATATCACATTCTAACAGGTTATGGGCCTTTCCGCGTTATAAGGCTGTAATTAAAGAATATTAATAAATAATATTAGTAAAGAATTTACCAATATTTAAAATGATATTGAATCCAATATTCAATATAGATTCAAGCTAATTCAAGATAAGTGTATATAAATAAAGATTCCAGATAATTTAAAGATGTCAACAATCAAATTGAGAAGCTTCGTTGTAGCGAAAACTATGAAGATTGTAAATTTACATTTGAAGCATATTTCCAAATGAAAGGTTTTTGGAATGCTATCATTGGCACTGAAGAAAGGGATGATAAGAAGATTCAACAAGGCTGAAGTAGTTCTATTGGTACATAAGTGTATTTATCCACATATTCGTGAGTGTAATAAAAATCTGAAATACACTGAAAACAATTCTTGAAGATGGTGGACTGGTAAGAAAAGTGGTATTAATACAACCAGTGTTGCCAGGGGATGTGAAAGAGGCTAAATTGAACTTTAAAAAAGATCAAAAAAGGCTAAATGTTCCAAAAAATAAGGACAAAAAAAGTTAAAATTAAAAAAAAAATTAAAAACTTATTTTATCTCATTTTCATTAGTTTTTGATATTTTTCTAAAGAAATTGTAATAAATTTGTAAATATCACCCATTAAAATGACTCTGTGAAAAATCGCAAAAGAAAAATTCCATATAAATTTGTGTTTTCTTCATTTTTAAACTATAATTCCTTTTTAACTAAGCATTTACAAATTTTCGGATGATTTTTCGCATTAATATTTTTTTATTATTTTCCTAATAGTTTCTACTGTTGAAGTATATTAAAAGATAATTATAATAATCGACTTAGTAAATCTACAAAATTTGTTAAAGTGCTTTTAATTAGGAGAATGAAGCGCCACAGACGAAATTTTATTAAATATAAATAATCTCGATTTTTTGTGCGAAATGCATAAATGGATTATTCTGTAGGAATAAAATTAATAATAACAAATAAGAAATTATTTTCCTTTTTGTTGAAATAATAACATTTTAGCCTTTTTAAGGTAATTTTTGAAACAAAAAAGGCTAGAAAAACAGCTAGAAACTAAAACGAAAATTTTGAGGTTAAAAGCAAAATAAAAAAAAGACTAAACTGGCACCACTGCCACAAACTAAGAGCTGCTGGTCTTCATTTTAATAAAGAATGGGTAGGCTCTGTTGTTGGCTAGATTGCCGGAAGAATACAATCCGATGATAATGGGCAACCTCAGTAGAATTAATATCACTGGTGATGCTATCAAATTGAAATTGATACAAGATGTTAAAAAGGTTGCTTTAGCTGGTCAAAGTAAGCATTTTAAAAGAACATAAATGCTTCAATTGTAATTGATATGGACACATTGCCGCAAAATGTCCGAGCAAAGGTACGAAAACTAAATTCAAGGAGAATGTAAATGCTATGTTTGGATGTTTCTCTATACGACAACTGAATAAAAGTGAATGGTACTTTAATTCTGGAGCTACAGCACACACACCACGCAGGTGAAAGGTATAGGCCAAGTTAATATGACTGCTAAAATTGGAAAGTTTAAAGAAAAAGACATTATGTTCCGTGTTGTTCTATATATTCCTAATTTGTATGTCAACCTATTGTCGCGAAGCTGAAAGCGGTTACGAAGTCTTGTTTGACAAGAAAGGCTGCAAAGTTTTGAACAACTCTGTAGGTATTGCGGCAACAAGTTTTATGGTTAACGGTGTGTGCAAATTAAATACTACAAGCAATAAAATGTTTATTTTGAAAATACAAACTCAAGAATACAACTTGTGGCATAAACGTGTAGATCATGTAAATGATGACATTTTAAAAAACATGACTACTGTGTGCAGTAGTCGGTGTCGAATGTAAATTGAACAAACAAAGCTGTATAACAAACAAAGGAACTAAACGCATTAGTAGAAAACAGAACGTGGAAAATTGTAAAATTGCCAAAAGTAAAATTCAAAAGGTGAGATTGAACGGTATAAAAGGGGGTTAGTTACAAAAGGTTATTCTCAACGCTATGGAATTGATTACGAAGAAACTTTTTCGCCGGTAGTCAGATATTCTTGAATTAAACTACTGTCAGCATTTTTACAAAGAGATCTATATGAAGAAATATATATAAAAATTCCTGACCCCTAGTCTACAAGTAGGCATAAAATGTTACGTGTGGACCAATAAGAAATCTATTGCGCAATTTATTTCATAATAAATGTTTAAACACAAAGTTAAGCAATAATGTTTAACATAAGCTGTCAAATAGTTATTTTTTAATACTTTGCTCTTTTTAACAAAAAAAAAAAAAAAGTTTAAAATGAATTAATATTGTTTTAAAAAGACAAATAAAGAATAAAAATTTAAAAAATTAAAATTTTCGGTAACAAAGTCACATTAAAATTTAAATTTCTCATGTACGTGTTCTCCTTTAACATAAAGTTGGAATTAAAAATTTGTTCCCGTTATTCTGCCGACGTTATTTCTTATGTTACCAAATAAAAATTTCTTCGTGTATACGTAGAGCAAAAGCTTTAATAAAAATAAGGAGATGGTAAGTAAACTTAAAAAAATCATTATATGTTATATAAAGTTAGATCGTACTTTAAAAATATACGTCTATCGCATTCAAAAACCAAGTATCATTAGGTATCTTAAAATTCTCTAAGGATGAAAATGAGTACATCAAAGGTTTTACAGATACAGATTGTGCTGGAAACTTAGATGATTGAAAATTCACACAGGGTACGCATTCAAGTTTAAAGGTGGTTGTATTTCATGGAACTCTGAGAAGCAGCAAACAACAGCATTATAAACAACAGAAGTGGAATACATGGTTTTGGCTACAACAGGTCAAGAGTCGTTGTGGTTACAATCTTTATTTAAAGAACATGGAACTATTATAATTAATTGTGAAAATAGGAGTGCTATAAATTTGTCTCACAAGAACTTGAAAAGAAGATAATTATTACATAATTCGATACTGAAGATATGACAGCCGATATCTTAAAAAAATTTCTAAGTAGTCCGAAGCATTTACAATGGTGCAAACTGATGAATATCAATGTTCATTCTAGTGGGTGTATTGAAGAATGAGAAAGAACTTTGTTAATATTTAAACTTGTTTTGAATTTAATCAATGAAGTTTATACTTTTTTAATTGTAAAATTTTTTTAAAAAATTAAATTTTAAAAATCACATGCACATAAGCAGAGTTAGCGGAGCCTGTAAAAGCGTTAACAATCCTCTGTTAAACTTTGTAAAATTAGGAGCATTAATATAAAAAGAATTTGTAACGACATTTCCAGACTAAATGAGCCAAAAAATTGAGAATTACAGATCTATTTCAAAAATTTTCGGAAAATTGAATCAAATCTCAATAGCCAGAATCCTTATTAGAGCGAATTTTGTCGGTAAATTTTAATTTTTTTTTTTTTTTTTTTTTTTTGAAGGACTTTTCACAATTTCTGAAAAAGGAGATGATTTGGCGGGTTAAAGATGGTAGAATTTATAAGCAAGGTAGACATCTATCAAAATCCTTAACACAGCGGGTTTTGATTGAAAAATTTTTAATTTTAAAAATATTTTTTTTTTTTACTGACATTTTAGTATTTATCAAAAACGGGACAACATAGGCTGATTAATATTGGCGGAATTAATAAATAAGATTGGCGGAATTAATAAACCGTTGTCAGAATCTAACAGATCGAATTTGTCTATAAATTCCGACGATTTTCATTGGCCCATGTGGTCCTGTTTTCCAGAAATTTTGGAGTCCTTATAAAATATATATTTTAAAATTTCAAATTTTCTATTGAAATTTGCTCTGTTAAAGATTCTGACTTACCTTGTCTATAAATACTACCAACCCATCAAACCAAGAAATGATACGGTATCATAAATGAATGATATATACATTAATATTTATAACATCATTAACGAGACTTGGATATGATATCATCATAAAATTTAAATGTATTGCAAAAAAAAAAAATTTTTTTTTTCTTATATATAGGAATAGCCGCGTTCATTTCAAATAGAAGTGCGTGTGAATAACTGCAGTATCCAAGCAAAATATTGAAATCGTAATTTCTTTTAATAAGAATTGGTTAAATAAGAAATTATTAATTCGTAATCTCTCGGCAAGCTCAATTAATTTAGAACAGGATATAAATCAGTTCAGCAGTTGTTGATCGATAAATTGTGTCTCATGAAGTTAATACTTAATAGATCAAAGTTATGAATTTACCATATTTATTAAAAAATTATTTTAGCAACCTTCATCATTTTTTAATTGGAAATAATATCGTTCTCGGGCTCCTTTATCGGTGAGATGATATCTTTATGATATCATGATGAACTTAAAATTTTACCTTCACACACATTTGTTTACTTTGGATTTTTTTATTTTTATACTACACATTTCACGTAAAAATACAAAATTTATATTTTTATACAAGTTCATTCAGAACCTTCTTCAATTTCCATATAAAAGTTAAAAAAAAAAACAGTTTTGTAGACCAATTTTTTTAAATAAACCCGATAATCTGAGTAATTGATTGCTGGTCCCAATCTGGATTATCGTTTTTTTCCTGGTTATATTTTTTTAATGTTAATTGCTAAACAAAAATAAAAACAAAATATTTCATCCTATTCCTATAGATTTGTTTTGTTAAATTGTATATTTTCTCAAAGAAATTTTTGTTAGAATTGTATCCAATCCTTCAATTTATTATTCAAAATTGAAAAAAAAAATTAATTAAGAAATTACTTTATTTGAATTAAAAAATAGAAAAAAAAAATAGATTTATTTTCTCTTAACTCTCTGATCTCTAAAATAGATATTGTTACCCCTATTCTAATTTTCTAACGGAATTTATGGCGAAATGTTAAAGTATAATCACGATAACAATTATGTTTACGATTTAATTCATTAATTTTTTTATTTTTCGTTCGATGCGCATTGATCATAAAAGTAGGAGCATAGGTAAATTCTTAAACTGTTTAAGTTTTAAATTCTTTTATGAAATTAGAAATTAAATATAAAGAAGTGAGTTAAGGATATTTTTTTATTAAATCAGTTGCATTTCTTATAGTGGAACGAGGAAAATATTATACTGAGGAAAAGCGAAAATTAATAAAGAAAAAATTCAGAAATTAAGAAAAAAATTTATGAGAAGATCAAGGAGTTGTGCCGATCAAATGATAACAAATGGGTTATCGTACGAAAAAAGGTTGACAGGTTGATCCGAAACGCAAAACATCGAGTGTGGATGACCGTCCTATATTTCATTCTAGTAAAAGTGATGCTTGTGTGTCAGCAAGTAAGTCCAAAAGAAGCAAAATTTGTCAGTCAGTGCTGTTCCTATTCGTAGGCGCTTAATTGAAAATAATTTATTTTGCTAGAATTTCTCGAAAAATACCATTGCTCTCCAAAAAACACGCTTCAACTCGCACAAGAGCACGTTAAGTGAAAAAATGGAGGAACATTGTGGTCTAATAAAAAAAACTAGACCCCCACAGCATGTCCGACGTGAGTTGATTGGGGAAAAATAGTTTTTGACCTTGTCTGGATCTCATTTTACATATGCTCGAGTCATCAAAATAAAGGTTTTGCCACAAATTACTAAAAGTATTTAAACAATTTTAGGAACTACTCCTTTTATTATGAACAACCGGTTTTGAAATATTTTTTAAACATTGATTTATTATTTAATATAGCTTTAATTAGCTTACGAAATATTCTAATAACATAATAAAGTCGTCATTAATGTTATATAAAAAAATTAAGGCATAAATCAAGGTCACCGGAATTATGGATTTTTGAATAATTTTGATATTGATTCAATAGTTCTTTCACTAGTAATTATAGTAATATAAAAAATGTTGCCCGTTCGTTCTTAGTTTATGAGATATAGGTTTTTAAAAGTTCAATATGTTTTTTTTTTTTTTTAATATCTTTATTAATACATTTTAGATCTTACAAATACCTTTTTAATGATATATGACATGACCATATACATTAACTCCTTGGATATAAAGTTCACATTTTGTATCGATATAGCGGTATTTAAACATTTTTTTTATAACAGAAAATCTTGATTTGTACCAAAATTTAATAAAAATATATTTTATGCTTAAAAATTTAAATTTATTTTTTATATAAAGGCACTCCTATTTTTTAAAACGTACGTTTTTCAATGGCCTATAACTTCGAAAATATTCAATTGCACTCAAACATTTTTACGTTATTATTTTCAGCGTTAAAAATACTATCAATGATGAAAAAATAAAACAAATCGGAGCTAAATATAAGATAAATTTTGTAATATTCAAGGTTGGCTACCGTTACCGATAAAATACCCTTACCGATAAAAAAAAAAACACTTTTTCAACTTGACTATCGACACCTAAAATGCCGTTACCGAAATAATTGGTAATACCGTTACCACGAAAATACCGGCACCAAAATAACCCAAAAAGTACCATAATCGCTAAAATACTGTTACCCAAATAAAACAAATTATCGTTGAAATGAAGTTTCTTACTGACACTTTCTTAGACTTAAGTTTTTGACAACGGAGTTTCACATCTGTGTTAAATTAGGGCTAGCGTTTCAAATTGTCGTATAACCTCTATAAGCTTGTATTTTAAGTCGGACGGCCCGACTGCATAACCAACATCATACAAGCGCAGCTACTACGAAGTATCATTTGTAAATACATGACAAACGAATATGAAAACAAAACATAAACAGCTGACGAAAGAAAACGCGGCAACTCTGTTTTCTATACTATGTAGAAACGTCAAAACACTGCAAAACTTAGAAGTTTGCCGATATTAAAAATACGATAAAATTAAAATAGAAATTCAATTTTCTAGAATGATTTCAACGACAATAACTTCTTTAATACGTAGTATTGCAATACGTTCTCGCACTTTCGCCTTTAGAGCAAATGTTAAGTGCAAAACAAACTTATTTACTACCGCTGTATGGCCGACAACATCAACAACTAAACAACAGTCGGCATTATTTTCTACAACAAATATTTGTTACGCAAAAAGCAAGGATAAAAAGAAGGAAAAAGGCGGCAAGAAAGCCGCTAAAGTTGAAATCAATGAATCGCAATTGAGAGAGATTATTAATTACGATGGCCTGAATGCACAAATGCAAAAGGCCGTACTACAAATGAAAGATGAATTTATAAAGCATTTGTCATTGCGTTCAACGACAGGAGCCATTGATACATTACGTGTTACAGTTGATGGCACCGAACATGAATTACAGGAACTGGCTCAAATATCACGTAAAAATCCTAAAACAATTGTTGTTAATATGATTGCATTTCCACAAACCATACCAGATGTTTTGAAAGCCATAGAAAAGAGTGGTATGAACTTAAATCCCCAACAAGATGGCACCACACTATTTATACCCATACCAAAAGTTACCAAGGAACACCGTGAAAATCTCTCTAAAAATGCCAAGTCTCTTTTCATCAAGTATAGAGATACTATCAAAGATATACAAAATTCAAACATTAAGAAATTAAAGAAACAAACTGAAATCTCAAAGGATGAAATATTTGCTGTTCAAAATCAAATAACTGCCATAGCTGATAAGTACATTGCCGAAGCTGATAAATTGTTGCAAGTTAAACAAAAGGAATTATTAGGCGACTCCTAAACACATTGATAATACTCGAGTATATAAAAAGACTGAACAAGAAATTGGTCACATTTGTTATAAATTGTTCAATATTAATAAAATGTAATAAAAACCTTGAATTTTAATTATTTTTTATAAGTACCTCATAAAACATTTTCTAGATAAAAAAAAAATAATAATTAAAAATTATAACGAAAAAAAACTTACCGCTTGTGATTCACAATCTCCATATAACATTTTTCGTGAATTTTCCATGTCCGTCTTAAGTTTAATGCGAAATGTAAGATTTTTTACTCGACTCTTTAGCGTAATATATTGTTCCTGTGTTTTTATAATCGAAGCGAAAATTTGATCAATACGATTGTACCATGGTCTAAGTTCTGTTTCGTCAAATGTAGTTGCTTTACTAGCTTTAGTTTCTAAAGCTGCATTGCTCTGCTTAAGTCGCTCATTTTCATCCATTAGTTCATTAACCTTCTTAACATAGAATTCCTTAGGCATATTCGTCTTCAAGGCATTTTGGCGCAAAGTAGTCCGTATCTTTTTTGCTCGACTTGCATACTGTAAAAAAATAATAAGGTTTAATATGGTGTTATTTTCCAAATTTCTGTTTTTTTATTACCTTCAAAGTATTGTAAGTGTCTTCATATGTTAAGGAACTCATAGAGACGTTTGCAACCATTAAAGTTTGACAATTACCTCCCAGGGAGTCTTTAAGAATGCGCGTTAAATTTGAATCACGATATGGTACATGTTTTAAACCATCAGCCAACTTGTTAATACAGTTTCCTAGGGCCAATAGACTTTTGTTTATGCTAGCTCCTTCTTTAAAACGGATACCGATACCTTTTGTACTGGCTGCTCTCTCACTGCCAGCCAAATCAATCATTGACAATTTAACCATACGTTTTGTACCAGTTTTACGATCTGTCATACGAATATGAACTTGAAATACAGCATGCGATCGAGAACTCTCTGCGTTGGCATCGGTAGGATGTTGAGTTCGATGTGAATTACCCAAGGCTAAAAGTTCCAATAGCTCTTCTGCGCTATAAATTGGTTTGAGAATTAAACCACTTACGACTACACCATTTGAATCTTCACGTAATTTTAAAGGACCGCTTTTTGTTAATAGATTCATAACTTGTTCGTTATAAACTTCTAAATAACTCACACCCACGTCGAATTTTCGTACATCTCTTTGTGCCTCAATTTTATCAAAGAGATCACGCATTGTAAGAAAGGTCAGACCAGGAGATGATTCATTACCTAACATAGTAAATGTTTTGCCGGCTCCCGTAGCTCCATAAACAAATACTGAACAATTATATCTTTAAAACAAAAATGAAAAAACAATAAACTTATTATGTATGTACAACAGCGTTGGTTTAATTACCCATTCAAAACTGAATCAACCAGCGGTGCTGTACATTCTTCAAACATTTGTACATTTGTTATATCTGTATCAAAAACACGATCATATTCCATTGACAATTTTTTATTAACTCGTTTTGTAATATCACGGTAATTCTGCTTATTTCCTTGAAAGAAAAACTCATCATCTTCTTCATCAGGATCAAACAAAAGCGTCGTTCGATCCATAACTTTTATGATAGTCCTTTGGTTTTGTTCTAATTCTCGCCGATTGTATGGCCTTACACGCACCACAACTTTTATATTTTTTTGCTCAGTTGACATTTTGTTGGTATTCAAAACTTTTTTTCTTATATTTTTTTATTTAAAACAAATTATTCTTCCTTATAACAATTTTATTTTTTAGGATTAGTGAAGCTGCCTTTATTGTTGTTGGAATATGCGTTTGAAAAATTCAAATTTTATGTTTCTGTTCGGTGTCTTGTGTTTGGTAGCACTGCTATTCGACAGAGTTGTATTAGTAGTATGGCCTTGTTGACGGCACGTTTACACGTAAAAAATAATAACTTAGTTCGTCGGCGTGAACTTGACAAAGTAAGATAACAAAGTAAAAGTGCTGCCAAGTTAACAGTCGCAACTTTGTTAACAAACTAATAATGAAAGGTAACAAACTAATGGACCATAGGTCGAATTGAGAGATTTGTTTTGGACCGGACCACTTGTAGGTGATAGAGGAAGGTTTCAGCTTCATTTTGATATATATTTTATTCACCGCTATAGTTTTTGGTAGAACAAAAATTTCAAAAAAAGATTATTCATATTTCACTCTAAGGGACATTTTGGACCCTAAGTCGAACTGAGTGATTTGTTCCTGGACCGGACCACTTGGAGGTTATAGTGGAAGGTCTCAGCTTCATTTTGATATACATTTTATTCACCGCTATAGTTTTTGGTAGAACAAAGTTTTCAAAAAAAATTTTTTTCATATTTCACTCAAGGGACATTTTTGGCCATAGGTCGAATTGAGTGATTTGTTCCTGGACCGGACCACTTGGAGGTGATAGTAGAAGGTCTCAGCTTCATTTTGATATACATTTTATTTACCGCTATAGTTTTTGGTAGAACAAAGTTTTCAAAAAAAGATTTTTTCATATATCCCTCTAGAGGACATTTTGGACCATAGGTCGAACTGAGTGATTTGTTCCTGGACCGGACCACTTGGAGGTTATAGTGGAAGGTCTCAGCTTCATTTTGATATACATTTTATTCACCGCTATAGTTTTTGGTAGAACAAAGTTTTCAAAAAAAGATTTTTTCATATTTCATTTACCACTATAGTTTTTGGTAGAACAAAGTATTAAAGAAAACAATGATGTTGGTGCCCGGACTGCAACGTACCAGCCTCTGAAATAAATGTAAATAATCTGGCAGCCCAGAAATAAATATATTAACAGTTTAAAAACTTGGCACACCTTTTATACTAACATGGCCACCAAGACGAATTTTTACAAGGTGGTTTCGATTAGACATGTAGCCTTCAGTTTTCTGAAGTGTCAAACTGCACATATAAAAAACTTTTGGAACGAACCTTTTTTAAATCTGGCTTGGTAACCGTCAAATTTTATTTTCCATCAATGAAACAGCAGGTAAGTGTTTTTTTAATTGATTAAAAATAAGATTTTTAAGTGATAATAATAATTTATATAGTTAATATGTGTGAGTTTAAATTGTGATTTAAAAAAATAGTGATTTTTTCTTTTTTCAAAAAAAAATGTTGTGTATGGTAATAGAGCTGCCGGGTAATTAAAAATAATTCTGAAAATGGGATTTTTTAAATTCCCAAATAAAAAAAATTATTTTGTAATTTTGCAGAAATAAATATTCTTTTTATTTTTATTTTGTTCTATCGCCATATCGAAAAATTATCGCGCAAAAGCAAAATAAAACTATTGCGAAAAGGAACTCGGTACAAAAAAGAAAACTATCGACATATCAAAAAAGTATCGCCATATTGAAAAAATATTAAGAAAAACTATCGTTTTATCGGTAATATATGAAATTACAAACGGATCGACAAAATTATATAAAATTTAGAAAAAAATCAAAACATGAAATTTAAAATGAATTTTTATTTTTTATTTTTTTATTATATATTTATTAATACGCGCAGAAAGCTCAAGCGAGGGAAGACCACTATCAATAGAAGGAAGACTAAGCTTAAGCAAAGAAAGGCCATTAGAAGGAAGACAAAAAACTTACAAACTTGGAAAGAGGGTAATAAATGTAAATTTTCACTAATACCTTTTATTAACTTTAATAATAGAATTATTTTAATACTAAATATAAAAATATTTAATAATAATTTAAATGTATTTTGTAAATTAATATATAATATAAGAATATATTAAGAATAATTTATAATTAGATAAATTAGTTTAATAAAATATTGATTTCAAAAAATTTTACAAATAAAAAATTTTTAACAATATATAATTTTTAAACATCTAGAGGCGAAATTTCATCATCAGAGTAAGACGTAAGTTTAGTTATTGTTCAAATGATTTAAAGACCATACTGTTAAATTGCTCATTTTTAGAGGATTTGCAGATCATTTCTTCGAAAAATGTTAAATTATTTGAAATTATTATTGAATCGTTAAATGCTATTTGAAAAAAATCTAAATATAATAAACTTCAAAATAAATTAAAAAATAGAAGAAGGATCTGTAGTATGGCAAAAACCTTGCTGAAAACACGCAAGGTAATAAAAGTAGACACATTTAATAGTGCTACGAAAAAGGCAATCTTCAAAATATACATAAGCTGCAAAACATGAAGAAAATGTAAATCTGAAGGTAATTATGATAAATATTATCATCCAGATCCAGTTTACGCTCTTATTTTGATGAAAGATGGTCCGTATAAAAATTATATACAACTAGTTGCTTCTCCATTAACAGTTTATACATGGGAAAAGCATACGTTTGAAACTTTTTCCAGTAATGTAAAAATTCTTGAAGATTCAAAATATACATTTCATATTGATGCATCTGGCGAAAGCATGAAACACGTAAAATGTGCTGAAAAGAGAATTTTGACATATAAAATTGTTTTACGAATTTCAGAAATAAAAAAAATTTTAACAATTGCGGAAGCAATTCTTTCTCGCCACACACTCAGTGAAATTTGTGCTTTTCTAGACAAATTGAAATTGTTCATGAAAGAGAGCAATATTAAATATCAGTTCAAATGGCCTTATTGCAGACGGGTTTGTACTGATGTAAGTCCCGCATTATATGGCGCAGTGTTGAAAAGTTTTAATAATCAAACATTATTGGAATACCTTATAGTGTGTGCCAAGTATCTAAATAATGTTAAATTAAATTCAAACCTCAAACCTGATTTTGTTATCTTGCAGTGGTGTAAATGTCACTATATAAATATAATTTGCAAAGATTTAAATTTAAAATTAGGTAAAAACATTATTTTAAAACCCTTGCTTAAGAATGCTTTAGTAGCGGCATTTAGTTTAAGCAGTATGTGAGTGTGAACGTTGGTTTAAGCATATTTTTACTGTTTTACTGTCGCCGTTTAAAACTTGTTTATTTGAACAAAGTTTCGAAATATTACATCAATGCATAATAGAAATTACTGATGAAAACTTAAGTAAGGAATATACGATTTACGATTATGAAAAAATCGACTTTTTGGAATCAGTTGCACTTAATAGTCCTTTTCGGAAAATTTTTCTTTCGATATATGAGGATATTAAAACTGCATTGAAAAATGTTACAACAGGTCGTTGCGTAAATCAATGCCGCAACGATGATATGTGTACGTTTTTGTTAAATAAATATTGCCCTTTTATTGTACTTTGGACAAACGTTATGGGCATTCATGTTGATACATCTGGGGAGCATATAAGTAATGGCCCGAATGAATTTTCTTATTATTTGCAAAAACATGTTATACTACCGCACAAATCTGTAAGACCAGATGTTTTCGTTAAAATAATGAGAATTGATTATCTAAGTTCCTTAAAGGAGTTACGATATAATTATAAAATGTTTGGGTCAGTTGATAAGGAAATAGAGAATACAATTATTTTAAGCAAAAATGAGTTAAATGAAAAGCATAACAATAGTAGAATAATTAAAGAGCATTCTTATATTTGTTCAACTCCAAGCGAAAAAAACAAGACTCCACACTGGATATAAGTGTTGAAGTAATAGAAAAAGATCACAGTTATTCTCAAGCAAGTGGGAATATTAAGACAGAGCCCGAAGAAGAATGGGGGAAGTTGAGTCAAAAAAAAAACAAAAAACAATTCCTAAAATAATGCATGAAGCAAAGGCAAGTAAGAAGGTTTCAGAAATTCGTAAAAATAATAGTAATGCGATTCAAAAAGATAACTTTTTTCTATTTAAATTTGATGAATTATTTTCTGAAATTAATAATAGAATAGACTCTATAAATGTTCGATTTGCCGATTATTTAGAAAAGTTTAAAAATTATATATTGTTGAAAATTTTTTATTTGTAAAATTTTTTGAAATCAATATTTTGTTAAACTAATTTATCTAATTATAAATTACTCTTAACATATTCTTATATTATATATTAATTTACAAAATACATTTAAATTATTATTAAATATTTTTATATTTAGTATTAAAATAATTCTATTATTAAAGTTAATAAAAGGTATTAGTGAAAATTTACATTTATTACCCTCTTTCCAAGTGTGTAAGTTTTTTGTCTTCCTTATAATGGCCTTTCTTTGCTTAAGCTTAGTCTTCCTTTTATTGAGCCTTCCTTCCATTGATAGTGGTCTTCCTTCGCTTGAGCTTTCTGCGCGTATTAATAAATATATAATAAAAAAATAAAAAATAAAAATTCATTTTAAATTTCATGTTTTGATTTTTTTCTAAATTTTATATAATTTTGTCGATCCGTTTGTAATTTCATATATTACCGATAAAACGATAGTTTTTCTTAATATTTTTTCAATATATGTCGATAGTTTTCTTTTTTGTACCGAGTTCCTTTTCGCGATAGTTTTATTTTGCTTTTGCGCGATAATTTTTCGATATGGCGATAGAACAAAATAAAAATAATATTTATTTCTGCAAAATTACAAAATAATTTTTTTTAATTGGGAATTTAAAAAATCCCATTTTCAGAATTATTTTTAATTACACGGCAGCTCTATTACCATACACAAAATTTTTTTTTGAAAAAAGAAAAAATCACTATTTTTTTTAAATCATAATTTAAACTCACACATATTAACTATATAAATTATTATTATCACTTAAAAATCTTATTTTTAATCAATTAAAAAAACACTTACCTGCTGTTTCATTGATGGAAAATAAAATTTGACGGTTACCAAGCCAGATTTAAAAAGGTTCGTTCCAAAAGTTTTTTATATGTGCAGTTTGACACTTCAGAAAACTGAAGGCTACATGTCTAATCGAAACCACCTTGTAAAAATTCGTCTTGGTGGCCATGTTAGTATAAAAGGTGTGCCAAGTTTTTAAACTGTTAATATATTTATTTCTGGGCTGCCAGATTATTTACATTTATTTCAGAGGCTGGTACGTTGCAGTCCGGGCACCAACATCATTGTTTTCTTTAATACTTTGTTCTACCAAAAACTATAGTGGTAAATGAAATATGAAAAAATCTTTTTTTGAAAACTTTGTTCTACCAAAAACTATAGCGGTGAATAAAATGTATATCAAAATGAAGCTGAGACCTTCCACTATAACCTCCAAGTGGTCCGGTCCAGGAACAAATCACTCAGTTCGACCTAGTGTCCAAAATGTCCTCTAGAGGGATATATGAAAAAATCTTTTTTTGAAAACTTTGTTCTACCAAAAACTATAGCGGTAAATAAAATGTATATCAGAATGAAGCTGAGACCCTCCACTATCACGTCCAAGTGGTCCGGTCCAGGAACAAATCACTCAGTTCGACCTAGGGTCCAAAATGTCCTCTAGAGTGATATATGAAAAAATCTTTTTTTGAAAACTTTGTTCTACCAAAAACTATAGCGGTGAATAAAATGTATATCAAAATGAAGCTGAGACCTTCCACTATAACCTCCAAGCGGTCCGGTCCAGGAACAAATCACTCAGTTCGACCTAGTGTCCAAAATGTCCTCTAGAGGGATATATGAAAAAATCTTTTTTTGAAAACTTTGTTCTACCAAAAACTATAGCGGTGAATAAAATGTATATCAAAATGAAGCTGAGACCTTCCACTATCACTTCCAAGTGGTCCGGTCCAGGAACAAATCACTCAGTTCGACCTAGGGTCCAAAATGTCCCTTAGAGTGAAATATGAAAAAATCTTTTTTTGAAAACTTTGTTCTACCAAAAACTATAGCGGTGAATAAAATGTATATCAAAATGAAGCTGAGACCTTCCACTATCACTTCCAAGTGGTCCGGTCCAGGAACAAATCACTCAGTTCGACCTAGGGTCCAAAATGTCCCTTAGAGTGAAATATGAAAAATCTTTTTTTGAAATTTTTGTTCTACCAAAAACTATAGCGGTAAATAAAATGTATATCAAAATGAAGCTGAGACCTTCCACTATCACCTCCAAGTGGTCCGGTCCAGAAACAAATCTCTCAATTCGACCTATGGTCCATTAGTTTGTTATCTTTCATGATTAGTTTGTGAACAAAGTTGCTATTTTTTAAACTTGGCAGCACTTTTTACTTTGTTATCTTACTTTGTTATCTTCTCGTCCACCTCAGCAACGACGGCGGCCAGGGCTGTCAGATGTTTATAAAATAGATATTTGCGAAGAAAAACGATTACTTTTCTTACTAGCAATCGACTATTTCCAATATTAGACTATCTAACAAAACAAAGGTCCTAATTTATAAATAGCTTCAACTTACAATACAATATATTATAAATGTTGGGCAATTTGTTTTCCATCATCTTTAAAATATACTAAGAACATCAATTATATTATCGGTCACAATAAAATGAAAACGTTCATGAATAAATGAAGAAAAAATTAAATAAATAAAATAAATTAATTCCTTGAAATCATTTGTAAGTTTAATAGTAAATTCATATTGAGCAAGAAAACTTCTTTAATGACTTTTCGCACCAAACAAATTTTAAAACGTTTAAATTTCCAAAACAATACTGCATTGTAAATTTTTTTACAGAAATTACGAAGAGGAAATAAAGAAATATGAAAAAATATGTTAAAAATTAAAAACAGGAATTTTCAGAATATATGAAAACCGAATATTAAAATTAAAGCAGAACATAATAAAATTACAGTTTTAATAAAAAAGTCCTAATTTTATAAACAAATTCATTATAACTTCGTGTTTTGGAATTTTGAAAACTTTATAAATGTGTAATAAAGAGTGTGAACAGTCATGTTTTTGTATCAGTTTTTATTTTCGAAAACTCCTTAAAATGCTTGGTCTGAATGTACTATAAGAGAACAAATGTTGTTATACAATGTTAGAATTATTTTCTTTTTAAATAAATATGCATAAACTTTTAAAGTTTTTGCCCTAAAATGGAGATATATGTATGCATGTCCATTGCGTTAATTTTTGCTTGAAAAATTAATTGAATTTTTAAATTAAAAAGTGTAAAAAAAACTACTTAATTTGCTTTAACCTTCTTTTGTGTGGAAATGTTTGCTCAAAAAAGAAGAAAGCATTGGGGCAATAGCCCTAAATTCAAGGTGCCAAAAACTACAGACGGTCCCAGCACTAGTGCCAACAGGTTTCAGCTTCTGTCTGAAGACGAAGAAGGAGCAGTTGCTATCAAAGAAAAGATTCCACCAATAATTGTGGACTCTACCCACAGTTTCTCAACTGTGATCGGATTAATTGGGGAAAAATATACCTACAAACGGATGTCTATTGGTACAAAAATTGTATTAAACTCGTTATCGCTGTACAATGAAGCTTTGAGTGTTTTCAAAGACAAAAAATTCCAGTATTATACGCATGAATTGAGGGATGCAAAAACTTTTAAATTGGTTTTATTTGGCCTGCCACAACTGGACACAAAGATAATTGGCGAAGAATTTGTAAGCTCGCTCAACATAAACCCGGTAAGCATTAAGGAACTAGCAACAAAAAGATCCAGTGTAGATGAAGCCCTCTATCTCATTGAGTTTGATCGTCAACATGTTTCAAAAAGAAAGGTTATGAAAATAAGATATTTTTGTAATATATCTGTATATTGGAGAAAACCTCTAAAGGGCAATAAATGTCCCACACAATGCTCCAAGTGCGCTATGTATGGACATGGTGCTAAAAATTGTAACCGTATTGTAGTGTGTTCAGCCTGCGCCGGAAACCAACTGCATAAAGAAGAGCTTAAAAAACGTTAACCATAGAGCTGATGACCCAAAGTGCCCAAGTCGTCAAGAACATTTAGAAATCCGTCATCGAGTAACATCTAAATCTAGGGCGACCAGCAGAAGAACTAACGTAACATATTTTAAAGAAGACGATCATGATTTTCTTCAATTGCCAAGGCAAGAACCCCATAATAATACTCGTAATTTGGTAATTTGTATTCTGAGGTAGCTAAAGGCAAGAGCTACGACAATAATAATAATGATGACATTTCCAATGAAAGACTTGTGGAAATATTTTTTGATGCTGTCGATGCTTTGCAAAGATGTCAAAATGAGTACGACAAGCTACGAGTTTTGGGTATGATGTTTAAACATGCCATATAATTCAACCGGTAGACACAATGTTCATGTTATGCATTGGAATGCCCAAGGCATAACAACTGAGTCAGCAGCTGCCCAGCTGGAATACTTTTTACACAAAAGGAAAATCGATATTCTCCTTTTAAATGAGACTTTTTTGAAACCGTAACACAAATTTCAACTTGGTGGTTATAAAATTTATAGAGAGGGTCGATCTACTCATGGCGGAGGAGTTCTAATTGCAATTAAAGGTAACATTAAGCATACGATGTTACCAAAAATAAAAACAAGTACTGCTGAAAGTATTTCAATACAAGTTATGATTAATAGAAGGTCAGTTATATTTACTTCAGCGTATAATCCAGTTCATACTACCAATTTTAAAGCTGATTTAGATAAATTAACTTCATTTTCAAAAGACTATTTTATTTTCGGTTATCTGAATGCCCAACCTACACATTGGAATTGTATGTCAATTAATTCGGCTGGTAATGATCTCTACAGCCACTGTCTTCAATCCAGCTACTACATTTATTACCCAAATGGACACACTCGCTTTGGACAAAATATCAACCCCATTCAACCGTTCACAGTAGACATTCTTTTATCTAACTCGTGCCTCCATTTTTCAAACCTTGAGACACATACAAATGTTTTAAAGTTGGACCATGTACCTATATCTTGTGTTATTTCTGGACAAGTTCAAAACATGACATATTCAGTTCCCTTGTATTATCGAGCAGACTGGTCAGCAATCAGAAACTGGGTGGAAAATGAAATTAGGTGTCAGAACATTGTCCAACCCGTTACTAATTCAGGTAATCTAGATTTTTATTTTAACAAATTAATAACTACAGTTAAAGAAGCGTTTAATAAAATACCTGTCGGTTATAAAATTCCGTGGCAACGAGGAATCTCTGAAATTAGTAAAATGTTAATTAGTCAGAGAAATAAATACAAACAAGATGTAGCGATTTTAATTATAAAAATCAATTGAAAAACATTTTGAAGCTATTAAATAAACTTAATAAAGACCGCAATGAATCCTGGTCAAAATTTATTTCGATCTTGCCCTCTAACGTAGAGCTTACCAATTTAGATGAAGTTAAATCATTTGTACTTTTATTGAAAAATAATAAAGCCCCCGGTTTAGATGGCATAAATAGCATTATCCTTAAAAAGATGCCCGATTGCTTTTTTGAAACTCTATGTAAACTTTTCAACTCTTGTTTAATAGAAGGTTATTTTCCAACTATTTTTAAGAAAGCAAAAGTTATCCCAATTCCTAAGCCAGGAAAGGATCCTAAATTACCGTCTAGCTATAGACCAATCAGCATCCTAAGCCTATTGGATAAAGTATTTGAAAAAATAATTAATAAGAGAATTTTAAATTTTTCCAACCAAAATAATATTATTAACCCTCAACAGTTTGGATTCCGCAAGGAGCACTCCACAGTACATCAACTAAAAAGAGTCGTTAATTTTATTGAAACAAACAAAAGAAATCGTAAGAGCACTGGAGTTATTTTTCTTGACATTGAAAAAGCCTTCGATTCAATATGGCATGAAGGCCTGGTTTTTAAACTAAATTCCTTCAATTATCCAACGTATATGCAAAAGATAATAAAGAGTTTTTAGATCAGCGCTCATTTGCTGTATCTATAGATAACACGCTATCTAGTGATAGACAAATCCCTGTGGGTCTGCCGCAAGGATCGGTATTATCACCTACTCTTTATTCAATATATATTTCCGATTTTACTATTCGCAAGAATCAAGAAGTAGCTTTTTACGCTGACGACAGTGCTTTTATTTCCTGCGGTAAGGTGTCAAACGCAATAATCAAAAAAATGGAAGATAGTTTAAAATCTACCAATAAATACTTTGATAAATGAAAGATAAAAGTTAATGTTAGTAAAACACAAGCTATTATATTTCCATATAATAGATCACAGAAACGTATTCCTACAAAACATTTATATTCTAGGGGAGTTTTTATTCCTCTGCAGGATAGTATCAAATATCTAGGTATTATCTTAGATAAAAAATTATCATTTAAACAACACATGCAGTATATTTGTGATAAAGCAATTAAATGTGGCCTTAAACTTAATTTAAAAAACAAGATCCTTATTTACAAAATTTGTATTCGACCAATTATGACCTACGGATGCCAAGTCTGGTTTAATAAAGATGCTAAAACTTACACAAGAAAATTACAGATAATACAAAATAAAAATCTGAAAATAATTCATAACCTACACCCCAGATATTCTACTGATATACTGCATAGAAACTTAAAGCGTAAAATGTTTAATTCATTTATTTAATAATCAACTGTTTAACTGAAGTTACCTTGTATAGATTTGCACTGATTTTAACGTTTGTCTTGATAAAAATTGGTCTAGTATAGACACTACGTAACCTAGTGTCTACATTAGGCAAGTTTTTATCAAAACAATCGTCAAAAGCAGTGCGAATATATACAAGGTAACCTTAGTTAAACAGCTGATTATTATTTTAGTTGTTACAGTTATCAAACTGTATATATAAAAAATAATAATGATACGCCATATAGTTGTTTTTGTGCAACTGTTGCCACCTTCTACAAATTCGCGTTAAGTTTGACGTTTGTCTTGATAAAAAAAATCTCTAATGTAGACACTATGTAAGATGATGCTAAAACAACGAAATAAAAAGTTATGCTAACTTTCTTCTCCGGCTAACAGCCGATTTTCAGCCGCCGCTGCACATTTTTACAAAAGCTGCCGCCGCCTTTAAAATTGTTCGGCGCAGGCTTGTGACTGTCAGTCAGCGCCACTGTTGCCAAATAGTTTTCAAAAATATCGATAAATTAAGCTAAAAAACATTTTAAAAGCGTTCAAAATTTCGCCAAATTATCCGCATATTTCAAATTCAACTGTAAGTTTCACAAAAATAGCAAAATTTCCAGTTTTGTTTTTTAATTTGGCTATTTCTTTGAATGAATAAAATCAGAAAAATATTTACATTATGATTGCGCCCTGTTGTATAAAATAAAAATCGTTTTCGACATTCCCATATTTATTTCTGATTTAATTTCTCACAATAAAAAATGAAAAAATAAAATAAATAATCTTCGTGTCCTTTTTTAGACTATTTTGGACCTTTTTTTGACATTTTTTTATATCATATGCAGGGCAACCAAAAATATTTAAAATTATTTTTTTTCTTGGGCTTTAAATGAACCATTATTTATTTATTTATCCGTTGCAGACAATTTTAAAATTTTTGGCATCAATTTGTAATAGCATAATTTGGCATATTTTGATCCTAACAGCGTATGTTCACATATTTTGGGCTTTACAGTACATTTGAATGGAAAATCTTTAGTTTAGAATATATTTTAGCAATTTAAATGACATATTTTAGCATATTTTTCATCCAATACATTTTTTTTATATATTGTGCCATTAGTAAAATGTTACTGTCACGTACGTTTTTCAAATCAGAATCCCTAATTATTTTCATCTTATAAATTTTCTAATTCAATGTATTAGCTTTGAATATTTTTAAGTGCAAAAAGAAAATATTTGTTTAACAATTGCTAATCAATATCTCCTGAAATACTTCATAGGTTTGTATGTATTCAAAGAATTTAAAAATGGAAAAACATGATTTTTCATTTTCTTAACATAGTGTCTACATTAGAGAATTTTTTATCAAGACAAACGTCAAACTTAACGCGAATTTGTGGAAGGTGGCAACAGTTGCACAAAAACAACAATATGGAGTATTCATTATTGTTTTTTATATATGCAGTTTGACATCTGTAACAACCAAAATAATAATCAGCTATTTAACTAAGGTTACCTTGTATATATTCGCACTGATTTTGACGTTTGTTTTGATAAAAAATTGCCTAATGTAGACACTAGGTAATATTTGATAATGTAGTGTCTACAATAAAAAAATTTTTATCAAGTCAAACGTCAAAATCAGTGCGAATCTGTTCAAGGTAAGCTCAGTTAAACAGCTGATTATTGTTTTTGGGTGTTACTGCTGTCAAACTGCATATATAAAAAATATTAATGAATTCGACTTATTGTTGTTTTTGTGCAACTGTTTCCACCTTGCATAAATTCTCGTTGGTTTTGATAAAAAAATTGCCTATTGTAGACACTAAGCAATGGAATCGAAATTATATTAAAATTTAAACTAGTCCAATTTTTTAAATAAAGTTTTCAAAAAAAAACTTTAAAAATCGCTAGATTTCCCCCTAATAGTTAATTCATATTTTTTTAGTAAAATGCGTTTAAAAATCACTAAATTTGACAAGAAAACTAAATTGGAAACAGTGGCCAGCGCTTTCGTAGTATCTTCGAAAAAGAATGTTCGCCATTTTTATTTTTACAACTTTTTTTTGGCAGGGAGATTTGCGTCCTTTGCGAAAAAGTAAAATTAACCAGAATTTAACGAAATTAAATTATTTTAAACAATTGGAATAAATTTGTAGACCATCTTTAAAATAAACAAATACAAAAAGAAATAAAAAGTATGAGTGGAAAAGTATTATTTGCGTGTTCGAAGTGTTTCTCGAGGCATCCATTTGAGGAATTATCGTCGGGGACTCAACTTTGCAAGGTGATAAATATTCTAATAAAATGAAGTTAATATAATTTAATAAAAAAGACGATTTGTTATCAATGGTGATGCATAAATTTTTCATAAAAAATAGAAATCGTATCAAACAAAAGCCCATTTTTTTTTTGTTCGTGTGAGACGCGGTAAAAAATGAGAATATTTTTTGTGACCTTTTCTTCGAAAATCAAAATTGCATTCATACACTGAACAAAATAAGCTTGTTGGTAATATGTTTTGCTTATATGTTTTATATTTCTAGAGTTGTCGTGGATCTACCGCCGTGGTTAAATGTTCTTATTGCCGTTCAGAATTTCAACCAAATTCGTAAGTAAATCAAATTGTTTTATTACGTGTAATATTTCATTTTATTTTTTACTACATAATTTTATAAAAACTTGTTTTAACTGTAGGAAATCTCAGAATATTTGCAAAAAATGTGAACACAATCTAAGTAAATATGGTAAGCCCAGTGCCTGTGAGTGTTGTAAAATTGTTGCAGCTTTTGGCGGCTCCAAGTGTATGAGGTTCGTACAATTAATTTCTTACATTTGCTTTAACTTTTCAAAATTTATTGAATATGTGATCAAAAACTTTTTAATGTATTGAGTACACATGATTAAAATTCTGAAAGTTATTTGTTTGATCTTAATACATATGTGTAACATATTTTAAAGAAATCTGAATAGATTAATTTTAAAAATTGTATGAGAGACAGACATTGCAGGAAGTAAATTTTTGTTTGTGTAAATATATCAGATGAATAGATTAAACAAATTTTATATTGTAAAACAAAAAATTATTTTTACTCTTTTTAACATATCGTTGCTATCAGATAATTTATAAGATATTTACATTGCCTTTGGGAATTCTATTAGGCCAACTTTGGGACACGCTTTTGAAATTTAATTCCTTATGATATGTTGCGAATATCCGGTGATTTTTAAAACATTAAAAAATCTTCAGTTTTACAGCTTAAAGCAAAATAGCCTTTTCAACGTTATATTTTTTTTATTAAGCTACAATTCATTAAATTTGTTTAATACTTCAAATATAGTTGTTTTTTTTTTCTTGGAGATTTTTTTAATTATTCCTTCGTAAAAATCATTTGATGTATTTTATTATTTTATTTATTTTATAATAGTTCTGTTCCAGAATTTCTTGCAAGTTTTATTCAGAATTTAAAAGCGTTCACATACTAAAAATTTATTTCTAGTTTGTTGTTTTTCTAATTCTTACTAGAACCTGTAAATTTTACAAGTACTGAAAAAAAGCAAGTATTTAAAATTTTTCATATAACATCTACATTATGAATTAACTTGATCCCTTAATTACTTGTGTATTCAATGTTAAAAGATTAAACATCAACATATTCACCAAAAATTTTGATAATACTTGTATAAATCCTTAGATAATTTTTACAAATGTACATATTTTACTTTATTGTTAATTCCTCGTTTTATGAACGCAAACATTTTTCTTCTTCTCTTTTTCTACATATATAAAACGCACAAAAACTTAAAAATACGATCTTTTGATGTTTTGGACCAACAAACTCTTAACTATATGTGATATATTTCATTGATTGATTGATTTGAACTATGGCAAAACGTAAAGATGTGCCAGCTATGAGGCCAGATATGGACCGCCAGTACAGTGTGATGAATGTAAACTGAGGTCAGCGTTTGACAGACGTGATGAAAATAAGAAGGTGCGAATAAAATTGCCATAAAAAATAAAAGAAACAATGCTTTGTTAAGAATATAATATAGTTTTTATTGAAATATTTATGAAAGTATATTGTTTAGTGTGTCGTCTTGTTAATAACTAAAAATTTTAAAGTAACTGTAGCTTTCTTGAAGTATGTAGTCTTTATATTTAAAACTAAAAATGTAATTTGAATCAAAGGAAGAGAAAAAATGTTTGCGTTCGTAAAATATCTTTATTATTTTTCTTTAAATATTTTATAGTTAACATTTTGTACAATTTTTAAGGTTAATGGCAAGTTGTTGTGTTGGCTTTGTACCTGTGCTTATAAAAGAGCGTATTTGAAAGCCCAACAAGAAGGTCGAATACCATCGAAAAAAAGACCTCATGAAAAATCACATCGCGATAGTACATCTGCTTCGGCCAAAAAACCCACACGAACTGATATCAGCAAAACTAATAATAGCAATTCTGGTGTTGGAGTTTCAGCTGTGAGTGCTGCAGGCCTCGATATGCCCGAAAAAATATCACGCACGGGGTCTTCGGGCAGTGGAAATGGTAGTATAGGTTTGGGATCTATTGCTGCACCAGCTGTGGTTAGTATTGATCCAAATTCCGCCGATCATGTTGTGGCTATGACAACTTTAAAAGAACGCATTGCTAGTCTGGAGAAGCGTTTGGCGCAAAAGGACAAAGAGTTGTTGGAAAAAGATAAATTGGTAATTTCTTAAAAGAACCCCACAAAAAAATGTAAACAAATTTAACTTTTTTTTTTTTATTAAGCTTACCGAACTTAAGGGTAAAAACTTTGAAAAGGAAAATGAGATGCGTAACAAATTAAGAGATATCGATCGTTTAAATGAAATGAAAGTTGATAATTTGAACAGAAAAATTGCTACTCTACTTAAGGAAGTAGCTGCTCTTAAAAAGAGCAATAAAAAGAATAATGGCGGTGGCGGTACATCATCTTCAGTTGTAAATCGAGAAAAGGAAAGAGAAAAACGCGAACGTGAAAATGTTTCACCCAAAGAAGAAATAACAGCAGCAAGTACAGCAACAGAATCATCTGATAAAGATGATAAGGACGATGCTAAGGAAGACATTAAAAGTGAAGAAGACTCTCGTGATTCACGTGCCAGTACTAAAGAAGAAGTTGTCAAGCAAACGAAAATGGAGGAAGAAAGTAAAGAAGACGAAGAAGATAATGAAAAGCGCGAGGAACGCGAGAAAAGTGTTAAGAGCGAAAAGAGTGACAAGAGCGAAAAGAGTGCTAAGAGCGAGAAAAGTGTCAAAAGTGAAAAGAGTGAAAATAGTGAGGCCAATAAGGAGGAAGAACCTGAACGTTCCGGATCTCGTTCACGCTCAGCTTCAAGATCCGTTTCACGTTCACCATCTCATTCAAAGTCACGTTCTCGTTCACAATCTCGTTCACGCTCTCGTTCACATTCTCAATCACGATCACGATCAGGTTCACGTTCGCGTTCAGGTTCTCGTTCACCATCCCGTTCACGTTCAAATTCGCCTGATTCCAATTAGACAACGAGACTGTTCTCTTATTTTATATCCTCAAATATTTTAAGTGTTTAAAACAGCTTAGAAACAAATTATAGTTTTTCTATTTTCTTTTTAATTTTCATGTTATCTACCTTACATTGAATGTATCGATCATCAATACATTGATTATATATGACTAATGTATGTGTGCGTATAATAAAACTTAAAAACGCTCATTAATTTTTCCACAACAACAAAATATAAATAATTTTTTTTAGTCGTCTTAAGACTTATTTTTTTAGCGTTTATCTTCTTTTTGTAATTTGTGCTCGTTTTTTCTTTTCTATTTTTAAAATTATTACGCTTAAGATATTTTTATATGCTTTTTAATTATAATTAAATTATAATTTAGTTCAATTTTATTTTTGATTTATTTTTGAGCTTGATTTGTATTTGATTCAAGAATAAGATGAAAAAAGGAAGATAATGGGATGAAAAAATTTCTCGGGAAAATCGTATATTTCCTATCATCGGAACACTATATTTTTTTACTTAGTTTTGTTTAAGATGACTATTTAATTTTTGTAATTAAATTTATATTTTAATTAAAAATATCGTAAATGTGTTTAAAAATAAATACGAAGAAGTTGAAACAAACCTAATATATGATGCTAAATATATTCGCATTAGAGTTCGACCGAAACCGATTTTATGAGGTCGAAACCGAATATAGGGACGAATCCGAAACTAGTGGAAACTAATATGTACTGATCATACAATGGAGTAATTCATTAAATTAAACAATGGTACTTTTATTTTTTCATTACCCTTTTAATAATAGTAATGCTTTTAAATGGTATCTTTTAATTAATCATTATTTAAAAATATATACGATAAAATCATTATTAATTAATGATAAAATTTTATAAATTCATTATCAGTATTTGGGAATTTATTTATGAATGATTTAAAAATCTTTAAAAATATATGCAAACAATGCTTTTTTTCACTAATTATAATTACTATTTTAGCATTTCTTGTAATTTCATTACCATTAGTTAAAAAATTATAATTAAAAGAAATCAATATTATTAAATAGCAATTAAAATTTTTACATTATCATTATTTTCAAATAATGGTAATGAAAATTCAATGCTCAATGAAAAATTCCCATGTGTGGTAATGGTATTTTATTGCTTTTTTTTATAGAGATTTCTATGTATAAATTTAAAATAAAAATTACAAATAAGTATGATCTTCTTGGAGTATAACATGCATTTGGCTTTCGGTCCACATCTTTCAAAATGCAACCAAATTGGGTTGTCAGAGATTTCTTATATTTTTTATTTAATATATACTAAAAAAAAAATATTAGCTTCAACATTTATAAGTCGGGGTTCGCACAATTTTTCTTGTCGCTATTCCGAGTTCGTAGAGGAGAGCAGAAAAAGCTGAACTTTTATATTTTATTTACTGAACTTTTATATTTTTTTTGTGAACATCGACTAACTTAAATAATAACAGTATCTTTTGTTTTTTACTTACAGAAATATATTAGTACTTGTCGAATAGTAATTAATTACCAGAGCAACTAAAAATATGTGCTAAAAATGTGTTTTATGCACATAAAAAATGGTCTTGAAATCGTAAAATTAAGATATTTTTTTAAAACTAAATTTAAAATTATCTACAATTCAAGCTAAAAATAACTTGATTTTTTAGCAATTGCCAAAAAATACTTTCTTTTTGCACTTAAAAATTATGTAAAAAATTCTGTTGGGTGAAAAATATGCAAAATTTTTCTTTTAAGTGTAATATGCAAAATTATGCTTTTAAGTATAAAATATGCTCTGAATAAGGATTCTTAAAATTGTCTGAAAATGATAAATAACTAACATTTAAAGCGTCACGGTGGCAAAAAAATTTATTTTTCTTAAATTAAAAAAAATATATATATATATTTTGAAGTTTTGTGCTTTATATATTTCTGTTTAGACGATTAAAAAAAATTACTTAATTGCTTAAAATTAATTAAAAATGTGGTTATGGCCTTTAGTATTTTCATGTTTTTTGCTTCTTTTGTAAAAAATTAAGGTGTTGTTTACGCCCTTTTGCATTTTAGGTGACGATGTAGTGTTTTCTATCCCTTTCGTTACATCTATTCCATAAATTTAACTCTATATTATATATATATATATATATATATATATATATATATATATATATATATATATATATATATATATATATATTAATGCGGATTCGATTCACATACCATCGAGTATGGATTTATTTTAAAAGAAAATAATGTCTTTAAAATGTATTTAAAAAATGGGTGTTAATAATATTATTCATATAAGTATGATTCCTAAAAATTTATATTATATTAATTTAAATTTTTATATTAAATAAGACTTTATTTTATAATCTTTTTGTTAAACAATCTTTATAACAACAGCATTAAATAACCCAAGAATGGGTGTGTACTCGGGCCTTTTCAAGACATCTTCAAAACGTTTATCAATGAGGTTTAGGTGTATGGCCATCAACATAAAAGTTACGTGTTGCTTTCGGTAACGTTAATTCAATACCATCTAGTTCTTTAGATAGAATTATTTGACAGCCTAAACGTGAATTCTCTCTAAGGAAGGGGGCCATATCTAATAAATCATCTTCTTTTTCCTCTGGTTCTGGTAATTTATGTAAATAATCATCATGGACATAAACATGGCATGTGGTGCAAGCTAGAGAAGCTTCACAAGCACCTACAATATTAATATATAAGATAAAAAAAATTTAATATACATATGTATGTAGTATTAGTTAGGGATAAATCAAGATTAACAGAACTACTGATTTTCAAGATTTCCTTTCAATAATATAAGTTATTTGTTCAGTTAATAAAATAAAGCAAAAAAATTGTTCTTCGCTCTCTGTTAGTTTTCGAGTTATAGGTACTTGAAGTTATGATATGAGAATGCAATTTTCTTCTCCTTTAATATATGTGAAAAATATATTCTTGTTATTTAATGGACTAAGGGTGTGATATTGGGAACATATGAAAGCTTGAAATGTTCTCTAAATGATTTGATCTATACGAAAGTACCATTATATCTATATATTTTTGAGATAACGGTACTTTTGTAAAGAATGTCAAAATAAAAAGTAATAAAATATCATATTGACTAACAATGAGTTAAGGATTTAGCATATTTTATATATCAATCAAAAGACTTTTCCAATGACACTCATATTGTTGATATTCATTAAAGGAGGGAGGAGAATATTGCATTCTTATACCATAATTTCAAGAACCTATAACTCGAAAACAGAGAGCGGAGACAAATTTGTATGCAACTTTTTTAACCAATGATTGTGCTTTTGCTGAAAAAATGTTAAAAAAAATCAACGGATCCGAAAATCTTGATTTGTTTCAATAATTATTACCCTCCATTTCAATTTCATAACGATGGGCCAAATAAAGAACATTATCACCAATTTTACCTTTCACTTCTGTTCGTTTACCATTTTTATCAATGTAAGTAATTCGAACACTGAAATTTCATTAATATCAATATTTACTATTGGTTTTTTACCATGATTAATTGGATTTTCTTACATTTCATCCTCTGATTTGGGATCTTGCCATTCGTATTCACCATGTCTGTATACTGAAAGAACATTCAAAGTGCAGAATAATTATAAAAATAGTATATTTCCAAAGATTTCTTAACTTACTAGGTGTAGTCTGGAGTGTTCGAAATGATGATATTCTTGGGACTTGTTGGATATTTTTTGTAATCATGCTTCGAGAAAATCTAGCATGCCGCAAAAATAAACAAATCATTTTGTCGTATTAGCTTATGAAATAATATGCACAGCTGTTTAATGTTTACCATTTGAAAAATAATGATGCCACGCCAAAAGTAATTACCGATTTTCTGGGGAAGTATAGCAAAAATACAATTTAATGGTTGTCAGCAACAGTATCAGCTACAAAAAATTTGCTTTTTTTTTCTTTCTTGCAAGTTTTTTTTCATTTTGTTTCAGTGGGCGTTTCATTTGTTGAACAATTCATAATTTTTTTGTTTGCTGTTGCAGCCCATCTACGCGTCACAGAATATGCAAGATTTTTTCTCAGAGAGTGTTAAATTCGATCTCTGAGAGAATTATCTCACGTGTAGATTCAAATATTTGAATTATAAGAAGTATTATGAGACTATTGTGATGATATTTCTCTACACAACTATCTTATAAGATGAACTATCAAAAAAAAATACACATATCTGAAAGTTTGTTTATGTGTGCATTTTGGAAATTACTAAAAAAACGTTTTTTTTTTAAATTCTTTTTTATAAAATTGTTTAGAAAAATTGTGCTAAAAAAGTCCGAATTTGTTAAATAAAAAGGACATGTTTACTCTTTGACTGATTGAAAATAATGATACCATTTAAGATTTATTATAACATAAACAATATAATTGGAAGGATTTTTTTAGAAAACAGGGAAAAGGGCAATTTTTTTTCAAAACAGAGGGATTTTTCATAAAGTATATATGGCATCACTACATAAATATATCATTCTCCAAAGTTAGCTTCACGTACGCATAAAATATTTTTAGAAGTGCATAAAAAACTTGTAAGTTTGTTGTGAAATTGTTGCCTGCTGTTAACTAATATTTTATTTTGATATTCCTGCATGTTGCAGTATGCATATATTTTTAAAAAGCCCAAAATAAAGGTTTTTAAAGAAGTATAAGTAGTTATTTTTAATTCGTATTTATTCTGTGTTGAAAAATGCAGTATTTGTGTTGTGTTCAGTGTTGCCGTTTTTGTTATTTTTAAACAAAGTTTTATTTTCCAATGTGAGGATTTTTTATATTTTGGATATTTTTTTGTGAAATCATTTTTTCATTTGTAATTTAAAAATTCTATTTGCTCTGCTAATATTGTCAACAATAAAAAGAGAGTGTGCTAAAAATTCATACATTTTAAAACTAAAAGTTCTTATAACTTCCATTCCAATTTTAACTAACAATGAATAACACAATTTAAATCAATAGAAAATATAAAGATTTTCTAATATTTAAACAAAAAGGGAAATGGATTGGGAGATTTTTGTGAAAAGGTTCTAGCCCAACTGCACGTAACTCCAGGTCTACAACTGAGATTAACGCTGATATAATATGTGAGATAACGCGGGCAGAGGAGAGTAAACATTTTGTTTATATTATTTTAAATCTTAAATAAGGGGTATACGTATTCTAATTAATCCTATAAGATATTATTATTTTCAATCAGTTACAGAGTAAACATGTCCTTTTTATTTAAGCAATTCGCACTTCTTTAACACAATTTTTATAAAAATGATTTTTATCATGTAAAACAAACACTAAACACACACAAGCAAACTTTCATGTATGTGTATTTTTTTGACAGTTCATCTTATAAGATGGTTGTGTAGAGAAATTTCATTACAACAGTCTCATAATACATCTTATAATACTAATATTTGAATCTACACGTGAAATAACTCTCACAGAGCGAATTTGACACTCTTTGACACAAAAATCTCACATATTATGTTACGTCTAGACGGGCTGTTAAGATTTAACATAATATGAACAAAATGGTTACTTTATTCTGCCGGCGTTATCTCACATATTATATCAGTGTTAATCTCAGTTGTAGACCTGTGGTAACGATGTAACAAACAACTTAAAATACTTGCAAATTCAAAATAAATTACTATTAAAAAAGAAATGTATATTGGGTGAAGACCAACCTTATAATATCCTACACTATTGTGTATGTGCCTTAAAGTAATACATACTTGAGATTGATCATTATATGGGTGCTATGGTTGAGCCAAATTTTATTAAAATACTAACCTTTAAATGGATATAATATAACTTCTAATCGGATAGACATATTTGTACGGTTCTTGCAGCAATGTTATTTAGGATTTTGTAAGAAATCTAGTGGATATTTGAAAAAAAATTAGGGACTAAATTAAAGCTCCCCAAGTTTAAAAAATTAAAAAAAAAAACTAGGAGAAAAATGAAAGTAAAATTTGCTTCGACGTAAATATCTCTTAAATAAAAAAAAAAAAATTACATGTAAGCATGTTTTTTGTAGAGATTTACAAGGACTACCTATGTATATTTATTTATTTTTTTACTCATTTTTTTGAAAAAACAAAATATATGTGACTACATGTATTTTGTTGTTGCATGAATTAAATTTTTGACAAATAAATCAGTTTTTTTTCTCACATAAATATCTACTTATTAATCTGTGGTTTAGGGTATCAAAATGTCAGTTGTGACCGAACATAACTTTCTTATTCATGTCGACTTTTTAAATATTTTTTTGTAAATGTTTTAATGTTCTTTTGATATATATTTGTTACTAAATCCCAAAAATGAAATCCCGGGATTGGATATTTTGAAATCTCGAAAAATGCCGGGATTTTTGAGATCGGGATCTTGAGCTTGATATCCCTAAATATGATACCGGATTAGTATTAGCGTAATAATACTTTTAACAATCAAACAGAAGTCTAACAAATTTAAAACTAACGACACACACAAACATAATTACTCTTTCATAAAAATTCGTGTTTCGAATTGTTTATTAATCGACTAATTAATAAACGATGACGTTGAGAAAACTGTTTGAAAAGAAGAACTTTTTTATTTATTTATTTATTTTGTTCAAATCCTAAGTTATCATACTAAATTTAAATAAAATACATAATTTTTAAGTATTTTTTTCTGCTTTGTTGCTCAGCAAGCGAAACAAAATCAATTAATATTATCTCTTTTTAGCATATTCAAAGAAAAATTAAACAAATACAAAACCATTAAACACACCTACATTGTGGTTAGTATCTGGAGAGCTGTGTTACCTGAAGGTATACAATCGTTCCATTAAAAAAATAATAATAAAAAAAGCAAAAAAAAAAAACTTTTAATTAAGCTTATTTGCTTTGTTGTTGCTGTAACATTAAGCCAAGCTTAACGGTCAGTTGGTCTTGTTTTGTGTGCCTTAAAAAATATAATACTGACAATTGCAATGAGGGGATTGACCCCGTTAATAATTTTATTTTTAGTATTTAATACTGAATATACAATTGGATCAAGTCAAGAGTAAGTATAATAAGAAAAATCTTTTAATATTAAGTATAGTAGGTGGAAGTGTTATATCCGGCTGAGCTGAATCTTTTATACCCTTCACAATATCTATATTTCATAAATATACGTATTCGAATTATCTTTTATCAAAATTTTTGCTTTAATCTGGGGATGTATTTAATATTAATAAACTATTGTTAACCATGACGAAATTTGTAATATAAAGAGTCATCGAAAACTCCTTGTTCAAATGACTTAGGAAGATCGTTCAGACCATAAATTATTAACATAGATATGAATCTTAAAAAAAAACTTAATTGGAAAAATTACACGTACGACAATTGTTTTCAATGGAACTTTTTACTAGCATATTATTAGACTTGGGTTTTTTTTGACAACCGACTTAGGTTTGTCATAAACGGAGCTTCATATATATGTTAGTCTTTGGTTCATATCATTTGTGTTGAAGAGCTAAAAAAAGAAGAGATGTGCAAAATTGTAAATTGCTTTTCAATTTTCTACCATTTTTTTTTTTTTTCGAAAAAATAGCTAAGAATTAGATTTTTTAAACTTGAATTAGCTATTTTAAAATTTTCAGATTTTTTAACTTAGGGGCTCTAAGCAGTGTTGCCAGTTAGTCTTTTTAAGGCTAAATCTAGCCTTTTTATTTAGTTTTTGGCCACAAAATTTTCGTTTTAGGTTCCAACTTCTCTCTAGCCTTTTTAGATTCTTAAAACTGCCATAAGAAGGCTACAATTTTAATATTTCAAAAAAAGAAATAATTTCTTATTTGCTTTTGTAAATTTTATTTTTACAGAGTCATCCATTTAAGCATTTTAGTGTATTAATTCGCACAAAAAATTAAAATTATTTATATTAAAAAAAAAAGAAAAAAAATTTTCGCCTGTGGCGCCTCATTCTCCAAATCAAATATAACAACTCATTTTATGGACTTATTTAAAATTATTATAATAATTTTTTAATAAACTTCATTAACCATCTTATAAAAGTGAAAAATCACAAAAAATTTGGAAATCATTACACGAAAATTTGAATTATTTAGATATTTTAAACTTCAAAAATGAAAAAAAAACAATTCAAAACATTAGGTCAATTTTCATGTGAAATGTAACCCAAATCGGCATGGGAATTTTGTGGGCGATTTTTCATTGAATCATTTTGTTGACAGCCATTCTATGTTGTGAATTTATTACAATATCTTTAAAAAAATATCAAAAACTAATGAGAGAAAAAGAAAAAAAAAAAATTAATGAGAAATATATTTGCTTTTATTGGTTTTACTTTTTGGAGCATTTTATCCTTTTCTCACCTTTTTTAAAGTCCTTTTTTCTCACCTGGCATTAAGACACAATTCCACAAAACAACTTATGTCATCTTATTATCTACATTTAAGAACCTAAAACACAATTATAGTTAAGTGATAATATTTTAATAAAAAACATCTTTACATAATCAGATTGACTTCTCAAACTTTTTTCACAAAAAATATGCCTATATTAAAAAAAATTCAAATGGATTCTTCGAGGATACGAACCAAAATTTAAATTTTTGTTCGAAGATAAATTATAAAACAATTTTTCGAAGTGTTGGTCAAGGATCGAACTCAGGACCTAAAATCTTTCAGTCATAAACGCACATCGGTATGATGAAATTTATTATCTTTATTGCTTATATAAAAAGCACTCAGGATTAACGGTTTGTAGTCTAAAACATTTCCTCTAGAGTATTTAATCTTACAACTTCTCAATAAAAAACATTTATATATTATTGTATGTGAAATAGAAAATATTCAATTTAGGCAAAGAAAATTGGAAACATTTTTGAGGCTGTTCTAGAAATTTGTTTTAACTCCGCCTTTCCTAAATGGATTTTGCTGAATTTCAGTACCAAGATTTTCGAGACTATATGTCACATATGTGTTGAAAGAGAAATGTATTTATTGGACTATGGGCTTTAAAAAATCCATTTCAACAGACAGACGGACAGACGTATATTTTAAAATGTTATTTTTAATCATAAGAATCACGAATAGTTTTCAGTTTGAGGCCCTGGATAAATATTTAAAGACTTTTGAATAAAATGACAGACTTATATATGTATACCCTTCATTTTGTGTGAAGAGTATAGAAAATTAATCACTTAATTAGTATAAAATATGTTTTTTTTTTAACAAGCAAAACTTGAAATTTTAACATAAAGTTAGTATATGAAAAATATAAATATCGGGGGCTTATATTCAAAAAGGGCTATCTGCAGATTTCCAACAAATTTTTTCATACTATTTATTTTTGTGTTTTTTTATCTATAGTATTAATTTTCAAGCCAAAAGTTAATTCTAACGCTATGTTTTTTTTTATATTTTGTTTTTGGGATATCTACAAGCAATAAATTTCTTTTAAGCAAAAACGGGCTATCTATCTACAAGTTTTTGCTCGATTTTCAAAGTAATGTAAAATTAGAAATTTATAAATAATTTGAACTTTCGTCTCACCGTCAAAATTATGTTATCTTAATACAGCCTGAAGAAAAAAGCCATTAAAGTTAGATTTTTAAGATTTTTTGGAAGTTTATGGACCACAAAAATAAAGTAATTGAAATAAAAATTGTAATTATCAGAAGAATATCTTTAATACCAAGAGCAGTTTCTTAAAAAAGTTATATATAAATGAAAAGTGCTGTAAATTTTAAACACGGTTAAATTTTTTAGAGATATAAAACGTACAAAGGTAATGAATGCAAAATATAAATTATTGGCACTTTCTAGATCACTTTACCTTTATTTCATAAACATCAAAGAATGGAACAAAATAATGTAATATAAAAACTTATAACAAATTATTCAATATCCACCTTAAAGTATATCAATTTCTTAGTCGGTTTAACATCTTTCTATTTTTCACTCTCATAAAAAATTAAGAACTATATTTATTTGTTTAAAATTCCACAGATATAGCCCGTAATTTTAAATCATTAATTAAACAGCGTATTTTAATGTTTAATCACAATTGAGTTGTTGTTTAATCAGTTAAAATTTTTTTTTTGCAAAAAATTGTGAACACATTCCTGTTTTTTTGAGTACACACCCTTGTTATTTTACAGTCCTGGTAACCACCAAAATTCGCTTTTTTGTCTCTTGATTGGTAAGATATTATAAATTTAATATATTTTCAAATTTTTACCAAAAATTTTATCTTTTACACCTTTTACACGAAAAGGGCTATCTGAACATATAAAACAACTTAAAAATAAAATAAGAAAAAAAGGGCTATCTCCATAACTTCGCGAAATAAGATTTATTTTTAAGTGTAAGGTTTAGCAGACATAATATTAATAATCGTAGGAGACCGGATTGTAAAATGTTAAAAAATGTGTTAAAGGAACAATTTATAAGCTCTCCTGAACAATTGGAGTTCTGCAGATAGCCCTTTTTGAATATAAGCCCTCGATATGTATTAACAATTAGCAATTCCTGTCCTTATACTGCGCAAATTCTTTGAAATATACATATATTACATACATACATACATACATACATACATATATACATACATACCAGAGCTGTAAATGAATCATTCATTTTTTAATTAATTCAGGAATCATTCATGCACTGAATTAGCAAATTATGAATTAATTCTTTTCACACAATAAATGAATTGAATGAAATTTGAGTGAATTTAAATAATTTTTTTAAAAATGAATTCCTATTCATTTCCAATTCAAGTGAATTTGTAGAATGAATTGCAATTCGTTTCTAATTCAAATGAATTTGTCAAAGAGAATTGCATTTTATTTCCAATTCATTTGAATTGAATTGATTTTGTATTAATTCAAATGAAGTAGAAAAAACATTTAATTTCCAACTCATTTGAATTGAATTGATTGAAATTTGAATTGATGATTTTATAAGTATTTATTTGTGTGATAGTTTTTTTTTTTTTTTCTAATAAATATAACATAAATATTACCAAAAAGTTTGTCGTTGGGTGGTCGTGGGTCACAAAATTTCAAAAATTATAAATTGCTTCTTGAATATTAAATGTCGTTCAATGTATTTCAAAATAAAAATCAATTCTTTTTGAAGAAACAAACTCCAAACACCATATTTTCCCTGATCAGGCGCGGATCCAGGACAAGGATTTTCCATTTTTGCACAGAATATTTTAATTTTGGTAGGAATAATTTCCATTTTTTCATTCCCCCTAGATCTGCTCTTGAATTTGATTGCAACTCATTTTTGATTTCATTCATTTGAATTGCAATTCATTGTTCTAATTCATTTAAATGAATTCAAAATCAATTCAATTCAAACGAATTGGAAATGAATTGCAATTCACTTTAACAAATTTATTTGAATTGGAAACGAATTGCAATTCATTTTACATATTCATTTGAATTGAAAACGAATTGAAATTCATTTCTGCCTAATTCGTTTGAATTGATTCAAATTTCATTCAATTCTTTTTTGTTGTGAAAAGAATTAATTTAAAATTTAGCTAATTCGTAACGAATTAAAATCAAAATAGAATGATTCATTTACAGCTCTGATACATATATATATATATGCATACATACATACATACATACATAAATAAATAAATTGTGCATACGTACATATACATATATGTATAGAGTAATCTTATCTATTAACAAGGAAAGCATTGCAAAAATTACATTTGAAAAAAACAAGATAGAGTGCTATATATATTCGGCTGTGCAGAATCTTATATACCCTTTAGCCGTATTGAGTTGTGTTATATGAAAATTAAATACATTATATTGGATATAATTACAAACACTAAAAACTTAAAATAATTTACATTTTCATATAAAGTTGAAATAGAATCAAAATTTAATAAATCCTAAATGCAAATATTATACTTGTTTACTTGTTTGTGTATCAATTATGTCTAAACTGCTGAACAGATTTTAACGAAATTTGATACACAGAAGTACCATAGCCGGAGGTGGTTATAGGATTTTATTATGTTTATAAGCACGATTATTGCAAATAAAAAAAACTTGCAAATGAATAACTCACTGTCTATATACAAATTGCATAAAGAAATATATTTTCTTATTTGTCGTGCCGGATGGTAAAAAATACAACTATTATCATTGAAAATTATATGTACGTAAAAGGAAGTGGTAATGCCGTACGTTTGTTTCACTAATCACGATTAGTTTTTGTGAGTTTCTAACTTGGAAATAAAATATTAACTCACCGTTTATACGGCAAAGTTTCCATTTCGCAATATTTTTAATTGCGAGTAAGAGGTGTGTATAAACGTAGAAGTAGTATATGTTAGATTTTGATTGGACGTCACATCCACATTTTATGCCTACTTTAAGAAAGTCTATTTTTTGAATTTTGCACGTTATTAATTTACGTGAAATTGGACGCACAGATAGTGCTTTCACTGTGTAATGTTATATTTTATATTGGATCTTAATCGGATGCCACGCCCATATTTTATACCCATTTTTTTAAAACTCCCAAACGGATGAACTGATTTGCTTAAAATTTTCACAACGTCATCCTGTGTGTCACTAAATTCAAATATGATATTTTATTTTTTCTATCGGAGTGGGGAGAGTAGTACCCCAATATAAAGCAAATAGTCATTATGGTATATCTAAGGAACTATTACAGCGGGAGCCCTTAAATTTCGTGAGAACTTTTATCTTATCATTTCGCATTGATGAAATGAAAATAGAGCAGATAGGTCCAGAGTGATGAGTAGTCTCCATACAAAGAAAATATACATTTTCTCATCTAAAGGACTATTATATTGAAAGTCTTAAAATGTTTTAAAAGCAATTTTCATATCGAATTTCGAATAGGGTGGATATAGGAGATTAGTAGCTCCCATATAAAGTAAATATTAGTTATGGCATCAAATAGGGTAGCGAAGCGCGCCGGTAAAAGCTAGTAAGTAATAAATTTAATGCTCTGGAATTTTACAAAAGTTCGCATATCTTTAGGGAAGGCATAATCACATTTTATAAATGTAAGAAAACCGAAATTCCATAGTTTATATAGGAGCTTCAAAAAATCTAATAACGAATTTTGGCTTATAAGTCGGGTAATACTGGATCGACTTAGTTAATTTTCAAAAATTCTTAAAAAAAATCCGATTTTTCTGTGAAAGAATGATTCTCTAGCTTATATAGGTGCTTCAAAAAGTTTAAAAAACCAAATGTTCTTTAGTTTATTGTTGTTGTTGTTTTTCAGTAAGGAAAGCAGACATTAAATAAATAAAAACCGGATTTGCCAATAACTCGGTTATTTATGAACATATTTGGTTGATTCAAAAGAATATTTATGATCGATCTATATAAGAACCAAGTCCGTAGGTTATTTAGGACTTGGATATTTCTGTTACTAATGGACTAATTGAGTTCATTTCTTCAGTGCAAAAATACAGAAAAAAATTTTGTTTTGCAAAAACAAAGTCCCTTGAAAAAAAATTCTGATCTCTTGATATGCATATCATATATCTATGTTATCGGATGCTTCACAAATGCGATTTAAACCATTTTTAATGATTTTGCAGAATTTCAATAGCAAAATTCTCGAAAGGATTTCCGATCGTTATGTATTATATATTGCTGTTATCGGTGGGCTTCATAAGCGCCATTTCAACCCACGTATGGAGGGACGGACAGGCGGACATAGTCCTATCTACATCATTTTTTATAATGATCTAGAAAATATAAACTTTTTTTGCTCTCGCACGAAAATTGTGAAAATTACAAACGGAGTGACAAAGTTATATATACCCTTTACATCTGTGGTGAAGGGTATAAAAACATATGCCAACATTATACTTACAAGTACAAAAAGAATAAATAAATACAATGTACATTAAACGTTTATTAAATTAGTTAATTTTGTTGTGATTTTATTATTTCCAGTCTTAAGCAAAAATGTAATTTTGTTCCAAATTGTTACACGTTAGAATAGTTATTAAACGTTTTGTTAATAAGTTGTAAATTAATGTGAGCAAAAAAAAGCAACTGTAAAAATATCAACGAAATTTTTTAAATTTTGATAAAAATAATTATTGAATTACTACCAATACACATACATTTAAGTTAATTTTAACTACAAATGATAATATTAAAAAACACTAATTTCCCCATTTTTTTAAGCATTTAGGAATATTCTAGAATAACATGATGGTACTGAAATAATATTGATTAAATTAATTTGACTATAATCGCATATATTTCGAATTTAGACTGTCTAGGTAGACATATTTCCTTAAATATTAATATCCAATAGTAAAAAAGTGCAACTAACCAATAATCACGTAAGATGAAATTTTAATTATTTAACATAGGAACAGTGTCAAAATAGGTATATTCCATTATAATTTTTGCGTGTGTTAGAATTTTCCCATAACCAAAATCAAGGGGTTTTTGAACATTATTTCGTTATATGGCATTAAAGAATATCGTACATTGCGAAAAAAAAAATGTATAAAACTGTTGATTCGATTACAATAACAATTGGAACTGATTGCGTTATTTCGAAAACTTTTATACAATTATGAAGTATCAAGTTAAGCCAAACTATAAGAAAAATGTGATCGCTTTAGTATAGAGAATCTTTGTGAGATTAAAAATTAATAAAACAATTAAATAATTCAAAAAATATCAAGCTTTGTGGAAAAAATTTCAAAATAATATAGAAAAATATCAAAATTTAATAGAATATAGAATTATCTAAAATTTATATTATCTGTAGATTTCATGACATTTAGTCTATATTAGGGATCGCAATTTCCCGGACTTTTTGATTTTCCGAACCTCTTTCGAAACCCATACGGGTAATTTAAACCTGAATTCTAAGGGTATTAAATTGTTTATAGCATCAATAGAGTGGTCCAAGATTTAAACGTACCTAAATTGTGAGTCATTTATGTTTAATATTAATGATATATACATAAACGATAGCTAATTAGTTCGTAAATTTTCCAAAAAAGTTTAATTGGACGAAAAAAGTTACAATTTATTAAAATATTTTTATTCTATTTTTAAAAAAATTATAAAATATAAGTATATTAATTTTCCCTTAGCTATCGCTTAATATATATGTCATTAATATTTGTGGGGAAAAATTATGATTTGTTTTGGGATTATCAACATAAATGGCTGAGTAGCATCTTATTCCAATTGTCAAAGGATATTTTGCCATGATCTTATAAATGATGAAACCTTTCATAATTTCAGGTACAACCATCCTAAGCTACAGTCTGTTGTCAATTAAATTTTCTTACAATAAAAAACACTTGCTTTCATGTTATAAAACACTTGCTTTCATGTTATAAATCCGATCAGACGTTCTAATACATAAAAAAGAATTTTTTTCTGAAGCTTTCCAGTTGAAAACTACATGAATAACACTATGCGACAGTCAAAATCGGGATGAAACCAACGGGAAATGTTATATCGGTAAAAAAGAAGTTATACGTGTCCCGGCGTTTCGCTGGGTCACGTCTAGGATTCGAGATATATCGATTTGAAGTTAGTAACTATTATATAGGGGAAATTGTGACCTTTGGTGGTTTTTTTTTGACATAACTCGAGAACCACCAGTCCGATTTTGCTGAAACAAATTTAAAAAAATTAGGAATTACAATTCCTTTAATCTGTTCATACAACGTTACAAATAGTTGTGTTTTATTTGAAATTAAATTCTTGAATGAAAAATTTTCTTAAGCAATTGACAAAACAAATTTATAAAATTCATAGACTATATATTTTTATATAAATTATTTAAGCAAAGTAAAAACATATCATTTCCTCCTCGCCTAATTAAAACATGGTAGATATGGTGTATAGCGATCAGGTTTCCTTTTAATTCGACTGGATCTGGATGGTTGTGGTTCTTCTATTTCTAATGGAAGTTCTATAGCTGCTAATTCGGGTTCTAATAATTCTAATAGTGGTTCAGTCGGAGTTACTCTAGGACAATCCGGATTACTAATAACATCATTTAGAATATGGCTGTTTCCATTACAGGGCTGTAAATTTTCTACAAACTGTGTAGGTTGAATCGATTCTAATAAAGATAGAGTTAATTGGGATATATTTTTAAAATTAGAGTTATTCAGTGATCTATTTATTCGAATTTGATTAATATGACGTTTCCAAATTTTGCTTTTTACTTCAATTAGAAACATCCTATTTCCAAGAAGCTTTATTATTTTTCCAGGGACCCATTTATCTCCTTCCGAAAAGTTTCGACACACGAGGTTGCCGACCATGTAAAAGTTCTGCAGGTGATTTTCCACAAGAGTTTGGAGTAGATCTATATGTTGTAAAATAAGCAAGTACTGAAGCTTGTAGACTGCAACCATCAGATAATTGTTTTTTAATTGACGTTTTAAATGTACGTACAAATCTTTCCGCATTACTATTCGATGAAGGATGAAAAGGTACTGTATGAAGATGCTGAATTCCATGTATTTCAGTGAAGACTTTAAAATCATTTGATGTAAATTGCGTCCCATTATCTGTAACAATTGTTTCGGGTAGGCCTTCTATAGAAAAAACGTTTTGTAATGCGTTGATTGTGGATATTGAAGTACTATTTTCCATTTTTATTACATAAGGGAATTGAGAAAAGGAGTCTACTATTATCAACCACATGTATTTTTCAAACGGACCTGCATAGTCCAAATGAATACGTTGCCACGGCATTGTGGATTGTGGCCATGGAGAAAACTGTTTGGGAGGATTCGTTGAATGTGAATAACAAGCTTGGCATGATGAAGTAATTTTTGCTATATCATCAATTTTTGGCCACAAACAATAACGTCTAGCAATCTGTTTCATTCTAACTATCCCCCAATGACCTTGATGTAATATTTGTAGTACACTATTTCTCAAATTTTTGGGAATAACGACACGATTAAAATTATCTTGTAAAATTATAACATTTCCATTAAATATCAAATTATTTCGATGACGGTAATACGACAGAATTTCCTCAGAGAATGACTTATCTTTCTCTGGCCAACCATTTTTTATAAAACTTAATACTTTTACCAAAATATTATCTTCTCTTGAAATTTTAGCAATTTTTTTTAAATCTATCTATTTGCTTAATTCGTCATCAATGTTGATTTCATTAATTTCTATTAATTTGTCGAAATCTTCATCTTCTTTGTAAGGAAGTCTGGACAATGCATCGGAATTTCCGTGAGATTTTCTATTCTTTTACTTGATAGTAAATACATAGTTAGACAGTATTAATGCTCAACGTTGTAATCTGTTGGCAGATGTTACCGAAATTCCTTTTTCAGGGTTAAAAATTGAAATCAGAGGTTTGTGATCTGTAATCAAAATGAACTTACGCCCATATAAGTAGTCATGAAATTTCTTCACTCCGAAAATAATTGATAGTGCTTCCTTCTCTATCTGACTATAGTTTTTCTGGCTATCGTTTAATGTTTTCGATGCCAAAGCTATGGGACGTTCTGACCCATCTGGATATATATGAGATATTACAGCTCCAATGCCATAAGAAGAGGCGTCTGTTGCCAAAACTAAGGGCAAGTTTTCATCAAAATGAGCTAACTGTGTCATTTCAACCAACTGACGTTTAAGCTCTTGAAAAGAATTCTCTTGTTGTTCTTCCCATATAAAACTTTGACTTTTCTTTCTTAATAAATTTAATGGAACACAAATTGTTGAAAAATTTTTAATAAATGAACAATAATAGTTAACTTTTCCCAAAAATGACTGGAGTTCTGCAAGGTTCTTTGGTCTAGGCAAATTTCTAATTGCTTCTGTTCCCTTTTCGGATTGTTGAATTCCAGAAGAACTAATTATATGACCAAGATATTCTATCTTTTGTTGCAAAAAGAGATTTTTTTCAAATTACATTTAAAACCAGATTCAGACAATCGAGTTAAAAGAAGTCTAAGATTATACATATGCTTATCATCATTGGAACCTGTACAGATTATGTCGTCTAAATAATTAGCACAGCCTGGTATTCCCGAAATGATTTGCTCAATTAACCTTTGGAAAATCGCTGATGCACTTGCAATACCAAATGGTAAACGTTGATATTGGTATAAACCCAATGGTGTATTTCTACTAGTAAATTTTTAGATTCTTCGTCCATTTCGATTTGAAAATATGCGTCAGATAAATCAATTTTGGAAAACAGTTTTCCATTCTTCAACTTATGGAATAAGTCTCGGATATTATTCAACATCCATTTGGGGATTTATCGTAACTTTGAAATCTGTGCAAATACATATTTTGTTATTTGGTTTTGGAACTATAACAAGAGGTGAAGCCCACTGGCTAAACTTAATTGGTTTCCAAATACCTAATTTGGTTAATCTGTCAGCTTCGTCCTTTAATGTATCAGATATGGCGTAAGGAATTGGTCTTGATTTGAAAAACTTAGGTCTTGCATTCGGTTTCATATAAATATGAGCTTGCATTACATTACAACAACCTAATTCCTCAGAAAATAAATCTCTAAATTCATTACAAATAGCCTCAATTTTAAAATTTTCCTCTAATGGAAAAATTTGCACTGATTTAAATTCGTCGTACCAATTTAAACCAAATATATTGTTGCAATTTTTAGAATTGACAACAATTGCATCTAAAACTTTTAACTCGTCACGAACTTTGACTGTTAATTTACAAGATCCTAAGACTGGAATCTCGGAGTTTCCATAAGCGTGCAGCTTAATGGTAGTTGGAGCTAAATGAGGTGTGTTTTTCAGCGATTTAAATGTATTTAAATCTATAATAGAACGACCGGCTCCCGTATCAAATTGAAATTGTACTAACTGACCATTTAACTCAACTCTATTAACATTTTGTTACCATATCTTTTTATAATATCGTCAATGACATTGCAATTAGTTACTTCAGTATCAATAATTTGATTATAACATTATTATTACTAGATAAAATTGACTTACATACAGATGCGATGTGACCTTTACGTTTACATTTGAAGCATTGTGCTTTTAGATATTTGCAATTCTTCTTTTCGTGCGTTTTGAAACATTGGTTACATGCCGGTAATGGTTTCTTTAAGTCTTTGACTTTTATATCTTGATTTTGTTGTTGCTTTTTGTGATTATGCAAATAATTTTTGTTCTTTAACGACTCCAACGTTCTCTGTGTTGCTGCATATGTCTCAGCAATTTGCAATACCTCTTGAAGTGTAGGATCATCCTTGTGTAATGCGGCGGTATGTACGGGTTCATCCGAAGTATATAAAATAACAATATCTCTTATTAATTGGTCAACATATTCAGAATTACAATTATTGTTTTTGCAAATAAAATTGCACTCTCTTGCCTTACCTCGTAGTTCCATAATCCATTGGCTATACGTTTCACCTTCATGCTTTTCTCTTTTGTAAAACTCATACCTACTTTTAATGACATGAATCTTGCTTTTATAATGACCATCTAAATGTGATATTAAATCAGGATATGAGGCATTTTGGAGATTATGTTTACCAATCAATTTTTGAATTAGGTGAAAAGTCTTATCACCGACCCATGGAAGAAAAAATGATCTCTTCTTATAGTTGTCCTCTACTCCGTACGCTTTGAAGTGCTCTTTAAGCTGTATTTGTATGTATCAAAATCATTTTCTTCATCATCAAATCTGTGAAATTTTGGGACTGTCGCAGAACCCAATGCCAAACTAGAAACAGGATATTTTTATACAAATTATTTAAGCAAAGTAAAAACATATCATATCCGATAACTGGGGCTTTCTAAAAAGTGATTTCAACAGTCAGACGGATATTGTAATATCGACTTCCCTATCAATAAGGATCCAGAAAATATTTTTTTTTTTGGGGTCTTAGATGAATATTGTAGAAATTACAAGCGGAATGACAAACTTATATACCCATTAGACCTGTGGTGAAGGGTATATAAACTGTTTCTAACGTAGAGAATTTTAAGAAATATTCACTTATCAAATTTAGGCTTCCATGCTTTTCCAATGACTTATCTATTGAAGTCTCTATTTTTCTCTGTCTCTCATTCTTTTTCTTAGCCTTTTTTCTGGCATTTTAAGGGAATGGGAATGGATCGTCTGGTCTATGGGTGGGGGCGTGAAATCGTCACCTTTTTATATGTAACCTAAATTGAAGGCTACACAATTTAGACGTATTATGTGTTTTTTAACTTCCTTAAAAGCAACTTGCATATTTCTTACATTATCGCCAATCAAAACAACGAACTTTTGTTCTCCGCATTCCTTTATGGTGTTTATAATTTCATCTGTTGTCAAACTCCGAACAAAAACAATCTCTGTCTATGAGATTAGATATAAGAACTTTTACAACTTCAGTTGAACTGTAATGCCATTTGCCATTTCATTATAGTGTTTATTTTAATATTTACCAATTGTTTTTTATTTGGCAACTTAAATTAAGGCTGCAATTCTTCAAAAAAAATTTACCCAGAGCGGATGCTCCACATGGAGAACCAGAAATAATTACCTTGGATAGTTTATCATTGAGTTTCTCTTTATAGTCATCAGATATTACTTGATATGAGTTCGCTGCTTAACAGAATTTTTGATGAGATCAGAATATCACTAGACTGATTTGAATTTTAAGTTGAAATTGTTGTCTGTTCATCTAGCTTAATTGGATTTAACACGTTTTATTAAATGCGTTGTCATTTCAACATTTGCCCATTTATAAACCTTGTCCGGAAATAACCGAATTCGCATTGCTTTCTTGAACTTGATGCTTCCATATTTCCATATTTTTAATCATCCCATGACTGAACCTAAACAAGGCTTAAACTTATTCTTGCATTTCATTAACATAACCTCCACTATTAAATACATAACCTTTCCAAAATTTTACTCAATTTAATACTGTTTTAATTCGCTTTTTGGTATTTACCATAAATATGCCATTAAAGACATTAAAAGAAATGACTAATTTAAAATGAAATACATATCAGTAATTTCCAGAGCCTGATTTTAATTTTTTTTATAAATTCAAAAATAAATTCCAAAAATTTACTTCAAATATAAACTACAAATTTTCATAATCATAATCTCCTTTACTAAATTTCAGTCTTATTTATGGTTATGAATGTCGTCAAAGTAAATGTTTAAAAGTTGAATTGGATGAAAGTAATTGGAATAAAGCTATTAGTTTGCCAGTATGTAGAATGTTTTGTGGTGATACTGTAGGTACAATATGGCCCAAACCGACTGGTTCAGTAAACTTGGATTCATCCCTTTTACACATTGATCGTAGTGCTATTGAATTTGTAATGCCTGCTAATCGACATCAAGAAAAGCTTTGGGAATCAAATCGTGAACGTTTTATGGATTTGGTAGAAAATAAAGTGCCAAATTCTGAATTTTTAAAAAATGAAGGACATCCTCTTAAAATTTTTATTGAATTAGAAGATCATAAAGATGAAATACCCAGATTAACATTAGACACAGATGAAGGCTATAAATTGGAAATAACAACCTCAGATGATCACGAAGTGTTTGCAAAAATAAAAGCAAAAACTTATTTTGGTGCTCGACACGGTCTAGAGACGCTTAATCAATTAATTGTTTACGATGATATAAGACGAGAATTGCAAATTGTATCCAAGGCCTCCATAGAAGATAAACCAGCGTTTAAATGGCGTGGTGTCTTATTGGATACTTCAAGAAATTTTTATAGAACAAAGGCTATTAAAAGGACTTTAGGTAAGTTAATGTAATCTTCGAAATTGTATACGATAACACATTTTTATTATCATTTTTCAACAGATGCAATGGCCATGGTTAAGTTAAATACATTCCACTGGCACATTACTGACTCTCATAGCTTCCCCTTGGAGGTAAAGGCCAGACCTGAGCTATATAAATTGGGAGCATATTCTCCACGCAAAACTTATAGTCACCAAGATATAAGTGAAATTGTAGAATATGGTCGCGTGCGAGGCATACGAGTGATGCCAGAATTTGATGCCCCTGCCCATGTTGGTGAAGGTTGGCAACATAAAAATATGACAGCTTGTTTTAATGCTCAGCCTTGGAAAGATTATTGTGTAGAACCGCCTTGTGGCCAATTGAATCCTACTGTTGACGATATGTATGCAGTTTTACAAGATATCTATCAGGACATGTTTGTTCTTTTCAATCCAGATGTTTTTCATATGGGTGGCGATGAAGTGTCGGTTAGTTGTTGGAACAGCAGTGAACAAATTCGTAATTGGATGACTTCGAAACAAGGTTGGGGCTTACAAGAATCTGATTTTATACGTTTATGGGGTCACTTCCAAACGGAAGCCTTAAAGCGTGTAGATATTGCCGCCAAGGGACAACAAGTTCCAATTACCTTATGGACTAGCCGTCTTACTGATGTACCTTACATTGATGATTACTTAGACAAACAACGTTATATTATACAAATATGGACAACAGGCATGGATCCTAAGGTTACTGATATTCTAAAACGTGGCTTTCGCATTATAGTTTCTAATTACGATGCTCTCTATTTCGATTGTGGTGGTGCTGGTTGGGTTACCGACGGCAATAATTGGTGTTCTCCATATATTGGTTGGCAAAAGGTTTATGAAAATCGTATGGAAACAATTGCTGGCGATTATGTACCCCTAGTTATGGGAGCAGAAGCTGCCATCTGGTCCGAACAAATTGATGAACACACATTAGATCAACGTTTCTGGCCCAGAGCTAGTGCTTTAGCAGAACGTTTATGGTCAAATCCTACTGATACTTGGCATCAAGCTGAGTCTCGCATGCTACTACATCGTGAACGTTTAGTGGAGAACGGTATATCGGCTGAAGCTTTACAGCCAGAGTGGTGTTTACAAAATCAAAACGAATGTCCCATTGATGCCTATACAAGTCAAAAAAAGGCATAAGAATCCATAAAATAAGAATAATTTGGATTTTAATACCAATATTAATAATAGTGATATTTACTCTATATATTGTAAATTCATACAAGAGATTAATAAAGACATTTTTACATTCAATTTATATTTATTAAGTAACTGAATTAGATTTTAAAAATAAATTTTTCTGTTCTGGAATTTATAGAAATTATAAAAAATATTATATTTAGAGAAATACATCCTGTTCGGTTATTTCTTACAAGAAAAGTTTATGGAATTTCTTTTATAATTTACTAGCTTAACCCGATCTGCTTTGATACCCCTTTTAATGTGATAACTAATATTTACTTTCCATGAGGTTACTAATTCCCCTAAACCTATCCGTCCTATTCTCATCTCATCTGTGAAATTTAATAAGAAAAATATTCTTACAAAATGTTAAGAGCTTCACTTTAATATAATATCCCTATAAACCAAGAAACGATACAGTATCATAAATGAAATCGCAATTTTAAATTTATATGATAAAATATCGAAATATTTTTTTCTTAGAAAAAACTTAAAAAATTTTCTTGAAAATAAAAATAAACAGAAAAAAAAGAATAATTTATGATATGTACATATTACTAATATATTTATACGACAATTATATCCTACGTTATTATAGGTTAAAAATGGCGGCGTCTTTACGGCTCTACTCAGATCCATTGTGATCCTTTTATAAATAAAGAAAAGCTAATATAAGGAGAAAAAGAAAGACCTTAGTAGAATAAGGCACTAGAAAAGAAAGAGATAAAAGAAAAGTGTGGAACCCAAAACCCATCCATCAACCCTGATTACCTCTAAGCCACTTTATCCCCATTACAAACCCTATAAGGTTGCTGAGTTCTTTACCCGTAACCTCCTCAAGTTCGTGTAGAATATGGCTTCCAAACCATTTCAGTCTAATACGTTGAAGCTCTACACAATGACAGAGTACGTGCTCCACTGTCTATAGCTCCTCCACATCATCGCACGTCCCACAAAAGTTTGACGTATCAGTGTCCCACTTACTGGCGAGGTGACCAGTAATTATGCTAACAATGACCCTTAGATTCCCATGACTCATGCCCAGAAGCTTCGAATCTGCTGGTTTAAGACTAGGCCATAACGCTCTGGATACCTTGCAATCCATTCGACTCCTCCAAGTATGATTCGTTCTACCTAAAATCCATTCCCTTATGGCCATGAAAAATTACCCAATTGGAATCCTAAGCGATACCTCCAAAAAAGACCCGTCCATCTCCGAGCCTTTACGAGCTAGCTCATCGGCTATTTCATTACCGAGAATATGGCAGTGACCAGGAACCCAACAGAGTCTTATTCCGTAAGCATGTATTAGCCTTCTAAATTCCTTCCTACACTCACCCGTCCCTGTGCCTACTTCCATCTTCGAGCCATATGTGAAGATAGCACACCCTCTATGGAGCTTCTCCGCTCCAGTCTAGAGGAGCATTAGAAACCAGTTTTTCATTTTTATTTGATGTTAGATAAATAGATAGAAAGATATATTAGTATTTCGTATAAATATTTTTTTAGCTAGTATTCATTTTAGTGTCTTTCATTTAGTATCTTTAGTATATAGGGTATATATATATATATATATATATATATATATATATATATATATATATATATATATATATATATATATATATATATATATATATATATATATATATATAATATTGGAAAGATACTAAAATGAATACTAGCTAAAAAAAATATTTATATGATATACTAATATGGTGAAACTGAAAGAAAATTAGAGCTAAATTAATATATTTATAATAAATAATTTTTCGTTTTTTTGACATTTTTTGTCCTAATATTTTCTGCCAGAGTGCGTGCTTTTTTAATTATATGTATATCTTTTTATACCCTACACCACTATAGCTGGTTGGGGTATTATGCATTTGTGCTGACATTTGTAACGGTCATATACAATGGTGTGGGGTTTCATATGGTCGAGCTTGACCGACTAAATCTTTCTTACTTGTTTATAATAAACATTAGGTTACCTGGCTAATTCTCGCCTATGTTTGGTTTTCAGGACGGTCGTTGGAGAATATACGAGGGCGGATCAATAAGTCCGTGACTTTTCGAACTTCCCTCATAATTATATGAAATGCAACAATATTCCCATCAAGTACCACTTGTTAATAGACTACTGTCAAATTTTGAGTAAGTGTCATTTTGCGTTTGACAGCTTTTCAAAACATACAACCTCGTGTATTTTTCTAAAAATGGAAAAAAGTGAATTTCGAGTGCTCATTAAACATTATTTTTTGCAAAAAAAAAAACCGTCAATCAAACCAAGGAAATGCTCGATAAATACTATGGGAACTCTGCACCATCGATTTCAATGGTAAAAAGTGGTTTACTGACTTTCGTTGTGGTAGTACGTTTTGTAACTGTGGATAAAACATGAATCCATTACTGTACTCCGGAGACCAAGCAGCAGTCTAAACAATGGGTTTCTCCGGGTGAACCTGCTCCGAAGAAGGCCAAGGTAAGTTTGTCGGCCAATAAGGTGATGGCAACTTTTTTTGGGATACACGAGGATAATCCACATCGATTACCTTCAAAAGGGAAAAATAATAAACGGCGAATATTATGCCAACTTATTAGACCGATTTAATGAGGATTTAAAAAGAAAATAACCCCATCATCAAGATAATGCACGGGTACACACGTGTGCACTCTATGGCAAAACTCTATGAATTGGGCTACGAATTGGTACCTCATCCGCCATATTCTCTGGATTTAGCCCCTAGTGACTACTTCCTTTTTCCAAACCTAAAGAAATGGCTCGGTGGAAAGAGATTCAGCTCCAACGATGAAATTATTGACCAAACAAATGCCTATTTTAAGGACCTCTGAAAATTCAATATTTTACGCAAAGTAAATGTCACTTGCTCAAAATTTTACAGTAGTCAAATAGTGTTGCATTTCATATAACTACAAGGGAAGTTCGAAAAGTCACGGACTTATTGATCCGCCGTCGTAGTCAGCTATAAAAATTAAATACAATTTCATTATACACTCATTTTTATTTCTACGATTTGCACTTACTTTTATTTTTCTAATATTTTAATTTCTATATAATTTCATATAAATGTACCTATAATTAGGAAGCTTTGGATGTTATGTTGTTGGTATTTTACTTCTTAAATTACCGGATGCTTGGTACTATGTTTCTTGATTTCATCAGAAACATGGGCATGCATTAACTGTATTCTTAGGAGCTATATAACACAAGGGATATTTAAATAAATATACCTCCCTTGAACGATTTTCGTGTTTCATTTTTTTTTTCAAATGAACTTATTTATTTGCTCGACAGATATTAACACTTTTTAAAAAAATTTTAAGTGTATCTCCCCTTTCCCTCATTTAATATAAGTCAATGCTATCGTTTATCAAAGGCCATATAGCATTGCAACAATGGTCATAAACTTTTTTCGTATTTTATTTTTTAGGAATAAATTTAGAAGGGCTTACGAAGATAATCTATTTATTGTTTGCTAGTAACCATGATATGAATGCGAAAGTTTTTCTTTTGGTAGTCATGATTAACCCTCTAATATGGTTACGAACAAAGAATATAAAGAATGGAAACAAGGCCTCTTTCGTACATTTTTCTATACTTACATACAAGTTCAATGTGAATTCAACACACTTGTGAGATAGAAAAACAATATAAAATAAACAAAACATTCCTCTAAAAATTACACATTTTTCACTAGCACACAATAATTTCATTATTTTTTCACGCACATTTATTTCACTTTAACTCCCGCAACACGAATAATTTCCACGAACTGAAAAAAATATATATTTTTTTATATTTTTGACATTTCTTTTTTCTATGTTGAAACAAAGATGTTACTTTTGGTATTAAAAATAATTTTAAATTGTTTTCATATTCATCAACAAAATGCCAAAAAATTTATTTATATTATATTTGTGAATGTAATACGCATCAAAAGATGAAAATTTATGAAAATCTACAAATATTATTGTAATAAATTGTATTTAATAATTTTTGAATACTATTTTGAGCAACTAAGTGTGCTTATGATGTGTGGTGAAAATGCATATAAGTAAAATTTGACTAACACAATCTCAAATTCAATTTTTTTTTTTTTTTGATAATAGAGTTTGGATTTTTTGACAAGCCTTCCATTCTTTTGTATTCTTTGTCGGTAAACTTCAAACTATTTTTTGTGAGAGAGAAGTGGAAACACCTTGTTTTTTTTCAATCCAGCTACTTTATTTATTACCCAAATGGACACACTCGCTTTGGACAAAATATCAACCCCGTTCAACCGTCCACAGTAGACATTCTTTTATCTAACTCGTGTCTCGATTTTTCAAACCTTAAGACACATCCAAATGTTTTACAGTCGGACCATGTACCTATATCTTGTGTTATTTATGGCCAGGTTCAAAACATGACATATTCAGTTCCCTTGTATTATCGCGCAGACTGGTCAGCAATCAGAAACTGGGTTGAGAATGAAATCAGGTATCAAAACATTGATCAACAAGTTACTAATTCAGGTAATCTAGAGTTTTATTTTAACAAATTAATATTTATAGTTGAAGAAGCGTTCAATAAAATACCTGTCGGTCATAAAAATTCGTGGCAACGAGAAATCTCTGAAATTAGTAAAATGTTAATTAGTCAGAGAAATAAATACAATCGTAAATTTCAAAGATGTAGCGATTTTAATTATAAAAATCAATTGAAAAGCATTTTGAAGCTATTAAATAAACTTAATAAAGACCGCAATGAATCCTGGTCAAAATTTATTTCGATCTTGCCCTCGGGCTCTAAAAAGTTTTGAAAAGTAAAAAAAGCACTGAAAGGAAACAAAATGTCTTTTACTGATCTTCATGTAAACGGTGAAGTTTTGAAAACTGGCAATGAAAAAGCTAATTCAATAGCAGACCTATTTGGTGATTCACACACCATTACTTTAAATAATTATTCACCTATGGACACAGCCGTCTCAAGATTCATTCATGATCTTGACGATACACTTCTTGACAGATCTAACGTAGAGCTTACCAATTTATATGAAGTTAAATCATTTGTACTTTTATTGAAAAATAATAAAGCCCCCGGTTTAGATGGCATAAATAGCATTATCCTTAAAAAGATGCCCGATTGCTTTTTTGAAACTCTATGTAAACTTTTCAACTCTTGTTTAATAGAAGGTTATTTTCCAACTATTTTTAAGAAAGCAAAAGTTATCCCAATTCCTAAGCCAGGAAAGGATCCTAAATTACCGTCTAGCTATAGACCAATCAGCATCCTAAGCCTATTGGATAAAGTATTTGAAAAAATAATTAATAAGAGAATTTTAAATTTTTCCAACCAAAATAATATTATTAACCCTCAACAGTTTGGATTCCGCAAGGAGCACTCCACAGTACATCAACTAAAAAGAGTCGTTAATTTTATTGAAACAAACAAAAGAAATCGTAAGAGCACTGGAGTTATTTTTCTTGACATTGAAAAAGCCTTCGATTCAATATGGCATGAAGGCCTGGTTTTTAAACTAAATTCCTTCAATTATCCAACGTACTTGCAAAAGATAATAAAGAGTTTTTTATATCAGCGCTCATTTGCTGTATCTATAGATAACACGCTATCTAGTGATAGACAAATCCCTGCGGGTCTGCCGCAAGGATCGGTATTATCACCTACTCTTTACTCAATATATATTTCCGATTTTACTATTCGCAAGAATCAAGAAGTAGCTTTTTACGCTGACGACAGTGCTTTTATTTGCTGCGGTAAGGTGTCAAACGCAATAATCAAAAAAATGGAAGATAGTTTAAAATCTTTGATAAATGGAAGATAAAAGTTAATGTTAGTAAAACACAAGCTATTATATTTCCATATAATAGATCTGCAGGATAGTATCAAATATCTAGGTATTATCTTAGATAAAAAACTATCATTTAAACAACACATACAGTATGTTTGTGATAAAGCAATCAAATGTGGCCGTGCACTTTATCCCTTACTTAACAGAAGATCTAAACTTAATTTAAAAAACAAGATCCTTATTTACAAAATGTGTATTCAACCAATTATGACCTACGGATGCCAAGTCTGGTTTAATAAAGCTGCTAAAACTTACACAAGAAAATTACAGATAATACAAAATAAAAATCTGAAAATAATTAATAACCTATACCCCAGATATTCTACTGATCTACTGCATAGAAACTTTAAGCATAAAATGTTTAATTCATTTGCAAGGGAACTGACTCTGTCATTTAATGAAAAATGCAGAACGTCTACATATGAAATAATAAGAAATTTGCTAAACAATCACTAAGACTCTTTTTTACTTAAAGAGTTATAATTGATGGTTGTTTTTAAAATTTCTTATAACGTTTAAGTATGTACAAGGTTTTTTTTTGACAACTTTTCCTTAACACTGTGATATTAGTAGTTTCCTTATTTAATTATTTAGATTTTAATTGTTGAAATACTTTTAAGTAAATTCTCATAACAATGTAATTATTTTATTAAAGGTTTCAATAAAGTCAATAATAATAATAAAAAAGAACACCTTGCTTTTTATATCATGGAAATAACTGCTTATAATATCCCTAAAAATCACCACTAAAATAATAGCTTTGTTTTAGAGATTAGTATAAACTACATTACCTTTTTTTACTTCAATTTATTTCCTTTGTAGAAATGCAGGTTTTAGGTAAATTTACCTAAATAGTCAATGTATTAATAAACTTTTTAGGTAAATAACGTACGTCATTTTTATAGTTAACGCAAATACCGAAGATTAAGTTTTTACGAAAGTATGATAAATCAAGTCTCATTGCTTCAATTATTTTTGATACACTTTATTCAACTTTTTAACAACTAATTATAATATATAAATAATGAAGGCTTCAAACATACATTAATAAGAAGACGTTTATGTGAGAGAGAAAAAAACCCTTATTCAATTGTTAAAAACCTAATTCAAAAACAAAATACATGTAGTTACATACATTTCGTTTTTGTATTTTGAAAAAAATTTGTATTTTTTTTTTTTTTTTTTTGAAAAGTTCGAAGTGCCTGTCACATAAACTTCTACTTGTAAATATATATATATATATATATCTAGTTCTGTAGAAAGTTCTGCTAACTCATAAAACGAGTTGGTTTCTTGACAGCTGAGGCGGGCTTTTTGAGAGCAAGTTGAACTACTAGTTGTTTCTTATGTTTTTTAAGGGCCTGATTTATTTTTTGTTTTCAGTAGACATAACCTTTAAAAATTTCGTTTTGTTTTGCAAAACGAGCCTCTAATTTTTTTGGCGTAAAAAATCTAATTATATAAAATTTACAATTAAAGACATTAGGAAAGGAAATAAAGTTCTTAGTTAAATGAAAATGCAAATTATTGTATTTTTTATAAATTTTATTTTGTAGTATATTAATAATAAAACAACAATTCTCACAATTGTTTTTGTTGTTTTGTTTATATAATATAATCGAAGTAGTAAATTATTAAGTATATATTCATAAACTAAATCATAATAAATCTATATATTTTATGATGTTTTTTTATTTGTTTACCAATAAGAATGTAGTTCTTTTAATTTAGTTTTTAAATAAAGGATTTAAAAAGAAGCTCATATAAAATATAAATAATAATTATGTGAACAAAATGTACAAGAAATATACCATGTCACAACTATACACGTATAGTAAATGCGTATATATATAAATGGAATTGGGTTCCGTATTTTTTTATGGTCCAAATAAATGACTAACACGTCTCTGCTTGTGTTACTACTATTCATCATCAATAGTATATAAATGTTAATTTTTTTTCAGGGTTAAGTGTTGTGGTACAGGTAAATGTTTTTTTTTTTTTTTTGTTCTTTGTTTTCCAGCATCGTCAGCGTTAAGACTTTGTATGGTATGTGTACTTTCAATGTTCTTCCATTTCACAAAAAAAAAAATTTCGTTGTCTAGTCATAATTTGCTATATTTTTGAAATACAAGTTGATCATATCATTACAATATACATATGTATCTCGTAAATAATAGAGTAGTAGTAATAATAGAATTACATATGTTTAAGTCTGTGTATGTAGAAAATTTTGTTTGTAGTTGTAGTAGTGGTAGTAGAAATAGGTCCTGGTTTGACTTACTAGTCCTTTTCTTTTTGCTCTTATATCCGTTTTGTTTTCTTGTTTCCAGTGGTTGTGGGTAATTTTTAAGTTCCGTAGCTGTCAGTTTATCATTCAAGTAATTTTTATATGTTTCATTCAGTTTTAGTTTAGTCCATTCGTTCATTATATTTGATGTCTGCGAAAATAGAAAACAAAAATTATATTGCATTATATTGCAACATTAAATGGTCAAAACTATAAGCAAGTTAATGAAGACTTTCGTAAGTCATTTAGGCTATCGAAAAGTCCAAGTCTATGAATATAAAAGTATTATTTTCTTGGCAAAAATAAAGACAAATTTAATATTATATTTACAATTAACTAAAATTGACTTACCTTCATCATTAAAGTGGAACTAAAGCTTCTAAACTTTATAAATACTTAAAAAAAGTTAAAAATTATTTGGTTGAAAAAAAACTTACGTTTAATTTCGTCGCATACGTTTGCGGCTGCCATTGTCTCCATCGCTGCCACCACCTCCAGCATTGCCTCTTTCTTCAGCTTCCATAACCTTAATTAAAGAACATGTTAATATATTAGTTTATTCCATAAACCATATGTATCTCAACTATATACCTTTAATTTGGAGCCACAAATTTCTGCACCATTTAAAATTTGTATGGCTTTTTGTGCCGAATCTCTTTCAGCATATTTGACATAACCACAATTTTTATTTGGCAATAAGTACACATCAATTAAACCTTTCCAGCATGAAAATACATTTTTCAATATAGAAACAGGTAAATTCTACGTGAAAACAATATATATGTAAATAATAATTAAATAAGTTTTAAAGTATTACAAAGTCTTTATATATTACCGATGCTAAAACAATAAATAGACGTTGAGCCACAGGAGCATCACTAGGTGCCATTGGTTGTGATGGTGGCAATGGCACATTACAAATAGAATCCTTTCTAGTGCGTTCTAAAAGAAATTATTGTAGAATAGACAAATAACAAATAGAAAAGATAAACAAAACAAAATGAATTAATATAAATGTTTATTCATAGAAATGTTTATTCATTTAAATGTTTACTAATTTTATAAAACCTACTATCAATAAATGATGTATCAATGCGAGAAGAGCTCATACCAGATACTTTGACAATTATACGTTCGCCTACAGGATATTCAAGGCCATGTATTTTGTCCCTAAAATGAAAAAAAAAATTAACATAACAAAATCAAATGTTGTTTATATGTATTTCTTATTACATACTTGGCATAAATAGCTGCTTCTGGATTATCATATACCACAATAGCCTCATTTGTACGTGGCCCGTCTATAAAACAAGTAAAAAAAAAAAAAAAAAAAAAAAAAAAATAAATTTATAATTTTTCACTTAAACGATATAGAACTAAATATAGTAAGCAAAACAGTAAATGGCATAAAATTACATGTTTGCATAATTTTTTATATCCTTTTTTTAAGGTGTATTTTACAATATTCATCTGCAACCCTATAAAGTTGGGGAGAATGGGGTGAAATGGGGCAACCATTTTTCGAACTGTAATATATCTGTTAGATCTGCTATATATAGGAATTATCTATATTTCTGCTTTAAATTAATTGTTTTAATTTATCATTTGCTATTATTTTTCGCTGATTATCCAAATCAACTCAAAGTGGTTTGTAGTAAAAATGTTCAAGTTCAAGGATATTTCGTGTATATGTATTTACGAGACCACCAAAAATATTGAACTGATTAAAAATGGAAAACAATGTAATAAAGAATATTTTTTTTAAAAATAGGTAGTTATTTCTCGCATTCAATTTTAAGAATTTTGGCATTGGTTACAATAGCATATTTTGGTTCTAACAGCATATTTTAGGCTTAGCAGCATATATTGTCATGGTAGAAAATCCTTATTTTAGAACATATTTTAGCAATAATTTAAGAGCACAATTTTGCATATTTTACCCTTAAGAGAAAAATTTGGTATATTTGCATCCAACACATTTTTTCACATAATTTGTCATTAATAAAATTTTCTTTTTACGGTCAAATCGAAAACCCCAATAATTTTAATTTTTTAAATTGATAGAAAATTTGTAATTTCCTGATACAATGTATTAGTTTTGAAGAGCAAAAATATTTTTTAACAGTAGATAATTTAAAATTTAGTCACAAATATTTTAATATTTTCAAATTTTAAAAGAATTTTTTTTTATGCGCATAAAACACGCATATTTTTGGTTGCCCTGGTAATAAAAAAGTATCTTCTAAACTACCTAATGTATGAAGACCACTTATTGATGAGCTGAATATAGGAAAAAATACAAAAAATAAATAAAAACTTAAGATTTTGTCTTCAGTTTCCTACCAGTGTAAAAATAACTGGTTTTGGAAACAAAAAAATGAATTTATGAAGAATGAATTTTTTAAAAATTATAAATTACATTTTGTTATCAACACTTCAAAAGGTATAAAAATATATAAAGACCAGATTGCACCACATGACCTTATTTATTTATTAAAAAGTATTGCACAAAAAATAATTTATAAAATACATTATAATAATAGTGTGCACTGCGTCATTACACTATATATGTTACAAAAGTTAAACTTCATTTAACAAATTTAGAGTTTAAAATATTAATTTTTTTAATTGCATCTTTACTGTTGCAGTTGAAGATTTCTAATGGTACGTCAGATGTCTTAGGCAATATTCGCATTTGTTCGGTTGACTGTTGTTATAATAATGTTGTGTAGAAAATTTATTTGTTCCAAGCCTGGTTCTAGCCAAAATGATGCAATCTTCCCGACTGAAATGTTTGTTGTATGGTGGTCTGGTTATGTTAAAGTTATGACTTCTGAGAAAATTGCTTGTATCTTACGTTCGTGTTCATTACCCAGTATACCAAAATGGCCGGAAGTCCAGAGGACTGTAACTTTATTTCTAAGTAGGGTATTTCTAAATATGGAATTTCTATATTCACAATATTTTTTATTCAATTATCAGTGCAAATTAAAGTTTTTTGTTATTTTTCTGATGCATAGTGATCAGACCATTTAATAGCTGCTAACTCAGCGGAGAAAATACCAGCGTGGAAGGGTAAACTAGATTGATGAATGGTTTTAATATTTTTATTTATTTCTTCAACAATAGTAAAAGAAAAAGATCCATCTGTGAATATAGTTATATTCGCATTGCATTTGGCTTTCTTTTGTAAAAAAAAGTTTTGGAAATAAAAGTGGATTTATTCCATTTTTTTGTAATCATGTATCAAGTGCTGTTGCAATCTCACGAACTGGTAAAGGTAATTTAATATCTTTGGTATAATTTAATATATTGGTAAGAGCACATGGATACTGCAATTCCAAGTGATTTGTTAATTCCCATAGCTTATCATGTAATATATGATCATGGTTAATCATTCCTTTAGTGAGAATATTGACTGATTGTTTCTTTAAAATTACATCGAATTAATTTACCTTAGCTTCTATTACCAGGGCATCGATTGGAGTTGCCTGGAGAATTTCTGTGGCAGTGCGATAACATCTATTAGTGCCGGCCTTTATTTTTTTTACGTTAGTTCGTGACGTCCAGCCATATATATAGAAATACAGTACAGGATTGTTCCTTCTTTTAATGGCGACATATTGCAATAGAGGTTTCTATATGGCGTCCTTTCCGCCTTGAACAAATTATTTTTAAAAGATTGTTAATTTTTTTAAGTTTATCAACAATGTTTTCTTATGGAATGAGCATACAAAAAACAAATGTGAAGCACGAAGTGAGTACCGGAGGCGACAATAAATAAGTTATCTGCATAAATGGATTTGTGATCAATGTCATTAATAATCTTTCATTTGTCAAATAGAGTAAGCTGAATACAAAACTACGAAAAAAGGGAAGCCCTGTGAGATCGCATTATCCAAGCTGTAAGAGTTTTTGAAACCATTAATTCTAACTGTAATTCTTCTATTTGAAAAAAAAAAAAAAAAAATGATTTCATTAATTTATTATATTTTTTGGAACACCCCTTTTATACAGTTCCTCTATAATTGCAAAATAAACTACTTTAGCAAAAGCCTTCTCCAGGTTTTCGGATAAAATTAATGTTTTTTATTACTTATCTTTCTTTTGATTCCTCTGTGAGAATTCATGCTGTTCATCAGCAATGAATATTTTACAATGTTTCCACAATCTCTCTTTTTTTTTTTTTTTTGTTATTATTATTGACTTTATTGAAACCGTTATAAAATTAATAAATTATTACATTGTTATGAGGATTTACTTAAAAGTATTACAACAATTAACATCTGAATAATTAAATAAGGAAACTACTAACATCACAGTATTAAGTAAAAGTTGTAAAAAAAAAAACAAACCTTGTACGTACTTAAAAGTTATAAAAAAAATTTTAAAAAGTAAAAAAGAGTCTTAGTGATTGTTTAGCAAATTTCTTATTATTTCATATGTAAACGTGCTGCATTTTTCATTAAATGACAGTCAGTTCCCTTGAATTAAACATTATATGCTTAAAGTTTCTATGCAGTAGATCATTAGAATATCTGGGGTGTAGGTTATAAATTATTTTCAGATTTTTATTTTGTACTATCTGTAATTATCTTGTGTATGTCAAAATTGGACGAATACACATTTTGTAAATGAGGATCTGGTTTTTCAAATTGAGTTTAGATCTTCTGTTGAGCAAGGAGTAAAGTGCACGGCCGCATTTGATTGCTTTATCACAAATATACTGTATGTGATGTTTAAATGATAGTTTTATCTTTAGTATCTAAGATAATTCCTAGATATTTGATACTCTCCTACATAGAAATAAAACTCCCCTAGAATATAAATGTTTTGTAAGGATACGTTTCTGTGATTTATTATATGGAAATATAATAGCTTATGTTTTACCAACATTAACTTTTATCTTCCATTTATCAAAGTATGTATTTATAGGTAGATTTTAAACTATCTTCCATTTTTTTGATTATTGCGTTTGACACCTTACCGCAGCAAATAAAAGCACTGTCGTCAGCGTAAAAAGCTACTTCTTGATTCTTGCGAATAGTAAAATCGGGTTATCTATAGCGTGTTATCTATAGATACAGCAAATGAGCGCTGATATAAAAAACTCTTTATTATCTTTTGCAAGTACGTTGGATAATTGAAGGAATTTAGTTTAAAAACCAGGCCTTTATGCCATATTGAATCGAAGGCTTTTTCAAATTCAAGAAAAATAACTCCAGTGCTCTTACGATTTCTTTTGTTTGATTCAATAAAATTAACGACTCTTTTTAGTTGATGTACTGTGGAGTGCTCCTTGCGGAATCCAAACTGTTGAGGGTTAATAATATTATTTTGGTTGGAAAAATTTAAAATTCTCTTATTAATTATTTTTTCAAATACTTTATCCAATAGGCTTAGGATGCTGATTGGTCTATAGCTAGACGGTAATTTAGGATCCTTTCCTGGCTTAGGAATTGGGATAACTTTTGCTTTCTTAAAAATAGTTGGAAAATAACCTTCTATTAAACAAGAGTTGAAAAGTTTACATAGAGTTTCAAAAAAGCAATCGGGCATCTTTTTAAGGATAATGCTATTTTTAGTTGATGTACTGTAGAGTGCTCCTTGCGGAATCCAAACTGTTGAGGGTTAATAATACTATTTTGGTTGGAAAATCTAAAATTCTCTTATGAATTATTTTTTCAAATACTTTATCCAATAGTCTTAGGATGCTGATTGGTCTATAGCTAGACGGTAAATTAGGATCCTTTTCTGGCCTAGGATTGGGATAACTTTTGCCTTCTTAAAAATGTTGGAAAATATCCCTCTTTTAAACAGGAGTTGCAAAGTTTACATAAAGTTTGAAAAATGCAATCGGCCATCTAAACCGGGGGCTTTATTATTTTTCAATATAAGTACAAACGATTTAACTTCATCTAAATTGGTAAGCTCTACGTTAGATCTGTCAAGAATTGCATCGTTAAAATCATGATTAAATCTTGAGACAGCTGTGTCCATAGGTGAACAATTATTTAAAGTAATGGTGTGTGAATTATCAAATACGTCTGGTATTGAATTAGCATTTTCATTCATTGCCAGTTTTTAAAACTTCACCGTTTGTATGAAGATCAGTAAAAGACATTTTGTTTCCTTTAAGGGTTGTTTTTACTTTCCAAAATTTTTTTAGAGCCCTACGGCAAATTTGAAATAAATGTTGACCAAGATTCATTGCGGTCCTTTTTAAGGTAGAATTTAAGTTTATTTAATAAGAGGGCGGATCAATAAGTCCGTGACTTTTCGAACATCCCTCGTAGTTATATGAAATGTAACACTATTCCCATCAAGTACCACCTGTTAATAGACAACTGTCAAATTTTGAGCAAGTGTCGTCATTTAAAATAGTCCTTAAAATAGACACTAGAGGTTAAATCAGGAGAATATGGCGGCTGAGGAACTAATTCGCAGCCCAATTCATAGAGTTTTGCCATAGAGTGCACCCGTGCATTATCTTGATGAAAAAGAACTTTTTTCTTGGCCATATGGGGTCGTTTTCTTTTTAAATCCTCATTAAATCGGTCTAATAAGTGGCATAATATTCGCCGTTTATTGGTTTTCCCTTTTGAAGGTAATCGATGTGGATTATCCCGCGTGCATCCCATAAAACTGTTGCCATCACCTTATTGGCCGACAAACTTACCTTGGCCTTCTTCGGAGCAGGTTCACCCGGAGAAACCCATTGTTTAGAGTGCTGTTTGGTCTCTGGGGTTCAGTAATGGACCCATGTTTCATCCACAGTTACAAAACGCCGCAAAAACTCATTCGGATTGCGGTTAAACAACTCCAAACAATCCTTTGAAATTGTCACACGTTTCAGTTTATGGTCAGTTGAGAGCAAACGCGGCACCTACCTTGCAGACAACTTTCTTAAACCCAGCTGATCATTTAAAATTGAAACCACACTGCCATATGAAATGCCTATGACATCAACAATCTCACGCACTTTTACTCTTCTGTCGGCCAACACCATATCGTGAATTTTTTTGACATTTTCGGGTTTACTGACCTCAACTGGCCGTCCAGAACGTTCAGCGTCATTTGTACTTATGCGCCCACAACGAAAGTCAGTAAACCACTTTTTTACCATTGAAATCGATGGTGCAGAGTCCCCATAGTATTTATCGAGCTTTTCCTTGGTTTGATTGACGGTTTTTTTTTCACAAAAAATAATGTTTAATGAGCACTCGAAATTTACTTTTTTCATATAACTACGAGGGAAGTTCGAAAGGTCACGGACTTATTGATCTGCCCTAGTAGCTCCAAAATATCGTTCAACTGATTTTTATAATTAAAATCGCCACATGTTTGAAATTTACGTTTGTATTTATTTCTCTGACTAATTAACATTTTACTAATATCAGAGATTTCTTGTTGCCACGAATTTTTATGACCGACAGGTATTTTATTGAACGCTTCTTTAACTGTAAATATTAATTTGTTAAAATAAAAATCTAGATTATCTGAATTAGTAACGGGTTGATCAATGTTCTGACACCTAATTTCATTTTTAATCCAGTTTCTGATTGCAGACCAGTCTGCGCGATAATACAAGGGAACTGAATATGTCATGATTTGAACCTGGCTATAAATAACACAAGATATAGGTACATGGTCCGACTGTACATCATTTGGATATGTCTCAAGGTTTGAAAAATGGAGATAAAAGAATATCTACTGTGGACGGTTGAACAGGATTGATATTTTGTCCAAAGTGAGTGTATTCATTTCGGTAATAAATGTAGTAGCTGGATTGAAGACAGTGGCTGTAGAGATCATTACCAGCCGAATTATTTGACATACAATTCCAATGTGTATGTTGGGCATTCAGATCACCGAAAATAAAATAGTCTTTTGAAAGCGAAGTTAATTTATCCAAATCAGCTTTAAAATTGGTAGTATGAACTGGATTATGCGCTGAAGTGAATCATAATCATAATCATCATAACTTGTACTGAAATACTTTCAGCAGTACTTGTTTTTATTTTTGATAACAACGTTACTTAATATTACCTTTAATTGCAATTAGAACTCCCTCCGCCATCAGTAGATCGATCCTCTCTATAAATTTTATAACCACCAAATTGAAATTTGTGGAAGAGTTTCAAAAAAAGCCTCATTTAAAAGGAGAATATCGATTTTCCTTTTGTGTAAAACGTATTCCAGCTGGGCAGCTGCTGACTCAGTTGTTATGCCTTGGGCATTCCAATGCATAACATGAACATTGTGTCTACCGGTTGAATTATAATTATTATTAAGCATCATACCCAAAATTCGTAGATTGTACTTATTTTGCATCTTTGCAAAGCATCGACAGCATCAAAAAATATTTCCAGAAGTCTTTCATTGAAAATGTCATCATTATTATTGTTGTCGTAGCTCTTGCCTTTAGTTACCTCAGAATACAAATTACCAAAATCGCGGGAATTGCGTGTATTATTATGGGGTACTTGCCTTAGCAATCAAGGAAAATTATGATCGTCTTCTTTAAAGATGTTTAGATGTTACTCGATGACGGATTTCTAAATATTCTTGACGATTTGGGCACTTTGGGCCATCAGCTCTATGATTAACGTTTTTAAGTTCTTCTTATACTGCTTCTTCTTCGTCTTCAGACAGAAGCTGAAATCTGTTGGCTCTAGTGCTGGGATCGTCTATAGTTTTTGGCACCTTTTTGAACAAACATTGCAAAGCAAAAGAAAATTAAAGCAAATTTAAGTAGTTTTTTGCACTTTTTAATTTAAAAATTCAATTGAATTTTTTTTAACAAAAATTAACACGATGTTTTTATCTTGAGGCAGAGATCTTTGTGAGATGATTCATCTAGTATTTTAGATAAAACCGGGAGCAGCGATATTGGTCTATAACCTTCCGTACAATTGGAATTTTTACCAGGCTTTGGGATTGGTATTAAAATGGCGTGTTTCCAGGCATGTGGATAAATACCTTTACCAAAAACTTTTTAAAAAAGCTTGCATAATCTGATTTTATATGTGGTGGAAGAATTGTTTATTTATTATTTATTGAATAGGCAATTTTATCCCATCCCGGTGTATTATTTGTGTTGGTAGTTGTGTGAAATTTTTTAGAGTTGTTGATGTATTTTCTTTCTATTTCTTTGGTTGCAGTTCCGATAGTTTGTGTTTTTTTGATTGATTATTGTTTTGTATTATTATCAAAAGTTGGTTTAGGTTGGTTAGGATTTTTCAGACCATCAAAGATATGTATCTTCTTCTAATAGATCTACTTTTATCTACTTTTATTAGATTATTTTTTTTTAAACAAGAACGTCTATGTAATCTTTTGATATAAACTTTAAACGCTTTTCAATCTGAAGAAGATTGTAGAATGAGATTTCTTTTGGTACTTTTTCCTTCTTGTAATTTCTCGCTGATTTTCTCGCGTGCGATGTGATAAATAAAAACACGTGAATGTTGATGTTTTTATAAATATATGGAAAAAGATAACCGTTATCCAAAACTGTCACTGCTAGAGATTGTCTAAGAATGATATGAAATTATCTTTTTTATTTTCATAGTTTTAGTACTAAAATTAGGAAATATAGAAGTTACTGGTCTATATCAGTTTGCTAAATATTTATAAATTCCATTGTTATAATTCCATTGATGTAAAATATTAAGGTATGTAAATCATTAAATTGGGCTGTATTAATATTAATTTTGTTGAAACGTGGAAGTGTTTGGGAGTCTTGTTGTATCAAGGATTCCCAAATGAGGGTCTGCGGACTCCCAGCGGTTTGTAACAATATACCAGGGGGTATGCTAGAGAGACCGAAAATGTGTGTGGAATTATTGTGCATGATATATTTTGTTTGATTCTATAGGTGCCTGTCATTTGGATGTTTAAAAATGTATTGAAGTGCTAATAGCAAAATCAAAGAAACCACACGCAATTGGTGAACTTTTAATAAAGCTTTGTTTTGCTGTCCTTGGGAATATAATGTTACATAATTCCACAAAAGAAAGTCATGATAATCCCTGTCAGATATCTCTGAAAAAAAAAGAAATGATGACCAGCAGTGTAATGAAACTACTGTTCCTAATATAAGCAAACTTTTATTTTATTGCAGAAAGTGAAATAAAGGAAGAATTATTGTTTACTAAACCTTTGCCTACGACATTTATAGGTGTACAGATGCAGTCACATCAATGACAGGATCGCAATCATGTTTTTTTAATCGCTTAAATCTCACTGCATAATGCACCGACAATTACTTGCTACGAAAACCTTACCTGATATATTTAAAAGTGCTCTTCACTCTACTATAGACGTAGTAAATTTTATAAATACAGAACATAAAAAATTACTACTTCATATCAATGTCCGTTGGCTTTCGAAGAGAAATATGCTGAAGAGGTTCTACGTATTAAAGATAAAAGTAGATATTTTCTTTTTATACAACAATGATGTTCTTTATAAAAAAATTTACAGAAAACTATTTTTATATTTATTTGTGTGCCAAAGCTAACTTTGAATTTATATTGGTTAAATATTTTTGTTTAAAATATTACAAAGTTTTACACGTTGGTTGGAAATGAATGATTGAAACTTTTGCTAGTTTGTATTTACATATTTATGCGAAACTAATTTTTCCATTCTACTGTTCATAAAATTCAAATTTAGGTAACGTTTGGATGTAGAAAATGAAGTAGAATGTGCTTTGTAAGAAATTTCTCCCAATGTTAAAAAGTTAATAAAGAAATTTTTTTGTTTATGAACTTTAAAAGGTTCAGTTTTTATATTTAATAAATAAATAAAAAAATAAATAAATAAATAAATTTTGGTTTATTTAAAATAAATACCTATTGAGTTTTTACTATTTTTCATTTCTACTATACTAAAAATAAAAATTTGGCAAGGTGCCCGTGATAAAAATTAAATTTTTAAAAGGGTCCATGAAGCATGAAGAGATGGGAACCCATGTATTAGATAATAAACTAAATTTTTCAGGGCATATTGACCTAGTCTGCGTATGCGTGAATAGTACGATTCGAAGGGTATATTCCTTAGATTTATATTTGTCACTACGTGTTTTAATTTCTTCTTTGAAGTTTTTTCGGATACCAACAGTTTTCTTATTAGAAAACTACACAGAAAAAAATATAGTCTATTAAACGATTTATTAAGGATAAAAACTATTCCAATTAATTCTTTAATTGTATCAATTATTTATTTGATCAAATTTAAATAACTAAATATAATTTTTTTTTTTCATAGATTGAATTTCAATTAATAAAATGATTGAATAAGTATTATTCGTAATTGAAAATTTTTAATTTTATTTGTTAGAATATTTTGATTTGGAGTAATTTATTTAATTATAAAAATATTTGAAATCATTTTAAAATTCTGATTTAATTTAAATTTTTTCGAAAATATTTATTGTAGTTTTGGGAGAGAAATTGTTACCTGTATTGTGATCATGTTGTTTATGGGATTGCTTTATGTTATGGAATTTCAAAGGGTATCTTATTCAAGGACTGATGCTTACACAAGCGTGTTTAGTGGTGGTTCTTTTTATGAACCTAGTGGTATATGGAATACTATTGGCACTGAGATTGGATTATGCAGTTTTTTGGTACATAGGATTGTAAATTTCCTCTGCAAATGTTTCTTTTTTTTCTGGATTAGGTAGATTTTTATTAAAGTTACTTTTTGCTATTATATTGAGTAAATATTAGTTTAAATGAGTTCTTATCTTCATATATAGTTTAGGGTTATGATGGGGAGTTTGTGTAGTCTATTAAAAAAAATTCCTTAAGTACTAAGTAAACTTCTGGTTGAGCTTTGTGTATGCTACTTTATGCTTGTTGAATTTTGGAATCTAAAAGTTTTGTACATGTTTCTGTCTGATACTTTAGTGTGAGCGTGGGTATATACCACTTTTGAAGCAATTTTTTTTCCAAGCTTTTTCTCATATAAATACATGATTGACTTCATTTTCTAAAATTTATTTTTATTAATTTTTGGTTGATGGGGCTTTGTTAGGTTGACTTGTGCAATTTAACTGTTTTTATTACACCAGAAAAGTTTTTAGTGTATTTTTTATATTTTAAATGAAATATTTTTTATATCTAAATTTTTATTTATGAATTGTAATGTAAATTTATCTGTTAAGTAGAAATTTGTGACCGATTATGGCCAAAAGGCTAGATATAAAATATTCAAAATAAAAAAAAAATATTTTTTTCTGCACAGAAAAAATTATTTTAAAAAATTTTCAATTAAATTATTAATCAGAAATTCAGAATGTTTTTCATTATTTTTGTATTGTAAATGTAACAAAATTGTGTGCTCAAAAACATCATTTTCCGGCATGTTCAGTAAATAAATATACAATTTTAGTAACTGAATGAATATACAATTTTGTTCAAAGGTTGAATTTGAATTGAGAAAGTAATTGAAAATGTAGTTTTCATAATTGAAATTGTATATTAGATTTTTCTGTGTGTACCTCTTACTTTTAATCGTATTGCTAGACAAATATATATAAATTAAATATTAGAACTCATGTTTCTCCTTATGTCATGGATTTTATCGGGCTTTCTTTTGAAAATTGTATAAAATTAAGAATTTTATTGTAATTTCGTGAGCTGAATCAAAATCAAAAGTGGAAAATTTTTCGGTTTTGTTTTTTACACTTCTGGTATAGGGACAATATTTAAAATTGTTATCATAATAAAGGTCTTTGGGAAGAAAATTGTTTTTTTTTTTTTTTTTTTTTTTTTTTGCTGATTCAATATTTTATCATTTGTAAGTTTTGTTGATAAAGAGTTCATTGACATTTTTGAATAATTAATTATTTTAAGCCCATGTAAAATAATATAAGTGGTAAATCTTATGACGACTCAGCAGATGTTTTTGTTTAAATTTAAATAAATATATATGTAGATATAAAACTTACATTCTTTGGTGATTTGACAGTAATCTAATCCTGGAATGATATCGAATAGTCTCCATAGCTGATCTTGATTAACACATGTGCTTACAATAACTTCCAAACAAGTTGGTTGAGGAACTTGTACATTTTGCATGCGTAAAAATTGTGACATGTCATTATTGAAAGAATTGCTGCTCCAATCATTGTTGAAACCACCGCCATTGTTAAATCCACCTCCACCTGTTCCACCCATACCCATACCACCCATATTACCGCCACCAAATCCACCACCCATATTGCCGCCACGACCACTCATCATTGAATTATCATCCCGTCCACCACTATATTGATCGCGCTGATTACGTGTGTTTGAACCCTTTGGTTCAGCAAAAACAGCTTTATATTTAGAGGGACAATTTTCAAATGCCACTGCAGCATGGTAAAATTTAGGATATCGTACATAACCGAAACCTTTTGGATTGCCAGTTTGTTTATCTCTCACCAAAGTGACATTTTCTACGGGACCCCATTGTTTAAACTCTTCACGTAATTCATCTTCAGTTGCTGTTTTAGAGCAAACTATGAAAAGGCGCACATATTTTTCATGTTCATTATCCGATTTACTGGAACCTTGATTACGACTAGAACATGTAATATTAAAAAAATTGCAATATAAAGTTTTTATCAAGTCATATCATCAAATCATGTTTTAACTTACTTGGCAGCCACTAATACTTTTAAAGTACGATCTAATTTGCCAATAGTTTTGCCATTCATTTCCTCTTGAGCCTTAGCAGCATCTGAAGTCTTAGCATATTTTACATATGCGATCCCTTTGTTCTCTCCTGTGTGCTTATCTTTTACAACCCAGATATCTTCAATTTCACCGAAGGGCGAGAAAGCCTCACGAAAGTCTTCTTCGGTGTGAGCCTTATTACATATAATGAATAAGCGAGACATTGGTGGGTCATCGTCACTGTAATCACCACGACCGCCGCCGCCACCACGACCACCTTCGCGATTTCCATCACGAGATTGTGAACGATAATCAGACATATTTAAAACTTTTCTTCTTTTTATTATTTTGAAAACTTAAGTAATTGATTTTTTCTATTAGCCTTTTTTTATTTCTTTTTTCAAGGCTCACTTGTATTATTCAATTACTTATTGAAGAATAATTAAAATTCTACTTTTGAGAAATAAAAATGGCGAACTTTTAAAATGTGTCTACACCGGCGTCTGCATTGTCAATTTGTGTAATAGAGCTGACAAAGTATTGAATGTTTGGGTACTGAGTATTTAAATTGATTTTTTTACTTAAGATCTACATATCTTAATCAAATGTAATAAATCCCTACCTTAGAAGAGAGAAGTTAACGCAATACTGTTTTTTTTTTTATATTTTATTTTTTAAATTTTACTGTACCAAAAAATGTACTTGGTATTGAGTAGCTAAAATTGCACCACTTTTGTATAATGTTAGACCCGGTTTACACTAGGCGATATGTAGCGAACGTAAAATTTGTAAAATCTAGTAAAGTTATTACGACAGTTGGTTACAATCATCAAGAAAAAACAAAAGTTTTTATTGAAATATAAGCATTTTAATAAACAAAAACCCAATTTTTCCTTTTTGTTATTAATATATTTATTATTTTTCAATGCACTTGATAGTAAATACTCATTTTATAAACTGTCATTTTACTGCCTCAATTTTGGCCCTTTTTGGCCTCCAGTAAAAGTTTTTACTGGGCAGTACAAACTATTATAAGATTTATCTACGGCGCAGTAACAGAGGAAACTAAAAAAATACCACTAAAAATAAGATTAGTCAATCGCGTTTTTTTTTTACTATCAATCAACTTTTCGACTTTTTTCAATTTCTAATTAATAAATTTTTCGAATATTTCTATTTTTAAATAGTAAATTTTTTTGGCTTTTCTACTTTTTTCAATTTTTAAATAGTCGACTACTTTTTTCTACTATTATCGACTTTTCGACTATTTTCAATTTATTCGAACTTTTCGACTTTTTCGATTTTATACGATATGTTAAAGATTTTTCGACTCTTTTAACTATATATTACTATTTGTCTTGAAATAAAAATTTATCAATATATTTTTCATAGACAATCTATGGAATGAAAGTGCTAGTTACACACAAAATATGCTTTTACGATACTATTTCCAACAGTTAGATGATGTTGAAATAAAAGCCGGTAAGAAACAATTCCCTTCAATTGCTTTCAACTTTTTCCCGACTATTTTCGACTTGTTTGACCTAATTGGTCCCTTTGTGTTACCTGTAAAGAAAAATAAAAAGAAGAGATAGTGGAAAAAGGAGGAGGGAGAGTAAAGAAGTTCAGATTAGAAAGCGACAGTGGTGAAAACAGTTAAACTGGAAAAAGGTAGATAGGTATAAAGTTGCATATAGAGTAATGTCTCCGAATGGATAAAGTTCCCAAAATTGCACAATCTAGGGCCATGATACAGGGTCTTTTTAATAATGAAACCAACCGCATTCTCTTATTATGAATTTATGCACCCAATACTACTGTTCGATAGCTCAGTGAGGCTGTCAAAAGACCTTTGTTCTAAATAGCGCGAACGAAGGTTCTCCTGACTAGGACAGAAGAGGTGGAAAATGGTTTCCTCCTCATCCTCGTTGTGACAACTCCTGCTGAAATCGTTTGATTGAAGTCCCAGCATAATATATATCTCTGGAACATGTCACTTTTTTTTTTTTTTTGAAGGCAAAATTTTAAAAGAGAGCAATAAATTTGACATTATTGCTCAGCTTTGTGTTTAAACATTTATTGCGAAATATATTGCGCAATAGATTTCTTATTGGTCCACACGTAACATTTTAAAGATATATATAGAATTTGACAATTGCCAACATAAAAATATCTAGGTGTTGACTAGGGGTAATGTAAACAAGATAGAGTTTATGAAGCAACAATAAAACAGAATACAAAGACTATCGCTGCTGCGTGTCTTTTAGTTTGAACTACCTCGTAGTCCAAGTTCACACTAGACGACATGCGTCAGCGAAACTTATAGGGCATTCAGACCGAAATTACGTACTTTCACGATTTCGACACTTGTGAAATTACATTTTGACACTTGTGAAATTACATAATTTTGTGTAATTTCGGCGATATTACATTGAAATTGCGATGCCCATTTCCGTGCAACACTGTACATGGTTGGAAAAAATACTTTTTTCAACTATGTGCTGCATGTTTCAACCGTGAGAAGAAAAAAAAAACAATTGACAGCTGATCCAAATTTAAACACAAATCTTAAAATTAATTATAAAAGTGATTTTACAAAATGAAACCTATCCTTTTTACATTGTTGATTGTTGCAAATTAATAATTTCCAATTTAGTAAGTAATTGTTTCTTATTTGTTTCCATTTCAAAATACTTTATTTACCCCTATAACAATTTAAAATGTAAACAATAAGTATCAGCTCTTCATGAAATTACATCAAATGTCAACTAGACAGTATGAACACTTTAGATTTCATTCGCAATTTCGGCATGAAATTTCGTAATTTCGCGCCGGTCTGAACAAGGCTTTATTGTTTTTGTTAGAAAATTCTTAAGAGTGCCAAGGCGCACAAAAAAATCATAAACGCTTGCTAGAAACGTATAATGTTTGTTCGAATCATACGATTTTGTTCCAGCCACATATACATGTACATATATTAAAGTTTAAAATGTCCTTCCAAAAACATTCACAGATTATATACCCAGGTCTACAACTGATATTAACGCTGATATAATATGTGAGATAACGTCGGCAGAGGAGAGTAACCATTTTGTTTATATTATGTTACATCTTAAATAAGGGGTACACGAATTGAAAGGAATTGATTCAATCTAGTTACTTATTAAGAGTAACAACTTAAACATTACAAGGTCCATATTTGTTAATTTTTTTATGTCTTAATTTCAGCGGAAATAGTTAATTATATTTCAAATGAAATTTAAAATTAATGTTTTTATTACAGAACTAGGCGGTAAAATTTTATGTACATTTAAAAGACCATATTCATAACAGTTTTTTTTCAAGAATTTAAATTCATAAAACTATTATCGTTGGTTAGATTTTTCAAATTTTAGTTCAAAACATTTGATTTGATGAGTACAATTTTTTCTAAAAAATGCAATACTTAAAATAAATAGGAACGTGTTTGGAAGAATTTGGAAAATTTCTAGTAATTCCTTTCAATTCAATAGGATTAGGAAATCGGACAGACACTTTAATTGACCACTTTAAACAAAATAATTCTGAAGGTATATTTTGGCACTTCGAAATGAAATGACAAAATCGTTAAAAAACAGTGAGGAAAATCATTATATTCTCCTCCCTCAAGTGCTTAAGCTGAATCCGCTCCTGGTTGTGTTAAATGAAAACTTTATAAAATGTTGATAAATTAAAATTTTATTATTAAAAAAAATAAAAATGTATAAATATAAAAAAACAAGAGATATGAATGAACAAAATTTTAAATGCTTTAACTGCATTTTAAATTCACTCTGAGAGCTGATATGAAGAATTTTAAAGAATGTAATGTGATGAAATCAGAAGATATATTAAATGTAATGTTAATATTCTGTGTAAATAAATTACATCATTGCATTTTTTTTATCAATTTTAAAACGTCGAAAATGTATATACTTTTTGTCAAAAATTCTACTAGCCTTATGAGCTAGTAAAATTTTATTCAGTTCATAGCAGCATAAAATTTACTAAAAATAATAATTTTCTACCGTTTCACACAGGCCCTTAGATACTATTTTTTTTTTTTATTAGTTAATAGGGACGTAAAAATATGTTCCTAATCGACATATCACTAAAGTAAAATGTGCCAATTAAAAAAAGCGCTAACAGAAAAAAATGCGACTTTTTGCTTGTTTAAAAGCACTAAATCTACTGCGGAAATAATTGAACGCTGAGTATCAGTACCTCAGGACAGAGCTGTCAGATATGGCGATTTTTAATTGCTTATGGCGACTGAATTTTCCGTTTGGCGGCATGGCGAATTTTTTGACGATATATGACATTTTTAAAATTTTCTTACAATATAGAATTTTTTATCAAAACAAACGTTAAACTTAACGCGAATTTGTGGAAGGTGGCAACAGTTGTACAAAAACAACAATGGTGTCTATTCTTGAAAACGCATCGAAGAAGTCAAATTTTCCATTAAAACAAAAACAAAGTTAAAAAATTGTTTTTGTTTACCATATATTTTTAAAATGTAATAAACGTGAGAATTTTAATTCGTTTCTCTCTCTTTAAAAAGCGATTAATTCAATTTTAGAAATGTACGGTAAACAAAAACAATTTTTTAAACTTTGTTTTTGTTTTAATGGAAAATTTCACTTCTTCGACGCGTTTTCAAGAATAGACACCAATATGGCGTATTCATTATTGTTTTTTTTTTATATATGCAGTTCGACAACTGTAACTCCAGGTCTACAACTGAGATTAACGCTGATATAATATGTGAGATAACGCCGGCAGAGGAGAGTAAACATTTTGTTTATATTATGTTAAATCTTAAATAAGGGGTACACGTATTCTAATAAATCCTATAAGATATTATTATTTTCAATCAGTTACAGAGTAAATATGGCCTTTTTATTTAAGCAGTTCGCACTTTTTTAACACAATTTTTATAAAAATGTCTTTTTAACATGTAAAACAAACACTAAAAAGAAACAATTTTACAAAATAACATTGTTTTTCAATAATTTCCAAAATACACATGCACACACACAAGCAAACTTTCGTGTATGTGTATTTTTTTGACAGTTCATCTTATAAGATGGTTGCGTAGAGAAATCTCATCACAACAGTCTCATAATACATCTTATAATACTAATATTTGAATCTACACGTGAAATAATTCTCTCAGAGAGCGTATTTGACACTCTCTGACACAAAAACCTTACATATTATGTTACGTCTAGACGGGCTGTAACAGCCAAAATAATAATTAGCTGTTTAACTAAGGTTACCTTGTATATATATTCGCACTGATTTTGACGTTTGTTTTGATAAAAATTTGCCTAATGTAGACACTAGGATAAATATGCAATTTTGCAGAAAATTACTAGTAATCGACTATTTTAGTATTTGCTTATCTAGCAAAATGAAGAGCCTTAATTCGTAAATAGCTTCAACTTAGTTTAGGACATTTTATTCCCAAAAAATATTTTGCAATACTTATTTGTTAAATGTATGATCATTTGTTTTCCATCATCGTTTAAATATATTAATGATATTAGTGATTTCGGTCACAGTGAAATAAACGTTCATGAATAAATTAATTCTTTGAAACAATTTATAAGTTTAATAGGACCAATGTTGTCATATAATTTTAGAATTATTCTTTTAAAAAATATAAGAAAGTCCAATAAAGTCCAAAAAGTTGATAACCTAAAAAGGGGCTAAATATCAGAAAAGTGTATTTTAAGTTGTATTTTTTTAATTCAGTTACACTGTGCTCGAAAATCAGACAATTTTTTTTTTTTTCTTTTAATTTGGTTAAACTAAATCGACTATGCTGAATTTAGTGGTGTTAAACATTTTTAATAGCGCTCGTTTTTAAGATATTTCATTTTGAAAGGCTAAGAATGAGTTTAGGAAAATTAAGTTTTTTATCTTAAATTTAATAACTTAACCCCGTATTCACAAACAACTTTAAAATTTAAAATGCATTTTAAATCAAATTTTCCATAAAAATTTTGTCTGTAAAATGTATTTTAAATTTAAAATTGGTTTGTGATTAAGACTGTTAACTGTTGTATTTAAACAATATAAACAACAACATTGAAGTGTATAATAATAAATTCTTATTATTAAATATATTTTAAACGCTAATAAACAAAACTTTAAACTGGCAAAAAATATAACTATAATTCTATAAGCAAGCTAACTAGTGCTACCAATCAGTAACTTTTCAAACAAAAATATGAAAACATTTAAAATTAATAAATGTCAATTAATTCGAAAAACGGCTGTTAACATTGAATTCAGCGTACTCGAATTAGCTTTACCAGTAGGGTGCCCAGTTTGTTAAAATTTGTAACTAGCACAGTGTAACTATTAGTTAATGCAATTATCGTTTGCTTTTTTAAAGATGAATTCACATTCACGAAATACTAAAAATTGTACGACACTTAATATTTTAGTTAATTTTTTAGTATTTCTTTAAAAAATTAAAATTTTAATTTGGCGATTTCTGATTAACAGTTTGGCGACAGATGCTCAAAAAAATCTGACAACCCTGCCTCGGGGTAGCTTTTATGCTATCAAATCTTAATGAATGTAAATAATCTAAAAAGGAAGAAAAACACGACGAACGGAAGCGTCAAATGTGGTCGTAGGAAAGCGAATTTTTGCGTCGTAATATAAGGAAATAATAAAAATGGCTCATAACTTAAATGAAGTACAACGTAATGTATTATTAGATCTTATAAGGCAAAGACGTTTTTTATACGATACTGCACATCCAAATTATAGAAATGTTAGTGGCAAAAGAAGAGCTTGGAAGGATATAGCAAAACTTTGTAAAGCTCCAGGTATTAACTTTATTTGAACTTTATGTATACATACATATTTATATTAAAACTAATTTTCTATAATTATCTGCAAGAAAATTCAATAAAAATTTTTTGGAAATCTATGCGGGATCAGTATCAGCGTTATATGAGATCTCCGGCAAATAAGAAAAAAAAATTTCGTTATCTTTCAAAGCTATCTTTTTTGGAAGGATTTACAAAGTAAGTTATAAAACGTATTTAATGCTATAGTTTTAAGCATAATTGGTAAATATGTACATATGTATATCATAGTAACATTTCTGTCACATGTAGACTTTTCTTTTAAATGAACGAAACTCTTTATCAATAGACAATGTTGCTGTACGTCGCATAAACGTACAAACGTAAATTTTAATATTTTAATATATTTGTTGCTGTCCATTTGATTATCGTTTCTCTTCTTGAATACCATTTCACACAAAAATAAATAAATTTTTAAATTTTCTTAAAAAATTTAATTTATTTAGAATTAATTTAATAATTTTGTATAGACCTTTACTATAATACATACATACTATAATACAGTGATTTCCAAAACTCTTCACAAAAATATAAAATTATAGATTTCGTTTTATAAAACCAATTTTTATTGCTTTCGACTTAAATTCAGTATGCAGTGATAAATTAAATAATACAGGTCGGCAAAAAAATCCTCCCCTAAAGACGAATAGTTGGACTATAAGGATTTTGCTGTGCTAAACACGGAACTTCAAGTTTCTTTTTTCCATCAGGTCTTGATTTTTTTTTATCATAACTCGATAACTATGTGTACGATTTAAATAAATTATATACCAAAAGATGCGGACTAAAAATGTCTTCAAGCGGTCCTAACATAATTCTTATATACTCAATATTTTCGGAGTTATTTAGAAATTTTTTTCTTGCAAAATTGAAGGTTTTTTTTCTTAAAAGTTCTTTTAAAAAATTAAAAAGGCCAAAAATGTTTCTGATTTTTATCTTTAAACATAAAGCTGGTAGTGCTAAGAATGAAATCGTCAACATTGATGCACAAGTCTTGATTGTATTCACAGTTAAGTGAAAATACCTACAATCAAGTGGAGGTATATATATATATATATATATATATATATATGTATATTAATATATAAGATTAATTACGGTTTGTAAAATTTAGATAGATAAAACTCCTATAGATGCCGATTAAAATCTAAATTTTACAAACCGTTCTTAATTGTATTTAACCTAAATTGGATTCTGAAGATCGGAATATGTTTTTTTTTTTTTTTTTTGTCTTTAATACATATTTTTCTGCGGATAATAAAGTGATGTGTTCGCAAAAATTTTAAAATTACAAAATAATTTCCTATTTTTCACACTTAATATTAATAAAACGTGAATAATAGCATAAGAAGACATAATTACTTTTTTGAATTTTGATAATCATAGGCATAATATCCTAGATTTCACTAAAAATTATTTAATTTTTTCTTACTAATTGTGTTGGAATACTTCTGAAATAACTGTTTTAAGTTTATTTATTAATTTTAGCCGGAATTTTATTCATAGGAATTATTCAGAAACTTTCAAATTGTATCTTAAGACCGACTTCCCATGTAATGCATGTATGTAAGGATTTCTATATTGCAGCATAACCCTTTTAAACAAATTCTTGTATGATAGGAACAGTATAATATATAAAAACTATAAAAAACGTCATTTCATTATAAAAACAAGAATCTACCTAATGAAAAATAAGTCGTAGTATGTGAGTGCCTTTGGTCGGAAAGGTTATGTCTGAAACATTTTAATGAAAAGAAAAATGTGAAGCTTTTGTGCTAGGATTTCTGAAAAAAATTATTGTGAAACCCTAATCTGAGTAAAATATTCCACTCTTATAGAGAGTTTGGAAGGATAACGACTTGAATCTTTTATCAAGTTTAATGGGAATGTGGCCCTTGGAATATAATATGGCAGTTTTAAAATAACCAAGTACATCCTATAATATAAATTTTACCTAAAATCCTTAAATAGATCTAAATCAAAAATTTAATAAGCATTCTGGCTCATTTAGTAATGAAAAAAGTCATAATTTTTAATAGTAACGGTATAATGTCCTACCAAGGACTTTTAGGGTGTGTGTATCCGTTATGCTATGGATAATAAAGAAAATTCCAAGAAATAATATTATTGCATTTCAATAATATTTAGTTTTAAAAATTTTAAATAATTTTATAATTTTAAAATTTTTGCGAACACACTTATTATTGTCCACAGAAAAATATGGATTTTCTTCATAAAAACCTCTTCCGATCTCCAAACACCAATGTAGGTGAATTTCAAAAGTTTATATATTTTTTTAATCCTTAGGTTATTTAATAAATAAATTATAAATATGAGTTAAACTGAAATTTATCAATTGTGTCGAAATTTGATTTCCCATTTTTTATTATATCAAATAAAAACACTATTTATCTTCCATTTACTTACGTACCCATCTAATTCTAGATTTATTATCAAAATTATCATTTGCTTTCATCAAAAAAAAAAAATTGGTTGTCCTATTTTTTTTATATATAAAATCAGATTTGAAAAACATTCCATGAAGTATTAAAAAATTATCCTCAAATTTTCAAATATGCTCTAAAAGGATCAAACATGCTCTAAAAGTAACAAAATATGCTAAAATATTCACATAAAATCTCTAAATGCAAAAATATGCCGTTAAGGGTAATAGATGCAATTACAAATTGATGCCAAAATGCTTTATTTGTTCTGAAACGAATAAATATTTTATCGATGACTTTATTCAACGTCCAGGAAAAGGCATGCAATTGCATATTTGTGGTTTCCCTAGTCATTACAGTGCTATCAAACACATTACGGAAAGGATGTCATTTGGATTTTCCAACGAGGTTTTAAGCCACATTTTATTACATAAAATTATTTTCATAAATTTATATCGGGACACGAAAAATGTCAAATTTCCCGGGAATTCCAGGATGCTATCTCTTGTAATAATAGAAATGATTGCAGGACATTGCTCCGTAAGATCTATGTTCAATATTTAGCACAACGTCATACGTCAGATTTGAATTGGAAACAGTTAAGAATATTGTCTGCCACTGCCCAAAATTACAGAATGTTAGGAGTAAATGATTGCAAGGTATATATTGAAAATATCGTAGGCTTTATCAAGGAAATTATTTTACTAAGGAACAGGCGTACTACAACATAGCTTAAAAATATTGAGTTTTAAAGAGATTCACAATGAACCCTATCGGTATCCGATTGGAAGTAAAAAAAATATGTTACAGTATAATTTTACTAATTCTGTAAATATATTACCTGTAAAAATATCTTTCATAAACACATATTTTCATTTCTTTTTTTAGAAACTCTAAAAGTAATGTAACAAATTGTGATGATAATGCAACAGATTTTTTCTTTGATTCTTCAAATTCATCAAATCATCAAATATCTTATAAGGAAGAATATAATGATTATGAAGACTACAAGGAGGAATTTAACGAGAAACAAATTAATTTAACGGATGAGTATGATAATGATAATGAAGAATATGAACACGAAGAAATTACAAGTGAACCTGTGCAAAAATTAATAACATCAAAAACTAATGATGATCCTATATATTGTAATACTAATTTCACAAATGAAGTAACTACCGAAGATATTGAAGATGTAAAAAGAGTTGATGATAAATCGGTAAATAACTTATGTTGCACTATTAATAGTTTGTTAGCAAAACATTTTCAAACCGAAGAAGACGATAATGATTTGTTTTTAAAAATGATTGGAAAGAAAATGAAATCTTTACCGTTAACTGTGAAAAATCGTCTGCAAGAACGTTTCTTGCAAGAAGTTAATAATGAAATACAAAAAATAAATGAAAATGCTTTATGAAATTAAATATAATCGGGTGTGTGATGGGAAACTACACGATTTTAAACCAAAAAAATGTGTGATACACTTATTATTTTCGTTTTCTAGATTGTAAAAATTAAATTTAAATTGCCTTTCATTGTATTTCATGGCATTAAATTTTTTTGATTTTCGTAAATTAATTGGTTATTTACCATATGGGCAACATCTTGTAAAGAAAAGACAAACCATTTCTTCACAGATTGCTTTTGAAATCGATCGAAATTCATAACATATTTTTAAATCGTTCGATTTGAAAACGATCAATTTCCATCACATGTCTGAATACAGATTATTAGTAGCAAATATACAGTACTGTGTAGAACATAAGCAATAAAATAGGAGTTATCCTAAAAGATGATATATTTTTCAAAGTATTCAATTTTCAACACAACTAATTTTTTTTAAATTGTTAACGTTAGGATTATCAAAAACATGTGATGTGAATTTGTTTTTTCTTAAAAAACGAGAGAAATGCCGTATGATCCCTATTTTAAACAACAACAAAAAATTTAACATTTTTTGAATGTATTAAATTTTGATATTTGTTAGGGTTTTTTCAAAGTTAATGGCAGTTTTATTGTAAAAATATGAGAATGCAGCATTTAGTAAAAATATTTTTTTATTAAACTGAATATTGCAATAAATGTAGCAATTGTTTGATTTTGTACATTACTGTATATGTATACACAATTACGAGTATTATACTCTTGTTCAAATATACTGTCATTTTAAGTTAAGGTCTTATGATAAAATAAAATTAGATTTTATGAGAATTTTCTATTAGAATATTAATTTTGAATATAGCAAAATATTTTCGTTTTATGCTGAAAAAAATATTGTAATAAAAAGTTTTGATAAAATAGTTGAAATAAGGCTTTCAAAATAATGTTAAATTAGTCAAATGCTATTTTTGAATAAAATAGTATTATTTCATTAATTTGAATCTTTCTTTCACAAAATTAAATATTAATTAATAATTCTACAACTATACCGTAAATATTTCTGATTTTTTACTTCAAACATATTAAAGTGTCAATATGCCGATTTTTGCTTAAAAAATTAAGGTTTATTTAAGTAATTTTCAACTTTTTATTTTATTTATTTTTTATTTTTTTTGCGAGACGTTTATCTGGAGTATTTTTTAAGAGCAATTTAAATCAAATAAAAGTTTGATCTTGAAATTATTAATGAAATGTATATTACGAATTGCTTCAATGAATTTTTTTACAAGTTTTAGAGCCTGATTCAGTACAACAATCAAATTGTGTGAAAATGAAATTTGTATAAAAATTACAAGTTTTTCCAAAAGTTGTTTTTTCTTTTTTTTTTTCATACAAATTTTATATTTATTTTCTTGTACTGAATCAGTTCCTTAACTTTAATAAAAATAGAAATTTATATGAACTGAAATTTTTGAAAAAATTAACACGACACTTTTTTTATTTCAGTAAAGCTTTTTTGGATAATAAACACATAATTAAATGTACCTATATTAAAAAATAATTTTATATTTGTAAAATTAAACGAAAAAAATTCGCCAACTTTCATTTTATATTTTAACATAAAAATTCTGAATCAAATTATTTAAAAATTGGTAACTCTTATTATAATAATTATATACCAACTCTGTAAATAGAATTTTTGATATTCTTTGTATATTCATATTATAAACTCTTTGTATATTCGTATTATAAACTGAGGTTTTTCTAGAAAACACGCGCTTTGTTTAATTTTTTGACTCTGCAGATACCAGGAATATTTCAACAGCAAAAATGTAACGAGTAATCGAAACATCTGGCATTTCTGCCTCAAGATAAATTTTTTTTGTTAATTTTTGCTTGAAAAATTAATTGAATTTTTTAATTAAAAAGTGTAAAAAAAACTACTTAAATTTGCTTTAACTTTATTTTATTTGGCAATGTTTGCTCAAAAAAGAAGAAAGCATTGGGGTAATAGCCTTAAATTCAAGGTGCCAAAAACTATAGACGGTCCCAGCACTAGTTCCAACAGGTTTCAGCTTCTGTCTGAAAAAGAAGAAGCAGTTGCTCTCAAAGAAAAAATTCCACCAATAATTGTGGACTCTACCCATAGTTTTTCAACTGTTATCGAATTAATTGGTACAAAAATTGTATTAAACTCGTTATCGCTGTACAATCAAGCTTTGAGTGTTCTCAAAGACAAAAAATTCCAGTATTATACGCATGAATTGAGGGATGCAAAAACTTTTAAATTGGTTTTATTTGGCCTGCCACAAATGGACACAAAGATAATTGGCGAAGAATTTGTAAGCTCGCTCAACATAAACCCGGTAAGCATTAAGGAATTAGCAACAAAGAGATCCAGTGTATATGACGCACTCTATCTCATTGAGTTTGATCGTCAACATGTTTCAAAAAGAGAGGTTATGAAAATAAGATATTTTTGTAATATATCTGTATATTGGAGAAAACCTCTAAAGGGTAATAAAGGTCCCACACAATACTCCAAGTGCGATATGTATGGACATGGTGCTAAAAATTGTAACCGTATCGTAGTGTGTTCAGCCTGCGCCGGAAACCAACTGCATAAAGAAGAGCTTAAAAAACGTTAACCATAGAGCTGATGACCCAAAGTGCCCAAGTCGTCAAGAATATTTAGAAATCCGTAATCGAGTAACATCTAAATCTAGGGCGACCAGCAGAAGAACTAACGTAACATATTTTAAAGAAGACGATCATGATTTTCCTCAATTGCCAAGGCAAGAACCCCATAATAATACACGTAATTCCCGCGATTTTGGTAATTTGTATTCTGAGGTAGCTAAAGGCAAGAGCTACGACAATAACAATGAAAGACTTCTGGAAATATTTTTTGATGATGTCGATGTTTTGCAAAGATGTCAAAATAAGTACGACAAGCTACGAGTTTTGGGTATGAAGCTTAAACATGTCATATAATTCAACCGGTAAACATAATGTTCATGTTATGCATTGGAATTCCCAAGGAAAATCGATATTCTCCTTTTAAGTGAGACTTTTTTGAAACCGTGCAATTAAAGGTAACATTAAGCATACGTTGTTACCAAAAATAAAAACAAGTACTGCTGAAAGTATTTCAGTACAAGTTATGATTATGATGATTATCATTATGATTCACTTCAGTGCATAATCCAGTTCATACTACCAATTTTAAAGCTGATTTGGATAAATTAACTTCGTTTTCAAAAGACTATTTTATTTTCGGTGATCTGAATGCCCAACATACACATTGGAATTGTATGTCAAATAATTCGGCTAATAATGATATCTTCTGCCATTGTCTTCAATCCAGCTACTTCATTTATTACCCAAATGGACACACTCGCTTTGGACAAAATATCAACCCTGTTCAACCGTCCACAGTAGACATTCTTTTATCTAACTCGTGTCTCGATTTTTCAAACCTTGAGACACATCCAAATGTTTTACAGACGGACCATGTACCTATATCTTGTGTTATTTATGGCCAGGTTCAAATCATGACATATTCCGTTCCCTTGTATTATCGCGCAGACTTGTCTGCAATCAGAAACTGGGTTGAAAATGAAATTAGGTGTCAGAACATTGATCAACCCGTTACTAATTCAGGTAATCTAGATTTTTATTTTAACAAATTAATATTTACAGTTAAAGAAGCGTTCAACAAAATACCTGTCGGTCATAAAAATTCGTGGCAACAAGAAATCTCTGAAATTAGTAAAATGTTAATTAGTCGAAGAAATAAATACAAAGGTAAATTTCAAAGATGTAGCGATTTTAATTATAAAAATCAATTGAAAAGCATTTTGAAGCTATTAAATAAACTTAAAAAAGGCCGCAATGAATCCTGGTCAAAATTTATTTCGAATTTGCCCTCAGGCTCTAAAAAGGTTTGGAAAATAAAAAAGCACTTAAAGGAAACAAAATGCCTTTTGCTGATCTTCATGTAAACGGTGAAGTTTTAAAAACTGACAATGAAAAGGGTAATTCAATAACATACGTATTTGGTAATTCACACACCATTACTTTAAATAATTATTCACCTATGGACACAGCCGTCTCAAGATTCATTCATGATCTTAACGACATAATTCTTAACAGATCTAACGTAGAGCTTACCAATTTAGATGAAGTTAAATTATTTGTACTTTTATTGAAAAATAATAAAGCCCCCGGTTTAGATGGCATTAATAGCATTATCCTTAAAAAGATGCCCGATTACTTTTTTGAAACTCTATGTAAACTTTTCAATTCTTGTTTAATAGAAGGCTATTTTCTGACTATTTTTAAGAAAGCAAAAGTTATCCCAATTCCTGAGCCAGGAAAGGATCCTAAATTACCGTCTAGCTATAGACCAATCAGCATCCTAAGCCTATTGGATAAAGTATTTGAAAAAATAATTAATAAGAGAATTTTTGATTTTTCGAACCAAAATAATATTATTAACCCTCAACAGTTTGGATTCCGCAACGAGCACTCCACAGTACATCAACTAAAAAGAGTCGTTAATTTTATTGAATCAATCAAAAGAAATCGTAAGAGCACTGGAGTTATTTTTCTTGACATTGAAATAGCCTTCGATTCAATATGGCATGAAGGCCTGGTTTTAAAACTAAATCCTTCAATTATTCAACGTACCTGCAAAAAATAATAAAGTTTTTAGATCGACGCTCATTTGCTGTATCTATAGATAACACCCTATCTAGTGATAGACAAATCCCTGCGGGTCTGCCGCAAGGATCGGTATTATCACCTGCTCTTTAATTTAATATATATTTCCGATTTTACTATTCGCAAGAATCAAGAAGTAGCTTTTTACGCTGACGACAGTGCTTTTATATGTTGCGGTAAGGTGTCAAACGCAATAATCAAAAAAATGGAATATAGTTTAAAATCTACCAATAAATACTTTGATAAATGGAAGATAAAAGTTAATGTTAGTAAAACACAAGCTATTATATTTCCATATAATAGATCAGAGAAACGTATTCCTACAAAACATTTATATTCTAGGGGAGTTTTTATTCCTCTGCAGGATAGTATCAAATATCTAGGTATTATCTTAGATAAAAAAATTATCATTTAAACAACACATACAGTATATTTGTGATAAAGCAATTAAATGTGGCCGTGCACTTTACCCCTTATTTAACAGACTCGTGCTGTACATTTGACCAAATTTGTATATACACATTCAGGGTATAGCAACAGCTAAAGATATGTGGGAGAAATTAAAATCAACATATGATGTCTCCGGTTGACAAGACGCTTTGGTTTAGTGAATTGTGGCACAGAAATTAAAAGAAATTGAAATAGTCGTGAGTGATGAATGGGTAGGCAGCTTGTTATTGAGTGGTTTACCGGAAAATTTTACACCAATAACTATGGTCATAATTATACGCCGCAGTCAAAGTGTTTTGCGTAAAAAATAATTTTAAAACCTAAGAAATTTTCTTCGAATGAAATCGTAATGTAGTTAAAGGCCATCTATAGAGCTGATGTTATAAAATTGAACGTAAACAATAGTTTGACAGAGGCTACAATTGAAAATGTACTCTACGTACCACAAATTTGTCCAAACTTAATGTTTGTGAGCCAGTTCGAAAAGGTTTTGAAGTAAAATTTGCAAGTATAAGATCTAACAGATATAACGAAGGAGATATCAATAGGTGATGGTTTCATTTCCTCCTAATTTTTGATGAATATTACAACAGAGTCTTTATTTACATATGGAAGAATAAATCGGAGGTTCCAGCTTAATTTTAAAATTTAAATAAAAGGTAGAAAACCAAACGAATAAGAAAATAAAAGTTTTGTGTTCGGACAAAGGTTTGAAATTATGCAATAAGTACATGATGTACAGCAGCAAGAAATAGAACCATTATTGAAATGTATTTTTTTTTCCAAGAACCGGAACAATTGTATAGAGAATTATCAGTCAATTACACAACAAAGCTCAATGAATGAAGGTAGTTCAGTGAGTAATATGCTTCAGGAAAATTCCAATCCTTCCAATGATGGTAATAATGGCAATATACTATTGGGGAACTGCAAAATATGTCAGAAAATGATGATGATGGTTTTACATCCAATGAAATTTCACGAGATAATGTGAGAACCAGTTGTTAAGGATATAGTAGAGCCACAAAATTTCGTTGAAGCTGTTAATTGTAATGAGAAAGAATTGCAGATGGAGGGAATTTTGACAAGATTAGTTCATTATTAGAGAATATGGAAATGAAAGGAAACTTTCTACGAAGTGAATATTTAAATTGAAATATGGTGAACATGGCAAAGTCGTTCGCTACGAAACTCGAGTGGTAGCAAGAGATTACAATGAGACATATTATAGATATTACTCATTAAGGTATTTGTTTCCGTTAGCGGTTGAATTCGATTTGCATGTGAACCATTTAGACCTTAGCACCGCGTTTTTTGTTTTTTTTTTTTTTTTGCACCGGTGAATTGGAGGAGGATATTTTTATCAGTACACCGAATGGTGTTAAAGTCGCTGGTGGCATAAAACAGTTAAATAGTGATCAGTGTATTTACTCAAGAATCAAGGATGAAAATATATTTGTATTGTAAATCGACGACGATTTAGGAAGGACAAATTCATTTCTTGGATTATGAATAGAAAAATCAAGTGATAAATTGGCTATAGATTAAACAGCATATATTCAGAAAGTTCACGATCGTTTTTCAATGTCAACATGTAATCCAATATCAACTCCAATGGATTTGAATGTGGTTTTTTTATTATTGACTTTATTGAAATCTTTATAAAATAATTACGTTGTTATGACGATTAGTTAAAAGTATTATAACAATTAACATCTAAATAATTAAATAAGGAAACTACTAATATCACATTATTAAGAAAAAGTTGTAAAAAAAACCCTGTACATACTTAAACGTTATAAGAAATTTAAAAACAATCATCAATTATTACTCTTTAAGTAAAAAAGTGTCTTAGTGATTGTTACCAAATTTCTTATTATTTCATATGCAGATGTTCAGCATTTATTATTAAATGACAGAATCAGTTCCCTTACAAATGAAAGTTCCTATGCAGTAGATCAGTAGAATATCTGGGGAGTAGGTTATGAATTATTTTCAGATTTATAGTTTGTATTATCTATAATTTTTTTGTGTAAGTTTTAGCAGCTTTATTAAGCCAGATTGTCATCCGTAAGTTTAGATCTTCTGATGAGTAAAGGGTAAAGTGAACCGCCGCATTTGATTGCTTTATTTCAAATATTCTGTGTGTGTTGTTTAAATGATAGTTTTTATTTAAGATAATTCCTAGATATTTGATACTTTCCTGCAGAGGAATAAAAACTCTCCTAGAATATAAATGTTTTGTAGAAGTAGGTTTCTATAATCTATTATATTGAAATATAATAGCTTGTGTTTTATTGACATTAACTTTTATCTTCCATTTATCAAAGTATTTATGGCTAGATTTTAAATTATCTTCCTTTTTTTATTATTGCGTTTGGATAGAAGAAAATCTGTTAGAGGTTTCGTATTTATAAAGCAAGGAGCACCAATATCATGGGCTTCGAAAAAGCAACCAGCAACTTCATTATCAACATGTGAAGCAAAATACATGTCAGTGGATGTAGCAGTCCAAGAAGCTATATGGTTAAAAAGTTTTGAAGAGGAGCTATTTGAAAAAAAAAATACCAAGAATATTTAAAAAAAAACAGATATTATTGTTACGTTTTTACCTTTTAAAAACGGTCGTTTATTTCCTTTAAATAAACTTGTAATTTGATTGCAAATAACAGCAGTTTAGTAGTTTAAAAGTTGTAACGACTCTTTATTTTATTTAAAAATGTACAACAATAACAGTTTAAATAGTCACTTGCTTTTTAATATAAACACACACTTAAATTACACACTTTATACAACACACTTTAATAATGTACAAAATTATACAGCCAAGGCAGTTAATTTGTCTTTACTTAACGATGCTTCCAATTAGACTGACTCAATGGTGTTTTCACAGCCAATTTATATACACTGTATTACCTACTAGATGCTTCTTGAAACTCTATTTCTTTCTACAATGTTCTTAACGGACAAACTAGAGCTTTTGATGTTAATGTTAGCAGCTTAAACATTTAGTGTTGCCATACCTAAAAACAATGGTGAAAGCTTTTTGTTCAATGTTTTACGTTTAGAACTATGTTAATAATTTTTACAGCTATGTTAACTGCTGTTAACATAAACGGAAATGCCTAGAAGCATTGAGAAAGATTTAAACCAGCCGTTAAAACCATTATATTTGAATTCAAGTACAATTTCGTAACATTATTATAAACAAAATTCATAATACTGTTACGATATTGTACTTGAATTCAAATATAACGGTTTTAACGGCTGGTTTAAATCTTTCTCAATGCTTCCAGACATTTCCGTTTATGTTAACTGCAGTTAACATAGCTGTAAAATTATTAACATAGTTCTAAACATACAACATTGAATAAAAAGCTTTCACCATTGTTTTTAAGTGTGGCAGCACTAAGTGCTTATGCTGCTGGCACTATCATCAAAAGCTAGCTTGGCAGCACTAAGTGTTTATGCTAATGGCATTACCTACAAAAACTCTAGATTGTCCGTTAACATTGTAGAAAGAAATAGAGCTCTCAAGAAACATCTAGTAGGCAATACAGTGTATATAAATTGGCCGTGAGAACACCATTGAGTCAGTCTGGTTGGAAGCGTCGTTAAGTAAAGACATATTAACTGCCTTGGCTGTATAATCTTGTACATTATTAAAGTGTGCTGTATAAAGCGTGTAATTTAAGTGTGTGTGTGTATTAAAACACAAAGTGACTTATAAACTGTATTGTTGTACATTTTTAAATAAAATAAAGAGTCGTTACAATTTTTAAACTACTGAACTGCTGTTATTTTTGTAATCAAAGTATAAAGTTTATTTAAAGGAAATAAACGACCGTTTTTAAAAGGTAAAAACGTAACAATTGGTGTCAGAAGTGGGATTGCAAAATAATAAGCAGTCATGAAGTTTGAAGAGCTAAAAGTGGAGCAACTCAAGAAAGAATTGAATAAGTTGGAGTTACCTACAGCTGGTAATAAAGCAGAATTACAAAAGAGGCTGATAGATGAATTCAAGCGGCGTGATATTGACATTGGAGCTTATGATTTCGAGTATAAAGAAGAAATGGAAGTTTCTACCCGTGCAACAACCAGCATGGATTTATCCACAATGTTTGCTGCTTTGATGGAGCAATTTAAAGAAGTTCAAGAAACTTCTAAAGCAAATAACGAGAAACTTCTTGCTGAAGTTCAAGAAACTTCTAAAGCAAATAACGAGAAACTTCTTGCTGAAGTTCAAGAAACTTCTAAAACAAATAACGAGAAACTTCTTGCTGAAGTTAAAGAAGAAAATAAAATAATGGAAATGAAATTTCAGGAAACTTCTAAAGTAAATAACGAGAAACTTCTTGCTGAAGTTAAAGAAACTTCTAGAGCGACAGACGAGAAACTTCAACAAATTTCGGAAGTTATAAACAGCAGAGTGGATGGCATTGATAAAAAGGTGTCCGACTTAGAGAGCTGTCTAGATATACAAGCCAAAGTCGTTGATAAAGTTGATAAAAAGCTGTCCGACTTAGAGAGCTGCCTGTCCGATTTAGAGAATGAAATATCCAAAGGTGTTGATAAAAAACTACATGATCTAGAAATAAAGATGAATAATATTCAATGCCAAGATGGACATATGCGAATTATTCCAGAATCCTCTAATAGAATAAAGGCCCCTAGTTTTGATGGCACCACACCATTTAATGTGTTCAAGTTCCAGTTTGATACAATTGCCATTAGAAACATGTGGAATGACGAAGAAAAAGCTATAGAGTTGATATTGGCCTTAAAAGGAAATGCAGCAGTGGTTCTAGAAAGCGTACCAGCGTGTAACAGAAACAGTTATAATGACATAATGGAGGCGCTACAACGTAAGTACGGTGATGAACATAAAAAGGAATTATACCGAATGGAATTGCGTGGTAGAGTGCAGAAGCCCAATGAGACACTACAAGACTTTGCGTTTGAAATCGAACGTTTGCTGCAGCTTTCTTATCCAGGGGAAAACAGCCCGTTTTTGGACCATTTCAAGATAGAGGCATTTGTTAATGGCATTCGCGATCCTGAAATAAAATACGCGGTTTGTGCCACACCTAAACCATCATTTACTGAAACCGTCTCATTCGCACTGGCACAAGAAACAGCGAAAATAATTTCAAAGCCCCAAATATGTTATGTGCGAAATGTCGAAGTTGTAGCTGACAATCAGAGAAATATAATCGACGAATTAAAAAAGGTTTTGAAGACGTTTATTGAGAAACAAAGTAAAGTCAGAGTAAAATGTTATAACTGCGGTAAATCTGGTCATATTCAGCGAAACTGCAAAGTACGAAGAAAACGAACCAGATCTGCCTCGCCTCGAAGAAGTAATCAGCAGTTGAATCATCAATCATCACAAGAATCACCTTTAAAATTAAAACGAGCTAGCACTATGGGGCAAGAGCTAGATCCCACATCTGAGGGTCCCACAATCTTCATATCCGTAATGCAACAGAAAAATAGCAATCTTACTGCTTCGGGGTACATTAACGGTCAGAAGCACGTTTTTACTGTAGACACCGGGGCATCACAGTCTATCGTCAGGCCAGAGTTAGTCAAGAAAACAATTGAACCATTATGTGGGGTAAGTCTGCGCACAGCTACTGGGGAGCCGGTCACTGTCTATGGTAAAGTAAATGTGAAATTAACCATTGCCAACGTTACCGTCAATCATGTATTCATTGTTGCCGATATTGTGGACGAAGTTATCATTGGTGCTGACTTCATGATTAGCCATGGCATTACTTTGGATATGGGACAAAAAGTTATGATTTTGCGAAATGTGAAGATACCCCTTGACGTCGGATATGAGAATAGAACTCAAGTAAGAAAGCTAGTTACCGTCGAGCACCAGAAGCTACCACAGTCAGAAACTTTAGTATGGGCTCGTATGGAGGGAGATTGTAAGGACAACAGTTTGAGGGTGATAGAACCATCAGAAATAACAAGTGATCTTGTAACAGCAAAAACCTTCGTTAGGTGCTCATCAACAAATAATAAAAACACTTCCCAAGAGCAAGATGACCTAAACGAACTTCATGAATTCGTACCCAGACGAATGAAAATGACCAGCGACAAAATAAAAGCCAGATACGATCGAGCAGCGAATTCTGAAGGATTTAACGAAGGCCAGCTTGTACTGTTGTATAACCCACAACGTAAGAAAGGACTGTCTCCCAAACTACAAACCCATTGGGATGGACCATACAAAGTGATTAAGAAATTAAACGACGTGGTGTACAGAATACAGAAAGAAAAGAGCCCGAGATCTAAAATGAAGGTTGTACATCTAGAACGACTAGCTGCCTATGGGAAAAGTGAATTCGTGCCTATTCGGGACGAACAGGCTTAAGCGGGGGGCAGTGTTACGATATTGTACTTGAATTCAAATATAACGGTTTTAACGGCTGGTTTAAATCTTTCTCAATGCTTCCAGACATTTCCGTTTATGTTAACTGCAGTTAACATAGCTGTAAAATTATTAACATAGTTCTAAACATACAACATTGAATAAAAAGCTTTCACCATTGTTTTTAAGTGTGGCAGCACTAAGTGCTTATGCTGCTGGCACTATCATCAAAAGCTAGCTTGGCAGCACTAAGTGTTTATGCTAATGGCATTACCTACAAAAACTCTAGATTGTCCGTTAACATTGTAGAAAGAAATAGAGCTCTCAAGAAACATCTAGTAGGCAATACAGTGTATATAAATTGGCCGTGAGAACACCATTGAGTCAGTCTGGTTGGAAGCGTCGTTAAGTAAAGACATATTAACTGCCTTGGCTGTATAATCTTGTACATTATTAAAGTGTGCTGTATAAAGCGTGTAATTTAAGTGTGTGTGTGTATTAAAACACAAAGTGACTTATAAACTGTATTGTTGTACATTTTTAAATAAAATAAAGAGTCGTTACAATTTTTAAACTACTGAACTGCTGTTATTTTTGTAATCAAAGTATAAAGTTTATTTAAAGGAAATAAACGACCGTTTTTAAAAGGTAAAAACGTAACAATACTTTATAAGTTTTAATTGACGCAGCCGCAAAGTAGCTCTGGGTTGGGGAACAACTCTTTCGTCACCGTAATTAATTTTTAAGTACAGTCAGGCGGGGTTTTTTTTTTGTTTGGCCTTCGAGAATTTTGCGTCTCACTCCCACATTGACTAAGTGTCTGTTGTATCGTCATTTGTCACATGCAATTGATTTTGTTAAACTTACTTTTATAAGATTTGATTTGGTGCAGTACCACACAAAACTGAGATTGATATTGGTGGAGACCATTAAACTCAGGGAGCTGAACTCGGGAACTCTAGCTTTCTACACGAAGGTGTAGATCGAGTTAATGTTTTGCGAAGGAGGCTTCTTTTGGATGTACACCCTGACAATATGTTTAGCGGAAAGATACGCCATTTAAACTTTTTAAATTAAAAAAAAAAGTTTTAATTGAAAATTAAACATAAATTGTAGATTCAATATTTACGAAGTTAAATTTTAAAAACCCAAAAATTTAGTCAAATTAAGATTACGGGTCCTGTTGATGTATATGTATATGTATATATATATATATATATATATATATATATATATATATATATATATATATATATATATACATATTACATACATATTATATATATATATTTCAAAAGGACCGGTAATCTTAATTTGACTTAATTTTTGGTTTTTAAAATTTTTGCAGTCAAGGATTTAACGAATATGATTATATTATATATCATTAGAAAGATATACTTTTAAATTCAGAAAAATATATCAAAACTTTAGGGGCCCATAACTCGTAAAATAGAGTGACCGGACAAAATTTTTTACATTACTTTAATCACAAGTAAAAATACTACTGAATTATAATTATTTTTTTTTATGAAGTTTCGAAATTTCGAAAAACTTTTAGATTTTTCTTTAATAACTTCTGATGTCCTCAACTACCATACATGGCATTAATACTGATCTTTAAAAACCAATTCGTGTCGTTAACAATTAGTACAACATATATATTTAAATATAATTTTAATTATGTAAAATGAATTATAACTTAATGTTGAGCAACTTTTCTTGATATGAAAAAAAAATTCGCAACAAAATATAAAAACACCATCCCTGACTGTAAGTTATCAATCATAAATGAAATTTTGATGGTAAACCAAAAAAGAAGAAGCATTCTCATTCTTTTTTTGTTTTAAGCACGTGTGGAGGTTTTTTTTAAGAATTTTTTTAATAAAAATGGGTAAAAAATGCTACAAGAAGAAAAAAACAGAAGAGCTTGAAATTGTGCCCATGGATGAAAATCCTCCATTGCCGCCACAAAGACCATCTGATGAAATTGTTCCAAAAAGGGTAAAGACTTTTTTTAAACTTTAGCAAAAAATCTAATCGAAATTTGTTATAGGAAAAATGGGTAAATAAACAAAGAGTATTGGTATTTGCTGCTCGTGGTATTAGCCATCGTGATAGACATTTAATGAAGGATATTAAAACTTTAATGCCGCATCACAGACCTGAATCGAAAATGGAAAGATCAAAAACTTTAGTGGTGGTCAATGATATGTGCGAAATGAAGCACTGCAATAAGGCCATACTTTTTGAAGGTCGACGTAAAAGGGATCTCTATATGTGGATCTCGAATATACCTAACGGACCATCGGCTAAATTTTTAGTTGAAAATATACACACAATGGCAGAATTAAAAATGACTGGTAACTGTTTAAGAGGTTCTAGACCATTGTTGTCATTTGACGCTAAATTTGACGAAGTCCCCCATTTGAAGTTGTTAAAAGAAATGTTTACACAAATTTTTGGTGTTCCTAATCATCATCCAAAGAGTCAACCATTCATAGATCATGTTTACACTTTTACCTATTTAGATAAACGCATTTGGTTTAGGAACTTCCAAATTCTATCAGAAGATGGTGGTTTAACAGAAATTGGACCACGTTTTGTAATGAATCCCGTTAAACTTTTTGAAGGCTCTTTCACCGACAATACTTTATGGGAAAATCCCGAGTATGTTAGCCCAGCCAAACAAAGACAAATGCTTAAGAAGGCAGCTAAAGAACGTTATGTTAATCGTATTGAACAGAAGGTACATCACGAGGCCACATTACCCAAAAATGCTTACGAGGGCATTGAGTACGATGAAATCTTTGCTGATAATGATGCAATTGATACAGCTAAACTTTTAGCGGAAAAGGCTAAGAAAAAAGCTTTGGAAAAACTTGAGAAACCAAACAAGAAATCAACAAAAGATACCTTAACGAAGAAAATTAAAGAAAAACAATTGGATGCAGTTAAACAAGTTATTGAGAAGAAAAAATCTAGTGTGAAAAAAATAAAAAAAAACAATTATAAAATAGTTTAAATTACTATTTTGTAAGTTTCTTTTTTATATTTTATTCCTTTATTTTTTTTAATTAAAATATATAAGTTTGTACACATTATTAATATTTTTTTATGAAAATAGTACAATTAATATTTTTTATTGAGTCATAATAATTTGTACCATTTGTTGAAAAGATACACTATTGGAAAAGAAGTGGTGTAGAACAAATATTTAACTTTCAGATGCTTTTGTATTGCTCATTTTTAATGTAGTTTTGATCGAAATTCTTGAAAATTTATAATGAATAAAAATTTTTTTATTTGTTCTGTTCTCAGGTCCCATAGCATTCTTTCTACACTTTTTTTAAACACTGATCTACAGACATACATTTTATCAATGTTTGTATATGTATTTTCATTGAGTTTAATTAAATAATCAAATTCTCAGGAAAAAAATTGAAGACACGTTCTAAAATCATTAGTTCTAGAACTGGTGTAATCTGAACCACTTCAGATTCTTTAATAACATCCTTGCTACTAGTGGTGTCGCCACCAATTCTGGCGCTCATGGAGTAAAACCATGTGATTCTAAATTAGTTTTAAGAAATGTTTTTAGAACTAGCGCATAAAACCTAATTCTGTATGACTTCTATGAACAAATGGCTCGTTCCAAAATAACTTCCTAGAACTGTTTAAAAAACGAATAAAAAATTGCAAAAATATATAAAAATAAAAAGGCCAAAAGAGTTTAACAAAATTAAATTTATTTAAAAAGTGGCCCTTAGGAAATAGCACATTAGAATAGAGAATTAAAAAATAGGTTCTGAAACCGTTCCCTAACGCTTCTATGGTACGAGTTATGAATGTGACAATTTCGAACAAAAATAATTGATTAAAGTACTAGTTCTAGAAGAATGGACGTGACAATTTCAAAAGAAAACCATTGGTTGTAATGCCAAAGTAGAACGAGTACAGGCTATTTTCATGCGTTCTGGAACTGTAGAACTCATACATTTTTCCCTGGGTTAGTATTATGTTACAAAATAATAATAATAAAAATATATTGTTAATAAATTAAAGCTTAATTTACTTATATTCATGATTATATATGTTGTGCGTGAAAATAACATTTTCGTTAATATCGTTGCATAATGCCTTTAATTTTTTTCTTAATAATCATTCGGTTCCACGGCGCCATCGGGCACTACCATTGGTTTACTAGTCATACTAAACGGTTGCTTATTAATAGGCATCATTTCGACCACTTGTATTGGTGGTTCTTCACCTGGTTGCAAGGGTTCTTCACCAACTAATTTGGCTAAATTACTTTGAGCCCAACGACCACCACGTCCATTAATAGTCTTATCCTCACATACGCACAGGAAGAGGGTATCAACAACCATCTAAATATATTTAAGAAAAATGAATTAAATATTAATATTAAATTTCATAAATTATTAGCTGCAAATCATACTTCAAAAAGTGATAGCACAATATGAGCAATAAAGAAGGAAAATATAATGATTAATATAACTGGAGCCATATAGAAATTTAGGCCAGGTTTATCTTTTAATACAAAGATACCAATGAGGCCGGCAATAGCAGCAACAACAATTTTTCCCAAGAAAAGTATAAAGTCACCAATGCTGTTGATTGTGGCTACTTGTAAAGCGTTTGTGGCCATTGCATTCCATGCCTGTAAAGAAAGGAAGTTAATAATATAATAAAATAGATTATAACATCGCTTGCCCGTATTTAGTATATTTTTTACAATTTTCTTAAAATTAAGACTGCAACACTTTAATATTTATATATGTTTAATATAAATATTACACTGGTTGGCAAAAAATCCCCTTTAGACAAAAATGGGTGGACTAGATAGAATTTGACGTGCTGAACAAAAATTTGCTTTCAGTTTTTTTTTTCTAAAACGTACTGATTTTCTTTTGGAACATTTTGAAAATTTTGCTTCTTAAAAGTTATTATGAAGGTAGCCATTAATATTTTATCATAAATCTTAAAGGTATACTACGATTAAAATAAGCCATACATCATGAAAATTAATGAACAAATAACCTAATAAATTAAATAATGATATAATCTTAGGTGCCGATTAAGATATTATATCGTACTGCTGAAAACGATATTATTATAGCATTACAAGTTCGGATAATTTGTTTCCAATAAAATAAAAAATACAATCATTTTGAAAAAAAAAACGTAAAAACAAAAATATTTAAATTAAAATGTTTTGCCTATTACATGGAATTGCCTACGGCGACATGTCATTCGGAAAGTTTAGGACCAATATTCAATTCGGAGCGAATTTGCTGAATTTAATAATCTTATCAAATAATGTACTGTAACACAGGCTAAACCCTGCTGATATAATAATTTCTGGGGTACCTAAAGGGATTGAAGACCTGAATAAAACAGTTTTTGACTTGTTTGATTACTATAAAATTAATGTTGATGTGAAGGATATTTCGCAAATTATTTATATTAGAAGAAATACATTGGTTTTAGTTAAATTCAATAATATTTTGCTACGAGATCTGTTAATGAAAACCCATTTCAAAAGCAGAAAATTGGTTCTATCTGACTTTTATAAATGTAAAAATGGTGAAGATATTAGAAATCGTGTCTAAAATCATGTTTTATATATGCATTGCTAAACTTTAAATTTAATAACCAATTATCAGTATTCAGTATTATAGAAACAAAATGTCTTTTTTATATAAATTTTGGAAATTATATTTGTAGCATTTATATATAAATATATATATATATATATATATATATATATATACACCTATTTTATTTTAAGATTTATTTTTTAATGAATTTTCTTTTGTTTGATTGAAGTTCTCTACAGCAACTAAATCTCTTTATAATTTTAATGTACCATAATGAGAATTTGGGTCCCATTGCTAGAGATAGTACTGCTCTAAGTCTCTTACTAGAAATCCTAATAATTTTAATGTTGGACATATTAATTTCCAAAGTATCAACCCTTCAACTAGATCCACTAGAAGCTAAAGGAATTTAGGAATCTATTATACGATTCTGGTATTAGTGTTATTGATGTTACAGAAACATGGCTGTCGAAAGAAACATTGTCTTCTGCTGTTTCTATTTCTGGATATGATATTGTTAGAAATGATCGTGATTTGGGAGAAGTGGGAAATGTTGATGGTGGTAATAGCTTGTGCAGAGGCGATGTAGTCTGCCTTTATATTTCTGTCTTTTTGAGGCATATAATAGTTTATAGGAGTACAGAGTTTGGTGTCTGTGAATCGTTGTTTGTTGAGGTTATGGTAGCGGGTGGTTTTCCGTTATTAGTTGGGGTTGTGTATTTGCCTGGTGGCTGCATTGATGCGTTTGAACGTTTACATAGTGATTTATTCGATAAATACACTAATATAATTATTATGGGAGATTTCAACTACAATCTCTTTAATGAATCTTTATCTAATAATTTTCATCTGATGTGTCTTAGAGTTGGGTTGAGTTCAGTTCATACTCAACCCTCACGCATTTGGACATAGCACATAATAGTACCTCACTTATTGACTATTTTCTTGTAAGCAACATATCTTTGGTTGTGGATTCTGGTCAGTTTACTTGTCCCTTTACTAATCCCTATCACAGTTTTATATATATATTTCTTATAACATGGTAGCAGATTGCATTCCTGATGTGGTTGAGTTTAAAGACTATAATAAAATTGCTTATGACACATGCTTTTCTTATGTATGCCAGTTTGATAGGTCTAATATCTATGGTACAAATGATGTTGATGTGCAATTAGATACCCTTTCTTTATTGTTGAATAAACTACATGATATGATTCCAATGTCCAGAATTAATAGAAGACGTGATGCTTTTGACTTTATGAGGTCAAGTTGTGTTTCACAAGCAAGGTCCTTAAGAGACTTAGCTTTTCAGGCTTATCGGGAAAATCCAAATGACATAAATTGGAAAATATATTGCAAATATAGGAACAGAGCTAAGGCAACCATAAGAAAAGAAAGGAGAAAATTTGGGATACGCTTTTTTGATAATGTTGATAGTAAACTTATTTGGAAAAGATTAAGAACACTTGGATGTTCTGGTGGTGATAACTTTAGGTGAAATGGATGTTGAGTCTCTGAATAACAAATTTTTAGATCATTTTGGGCATAGCAGAGTAAATAGTTTTAATTTCTTAGATTTTGATAACACTATAAATTCTTTTTCTTTTCGAAATGTCACTGAAAATGAATTGATTCTTGCTATGCAGCAAATTAAGTCAAATGCTCTTAGTCATGATATGATTCCTATGAAATTTATTAAACTTATTTATCCCTTAATATCGGATATATTGTTGTATGTTGTTAATACTATTTTTACTGTTTCATTTTTTTCCTAAATTCTCGAAATTAGCAAGAATTGTGCCTATTCCAAAGGATTCTAATTGTATTATTGACAATTTGAGACCAATAAGTATATTACCTTCATTGTACAAAATTGTTGAAAACCTAATGAAAACGCAGATTTTATTGTATTTAGATCAGACATCTTTACAACATCAGTTTGCGTTTCGTAAGAACCATAATACTACACTATTGATCACTATGACTGACTCTATAAGAAAAAATTTAAATGAACATAAGCAAATCGTAATGGTTTCTCTGGACTTAAGTAAAGCGTTTGATTGTATTGATCATTATCTTTTATTATGTAAGTTGAGAGATAAGTATAATTTTTCTGTTACAGCTTGTAAACTTATTTGTTCCTACATTTCTGATCAATTTCAATATACTAGGTTAATTCTAATATTGGGTCTGTTACTTCAGGTGTGCCCCAAGGCTCAGTCCTGGGTCCCTTGCTTTTTATAATTTTTTTCAATGATTGTATTGAATTAATGTGTAATCAATTCTGCAAGTCATTTGTATTTGCGGATAATGTACATTTATTGTTTTCTGGTGGAAATCTTTTTAGATCATTTCAGACCTCTATTAATGATCATTTATGTGAAATAACAGATTGGATGTTAGCTAATAATCTTTCCATTAATCCTTCTAAGACTAAGGCTATACAATTTTTCTTGGGTAACCGTGTGGTATCACACCCTAATGTTTATATTTCTGGTGTATATATTCAATACGTTGATCATTTGAAGTGCCTTGGATTATATTTAGATCAAAAACTGAATTTCTAGTAAAGTTTTCATCATCTTGAATATCAATTATTGTATTGAAACTATTGCGGGTTCTAACAATAATACCCTGACTAGACTTGAGAGAATATTCAATATAATCTTGAGATTTGTGTATAACTTGAAAATTCGTGATCATGTTACTAATTCTTCTATTGACTTCCTAGGATGTACCTAAGATTAATATGTTGTGTTACGAACTTTATTGCGTTTTTTTAAGATCTTAAAATATGATGTCCCCATGGAATTATTTAGAGAATTTAGTTTTCTTCATTCATCACGGAGTCTACAAATTGATATACCTCTCATTCGTTATCAAATTTTTTCGTTTTTATTTTTAGTCCGAGTTGCTAGAATATGGAATAATCTACCTTTAGAGCTTAAATATTTTTCCTGTTCTGTTGCTAATTACAAGAAAAAACTTCTCCTTTTCCTAAATCTTTAGCCGGAACTACATATTTTTTCTCATTAGTCTCACATTTTATATATATATATATATATATATATATATATATATATATATATATATATATATATATATATATATATATATATATATACTTTGTGTTTGAACTTTGTATTTGAACGTTTGTTTAATAAATTGAATATGTAAAAAACATGTAAATCTAAGTATTAACCTAAATGTCATAGTTATTTGATAAAATGTATATTTCTTTTTAATACATTTAATTGGCCAAAAGTGGCTTTTTGTATTAATTGTTGAATTAAAAATAAATAAATAAAATAAAATTCTAATTTTCACCAAAAATTCCAATATTCATTAAAAATTCAAATATTTACTAAAAATTCGATTTTTCACCAACAATGCAATTCTTTTTTATCAAAAATTTGATTTTTATCAAAAATTAAACTTTTACTAAAAATTCAAATATTGGCTAAAAATTCATATATTTACTAAAAATTTTATTTTCCACTAAAAATTCGATTTTTTACACAAAGTCCAATTTTCAAAAAAAAATACACTGCTCTTTTTTTTTGTAACCAGATATCCAATTTTTTTAGAAAAAAAAAATTAACAAAAAATCGATTTTCACCAAAATGTTTTTAAAGTTATTTTTCTTCATATAAAATACTTTAACAAATAACACAATAGAGTGATTCCATGTCGAAACGAAGAGCAATCGCATTTAACATCTCCAATTTTAATGAAATATACTGCAGACATTGGCTATTGGAAGTATTTCTTAAATCATAAACTTTTTCATCAATCATTATATAACACAAGACGGTATTTTTAAAGTTCTTAAAAAATTTATAATGTTGACATAACCAAATATAATTTAATTACTAACAACTTCTGAACTATACATAATAAAATTATTACTTTAGTACTATTTAAACCTGATATCTACCATGTATAGTTTTATAAGTCATTAGCAATTAAACTGTATTTGTGGAATTTTTAACTTTTTTCGTTTTTCAAAACGTTATATTTTTGAAACAGAAAGGGCCAAGAGTCTTAAAAATTTATGATTTAAAAAACACTTCCAATAGCCAATGTTTGTAGTTAATTTCATTGAAATTGGAGATGTCAAATTCGAAAATTACTGTTTTCTGTCCGTTTTGATATGGAATAACTCAACACCAAAGTTTGTGAATTGGGTACATATTTTATATTTTCATACAAAATATCAATGTTTGAAAGGAAATAGAACTGATAACAGATACTTGTCCATTTTATAATTGGAGCAGTATGTAAAAAAAAAACTTTAGCAATATAGAGTTTTTATTCCGATTACATATAAATTACAAAAATATTAATACATATTTTACTTACAATTCCTGCCGCTGGACAGAAGTTTATTGATTCTATTGCAACAACTGTATACGCATTATGATTTAGAAAACGTATGAATTTCTCCAACAACCAAAAACCACAAATACAACATTTCAAACAACATGAAGCACACTCGGAACCTTTATCTTCACCTTTCTTTAACCTAAAATTAAAAACCATAGGAATCTTATAAAAATAGAAGAAAAAAAGAACAGTTTTTAATTATATCCATTAAATATATACTTACTTAGCATATAAATACGTCAAAATTAGACGAGGAATTTTAAAAATTGTTATTACAAATGATCCTTTTGCTACAGTACCCAAATGATATTTCACCAATTTGCCAATAGCATAAACAGTAGGAGTACTGGTAGGTTTATTAAAATACCAAAATGCTACCGCAGCTGCTAAAGCAAACTGTTGACAGGCGAATATAAATTCAGTAGTCCATATCAAACCAATGACATAAATCCAGAACATACTTTTCAGAGTTTTGGCCTCAGTAAATTCTATGGGTTGGAAGCCTAGAAATTGTTAAGAAATTTTGTTAGTTACATATATATTAAATGTAAATATATACATAAATGATAAATATGTAAGTATATAAATAAATAAATGAATTCTATTAAAGTTTAAAAATTATAAATATTTATTTACACTACTAAAAATATATAATATGTTGGTATGTACATATATAAAAAAAATTATTAACTTTAATAAAAATGTGTATGTACAACTAATGTTAAATCAACTAACTATTAACGATTTTATTTCAAGACCAAAAATCACTTACGTATGATGTTAATGTATTGTAATTTTATCCAATGGACGTATGTTTTAGGATATTATTTGATTATTATTTTTTTAATATACATTTTTATGAACACATATGTATGTATATAGAATAAAGTGAGGTTTCGATTATATCATATGATTATTATATTTAATTTATTATGTCTAATACATATTGTTTTGTATCAAAATTATACTTACTTTTAGAGCCTGTGTTTGTAATTGTAACATCTGTTGTTATAGCATGGGCTGCGGTATTATCCAAAGGCGCAAAGGGATTTTTATCTCCAGGAGCACTTGCAGTTGCTATGCAGATGACCACTAATACCCAAAAGGCTAAGAATATTGCTAAGACAATAAATGCTAATAAAGGCGCTACAATAAGTCCTGGCAAATTCATCATACATTTGCCAGATTCTTCAAATAATGCCGATAGACCGGAGAGTTTATTTTTCAAATAATAAATAATCACTATTAATATAATCTAAAAAAGATAATTAATATTGAAATATGAATAAATTGATAAAGAATTTTAATAATAATAATAATACTAATAATAATGTCATACCATAGTTATAGTTGCCAAAATGGCAAGTGTAAATACGGCTTGTTCGTTACGAACAAACTCCTCTAAATACGAAAATTGTGTATTGATCTGTTGTTTATGCTTAATACTATAATACGCATACCATAAAGCACCACATAAACCAATACTGGCTACAACTACTAGAACACAAATAAGCCAGGATACAATACGCGAAAGCCAATGCATTAGAGTCACCAAGGCAATAGAAATCACTAAAAGCAAAAATATAAATTAATTAACACAATATCTATTAATAATATATGTACTTATTAATACTTACAAAACGATATGCCACAAATAACAGCAATAAAATGCCATGTTGAATATATATCAGCCAAAAATTGTTGAGCAGCATCCCAAGAGTTTAACATTTTATACATATCCTTCACCGGAGCATTTTTACTCTTTGGTACACAACGATGTAAGACAGGGGAACTTTTGTTTTATTTAAAGAAAACAATACATTTAAATTAAAATATTTTCCCTCATATTTATCAATTATTTAATTACCTTTCATATATTGGAAAATCTGGACAAGGTCCTAAGTAATTAAACAACTTTGATAAATCGCCCTGTTTATCATTCGCTATAATGGACATATTAAAGTCATAGCGGCAGAGATTATTTTGGGTTTCCAAATAGTAATTGTAAACATCTTCACGTTTATTAAGTGTTGTCTTTGGACACTCCTTAACACATACTTTAACCGAGTCTTTTAATTTTCGTATATCAAAATATAATAGGTGAGGTTTATCGATTGTATTCAAACCAGACAGTGGATAATTTGGATAACGTTCATTCTTTTTAACACCACACGTATTGCCAAATGAATCGTAGCCATTAATGAGACGCAAAGGATTACCATAGACAAAGGAAAATATTGCAATAACAATCTGTAATAAAATAAATACATATACATATAATTAAATTAATTTCTCATATAATTGAAAGCCTTGTGGTTAGCAGCACGCTATTTATTTGTTATGAATAAGGCAGTAAATATTTAAAATAAATATGACTTTTTACACACTTCGTCTTTATATGTAGGGTAGTCGAAATAACGTCTGTCTACACGTCCAGTTGAAATCAATTTTCTGAATTCCCTCTAAGAGAACATGTTTTGTCAGTATATCTACATATGTATGTATTCTATATTATGCACCTATCGTATTGAAATAAAAAAGTTTAGTGTAAATAAAACTTATTTTAAATATATAATATTTTCATCAGAAATCCAACCCGCTTAGTAACAATCTATTAAAAAATTGTAGTGGAAATATTTAACGATTGTACCTAATCAAATACTAAATCAATTGTATTCTGTAAAGTAAATAAATACCTTTCTCAGATTATTTTATACATATTTTTTAGCAATAAAAAATAAGATCTAGCTTTTCTTGTCGCCAAATGGCTCATAAAGGAGCTATGAATTTATTTATTATATTTGATTATTATTATTATTTTGTTTACGATGAATTTATTATTGTTTATTTGCCTTAATTTATTTAATATGAGCTAATTTGATTTATTTTATTTTGCATTCATTTGTTTTTGAGCCACCTTATTCTTATTTTATTTTGTCTTATGTACATTATTGTGTAAGAATTATCATATACTTTGTTGTTCCTTTTAACATTGATCTTACTGCAGTGCTTTGTTTCGTTAAGATGATACCGTTATTTGAAATGTGTTATGATTTGTTATACACATAAATAGTTTGTGGTACATGACAAAATAATTTTGTAAGTTAAATCAGTTTGTAAAGGAAAAGCACTGCGGTAAATAGTGTAGTTTATTTATATTGTTTTTTTTTTTTTTAATTATTAATTTAAGTTTTTTTTAGAAATAAACGCGCTTCATCGAGCCAAGTAATAATTGAAAATCTGTGTTTCAATTGACGGTGTAGCAGAGTTAAATTCGCCCCTTACGAACGACTGTCGCAGCCAGCGACATTTCTGAGAAAAGAACTGCGAAAAATCATCAAAATTCGTAAAAAATAAAATAAAAAATTAAAAAATAACGGTCAATAATTCAACTTTTTTTAATAAAATTCTCGTCTTTCCAAAAAAATGTATAAACACACGTACTTTATTATAAATTCTAGTCGATTTTCGTTCTGTTTGACGTTTAGTTTTTCCTTTTAGCGATTTTTTTATTTTGGTTTTCTTTCCAAATTGGTGTTTTTTTCGTTATAACGTTTTTTCGTTTTGGAGTTCTTTCCGATTTGGTATTTTTTTTTCGTTTTGGTGTTTTTTTTTAGTTTTTTCCGTTTTGGCGTTTTTTTTTTATTTCAGTGATTTTTTCGTTTTGCCTTTTTTCCATCTAATCGATTTTTTCGTTTTGACGTTCTTTCCGTATTAGCGTTTTATTTTGCGATTTTTTTATATTGTTAACTTTTTTATTTTGACGTTTGTTTTCGTTTTGTCGTCTTTTTAATTTTAGCAATTTTTTCCATTTTGGCCTCCTTTCCGATTTGTCGTTTTTTTTTTTTTTCGTTATAGCGTTTTTTCCTTGTTATAGCGTTTTTTTTAATTTTTTTTTTCGTTTTGATTTTTTTTTTCTTCGACAAAACGGAAAAAATTAAAAAAACATATTTCTTCGTCTTTTAGATTTTTCCATTTTGGCTTTTTTTCGTTTTGGCCTTCTATCCGATTTGGCAATTTTTTTTTCGTTTTGGTGATTTTTTTTGCGATTTATTTCATATTTTTTTAATTTTCTCCCGTTTTGGCGATTTCTTTGTGTTTTACTATACTATATTTTAATATAACAAAAATCAGAAAAAATATTATAAGTTATAGTTTATAACAACTGTTGTTTTTGTTAAAAATAAAAAAATAACTGCTATAACAGTCTGACTTTAAATATCCAAACAGTCTGATTTTAAATATCCAAAATAGAAGTTTCTCATTACGCTGTGTTCAGACAAGCAATTTTTTATCAAGACAAAAGTTTTTTTTTTGACGTATGTCATAATAAACCATGTAAAAAGTACCAACAACAATCAAAATCGCGTATTTCATCAAGCAATTTCAAGACAAAATTGATAGCATACTAGCTCTGACAACTTTATCTTTAAGCTGCAATGATAATAATGACAAATTAAGTCTACACTAGGCAAATTTTTATCCTCGTCAAAATTTTAAGCTTGTTTTGATAAAAATTATCTAGTATAGATTTGACGTTATGCATAAGATATAAAAAAAGCAATTCTAAGAATTAAACTCTTTTCTATTTTGTTTATCACTTCTCTCTTATAACTCTCTCAATGATAAAATAAAAAAATTTCTACTCATTGTTGTTATTTAATTACAACTTGTCTAGTTTGATTTTGTAAAAAAATAAAAACAATAATGATACTGCTTTCAAATAAGAAAGGCATGAGAAAGAAATATATAAAAATTAAAAATAAAAGGGATTACAGGAATTGTGCTTGTATATTAGTTATATACATAGATAACTCGTTTTTAAGTAATGTCATTAAACCCGCTATGATCTTTTTATTAGAAAAATAAAATTTGGAAGATATTTTCCTGGAAGAAGTTTACGCAATATTTTCTTTTTATTATTTCGACGAAAATCATCAAAGCAGTATTTTTCTAATATTGCATTTTTATCAGTTTAAAGAAAATTAGACAACAAAAAATATATAAAATTAAAATTTTTTTTTTTTTTATTATATTTATTCTCAAAATATTGCCTTTTTTCAATAAGGTGATTATCACCTCCGCAATAAATTGTTGATATCTCATTGAGATCATCTGGAAGAAATTAATGCAATACTTTTAATTTCCAGTCACAATTTTTTCAGTTGTCGAAAAATTGTTCAAAAATGAAAAAATTTTGAAGATATTTGTTTGTCTTTTAGCAAAAAATGGATATTTTATGTTAGCATTTCGGTTTTCGTGCTTTATGATATTAAGATTTATGTGCACGCATGCTTTACAAGATGTAAAAGATTTCTTTATTATAATATTTCAAGATTTATTTAGTGATAATTATTCCCCACACCACCATTGGTAGTTGGGGTATTATGCGTTTGTGCTGATGTTTGTAATGCACAGAAAAAATCATTCAACACCCACCTTAAAGTATACCAATCGACTCTGAATTTTGAGTCGATCTAACGATGTCCGTCCGTCTGGCTGGTTGGACGGCTGGCTGGCTGTCCATGTAAACCTATTGCACAAAGAACAGATCGCAATTTTGAAGATAATTTAATGAAATTTGGCACGTTTTATATTCGACACAAATAAGTTTTATATAAGTAGAAATAATAGTGACAAATTTTATGAGAATCGCTTCATAATTTACCATAGCTCCCATATAAGCCCACTTTCGGGAATCATCCTAAAGTGCATAAATTCATCTAAATGTTAGTATTAACGCTATATTCCGTATTCGTATATTTTATTTTACACTTAGTAAAAGTATCGGTTCACAATTGACCACATGTCACGAATTTGATGGACGTGCACAATGGTGTGGGGTATCATATGGCTTGACCGACTATATCTTTCTTTCTCGTTTTTCCATATATTTATTACATCCCCCGAAAGATTATCTGGCGATATCTTCTTTTTTCATCTAGATGATTATAAGCAATATTGCCTATTTTTCTTCCATGAGTATTGATTTCTTATTGCTTAGATGTATCGCCTGTGACGCACAATCTCTCCCGATGGAAGAAACTTCCGCAATACGAATATAATTATTGCGGCAATAAAATTCTTCTAAGCAATACGAATTCGAATCGCTTTCGTATTATTTTGCTTGTAGGGTTATGGTTATATGCAGAGTTTAAAATTTTGTATAAAATATTTTTCTTTTACCAACGACTACACAATAAATATGTAACGTTTTCATTTTTAAAATATACAATATTAAAATATAAGTTTAATATATAAATGTCATATATGCAATATATGATACATTTAGACATTTACATTTATAATTTTTTTCAAATTGCTTTTATTAAAAATGATATTGTTTAAATATTACAATTTTCATAGCAGATAGCCTGAATTTTTAAATTTTCTGAATATTAAAATTATATTTCATTTGTTAACAATTTCAATCAATATTACTACCAAAAAATAACATTTTTAAAAGAAATTAATATTTTATTAGTAAAAATTTTAGAAATGAAAATTTCAATTTTTTAAGCAATGAATATTTTACTATTAAAAATTTGAACTTTTTAAAATTTTTAAGGCTATGTTCACATTAGGCAAATATTTTATCGAAATTGCGTGACCGCTATTTTTATAAAAATTTTGTTTGCCGTTGTTTGATCTTGCAAATGTTTTGTAAGAGAAAACAGCGTCAAACAAAATTCGATAAACGTCAGCTAAGATTAATGATAAGTAAAAAATAGTTTCCCATTAAAAAGAGAAATTGGAAATATTTTATATAGTGGTTACGTAATTTTGGTCAAATATTTCACTAGTCACCTTAAGAAATATGAAAAATTTTAAATTGCTTGCTAAATATTTTTATAATTAAAAAAAAAAAAACACACACACACAAAAGAATTATATACTGTAAATGTATTATAATATTTTATAATATAAATAAAAACTATTTAGATGTAATAAGTATAAATATATGTATGTCAAATTTAAAATACAGGATATTTCTGAGGGTATATTTAAGAATATACATAAATGCAAATTTAATCAGCAATTCTAAATGCAAGAGTTTAACTTATTAATAAATCTTCATAATTTCACATGATTGAATATTGGAGATGTTTCGTGATAAAATACCATTAAATTTCAATAAAATTAAAAAATATATGTCTGGAAAGCTGTCGCACAGTTATCCCAAAATGACTTTTTTGGAGATATTTCTGTAACTTTAGAACTATTGAATGTAACAATTGTTGAATCCGTTTGCGCTTCAATAAAATATGTTAATGTAGTTATTCCTTTTAGGCAGCACAAAGTTTTATATGTTATCGTTATTGTGGCAAAAATTTTAATAATGTAAATAAAACAAAAGAGTTTTTTTATATACTGAAGAACGTTTTTCTAGGAACTATAAAACTACGAACCATTTTTATAACATATTCTAAAAAGATATATCTAATTAATTGACCTACTTAATTTACCTGCTCTAAGGAATATATTACCGAAACTTGTAGGATATACCTGATAGTTTCATTCTTTAGTATGATGAATATAACGACTTGATTACACCAAATTAAAAAATAAAATTAAAAAAATACCTATAACTTAGGTGTTCTTTTAATAACGAAAAAAATTCATTAAAGAATTCCAAATATTTGCACAGAACTTCGTTCAGTTTTTAGTAAACAGTGATTATGTTAATTTATTTTTGGCAATAAATAGAGTCAAATAAGAAATAATTAAAAGAGGAGACCAATTTCGAAGGTCCTCTCCCTGCTTCGAGAGCACCTAGAAACTTGTGCTCCTCCAAAACAGTTAGAAAATGCCTCAACAATAACTATGTGAAATTTTATTGAAATATATTTAACGGTTCATAAGTTAACCAAAATGATTAAAAAAAAAACAGGTTTGCACATATATGTAGAATGTTGCTGCACACATTTACCATAGAAATGAAGCAAAATGTGAAAATTTTGCTGAAAGGGGTCAAGTTTCAGTTAGTTTTTAAACGAATGTGTAATCTATTTATACAAGTATTTGATATCATTGGAAAAGTAATAACTTGAAATAAAATATATAATTAGTAAAGTATTATAACTAAATTTCTTCATTAAATTTATCAAAAACGTAAAATTCTGACATTTATTTTATTTATTTATTTATTTATTTCAATTCACAGTAATATAAAAAGCCCTCTTAGGCCAATAAATATATATTACAAAGATTTATTCCTGAATAAGGATATATTAAATAATAAATAAAAACTATAAAAATTAAATACACTCATATTCAATACTCCAACTCAAATGGCTCCCCAGCCAGAATATATAATATACCAATAAAACATCATAAAGTTACATAGTCCCATAAGTAGTATAAACATCAAAAATAAAATCACACAATTTCGAACCACTTACCATAATAATAAAAATAAGCTATAGAGTTGCCAAATATCTCATTAGTTTTAAACGAAATGCATTATTCGATTGAGAAAATAAACGAAGCTCAACAACGTGCAATCCTAACCATAAATGTTCGCTCAAAAACAGAGGCTCTAATTCTAGGAATAATAATTTGAGGATTCCTAGAAGAATGTGAAAAGGTGAAATCAGACCGAAGCTGTAACGGACACCCGGTTCTAATAACTTTAAAAAACATCATCATATTACGATATGAAATAAAATTCTTAAAAGAACAACCCAAAAATTGTTTAATATATTCCGAGATGTGCGTTCGACGAGAAACATTGTATACATAAGGAGCAATCATATTCATAATACGATTGAGCCTTGTAATGTAATAAGACGTAGTCCCGGATATTAGTTCCAGACCATACAACACATGTGTCATCAAAAGTGTATGGGCAACTAAATACCTCGTACGGCAAGGCAAATAAATGGCAAGAGAATAAAGTCGTCGTAAAATACCAACAATTTTAAAACTAATTCGATCAATATGGTAATCAAATAACAAGCGCCTGTCAAGATATACACCTAAACATTCCAATTTATCTACAAAATTAACAGAAGAGCCATAAATAACAATTCTCAAAGTCAAATCAACATTGCCAAATACAATTGCCTTCATTTTAGAACTATTAACTGTCAAACGATTATCAAAAGACCATTGTAGAAACAAGCTATAGAATATTCAATATTAGATTGCATTACATCGCCATTATCAAAAGCTGTTCGAAATAATAGCATGACATCATCTGCAAGTAAATAGGACTTACAAACATTCGTATCAACAAGGTTCGGAAGATCATTTATGTATAAAATAAACAGAAGTGGACCCAATACCGAACCCTGAGGAACACCCAATTTAAGAGATAGAATATTAGAATATATACCACCAATATCCACAAATTGAAACCTATCACATAAATAAGAGAAAATAAGCCTACATGCAGATTTGGAGAATGAAAACAAGTCCCTTAACTTGCTAATTAAGATGGAAAAATCTACAGAATTAAACGCCTTCGTCAAATCTAAAGAAAGCATGACAGCAAGATTTCCATTATTCAAACTATTACGAACGTCATCAGTTAAATTAAGCAATAATGAAGAGGTACAATGACCACGTCGAAATGCGTACTGGGAAGAAGAGATACGGTTTTGAACAAAAGTAAGCATCTAATCCTTCATTATATGTTCAAGGACCTTCGATAAAGATGGAAGAATAGATATTGGTCTCAAATCCTGAAAGCCATGGATAACTTTTGACTTCGGAATTGGAACCACGAGAGCAGTTTTCCATATCGAAGGGAAAGTGGACGATGTCAAAATGAAATTAATGTGATTCACAAGAAAATGCGAGATATGAGGATAAATAGTTTTAATAAATCGTATAGGAATGAAATCAGTTCCAACACATTTCGACCTTATCTTACACAAAGCATTAAAAATTTCAAATTCACTTACACAACTGAAAGAAAAGGACTCATCAGCATAATTAAAAGAGTCAAAGTCAATAACATCATTATCAAAATCATTAATATTAATAAAATAGCTATTAACTTCGTTAACATCACAATCTGAAGTGAATTCACTATCATTGGTAACTCCACTACCCTTCAAAACCCTCCACATGCCTGACATATTCAACCCAGAAAATAATTTCGAATAAAATCTCTTCCTAACTTTACGAATTACATTTTTTGTCCTATTCCTGTACCTGAAATAAATACGCCAGCTTTCAGATGAACCACTTGATCGAAAAACAGAATACGCCAAATCCCTCAGAGGCATAGCTAATACAATCTCATTTGATTTCATCCAAGAAGAGTCGTCAATCCTAATTCTGCGCTTAACTACTGGAACATATTCATAAAGTGGGAGAATTAATGAATTAATAAGTGAGCTCTGAATTTCAACATCACCAGAACCATAAAATAATCAGAGTCAAAAGAATATATGGAAGAAAAAATTCCTTCCCAATTAGTTCTGCTGAAATCCCTATACTCAAAATATTTATATGAACATCTTACAACAATTTGAAAAGCTGCCAAAATGAGCGCATGGTGAGAAATTGCAGGGTACTGTACCTGACCAGAATATATCATAAAAGAGGGATCACTTACTAACCATTTAGTGTTATGTTGTAAAAAGTTAAATATTTGAACTTAAATAAATTCTATATATATATCATTATGAAATTTTATTATAATATAAAAAAGTTGTCCTTGAAACAAGAACATAAACAGATTCCCACTTTTTTATTCCGAAATACTCAAAATTGCAGTTCGGGGAAAACTTGTTTCAAAAATTTACTTTTTTCAGTAAAATGGTCACTCTGTCGATATCAGAATCGTGGATTATTAAATATTTTTGGTGTGTTAGGTGTTTTTTTTTAATTTTAGCCTTGACATTTTTGAGCTCCATAAATATAAAAAAATAATAATAAAATTAATAAAATTCTGATAGGGCTACCAGGGAGACTGTTACCCCAAATGCCCTCGGATTTGCATTACAAGCATTAAGCATTCCTTTAGAAACATAAAAAAATGTATGATCCAGAGGAAAATAATGGATTTTAACTTTTTGTCGGAATCACATAGGTATATGATTCTTATATGAAAATTGTTTAGAATTTTGTAAAGAATCCAGAAAAATTTTAGGACTCAAATTGAGTCCGCCAAGTTTAAAAAACTAAAAAACATGTCTTTAATCAAATCATAAATAAAATTTTGACTACTTTTTAAAAAAGAGCGTGGCTAGATTCAAATGAATCTATAGCTCTACCAGTGCCATTTTGGAAATGTTTTATACTGAGGGACTGAGTGCGATTATTGACATTGTTCCGGAAAGTACTCGTAAGAGTACAGGAACCATGTCAACGGTCACATCTGTGTCAAAAGACAATAACAGTTATTATTGAATCCCACAAGGAATTCATTAAGGGAGCCAGGCCAGGAGAGGATCAGCCCTCCACAAGTAATAAAGGAATTGTTCATACCATTTTCATCTCTTTTGAGGGACTTCATAAGGGGTCCGTTAAGAGTGGTGGAACAGGTGAAGACCAACCCCTTTTACTGTCGAAAAAGGCTGGTCATAAGCCATCCAGCTCTTTTAAACATAGCCGTAAGGAGGTTGTTAAAAGAGAAAAGTCTGGAGATGACCAACCAGCAACGACTGCTATGAAGGCTAGTCATACACCGGCTGGATCCCTTAAGGGCCCCACAAGGAGGTCATTAAGAGAATCAGACCTGGTCACGACAAGCCTTCTACCTCTAAGAAGGCGAAGGGGTTGATGAAGCCGAAATATCTTCAAGCGGCTGTCATAGATCGGGCTGACCCAGATGGGAAGATCTGTGGAGGTTGATTGAAGTTGGGCTCATCGATGAGATAACCTTAGTGAAAGGAAGGTCGGACTGCAGTTGGCAAGTACGGCAACCTTTGTACAGAGTCGAAACTTGAAGTGATACTCGCGTCTGAGTTGTCCTTAAGGCCGATAGTGACAGTGTGAATTCCACCACCCATAAAACCGGTGGACACTATACTGATGATATTGGCTAAGCAGAACGAAGTGAGTGAAAGTTGATAGCTTCTCTTCTCTGACTCGTAAAGAGAACCTCGGCATGCACTTCCGGTTTGCAATAGACCAGGAGTCCCTCAAGAAATTGGAGTCGGTGGAGGGAGCTGTCAATTTCGGTCTGGGCATTATCAGGTTCCAATATCCGAAATCTGATAATACCAAATAGGCTGCTAGTGGTGCAAATTATCTTGCATCACTGTATAACAGCCTCAATCGAATTGACAGCGCACCTCATTGATTTCAAAGTGGATCGGGCCTTAATCCAAGAACCCTGGATCAACAACACCAGGGTATGTGGATTAAACGTCACAGGATATACACTGTTCGTACCATCCACCAAGGATAAGGTAAGAAAGTGTATATTGAAAAGATTGACTTAAAGTTTATTATTTCTCATTCTTTCAGTAACGGTGACCTAACGGTCGTACAAAGAGAGGCCAAAGGCGAGAGAAAACTCATACTCGCCTTACTACATATTCCATACGAAGCGGCCAACCCACCGGACAACATGGTGAAGTAACTGACAGAGTATGCAAGAGGCAGAGCATGTCTCATGAGGGGATATATCCCTCATGAAACATACTCTTATTAGCTCCAAGGAGGTACAGGGAGGTTAAAGTCATATTCAGACCTAAGTCCGGTAAGGCAAGACGTTAGAAATCCAAAGATTTTAGGCCAATCAGCCTATCGTCTTTTTTTATTGAAGACATTAGAGAGACTGACTGATCTTTATCTAAGGACAACAATTGATACTCATATCATGACTATGGCTCAGCATGCTTTCCTAAAGGGTAAGTCTTTTGGTGAGTTATATTGAACGGGGCTTATGAGGAATATATACTAGCAGCGTTCTTAGATATAGAGGGGGCCTTCAATAATATTAAGATTGAGGCTATTAGAGAATCACTAAAGTCATTACGCATACAAAACTTCCTAATCGATGGATCATCCTAATAATTAACAGCAGAATCATCAATTCGAAATTGGGAGATGCGGGCATAAGGAAACATAAGGAGGGGTACTCTCTCTTTTGTTATGGCTCTTAGCCGTCAATGTCATTTTACAACAATTTGACGCAAGGGGATGAAAAATTGTTGCCTACGCTGACGACCTTTTATACTGGTCACAGGGAAATTTCTTTCCACGATCAGTGATGCCATGCAGTCAGAACTCTGCGAACTGTCCTCATGGTCACTAGCAAAGGCATAGGCTTCTTTTCTTTTCACCAGAAGGTACAAGATTGAGCAGTTTAAGCTACCAGTACTAGAGGGAATTGAACTGAAATGGGCGAACGAAGCCAAATATCTTGGAGCTTTTCTTGATAGCAAATTATCTCGGAAGAGGAATACACAGGAAAGTATTAAAAAGTCTCAATGACTACTACACATGCAAGAACTCCATAGGTAGGAATTGGGGTCTTAAGTCGATGGTAGTAAACTGGATTTACACATCGGTAGTAAGACCAGTTCTAACGTATGGGTGTTTAGAATGGTGGGAGGCTATGAGAACAGGACGTTGCTGGAATATTCTGTATAAAGCACAGAGATGTGCTTCAATTGGCATCACTGGTGCCATGAGAAGCACACCTCAGGCTAATAGGATTAATCAGTGGCCATGTTCTAGCTCCTTCAATATATTCGGATTACATGGGCATTGAGACTGACTTCTGGGAAACTCCTGCTCTTATTATTTCAAATGGGGCCAGTGGTCAGGTGTAAACTATATAATGAAGAATCGGTGTTTACTGATTTATCCAAAATTTATATTGGTACAGGTGCAGGCGTCTATTTTCTAGAGGGAGATATCAGAAAGTAGTATAGGCTCCTAGATAGCTGTAGTGTGTTCCAGGCAGAAAGTGAAAGTAGTATGAAACCACCGTTAGGCTTTTACTTCAGGGTAATCAAGGAATGAATTCAGGATAGAACCTATCATGCATGCAATAGCAGAACGGGCTTATATGGGCTCTCTGACCGAAACTTGGTATGGCAGATACAAATCTACTATTAGGCATGAAAAACCTGAAAATTATAATAGGTATATTGACAAGTCATTGTATAATAGGGAAATTGGGATGCAGGCTTTCCGGAATGTGTGATGATGATGAGGAAATAGAGACAGTGGAACATAATGTAATGTATCACTGTCCGTGTCTACAACATAGCAGATAGAATTACTTAGGCAGCCCTTTCATCGACGTGTTAGAGACTGTTCCCGGTATCAATCTAGGAAACTTGATAGGATTCGTCTTAGAAATACGCTGGCTAAGGGACTGTCGTTGGCTTGAAGCGAATGTGGTGAGGTAGTAGACTTTTCTTTATTATCTTATTTCATATATATTTCTCTTCTTTTTGGTCTCACTTTTTCAAGATCTTTTTCCGAACTGTTTAATTTCTCATTTCTATCCTGACACTCTTTCGAAGGGACTCACAAGGGATATAAAGGTCTCCGAGTGTATGTACAAGTTTTCATCTAATGAATCTTGAACAACCCTTCTGTAAATATCTACCTCCCTACTTGGATATGTGATGAAAAGGGATTATTTTGTAAAGATCGATCAACTTCTATTTCGAATTGTTACAGTGCTTTTGAAAATACCATCCTGATGATAGATTATAATCAATTTTAAATATGAAATATTTTATGAAATAAATAAATAAAAAAATAAATAAACAAATAATTAAATGCAAATAAATAAAATTAATACATATTGTTCTTTTGGTGTACAATAAGAAAAATTTTCAAAATATCCTAAAATTAATTCAAGTGTTTTGCGGGAGTGTCACAGATTTCATTAAGAAAATCTAGCCGGTTTTATGTAATACATACATGCTAATATGAAGATTTAATCCATTTTAGCATTTTCAATTCTTAGCTCAATTAAAACATGGACATGTACATTCATTTGTAGAGTTCATTTATATTATTTGTATTAATTTTATAAAGTTAATCTTTATTTACTCCAATATTTATAAATATTCACTCATCATTATAATAAATAATTGTAATACATCTATATACAAATGTTTAGACTACCGATTCACTATACAAATAAGAAAATTTTCTCACTTTTTATGAATCTCTTAACACCCCCTCTACTAACTAATTTTGGATAACATTATTCTCTTTTTAAAAGTATATGCATTATGGTGGCTCCGTATGTATGGAGATATTTGAATTTTCATACATATATTTTTTAACAAACATGACAACATAATCTTCTAGAAGTTTTGCCGAAATAGTTTTTAAATTCGTTGAAGTTCTTATATAGAATAATTTTTATATGAAGGAAAATATGTTTGGAAAAATTCTAATAAAATTCTAAAAAGTTCATATAAAAAAAAAAAGAAAAAAAAACAGAAATACTTGTTTCGGTATTACTGCCAGATTATATTATTTTATTTTGGTCTTATTTAGTTGTAAAAAAAATCAAGTATCTATTTTTTTTTTTTTTTTTTTTTTTTTTTTTTTGGGAAAATTACAAAAATTTTGGATACATTCAGACATAGCTCCAAATTGTAGTTATAACAATTAATTAATTCGTTTCGACAATTTATATGGAAAATTCAAAATATATTTGGCATAAATCAAGATTACCAGCACATTTTGATAATGATTCAGTAGAATTTTTATTCATGATAACAGCAATGTAAAAAATTGTGACCACTCGCTCTTAGTTTACGAGTTATGGGTACTTGAAGTTATAATATAAAAATGTAATTTTCTCCTTCCTGCTATAATGAATATGAACAATTTGGATATCATAGGAAAGGTCTTGAATATATATATATATATATATATATATATATATATATATATATATATATATATATATATATATATATATATATATATATATATATATATAATTTTTTTTTTTTTTTTTGATATTTTTTTACTTTTTATTTTGACTTTTTTTACAAAAGTATCGTTATCTCAAAAACATATCGATATAACGGTACTCTCCTTTACACCAAATTATTTAGAGAACATTTCAAGCTTTCATATGATTCCTTTCCAATGATATCCATGTTGTTTATTTTCATTAAAGGAGGAATGAGAAAATTGCATTCTTACATCATAACAAAGTACCTATAACTCGAAAACTAACAGAGCGGGTACATGATTTTTATGTAACTTTTTTAACAAAAAATAGTGCTTTTGCCGAAAAGAAAATTTGTTAAAAAATCAACAGTGCCGGTCCCATAAATTTAAAATTTTCTTTTCTCATATAATATTTCAAACGAAATTTTCCTTCGACATCGCGGAACCGGCCGTTAATATTAAATTAAATTGTTAAAGACGCATCGCTTACATTAATCGGTATTTTCCTAAGGCTGTTAGTTTTGGAGATATATGTAGTTGATAAAAATTTTCATTGCTAATTTTCTAAACTGTTTTTTAGCTAAAGGCATTTTATTAAAAAAAAAAATGTAAAAAATTCACCTCCCTAATGCATATCAATGTTAGTACATACATAGTTACAAAGTAAAAGTATATTTAACAAAACATTATGTTTTTTTCTTATTGTCTGTGGTTATGACGCCACGCCATAAGAGGCGTTCCTTTAAAATTCTAGTTTTTCGTTACTGTTTGATCATCTAATTTAATTTATTATAATACACTCATACTAATCATGTATACACAAAATAATTTAATTAGAACAAAATAGTCACTTACCAAAAATAGCCAAAATAATATAAAAATTGACAGCCAAAATGTATCTGTACAAGTTCTGTACTTTGGGCGATTTTGTTGCGATTCCTCTTCTGAACTCGCGTTACATCCCATTTTTTCACCTTCCTTATGTGATTATTTGCTTTTTTTACTTTATTCCAAAATGTTTTCACTTTCTATTAATCACACTATATACGTACACTCCTTATTAACTTTCTATAGAGGTTTTATGAATTAATACCACATAATACCGTCATTTAATATAAGTTTCTTCATCTCATGTTAGTTTATATACAAATAAACAACAACTACTTGTTTATAATTTAGACAATTCGAGCTATGGCATAATTATTTATAAGGTAGTGTTTATAGTACAAGAACATGGTAAGGTAACGACAACTCTACATCAAAAAAAAAAAAAAAAAACTCCATGTATTTTGTTTTTGCTATAAAATCTTTTATGTCAACTTTACAGCCCATCTACTCGTAACCTGGAGTGTCTATTTTGCAGCAATCTGACGTTTTCCAATTTCAATTTTTTTAATTTAATTTTATTTATCTCATTTTATAAATAAAAAATAAATTCAGAATTTATATTTAATTTACAAACTTTAGCCCAGAAAAAAATACTTTTTAGAACTTTAAAAAATCCAATAAATTAAAAAAAAATATTTAAAAAAGTGGTCTTTAGGGAATAGCTCATTACAATGAAAAATAAATTTAAAAATTTAACAACTGGTTCTTGAGTCGTTCCTCATTACTACCAAAAAGAAAAAAATCTCTCCTGTTTAAATGTTACTACCTTGGCATGATACAACAATTTAACAAGATATATGTGTAAAAGCAACAATAAAACAGCCATTTTTTAGTCTTAAACATGTTATTCTATTACATAGTGTCTACATTAGGCAATTTTTTATCAAGACAAACTTCAAAATCAACGAGAATTTATGCAAGGTGGAAACAGTTGCACAAAAATAACAATAAAGCGAATTCATCAGCTGCTTAACTGAGGTTAACTTGAACAGATTCGCACTGATTTTTACGTTTGTCTTGATAAAAAATTTTCTAGTGTAGACACTACGTTATGGTCTTAAATAGGACTGAAATGTGAAACAAAAGAAAAAAACAGGCGCAAATTTTAAACAATGATTGTTAAAACTCAAAGTAATAAGAATAAATTGTAAGAAATTTGTTTTTAATGTTTTTATAAATTTAAAAAAAAATTAAATATTTCTATACAAAACTTTTCTTTATTAAAAATACAAATTTCACGACCTAAAATTTAAAAAAAAAATGTAATTATATTGGCAATTGTCAAATTCTATCTCTCCCTTTAAAATGTTAGGTGTGGACCAATAAGAAATCTATTACGCAATATATTTCGCAACAATAACGTCTCACAACGTTATTTCTAATGTCAAGAAATAAACATGTCTTCGTGTAGACGTAGAGTAAAGGCAAAAAATATGCTTTTGTAAGAACTTTCGGTCCTTATCCATGACCTCAAATTATATATTGTTTTCTTGTTTTCCCACGCGGACGCCCGGCTCATATAACGTAACAGAATATGTAAGACTTTTCTGCCAGAGAGTGCCAAATTCGCTATCAGAGAATTATGTCATTATGTTATGTTTATATTAGTATTATAAAAAGTATTATGAGACATGTGATGAGATTTCTCTACACAACCTCTTATAAGATTAACAGTCAAATAAATACACATAGTATCAAGTGTATCTTATATTAAAAAACAATATTTTTTTTTGTAAAATTGTTTTATTTTAATGGTTATTTTACATTAATTTTTTTTATAAAAATTGTGCTTTTATAAAAATTGGTATTTCGTAAAAAAATCACATATTTACTCTGTGACTGATTGAAAATAACGATATCTTATATGATTTATTAGAATACGTATACCTTATCTCACATATTATATCAACGATATCTCACATATTATATCAGCTGTAAACCTAGGAAGAAAAGTACAAAAGTCCTTTTTATTTAAGAAATTCTCACTTTTTTAGCATAATTTTTATAAAAATGTTTTTTAAAATGTAAAACAGGTATGCGTATATTTTTGACAGTATATATCGTATAAGATAGTTGTGTAGAGAATCTCATCACAACAGTATCATAATACTTCTTATAATACTAATGTTTGAATCTACACGTGAGATAATTCTCTCAAAGAGCGAAAGAAAAATCTTGCATATTCTGACACGTGTAGATAAGCTGTTAAGTTGAGAAATAACAAATTTTTTTTTAGTCTAAATCGTTCGCCGTGCACTGATGTAGTTTTTATGTTCGGATTGTATAAAAAAATGTACATATAATACTGTTAAACAGTATATTCGGCGTTGCCAATTTTTCTATTACAATTAAAATATTTTTCAACACTGGTAATTTATAGGATTGTGATTGTGAAATATGAAAATATTTAAAATAAATTTTTGAATATAGAAAATAAATTTTATTTTCAAATAGATTACCAAACAATGGGTGTAAAGGATTTGTGGAGTATTTTAACACCTCATGCTGAACGTAAACCCATATGTGAGTTACGTGGCAAAACAGTAGCAATTGATCTTGCTGGCTGGGTTTGTGAAAGTCTGAATGTTGTAGATTATTTTGTGCATCCTAGGCATCATCTAAAGTGAGTTAGAAAATTAATTAACGCTCCCAATACTACTTGTAACTTTTAAATATATTTGAAGAAATTTATTTTTTCGTACTTGCTATTTAATATGGGAAGAGGTTACTCCGGTATTTGTATTAGAAGGTGTTGCGCCCAAGTTAAAAAGTCAAGTTATACAGAAACGCAACGAAATTCAATTTCGTGGCGTAAAACCCAAAGAAGCTCAAAGTCATCATAGTGACTGCGAAAAGCAAAAGGGTGATAAAGGTAGAACAAGATTTAATAATGTCTTAAAACAATGTGAAAACCTATTGCATGCAATGGGAATTCAATGTGTGCAAGGACCCGGTGAAGCTGAGGCTTACTGTGCATTTCTTAACTTAAAAGGGGTACGGGCATACATATCTCTCTTTTGTAAACTTTAAATAAATTTCTTGTAATTTTTTTTTTTAAAGTTAGTTGATGGTGTTATAAGCCAAGATTCCGATTGTTTTGCTTATGGTGCTATACGTGTATATCGAAATTTTTCTGTATCCTCACAAGGTGCTTTAGCTGCACAAGGCGGTGCAGTAGACATCTACGATATGAAAAATATATGCTCAAAGATGGGTAATTTATATGAATGAACAAAGTTTAAGACATCCTTATTTATATTTTATATATCTTGTTAGATTTTGGGCAAAATAAAGTAATAGTCATGGCTTTATTGTGTGGCTGCGATTATTGTCCTGATGGCATAGGAGGTATTGGACGTGATAGCGTTTTAAAATTGTTTAATAAATATAAAAATGATGAAATTTTAAAACGTATACGCTCATGGCGACTAGAAGATGATAAATACACTGCCTTGGAAATGAGAATAGATGATAAAACAATTTGCTCCAATTGTGGCCATTTGGGTCGTACTCAGAGTCATACGAAAAATGGTTGTGGTGTATGTCGTACAATTCGTGGTTGCGATGACAGTTTATGGAAGTAAGTAAAATCGAAACTTGATTTTTTTCTGATATGATTAATATATATGATGGTCATTTACAGAGAAGAAAGGCTTTCATTAAAAGCAGAATTAACATTACGTAAAAAAGCTTTAGCTGATTCAAAATTTCCCTGTGAAGACATCATTGAAGAATTCCTTAAACAACCAGCAGAAGTTCCAAAACTTCAATTAAGTTGGCGTCAACCGAATATGGTTAAATTTATTAAACAGGTTGGTCATTTATTACAATGGCCAGAAATTTATTGCTTTCAAAAATTCTTTCCTATCTTGACAAGATGGCAAGTTTTGAATGCACCACGTTTAAGGGAATTGCCTTCAGCTATATGTTATGTAACGCCCAAAGAAATTATAAAAAAACGTATAGTAAAGGGCGTTTCTAGTTTAGAGTTATTGTGGCAAGATGAAAATGGTATCTTTAATGGTTTAATACCAGACAATCAGATGCAGGAATTGTTAGAAAATAATCCTAACGGTTTACAAGATATTTGGTCTACTGTTGAACCTTTTGATAAGGTAGAAATAGCATATCCAATATTGGTTGAGCAATTTTTAAAATCCAAAGAAAAGCCGAAAAAAGTATCAAAAAAATCTTCTAAAACAAAGGTAAAAAATCATGATCAACCTTTGGGTTCGCTGGAAAATTTAAATGATCTTATTGAAGCTACTAATGTTATAGCCAAAAATCTAAAACCTAAAAGACAGACCAAAATCAATAAGCCAAAGCAGGGTTTACAAATGATTGACAAATTTTTTAAGAAAAAAATGGATAATGCAATAGAAAAAAACCAACAACAAACTCCTCGAAAATGTACATATATGTCTGAAATTAAGGCACAACAATGTTCCACACCCATTACTAAAAATATACCATCTGATTTAGAAAGTGATATTGGTGAAGATGCTTTCAATATGTCTGATATTGTTAATGGCATAATTGGAAATTCTAATAAATCATTTACATTGACTTCCCATAAAGGAAAAAAACTATGTTATGAAGCAATGCCTCAGGATATTAGCATTTTATTAGACGAAAGTAAATTATTTGTTAATACAAAATTATGTATTGATGATTTAGATATTATGAGTGAAAAACGTATGCTTACAAATTCCTTTCGTAATTCCACGTACAGTGAGACAAAACGCATATCGTTGGATGACAGTTTTGATGTTTTAGTTAAAATGGGCAGTAGTAGAGCGGTGAAGTCAAACGAATATCAAACACAAGGCGATCGTGTACCTAATATTATTGATCGTTTTAAACAAAAACAACGCATCAGCCAAAACTTTACCAATAACAACAGTTCTTGTGTGGAAAATATTTTAGAGGATGATAATAATGTTAGTTATTTTTTTAATAATAGTTTGCAAGTAGAAAACGAAGATCTTTTCGAGAAGTTTATGGAAACAAGTTTGGCAAAACATTCAAATATTAATGAAGGTGATGACTGTGTACTCCTAAGCGATTAGTTTAAAATGTTTTATTTAGTTTAAATTTTATAAAAGGTTTTTTGTGTTACCTGGATACTAACTGTTGTTTTATTTATTTATTATAAAAAAATTAAATTCATCTGGGAATCCGTGAATGTATATACATATGCTCATTGAAAACGCTTTTTATATTACTGTAAATTGAAATAAATAAAAAAATAACGATGTCCTTATATCTGCTGGTTAAAGTCCCCCGATAATGAAGGGACTTGTTTTATACATAAACATTAGGGTTAGTATGAAACTTTTGATTTTGGGATATTATGAAAATCTAATTCTTTCGCCTGCATATCTGCCAGTAAAGTCGATGAATTTAAATATTATATAATACAGAACCAAAAATGATTGATATATTAAAATTTTGATTTCTCAGTTTATTCTATATATATATATATATATATATATATATATATATATATATATATATATATATATATATATATATGCGATGGAAATCGATTTCGATAAAATATGTGATGATTACATTTTTTTTTTTGTTTTTTTTTTTTATTAATGAAATACAGTAAAAACACTTTTTTTATCAGATTTTTTTTATAAAATTTTAAGTGTTCCACGAAATTATTTTCTTGGTTTTCAATAGTGCTGTATCTTGTGAAGGAAAAATAAAGCATTGTTCCAAGAATTATTCTTAAAACAATCGAAATTTATCACAATTTTTCAAACCGTTCGGTTTGAAAACGATCAATTTTTATCACATACCGATAGAGTTATTTTTTAGAATTCTATCATTAGTTTTTGTAAAAAGAGAAATTTATTTTACAGAGGAAATAATTTTCTAACAAGAAAAAAATGGTTCTTTTTTATAACTATTTTTTTTTTTTACTAAATTTTGAATAGTTTTCATATCTTCAGAAATTTAAAAAACTAAATTCGTTCAAAAAATCAAATATTTATTTTGTTATTAAATGTGGTGTTACGTTCTTTTGGCTCATGAAAATCATTCATTTGCTGATACGTTGTTTTGAATTTCGTCAATATAATCGTTATTTTGAAGATAACATTCTGAAAATTTGTGATTATACATATGTATTTTAGGAAATTAATCTATATTCCATCAAAAACCCGAATTTTAAAAATGTGATGTTATGTTGTTTTGCATTTTCGGTGACGATATGTGTAATTAAAAAACAGAAAATACTTTTTGTACCATTTCTCAAACAATATCAAAAAAAAAAAATTCAACACATTTAGAGCATATTTATGCTATCCTTGTCGTAATAAACCATGACAAAACCTAAATGACATTTTTTTATCAAGCAAAAATTGACAGAGATGTAGCGCTGATAACTTTGTCTTGACGTTGAAATAGTCACTATTATTGAATCGTGTTATAAAGAAATCGAGTATATGAAACACGATAAAATCGGGGGTTACCTCTACTAATATATTCCGTCTACTCTAGAGAACAAAATTTTTTTAAATTTTTTTGCTTGTCTGAATCGCAGGCGTTGCCAACTAAAAGTCTTTAGCTTGCCAAATAGCTTGAAAAAATTGCGCGCAAAAAGGTAAACAAAAAATTATAAGAAAATCAACACACACACATTGTAGTTTATCAAACTTTAATCTCAAAAGTTATTTCAAACATTGGAGAATACATTAAAATAAGTCTTGTAATAAAAGAAAAGCAAAATGTTTGTAAAAAGTGATTCCACCAATAAGCATCTGCCACTATCACCCGAAGAATTTGCAGGCACTAAGAATTCGGAATTTAATAAATTTCTTGAAAATCCAAAACACTGGTCCAATATACCTTTATTAAATTACACACCTTTACATCAATTAAAAGATAATACATTGGTGCGTTTTAGAGGCATGATACAGGATATGCAAGATCCAGAAATTTATTTGGAACGCTATGAATTAAATAAAACTGATGGTACTGGTACTCGTATACAAGAGGGAAAATATAGAGATTGTTTACTGTTGAACAGTGGTGAAGAAGTAAACTACAACTCCAGTGCAAATGTTCAGGGTGAAAGAAGAACATTATTTGTTATCTCAATACCTGGCATAAATGACTGGACTAAGGATTATGAGGTAAACTGTAACAATCGTAACTTGCCCGAAATTAAAATCGAGCAGCGTGAAAATCTTGAGCAGGGAGCAAAAAAGCGATCAGCTGCCGATGAGGAGCAAATGGAAATAGATAATCCTGCTGGTAAAACCTTAGATGTATTAGAAAACAATGCTGCTGCAACTATGGTACAGACAACAAAACGTCAAAAGGTGGAAAGTGAAGGTGAACAAAAACCTAACACTTCTAAAAATTTGACTTTGGGTGCTGAGTACTTATTAAATTCCCCAATACCTGAAAGACCAAGTAAAGCATGCATGATAAAAATCTATAAAGATTTCGATTCCTATACCCTTAATACGGTTATTGATGTAATTGGCTTTTTATCTGTTGATCCGTCACTTGATGCGTCTAGCATGGAAGTTGATAATTTTGAAAATAATTCAGAAATACAAGCCCAGAATCCTCCACCTTCATTAATACCACGATTACATGCCATAGCTATTCACAATTTACCTCATGTGAATCCCTTAATGGATGTTCGTCTGCCGGTGCTCAGTGGTGGCTGTGAAGATATTAACATGCTCCTTGTGCAAAAAGATTTACGCATGCTTTTGACATTATGTCTTTTTAATGATGATTTGGCGGCAGATTATCTCCTTTCACATCTAATCTCAACGGTTTATAGTCGTTGTGAATTGCAAAGTATTGGCAAATTTTCTCTTAATATTTGCAACATTCCCAAAGAAGCCCTGTCGGATTACACAAGACAATTGTATGAAATATTAGAATTAATAATACCAGCAAGTCATTATTTACCAATGACATTGAATACCATGAATACAGCATCCTTTGTACCAAAGTAAGTATTAAGTATGAACAAAAAATTTTCTACCAATTAACACAAACTATTAAACATGAACGAATTTATAGTTATAATATATTTATTAAATATATTAAATTTTTCTAATTTTTATACAAACAGAAAAGATTACGAAACAAATAAATTAGTCTCTGGTTTATTACAATTGGCACCTCATACACATTTAGTTTTGGATGAAACTTATATGCAACAGGGAAAACTAGAGGCCAACGGTGTTATGGGTATACAAAGTATAGCTCATCTTATAAATCATCAACAAATTAAATGTAATTTTCAATACTACGATATTGACTACAATGTCGATATACCCGTTTTGGTTTTAAGTGAAGGACGAAGTATGTTACCGGTAAGAAAGCATACGCAAATTACATTTAACATTAACATATCCTTAATTGTCGAAATTTCTTCACAGAGTGATATATCGCTTCCCCTTAAAACAGACACCGAGTCTATACAACTAATAACAGAAACTTTAAAAGCGGCCCATCATTACCTTAATCAAAATTCACGTTTAGATCAATTTCGTCGCTTCTTAACTTTAGCTAAAACTGCAACATTTACTATGAATCCGGATGATACTGAAATGATACAAAACGATTTTGTTGAAATGCGTAAGGCAGATTCAGTGACCAGCGCAGATGATTTACATTCACTATTGGTTTTGTCCCGTCTTTTGGCTATTGCCCGTGGCAAAGAGGTATTGGATAAGGAATCTTGGAATATGGCTAAAGAAATGGAGACAAAACGTCGTCACCGTTTAAATGAGTTACCAAAATCAACGTTGCGCTCACGCCAATAAACTATTTAGAATTAAGTGTTTTCTAGATAATCACCCAAAAAAATCTAAATGGTAAATAAAGTATATTAATATTTTATATTTTTATTAAAGATATGTAATTTGTAGATTGCTGTATAAATGAATCCCTAATTCCCAGAAAAAATTTTAGAATTTGTTCTGAAATCATTAGTTGTAGAACTTGTGTAAACAGAACCACTTCATATTATTTAATGACATTCTTAGAACTAGTAATGTCTCAAGAAGTTCTGAACCTAATGGAGTTGAACCGTAATGCAATTCTAAACTGGTTTAAAGAATGTTTTTGAGAACTTTTGTTTAAGAACTTGTTCTGTATTACTTCTCTGAATAAACTCCTAGTTCCCACATGACTTCTTTAAAAAAAATTAAAAAACAGTAAAAATTTATGAAAGAATTATATCAAGCAAATCAAAAATAAAATTAAGGAAGATGAAAAAGCCAAAAATGTCTATTGAGGTCGACAACAAATACCAATCTGAACTAATATGAACGATCAAAGCGTTCATGAAGTCTGTTGGGAGAGTCGGTCTTATGATACAATCTGAAAGTTCTGAATAAATACGTAAGTCATAGATTAATAACTAGATATTGATGTAAGAGAAATAAACCTGATTCAATTGTCAAAAACCCATTTCATGTAACAAGAAAATACTCGTAGTCACATGTATTTTGTGTTTGGAAAAAAATTAGTAATTTTATTTTGAAAATTTAGTTCGAAGTGCCTGTCACATAAACTTCTGGTTGTATTCTATGACAAGTTATTTCTTTGAATATAATCTTAAAACAATTATTTCAGAAGTATGCCAAAGCAATTTGTAAAAAAATCATTATTGACGTTTTATTAATATTTAGTTTGAAAAATAGGAAATTATTTTGTAATTTAAAAAATAAAAAAAACACCTATTTTATTGTCCACACAAAAGTATGGGATTTCTTCAAAAAGATTTCCTTCGATCTTCAACTCCAATATATAGGTTAATTCCAAATTGATTTTTTTTTATTCCTCAGATAGTTGTATTTAATAAATAAAACACACAGTCGATAACAAGTGCTCATAGTGTACGGTTGTTTACTTGTTCTCTCTTCTCTTAGTTAGTTCTCTTTATTCGCCTCATTTTAATATCATAATCTTTATATAAATCCGCAAACATCGTAATCAATAATCATGTCTTCCTCTTCAGGAGGGAATTATTATGACATTCTTGATCCATCAAAAAAAGAAAAAAATAATAATAATCCTCATTTCAACATTAACAACAATACAGACTTCCCAAAAATCAATAGTTCAAAACAATTAAACTAACAATAACCAGTGCCCAAAATTTGTAATTCTGAAAAGACTTATTCCTGACAAGCCGATTCAACAATTTAACATATTTTTGGTATCAAAAGCGCTGGAAGGCATATCAAGTGATCCTACCCAAAAAGTAACTTTTACTAGGGATGGAAACTTGTTAATCTTAACTAAAATGAAGCACAAGCAAACCGATTTTTAAAAGCTAAAATGCTAACTGGTGTGTGCCCTATTGAGTGTACAATACATCCAACATTAAATACTATTAAAGGGGTTATATTTGCACCTACACTAAAAGATTTAAATGTAGAAGAAATTAAAGATGGCCTAAAAAACCAAGGTGACTGTACCAAAATAACTAAATTTATTGACAACAAAACTATTAACACACCTTTCCATATTCTCCATTTTAATCGTTAAAAACTCCCAAATGAAATAAAAATTGGCTTTTTAAATTGCAAAATTGATCCCTATATCCCAAACCCAATCCAGTGTAAAAACTGCCTTAAACTCGGACACACTAGGAAATATTGCAAAAGCAACGAAAACTGCGATATATGTGCCTCTATAATACACGACCCTATACCATGCACCAGGATGCATTGTATAAATTGCAATCATCCACACAAATCTACCAACAAAAATTGTCCAGTATACCAGCAACGTAAAGAAATTTTAAATATAAAAACTCTAAATAACTGTTCTTATAAAGAAGCTACACAAATAACAACTACACCCTCATTTGAAATTCCACTGAAGATCTCGAAACCGCAATTGCTGAAAGAAAAAACAAACTTAACAAAACAAACAATAACAACACCAATAATATCAACCTCAGTCAACAAACAACCACTACAATTACAAACACCAAAAATCAAACCGATTTACATAAAATAAACCAACGACAAGAAACAAACAAACATTGAATCACTCAAACAAATCTCTAATAAATAATACCTCTCACTCACACTCAATTCAAACTTCTAACCAAACACCTAGTACAAATAAAAAAAACCCAGCAATAATACTAACTCGTTATCCAAAACCCAAATAAAAGATAACACACTATCCGGAGATATATCTCTGACTAAATCTAATTCAATAACCGAAAACAAAACATCCACATCAGAAACACAACAAAAACTAACTAAAATAACATAAAGAAGAAATGAAATCGACACACTAGATCAACGTATGGAACTCTAATCAAATACCTACAACTACATCCCTTTCACAAACTGTAACCATGGACTTAAAAATTTTGCAATGGAACTTATAGGGCTTTTACAATAATATCCACGAGCTTCAAATACTGATCAGAGAACACTTTCCAGACGTCATCACATTACAAGAAACTCGAATAGCACACAACGCAATCAAAATTAACGGATACAACATCATAGCATCAAACAACACAATATGTAACACTGTTTTGCTTGTTAGAAACAACATTAAAATCATTTCTAACAACGCACACAACAATTTTTCTATTGAAACCGTAATTTTTATTGGATTTAAAATAAAAATAATATCTATTTACCTTAACCCATATCACACAATACCTAGAACCTAGAACTACAAATTTTATTTTCAAACAACAATACCAACACCATAATTGTGGGTGATTTCAATAGCCATTCAACATTATGGGGTTCCAGTTCTACCAACAACATAGGTTATACATTAGAAAATATTCTATACAATTCTAACATGTTACTGCTAAATGATGTCTCGCCTACACAATTTTCAACCAGATCCAACTTTACCCACATTGATCTAACTTTTGCTTCAGCCGATATATTCCCCCGCTGTTCTTGGTACCCTGACAACCAACTTCACGGTAGCGACCATTTTCTAATCAATATTAAGTTAACTAATTCTATACCTACAGATAAGACCTATTTTCTAAGTCGTTTTATTATTGATAAAGCTAATTGGCTAAATTTTAAAAATCTTCTTCCTAATAAACCTCAAAGGAATTTAACCACTAACGTAAACAGGGAAGTAGCGCTTTTCCAAAAAGTTGTCCTATTTGCAGTCAATTGCTCAATATCCCATTATAAATACCATAACACCAAAAAATACACATGCTGGTGGAACAGTGAACTTAAAACTCTACGTGAAAACATACAAAAACTTTTTGATATTTTTAAAAAGAATTCAACCTCCATTAACTTAATCGCTTACAAAAAAATCAAAATCTATTATCAAACTGAAATGCAAAATAGCCAAAAGAGAATCTTTTTTCAAATTTACAAGTCAAATAAACCCTCAAACACCTACTGCAAAAATCTGGTACAATGTTCGCAAACTAAATTGCGTAAATACATACAAAAATATTCGACTTATTTCATACAACAACACATCAACTTTCAACCCAAAAGATATAGCCAACCTCTTTGCGAAAGTATGGTCCCAACAATCAAGTGATAACAATTTTAATCAATCATTCATATCCTGTAAACAATCCACCCAAACTACTATAGATTACATACCATCCTGGAAGAAGATATTACCGATTTTGAATTGAAATTAACACTAAATAGTCTAAAAGGTAAAACCCCAGGTTTCGATAAAATCTCATATCCAATATTAAAAAACTTACCCACTAACATACTTTCGCACCTCGTTCACCTTTACAACCTAATTCTGTCCTTCGGCATCATCCCACAGCAATGGAAAATCTCAACCGTTATCCCTATACCCAAACCCAATAAATATTCCACTACAGTCGATGGCAACAAGGCTTACTTGGTTTCTATTAAAAAACAAGCTCATCTCCGTGCATCAAGTAGCTTTTAAGCCAAATAAAGGTATTATAGACGCTTTAGCATATATAAACCACTATAGTGCTTGTGCAATTTCCCACCGAAATCACCTAACTAGATTATCTATAGATTTTGAAAAAGCGTTTGACCGCGTAGGCATTCATACAATTATTTCCCAACTAAAAGAATGGAAAGTTGGTCCAAAAGCACTTAAATTTGTGTTTTCGTTTTTATCAAATAGGAAAATAAGGACAAGTTAATAATACATATTCATCCATACAACCTCTACAAAACAGAATTCCCCAAGGTTCCCCACTTTCGGTGGTTCTATTCCAAATTGCCACAAACAAGCTCAATAAAATAATATCAGATAATAAGATTTTTAAACATGTAATGTATGCGGATGACCTATACATACTATGTAAGCATAAGGAAAATGTTGACACTCAATAAATGTCTATAAATGTCTGGTGTAGCACTACAGGTTCAAAAATCTCTGTTACTAAAATAAGATGTGTCTTCACACATAGATAGCCTAAAAAAATCTCTACACTCACGTCTTAATCTAATTAAATGCCTCAATGCTAAAAAGTGTAACACTCATCCAAATACTGCCATCAATATTGTACACAGTACTATTTTATCTAAATTAGATTATGGTCTAATAATCTACGGGAAAACAGCAGCCTCGCAGTTGAAAAAAATAACTCCAATTTACAATTCAGCTATAAGAATAGCCCATGGGGCACTTAAATCTACACCTATAAAGAATCTGAATCCGGACTACCTACAATAAAACATAACCGAAAAGTTTATCACAACAATTTTATTTCCTACAGAACAGCAACTTTTATGACGCATTCAGAACATCTCAAGTCAATCTCAACTTCGATTTCCATCAACCGTTCGTCTGGCTCTAAATATGGCAATAGATCTTAACATACCACTTATCCCACAAAAATCATACACTCCAACTGAACCACACTGGAAACTAAAAAGTTCTTGCTTCATTCATGATCTCATTGTGCTACCAAAAGGATCTACACCCAACAACAACTATATATCGCTATTCAAAGACATTTCAACTTTTTACATAACAAAAAATTGGAAAATACTTTACACTGATGGATCTAAAACTTCAGACGCAACAACATTTGCGATAATCAACCACAATCTCGTAACAGACTATTTAGGAATAATTGACCATAGATGCTCAATATTTATTGCTGAATCTACGGCAATTCTACACGCCCTCAAAAAGTACAAAAATATACGTGGCAAATTTATTATTTGCTTTGACTCAAAATCTGCAATCACTGCCATTCAAAATACCAAAAATAAAAACGTTATTATTTCCAAAATAAGAGACATTCTTATAAAATTTAACAGTAAATTTAAAATCATGTGGGTCCCCAGTCATATCGGCATTGAAGGTAACTCTTTGGCTGATGAAGCTGCCAAATTTGCAACAAAAGCCCCGATTTTAACTTATCCGTCTTCAAATAAATCTGACGTTATACGCACTATATTTTCTACCACTAGAGCTAAAGAAGTAGCAATTTTGTTTGACTATCACCACTTTTATAAAACTTTTAATCCACATGGATCAGCAGTATTATACCCAAATGAAATATCGAAAATTGATTTACGGAAATATACGCGAATTAGATTAGGACATACCCTAATTACACACCAACACTTTTTTGCTAATTCATCACCTAATGCATAGGTTGCAATTCAAATGAAATTTTAAACATTAATCATCTAATTTTTAATTGTAAATTCATTAACAATAAGCAAATTGTACTGTACGGCAAAATATGCCTACCAGAACTTTTAAAAAATATTAATATTAATATTTTATATTGTAAATATAAAAGCTGTCATTACTATTTTAAAGCATTGCAACATATACAATAAGATTTAATATACACTACCTTTAAAATATAGGTCGAAAGCCTCAGTTGTTAGTACTTAATACCTATATTATTTATACTCATAATTTATTACGTATATAAATATTTTAATAAATAAAACATAAATATAAGTTTAATATGCCGTTTATACAAAAAAAAAAAAAAAAAAAAAAAAAAAAATAGTTGGTTTTTGAAAAATAAAATTTCGAAAACTACATCGTTTACATACCTTATTTCTTCCCAATGTAGTTTTTGTTGACATTCACATTTCTTGGATATTTTTTATTTCCGCTCTATTTGCTATTTTTTTTTTTTTTTTGAACAGAGAATACATAGTTTCAATATTAAAGCATATTTTAACAATTTTTATTAAATTATTTATGTAATAATTTCATAAACAAAACAAATTTTAAAAAATATAGGTTATGAAATATTATTCAAAATAAATAAATAAAAAAAAAAAATTGAAATTTTATTTTTCTCTTTATATATAAAAGCTACGGTTCTAAAATTTGCTAAACAGGATGTATCATAAATAGTTATTTTAGTGGTTTCAATCTGGTTTTCAATAATATGCCGTTTATACCAAAACAAAAACTAATTGGTTATTGAAAAACAAAATTTCAAAAACTACATCGTTTACATACCTTATTTCTTCCCAATGTAGCTTTTGTTGACATTCACATTTCATGGATATTTTTTATTTCCGGTTTATTTGCTATTTCTTCGATCAGAGAATACGTATTTTCCATATTAAAACATATTTTAACAATTTTTAATAAATTATTTATTGTAATAATTTCATAAACAAAACAAATAATTTTTATAAATTTGAAATTTTATTTTTCTCTTTATATGTAAAAGCTACGGTTCTAAAATTTGCTAAACAGGATGTATCATAAATAGTTATTTTAGTTTTTTTTTTTTTTTTCAATAAAAACTAGTTAAAAATGATTTTTAATTTGTATGGAAAACCAAACAAATTTACTTTTTTTTATTCAAAAACCAAGTAAAGCCAAAAACTACTAGTTTTTGTTTGGTGTAAATGGCCTATAAAAACTAGCTGAAAATAGTTTTTCATTTGTATGGAAAAACCAAATAAATGTATGTAGTTTTTTATTCAAAAACCGAATAAAGTCAAAAACTACTAGTTTTTGTTTGGTGTAGATGGCATATAAACAATTTTAAAATATTAAATTTAATTTTTTTTTTCATTTGAAAAAATTCACACCTAATTAATTATACATGTGTACATATACCCTTTACACCTGTGGTGAAGAATATAAAAATCTCAAATTAATCAACAATTTTTGGTATTTCAATCGATAATGTATGTATGTACATCGCCACTTAAAATGCAAAAGGCCGTAATCACTGAAAAATCAAATGATGGTTTTTTTACTGGATTATAATATACTAACCTAAATTACATCTACACAAATATTTTCATTTTCATATCTTCAAAAATTGCATCAATATTAACGAAAGTCAAAAGGCCGTAACTCTACGTCTACACGAAGACATTTTTATTTCCTAACATAAGAAATAACATCGGCAGAATAACGGAAACAAATTTTTATTTCCAACTTTATGTTATGGAATGGAGAACACGTACATGAGAAATTTAAATTTTTAATTGTCTTTTTAACAAAAATTTTAATTTTTTCCCGTTTTTATTTTAAACATTTATTGCGAAATAAACTGCGCAATAGATTTCTTATTGGTCCACACGAAACATTTTCAAGGGAGAGATAGAATTTTGACAATTGCCAACATAAAAATGACTTCGTGTAGACTAAGGGTAGCATCAGCATTATAAGCGAAACAGTCGTAAAATTTGTTCCAGTTAAAAAAATTGTTTGAATAGTATTTTATGTTATATAGTTTTGCTTTGTAATACATATACTTGCCCTATTTTTCATTGATGTGGCATTGTCAGATCAAATTTTTTACTAAACGAAAATACGTCGCAAACAGTTCTGGGTAGATAAACATCTACTGTGTCATCGTCATTATCGCTTAAGGGCGTTTTTTGCCTTCGAGAGTTTTGCGTCTTACTCTCACATTGGCGTCGCATAACTGTCCGTGTTAAGGTTTTTCCTTTTGGAAACTACCGAAATCATCGTGGGATAACCTGACAATTTGTGAGATTTCCATTAACCCAATTTAGAATAAGAAATAGTTGGAGTATTTCTGAAGAATTTTCGAAAGTTATAGCTACTTTTGTATCAACCTATAAGGTATATTTATTATTTTTAGCAAATGTGTATTTTTGAAAATTTAAATTTTTTTGAATTGGTTCTTCTCTTTCATAATTGGGTACTTTTTTTTAATCGTTATTTTTAAAAATTGGACATTTGATGAACTTTTCCACATGCAATCGTCAAATTCATATTCCAATACTGACACTTATTTTGGAGCGATATTTTAATGTACGAGTAACTAAAATTTTTAACCATATGCTAAATTCACTCATAACATTTGATTTTTCAGCGATAAATTTGTTAACTGTATATGGCTCATTTGGCTTTGTTATGTAACTGAAGAATAAGAAATATATTTTTTTTTTTTTTAATGGCAATTATATTTTGATTTGTATTTTTTTATAATGAATATTATTTTAGAATTTTAATACTTTTCGTAATTTTGAAATTTTTTCTTTTAGAAAAATTAGAATTTTTGAAAATTAAGTTGAAAATTTTATTGAATTTTGGTATTTTTGAATTCAGTACTATACTTGGCAAATTAAAATTTTTTAAGTGTGTACCTTTTTTGATGAAAAAAAAAAAAAATGTGAAAAACGATATTTCGTTTAAATTCTATTGAAATTTAATTCGTCATCGAATGAAATGATTAGAATTTTGATGAAGTATTACAGAATAAAATGATATTTTCAAGAAATAGGGCGGCATTATACAAATTCTAATAATTTTCTATTCAAATTGAATTACACAATAACCCGCCATCAACCACGCAGTACAATTTCATTAAGTCAAAAAAAAAAAAAAAACAAATTAGAACGCCTTATTCGGTTGTGCCGAATCTTTTATACCCTTCACATTTATACTTATAAAAATAATCTATATTTCTTCCAAACTACAAAAATTTTAACATAATATTACACTATCGTAGTAAGCGTTGCTCCCTTAAAAAAACAACACTGATAGCTTCTGATAACTAGTAAACTTTATACAAATATTCGTATGTAGATACATGCTTATATGAAAATCAACAACACTAAGTCATTGCAGACCTATTTCCAACAAAAAAAAAAAAAAAAACGTTCATACCAAGCAAACACAAATGTTTGACAACAAATTGAGAGTGATTTGAAATCAAGCCCTTTTTCAAATATCAAACGTACACATTAATGGAAGTAATTTGTATTTTTATTTTTTGTGGTTTTCCTTTGTATAGACTTGCAATTTTGTCCTATCAATATACGTATTCATTAATTAGAAAATATTTGATTAATTGTATTTTTATTTATTTGTATATATTTCAAATATTTTTTTACGTATATAGTTTCAAATATCTTTAAGAATGATTTTATATAACATTTGATTATTAAATTGATAAAATACCATTTTTTAAATATTTGCTAACTTGTCTCTTTAGATTTATGAATGATTTGATGGAATAAATCATGATTACCAGCACACTTGATTTTTACATAATTTGTATAAATGATTTAGTAGAAATTTAATTCGTGATTAAAGTAATGTTAAAAATTTTTCCCGCTCTCTCTTAGTTTACGAGTTATGATACATTTTACTAAATGCCTTTATTAATACATGGGATTTAATTTATAATAATACAATTTAAATCTACGTTCCAATACCATTCTGATGACATATAACATGACCATATACGTTAATTCCTTGAGAGGAAAATTTTAATTTTTTTATATCGACGCTTCCAAAAATTGTTTGATTTCTAAAAAAGTTTAATCAGCGAAGCCAGTGTTCAACTATATAGAAGAGCATGTCCTCAAGCCCTTTATTAACATTAAAAAATATATTTTAATTTCAACTGTGCTGGTAATCTTGATTTGTTCCTTAATTTGAAATCAAACTTAAAATTCTAATTCTACCTATATTTGAAACAAGTTTGAGAAACACATTTGACATCAAACGTTAAAGTCATCGTTTTTGCTGGCAACATACATAAAAATTTTATTGTGTGCATATGTAATCAACAACTACCGCTTGCTTATACAAAAAGTAACAAAACCACTGAGTCATTGCATGCAATGTTTTTTATACATGTTTGTGTATATTTTTAATAATTTTTGAGTACAACTCGGTTGTTTATTGACCAATATAGTTAATATATTAAATAGAAAATTCAGAAAATATTTACAACAGAATGTACAAAAACGAATTCTGAAGCTTATATAGATAGAAACTTTACATAGTCCTAAATGCGTTTTGACCAATATCTGGGATTACTAATGAACCGATTTTGTTCATTTCTTCCAAAAAAGATTTTAAATTTTCTGTACAAAAAAAGCTTATAAGAACATTAGAAAAGTCGAATATCGGCAACTAATTTCGATTTTGTTGATTTTTAATAATATCATTCTAAGGAATATTCCATATAATTTGATGTATAAAATGTATATATCGGATAACTGAGGATTTCTAAAAACTGATTTCAACAGACACACGAGCATAGTTATATCGACTTTTCCTATCAAAAGATATACTTTTTGAGGCTTTGATGAATATTGTAGAAATTATAAACGGAATGACAAACTTATATATACACCTGTGATGAAGGGTATAAAACGTATATTGTTATTTATTTATTTTTTTATTATCAATTTCATTTATAAATTCTGTAAAAAAGATGAAAAATTTACATAAAAATAATTTTTAAAACATAAATGCAACATAGCTTATTTCAATACGAAACTAACATTTTATAAATTTTAACAAAATAAACGTAATTTGTGCAAGAAATTTCCAGTTTCGTATAGATATAACAATAACCTATGTGGACGATTTTAAAATGTTCGGTTCTCACTGCTGATTTTTCTTCATTAAACGAAGGTTTTGTCATTCTGCAATAGACAAATAATATATATTAATTATATTATTGAAACAATTTTATTATCATTATATTTTAAATAAATTATGTCGCTATAAAAATCAGAATGGATTTGTGTCATTTATTAATCAAATGATGGGGAATCCGAAATATTATCATCATTTGAATTTATAATGTATAAAAATTCAAAAGTTATCTTACCTTAGAAAAAGATTTTCCAAAGGGCTACTTAACAGTATCAAGCCGATTAGTGGGTTGTAATCATTTTCTAAAAAAAAAAAAAAAAAAAAAAAAAAAACGTACATTAATATCAAATTTGTATTGATCTAAATGATTAATATCCCTATAAACATTTGGAAGATATCTTCCTGGAAGAAATTTACGCAATATCTTTTTTTATTTGGACGAAAATCATCAAAGCAATATTTTTCTAATATTGTATTTTTATTTTTCAATCAAAACTTTTTCAGTTGTCGAAAAATTGTTCAAAAATGAAAAATATTGAAGAAATTTGATTGTCTTTTAGCAACGCATATTATCTTAGACTTAAGACGAATATATACAAAGTTTTGATAAAATCGGTGCAAGAACACGCCTACCTCCTCCTATATGTATATCTTGAAATTAAAAAACTCAGTTTCTTTTAAAATACTGGACGGAACTTTATTAACTTTTGTAGTAGCCTTTAGAAATAGGAGTAAGAACACGCCTACCCCCATATATCCTGAAATAAGAAAATGTATTTAACTGGTCTAAAATGGCTAAAATGTTAGAGTTTTAGCAAAATTTGTGGCTGCAGTTAAATATAGATTATTTATGAGTCCGCCAATTTTCACTTTAATCGGAAAAAGAATAACCCCACCATAAATCCTGAAATTAAGTCTTTTCAGCTAAAATTCTGGTCTGAATTTTATAAAAATAGACACAAAGTGAATATATACAAAGCTTTGAAGAAATCGGCGCAAAGACACGCCTACCTCCTAAATACACATTTTCTTCTAAAATACTGCCCAAAACAGTATAAAAATTTCCGATAGTCTTTGGAAATATGATTTTTATGGGTCTGACAATATTTGATTTTATAATAACAAGGGCATATCTACCTCCCCCAAACTCTGTCATCTTCTAATATTATTTTAACTTCTGTATCTAAATTTTCTCTTCAGTATCTAATTAATTTGTTTAAATTTGCCCAATTTCCGGGCCAAGTTTTGTATTTTTATATTGTATTAAATTTTAAAGTAATATCGATTTAACATCACGAAATATTTTAACTTAAGAATTCCTGGACTTTTGAGTAAGAAAAATTAATTTTAACAATTTAATTTAACAATTAACCAGTAGTTATATTATATATATATTATATATATATATATATATATATATATATATATATATATATATATATATATATATATATATATATATATATATATATATATATTATATATAAGTTAAGTTATATATAAGTTACAGAATCAGGCAAAAAATTTTGTATAATTTTTTTTTTTTTTTTTTATTACTCAATCGAACTCGAGCAAATAAAAAATTACCTATAATTAGCGTTATTTGAATTTGAGCATACTAAGTCCAAAAACTATATAATGTTCCCTCTCTCTTTCTTAATTGCTTTTTAAGTTTTGAAATATTTTTAATTACTCAAATAAAAACTGGTAATCACACACTTTACTTTATTTACGCGATTTTATTTTAAGCGAACTTGATATAACGCGTTTTTGACCGTTTTAGTTTCACGTGCTTTATGATGTTAAGATTTATTTGAATTCTTTACAAGATGTAAAAATGATCTTATATTTTTAGATCGTTTTATTTATTTATTACACCTTCCAGAAATTTATCTGACGGTATCATCTTTTTTTTCCATCTAGATGATTTTCTAGCAATATTGCCTATTTTTCTTCCAGGCGTATCGATTTCTTATTGCCTAGATGTATGGCCTGTGACGCACAATTTCTCCCGATGGGGGGAAACTTCCGCATTACGAATATGATTATTGCGGCAATAAAATTTTTCTTCTAAGCAATAAGAATTCGTATCACTTTCGAATTATTTTGCTTATAGGGATAATGTAACTTATTGTTCAGTATGGATTTAGTGTCATTTATTGTTCAAATGATGGGGAATCCGAAATAAAATCATCATTGAAATTTTATAAAAAAAAAAGTGTACAATTTAATTTCTTAAATAATTACCTTTTTTAAGCTTCCTTATGGTTTAATGCAGTTTCTAAAAAAAAAAAAAAAAAAATTAACTTCTTGTATTTTATGTAAAATTATGTAAAATCTGGTTAAAATTTTAATTAATGTCAGTAGTATAAAAATATACTAATTATAAAATTGTAAAGATTTATAAGAACAATTTGAAAGTGATTTTTTTTCTCATAATCAAAAATGAAACCAATTTATATATACATTTTTAAATAAATCAGTAGTAATTAGTAATTACGTTGGTTTGGGATAAATCCTCTTTCATCATTTTATTATATCAAAGGTATTTACAGATGATTATTGAAGCAAAAGAAAACAAAATTTTTAAATACAATTGGGGAACTGTAATCTTTCAAGATATGTGTGAATACCATTGAAAATATGTAAATATGTTTTGAAATAAAGTTTACCTTTTGTTTACGATACCAAATAATTGTATTCCTTCCATTTGGTAACATTTTGTTTAAATTTTGCAATAGGATTCTGAAAAAATATATTAAATATATTAATTAAAAGCTTTGAAACTTTTAGGGGGCTATTATATTAAAATAAGTAATTTTATATCAGCAATTATATTTTGCGTTGGATAGGGATAAATTCTCTTCATGGTTTATCAAAGCGAGCTGGGTTAGTGTTTTCATCATTTGATTTTTTTTTTTTTTTTTTTTTTTTTTTGCTAAAAATGAAGTACTTAAAATAAAGCTTACCTTTTATATGTGTATATATACGAAGTGACATTCTTTTGGTTTTAGCCTTCATATAATTTAAAAATCTGTAAAGAATATGAATAATTATTATTAAAATATATATATATATATATATATATATATATATATATATATATATATATATATATATATATTTTCACAAACAACTTTTAAATTTAAAATGCATTTTAAATCCAAATTTTCATACAAGTTTTGTCTATATTGGGTATGTTCTAGAAATCGAAATGAAGTGAAACTGAAATCTAACGAGATTTTTGGGTCAATTTTTTACAAAATGTCCGCAGTTTTTAATGGTTTTAAGATTTGTTCTTATAAAATAACTACTACTCAAAGAATGAAGTATATAAAAAGGAATATTTTTATGAATTGTCATTACCGGGTCGTTTTTAAAATTCGTTCGATTTTAAATGCACTTCATTTCGATTTCTAGAACATGCATGTATCTATCCATTTTTAATTTAAAATTGGTTTGTGAATACGGGGTTAACATTTTTTAATGTTCATTTAAATATTTTCTTTATAAACATACCATTTATTAACATTTTAAGAATTTTTCTTTAATGCCAAATTATGTTGAAAATCTGCAAAGTTAACATATAATTTAATTTATTAGAAAGCAAAAAATTATAGTGTTTTAAATTAAATATTGTTAATAAAATCAGCAATTATATTTTGCGTTGGTTTGGGATAAATTCTCTTCATGGTTTATCAAAGCGAGCTGGGTTAATGTTTTCATCATTTGATTTTTTTTTTTTTTTTTTTTTTTTTGATAAAAATAAAGTACTTAAAAATAAAGCTTACCTTTTATATGTGTATATATACGAAGTGACATTCTTTTGGTTTTAGCCTTCATATAATTTAAAAATCTGTAAAGAATATGAATAATTATTATTAAAATATATATATATATATATATATTTTCACAAACAACTTTTAAATTTAAAATGCATTTTAAATCCAAATTTTCATACAAGTTTTGTCTATATTGGGTATGTTCTAGAAATCGAAATGAAGTGAAACTGAAATCTAACGAGATTTTTGGGTCAATTTTTTACAAAATGTCCACAGTTTTTAATGGTTTTAAGATTTGTTCTTATAAAATAACTACTACTCAAAGAATGAAGTATATAAAAAGGAATATTTTTATGAATTGTCATTACCGGGTCGTTTTTAAAATTCGTTCGATTTTAAATGCACTTCATTTCGATTTCTAGAACATGCATGTATCTATCCATTTTTAATTTAAAATTGGTTTGTGAATACGGGGTTAACATTTTTTAATGTTCATTTAAATATTTTCTTTATAAACATACCATTTATTAACATTTTAAGAATTTTTCTTTAATGCCAAATTATGTTGAAAATCTGCAAAGTTAACATATAATTTAATTTATTAGAAAGCAAAAAATTATAGTGTTTTAAATTAAATATTGTTAATAAAATCAGCAATTATATTTTGCGTTGGTTTGGGATAAATTCTCTTCATGGTTTATCAAAGCGAGCTGGGTTAATGTTTTCATCATTTGATTTTTTTTTTTTTTTTGCTAAAAATGAAGTACTTAAAATAAAGCTTACCTTTTATATGTGTATATATACGAAGTGACATTCTTTTGGTTTTAGCCTTCATATAATTTAAAAATCTGTAAAGAATATGAATAATTATTATTAATATATATATATATATATATATATATATATATATATATATATATATATATATATATATATATATATATATATATATATATATTCACAAACAACTTTTAAATTTAAAATGCATTTTAAATCCAAATTTTCATACAAATTTTGTCTATATTGGGCATGTTCCAGAAATCGAAATGAAGTGAAACTGAAATCGAACGAGATTTTTAGTTAAATTTTTTACAAAATGTCCGCAGTTGTTAATGGTTTTAAGATTTGTTCTTATAGAAATAACTACTACTCAAAGAATGAAGTATATAAAAAGGAATATTTTTATGAACTGTCATTACCGGGTCGTTTTTAAAATTTGTTCGATTTTAAATGCACTTCATTTCGATTTCTAGAACATGCATGTATCTATCCATTTTTAATTTAAAATTGGTTTGTGAATACGGGGTTAACATTTTTTAATGTTCATTTAAATATTTTCTTTATAAACATACCATTTATTAACATTTTAAGTATTTTTCTTTAATGCCAAATTATGTTGAAAATCTGCAAAAGTTAACATATAATTTAATTTATTAGAAAGCAAAAAATTATAGTGTTTTAAATTAAATATTGTTAATAAAATCAGCAATTATATTTTGCGTTGGTTTGGGATAAATTCTCTTCATGGTTTATCAAAGCGAGCTGGGTTAGTGTTTTCATCATTTGATTTTTTTTTTTTTTTTTGCTAAAAATAAAGTACTTAAAAATGAAGCTTACCTTTTATAAGTGTTCTTTTCTTAGATGAGGTGATTTGAGAATGACTTCCTACTACATTTTGGTTTTAGCCTTCATATAAATTAAAAATCTGTTTAAAAAAGTGAATAATTATTAGTAAATTGTTATATATAATATGCTTACCGTTTTCTTTATAATTATACCACTTAACATTTTAACTATTTTTCTTTCATGTCAAGTTATGTTGAAAGTCTGCAAAAGTTAACATAAAATTTAATTTATTAGTAAATAAAAAATTATAGGGCGTTTAAATTAAATATTGTTAATAAAATCAGCAATTATATTTTGCGTTGGGTTGGGATAAATTCTTGTCTATGCTTACCTTTTGATGTAAGACCAGTTTAGTTTTAATCAGCCTAAAATTTTTTTTTTTTCTGAAATTTGTAAAAGAATAAAAGGAAAGGTTTAGTTAAATTATATTAAAATATATGTGTTCATTGTTTAAAATCATTTAATCAGTTCTACTATCTAGTTGAAATAGTTTACATTATTTGGATTCAAGTTTCAAAAAATAACATCATTTTAAATGAAAGAATTGGGTTGCTAAAACGTTTTTAAAAATAATAACAAAATTCAGATTTTAACAGCGAATTTTAAAAAAGTTCTTTATAAATGAAAATGTTGATGATTAGAACCCAACTGTTTTACATAAATGTTTTCATTCAAATATATTATTACCGAGAAATGAAAAAGAACTGAAAAAGTCATGATTTTAACATTGTTTTCTCATTGGAGAAAGTCCTAAAAAAGTTTCAAGTTTTTTTTACCATGTGTTTGTCATTGGTAGAATTGTTTTTATGTTCAATGCATATGAAGTTTTTCTGTTTTAAAACTTTGTTAATAAAGTTTTTTAATGAAAATATTCTTTTAGCTTTGTTAAAAAATAAAATTACTTTTCAATATGTGAAATTTAAAATTCTCAAAAATGATTAACGTTTTTATTTTCAGCTTTTTTGAAGTGGATGTTAAACTTCTAAAAAAGTAAAAAATAGGCACTTATTTCTACTTTTGGAAAATGTTTTTTTTTTTTTTTGAAGTACGTTTTTTTTTTTTTGCTGGATGTCTTTTTTTAACACAATTCCGAGTTCATAAGAACAATTTTTTGGACAATTCATAAATTTTATCTGTTAATACTCATGTTTGCTTGTATCAGTCAGAATTTATAAAAACGTGTTTCTCTTAACCAAACCGGTGATAATACTCAAAATATTTTTCTAATAAAAATTGAACTCACCTCCGGAATTAATTTTCAAGAAATATTAAATAATTGTTTAGTTTTGCCTGCAAGTAATAAAAAAAAAAAACTAAATCAGAAAAATCTTTTGAAATGTAAAAAAAAGTAAATGGTTTTTTATATTTAAATCAGATTTAGTTTTCATCAAGTCTCTTCAAGAGTAGCAAATAAATAACATAAACATCATGTTAAAAAATAAATAAAATAAAAAATAATAATTTATAATTACCTTTAAAGACAATCTAAAGAACGCCAAGGAATCTTAAACCTAAAAGAGAGAAATAAATAAAATTATGAATTAATTAACATTTCAATTGATTATACAAATAAATTTCTATAAATTAATCAGATTGGTATTTTCATCAAGTCTAATTCAAGAGTAGCAAATAATATATATTTAAACATCATGTTATAATAAATAAAATTATTTCTTATTAAACTTACTTTTTTTTCTTTGTTAGAATAGTTGGCAAAAGCACGTGTTTTTCCAAAACTAAAAGAAATTTATAATTAATATAATTCTTTTAATATTATTGAGTGAACATTAAATGTTTTATTATAAATCAGTTGAAAATTGTCATCAAATAAATATTCATCAGCGACGAAAAATAATAAAACATCATGTTAAATAATTCAAAAAAATAAATACATCAATAAAATAAAAACTTACTTTTGATTACAGCCGCTATTATTTTTAACCATGTTCTTGCTTTCGCTGGCAGATGAAAACTGAAAATCTAAAAGAAAATTCAAAAAGAACAAACTTCCCAATCACAAATAAAAAACAACCCTCCCCATACACAATAGAAGATATTACTTGTTTACCAAATAAATTTTCTTTTTTTTTTTTTATCTAAAACTTTTTTTTAAAGTTCCGTTTCCATTTCTTTCACTTTTTCTAAAATACAAAATGAATGTTAATTTGTTGATTTTTTGTCGATTATCTTAAATAACTCTTAAACAGACTCTTGTACTGGAGGTTCATAACCTTCGGGTCTTTCAATAACAGCACCTTCAGCTGAAACAACTGCTTCGGTACCTTTGCCGCCACCATCACCGTGCAATTCCAACAATTTGGACAAATCGAAACGGGGCTTCTTCAATACCTTAACCTTGCGGATATAAACATCGTGCAATGGGTAGATACGTTGACAGATCTTTTCAATATCCTTGGCAATAGAATCCAAAGCCAATTTACCAACCAACTGTTTCAAGTCAGAGTTGGTGACTTCATTGGTAATAATTTCGTGCATCTTTGCGCGGATTTTGCGAACCTGAGAATGTTGAGCATAACAGGTCTTGCGTTGGGATTGTTGATCCTTGGCAGTGAAACCAATGCAGAAGACACGGAGCAAATAACCGTCAGTGGTCTTGGCTTCAACAATACCTTCAATAAGGGTTTGCCATTTCTTGACCATAGATCTGGAAGAAAACAAAACGCCATGTTATGACTCTGTAAAACAAAACAATTTTTTAAGTTGTAAACAAAAAATAATATTTTCCACAATTTTTGTTATTTGTAACAATGTGAACAATTCTAACACACACTATATTTCACATACACAAACATCAGGATTTTTGTAGTTTTTAAATTCTTTTTAATTTATAATTTTTCTTTAAGAAATGCTCATAATTTAACAATTTCTCATCCGCCGTCACTTTTTTTTTGTCACTATTACCTGTATTTGTCGGTTGTCAAATCCATACCATGGAAATTGCACAGAATATTACGATCTTGTACATCTTCGGCAATGAGACGGAATTTACGGAAAGAACGTTCGGAATCGTTGTCCTTTTGCAAATCCCCCAAAGCAACTTCGAATACACGGCCCTTCAAGTAGTCAGAGGCGATTTTTTGACCCTGGGTACGGTTAACCAAGGTTTTGCCAATTTGGCGAGTGGCAAACATGTTTGGAGCTTTAACATCATACCAATCTTTGCGGGAGAAGGGATCAACAACCTTCTTCTTGCCACCTTTTTTGCCTCCTTTGGAGAGACCTTTATTTTTACCGACCGCCATCTTCAGAATTCAAAGCGGAAAAAGACCGAATCACGTTGCTGATGTACTGTCAAAAGAAAGGAAATCAAAAAATTTGCCCATTGAACAGTAATTTTTCGTTAAGTAATGACAGTTTACAATTTGTGCTGCCATATGGTAAGAAAAATGATCAAAATAAAACTTGTATAAATTAATAATTAAAGCTTTACCTCAGGCACATAACATAGTGTCTACATTAGAGATTTTTTTATCAAGACAAACGTCAAACTTAACGCGAATTTGTGGAAGGTGGCAACAGTTGCACAAAAACAACAATATGGCGTATTTATTATTGTTTTTTATATATGCCGTTTGACAACTGTAACAACCAAAATAATAATCAACTGTTTAACTAAGGTTACCTTATATATATTCGCACTGATTTTGACGTTTGTTTTGATTTAAATTTGCCTAATGTAGACACTAGGTAACTGAGATTAACGCTGATATAGAGTAATTCCATTTTAAATTTAAAAATTTTGACCTCTATGAAATTTTCATTCTAGCAAGTATACCGATAAGACTTCCTACCAAAAAAATATAAAAAAATTAGAGATAGAGTTTTCTAGATACACGTTACTGAAGAAAATTCTTACAAAAAAATATCTTAATAAAAATATTTTCAAAATGTTTATATGGCATATTAAAATATAAGTTTTGACAAATCCATTGCAAAAAAATATTTTGATATATTTTGCATCAATAACATAGTGTCTACATTAGAGATTTTTTTAACAAGACAAACGTCAAACTTAACGTGAATTTATGGAAGGTGGCAACAGTTGCACAAAAACAACAATATGGCGTATTCCTTATTGTTTTTTATATATGCAGTTTGACAACTGTAACAACCAAAATAATAATCAGCTGATTAACTAAGGTTACCTTGTATATATTCGCACTGATTTTGACGTTTGCCTAATGTAGACACCAAGTAAAAGTTATGGCCATTTAAATAAATATGTTAATCCCCTTCAAAGCTGTAGAGTTGCCACAGTTCTCAAAATAAAAATGAGAAAACTTCATTTTACATGTCTCTATATTCTTTTCTACACATGCACTAAATTTTATCTAAATCAGTAACCAAGGGTCATAATTTTTTTACTTTAAAATGGAATTAATCTATAATATGTGAGATAACGCAGACAGAAGAGACTAACCATTTTATTCGTGATATATTAAATCTTAAATAAGGGGTACACGTATTCTTATAAACGTATTCTTATAAACACATGCATAGACACAAACAAGCTTTCGTATGTGTGTATTTTTTTGACAATCCATCTTATAATATAGTTGTGTAGAGAAATCCTATCACAACAGTTCCCTAATGTTTATGTATAATACTAATATTTGAGTCTACACTTAAGATAATTCTCACAGAGAGCAAATTTGACACTCTCTGAGAGAAAAATCTTACATATTCTGTTACATGTAGATGGACTGGTATAGCAAATTTTTTTAGCCTTCGGCCGGCTGGAAGGGTATTTAACTCTGCGGTATATCTAGAAGCGGCTTCGCTTACATAATTTTTCCTTTTTGCCCAATTTTTTAATAGCAAAAATTTTTCTAATATGTGTTTCTTAGCAAAGTATGTTTTCAATGGCTTATAACTACGAAACTATTCACTTGAACACACAAATTTTCACATCATTATTTTCTACATAAAAAATACTATTAATGATGAAAAACTAAAAAAAAATCGCTGCTGAGTCAGAACATTCAATTTAAAGCAAATTTAATTTTTTTATTTATATAAAATATAAAAGAAAAAAATCCATACTTATTAAATTTAATAATGTTACAGTGCGGGACAAGATTATGGACGAATATTTCAAGACACAGCCTCTACAAGCATCGGATTTTGTAACTGTGTTGAATTACTATAAAGTAGAACTGTAGATGCTATACTGGATTGATAGTAAATCTACAAATTTATATCCCGAGAATTTTCAAGCTAAGCTTTGAAAGATCGTTTGTTTTGAGGGTTACTCGCTGTTGGAATTGTCTGTCTTATGAACTTTGATTTTTTTTCATTTCAATAATGTGTTACGTCTTAAACTTATTGCCTACTTAACTGAAAGCATTTGATTATCCCGCTTTATAAATTATGGGGAGCCAAATATGTTTTTGAATATAATTAAACACTTTTATTTCTATTATTGTTAAGTTTTATATTATATATACTTAAGACCCAGGATTATTGCTGTGTAATACATATTTATATTTTGACCTCGAAGGCTTTATATTACTATACCCAATAAATAAATAAAATGTTTTTTTTTTTTACTTTAGTATTATTTAATTAAATTTTTAGTTAATATCGATCTGGCAACGACTATTTAACGAAACTTTCCCAAAACACTTTCTTAAATTTTTTCCTTTACATAGTGTCTACATTACACAATTTTTTATCAAGACAAACGTCAAACTTTTCGTGAATTTGTGGAAGGTGACAACAGTTGCACAAAAACAACAATATGGCGTATTCATTATTGCTTTTTATATATGCAGTTTGGCAACTGTAACAATTAAAATAATAATCAGCTGATTAACTAAGGTTATCTTGTATATATTCGCACTGATTTTGACGTTTGTTTTGATAAAAATTTGCCTAATGTAGACACTAGGTTACAGCCCGTGTAGACGTAACATAATATGTAAGATTTTTGTGTCAGAGAGTGTCAAATTCGCTATGTGAGAGAATTATCTCACGTGTAGATTCAAATATTAGTATTTTAAGATGTATTATGAGATCATTGTGATGAGATTTTTCTACACAACCATCTTATAAGATGAACTGTCCAAAAAATACACATATACGAAAGTTCGTTTGTGTGTGTGCATGTGAATTCTGGAAATTACTGAAAAACAATGTTTTTTTTTGTAAAATTGTTTCCTTTTAGTGTTTGTTTTACATGATAAAAAACATTTTTATAAAAATTGTGCTAAAAAAGTGCGAATTGCTTAAATAAAAAGGACATGTTTACTCTGTAATTGCTTGAAAATAATGATGTCTTATAGGATTTATTAGAATACGTGTACCCCTTATTTAAGATTTAGCATAATCTAATAATGTCGGCGTTATCTCACATATTATATCAGCGTTAATCTCAGTTGTAGACCTGAGGTATAACAGCCCATCTAAACGTAACAGAATATGCAAGATTTTTCCATGGCGTAACCAGTACAAGGTAAGCTCAGCTGATTATTATATCCCACACCACCATAGGTGGTTTTGGTATTATGGGTTTGTACTGATGTTTGCAATTCACAGAAAAAAACATCCAACACCCACCTTAAAGTATACCAATTGACTCAGAATCACTTTTAGAATCGATCTAACGATGTCCGTCTCAATTTTGAAGACAGTGAAATTTGGCACGTAGGATTTTCATGACACAAGGACGAAGATATTGAAATTGGTTATGATCGGTCCATTATTAGTTTAACGATCATAAATGCCTCAAATATAGCAATATGTTAATCAAATTTGGTGTAAAAAAGTTTTGCATAAGTATCAATGTTTGTGCCAAATTTCATGAAGATCGGTTCATAATTGACCATAGCTTTCGTGTAAAAACCTCTTTCGAAAATCACTTTACCTTGCATAAATCCCATACGAATATTATGAGGATCGCTCCATAATTTACCATGGCTCGCATATAAGCCCACTTTCGTTTATGTGTATTTTTATTTTATTTTTTTTTTTTTTGAGAGTTCTTATAAAATACTTGTGTAGAGAGATCTCATCACACAGTCTCATAATACTTCTTATAATACTAATATTTGAATCTACACGTGAGATAATTTTCTCAGAGAGCGAATTTAACACTCTCTGACAGAAAAATCTTACATTTCTGTTACATAGTGTCTACATTAGACAATTTTTTGTCAAGACATACGTCAAACTTAACGCGAATTTGTGGAAGGTGGCAACAGTTGCACAAAACAACCATTTGGCTTATTCATTATTGTTTTTTATATATGCAGTTTGACAACTGTAACAACCAAAATAATAATCAGCTGTTTAACTAAGGTTACCTTGTATATATTCGCATTGATTTTAACATTTGTTTTGATAAAAATTTGCCTATTGTAGACACTAGGTTACATCTGCACGAAAACATTTTTATTTCTTAATATTAGAATAATGTCGGCAGAATAACGGGAAAACAATTTTATTTCCAACTTTGCGTTAAGCGGTGGAGAAAACGTACATGAGAAATTATTATGTTAAATTGCCCTTTTTAAAAAGGGCAAAATTTTAAAAGAGAACAACAAATTTGACAGCTTATGTTGAACATTATTGCTCAGCTTTGAGTTTAAACATTTATTGCGAAATAGATTTCTTATTGATCCACACGTAACATTTTAAAGAGAGAGCTAGAGTTTGACAATTGCCAACATAAAAATGTCTACGTGTAGACTAGGGGTTACAGCTAGATGAGCTGTTAGTGTATTTTTTATGTTTGCATGTTGTTTTGTTTACCAAGAAAAGTAAATTTATTCGGTTGTGAAATTTTTATTTTTATTAAAAAAAGTGCTGTATAGAAATATTTAATTTATTTCAATTTATAAAAACAGTAAAATCAAATTTCTTACTATTTTTCAATTTCAACAATCAATTTCTTACAATTTATTCATACTATTTTTTTAAATTTCAACAATTGTTGAAATTACAATTTTCACGTGCTTTTTTTTTGACGTTTCATTCTTATTTAAGACGAAAGAAATGGCTGCGATTATTGCATTGTTGTAGTTGTTGCCTTTATGCATATACCTTGTTAAATTGTTGTATCTAAGGCCTTTTTACTATAAGGTTAGAGCATTTATATAACAAATACAACAATACAATTCTCATCGAAGCAATAACAAACGATAACAAAGATAAAATAAAATATGTAAACAAGAAAAAAAGTTAGCTATGTTTTCAACACCACCTTATAGTTAATATGCTTTGGTTGTATCATGGATTTTTTTCTGTCAAAGAGTGTCAAATTTGCTCTGTGAGAGAATTATTTCACGTGCAGATTCAAATCAGTAATGCTAGGGGCAGTTGCAAGAAGTTAAAATTTTTTGTCAAAAAAGTTACAATTTTTCCCAAAAAGTTACATGAATTTTTGAAAATAAATTGTCAATATTTGTTTATTTTAGATTCAAAATTTCGAAGTACAAAATAATTTAAAAATATGCTTTAGAAGATTCATAGTTTTGGACAATATTTTTCTTTAGTCATCATCGAGGCAACCACAAATATGCAAAATCATATTTTTTTCTGTGCTTCAAATGAACCAAACTGTTATTTATCGGTCTCAGACAATTTCATGACTTTTTTCACTGACTTCTTACAGCATTTTTTTCATATTTTGGTCCTAACAGTATAATTTTGCTTATTTAGAGCTTATCAGCATATTTTTTTATATTTTAATACAAAATCCTTATTCTAAAGTATATTTTACTAAATTAAATGATATATTTAGGTTTTTTTTTTCATCCAATAGAATTTTTACCTAATTTGCCATTAGTGAAATTTTCTTTTTACTGCTACATATTGTTACGTTTTTACCTTTTAAAAACGGTCGTTTATTTCCTTTAAATAAACTTGTACTTTGATTGCAAATAACAGCAGTTTAGTAGTTTAAAAATTGTAACGACTCTTTATTTTATTTAAAAATGTACAACAATACAGTTTAAATATTCACTTTGTATTCTAATATAAACACACACTTAAATTACACGCTTTATACAGCACACTTTAATAATGTACAAGATTATACAGCCAAGGCAGTTAATATGTCTTTACTTAACGACGCTTCCAATTAGACTGACTCAATGGTGTTCTCACGGCCAATTTATATACACTGTATTACATACTAGATGCTTCTTGAAAGCTCTATTTTATTTCTACAATGTTCTTAACGGACAAACTAGAGCTTTTGATGTTAATGTTAGCAGCTTAAACATTTAGTGTTGCCATACTTAAAAACAATGGTGAAAGCTTTTTATTCAATGTTGTATGTTTAGAACTATGTTAATAATTTTTACAGATATGTTAACTGCTGTTAACATAAACGGAAATGTCTGGAAGCATTGAGAAAGATTTAAACCGGCCGTTAAAACCGTTATATTTGAATTCAAGTACAATTTCGTAACACTGCCCCCCGCTTAAGCCTGTTCGTCCCGAATAGGCACAGAATCATTTCTCCCATAGGTAGCTAGTCCTTCATTTTAAATCTCGGCCTCTTTTCTTTCCGTATTCTGTACACCACGTCGTTTAATTTATTAATCACCTTGTATGGTCCATCCCAATGGGTTTGTAGTTTGGGGAACAGTTCTTTCTTACGTTGTGGGTTATACAACAGTACAAGCTGGCCTTCGTTAAATCCTCCAGAATTCGCTGCTCGATCGTATCTGGCTTTTATTTTGTCGCTGGTCATTTTAATTCGTCTGCATACGAATTCATGAAGTTCGTTTAGGTCATCTTGCTCTTGGGAAGTGTTTTCATTATTTGTTGAAGAGGGCCTAACGAAGGTTTTTGCTGTTACAAGATCACTTGTTATTTCTGGTTCTACCACCCACAAACTGTTGTCCTCACAATCTCCCTCCATATGAGCCCATACTAAAGTTTCTGATTGAGGTGGTAGCTTCTGATGCTCGACGGTAACTAGCTTTCTTACTTGAGTTATATTTTCATATCCGACGTCAAGGGGTATCTCCATTTTCGCCAAATCATAACTTTTCGTCCCATATCCAAAGTAATGCCATGGCTAATCATGAAATCAGCACCAATGATAACTTTGTCCACAATATCGGCAACAATGAATACATGATTGACGGTAACGTTGGCAATGGTTAATTTCACATTTACTTTACCATAGACAGTGACCGGCTCCCCAGTAGCTGTGCGCAGACTTACCCCACATAATGGTTCAATTGTGTTCTTGACTAAATCTGGCCTGACGATAGATTGTGATGCCCCGGTGTCTACAGTAAAAACGTGCTTCTGACCGTTGATGTACCCCGAAGCAGTAAGATTGCTATTTTTCTATTGCATTACGGATATGAAGATTGTGGGACCCTCAGATGTGGGATCTAGCTCTTGCCCCATAGTGCTAGCTTGTTTTAGTTTTAAAGGTGATTCTTGTGATGATTGATGATTCGACTGCTGGTTACTTCTTTGAGGCGAGGCAGATCTGGTTTGTTTTCTTGGTACTTTGCAGTTTCGCTGAATATGACCAAATTTACCGCAGTTATAACATTTTACTCTGACTTTACATTGTTTCTCAATAAACGTCTTCAAAATAATTCGTCGATTATATTTCTCTGATTGTCAGCTACAACTTCGACATTTCGCACATTACATATTTGGGGCTTTAAAATTATTTTCGCTGTTTCTTGTGCCAGTGCGAATGAGACGGTTTCAGTAAATGATGGTTTAGGTGTGGCACACACCGCGTGTTTTATTTCAGGATCGCGAATACCATTAACAAATGCCTCTATCTTGAAATGGTCCAAAAACGGGCTGTTTTCCCCTGGATAAGTAAGCTGCAGCAGACGTTCGATTTCAAACGTAAAGTCTTGTAGTGTCTCATTGGGCTTCTGCACTCTACCACGCAATTCCATTCGGTATAATTCTTTTTTATGTTCACTACCGTACTTACATTGTAGCGCCTCCATTATGACATTATAACTGTTTCTGTTACACGCTGGTACGCTTTCTAGAACCACTGCTGCATTTCCTTTTAAGGCCAATATCAACTCTATAGCTTTTTCTTCGTCGTTCCACATGTTTCTAATGGCAATTGTATCAAACTGGAACTTAAACCCATTAAATGGTGTGGTGCCATCAAAACTAGGGGCCTTTATTCTACTAGAGGATTCTGGAATAATTCGCACCTGTCCATTTTGGCATTGAAGATTATTAATCTTTATTTCTAGATCTTGTAGTTTTTTATCAACACCTTTGGCTATTTCATTCTCTAAATCGGACAGCTTTTTATCAACGACTTTGACTTGTAAATCTAGACAGCTCTCTAAGTCGGACACCTTTGTCTCTATGCTATCCACTCTGCTGTTTATAACTTCCGAAATTTGCTGAAGTTTTTCGTCTGTCGCTCTAGAAGTTTCTTGAAATTTCATTTCCATTATTTTATTTTCTTCTTTAACCTCAGCAAGAAGTTTCTCGTTATTTGCTTTAGAAGTCTCTTGAACTTCAGCCAGAAGTTTCTCGTTATTAGCTTTAGAAGTTTTGTTAGCTTCTTTAAATTGCTCCATCATAGCAGCAAACATTATGGATAAATCCATGCTGCTTGTTGTTGCACGGGTAGAAACTTCCAAATCTTCTTTATACTCGAATTCGTAAGCTCCGATGTCAATTCAAGTACAATTTCGTAACAATATTGTAGGTTTTTCAGATCAGATTGCCTAATATTTTCGTCTTTTAAATTAATAGAAATTTAGATTTGAATGAATTGCTAATAAAAATCATGTAATTTTTAATAAGAATATTAGATAATTTTGAATTTAGACATAAAAAAAATAATTTCAAGGACATATTATCCGATTTTAAGATAATTTTTAACGCGAATAAAACACTTTTTACAGGATATTTTTGGTTTCCCTGGTCATCATCAATTCGTATTCAAACGGTTACGATGATCTGATTTTATAAGTTTAGTTTACTATATATATTGTTGGATAATGGAACTTATTTAGCATTCTTCAGATCGAAAACATTTTTGCAATAATCGCCGACACTTAAATTAGGATTTAGTCTTTTTGTCTTGTTATCGAGGAATGAATGCTGCGTGATTAAAAAATAGAAAATTATCTTATTAATCAGTTATGCTCTTCTGACTAAAATATTGGGCCTCTTCAGGGGTAAATAATTTTATTATATAAAAATATTATCGTTAAAAATGTTATCATTAAATCTATAAAGCAATTATTTTTATATAACTCTGACGATATTTTTTAAAGTGTGACAATCAATCTGGATATTTTTTGTGACGAAAACTCCAAGATTTTTTCTAATGCCATAAATTTAGTTTTTAACCAATTCAAGAGCACATTACTTAAATATTCAATTTTTCTGAAAATATGCCCCTAAAATTAAAAAATATGTTCTTAAAGTGTTGTTTTTTTTCGGCTAAATTTTAAATTATCTACTATTCATGCTAAAAATAACATGATTTTTATTAATTTTTAATTATTGTTAAAAAATATTGTTACGAAATTGTACTTGAATTCAAATATAACGGCTGGTTTAAATATTTCTCAATGCTTCTAGACATTTCCGTTTATGTCAGCAGCAACTTATCTGTAAAAATTATTAACATAGTTGTAAACATACAACATTGAATAAAAAGCTTTCACCATTGTTTGTAAGTATGGCAACACTAACTGTTTAAGCTGCTAACATTAACATCGAAAGCTCTAGTTTGTCGTTAAGAACATTGTAGAAAGAAATAGAGCTTTTAAGAAGCATCTAGTAGGTAATACAGTGTATATAAATTGGCCATTGAGTCAGTCTAATTGGAAGCGTCGTTGAGTAAAGACAAATTTACTGCCTTGGCTGTATAATCTTGTACATTATTAAAGTGTTTTGTATAAAGTGTGTTTATATTAGAACGCAAGTGACTATTTAAACTGTTATTGTTGTACGTTTTTAAATAAAATAAAGAGTCGTTACAACCTTTAAACTACTAAACTGCTGTTATTTGCAATCAAAGTACAGGTTTATTTAAAGGAAATAAACGACCGTTTTTAAAAGGTAAAAACGTAACAATTTTTCCCTTTTGCACTTAAAAATATTCAAAGCTAATACATTGCATCAGAAAATTAAAAAAGTGTCTATCAATGTATAGGATGAAAAATATTAGGGAATCGGATTTGAAAGACGTAGGTAGCAATAAAACGAAAATTTCACAAACAGCCAATTATGTAAAAAATCTATTGATTGCAAAATATACAAAATTGTTCTCTGAAGTGCAAAATTATACTCTTTAGTGTAAAATATGCAAAATAATGCTCTTAAGTATAAGAAAATATACCATTTTAATTGCTAAAATATGCTCTAAAATAAAAATTTTCTATGAAATAATGATCGAAAATATGCAAAAATATGCTATGAAGACTAAAATATGCAAAAATATGCTGTAACAAATCAATGCCAAAATTCTTAAAGTTTTCTGAAACGGATTAATAACTAACAGTTTGGTTCATCTGAAGCCCAGAAAAAAATATGATTTTGCATATTTTAGGTTGTTCTGATCATAATCCTTAAATTATTTGTTATGTTAAGTTTTGTTTTTTTTTATTAAAAAGTCATTCCAAAGGAAGTTTTCCCATATCTCAATTGTAACTGCACCCAATGGTGTGCATTCACCTTTGGCAGCAATAATTATATTACAAAAAGAAATATATCGACTTCTGTTGGTTCAGTTTCTATACTTATATTTTTATTCTTTGATTTGACCTTTAAAAAAGAATTGCTAGTGCTCACCTATTCGGAAAAATAGGTTTTCTCTAAAAATGCAAAGTGGGAAATATTACCCAGATATTATTCTATTTGATTACCAATTTTCATCGAAAATTTGCAGAACTATTAAAAGTTAAAATTTCCCCGTAATGTCAGCTAGTTCCTACAGTTTTAATATTAATTTATAAAAGTACTTATAAAATGTTTGTATTAAAAATTATAAAAGAATGAAAAGTGTCGAAAAAGACACGTTTGTTATAAATATTGTCACGTTTTTACCTTTTAAAAACTGTAGTTTATTTCCTTTTAAATAAACCTTATACTTTTGATTGCAAATAAAAGCAGTTTAGTAGTTTAAAAGTTGTAACAACTCTTTATTTTATTTAAAATGTACAAAAACAACAGTTTAAATAGTCACTATGTGTTCTAACACACACCCACACACTTAAATTACACACTTTATACAGCACACTTTAATAATGTACAAGTATATACAGCCAACTTTAAGGCAGTTAATTTGTCCTTACTTAACGATGCTTCAAATTCGACTGACTCAATGGTGTTCTCACGGCCAATTTATATATACTGCATTACCACATAGACGCTTCTCGAAAGCTCATTTCTACAATGATCTTAACGGACAAACTAGTATATTCAAATTCTCGAATTTTCTATGTTAATGTTAGCAGCTTAAACATTTATTGTTATCATGCTTACAAACAATGGTGAAAGCGTTTCATTCAATTTTGTATATTTACATCTATGTTAATAATTTCCACATATATGCTGTTAACATAAATAGAAAGGTTGAGAAGCATTATTTAACTTTAAACCAGCCGTTAAAACCGTTATATTTGAATTCAAAATTAATTTTATGAAGTTTTAAAGTGTATTATTAATATTATGTTTACACACATTAGTTTTTTACTTGTTTTTTGAAAAACACAATAAGTTTAAACATCACTGTTTACATATCATTTTATTGTGTTTTTCCTTTTGGTCTGTTTTTCGTTTGCCTAAATATTTTCACAAATTTTTATTTAAATAAAGATTACACATAAAAATACTTTCTAATTGAAAAAAATAATCAAATAAAATTTATGAACAAGTATAAATTTCATTCATAATTTTTAATTTTTTGTTTTTAAACTTTGACAATTTTTACAAATTCTTTTTTCAACAAATTGCTATGTACTACAAATACTAAAAATTTCTTCCCTGTACGGAAATTTAGTATGTTTTTTGTGTGTTAAATAATTAAACAATTCGAATCAACACGTGTTTTAGCTTTGAAATATATGAAAAAACAAATCAATTTGTTTGTGTTTTTTGAGAAACCTCTATATGTGAACATAGCATTAAATATGGTAAGAAAAAACACAAAAAGAAAATATGACAAAAATTTAACTTTAGCCAAGTGGTCGGTGAAACCCAAGTGCATCTCTTCTTTCGCATAAAAAATTATGTTTGATAGCAGACATCGTTGGTTGAACAAATGTGGGAACAAAAACAAAACATGAGTCCACACAATCCAAATGTGTGCACAAAATTTTGTTCATTGTTCGAACGAATCTATGGCGTGAGTGGACCACTGTTGCCAAGGGTAGCTTGATAAAGTTACAGGTTTTTGTCAAAAAGTTACAATTTTTCGTAAAAAGTTACATTTTTAGAATTTGAAACAATAAATGGCCAACAGGTAATTATTTTTTATTTAAAATTAGGAAGAAAATAATGCAAAAGAATTTGGTAAAAATCAAGATAACCAGCATTTCATTATTTATTATTTATTATGATCATTATTTTGGTTGTTACAGTTGCCAAACTGCATATATAAAAAATAATAATAAATACGCCATATTGTTGTTTTTGTGCAACTGTTGCCACCTTCCAAAAATTCGCATTAAGTTTGACGTTTGTTTTGATAAAAAATTGTCTAATGTAGACACTATGTAAAGAAAACATTGTTAAAGTTACGTTTTGTGTAATTTCGTATAAAAAAAACGAAATATGTAATTTCATATATCACGAAAATAGGAAGATTGCCATGTACAAGAAAATAACATATTTCAAATTTTGTTCTCTTCAACAGAAGTGATGTGCTAGGAGGTATATTTTTTAAGAAAGTCGCAATGTTGGTATTTGCATGATCTATGTACGTCAATGATATAATTTTTATACATAGTACTTAATTTTATTGAAGCGATCAAAAGTTACAAAAATGCGGTTACGTGGAGCGTTGAAAAATTACGAAAAATGTAACAAGTGGCAACACTGATGTGGACAACACTGCTGGAAATAATAACAGTTGTAGTCACCATGTAATACGTAAATGACTACTCAACAGCCAAATATTCAATACTTTTACATCCCTACTGTACTAGTAAACAAAAAACTGCAAGTATAATAAAAAAATTTTCATTGCGAAAAAAATTAAAGATGCACTAAAAAATTGAATTAAAATTATAATTAGAACAACTAGTATTTATATGAAATTATTAATATAAACAAATAAAGCACATTGTTTATATAAAAGATTAAATTTGTAACAAAATGTCTCAAAGTACTGCTGGTACTGGAGGCGTTAGTAGGCGTGAACTGATAGACCACACAGCAGTTGGAGTAGGTATTATTAATAACACCATAACAGCGAGATATGGGGCAGGCGACACAGAATGGGAAGCTCGCGAGGTAAGTTAAAAACAATTGCAAATTGATGTAAAATTGTTCATTATTTCTAATTTTAGTCTCAGCGTCAAAGGGAATTGGAAGAAGCTCGCGCTAGGGCAGCTCAAATGGAAAAGACCATGAAATGGTGGTCGGATTGTACGGCCAATTGGCGGGAAAAATGGAGCAAGGTGAGTTATAGCTAATAATTAAAAAACCACGGCGACCGGCTTTGTGCTATTTGGTAACTAATCAAATTATTTTGTGTGTGTGTGTTGTTTTGTCTACTTTTAAAAATTAAATCGATATACACATTTCTTATATTGACACTAGGTGCGTAACGAACGTAATAAAGCCCGAGAAGAAGCTAAACAGCTGAGAGTCAATCTGGAAATGGCCATGAAAGAAGCAAACTCCTATAAACGTGAGAAAAATGATCTTGAAATGCAAATTTCACAGCTCAAAAAAGAAATGGAAAAGGTTCATTCTCTAATGATGAAACATGCCGGACAATTTCATAAGACAGGGTATGTAATATATTTTCCATGTTTATATCAGAATAAATTCTTATTAATTTAAAATTTTATTTAGAATGGCTGATACCGGCGAGGAAAATGAAGCGAATAGTAGAGATGCTAATTGTTCCCCAGATATCTCATCCGATGGTTTAAAGAATGTCAATAGTGAGGATGGTTTGGTAACTAAAGCAGCAGCTGGTGGTGAACTTAAAGATCTTGACATAGAAGAATATGTTTTGAAAGGTGCTGTACATAAAAATTTATCCGATTTGGGTAAGTTTTGCAAAAAACATAAGTAAGACATTAACATTTTTCTAAGTTTTTTTGCAAAATTTCCAATTTATTTTTGAAAATATGAATTTTTTATCTGAAAAATTTTTTTATTAATTTTTTTTTTTTAAACTCTGCAAGAGTTGGCGTTTTTTATTATGCGTATGTTCGCTACCCGAAATATAACGATGTTAGTCTGTTTATCTGTCTGTTTTATAAAACAATATATCTGATTTGCTCTAAAAATTTTGCATTCATTTAGCGTAAAAAAAAAATTGCCAAAATTCAAAACATCAATCTGTAATACTAAATTTCACAAAAACATACATAAAAAATTTCTAAATTTAAAAAATCGTCAAAAATATAAAAAAGGCTATTACAAAAAAAAAATTGCTAAAAAGCAAAAACCAATAAAATAAAAAACGCCAAAAAGAATCGTTGTTACAAAAAAAAAAAAAAACACTAAAAATTAGATTTTTCAGCAAAAGTTCGAAATTTCAGCAAAAAAAAAAAAAAAAAATGAAAATTTACCTAAAATTCGTTTCTTCGCTAAAAATTCCAAATATGTATCACAAAAAACCGATATTTTCCAAATCGGAAATTCCACAAAAAAATGTCGAAATTTTACCAAAAATTCGATATTACCTAAATTTACGAAATTTATCTAAAAATCCGAATTTTGTTCACAATGTACAATTGTACAAAAACACTCTGCTACAATGAGTGACGTTAGGATTATTTTAAACAAAATTTGAATTTTAGGTAGGTATCTCTAAAAACATCCCTCTTGATGTTTTTCTTTTTAAGCTTTTTTAAAAAGCTAGTTTTTAAACAACATTAAAAAATTTAATTTTTCAAAAATTTTTCGAGTGTATTTTATTATAAATTTTTAGATAAGAGTTTATAAAACGATACAATAATTTTTAAAGGCATTTTTTTAAATTGAATGATTAAATTTTTAAAAATTAGACAAAAACTGTATCTTATTCGATTTGATCTAGAAAAAACTCACTTAAACTTTCATACATTTCTCATTTTTGCCCCCAAAAGTACACATTAAATAAAAAACTTTGTCTTAAAATACATAAATATATGTAGAATTTTTCGATGAATATTAGAAAATGTTTGATAACTTTTTGAGATTTTTTATTATAAACAAATACTTTGAAAAAAATGTTTATACTTTTAAAGAGGAAAATCCCAAAAATTTAGATCATGATGAAAGTTATAAAAAAAAGAAAATTTAAATAATTTACAAATTTTGAATAATCATTACTTTTTTGAGTATATATATTGTTAAAAAGCTACTCTCTTCTGGTTTCTAAATAAATTAGAAAATTTAAAATTGACCTACGAACGTTATTTTCAGAATTTCTCTAAATTTGGGAGTGTTTTGAAAATTTTGATTTTTTTTTATATTTTTGACGTTCAAAGGAAAATCTATAGCTCACATTAGGTTGTTTTTCGAATGAATATAAGAGGAGTTATTTGTAGCACTCTGTAATTTAACAAATAACAGAATTGCATCCACTTTTTTATTCTACTGTAATCATAAAAAGTGTTATCTTTGTGAGGGTAATTGTTATACAGTAATAATTTCTTTTGAAAAAAAGCGCTATGTTCCTCAAAAAATTTTTGTAAAAAAATCAAGTTTTTACAATAACACGGTTTTTACTAAAATATGCGGTTAAAATCATAAAAAATGTTTTTACCATATACATGTAACTTTCTGCAATTCATTTTTTTTAATTCCTATTTTCTTAAAGATGAAGTTTCCGCTGAGGAAAAACGTTTAATTCAACAACTATCTAAAGATGATTTTGATGAAGATTATTTATTGCAAAAAATATCGATGCTACAATTACGTTTGGATGAGGCTCAGAAAACCGTACAGGCAGAAAGAGAGTAAGTACACAACTCAATTAAATACATTAAACAATTATAGAAACATAAATTTATTTTTAGCGAAAAACATATTTTACATAAAAATATTGAAAAACTATCATTAGAAATTCAAGAAGTTCGAGAAAGACAGGAAGAATTACGTTCAGCTAAACAGGTAATTTATATATAAATTCTATAACATCACACAATTTTATAATTTTTCACTAAATAAATAGCAAATCAACATGTGATGTATTTTTGTTCCATTTGTTCTTAGGAAGCTGTACGTGAATTATTAACGTTACAAGAGTCTCATCGCGCAGAAATGCGCATTATTAACAATTCGTTGCAAGAAGAAATAGCAGCACGCGAAAATCTTGAACGTCGCTTAAGTGAATTGCGTACAGAATTGGAACGCTTACAAGCTGAAAATGCCTCAGAATGGGGTAAACGTGAACGTTTAGAAACAGAAAAATTGGCTTTAGAACGGGATAATAAAAAATTACGAACTGAATTGCGAGATTTTCAAGAACGTTCCGATCGTAAGGGACGACCAATGCAAGCCACTGATGCTGAAAATCGTGCTCTACAGCAGGAGTTGGCTGATCGCAGTAAGGTATGTATTATTCGAAGTTATCTATAAGGACATAGAAAAATATACTCTTATATGGGATTTTGGAAGAAGAAAATATGATAATTTTTATTAATGTACGTGGAGTTTTCTATTTTAATCAGAATTTTTGTTTGGGTTGGATCCCATCTTATATTATTTTATTTTTAACAACTTTTCATTAAGTAAGACATTGACATTACAAAAATATTTATTTTATTTTAGGAACTAAGCGAACTTAAAATATCACATTCCAAACTTAAGAAACTTTTGTCAGAAACAAATACTGAACTGGGCCACGCAGTTAGACGGGCTGAACAATATGAAGCAGAAGTAAGTAAAAAAAAAAATTATAATATTGAAAAACATTTGCTAGGTTTAAACTTTACATTAAAAAAAGATTTTAATTGCTCTATATCAGTCAGTACTAGGGAAGCCAAACGGTAATTTTAATTTAAAATCCCGAGATTTTTCGGTATTTCTAAATCCCCTTTTTATGCTTTTTATTTTCATAAAGCTTATATTTTATGTATTATTTTGAAAAGTTCGTCAAAAAACAAAAAAACGTTTAAGCTTTGAATTTAATAATAAATGGTTTAGTGAGTTAGAAATTTCATTTGAAAAATTAATATACTTAAAATCGCTAAAATTTTCGGAACATGAATTGGTTGATTAAACCTTAAAATAATTTATTTAAATTATAAAGAAAAAGTTAACTTATGCTGATTATAATATCAGCTTGATGTGGTTTTTAATATGATAAGAATGCATTGATCAAAACAAAAAAATAACTTGTTCTTAAAAAATTGTAATGGTAGTTTTTTGGCCAACAAAGTCAATAACTGTATTGAGTCCCTATTGAAATCCTTCGAATAGATCTAGAAAGTCATATCGTGAAAAGATTAAATAAAATAAATCAGAATTTCGGAAAAAAATACAAAATTCTTGATAAAATTACTCCTGTGAAGACTTTGTTGAAATTAATAAATTCTTTGTCTCAGAATAGAAAAATTATTCCAAAAATGTGTAGGACATATAATAATCACGATTTTCTTATTTATCCGTACTTTTAATCTTTAGTGTAGTACAAAGTTTGATTTGGTACAAATTTTAATAGCCCGTCAAATTTTCATAATTTGTCTATATCAGTAGATCCTTAAGATGTTACCTATGTATAATGAATTAATTTAATCGAACGAAAATCGTTTGCAAAAAAATTTAGCTAAAAAATAAAATTTTTAAAAATGTTATTCCGTAGCTATTTTAATGACCATATGTATTTTTTAATCATAAGTTGAAAGATATGTTTTTAAAATTGGTATACATTTTTTTTGATTTGAATTTGCATTTCTTGAATCAGTTGTGCAAAATATTTTAAATTTACAAATTTATAAAAAAGTTATGATAAGTAACAAATTAAATTATTCATATGCATTTGAATGACGTAAGTTCTCAGTCTCTTGATTGAAATAAGATTTATATGTTGAACAAATCTTTGCAAGATTATTGTTATAAAAAATGGGAACATATGGAAAATTCACTTTAGTTTTTAATTTTTAAGGTTCAACGAAAATCGAAAATATTAGTAGACATCAAAGTTATGGAGGTTAAAGAAAATAAGTTTTAATATTTTTTATATTAGCGAAGATAATCGCTATCACAATTATTTGTAAACTTTTCATTAAAAAATATTGAATTAATCATACAGTATGCATAGATTTTTTTTATTTTTTTTAATTCACTTGCCAATTTGAATCATTTAACCAAAATTTGTTTAAATGTTGTTAATGGATAAGAAGAGGGAAATGTAATTCATGATACTATAAAATAATATTTTTGTTTTAAAATTTACACACTACAAAATGTTTAAATTTGCATTAATTGAAAAATATTTATTATTATTTTTTTTTTTTGAACGACGTATGAATTTCGATGCTAGACATAATAAGAACTATAGGTTGTATATGGTTTAAGCGATTTTATTTAGGGCTATGAGTGTGCCTCGGCAATGTTCGAAATGTTAAAGATCTCGTCTTTTCAGATGTACTACAAAATTTTTTCTAATTAATATTTCCTCGCGACATAACGATTTTAAAATGTAATTTCAAAAAGTATTTCGATCAAGTGATACTTTGGCTTTATTGAGATAAGGTAGTGTGCCTCGCGAAAAAAGCCATTTTTTAGGTCCATTCACGTTTTTCCTTTCCAAGTTTTGGTATTTCTTGTACTTTTTCTGTTGAGGGCACCTCAGTGAGATATACATAAAACGATGCATAATTAATTAGTTTATTTTTAGAAAACGGTCCAATTCTCTGAAGTGGCACTTTTCGAAAATTAGTATTCTTTTGTTCAATTGGTGTCTATGTACTTTTTTTTAAATATTTTGAATAAAGGAACTTTTTATAGCCGATGTTTATAACACACAGAAAAAATCGTCAGATACACTCCTTAAATTATGCCGTTCGACTGAGAATAATTTTCTGAGTCAAATTTCAAGGAGGCCCGCCCATGTTGTTGTAACAGCTCTGCTGTCATTGGAAGTTTCCCTGACGAAAAATAACTTACTGTTGATACCTCTTTTTGGGTGAATTGAGGTCGTTTCGGAGCGTATATTTAATTGTTTCTTTTTTTAAATTTATATTTTTTTAAATAAGGGAACTTTTTTTTAATAGTCCCATTAAAAAAAGGTTTTTTTTTTTATTTATATTCCTTTGAAAATTGCTTTAGCTGATTTTAAATTTTATAATTCTAATGTTTAACACATGTCGGATATGGTTATTTCAAAGTACAAGGAGTCGTAGAGAATTAGCACTCCAATGTTTCTGTTTAAAAAAATTTTGCAACAAACTATTTTGAAAATTTTTTGTGGCGTATCATGGGGCTCCTAAACACATGCTATCTTTTTATATCTCGGGGTTCACACACAGCAATTTTTCTTGTTGCAATTCTGACATCGTAGGCGAGAGAGGTAAAGAGAATGTAAAATCTTCTCCTCTCTCTATCCTAAGAACTCACTATTGCAGCAAGAAAAATTCCTTAACATTGGCTGCTATGTATTAATGTTCCTTATTATGCCATAAATATATTAAGTTTTCCGGCCGGACTTACTTATTTGGATTTATAGACTTTCTAATTACATAGGTCAACACTAAAAAAGTATCGTGAAATATTGTAGGTATAGTCATTCTAATCACGAGGAACATTTATATTTTCTGCATCATGTCACATCTTTAACCTATTGACGATCAAAGAAAATATTCTTCCCTGAGGAGTTTTTGGGATATATAATTTTCTAAGTAATAGGTAGAACGAATTCATAGCAAAGTCATTCATATTTTATAGACAAGAAATGGTGCTACAAAAATTTAGTACAAGTCCAGTCTCCAACTTGCCACACATAGCCCCTAGAAGATTTTAAAGTTGTAAAAATCAAGAATTTCTCAATTAATCCTTATGAAGTGAGTAGAGAGTAAATTTATATTTGATATAGCTAAAACATGACCGTAAATATCAAAAATAGTAAAATTTTTAAAATCGCACTGACAGAAAATGCGTAGACATCAAAAGTTAGAAAAAACAAGTGGAAGTGTTATATTCGGCTGGGCCGACACTTTTATACCCTTCACAAAATCTATTTTTCATAAATATGTAAACATATTGGAATTATCTCTTATTAAAATTTTTGCTTTAATCTGGAAATATATTTAATGTTTGTAAATTGGTGTTAACGATGACATCGGAAATTTGTAATATAAAGAGTCCACGAAAACTCCTCGTGCATATGACTTAGGAAGATCGCTCAGATCGTCTGTGTTGAAGAGCTAAATAAAGAAGAGATATGAAAAATTGTAAATTCCTTTTCAGTTTTCTACCAACATTTTTTTGGAAAAATACCTAAAAATTAGATATTTTAAAATTGAATTAGCTACTTTAAAATTTTTAGAATTTTAAAGAATTTTTAACTTTGGGGCTCTAAGACGCAATTCCACAAAACATGATATACCATCTTACTATCTACATTTAAAAATCTAAAACACAATTACAGTTAATAACATTTTAAGAAAGAACATCTCACGTACTCAGATTTACTTGTCAAACTTTTTTTGACAAAAAATATGACCATATTAAAACAAAATTCAAAAGTATTCTACGAGGATACGAACCGTGGCTTAAAGATTTATAATCTAGAACACTTCAACTAGATTATCTATACCCATAGAAATTTTGTTGAAATACAATTATATGTACTCTTCATATCGCTGCAACACGTCATAACTTAAAAAATTAAAAGCTTCTCTTGATAAAATTGATTTTTTGAGTTATGACGTTGTTGCAGCAAATGAGAGACATATGTGAACAGTAATACAACTACATTGTATGTTGAATACATTTAAAATTCAACAATGTTAATTTTTTTTTTTTTTTATACACAAATTGTAGTAAAACTATTTTTTGAATTCAGAATTTCAAAATGCCATGTGGCCTAGGGGGTTAGATTTATAAAGTGCTCATATGGGTTGGAATCCTGGCGAATAGAAATATAATTTTTATTTAATAAATTTTAAAGAATCATTTTTAAATAATTAAAAATATGTTTGACAGTTCTTTAATCTGACATTTCAAAATTTCAATTTTTGTTTGAAGATAAATTATAAAACAATTTTTGGAAGTCCTGGTCAAGGATCGAATTAAGGACCTAAAGACCTCCAGTCACAAACCCAAGCGGTTGAAATTTACTAACTTTATTGCTTATATAAAAAGATTAAAACGCAACTCAAATCTAAATAATACTTTTTTATAAAAAGCACATGAAAATGTGTCTGGAAATTCTTGTCAAATTAATTTTTGTTTTTAATAATGAAAATTTTTATATATATCTTTCTTTTTATTAAAAATAAAAATTTACAAGGAGTTCCGGGGATACGAACTCAGACTTAAAGGTTTGTAGTCTGGAAATCTTCCTTTAGACTATTCAATCCCACAACATTAGAAAAAGATATATGTTTAACACATGTCGGATATGGTTATTTCAAAGTATAAGGATTCGTAGAGAATTAGCACTCCAATATATATATATAATAATATATTAATAATAATAATATAAAAATAATAAATTTGGTCAAAGAAAATTAGAGACATTTTTGAGGCTGTTCTAGAAAATCGCTTATAACTCCACTATTGTTAAACGGATTTCGCTGAAATTCAATACCAAGATTTTCGAGACTATATGCTACATATTTGTTGAAAGAGGAATGTATTTATTGGACCATGGGTATCAAAAAATCCATTTCAACATATAGACGGACGTAGAGGCATATATTCTCAAAAGTTATTTTTAATCATAACGATCACAAATATTTTTTAATTTGAGGCCCTGGATATTCCAAGGTAATTTAATTAAAGACTTTCGTATAAAATGGCAAACTAATATACACCCTTCATTTTATATGAAGGGTATAATAAAAATCCAAATTTAAAAAATAAAGTCAACAAAAAATTAAAAAAATTACATCATGAATAATTCCCCTTAATTCTTATTCCTAAATATAGTGCAGATAGTTAAATGAAACATTTCCATCACCTATTTTCATAAAAAGTTATTTCTTTGAACGTTCTAAAAGCCTGCAGTATATTCAATTTTTTACCATTAAAACAACAAATTCATTTTGTTTTTAAAATCTTAAATAAATACATATGTATTTATATATATATTTATATACATATTTATATACATATTTATACACATAATCATACATTTGTTTATTAATCTACAAACAAAAACACACAAACCTATAAATGCAAAGTTTCTAATAATTTGAAAAATTAAGTATTAATTGGCAAAAGCAGCAATACCAGTAATGGCACGACCCAAAATTAAAGCATGAATATCATGTGTTCCTTCATAAGTATTTACGGCTTCAAGATTCATAACGTGACGTATGATATGATATTCATCGGCAATACCATTACCACCCAACATATCACGCATAACACGGGCTATTTCCAATGATTTTCCGGCATTGTTGCGTTTAATCATAGAAATCATTTCGGGTGTATGAAGTTTCTTATCCTTTAGACGACCAACTTGCAAACAGGCTTGAAGGCCAAGAGCAATATCGGTGGAAGCATCCGCTAATTTTTTTTGTATTAATTGATTTGCAGCCAAGGGACGTTTGAATTGTTTACGATCAAGAGTGTATTGACGAGCAATTTCAACGCATGCCTCAGCAGCGCCTAAAGCGCCCCAAGCGATACCATAACGTGCATTGTTTAGACAACCGAATGGACCTCTAAAACCAATAACGTTTGGTAATAAGTTTTCCTCGGGTACGTGAAGATCATCCATAAGAATCATCCCAGTAGCTGAAGCTCTTAGGGAAAATTTGCCTTCGATTTTGGGAGTTGCTAAACCTTTTGGTGACTGTTCGCGATCAACAATGAAGCCACGAACTTTGTCATCTTCTCCCTTTGCCCATACAATAATAACATCAGCAATAGGGGAGCTAGTGATCCAAGTTTTTGATCCATTTAAAATATAACATTTGCTTTTACTATCATATTTGGCTCTCGTTTCCATGCCAGCTGGATCGCTGCCATGATTAGGTTCTGTAAGACCGAAAGCACCTGAAAATAACAATAATAAAACAATCTTATCATTTTCTTAGTTTGTGTGTGCTTATCTCGCAAGTAGTCCATTATTTTTTCCAGAGGCATAACTGTTATAAGATTTATTTAAAAACGTTAAGTCATAAGTGTTATAAAATGAAAAAGAAATACGTTTTTAAGTAACAGTTATTTTTACCAAATATAAATTTCTTTCGTCCCATAATTGTTGATATATATTCTTTTACGTTGTTCATAAATTTGTATTTTTTGAAACAAATTTTTTATGTTGTTTTAGAACAGACATTAATTAGGATTATTTTTGCATTGCTTATAAATTATAAAATAAATAATTCCGTTATAATTTTAACATTTATATATCGATTTATAAGTATGTTAAGATTTTTACAAAAATTACACATTTTTATAAAATTGTTTTATAGAAATATTTTGATAAATTTTTTTTTGATCCCTCCGAATTTAGTATTAACAAATTGAATGCAATTTCAGAAACCTATGCAAAATCGTTGGTAAAATAAAAATAATATAATGTTCTGAAAAATAATCTGTTTATTTTTTTTGTCTGCTTTGTATAAATAAGAGGCTTAATTTTTATTACTTCAGCCTATCAATTAAATTACCTAGGAATATGCACTAAAAAAAAACATATATCAAAAAACTTAGAAAATAATTTATTCAAATTAGTTTATTAAATTCCAAAAAAAAAAAATCACAAAAGTAGCGTTTTTGCTAAAAATATGTATTTGCATAACCATTATAAGCAAACTTATGCAAATAAAAAACCTACTTTTCAAGTAAAAAACTTAAAAACCTTAATCTAGTCATATCCATAAATTTTGAAAATTTGAAAATTTGAAAATTTGTATTTTAGATATATCAATATTTGTATGATTTCAAAAAAATAAAAATTATAAACAACGAAAAAAATATATTTTGTTGATATCAAGCAACGTAAAAAATTATTTTGAAAAATAAATTATTGAGCAACAGGAAAATTATACCATAAAAAATATTTCTTATTCTTTACTCAACTTTTTTAATTTGAAAATAATTTTAATAGTTATTTTTGGATTCTGATTTATTCACATGTTTTTTGTTTTACTCTGTAGCAAATTGAACCAAAATCAAAACTCACCAATTAATTTGCCTTGGGTCATAAGTGGTAAATATTTTTCCTTTTGTTCAGGTGTACCATAATCATAAATGGCACCCATAGCCAGAGAGCTTTGTACACTTAAGGCTGAACGATACGCAGAGTCGACACGTTCAACTTCGCGTGTCAACAAACCATAAGCAACATTGGAAACACCAGCACAGCCGTAACCAGTAAGGGTACAGCCTAAAGCACCTAGTTCTCCGAATTCTTGCATTATAGCCTTATCGAATATTTCTTCACGATTGGCTTTAGTCACTCTGGGTAATAAAGTAGATTGGCAGTAGTTACGGAAAGAATCGCGTATAGCAATTTCATCTTCGGTTAATTGTGATTCCAAATTTAAAGGATCTTGCCAATTGAATTTTGGTTCACTTGCTTTGGTTGCAAATGAAGCTCTTGACACTAGTGGACGTAATTTGCTTAAAAGATTTTGAGAAATCATTTTTTTCTTTTATTTTGTATTTAATTTTTGTTTTATTTGATTTAGATAAGTATCCACTATTCAGCAAGAACTAGAATATAAATCAGCTGGTATGTTTTTTCCACTACTGCTTCACACGAATATTCTCACTGGACTAAAAGGGGGGTTACACAAAAGTTGTGGTTGTTTAGTTGTTTGATTAGCTTCTTCTCTTCTCAACATTATATTTTGTTACTTTATTCTTATCAACATAATAATGCTGGTTTCTCGCTCTCCCCTTTTTATTTTATTCTCTAATTTATTAATATTTACGAGTACGGTTAGTAGAAATCAGTTGATTATAAAAAATCTCTCCAAATAATCGTACTATGCGAGAACTTTGCTACATACTATGTGGATGGATGGGCTTGTAAATGTATGTGTGTATTTATTTTTTGAGTAAATCTAATCATTTAAATACTTAGCATGCTTATGTGTTTTAAAGTGAAAAAAAATTACTTTAATATGTTCATATCGTCACTTAAAATGCAAAGGCCGTAACCACACTATTTTTTTGCAGCAGAAGCAAAAAATATTATGAAAATGCAAGAGGACAATTTTTAATTTTTTGCTTTAAAATTAAGCAATTAAATCGTTCACTTAGAGCAAAAATAGTTAAATAAGAAAATACTCTTCAAACCAATTTTTTCTTAAATGAAACAAATTTTACGACTGCTTCGTTTATGAAGTTAGTGTTACGGCCTTTAGACTTTTGTTATTATTGATGTCATTTTAGAAAATATGAATATGAAATTTTTTGTGTAGATGTAGTTTAGGTCATTATATTATAATTCAATATTTTGCAGTGGTTACGGCCTTTTACATTTTAGGTGACGATATCTATTTGATATGTTTTATCTCTTGAGATTTGATATGGTTTTATTAATGTAGTGACACTGATAAGATGTAAAATAAAAAATTTTTATTTAAATATTATCACCTCACCTTTATTTTCATTTAATAAAGTAAGAAAATGCACTATATTGTTTATTGTTTAACGATATAATTTACATTTTCTCAGCATTATATTTTTGTATAAATAATGACTTGTAACAAAATTTGATCAGATGGTTAATTAAAACGAAAGTAAAAATTTATATGTATTCTATTCCTAAAACTGCTTCATTTGTATGGAATCATATGAGTTATTGGTGTTTCCAATTTATGTAATCGAACGCTGAATTTATGATATAATTGCGTAAAATTAAGTTCAATAGATAAAGATATTATAAGCAACAAAAATATAATAGATTATGTTTTAAAAGAGTTGAAAAAGTTAATTCTTTATGTCATTGATTTTCCTCTATTTGTTCCAAAGGGCAATAAGTTACTTATATATCATATGTATGATCTTTGAAAGTCAAAGAAAAAATTGGAAGTTCGTTCAATTATAAGGAGTGCCGAAAGAAAAAACTAGTGCAAGAAATGATGTCGATAGGATGATGTACATATGTCCGAACTATATAATATATATATATATATATATATATATATATATATATATATATATATATATATATATATATATATATAATAGATTAAATGTCGTTTGTGAAGTATCCCGATAACATATACAGTGTAGGAAAAAATAATAGGGACGACTAAAATAAAACGAGAAAGAAAGATATAGTCAGTCAATATCGATTATATGATACGCTACACCATGTTCATATTGTTTTTTTTTTAGATTTGATACATTCTATTTTATTTTAAAGGACTCCCCAGGGGTGCTCAATTAGATTTGAGTCCGGAGATTAAGATGTCCACTCTATTACACAGACTTGATTAATCTGAAACCATGATTTACATTTCTGGCAGATTGATTAGGATCAGTATCCTGCATAAACTCCCACCTTATCGGCATTATTTCTTCAGCAAATGGAAGCATTTTATTTTGGAGGATGTATAATTAGTCTTTGGAAAATATTCTTCATATTATCATCAACCCACCTCCGTGATTGACGGTCTTTTTACTTTGGGTCATATTCTTTATTCATAGGGCGTCGTACATATGATTTTCCGTCAGACCCAAACAAAGTAATCTTTGTTTCATCAGACCAATCGTTGTTCCAATATTGTCGATTGATCTTTTTTGTACCTTTCTGGGACTACGTCCCTTAAGTCCAGTTTCCTTGAGCTTATTTCTTATTATACGACTTCTTATTAGGGCACATAATTAATTTTTAAGGGTCATTTTTTGAGTAACGAATTAAAAGTTGATCAAAATGGGCTGAGGTTCTTCTTTCAGTTTAAGAATAACATTTCTATCACTATCAGAGCAATGCACTCCACGATCCATTCTGAAACACTCTTACCGAAAATACGCAACTCGAAATATCAGTTAAGTTTAGTTTTCAACACTATAAAATATTTAGTGTAAAAAGTCAACTCAAAGCATTTTTAACGGAATGCTGCACAAACGATTTCTCCACTTTTCCCCATTTTTTTTGTAAATAAGAATTTAATTATAAGTAAAAAACAAAATAAATTACTTATTCCTGTTATATTTAAAATATTTTGGCAATGAGTACCTATATTGTATGCCAATTATACAAAAGTTTTCAACCCATTATTACGAAAGAGTATATCTTCCCTATTATTTTTTCTAACACTGTATATCAAAAGATCAGAAATTTTCTATTTAAACTCGGAAAAACCGGTTTAAAAAAGCGGAGATATTTTACAAACCGGTTTTCGATTTTTTGAAGCCCTTATATAAGATTTTGCAAAATAAAATCGGAAAATTTTTTCTGAATTTTTCCGCTGAAGAAATCAACTTAGTCGGTCCATTAATTACAGAGATATCATCCAAAACGCATTTTTGACCGATATACAAGTCCCAAATAAGCTACGGACTTGGTTCTTATATAGATCGATCACGAATATTTTTCTTGAATTTCGGTTTTTAGAGTCAACTAAATAGGTTCACAAACAACCGAGTTATTGACAAATCTGTTCTTTTTTTATTTATTTAATGACTGCTTACCTTATAGTTGTTGTTTTCATGAGTACTGAAAAATAACAACAACAATAAACTAAGGCATATTTCGTTTCTTCAACTTTTTGAAGTACATGTGTAAACTAGAAACTTCGTTCTCTCACAGAAAAATCGGATTTTTTAAGAATTTTTGTGCTGAAAAAATGAACTAAGCAAATACAGTATTAACTGAGCTATAAGCCAAAACGCGTTATTATATTTTATGAAGCTCGTATATAAGCTAAGGGCCTCATTCTTGCAAAAATCTACCACAATTATTTTTTTCGAATTTCGGTATTTTTAATTTAATATTGTCTTACATTAATAAAATATTTGTTCTGTGCCGAAGTGATTATATCTTTCTTAAATATGTGAGAATTATTGTTAAAAGTATTAAATTTTTTATTTACTAGCTTTTAACGGTGCGCTTCGCTACCCTATTTGATGCGATAACTAATATTTACTTTGTATGGAAGCTACTACGTCATCTGGATCTATTCACCCTGTTCCAAATTTGATATGAAAATTACTTTTAAATTTTTTAAGATTTTCAATGTAATAGTCCTTTAGATGAGAAAATTTATATATTCTTTGTATGGATGGATAAGTCCTCCTATTTTCATATTATCAATGCGATATGATAGGATAAAGGTTCCCACGAAATTTGATAGCTCTCACAGTAATAGCTCCTTAGATATGCCATAATGAGAGTTAAAATGGGCATAAAGTATGGGCGTGGAATCTGATCAAGACCCAACATAACCTATAACATTCTACACTATCTGTGCGTCATATTTCATGTAAATTAATAAAGTGTAAAATTGAAAAAAATAGTTTTTTTTTTTTTTAAAGTAGGCGTAGGCAAGACCTAACAAGGCCTATAACTACTTCTGGTCTCTATGTACAGGGATTCAAACTAAGGTAATGTTAGAAAGTCGACCTAGTCTTCACCACTCTTCCCTACATTGCATGGCCAATAAAGACGTGGTGATGAAGGATTTCGGAGGCAGAAGCGAGGCTGTCAACAAAATTTCCAATATTCTCTCATACGTCGGTGAAACGATATGAAATTTTTATATCGAGGTTATTAGAGAAGATGTCGGATCCAACTCCACAGTTCATCTTTGAATCCTCAGTATAATCATAATTCTCTATGAGGTTACCTCTGCCCCACTCACTTCGGGAGGGAACTAGAATTTTGAACACTATCAAATTCCATGTAGGGAGTACCGTAGTCAGAAGGTTGGTTTAGGATCGGTGGCAAAGTGCTTAAAATTGTTACATGGCCGTACGTTCTTGATCTCCAACAAACAGATGTTTTGTCAAAAAAATTAAAAAAAGACCCCAGTTTTGCATTTGTTTTCGAATGATTTCAATACAAATTTTCCCACTTGTTTTTTTTTTTTAATATTTTAATAGAACATTCACCATAAAATTATATGGGCCATTATCAAAAATTTTTGATTTTAGGCCTTCAAAAAAAGAATATATATATATATATATATATATATATATATATATATATATATATTTTAGAGTTTCCTATAAAAATTGAAAAAAAATTTCTTCATAATAAAAAATTTTGCGAAAAATACGGATCGAATCTAAATTTTTTTCCCTATATTATACAAAAATATATAATATAAAATATATAAAGGGTCCTCATGAAATGTGTGCAAGTTTGCACACTTGCAGGTGAACTGTCAAAAATTGTATGGCAAATCATTTGCATAACACTTTATTTATTTAGTCTCGCAAACTTGCGCTGTTTAATTGTGCATTTATAAATCAGCTGCCTTTTTTTTCATTTAAAAATTATTAATAACTGCGGTGTGAAAAACTATAGTTACGTTAATAATAATTGCATGTATCTTTGATTTTAACAAAATTTTTCAATTATTTATCATGATTTCTTATTTTCTTATTCTTAATATTGCACAACATTTGAAAAGGGGGTTCATAAAATATGTCGCGTAAATTTGCACAATTGCACAAATGGGTCACTTTTGCGTGTAAATGAATACCCTTATATTATTAAAGTTTATTACAAAGACATGCATGCTATTTAATATTGTGATCCTTTTTTAACCCAAGAAAATTTAATTTCGTGCTATCCACACGATATGAATTAGCAAAATCTGTTTTGATAAAAGTGTCTCGTTTTCAACTATCAACAACATTAGACTTAAATATATATATATATATATACATCTATATATACAAGATTTGTACAAATTGCAATTTGCTGCATAAAAATAGGAAAACAAAAAGTTTAATTTTTACGTAATTTTCAAAAAGTCTATAAAATTTTGGTACTAAATTTAAAAATATTTCCAAAATACAAATGAGATTTATAGATGCATTTTTGACAATCGTGAATTTATAAAATTGAAACATTTCTTTAGGTGTATTATAAATTGGATTGTTTACTATAAATTTCTAGACTATTTGGTAGTGAGCTAGTCTGTCAGCCTGGGGGTTGTGGGTTTGATTTCCACCAGAGACTTTGGTCTGTTTCACTTCGTTACTCCGCGTTTAAAAAATTCTTTTTTTGAAACCTTTTTTATTAGTGCAATATTCATATTGAATCACATATTTAACGCCGTTTAAATCATTGAATTCCACAAGGTCTTCCCAGAAATATTGTTATTTAAAGTTGAATACTTTTAAGATATTATTTATTATTAATATTTGTAATATTTTCCAGCAAAAAAAGAATTTAAAAAGAGTTGAAAAAGTAACGATTTTAACATTGTGTGGTCATTGGAAGGAAGTAGTTATTGCTGCAAAAGAGCTGCGGACGGTATTTTTTTAACCCATGGTTGCCATTGGTAGGACTAAAGTTCGGTGTCCATACATAATCGACTTATTAATTTAAAATTAAGGCAATTATAAATCTTACGTGTACATTTGAGAGAAAGAATTATATATTTTAAATTTGCAATAAATTTGACTATTAAATGGAAAAAAGTAGTTAGTTCTAACTAATTGCGTATTTGACTAATTGATTAAACAAGTTTTATAAAATTTATGTAGAATTTCTTATATTTTTTCACCGATATTGTAAGGAAATTAAGAGTTGCGACATATTTTTGCACAAAATGGAACTGAAACATAATCACGAGATCACTATAATACAAGAGTAAATTATGTTAAAAGCTGTATACGTTTGTGTGATAATAAATGATCGTCTGAATGTCTTCTAAATATTGAACATAAATGATCAATAAATTATAAAGTGTTGTAAAATCTGGTGCACAGAAATTATTCTGTGCATGTTAGTCCAAGTTTTTGTGATATTTAGAGCAATTCAAGTCTCAAGATATATTTGGATATAATTTTTTAAATTACTTAAAAAGCTAGTATCCTTCCTTTTGGTTATTTGCTGGCTTGTTACGGATAACTTCTAAGTGATGCTATTTAGAAATATCACCCGAAATTTGTACCAATTAATACAGCAAGAACTAAATAAACGAACTGAAAAACTCTGTGTAACGCATACATTAGTATGTGTCCAAATTAAAAAGTGAGGTTATGAGGCAAAATAGCAAGTTATTCCAGAATGGATAAAAACTCAGCATTAATTTTTATTTAGGTCAAACATATATAATATCACCTTTAATTGGGTATCATAAGTTTTTCTGTAGTGTAAAAGCTAGTCATTTTGTTATATGAAAAGAAACACTTCGGATCTTCCTTTAATTTATCATTAGTTTTTAAAGTTTATTAAAAAATCGTGTTCAAAAAACTGCTTAAAGTCTATGTTAACTAATATACTTTGTTTATGTAGGCAACTCTTCCCAGTTTCTCTTTTGTTTTTATTGTCAGCGTTGGGAACACTTAGAATATATTATTCGTTAACTGTTTTATTCCAATTTATTTTTAGTATTATAGCACGTTTTTGATGATGAATGTGTTTATATTTTATAAAAAATTCATTCTCTTGTTTATGTGAATATACTTACATATGTATAAATGAATACTCTTATTTAATTTTTGTACGTTATAATTATAATTATCCGACTAATGAATATTCTGTGGTAAAATCAGATCTCTATTTCATATTTCGTTTTGTTTACATTATTATTATTATTATTATTATTATTATTATCATTATTTTTAATTTTGTTAAAATTTTACGATTTACTGATTTTTTTATGCTAAAATGCCTAATTTTTAATCCGGAACTGGCAAAATTGATTACGAGACCTTATGTGTGCCATTTTTTTTTTACAAAATTTACGAATTGACTCAAAAAAATATTTTTTTCATTGCTAAATGTAGGTTTAAAGTTGGGTCAAACCTACTTTAAAATATTTAAAGTTAACAATGGTTTACTAAAGGTACATTAAGCTAATCATTGTTTTTGAACACAACTTTAAAGAATTTTGTTTAACAATAGTTTGTAATGCTGTGTTTTTTTAATACGGATTTAAAGCCGCAAATTTAATAAATTTAGTTTAAAAGAAAAAAATATATAGTTTATATATATGGTTTTGAATTTAAAACAAAGGGACCTTTGCCTGATGGAATTTTTGCCCGGTGACATTTTTGTTGAATTCATTAAAAATTTAATTTGGTTTTCGATGGGAATACAAAAAGGAACTTTTTAAGAGACAAGGTAAATAACTTTTTTTTGTTCGAAAGTCATACAAAATTACGTATTCATAATTTTTATGCATACATAATCAGACTTAATAGATACTACTTAACTTTCATAATAAGCCGACAATATAACATTAATTCTCTTTAATTTAAAGGTTAGTCACAAATCAAATTAATTTTGCATCAAAAAAATTATAGAAAATGTTCATAACATATAAAATACCTAATTTGTATGTAACGATTTTTTCTCAAAACTTGACGATTTTGTACAAAATTTATGTGGCAACTATGTACAACATTATTAATAGTGAAATATTAAACATGCCCATAAAAGAAATCAGTACGTGATAGAAAAAAACTGAAATCAGATTTTTGTTCAGCACTTGTTCTATTTAGTCCGAATTTCTGCAAATTTCTGTGCATATTACACCAAATTTTCATGCTTTTTCATGCGCATTTTTTTGTCGTGCATATTTTAACTTGCCCTGCTAATTATAATATAATCTTTAAAAACATTAGATTTAGGTGTAAGATTATATAAGAGTGCAAGAAGTTTAAAATACATTTTGTGCGAATCTAAATTTTAATTTTTCCAAATTTACGTTACAAAATTTTTATAAATTTTTTTTATTGATTTCTTTTAGGTAAAACGCTTACGTCAACGTGTCGAAGAATTAAAACGAGAGCTGGCAGCTGCTGAGGATGAATTAGATTCAGCTGTAAATCAAGTGCGACGCTTGCAGCGTTCCAACGATGAATTGGTCGGTCAAAATGAGGGATTACAAGTACAGATTCAACATTTACAAACCAGGTTTGATTCATTTCTAATATTTACTTTAAGTATAACAACTATAACCATTAAAATATATAAATAATTACCCTAAAAAGTTAATAATATTTAAACATTCTAACATTTGGAATGCCGCTAAATCTAATACTAACATTTATTAAATACACTAAATACGAAAAAAGACGTGCACCTAGTCCACAATTGCGCGGAAGTTTTAATGGTGTACAATTGCGTAATAAAATAGCAGTTGAATTACCAAGTGATTGTTTGCCAAACATTAATGATTTGCGTCAGATATTCGATGATGGTTCGGCGCAAGGTAATGTGGGTCTACGTCATTCATCTGGCGCTGAACCATCATCAAAACGCTCCAGTCACACGGAACGTACTCTCTTGCAACAACAGCAAGCGAATAGTTTTTTCGATGCCAAAACATCACATGTTGAAGAGAATATATTTGAATCGAAAAGTCGGAATCTAGAATTCGAGAGGGCTAAACAAAAATTTGATAATCCAACGCATTTGCAACACCAACATCATCACCACCAGCGCGAACAACGTGAACGTTCATCTGGAAGATATGGGCCTAACAGTAGTAGTGGTTCTATTGGTAATGGTGGTGGTGGCAGTAATGGCACTGCCGGCTCTGCCAATCCCTTGAACACTCCCAATAACAGAGCAAACCTGGCTTTACCCTTAAAAACAACCACAGCTATGAGTGGCCAAAATGTTGGAAATTCCAATTCAAATTTGAATTTGAATTCGTCAAATCTTTCCAAAGACGATATAAATCGGCAGTTGTTTGAAGATCATTCACGTTCTTCGACGGTTGGTGGTAGCGGTGCTGGTGCAACAAGTGCTGATGCAAAATATTACCAAAAAGATAATTCCAATACTGCAACTGGTGGTGGTAACAATTATTCCCGGAACAGCATTAATTTGGATGGTCTTAAAGTATCTGATGATGAGGTAAATAATATTTATGCTACATATTCACAACCTATAAAGTTTTCTCTTTATTAAAAAAGAAAAACATTTTATTAATAACTTAAGTATCTACTTAAAAAATTTGAATGTGTGTGTATGTTTTATTTTTTATTTTTAAATATATAAAATTATTTTTTTTTGCTTTATTTTTAATTTAATACATAAATCATATATTAATTGCTTATCTGATCTGATATTTGTAAGTATTGCACTTTTTAATACACATTTTTTTTCACTTGGTAGAATTTATAATTTTTTTATTTAAAAACTACATTCTAGTAACGAAATATATAAACAAATATGTATGTATTTTCTCTATCTTGCAATTATTTGTATAGACTCCGTAATTATGGTTCCACTAGCTTACTGCTTGACGAAGAAACCGAAGGAAACAGTGAATAAGGAGTTACAAAACATATATCGGAACTTTACTATGTTATTTTAAGTAACACTATATAAGTATAATAAGTATTAATAAAAATAAAATTATTTTGTTTAACACTTTCCTTACCTACAGTATATGTTTAAGTATTTCATTGTAAAAATTATTAATAAATCAGTCATAGGCAGAAAAATAGATTCGTACATTCTGCTTATAAAACAATTCAAATTAAAAACATAATTTATCTGAAACCTTTTATTTTCGATAATTTTTTATACCTACAACAATTTAATAATTTCAAGTTTATTGATACTATATTTTCGATCTACATTTTAAAATAAAAAAATACCTACATATTAAACACAAACTATATCGATCGATTAATTTTGCAAAAATTATAAAACTATGTATTCTGATTTCGACTGATAAGATTAGTATTAAGACTTATATATTTATTAATTAAAATATTTAATTACGTATAAATATGATACATAGCATCACAGCAATCATTTAAAAAAATATATCTTATATTAATTATAAATATTATCGATAAACGCTTTCATTCCGTACTTTTTGCATTTTTAGATTTATGTAAAATTTAATGAGAAAATAACATATTTTTCGTTAATTCTGTTTAAAGACTTCACATGTGATTAGTATTGGAAAGAAGCTAATATACATATTTTATGTGTGTTTTAAAAGTATATGAAAAATCATGTATGTATTTGTATTCAAAATAAAAATAAAAAAGCGAAATAAAAATTAGAAAATATTGGATAATTTTGAAAAAAGAAAATCAATATTTTCTGATGAAAATACTTTAAGGTGAAAATTATAAATTTTTGATTATAACTATATGCATTATATGTTAATTTTAAAATTAATAAAACTATTTCTAGAATTAAAGCCCAAGATTTATTGTTGTAACACGACTATATATATTTTCTTATTTTAAATATTGTATGGTAATATAATATGACGAGCATTTTTTGTTAAGTTAAAAAAAAAAAAAAAAATACAATTTTTGTTAAAAAATTAAGCTTTTAGGGACCAAGATTTATTGGATTGAAACAAGTAAGAAAGATATAGTCGGTCATGCCCGACCATATGATATCCCACACCATATCCCACGAATACAGAACATTACGTTAATACTAACATTTATATGAATTTATACACTTTAGGGCGACTCCCGAAAGTGGGCTTATATGGGAGCTATGGCAAATTATGTAAATTATAAAATTTGTCACTGTAATATTTACTTGTATAAAACTTATTTGTGTCGAATATAAACTTGATACTAACATTCGTATGGGATTTATGCACTTTAATGTAATTTTCGGAAGAGGGTTTTATATGGGAGCTATTGTCAATTATAGACCGATCTTCATAAAATATGGCACAAAGATTGATACTTATACAAAACTTCCTTACACCTAATTTTATTAAAATATTGCTATATTTAAGGCATTTATAATCACGAAAGTCCTACGTGGCAAATTTCATTGAATTGTCTTCAAAATTTTGACCTGTACTTTGTGCACAAGGTTTACATGAACAGCCAGCCAGCCGTCCAGTCAGCCAGACGGACGAATGTCGTTAGATCGGCTCAAAAAGTGATTATGAGTCGATTGGTATACTGGGTGTTGGATGACTTTTTCTGTGCGTTACAAACATCAGCACAAACGCTTAATGTCCCAACCATGGGTAATGGTGAAGTGGGATATAAATACCAATTGAAATACCACTGATAGAAAATTTATAATGGTTAAAGGCTTGTTTTTAACTTACATTTGCCAAATGCTGTTTAATTGTATCGTGTTAGGTAGGGCTTTTCAAAGTTTTTAGATAAGCTACATACATTCGATTTGATAAGCTCACAAAGAAATTTGTGATGACGTTATTAAATAATTCAGAGGCAAAATAATTCTTTTTCATTGGTATATTGTTATAAGCTATTTAATTACCAATTTCTAATTAACAAAACCAGTGTTTCGAAATTTTATTTACATTTTTTTTTAATGGTTACGAATCGATAAATGAACGGACCTACTTAGTTAATATTATATCATGTAAAACATGGGTTCTCACAAGCTTTTGCTTATATTTTGCAATTCAGGTCAAAAGATATTGGTCATCAATAGGGTCTTGTGCAGGGTGAGAAAATTATTGTCTCGGATTTTCCTGCACACTTTCGTTGACAGCGGCAATGTCTTGGAGTTCCTAATGATGAACGGGTGTTTTCTAATTGTTTATCGAACCGGCCGTATTGAATTTATAATCCAAGCGCTTGACGGGCCACCGCATCTGCTATTAAATTGGTTCGCAACGTTTGAACTAACGAACACTCATTTTTATAAGAAGCTTTTAACGTTGTTCCGAAGTTGTACCCTTAATGTAATTATTATGTTATTTTTAGGATTTGGAATTTATTAAAATTTTATAAAATAATGAAAATTTAGCTTAAAATTGAAACAAAATAAAATAATAATCAGCCTGTTTATGGAATCCAATATTGGTTTGGCAACACTTTTTTAAAAAATCAATTGATTGGGTTTATGAATTCCGTTTCCAATTCTAACGGTAATAAAATTTGAATTTTTCGTTCGATAACGGACACTGAAATATTTCCGTTTTTATTTCACCTCGATTAAAAAAAAAAAAAAAAAAAATTAAAAAAAATATTTTAAAATTAAGAAAGATGAAATCACCCAACAATTGATTGTGTAAAACGATTAATAACACGGTGCTAGAAAATTAAAAACTCTTATAATGTAACCTAGCTTAATTTGTACAGTTCTGAGTAGATTATTACACCATATTTAAAATGTTCAAATCGGGAATTCGAACTTAAACATTTTATTTATTTATTTCAATTCACTGTAATATAAAAGGCCTTCTTAGGACAATAAATATATATTACAAAGATTTATTACTGAATAAAATATATTAAATATGAAATAAAAATTATAAAAATTAATTACACTCATATTCAATACTTCAACTGAAATAAATGGCTCCTCAGCTAAAATATATAATAATATACCAAAAAACAGCATAAAGTTACATAGTTTCATAAGTAGTACAAACATCAAAAAGAAAGTCACACAATTGTGAACCATTTACCGCAATAATAAAAATAAGCTATATAGTTGCCAAATATCTCATTAGTTTTAAACGAAATGCGTTATTCGATTGAGAAAATAAACGAAGCTCAAATGGCAAAAAATTCCAACAACGTGCAATTTTAACGATAAATGATCGCTCAAAAACAGAGGCTCTAATTCTAGGAATAATAATTTGCAGATTCCTAGAAGAATGTGAAAAGGTGAACTCTGACCGAAGCTGTAATGGACACCCAGTTTTAATAACTTTAAAAAACATCATCATATTACGATATGAAATAAAATTCTTAAAAGAGCAACCCAAAAATTGTTTAATATATTCTGAGATATGCGTTCGACGAGAAACATTTTATACAGAGCGAGCAATTATATTCATAATACGATTGAGCCTTGTAATGTATTTGTATCTCGAATTTTTTTTTAACCGATTTTAAATACCATTAGAGCGAGAATTTTTTGAGTCCTTTTAGAACTATATACATAGAAATGTATTTTTATTGCAAAACTGTGTAAGTTATAAAGCACACAATTATGTACATTTTTACCTAAAAATAATTTTATCTGATACTACGTTAAAAATTAATTGATTTGTTCCCAAAATAATTTCGTTACGTTTTCATAAACCCGTTTCAAATTGGAAACGTAATTCCAATCCAATTCCGTCGAGGATTTCATAAACAGCCCCTTAATAATTAAAATCGTATTATAATGAGCATAAGTCTTTAATCGAGATAGACAGTGCGACTTGTAAAAATAAATAGGCAATTTTCTACGCACAAAATAAGAAGTTTCTAGAAAATTTTCATGTCATGTCAATTTTCATATTTATATATATATATATATATATATATATATATATATATATAGAAGTGAGAAGTACTTCTAAAGAAATAACATTTTCACTACTTCAAAAGTGGAATTAAGTTCATATTCAATACTTTTTTGGAAGTTATTTAAAATTAAATCTACCAAAGTAATTTTTTAAAGAAAATGTTATAAATTATATTCAAATAATATATATATATATATATATATATATATATATATATATCATAATTTTACACAATTTTAATATCATGCAAATCGTTTTAGATGTGATTTCTCAATACACATTTTAACCTAACGTTATAGATATTTATTCCTTTTAAATTTTAATAAACTATTTTGTCATTAACAAGTAGTTTATGTATTAAATAATTTGCATTACATTAATTTATATATCTATGTAGATATTCAAATATTCTATATAGTTACCTACATATGTCTACACGCAGAAGAATAGTAAATGCATACCCGTCACAAGTATTCATTAATAATTCTATTTTAATGTTAATTATAAATATTTATTAATGTAGTAATAAAATTATTTGATTCAAAATAAAGTCCTAATTATTATTGATAATATAATTATATTATAATATGAGTATGCTATGTTTTCAAAATTGAGAAATAAAATATTAAATTCTATGTAGTAATACATAAATAAAAAATATCTTTGAATTCAGTTTATATGGAAAAAAATCCTAATAGAACTTCGGGAAAAAGAAATATTTGTAAGTCTACCTATAAAAAGGACTGCGCACGAAAAAATACGTGCACTCTTTAAAGCTTATTTCTTTTGCCATAAGTAAAAAATGTGTACTGTTAACTTCTTTACATTTGCTATTATTCTCAGTAACTATGTGCTAAATTTTGTTGTAATAGCTTAATTAGTTTTTCTTAAATCAAAAATTTAACAAAATTCATGCAAACGCATAATTCAGATTTATAATCAAAACACACGAATTTTAAGAGCTCTGTATCTTTTATCAGAAAAGTTTAAAAAAGGTAGACTAAAGACCCACGAAGTAAAAAGTTCCTAATTAAAACGCTAGAAAAAATGTGGAGGCAAAGGAGAGAACGAAAATTATTGAGATTAATTTTATTAAAAATAATAATGAATGCGTCTAAAGGTACATACTGTCGAACTTTTTACAACATCCTGGTTAGGAATTCCATATCACAGATGATATAGGAATTATAGCAGATAAGTATCATGTTAAAAAAAAAATCAAAATAGCCGAACAAATTTTTGGACTGGCAAGCCATTTGTACGTTCGGGGAAATACACTTTATTCATAACAAATTGCACTTTTAACAGAGAAATGTACGCAAATTAGTGTTCTCGGAAAAGATTCCTTTATATCATTAGGAAGCAAAACGAATTCTATTTTTTTCTAGCCTGATATCGCATCTCACCATTACAACAAAAAAGTAGCTGAGTGGTATCAAACAAAACGTTCTACTATGTAACAAGGGAGGCCAATTCATTAAACTGCCTAAAGCGCAGTTCATTTGAAATATATTTTGTTATAGTAATAAAATATTTAAAGAGCACTTAAAGCTGAGTAAAAAGTTAAATAGTCCCATTCCAACAAAAAAGTAACCGAAAACACAATATAACTTTTATTTAGGGTATTCTAGAAAATATAATTTTTTTTATAAAATACGAATACAAATTTAAAACTAAAATATAACGGTATTTAAAAAAAACAAAATTTTAAAAAGATCGGTTTCATTTCTATTAGCTGAATTGATGTACGGATTTTTTCGTGGACAGTCCTTATATCTATAGTTTGTTTCAACTTACCTCCTCTTTCAAAAATGTTAAATAATTATTTTAATTTAGTTATTATTTGATAAACATATTTATTTATTAATATAATAAATATTTAGTATATATTTCATAATAAAAAGCTTTAGCACTATTTTGAAAGGTTTTAATCTTAGTATGTCATCTAAAGAATTTTTAGACTACATATGTATATCGGTATTAATGTTTTATATTTGAATGTTTAATATTATAGGCAGTTGTTTAAGGATGAACTAAGCTGACGAATATATATATATATATATATATATATATATATATATATATATATATATATATTATTTTTTTTTTTGGTATTTAAAATTGAAGATTTATAATACTTAATAATTCAATCGAATGATTGTTTTGTGACTTTGAATAGAAAGGTACGGGAGTAATGTAGAATTTTATAAACTATTGATCATGATTTGCATTTTTGCTAATTAAAACAAAGTTAATTTGTTCTCAAAATTCAAATTCTTAGATTTGTAATGTGAATGGAAGAGATTTTTTTAACTTAGACACTCGTGTCATAGATTTAATAATAAGAATTTTTTGGTTCTCATAACATAGTATGACATAATTATTACATCTTAATATAAAACATGACCGACCGCGTTAAAAGAAAAACAATATTGTTTAATAGATGCATCCAAAACATTTTGGTTTCGTGTAGGATCTATATTTCGGCTGTGGTTGAAAATTGCTAAATTAAGATTAGTTTAAACTTTCTCAAAAGAATTGTTTATAGCCTATTTATAGTGAAACTTATATTTAAATATCCGATTTTTAAATACAAAATCCGAAATCTAGTTCCAATTCATCATATTTTTAATCTTATTAGCCCATAATGTTTTCTAAACAATTTACTAGTTAAAAACTATTTTTTCATTTACTTTACAAAATTATTAAAGGTACAGGTTGTTTTGCTAAATTGTTTTATAGGAATATTAAATTTAATTTAAGCTAAATCATTTGATAAAAAATATTTAATACAATTTACAAAAGCTTCGTGTTGTTTTAAGGTCCTTTGAGATTTGTTTTTTCTATACTAAAATTAATATTATTATTTTCAATAATAAATATATTATTTCATTTCATTAAGTACATACAAAATTTACAAAGTTTATATTCATTAAATTTAACAAAAAAATAAATAAATAAATAAATAAAATGCTTCAACAATAAAAGTAACGATAGAGTAAACGATTTAATCCTATGGTAATTGTGAATAGGAAAGTATTAATAAATGCAGTGGATGCATTGCCACATAATTCTATATTGCTTTCCTAAAATAGAAAGATTAGAAAATGGAAAAAATTAATGTTATGGAAATATTTTTTCAATCTATGCTCATTACTTACATTAACATGTCGGCTTATACAACTAACAGGACGTACACGTGAAAATTCATGATCTTTCTTAAAACATGCCAATGTTTGATTCTCTTCTAAGGGATAATTAATATCCATTGGATTAACGGTTAGTATATGACCGACATCACGTGGACACATTTGATCAATAACTAATAATATTAAATTGCTTGCTGGTATGGGTAGAACAACAAATGGCCTCTCACAACCATGTGCTGTCATATTGTAGACAACATTTTCCTTTTCATTATATAATGTATAAAGATCACGTTGCATGTCACATGGCTTCAGTCTTGTTCTTTGTAATGTTACCAAACGTACCCATTCATTATTTTTCACATTTACCATATAATCGGTCATATTCTCATCGACATAATGTTCAAAGAAATCAGCTGCCACAGTACTCAATTCAATTAGATAGAGAACAAGTGTTGTTATTAACCATTTAAGTGCTCTAAGAACATGGAAAAGTGGCTAAAAAAGAGAAAGATTTATAATTGTTATAATAATTATGGGAAAAGTACTGAGCGTTAAACACTTTTTCGGGTTAGTGGAAATAATGGATCGATTTCAATCAATTTCAATGGAAGGTAATAAAATAGAATTGCGACCTGCAGTTTGATTACAAGGTTGATATGGAAAGGCAGATGAACGGAAGAACATACACTGTGCCACGATCCATGAATTTTGGCCATAATTAGAATACTTGGTGCAGATAAAAAATATATATGAATTATACGGTTTTTGAAGATGATGATCACGATTGACGAAATTTTAGATAATTAGATTTGACAGATTTTTGGTCACTTAAGGTAAATTAAAAAAAAAAATCAAAATGGCTATTGAATATGGCGACCAATTAGTAATTTATAATCTTTTGGAATAAAGTTTATTTTTATTTAATATTTTGTTAATTGATAAATATATACAATATAAATGAATGAAGTTTGAAGTCACTTATTTAGTTAAAGTTCTTACGAATTTATGAACCATCGCAAACGGTCGCAAAAACTTGGCATTAGGCTTCAAAAGTCATGAATTTGAAGAAAAATCATACTTTTACAAAGGAGATTACTATTTTATATGAAATTTCCTTATAATGTTAAGCCTTTTTATTTTATATACATAGATATTTATTTTGACCTCTTTAGCCTGAGACCATTTTCGAACGCCTTTTTGCGTATTTATAAATTATAAACACTATTTACAATAAATAAAAAATGATATCAAAAATATGATATTTTGAAAAGGCACGCCACATTAATATAAAAATTTAAAAGCGTAAAATCTAAAGTCTCTAGATTACAAATCTGAATAATTTTTGGACAAAAAATCGAACTTGTGGCCCAGGGTGGGACATAGTTAAATCAATTCAGAAAGTGATTATAAGTCAATTTATATAATTTAGGGTGGGTGTTGGAAAATTAATTTTGGATATTATAAAAATAAGCATAATCGTATAACAGGGGATAAATATTTTTTAGAAAAAGTATGAAACATTTTAAAACTTACAGTTAAAACATTCGACGATGAATTATTATCACCATCCGGTACAAAACAAACGGCCTGATAATCATATACCGTAACACGTTTATACACCTTCTCCTCGAGTAAACGATGCATAATGGCACCATTTATTTCACCAAAGAATCTACCAGTTTCATGACGACTTGGCGATAAAATTATAAAACCATTATTATCCAAAACGTAACAATCTTTATCATCAACATTACAACCCTTTTAAATATAAAAAAAAACATTCAAAATTAATAAAACTATTTTTGGCTTAAAGCCGAGTCTTTTAGACAACATACATTTCCGGTTATATTACGAAATAGCTTTATCAAAGCACTGTGTTGAAATTGGAAACCGACTACAGCGGCTGGGGCAGATTTTCCGCCCTCAGTATGGAAGACAGCATGACTGGCGGTAACAATAGTTTCGGCAGCAGTTTCTCCAGCATCAAAAGGCACCGAATAGACAAAACTTTCTTCTCGTACAAAATGCTGATCGACAGCACGTTTATACCAGATTTCATCAATGGCCTTGTTGTTATGTTCACTAAATGTTTCGCTATAATGAAATACAATATTAATTCAAGGTCTGTACGTGCAAATTAAATACTAACCCTGCTCCCAATTCTTCGGCCATATTTGAATGAAACTCTTGCCATCGTGTAAGACCACTGTGAGTGGCTAAAAATGCCACTGTTATACCAAAACGCTGCTTAAATTCGTTTCTAGTTAACATAATAAAAAATTAAATAATTTTAATAAATTATTATTTATATCTTTAATTAATCTGAAAAAGAAATGTAAAATAATATGAATATATATTTTACCTTGGCAACAAACCCATTAATACTGATATGGGATTTGAAGCACCTGAACTACTTCTAATCCCATTAATAATTTATAAATTAATATAAATAATGTGCATTAAATTTTAAAGAAAATTATGTAATTATTGGTAATTTAAGATGATATTAATATTAAATAAAAGCAAAAGAGAAATATAGAACGAAATTAAATTAAAAGCAAAAAACAAAAAAAAAAAAAAAGGAGGGTGCAGAATAAAAAGTTAAATATTTATTTTATGTTTTGAATATGAATTCATTTAAATATGAAATTAATATTTTAGATTTGATAATATTAGTACTTTCGAAGATATTATTGACGTAAGGAATTATAAGCTTAAATCAGAACTTAAAGAGATAAAATATATATTATTTAGGCTACTACAAACCTGGCTATAATTCACTGTATACTTGACAATAGTTTTGACTATAAACTAGACTACAGATTTGAGTATAGTCTTGAATATAGACTTGACTATAGTATTGCCTATAGTCTTGACTATAGTATTGCCTATAGTCTTGACTATAGTATTGACTATAGTCTTGACTATAGTATTGACTATAGTCTTGACTATAGTATTGACTATAGTCTTGACTATAGTATTGACTATAGTCTTGACTATAGTATTGACTATAGTCTTGACTATAGTATTGACTATAGTATAGTATTGACTATAGTCTTGTCTATAGTATTGACTATAGTCTTGACTATAGTATTGACTATAGTCTTGTCTATAGTATTGACTATAGTCTTGACTATAGTATTGACTATAGTCTTGTCTATAGTATTGACTATAGTCTTGACTATAGTATTGACTATAGTCTTGTCTATAGTATTGACTATAGTCTTGATTATAGTATTGACTATAGTCTTGACTATAGTATTGACTATAGTCTTGACTATAGTACTGACAATAACTATAGTATTGACTACAGTCTTGTATAAACTATAGACTTGATAAGTCTATACACTTGACTAGTCCATGGACTTCACTATAGACTTCACTATAGTCTACAGACTTGCGTATAAACTTGACTATAAACTAGCCTGTAGACATGAGTATAAGCTTGTCTATAGATTTGACTATAGTCTAACCTATAAACTTGAATATAAGCTAGTCTATAAACTTTACTGTCAGCTAATTTATAAACTTGACTATAAGCTAGTCTATAGAGATACCTATAAGCTAATCTACAACTTGGATATAAGCTAGTTTATAGACTTGACTATATTCTACTAACTTGGGTATGGTCTCTAAAGTTGATTATAGACTAGTCCACATACAAAACCTGACGATAGTCTAATCTATTAATTTGACTATAGACTAGTCTATACAATTGACTACAGTCTAGTCTATTAATTTGACTATAGACTAGTCTATACAATTGACTATAGTCTAGTCTATTAACTTAACTATAGTCTGTTTTACTAACTTGACTATAGTCTAGTTTACTAACTTGACTATAGTTTAGTCTATAAACTTAACTAGTCTATAAAACTGATTTTAATTTAGAGTATAAACTTGACTATATTCTAACTTTTGACTTGACTATAGTATAGTCTATTAACTTGACTATAGTATAGTCTATTAACTTGACTATAATCTAGTCTATTAACTTGACTATAGTCTAGTCTATTAACTTGACTATAGTCTAAGTCTTTTGACTTGACTAAGGTCTAGTCTTTTGGCTTGACTATAGTCTATAAAATTTACTTTAGTCTAGTCTATAAACTTCACTATAGTCTTGTCTATAAACTTTTACTATGTAAAATTAACTATAGACTAGTCTATAAACTTGACTGAAAATCGATCTATAAACCTGGCTGTGGTCTAGCTTGACTATACTTAGCCTATACTTTTCCATATTCAAGTATATAGTTAAGTCTGTAATCAATTCTATAGTTTATACTATAGTCAATACTATAGTTACAGTCAGTACTATAGATTAATGTAGTATTTAGACTTGACTAGATTTGTTAATATTTCAGTAAGAACGAATACTTGAAAAAAATCTAAATGTAAAAACGAAATCGAATTATTGCTTTATTTCAAATGATTTGTATGAGTAAGTATTAATTGGTTTCAAATTTGTAAAATTTGCCCTGTCAATAGCTGATTTTGGACTGCCTTTAGTAGATAACCAGTTTTTCATTTTTTCCAGTTCAAGTTGTGTTCCCTCAATGGTTCCTTTCACTGTACCGTCTAGAGTATTCATAATCCAACCGTGTACACCCAATTCTTTGGCTTTCTTTTCGGTGTGTTTGCGAAAAAATACACGTTGAACTTTACCGAAAATCTCATAATCACAGGCATAGAGTTGTCGGGAACCCATTTTTATACGTTTTTTTAAGATGTCTTTTTTTCTCAACAAAAATGAAAAAATATTTATTTAATTGAAAAATGTTTCAATAAAAATAAATTTATAGGTATGAAATTGAAACAGACTGAAGTTTGTTTTTCAAATCAACAATTTTGAAAACCATGGTGAGAAAGTTGTGTTGAATCTGAAGCGTTTTTAAAATCGTCAGTTTTTTTTTTTTAATATTTTATTATATGTATGAAAATATGGAAGTTTGTATCTAGTCGTTAATCTTTGACTGAGGGTTTATCAAGTATTTTTTTCCTAGTATGTAGGATACCATGTCATTTTAAAAATAAAGCAATGAAACGTCTTTATGGCTTTAGTTTATATCTCTTTGCCTATGTACAGTTTTTTTTTTATACATTTTTTATAAATTTCTACAAGTGATATTTTATATTGTACTTACCCCTTATCGTCTTTAGAGTTAAAACTTGTATTTTTTGAAAACCATTCTGTAACTCTAGCATCAAATACCAATGACTGCATCAGTTGACGATCACCTAAAATATTTTGGGTGGAAAATTTTAATAAATATTTACACTATTAAGTAATAAATTGCTTTGTTTCCGTAGTCAACAGATTTAAAGATTTATTTAAAAATTTCAATGAAACTTCTAATATCACCGTCACCAGAGAATAATGATTAGAATGGAAACTCTTCAAAAAAGTAACATTCTACTTATTATTCTCCTATGGAAATGCTTTTTCTGTAAACCTTTTAAATTTTAATTCATACTACAGTGGGGAATATAGTAATTATGTACTTAAAATAGTTTTTATAATTGTGCTTTTATTTGAGATTTTTTGATCATGTCATCATGCTTGTGATTGATACAAAAATTATTTGAACAAAAAATGTGCAAGTCCTCAGCTAACAAGTGCATTTTAATTTTGCAAATATTATCGATTATAAATAAATAATAATTATTTAAATATGTGTCTATATACATATTTTAGGTGTAATGTAAATATAGTTTTATTTTCTTAAAATCAACAGTTTTCAACATTTGCACTTAAGACCATGATTTTGTATATTTTAGACGTAAAATTAAAATTACGCAAATTTTGCACTAATGGTATTTTTATTTGGCATATATATAAAAAATCAATATTTTAACATAAAATTGTAAATTTTAAGAACGTGTTTTCTAATTTTAAAAGCATTTTTATATTGATTGTAGTTCGATTTGAAACATATGTTTACCTATAAGTGTATTTAATTTGTTATATTTATTGTAGTAGGTATAATATATTGTCTATAATACAAAAAGCCCTAATTAATATTGTTAGCAGGTTTGTTTGTTAGGGACATTTTAATTCTAGTTAATGAAATATTATTTTCTTATCCATTTAATACGTATTTAAACGATTTGGTGCTTACGATTAATGAATAAAACTATATATTTATGTATGTGTAACTAAGTAAGTAGAATGTGATAAATGTGAAGAGGTATGTAGGTGTTGTTAGTAATCTGTGATTTAGTGCATTTAACTAATTTTATACGAGTACATAAAGTAATATTTAATGATAATTATGTGAAAGCTTTTTTTCACAATAATTATGAATGTTACTCACAATAGTAATTATCTTTGTCGTATGATGGTATGCGCCCAGCAGATGTGTTAGCTGTGGATTTGCAATTTTTTGATTTTGTTGATCATGAATGATATTAACAGAAACTGGAATAAACTGCTTGAAATAAACCACTCAACCAGAAAATTATTATATTTATATTGTATAAAAATTTAATAGAATTTTCATTTTAAACTCTCAAAAATCTGGACAAGGTAATAAAACTTTAAGAATCGATTCAGCGGTATTAAAGCACATGAAAAAAATGGCATCTGATCAATGGCTTAATCTACTGATCAACTTCGAATGAGTACCCAGATGGTGCAAAATGATTGTTTTTTGAATGATATATATATATATATATATATATATATATATATAAAACAATGTCCTATTTTTTCGTTAGAAAAATAATAGTTTTGTTCCCGTACTCTAAATTGGAAGTACATGGGATTCCAATATTAGCAAAAAGCTTTCCTGTACTCGAAAATTGGCCAAATGGCTATTTTGAAAGAATCATTTTCTTCTTCTTGCACGAAACAGCCTAGAATATTTCCTTGGGTAGATAGTGTAAATTGCCAAATAATTAAAAAATTAAAATATAAATTAAAATCAATTCAAATATGCTGAAAAATAAACTTAAATTCACATAAGAATTTTTAAAATAGTTTATGTTTTATTTCTGGGTAAGCAATTTGGATTTTTGTGTTCCCGTAATTTTGTGCGCTGTTGTAGTTTTGTGGGACAAAAATGAGCTTTTTCTTATTTTAGAGCACTTTACTCAAAAAGTACTGAAACAAACCTAATATGCTAAGATTAGGGTTTCAAATTTTCCGGACTTTTTTTTAGTCTCGGGAAATTCCTAGAATTTTAGTATATATATATATATATATATATATATATATATATATATATATATATAATTATAATATTTTTTTCTAATTTCCCGTGATTTCAAACATTTAATGTGGCATTTACAAGTTGTTCCTTGATCTTAACAAAATGGTTGTTAAAATTATATAAAGTGGTTATTATTATTTTCCACTCAAAAAATCTTTTAATTTTATGTAAAATATAACATTTTTATTTTAAATTTAAAACTTAATTTCTTAAAATTCAGTTACTTTTTTTCAATTAAAAAATTGTATTTTTTTTTTGTTAATTTCGGGAAGGGAATTATCTAATTGTAATGTATATTATCCACAATTCTTAATAATTATTTTTAATTTTTTCACTAAAGTTGTTATACATTTTTCGTTGAGTGGTTTCATTTCAATAAGTTAAACTATAGTTAAAAATAAATTAATAAATGGCAGCCAATTTAAAATAAAATAGAGATTCTATGAGAAATTGTTTTTATGTTTAAGAATTAATTATATTTATAATGTAAGCTAAAGCTGCCAATCATAAATGTAAATTGTTTTAATTAAACTATTTTGCTATAAACAAAAATTAAAAATAAAAAAACAAAAATTACTTACAGTACATGGCAGCTGTATGTTCCGGAGGCAGAGCACTTCTACTTGATGGCCATTTCCAACCTGGCTGTGACATTTTACCCAAAAACCATAATAGTTCCTCTTCGGGGGTATCAAATGTCATATTGCTATGTTTGCAAAATAGCCTAAATAACATATTTGCAATTAAAATTAAAAGTGTACTTATAAATTTATACATTTTGTTTACCATTTTGGATGAATTTTCCAACGTTTGCCAGTAAAGTAACTGAGTGTATTACTGCCTTTAATATTCATACGGTGTATTTCATCTTCTGTGCGTATTTGCAGACGATAAACACCGTATAGCTCGGGATATGTTATAACCAAAGTGAATGGTGTATTTTGTATGGCAGTCCAATAATATTGGCGCTTTACCCGAGCAACACGTTTCTGAAAATTAATACATAATAAATTAGTCAATTTAAAAGTATTTGTAAAAAATATTAATTACCATTTCATCAAAATGATTTTTCACTAACATCCATTTGCTACCAGTTGATTGATTTATAATAGAGTCTCGAATCTGAAAAAGATCAGAAAATAATAGAAAATATTAGTGCTAAAACAAATAATTTAGTAGGATTCAACGAGTCTTGGTGGGGGATAGGACTTAACATTTCAGAAATGTGCAGTGTTAAAAGTTTTTTTTTTAACAGTTACTTAACAAATTTAAACTGAATTGGCTGAATTTCGCCAGAGATATATAATTTATATTATTCTAGAAAATATTTTTACCGTTAGTAGCACTGGATTAAAGTCTCTGGGTGGTCGATCATCATCCAATAATTCAACTTCGATCATATCGACACTGTTATAAGCTGGCTTCAAGATGTAACGTTGAAACTAATAATATAATAAATAAAAAAATTCCCATCAGTTTTTTATTTTGTGAAAATAAGTCATGGATGTATTTTTTTATAGCTACTTACAATTGGACGAAAATCGGGATGAAATAATATGTAACCATTATTGGTAACAATAAAAGCATAACCATTTACACCCAACTAAAATATTATACAAAATTAATTTAAATTTTATATTTGCATATATGTAGTTCTAATTTTAAAAATTTAATCATCTTACCAAAAATGGTGATAATAATTTTTTAATATCTCTAATGGGTACATCTGTTCCAGCAACACCCAATAAATTTGCAATTTTTGTCTAAATAATGGAGAATTATAAATTTTATTTATAAAGAAATTATAAATATAAATATAACTATTTGACGAGTTATTTTACGCTATACGGCTTTATTGAAAATTTAAAAAGACAAAATAAAAGTCTAGGTTTTACATATATGAAAAAATATAAAATTTCTATATGAATTACTAGTATACATACTTAAATAGTATTAAAATAAAAAATAATAATAAAATTTACTGAATCATTTTTTTACTCTCGTATTCAAAAACATATTTTAAATTTTAAATACATTTTAGAGACAAAATTAAATTAAATATTTGTCTTCAAAGTCATTTTAAATATAAAAGTTGTTTGTGAATACGGGTTTTAATTTAATTTATAAAATACATACTTATTTATTACTTAATTCCAATCTATTACTAAATATTTTATAAAAAATTTACAAATAAATTTTAATTAAGGACAAATTATTAGTTTAAGATTTATATTATATACTTGATCTAGTGTTATACATATGTATATGCATTTTGAATATTTATGGATTCATTTTAAATTCTAATCACTCATAGTAAATAAAAAAAGTTACAGATAAATACACAGATATAAAACTTTAACAATTTTAGACATTTTTTCCTAGTCGTGATAATAAGGATTAAAATTCTTCTTTAAAGCTTTAAAAAAAAAATATTATGATAGTGTTTACCGTCTGACTAACTTTCAATGTCAGTATCATTTTCTGATGATCTTTTCTGGAAGGCTTTCATTTATTTTTATTAATCAAAATCTATAGAATCGGAACGCCTTAGTAATGATATAAGAGAAGCACAGTGGTTCCAAAACGAAATAATTCTGCAACTTGTGACTGTTCAAAATAACTGAGTATAATTTGACATGGTCAGAGCTGAAGCATATTTAAGTTGATCTAAAGTAGCACAGATCCCTAGCGGATATGAGGGTTCAAAATTGGTCTCAACGAGTATATATTTTTTTTTAAATCAGCAAAAAATCTTTTATGATTTAATTATTTAAATGTAGATAGTCTTTATAAATAGCGTTTAATTTAAGATATATGTAGGAATGTTTTCTCATTTTGACCTCGTTTTTTAAGTTTTTTAAAATAAGCGGACTTAATTAGGATCCTATTTTTTTAATTTTGAAATATTCACTAGATTCCTTATAAAATTCAAAATAATATATCTGTATTCCATTTTGGTAAAAAGCTATATTAATCAGAAGTTGAAATTAAAAAAAAAAAAAAAAAAAAAAATGTAGATAAAAATCTAATGGTATTTACCAGGTTAGCATTATGCCTTTCTCATGGATAGAAGGGTTTTAGAGTGACACTTTTTTAGCAAATTCTGAAAATAACACAAATTTTGAAATCGCTTTGTCAGAAAATGTGTTACTGTCAAAATAATTGTTAAAGATCTAATCAAAAAATGCCATAATTAAAAGTCGTTATATCTAAAAGTTGTGATGCAAAAATTTCTTAATTTAAACACAATGAACGCGAATTACATAAAATCATTTGCAATAACATTTTTTTTGTCTTCTGTAATTTAAATATTTGTCGATATATGTTACTTTTTTTTGGAAAAATGATAAAAGACAAAATGAAAATATGTCTTATTAAACTTTTACAGCCGCATTCAAAATGAAAATGTATGCTTGCTAACGAATGGCTAATTTTTTTGTATGTAAATTTCTATAAGAAAAAGTTTGCCACCTGTTAGCAAGTATATATTTTTCATTTGGAATATGACTGATTTTACTTTAGAAATTATTCATTTAAAAGTTAAAATTTCGTAAATTAAATTCATAAAATTCATGATTATACTAATCTTGTATTAGTGATATTTTATCCCATGGTACTATAAACCACGTGTGCGGACATAATACATAAAATATTAAAACATTCATAAATATAAATATTATTTAATTTATTTACTGTTAAAAATAATATAGTCAACTTGAGACTAACACTAGATATTGGAATATTAAAAATGTTATAAAGCAATATAGAAATAAATGTATATTCAGCAATAATTTACAACTTTACTACATTAAAGACACAATTAGAAATATTTATCTATTAATTATCTACTATAAATAAACCACATTAACTACATTATATATGTATGAAATCTTATAAATAAAAATCGGTATACTATAGTTTGTAACTGTTATATAAGAAATTATAATTAAAAATTATAATTTTAAATACTTTATGTATATAATATAAAGTAATACTTCAATATCAAGTTTAGATTTATATAAGCAAATATAAATTGTAAATATGTATATTGATAGATACTTATGATTTTACATGATTTTACACATTTCTTTTTATATTTATTTTATTTCTGTTAACTCCAAAATGTTAACTACACCTATAGTATGCATTTATGTATCTATTGTATGGTAGAGTTAGTTATTTTACGGATTATTACGATTATGTTGTTTTTCAAAATGAAGCACTATAACAAAAAAATTTATTTTACGATAAAAAAAAAGTTTTCTCTAAATCGATTATAGTTTGGCAAACGTTTACAATTTTTGTTTGTTATTCTTAATACCTCACGTGTTTGCAATTCCCAAAGAGCTTCATTTATTAATACCAGTTCGGTGATATTCTGTTAGAAATTTTGTGAAGTTAATATTTATAGTTTAACATAAAAATAGGTCATAATATTTGATTTATAAGGGACAGGATAACATACATTCATTTTTGTTTTATAGGGTTCGTAATAAAATATGACCATTTTACAAACAAGAAAGATTAGTTTACATTGTTGACTTCTTTATGCAATTTAAGAGAATTGCGTAATTTTTTAATACTACAAGAACTTACCGCATTCTCACGACGATCGTAAACGGGCATTGAAATTGTTGTCATAAAATGATAGTCATCCGATTCAGTAGGTTGATCCCAGGCCTAAAAATAAATAAGTTTTTTGAATATAAATCATTTTATGAACGATTTGTAAAAAACGGATATACTCCAATATTAGTCAAATTTAAAGGTTTTAGTCAAAATATTTAGAAAAGCTTTTTTCTATTATTTTATACATTTCTGAAAAATTCTTAATTTAAGCAAATATTGGTACAGATATTGATACAGATATAGACAATTTCAAATTTGTATATTTATAACACATGTTTCTTATATTTGATTACTTACCTTTTTCATACGCCTATATTCTCGACGTCTTACTTCATCCGGATCTAACATACGAAAACTTACTTTACGATATTCTAATATATTTTCCTTTTGATCTGCATTTTGTTCTAATTGCCATAAATAGTCAGACATTTCCATATCCTTAAATATAAATATGTATTAGTGTCAAATAAAATTTAATAATTTTAATAGATTCAATTTACATCCTCTTTAAACTTGGACTTTTACAAAAACATATATAGTATTTTGTATTCTTACCACAACATCAGCATAAACTTGTGTCCATACCACCGGATGATCATGTCTACCCAATACTAATGGTCTAGCCATTACTGGTATATAATTCAAAACCATTTCACGCACTTCTGCCGTATCGCTGAGGTGTACATAGTAGCCCTGATTGGCACATGCCATCCATTTAATATCCTTAACATCCGCCACCTCTTTGCCAATTAAATATGTAAAGACGCGTACCGGTTTATAGGGTAAATTTTGCCAATTATATATTTCGAAAATCTCTTCGTAACTAAATGGTGCCCCATCACTGACAATCATTATAGCCTGATTGCATAGGGCACCATGTTGTTCCGTTTTGAATTGTTCCAAAACCTCAAAGGCTTTTGTCAATGCAGCGGAGAAATTGGCGATCGACACGGTTTTAACTAACTCAATTCCCTCTTTAAGCTCTCGAATGTTACCAAGATTTGCCTTATATATAATATATGTAATTATACATATATATTATGTGAGAGTGTGTATTTTTTGTATATATATTTGTATATATATAATATATATTTGTGTACCAATTGTATTTTGTATAAGGTCAAATTTTCAAAGCAGATTTGGCGTTAAATGGGTGAGTTATTGAATTGAAATTGTAATTAATTAAACAAACAAAACAAGTATTTGTTATTAATAAAAAATTGTTGCAAAGTTACATTTTGTTCAAAACGTATGAAAAATAATTAAAAATCATTTATATTAAAATAATAAATAAAGTAAATATCATTGTTATAGTTGAGATATGTGTTTTCTTTCGACCACTCAATACAATGATTGAAACTTCTTTTAATAAAACAAAAAACATTTACATATTTCGTCGTAACTAGAAGTGGAAATGGTTTTCAAAAATATCGAAAAATATATACGGTATAATGTTGTAGTAGTAATGGTCAGACCAAACATAAAAATTAAATAAAACTTGGGTTATCTATTTATATGATGTGCAGCTATAAATATGTATGTAAGTTCCGTATTCAAAATAAAAATGTTTATGCCATGTTTCTTTTAGGGAAATATCCACAAAAAGGAAAGAAGCTTGACAATTAACACATACATTGCCTGCCACTTGAATAAGGAATCACATTTTTTTAACTTTAATTAAGTATATCTCCTAAACTAAAGTTCAGAAAAAAAAATTATTTTTTGCGCAACTAAATTTCAAAGTGTTGGCTTTAGTTTCCTGAAGAAATAAAAAATATACATATTTTGTTATACTAAAATTATGCATTTATTTAAAGACATGTATTTCTGTGGTACTTTTTCGTGTGTCTTTTGAATAAGGAATATTTTAAAACTAAACAAACTGTAATTTATTTTTAAATTTTAGATTATAAAAATGAAAGTTATTATCTTCTAGCATTCAATTAGTAATGAGTACTGCCACCATTTTTAGAAATAACCTCAAAAATGCGATTTGGCATCGACTTGTATAATGACTCTAAGTAATTTAGCGAAACTGAACTCCATGCTTCCGTTATTTCATCCTTTAAGGATTCTATCGTCTCAAATTGTTTTCCTCCTTCATAAACTAATATGGGGGCCAATCCAAAAGTTGAACACCTTTTTGATTAATCCATTGTTTTACTGCTCTGGCGGTATGAATCGGAGCGTTGTCGTGTTTGTATGCCCAAGGTATGGGTTCAAAGAAACCATTAAATTTTGGAAATGCTTCCTCCAGAATGTTTTTGTAAGTCATTGCAGTCACTTTGTTGGATACGAAAACCAATTCTATGGTACCATAATACGAAATGGCACCCCATACTATTATTCCGCCCTCTCGGCTGTGTCTGCGGCTCAAAAATAATTCCTCCTTATTTAGGTCATGGAAGTAATAGTTGTATCCGTCGGGACCATCAATATTAAACTTTTTTTTCATCGGAAAATACAACTTTAAACCATGTCATTGTATTTTTGGCAATCTGTAGACGTTGTTATTTGCGTTTTTCATTAAGTGGTGTTTTTTTGCAGTTTTCGTCGGACTGTGTATGGGCACGACTTTAAAATACGGTGTATTGTTCTTAAACTGGCACTGACTAGACTTTTTTCACGTATTTTTGATACCGACATGGCGGAATTTTATGCAATTCTAAGAATTTTTCGTCTTTCTTTTGGAATTGTTGCCATTTTCTTCCGCCCTTTCATGTTTTTTCCATATCTTTCCACGTTATTTAAATAATGTTTTTTGGCTATTTGGACCGGATTCTGACCCTGAGATTTCAAAATCAGAATTTTTTCTTTTTCAGAGTTATTAAGAACCTTACCACGTCCCATTTTGAATAAAAACTATTTAAAAACTATAAAATTAAAAATTATATAGCCATTTATATTGAAAGAAATTCAAATCATAGCCTTCCTGATTATATTAAAAGAATTCCTTATTCAAGTGACACACGAAATAATACCACAGAAATACATGTCTAAATAAATGCATAATTTTAGTATAACAAAATATGTATATTTTTTATTTCTTCAGGAAATTAAAGCCAACACTTTGAAATTTGGTTGCGCAAAAAATTATTTTTTTCCGAACTTTAGCTTAGGAGATATACTAAATTATAGTTAAAAAAATGTGATTCCTTATTCAAGTGGCAGGCAGTGTATTTTCATAATGAATACGATTATGAGATTTTATAGAAAATATAATCTATTTAAAGTAATATTCACATGTGACTTTTCGGTATAGGAATAACGGCATAGTTTTATTTTAGACGTTTAATTCGAATTTAAACTAAGATATTAGCTTTTGTAATTGTTAATTTTTAGTTTAGTTTATTTTTTATATTTTCGGAATTAAAACTACTTTTTATTGCTGGAAATTTAACAATATAGTAGATAAATCTATAAACGAACATTTTTTCGAATAACAATTTTTTTCCTTTGCTTAATAAAAAAAAAAAGAAAAAGTATTGTCTAATTATAAAAAGATTTATAAAAAATTAAAAATTATTTCAATTAAGATAAATACATATTTAATTTTATCAATTATTCGAGTGTTCAAAATTTCAAAATATTTTGACTAAAAATTTATTTTAATTATCTTTATTTTCTACATCACCAAAGCACAGTTTTCGAGTTTGATTTGCAGATGCACGGGTTACTAGCAGGTCTGGGAGGCAGGGAGTAGACCACCAAAGTTTGTCACGTCGGATATAATTTTTTTTATCGCCAAAAATTTCATTTATGTTTTGATTGTAAAAAAATTTACACACAGATATTTCGTGTAAATCTCTACAAAAAAAAAAAAAAAAAGACTTACATGTGTGGCATACCTCTTTTATCTTTAGAGATATGTATTTAAACCGAAGCAAAATGTTGCCTTATTTTTGGGCATGTATTTTTTAGTTTTTTTTTTTTTTTAATTTGGCGGGCTCATTTTGAATTCTAATATTTTTCTTAACTATTCCCTGGATTCTGTACAAAGGTCTAAATAATATTGAAGCAAAAATCGTATAAATATGTAGTTTCGATAAAAAGTTATACTATTGTGAATTTTAAACTTTAAAAAAATAGGTGGTAATACTCTTTCACTTTAAAATTAATTTTTTCATCCGGATCGTATATTTTTTATGTTTCCAAAAGAAAACTTAACATAAATATATGTAAACTAAATCCGGTGGTATGTGGGGCAACGGTCTCCCCGCAAGCCCTATAGGAATTTCGTCAATTTTTAATATTTTTTATTATTTATGAAATACTAAAATGTCAAAGCTGAGAAAAAAATTTAAATTTTGTAGAAGCTTTTTAATTCCCTGATTTATCTATATTGTGCCTAAATTTTATTGGAATATCTCTATTCGTTTTGATTTTATTACAATCAATATGTATACATTTTCTCTAATCATGATTCCTTATGTTCTAACGTTTCCTATAATACTAAATACTTTCATAAAATATTTTAATTTTTGCTTGAAAACTTTTTCTCCTTATGTAATTTTTAGCATTTTTCTATATAAAAACATGCTCCAAAATGAGTCAAATGCCACACTTTTAAGCATATTTTTAATAGAGATTTATAATGACTATCTGTGTGTAAAATTTTTTCACATCAAATCATAAATTAAATTTTGACAATTTTGTAAAAAAACTACATATACGAGGTGACAAACTATGGACGTTTACCCACTACCCCCTGACCCATTAGGAATTTGAACTCCTCCAAATCAACACGAAAACACATTAGCTTTAATCATCTTAGAGTTTTTTATTAGATATCTTTAACGATTCACAAGTTACAGAATTATTTCGAACAAAAGTGAAAAAATTCCATTTGTCTAAGATTTTAGCTGCCAATTAAACGCAAATTTTTTGCCGACAAACACTGCCTTTGATATTTGTATTTAATATTAAAATGTTTTTGTTATAAAAATGATGTTGGTTAAAAAATTATTGAAGAATTCAGTCAATCGCGAATTTTGAAATATATTTCCCAATAAAATAGGCGGATTTCTTAAAATGGATTTTTGTAAAATCTGTGGAAATTTAAATTATATTAAAATACATGTATATAAAACTTCTAAAATACTTTTCGAATCTGAACTTTGGACGTCGATTTTTCGCTTTAAGAATTCTAGAATATAAAATGTTCCAAAAGTTTTCTTAATATAAAATATTATTTCTTAATAAAAAATATTATTTTCTTAATATAAAATATTATAAAAAGTACATACAATTAGTCTGTCATTATAAAAACTGAAAGAATTAAACTAAAATAAAAGAATTTTCCCCATCCTTAAGGAAACCTAAAAATATGTAGCCTTAAACTTTGAAAAATATTATTATTCATTCAAATACATGTTTTTTGCCTTTACTCCTGGAATAGTGAAAACTATATATCTTTCCGAATCAGAGAATTTGCTTTAAAATGGAATCGATTTGTTAATGTAATTGGATATTTTACCATAAAAGTATATTTTTGTGTAATATTTTATTAAAATTGCAATTTAAAATAATATTTTGTGTAGAAAACAAAAAAAAAAAATAATAATTTGTGAACTTTTAAAATTTTAAAATTATTAATTTTATATATATATATATATATATATATATATATATATATATATATATATATATATATATATATATTTAATTTAATATGACAATTGAAAATTCATGTTTTTTACTTAATAAGAATTAAAAAAAATAAGTGCATATTTTATTTGTTTTTTTAATATTTCTAGTGCATGTTTTTAAGTTCATGAACTTCCTGTCCCTTTGTAATTATATTCAATATATATGTATTTCGAAATCTTACGATTTCATTGTTACATTTTTCAGTGTTATTATTTAAAATGAAATAATGTAAACAGTTAAACAATGTTCTATTTAATAAACTATTTTTATATACATAGTATGTATATATTTTTATAATATTACAGATTTGTAATTAATATTTTTCTTATGGGCTAAAATTTATCTTTTAGCCAGAGTAATCTATCATATTCAGTTCGAATTTAAAAAAAAAGCTCATCTCATATTCATGTTCAACGACTACAAATATACCATATTTGCTTATTTTAATTTACATTAAGTAATAAATAAAAAATAATCACAGCCATTTGGATCCGTCAATTGACATTTTTTTTAATTTTATTACAGAATCGTAAACAGCTTCCCAAGAAATCTCTATGTGATATTAATTTGTTATGCATGAGCTTTTTTTTTTAATTGTGACTAAAATTTAAGGATCATGGAACTTGTTCTATTTGAAACTTAGAATATTTTTTGTTAAAGTATGTAATATAAAGTACAAAGATAGTTTTGTCTTTCTTTATTAATCTGTGAATTATAAAAGTTTTATTTGAGCTAATTTTACACTGAATTTTAATCTAGAATGGACGACTGAGACTCTTTCATGAGATAATATTAATCTGATAAATCTGGTAAATTAAACATCCAATTCTGTAGGAAATCACAAAGTGTAAAGATAGCTTTAATTGAATTAACTCTAATAAATTTATTTATAAATTTACATATACATACATAAATATATAAACTAACTATGATCTATGGATGATTAACGATTCAACTATAACAATGATTTTTTTAATGCGAATGAGAAAAATACCCTCACAAAAACTGTACTAAATTTTTATATTATGACCTATATACAAGGTTGGAAACCGATACCGTTATAAATACCGATACCTATTAAATACCGTTTAAAATGGGTTACCGTAACCGATACCGTTATCAAAATTATTATTTTACAAAAATACCGGTATTCAAATACCCTTTCATTCAATACCGGTATTTTAGTTTCAGTATTTGTAAAAATTATTTGCTTTGTAAAAATTATTTCTCATATAATTTATTTGCTTTAAGAAAGATGAAATTATTTTTAATAATAAGAGGTTATTTAATGTAATATTTATGGAATCTTGTTTTTTATTGTTTTTATCTTTCCAATAGATTTCCTAAAACGATCCGTATAAATTAGTTTAGTACAGAAAGAATATTAAAAAATACACATTTTTCTTCAGTTCTTTAAAAAAATTATATATTTCGCCCAAAAGATGTTAGGGGTTTTTTTTTTTTGTAAATAGGTTTCTAAACATTCTTAACACAAGTCAACAGAGTGGTAGATAAAATTGTGCGGCAAATAATTCTACGTAATTCATATCCATTTTGCTGGATATAGTAGGTATGTCCCAAAGTCATCCAAATGCGCTCAAAATAAAAAGACCTCATTCTGAAATGTATTTGAGCCACAATTTTTTTTGCGTTGCCCAACTTTTGAGAATCTTTTACGATTTGAGAGAGTAAATTTGTAAATACCCTCATTTGTTCAAACTTTCCTAAAAGTTAGACGGACACAGCGAGTGTATAGAGAAATAAAAATTTTCCATGATTTCACTGTTTTATGAGACAACTATATACGTACCTTTGATTTTGATATTTCTTTTGAACAACTTTTAGGTATAAATTTTAACTACTTATATTATTTTTAAAAAATATTATATTATTCTGGCTTCTTTTCCTATATAATTTCTTTTCTTAATATTCTCTGAGAGAATGAAACGTTTTGTTCAGAAAGTTACAGCCAGGATTATCTTTAATAAAATCAAAATTGCATTAATATATCCTTTAAATGTGGACGTTAACTTTCTGTAACGTCACCCTGGGCGTGGGGTCTCAAAAATGTAAAAAAAATTTTTCCACGAACTGTCCATTCCTATCTCTCCTTTATAAATTAAAATTTATTTTTTAAAATAAATACAGCCAGGTGGGTTTTTGTTTTTGGCCTTCGAGAATTTTCAATCTTATTCTCGCATTGGCAGTTTTTCGAGGCTTTTACATTTATCATATGCAATCGATTATAACCTTACTTTTAGATTAAAGAGTACGATATAAACCTAAAGAATTGATATCGGTGGAGACTATAAAACTCCGGGAACTGAATTCGGAAACTTTAGCTTTCTATACGAAGGTATTAAACGAGCGCATGATTTGTGAAGGAGGTATCTTCTGGAATGAACGACCTGGCAATATGTTAGCAGATAGCTACGCTATTTAAACTATTAGGGAAAATTATAAAACTAGGTCCGAAAGTATAAGGTGTTAAATTTTATGTATTTAAAAAATCAGTAAAAAGCAAATGAAAGTTCATTTTGAAAAGTGATATAAAATATAAAAATATGCAATTACTCTGAATTGCATATTTTTATATTTATTTAATAAATTTTAATTAAAAATAAATAAAATATGTAGCTTTTTAATGTTTTTGCTATGTCTTTAATAATAACGGTACATACCGGCATTTTAATTTAGGTACCGGTATACCGATACCGATATAATTTTAAATATCGTTACCGAAATAAAAATAAATTGAATGCCGATAATGTTATTCGTTTCGGTTTCCAACTCTGCCTAAATATGATAAATTTCATTACTATTGAAATCGGGATTAAAATAATATTCCTAATATTACACTCAATATACATACACACAAACTCTTTGAAAAAAGTCAAGTAAACAATTTAGTGAGTAAAATGAGTAAAAACTTCTACTCGAAAAGATTTTTGAACTTATGGTTAAACAATAAAGTGTCCCGAAAAACAGTTTTTTTTTGAGATTTTGATGTAGGAAGAACGCTCAAACGATACATTTTAATGAGCTGAATACAGGAAAAATATAAAAAAAAATTATTTGGTCTTCCGTTCCTTACCAGCAATTGAAAAATCATGGGTTCAAATATACATATAGGCCAAATAAAATTAAATTCTTTTCTCAAAATAGGAGTCAATAAATTCGTAATTTTTTTCTCCATAGGTTTCAGGTCCTCTAGAGGACTTTTTAGTGAATTTTGGTAAACAAATTTTTGAAAACTTCTTTAATATGGACCATAATTACTACAAAACAATTTTTTCAATATTTTTCTCATAAAATAAACAAAAGTGTGTAGTTTTTATATATTCTACAAAAAATTATATTATAATTTTTTTCCGATGATGTAATAAAATATCCGCTTATGGACCGAAATTTTTACAAAAAAATTTGTTTAATATTTCAATATTACGAAATTTTTTACTCCCATTTCATAAGAAAACTCGAAACTGTTTTATGGGCAAAATGTACTATGCTCGCGATTTTCAATCTCTGGTACGGAACTGAAGATGAATTTATATATTTTTTTTGTTTTTATTTTTCCTTTGTTATGCGCATCAATACGCATTGTTTGAGTGGCCTTTCTACAATATTTTTTCAACTGGACTTTTTATTAAAAGAGTATTTTATGTAAAAATGGAGAATGAAATGTGATTTAAAAATATTTTAGGTTAAAATGGGAAATTGAAGTACCAACAAAAAAAAAAAAAAAAAAAATTAAATTTAATCCTGACATCGCGCCAAGAAATTGTGAGAAATCGGGAATTCACTGGTGAGCTCGTAAATCGAGTGGACATGAAGTAGGGTTTGTTGGACATGTAAATACGTATGAGCTTTCATGATTCCTCTATTCCTATGTTATATACAAGACTAGAAGCTGGTAAACCCGTTGGCCATTCTCGACATTAGGCATTAGAAAATTCTTATCCCAAGACTTTATGCTGCCGGGTGAGACTTTTAATCTACTTAACGTAGCAAAGTCCAACCAATCCTGGGTAATTCTTCTGATATGACTGAAGAAAGCACAACATACGTATTTTTCCTTTGGTGCAAAACATTTTAGAAAAGAGCTTTACCAGATACCGCAAATTCGCTTCATTTCAATGAAATCCATTTTTTAATAACTGAAGTTTTATTTTGTTTCTTTAGTATCCTGCTAAAAACTTAATCATTTATAACCGAAATTGCCGACAAAGTCAGGATTTTCGAAATAGGAATTTAAGCTACAAATTGATATTGCTAAATTCACTTTTATATAAATTTCAATGTATGTATATGTATATCGAGTAGTGATTTATATTTATGTTTTAAACTAAGCTGGATAATATGTTTTACTATTTATTAATTAGGTACTTTTATTTAGTACGCATTATCTAAAGTAAATTAAAGTGATTCATAGATAATGTGAACTAAATAAATTGCTAAAAAAATTAGGAAAAGTGTATGTCTGTGGTGTGAATAATTCTTCAGATACCAGACTATATCAAGGTGAACTAAAAAAGCTTATAAATAAAAGCGTGTTCTTAAATAAGTACATATAGATATTGTATATAATGAGGGTATTTGTAGTTTTCTAAACCATTGACTCATTCCTAAGTAAACGGCTTAGGGAGTACAAAATGAAAATTGTGTGAAATAAATATATATGGGTGATTAAAAATAATGAAGGAATAAAAGTTATTAAAATAAGTGTTTAAGTAAGTGAGTAAGAGAATTACATAAAGAAATATAAATAAAGTAATACAAGTAATAATAAATAATAATTATAATGACAATAAAATTTGATATATACTTGAACTAGAGTATCCTCAAAACATCCAACAACAGGCTTAACTTTATCGCTAAAGGTGAAGATGTTCACAAAGTCATTTGTACCTAATGTATCGAGTATTGTATTTACAACATGCTTTGCGATATCTAGCCTCTGCCCAGTCATAGAGCCTGATCCATCCAATAGGATAATGACATCCTTTGGACTTGTCGCCGCTTCCATAAACCATGAACGTAACCGGCAATCGTATAGATCAACCGGATCCGCTTTCCATTTCGATGCCGGGAATTGACGCATAAAGCCGGTCGAACTACCAAAAAATTGCCACGACAGTGTTGGATCTTTTTTATAATTGTCACGAAATATTTGATCCAAATTCTCTGACCATTCAATGGCTTTAATCGTATCCGATGCTATTTTTTATTATTTCAATTGGGAAGGAATACATGTATGTTGAATAAAGCCAATTTGAATTTTGTTTAGTTAATTTTGTTTTATAATTTTCAGATCAGATTAGATGTGTATTTGTTTTTGTGTGGTGTGTGTTTTTGTTAATATGAAAAAATATAAAAAAAGTAAAAAAATTAAAATTAGATGAGATTTTGTTTAAGATTTTGTTCTTAGATCAAAGGGTGTTTAGTATATAAATAAAAATAACTAAAATAAAATAAAATAAGGTGGTTAGTAAAAGCATTTAGAAGCCATACTATATGCGTAGATGTTTAACAAAATTATTTACACAATCACCTCTAGGTCTGCTCATTTTCGTATATCGAAATGTTAAAATTATTTTTTAACTAGGTATTAGGTACAGATTTCTTAATGACCTTAAACATGTTTGTGCAATATTTTTTGTTAAAAATCTTTTTCAATTATTTTTCTTTCAATAAATATTTCGAAACGTGTGCGTTTAGCATCGGCATAAGTGGTGTTATAGGAAAGTAAAACATTTTTTAAAACGGAAAATTAAAAAGGAAATAAAAAAATTCAAACCTCTATCGTAAACATTCGTCGGCACATGCACTGAGCTAACACTCATATTGACAGGTGTATTAAAAAATTCAGCTTTGGGTGTTAGAACAATGTCTTTCGGTTGAACGAAAATTTTTGGTCCCCCCGCATCTTCTAGATCTCTAGGTGGCTCTGTGGGTATTGGTTCATGGGGTTCAATCATTTCTTTAGCATTATAATAAGAAAAATATTTGTCGGGTTTTTCACTTTGATATGTTAAGGCGGTGTTTTCAGCCGTGTCCATTATACGCTACATTTTCAAATTAATAAATCATTATTAAGATTTTATAAATCTTGGCATGTAAGTGAACATTTACATAATTATTTGATAGATAAACATTATTAATTTATATAAAATATTAAAAAAAAGAAACTTTGATTAATTGTGTTTTTATATGTTATTTTGCACTTACGCGCACAGCACTTATTTTTGAATCCATCATTGTTTTGATTTCATTAGCCATATTTTCCACAATTTTAGCACCTGCTCTTGAAACAACTTGGGCTTGTTTAAAACTCTGAAATATAATTAGAAATTAATTATGCTAAAACAAATTTGTAGGACAGAGGTCTAAATTATATTTTTAAATTTACTGGGCTGAACTTTAAAATGCACAGTGAGTCCTTTTGCAAGATAAATGACAATAAATTTGGATCTTCTAAACTGCTGGACCGATATAGATGAAACTTGAGACATCGATATAGGAGTAGTTATTCTTTCAGAATATTGTTGGCTAGAGTATGTAACTGAAGCACAGACGGCGCTACAGTGTCCAAAATTTTACCACCTCGAGTGTGGAAAACATATCTCAGCTTGCAAGTTTTAGAAATATGTATAAACCGATTTGAAATATTTTTATATTTCTGAATTCTACTAAGGAAGATGCTTACTATACTACAACATTATATTTTATGGTTTAAAAGATTTTGCCCAATAACTTTTAAAATAAAAATTATTATTATTTTTTTTTAATATGGTGAAATTCTCTACCCTTTATTTTGTGAATTGTACTAAGATTTTTTTAATTATCTGAAATTGATATATAGAAAAAAATTTAAATAAAAATTTTAAAACAATTTGTTGCCAAAAGTCATTTAATATACATGTTTCATATTTTTTTTTAAATTTGTCAGAAAAGTTCAATATTTTTTGACATTTTCTGAAAGATTGGACCTTAAAAGGGCGTGTAAGTATAATTTTGGAGCATTTTGAAGATGCACCCTACATCCAGAAGTGTCCAGAAACGATCAAAATTTTGATTGTTGATTTCCGCACTTTTTTAAATTTTATTGAATAAAATAAAATGATATTAAAAATATACGAAAGTAGACTTTGATAGTCATATTTTATTTTTTTCTTTACAATTATATACTAAGTTTTCAAAAAACTTATAAAATAATTTATACAAATATAAATAATCACTAAAAACATCGTTTTTATTAAGAAAACTAATTGTTGTATTTATTATATGCAAATTTATGCAAAGGTTTGAAAAAAAAATAAATTTTTATAAAATACGTAGGAAGTATGCAAAAGCTTACTCTTCAAGTGCAAAGCTTGAAATACTTGTCCTGGTTATTACAGATTTCCAATTTTTATATTTTCCTAACACGAAGCTTTGATATCAAATTGACAAAATGTTAAATTACTCAATTATCAAAGAATTGGAAATAACAACATTAGATTTGCCAAAAATGGCGCTCAATTCAGGGAAGGTGTATAATGCTTTGTTTATAATTTGTTGTAATAATTAGATCATTATTACAGCCAAAAATTAATTTCGAATTTATAAAAAAATTTTTAGCCTAAACATCTATCCGTCTGTCTCTCCGTGCATAAGTAATGTGATATTACATTTTCGTGATCGTTAAAAAGTTTACCAAACGCGATGACATTTTCTTGTTACACATTTTGGAAATTTTGTAGTTCTGTATGGTAAATATATAGTAAATCTGTCTTACAATTTTAATTTTAGAGTTAATATGAACCATCTGTTCAAAAATGGTTTTTATTATAAAAAAAACTGCAGTTTTTTATTATACAGTTAATACAGAAGCATTTTCATAACGGTTTGGTTTTTACAATGCTATCAGAGTACTGTCTCAAACTTAATTTTATTTTTCCAAACAATTTTAAATTTAATGCAATTGTTTGTGTAAAAGATCTATTGCAATTTATTATACTCTATACCACTATAGGTGGTTATGCATTTGTGCTGATGTTTGTAACGCATAGTAAAGGTTATTCAACACCCACCTTAAAGTATACCATTTGACTCAGAATTACTTTTTAAATCGATCTATCAATATCCGTCCGTCCGTTTGGCTGGCTGGCTGGCTGGCTGGCTGGCTGGACGGCTGTTCATGTAAACCTTGTGCGGGTCGCAATTTTAAAGATAATTCAATGAAATTTGGCACGTGTGACTTTTATGATACAAGGACAAAGCTTATTGAAATTGGTTATGAACTTTGAACTTTAAACTTTTAATAAAAATAAAATTTATACATACAGTTATAAAGGTAATATCTATTTGTTTTGTATTATCTTTGTCTTTAATATGAAACTAAAACTAGAGATCTAATATATTTACTTAGTTTAGAAGTTACTAGCAATCAAACAAGTATGCCTTTGTAAAGTTTTTAGCTTTTTCATTTTTGAAAACGTCATATTTTTGGACCAGAAAGGGCTCTGAGTGTAAAAGTTTATGATTTAAGAAAAACTGTAGTGAATTTCTTTGAAATCGGAAATATCAAATCGGAAAATGGCTATTTTCTCTACGTTTTCATATGGAATCACTCTCATATATACTTCATTGGCTCTAATAAAATCATAAATTCCATAATTTTTAAATGGATAATTTTATAAATATATTTATTTCACTATAACCAGATTTTTTTTCTAAGTATTATTAAACAAAAGTAAAATTTCGGCATAAATCAAGATTACCAGCACTCTTGATTTTCAAATTATTTTGATAATGATTCAGTAGCATTTTTATTCGTGTTTAAAGTAATGTAAAAAAATTTTCACGCTCGCTCTTAGTTTTCGAGTTATTGGTACTTTAAGTTATGATGTAAGAATGAAATTTTCTCCTTCCTCCTTTAATGAAAACGAACAATATGGGTATCATTGGAATGGTCTTGAGAAGGCCTTTTGATTGATTTATAAAATTTGTCAAATAATTAACCCATTGTGAGACAATATTTTATTTTGACTTTTTTATAAAAGTTCCGCTATCTCAAAAATATATCGATATAAATAACAAAAATATAGAACTTTAAAAATTAATATTTAGAAAAATTTATCGATTTTTACTAGTAATATGTTTGTTAATAACATAATTTAAAAGTATATAAGTCTTATATCTTTATAATTTTGTGAAAAATTAAACAAAAATGAAAATTATTAAAAAAAAAACAAAACGAAAAAAGTTTATTCGGGAAGCCGGTGTTCGACATATATATAGAGGAGAAAAGCCCTTAGCTACACAAAAAAACCTTTATTAACAATTAAAAAGTACTGTGCTGGTACTCTTTATTTGTTCCGAACATTTTATAAACTCTTGTTTTAATTTTTTATATCTAGAATTCAAATAAAAATGTAAATTAAATAATATTTAGTAAGTATTTTTTTTATTTATTTTTTTATTTTGGAGTTTTAAAGACATTTCCAATGATATCCATATTTAACCAAAAAATTTGATTTTGTCGAAAAAAAATCAACAATTCCGGTAATCTTTATTTGTTTCCTTCTTTTAAATGAAGAAGTTAAATATATATCGAATTGTTTAATGGAATGTAAATAATTAGAACAAACTCTTTAAATTAACCTACATTCTAATAAATAATTGGGTAAAAATCAATATTTTACGCTCCAGCAAGAGACTAAAGGTATTTAGTATATATTTTCATAAAAATATAAGAAAATATAATTGTTTATAAAATTTTAAATTTACGTACCTCTTGGACCTCTTTACGACGTGTTATAAAATCACCTAAATGAAACAGTTCCATGCCCAATTTATCTGCCCAAGAATGTACTCTGAAAATTTATTGTTAAAATATCTTTTGTGTTCAAAAAAATTCCTTGTAAATAATTCATAATTTAATTTTGGATATTTACAAGTTGTAATTGATTTTTTCACCAGGAACTAAGTTGGCACCATTTGGATAAAGCACAAAGAAACAGCATACAATTTTAAATAACAACATTTTAATAACTTTTTTTTATTTAACAAAAACAATAAATTATACAAATTTTTTCTTTTACAAAATTATTGACAAAGGGGAAAAATCAGGAAATTATCATATCACTTTTTTTATTTCAAATCTTGTGCGAAACTGGAGGAATTTTACGGTACTATTTTTATTTAAATCTTATTAGTTGTTTCAAATATTTTTTACTTAAATGTTTTACTAAAACTAATTTAATTTTTATTTAAATTTTTTATCTTTTGGAAATATTATTGCTGCTCGTTGAAAATTTCTTGCCTTTCCTGTATCTATACTGTCAGTGTTTAAGAAAATTGTTGTGAATTTTATCAATGCGATGAGTTCATCAATGTCTTTATTTGTGTTACAAAGAGACCTCTATGGGTATGTGAATTTCATGCAGTCTGCACTCTTCTAAAGCTGAGCTACGCAGCCGTTAAAAAATTTAACGCATGAATTTTAACATTGTTTTTGTTTACATTTGCCACGTGTACCGGCAAACGGAAGCATGCAACAGGAATTTGTTTACGTTCAATTTGTAAATATAAACAAATGTTGGAGTCGGCGCCCTAATTTTGTTTACGTCTGATTTCATTGACGGCATTCCAATAAAAGACCTTGTCAATGAAGCCTGTCGTCTTAGAATTTGTATATGAATTCAACAGTTTTTTGTTCCACTTGTTGTTTTTTATTGGAAATAGAACATGTCACTATACAGAGTTAAGAAGTATGCATTCATGTCTTATAAGTGGGATACTAAAATTTCTTCGTAATTAATATTTAGCAATTTAGGTGCAATATTTAATTGGTCAAGTACTACTAATACAGAACTCTATAATTTGTCAATTTTAAGTTTTTATATCTTGTATATACCCGTTTACATTTTTTATTTAAAGTGTAAACGGATCTAACAATTCAAAAATAAATGCAAAAGTTTTTTATTATACGCTTCACTACATGTGTAAAGGGTATATATAAGTTTGTCATTCCGTTTGTAATTTCTACAATATTCATATAAGACCTTAAAAAGTATATATTTTCTGGATCCTTATTGATAGGGAAGTTGATATAACGAAGTCCCTCTGTTTTTCTGTTTGTTGAAATAATTTTTTAGAAAGCCCCAGTTATCGGATATACATGCTTTATACATAAAATTATAAGGAATAATCCTTAGAATAACACTAGTAAAAATCAACAAAATCGGTCTATTAATGGCCGAGATATCGCCAAAAAACCGAAAAGGGCTCTAAAAACGTGTTTAAATAAAATCGGTTCATTAGTAACTGAGATATCGGTCCAAATGTACTTTTGGACTTTGAGAAGTTTCTATGTATATAAGCTTCAGAATTCGTTTTTGTACAAATCCGTTGTAAATAATTTTATAAAATTTCGATTTTTTTAATTAACCATATCAGTCCATAAACAATTGAGTTATAGGCAAAAATCTGAAAAAAATTATTAAAAACATACACACACAAACATATATAAAAAGCATTGCAATGACTCAGTGTTGTTTTCTGTATAAGCAATAATTTTTTTGTGTATGTATAAATGTGAAAATATGAAAGCATACTTTTAAATTTTATTATTTGTCAATAAGGAGGAGAAGGGTATAAAAGATTCGCACAGCCGAATATAGCGGTTTACTAATATGACTTTTTTACAGTCTTTGGAAAAATTTAGCTTTTAAATAATTTGTTTTGTAGCAGTGTAAACTATATCCGATTTCAATAATATTTTACAGAATATGTTTTTACAATCCATTGAACGATTCTAGGGGGAGTTACGGTCAAAATTCAAAAGTCGGTAAAATTTGGTGCGGCATATGTATATGGATAATCTCTTTATTCGACTGGAAATTTTAAATCTCACTTTTTGACCCAACTTATTCCAGTTTTTTTTAATGTTTTTACAGATTAAAAAAAATGCAATTTTTGACCTCACCACTTCCGATAAAAGTTACATTCACTATGTTATGTAAAAAATTTGAAGCTCTTGAAAATGTTGAAATTCGTTGTAGTTTAGTTTTTATCACGATTTAAAGTTCCCTTTTTTTAAAATTAAATCCATATTCATATGAGAAATTTAAAAAATTTTAGTAATAATATTAATATTATTACTAAAATTTTATATATAATATTAATATTTTTTTTCTGGCACAAACGTCGATTTGTGGTTTTATTAAGCAATATTTATGCATGCACAAAATATGTTCGCGTTAATCATTATCAATGCGCGCAAAAGTAGTACAGGTTTAAGGCTGAAATTTAAAAAAAATCTTAAAAATGGAGGTTTTGTTTTATCGCAACCAAAGTAATACAATTTTATAGAATTTCTAAACTGCTATCAGTACATGTCAAAATTATTACTGCATCCTTAATATTCATCGAAATACATTGAAATATTTTGCTCAATTTCGTAAACACCAAAAAAATGTTTATTGGATTTTTGAAATTAAGAACATGTTTTTTAGTCCATACAATTATAAGTCCTTAAAATATTTTGACAGATCCGCCACTATGATTAACCGTATTCTTCGTGTACTTTGGGCCGTGGAGCGAGTTCGGGGGACATCAGACGTAGGTTTTACCATCAGTAACAAACAATTTTAGTTCGGTTTCATCGGACCATGAAACATTTTTTTCAGTATGGGCAAAGTTACATAACAGTGGTTCCTTTAAATGATTTCAGATTTTTCCAACTTTCACATCTATGTTCATATATTTTCCTAGCCATGGACTTCCCAATGCTTCCATTTGCGATAGAAAAAATCACGATAACTTGGTTTGAATCTTATAAAGTATAAAATTAATGGATTGTGCGAGTCCAAGATGTATTGAAGTGATACGAAATAAGGCTGGTCCTACCAAATATTATATAAAATTTTATAAAGTTAATCTATACCGAACAAATTTCCAAATAGAGGAAATTATTAGTATAACTGCACTTGTTTCTATTATTTTTTTCCCAAGGAAATGAGGTACTTTTATATCTTAAGCTGGAATAGTAGTGATCACGGATCACACGCTTCTTTACTGAGAAATAGTAAGTTATATTACTTCAAGGGAAATATTGATTGGATGACACGCCCACTTTTTCTTAAAAGACTTTCTTTCTTAGTAAACATATTTAGATGAAATTTTGCACACATATGCGTTTCTCAGCGTCTTTTGAAAGAAAAGATCATTGATTTTATTAATTCAAATTTAATATAATATATATGTCCTTTGAAAAGTTTAAATCAATTAAAAAATTCACAAATCTAAATTCTCAGTACGTATGGTATTTGCACGAAATATTCTCAACACAACGTAACATCAAAATTTTCAAATTCAGGTTTTGGATGTATTTTTTTTGCCAAAATGTATACTCACGAATTTTCAGATTTATAACTATAAAAATAACAATTTTATTAACGAAATTCAAAATAACGTATCAACAAGAAAATGATTTGAAAAAAGTTACCATATATGTACATAAATTAAAAACCCACGTAACTTGAAAAATATTCTTCACCTATTCTTCTCATGTAAAGTTATGAAAAGTGATCTTACGTTGTTTTGCATTTTCGGTGATAATATATGACATATTTCACACATAATGTATGAGTAATATTAATTATTTATAATAAGTATACTCTCTGTTAAGAAAAGTGTGTACTAGGCTTCTTTAGTACGTTTATGTAACACAAAAGCTACTAACACAAAATCATACCCAAGAAAAAAATTTGTTCTGTAATCAGTTCCAGAATCCATGCAAATAGTCTGTACTAGTTATAGTTTGTCGTTGCAATCAATAATTTTTGTTCGAAACAATAAATATTTGTGAATATTTAAAACAACAAATTTTGGAACTCATTGAGCACTCATTATTTTCAAACCTCTAACAAATCAGTAGTACAAAAAAAAAAAAAAAAAAAAAAAAAAAAAATTTAACGTGCTGAACACGAATCTGCTCCCTTTTTTTTACATGTTTTTTATCGGCTTGTCTAATATTTTTCCCCTTAATAAGGCGATTACATGAGTATATTTTACCACAGATTTGTCTTCAGGTCTTCTATACATTACTTATTTTATCTGCTAATTGGTTTCGGAATTATTTAGAAGTTATTGTCGAATAATACTATGAATACAAAAAGGCATATATTATTAAAATTGATGCACAAATCTTGATTTTATTCATAGTGATTTTTTTAAGTGAAAAAACCCATGTATACTTACAAATAAGTGGAAAAACAGGTGGTAAAAAAAATCTTCTTTAAACAAAAATAGGTGGACTATATCGAATTTGACGAGATAAACAAGAATTAGTTTTCACATTTTTATTTTATCACGTATTGATATTTTTTAAGTGCATGACTTATTAAGCGGTCACACTGTATAACTCGTGAAGTTAGTCCAATTTAGAAGATTTTTTTTTGACCATTTATTACATGATTATTTTCAATCAATTTTGATGATACATGACTTATTTTCCATAGTATTACCAAATTTATGATAAAGGATTAAAAACTGAACATTTTTTACCGTTTTCATTTCTTAAATGAACTTTTAAAGAAAACCAATTCCATTCTCAAGGTATGGTAACATATACTTATTAAGTAGAAAATATTAGATATGCACATACATTAAGACCTTATAGAAAACAAGTTAGAGCGCTATATTCGGCTGTCCGAATCTTTTGTACCCTTCACCATCTTACTGATAAATAATGAAATTTACGCCTTAAACTATGCTTACATATTTTCACATTTATACTTAGAAAAATAATCTACATTTTTTTCCAAACTACAAAAATATAAACACAAAAATAAACTATCATAGCAAGCGTTGCTTCCATTGAAACACTGTTAGCTTCTGATGGTTACTAAATTTATATACATAAAGCGCCCCATAGTCACATAAGCTCCTGCAATAAGTATGCGTTAGTAAAATTCAGAGAGCTTGAGAATATGTGAGTCACGCAGACTTTGCAGTATGAAAAATCAAAATCGTTTTGATTTCAAAATGAACCTATTCTGAAAGCAGATATTTTGAATGAATTTTATGAAAATTTCTGTATGACTTCTAATAGTGAAAAAAAAAAAATAAATAATTAAAATATGTAAAATTGTTTGTTTGCATTCGAATTTTTTCACAAAAATAAAGATTTTATTGTGTGGGTTCATCGGCGGCTTAAGCTTGTATGTAGATAGATGCTTATACAAACAACAACACTGAGTCATTGCAATGTTTCTATTTCCAACTAAAAGCATCCAAACATACATAAAAAATGACTGTGTTGCTTGCTTATACAAAAAACAATACTGAAAGTCATTGCAATGTTTTTTATAAATGTTTGTGTGTGTATATTTATAATAACTTTTTTTCAGATTTATGAACTGATATGGTTAATTAAAAAATCTGAAATTTTAGAAAAATATTTATAACAGATTTGTACAAAAACGAGTTCTCAAGCTTATATAGAAGGTTAAAAAAAAAAAATCCAAAATTGCTTTTTAGCCGATATCTCACTTGCTAATGAACCGATTTTGTTCATTTCTTCCGCAAAAACATTAAAAAAAAAAAAAAAGATTCTGATTTTTTTGTGCAAAAACGAAGTCGCTAGTTTTATAGGGGCTTAGAAAAGTCGAAAACAAATACGTTTTTACAGGCCTTCACGGTTTTTTTTTTGGCAATATCTCTGCTATTAATGCACCGATTTTGATTATTTTTACTAGTGTCATTCTGAGGAATATTTCCTATAATTTGACAAACTTATATATACTTTACACTTGATGTGGAAGGTATAAAAACTGAGAGTAGATTCGTATTTAGCACGACAAATTCCATCCAGTCCACCTATTCGTGTTTAAAGGAGTATTTTTCTGCCGATCAATTATCAATTAAAATGGATTTACACATATTATTTCTTAAAGGAAATCGATGCACACATGCACATATATCTTATATAAATTCAACATTTGTAACTCTTTATTTCCCAAATTAAAAATTAAAACAAACATTTTTGTACACTTTCACTATATGATGGATTCAATTTGCTCTTAAGATCTGCTCCCAGTAGCCATTCGTATTTGTTATTTAAAGAGTTATCAACGTTTCCATTCTTCAAGGAGGCTCTGAAAAAGAATACCTTAGCACCCACACTTTCGTCACGAGCAGCAGCAGGATATTTGTACTTGTAGAAACCACAAGGAGCGTTACCATAGAATTGAACATCCAATTTATCTCCACACTTTTCACGCAGAACACGTTCAGCGGCTTGTCTCATAGTTTCTCCCTCAAAACGCAGACCCTGAGGCAATAGTAAATGATTTTTGGAACCCAATTTATGCTCTACTAGTAAATACAAAGTTTCATCTAAGCAACGGTTAGGAGATGTAACATTCTTAGTTTTATCATCAGCAGTAACGCGTGGAGCAAATTTAAATTTATTTAATTCATCTATGTAGGCATCTTTCAGATCTTGGGCTGTTTGCTTGGCCACGGATTCATCAAGGTCAACTTCCATTTGACCCTTTTTTAAAAGTTCTGCTTGTTTTAAGTCACGTTCATGTTGTAGCTCGTGATTAGATTTAAGCGACTTTTCAAACTCTACACGCCACAAATATTGTTGAAATTCTTTTTCAATTTCATTGAATTCTTTGGATACAATGGGTAATCGCTCCACCAGAACACCGGCGTATAAGTCCCATTTTTCTTTTTTTCCCGTCACCGCTGTTGAAGCAAAAGTTCTCGATACTTCTTGGCTTCTGCCACGAAATTGTTGAACAATTAATAAAGGGATTCGACGCGACATATTGAATCCAATTATATTTTACAAAACAAAATGTAAAAAATATTAAATAACAAAGAAGTGCTCTTTGGGAAAAAACACTACACTAAAAATAACCTTAAAATATTGCACGGTTTCAAAAATTAGTAGTAGTTCTAAAAACAAATAATTGAAATATCTTGAATGAAACAAATAATTGAAATATCTTGAATGAAAGAAAATTACAACAAAATTTAAAATTTTGTTCCTTATTTTAATAATATATTAAGAATATTTTTATTTTTGAAGTAATTTCTTTTTTTAAATTCAGTACCAATTGTTCTATTTTAATACCTTTTATTGACATTTACCTTTGGATTAACATTTCTTGGTGAATGTATATAATAACATATGATTGTCATATTTTAATATATACAATTTTCGCGTGTGGTCTATTCGCTTGTAGAATTTCTAACATTTTATTTATTTTTTTCTAAAAAATACAAAAGAATATTTATAAAATTTGTTCATAAACATAGTAGAGGTAAGTTGTGTCACATTTTTGTAATTGCAAACAAAAACTGTGTTAAAGTATTTTCTATAAATTCTAACCTAGCGACCGGTGCCGTGTGGTCTGTAATACATAAAAGGAAGTCAATAATCTGTAAATAAAGTATACAAATAAATATTAAATGATTTTGAAATGTCTAAAACCTGTATATAATAGCAATTGAAAGATAGAACAATTATTCAGAGATTTTTCCTTTCGAAATTTATTTTACAGTTTAATCGAAAGTTTGATTACATTTTGTTTATATGTATTAAAGTTGCTATGTTTCTTTTTTTTTTACCCCCACCTTAAAAAGGGTGTTAAGTATTGCTAAGGCGGTATAAATTGAATGTTCTAATCCATTTCGATTTTTTTTAATAATCAATTTTAGTACTTTTACCAGTGAAAATATTGACTTAAAAATTTTTGAGTGCAATTGAATAGTTTGAAAGTTATAGGCTTTTGAAAAAAGTATTTCCGTTAGAAAATCGTGTGAAAAATTTTTGTTATTAAAAAATCGGGTAAAAAGGAAAAATTATGTTACTACCAAAATTTATATAACTCCCAAAAACTTTTCACTACACTAAAATGAAGATGAAACTAATGAAGATGCTTTTGATCCCAATACCTTGAGGCTTTTCGTTTACAAAAAAAAAAAAAAAAAAATGCAAATGTTATTGACCGGTCTCGCAGACCAGTACGCGGGTATAGGAAAAAGGATAGAAGAGGGAATTTTTAACAACTAAAATTTAGGCTGGTCATACCCATTAATTAATATAACTTTTATATTTTGTTTATTCAGTTAAATTTTGAATATTTTACTTAAGTGCGTTTATAGTTATATAAAATTATATTATTCCTTATAACAGGTAGTAAAATCCAAAATCGGAGTATATTTTATTTTGATTGATTTAACAATAGGTATCAAAATTTCATTATTCAACAACTTTCATCATGCCTTCTGAAATTTTCGAAAATAGGGTGACACATACTATAACAGTAAAATATGTTGACAATTAATAGAAAATTTTGTAATGAAATTTCTAGTTTCATATAAAAATACCTTCGGTGCGCTGACGAAGAGTCCTACGTGTAATTTTTTTAAAATTTTTTATTATCGGATCTTTTATTGTTATTAGTCATACATTCTCCCACCAAATCTTTTTACATTCCCTCAACGGGTTTCGAAGTTACAAAAAGTGCTATGTGTTGATTTGCTTTTGGAACAAAAAAAAAAAAAAAAAAAAAAAAAAAAAAAAAATGACAATGTGTAAAATTTTTTTAATTTCTTCTGCCATTCGCGGACGCATAACATTGATAAGTATTCTAACGAAAAATACAAGAAATCCAAAAATTTAAAATTGTTGTGAATTGACAAAATAAGATATATATTTTTTGTCCTAAAAAGTAAAAAAAACAGGACTTTTCTTTCTAATTTCGTGTTAGAGCGAGCGAGAGGGAATATGAAAGCGTACAAAATTGCCTGAACTTTTTCATTTTCGAATTTCAAAACAAAAACAAATAAATCATTGCAATTAAAGCAAGAATTGGTGAAGTAAAATTTTGTGTGTTCGCTTATTCTGTCTTTTTTTCTACTTTTGGACTACTTGCGAATTTTTTCGACATTTTTTATTTTATTCCATACTTTTTGACATTATTCGAATGTTCGATTATTAGAGAACCCTAGACAATTTTTTATACATTTAAACACATAGAGGTTTTTCGAAACACGAGTCGTTTTCTCAACATATCATAACAGATTGATTTGTTTTATAACATATTTGAAAGCCAAAAAACATCTCGATTGGAATTGTTTAATTTTTTATACAAAAAACATACTAAATTTAAATACAGGAAAAGTACATAGAAATTTGTTGGAAAAAGAATTTGTAAAAACAGTTTAAAAACAAAAAATTAAAAATTATGAATGAAATTTATATTTGTTCCCAAATTTTATATGTTTAAAAATTGTATTTTTTTTATTAAATTAAAAAGTGTTGTGTGAAAATGCTTATTTAAATCAAAAATTTGTGAAAATATATTGGCAAACGAGAAACAGGCCAAAAGGAAAAAACACAATAAAATGATATGTGAACAGTGATATTTAAACATTGTATTTTTCAAAAAAAAAAAAAAAAAAAAAAGAAAAAAGAAAAAAAGCTAATATTTGTGAACATAATATTAAGAATCATAAAAAAATATATTATGAAAATAGTTTATATAGAAAATTATACTTCTGTCATTGCTTTTTCCGAAATTATTTTTTACTGAGATTATTATAAAGCAAAATAATAAAAAATCGATTTATTACAAATTTAGAATCTTAAGTTTAAAAATTCTATTCATAATTCGGATTGAGGTGCAAATTATAAAAATGATCGAATTTTTTACTCAACTTTCATTCATACATTATATAAACTAAACCTCAGCGAACGTAGGAAACATTTCTTTTTTCAAAATCACTCCTATCCATTTAATTTTTAGGTTCTTTCCTACATTTTTATTTAATTTTTTTAAGTTTAAAGGCCTCATTAATCTACCGTAAATGTAAACGGAACGTAAGTGGGTGGTTACTTAAAAAATATAAATGTAGCTAGTACTTTGTTGTTGTTTTGTATACATCAACATCACTGATGTAAAACATATTTGGTTTTGTTTTTTTTTTTTTTTTAATTTAGCGATTTGTAAATAAAACAAAAATTATGACAAATCTTAATTTTTTATTATTACTTCAACTGTACGCTTTATTTAAATAATAAAAATCAATTTAATAAGTTTTTATATATTAAATAAGTTTTTATATAGTATAGATACGGTGTATTTGAAATAAAAAGCGGCCAACACTTCTTACAGCTGTAACGTAAAATGGTTGTTACAACAAAACAATGGCTATCGCTGTGACATGTCGCCAACCTGGACCATAAAGCTACATTACTATACCGTGAATGTAAATGTAACGAATCAGCTGACATATTTTAAATATATAACATTTTAACATTTTAACATTTAACATTTTAAACATATAAATACTAACGAACTTAAATGTAAAATAGTAACCATATCAAATTTGATCGCTCTACGTTTTTAGGTGACAGCTGTTGACAGGTTTTTATTTCAATACACTAAATCTCTGTAAAAAATCGTGAAAAGGCTATTAATTGAACAACTTATTTAGTAGTGTAGAGTGTAGAGTTGAAGCAAACATTCAAAATTAAAAATTTTTGTTATAAAAGAACATGGTTTCGCTTATTTCGTCAAATATTTGAATAATGTCAAGTAACCTTTAGCCTGGTTTGTATGAAATAAAATAATTGCTTTAAATATTGGGAATTGTTAGGTGTATGCATTAATTCCGACCGTTTTACACTATATCTTAATATTTTTTTTCCAAGTGTTCCCTTTTTTCAACAATGTCACGAAAGTGCTGTCATTAGACATTTTTATTCAGCATGTATCATTCTGTTGAAACGTAAACAACACAAACCTTAATTATTGATATCTGGTATTTCATACCAAAAAATTCGCCAAATAGCCGGAAAAATACTGTAAATCTAGCGATTTTTAAACTACAAGAGATTTACTTCAAATATGTGTAATTGACATCACTGATTTGTTATGATATTAACTATAACATAGTGTCTACATTAGACATTTTTTATCAAGACAAACGTCAGAATTAAGCCTATTTTATGGAAGGTCTCAACAGTTTCACAGAAACAACAATAAAGCGAAATCATGAATATGTTTTATATATGCGGTTTCACAGCTGCATAAATTCGCACTGATTTTGACGTTTGTCCTAATAAAAATTTGTCTAGTATAGACACAACGTAAGGTATTGCTAACTTTTTTCTTGTTTGTCTTAACCTAGTGTCTACATTAGGCAAATTTATATCAAAACAAACATCAAAATCAGTGCGAATATATACAAGGTAAACTTAGATAAACAGTTGATTATTATTTTGGTTGTTACAGTTGTCAAACTGCATATATAAAAAACAATAATGAATACGCCATGCTTTTGTGCAACTATTGCCACCTTCCACAAATTCGCGTTAAGTTTGACGTTTGTCTTGATAAAAAAAATCTCTAATGTAGACACTATGTAACTGTCAAATATTGTTTTTTTGTTATGGTGTTTGTTTCTGTGAGTGTTTGTTTACTTTTTTCTTTCATCTTTAAGACAAACAATTGAGAGAAAAATCCGTTTTTTTGGTATTATTGTATTGTAACATAGTGTCTACATTAGAGATTTTTTTATCATAACAAACGTTAAACTGTGAGGTGGCAACAGTTGCAAAAAACAACAATATGGCGTATTCATAATTGTTTTTTTATCTATGCAGTTTGACAACTGTAACAACCAAAATAATAATCAGCTGTTTTAACTAAGGTTACCTTGTATATATATATTCGCACTGATTTTGAGGTTTGTTTTGATAAAAATTTGCCTAATGTAGACACTAAGTAAAATTGTTCTAACCTTATAGTAAGTAAGCATTGACAACAAAATGCTTGCTACATTTATATTTTTTGAGTAACCATGCACTTACGTTCCCTTTATATAAGCAAAACCTGTTACATTTACGGTAGAGTAATGGAGCCTTTATCTCAAGTAAGGTTAACGTTTGTTTATTTCAATGAAAACGTTTTGTTAATATTTCCCTGTGAATATCACTGAGTATGTTTTGTTGTTGTTGCCAACAGCTGTGTCAAGTTCTTCTATTTCTCTTTTTTTCTTTGATTTGTTTTTGTTCCGTGATTTTATTTGTTGCGTGTTGAAAAGCTGCCGCTGTTTTATATTTTTTGTTACATTCTCTATTAATTTTGTATATTGTCAAAAAAAAAAAAAAAAAACAAACGAATTTATTTTATAAAGAATATAAACAAAATTGTAATTATTAAGTGTTTCATTTAGCTGCGTTTGCATTGCAAAAAAGAACTTTTAAACAAATCTGTAAAAAAAAACAACAAACTATAAATGCAATAATGTCTATAGCCTCAACATTGGCTTTGATATTTACGGTTTTGGCCTCAGTTAGCATTGTTTCTGTTATTATCTTGTTGGGTAAGCAATCAATATGCATATCACTATGCCATTTAATCTATAATTGATAATTTTTTTATTTACAAGCGTGTAAAATTTCAAGAGATATTATGAAATTTTTATAAACTATTAGAAAATCAAATTTCACCTAATGATTTCCCACTTGAAATACATTAATGCTAATGCTAGCGAAAGATTTTTGTGTTGCTAAATAATTAAAAGTTTTAAGTACATTAAACTTTGACCCATTTAATCATATTCGATTTTTATATGCTAGAAGTTTGAATTTGTTTAAATACAACTGAAATGAATATGCAATAAGATTTACAGTAAAAGTAGTAAACATGTGTTTAAGGGCGCAAATAATAATTTGTAGAAAAATATTTTCAAATTTGAAAAAATCTAAAAATTTTATAATATAATTTGATTATGAATTCTATAACATTTTTAGAACTAAAATTTTTTTTTGTGAAAATCTCTTGCAAATTTTAATATGATGATTTTAAACTATGAATTCTTATTAACAAAACGTAATTTTACAAAAACTCTTGACAATATTAAAATCCATTTGCATTCTTTCTATTTTCCTTGTCATCCTAGGCTGGTTCCTGATTTGGAAAGCATTCTTGTCTAAATTCCGTTTAGTACGAGAACTTTTGGGACAAACAAACGCCGACGGCACACCATATACAAACACAGAATCTACAACTTCGGCGAGTGGATCTGTGCAAACACAAAACAAAATAAAAAAACTAAGAAAAGACTAACAGCAACTGAAAACTCGCCTAAACACATACCCACAATAAACCTCAAATAACCAACCAGTACTTAGAAGTAGTCCATTAAATAAAAGCAGTTTGAATAAAAATAAATACAACAACATGAATATACGCTGTGCTAAACCAGAAGATTTAATGGCCATGCAACACTGTAACTTGCTGTGTTTGCCGGAAAATTATCAAATGAAATATTATTTCTATCATGGTCTCACCTGGCCCCAACTAAGTTATGTAGCCGCCGATGATAAGGGCAATATCGTAGGCTATGTCCTCGCCAAAATGGAAGAACCCGAATCTGGAGAGGATAGTAAACGTGGTCATATTACATCGTTAGCGGTTAAGCGTTCCTATCGTCGTTTGGGCTTAGCTCAAAAATTAATGAATCAAGCTTCCAAGGCAATGGTGGAATGTTTTGATGCCCATTACGTGTCATTACATGTACGTAAAAGCAATCGTGCTGCCTTGAATCTTTATACAAATACTCTACAATTTAAAATAATTGAAATAGAACCGAAATATTATGCTGACGGTGAAGATGCCTATGCCATGAGACGTGATTTAAGTGAATTCATTACACCCAATGATAAACAGGCCGGTGATAGTGAGGATCAGCAAGAAAATAAAGAAAATAAAATACATTATCGTGAATCATTGGGTCCCGCTAATCACGATCACAGCAATCATGATGGTCATTGTTGTTAAAAAAAAAAAAATAATTATCACTAAAACAGCTGGGAAAATTGTGGATTGTATATCAATTATTTAAGCAGATTTAATTAGGCGCTTTATTTTTGCATATAAGAAACAGATTATGTATTTGCATTTTATTTTAGAAATTTTTAATATTTTATCGACTAAATGATAAAAAATTTAATTTTGTTTTCTTTTTTAAATTATCTGTATATAAAGAAAATAAATAAACGTCTCAATTCTTTAATAAAGAATTGATAATTTAAAACAACGGCTGAACACAAAATACCTTGTTTAGTACTTAATCTATGAGTGTTAATTTCCTTTATTTTGTTGAGCATATCTTGAAAATCAGGGACCAACCTAAAAGTGCAATAAATATCAAAAGACGATAAAATATATATATAGTTTTCAAATATATTTGAAATATTTTTGCCGAAGTTACAGTGTTCCCCGGTGCAATCCTTACAAAAGTTGGTTTTTATTTATATAACCCTAATTTGAGTTAAATAATAATCTGATACTATTATTTGAATGGGATTTATGCCCGATAAAGTGATTTTCTGAAAAGAGGTGCTGTAGGGTAATAAAAACTAATTGAAACATTAAAAGATATAAACAAAAAGAAAGAACATTGAAGTTTCAAAAAAATTGGGATAGAGAAAAGATAAAATTACAAATGAATTAATATTATAATTTTTTAATTTTATATATATATATATATATAATAATAATAATTGAAATAACAAAACACGATAATAAATTTTTATTATTTTTTAAACTCAAATGTTTATCAATTAAAATAAGTTTTCTTCTTAAGTATTTATTGAATATGATCACGTTATATATCATTACAATGGTATTTGAACACTTTGGAACGGTCTTAATATAATTTAAATCGCTTATGTATAATAAAAACTTAAATGGCTCACAACTATTAACGTATTTACTAAAAGTTTTACAAAATATCGGCGGCTACATTTAAGCCATATTAAGCCGAAAATTTTTCCGCAACGGCGACTGTTAAAAATTATCGGCGACTTGCCTCAGTCACTTTAAAAACTGACTGGCGCAGGTTTCTGGTTATTTCATATTTTTTATGTGCCTAATAAATCTTAATGCCTTAAAGTATGTTATACGTATTAAACACTGCAAGATAACCGCAGTCAAATGATATAAGCTTGGACATTTTTATATTTTAACTGCAAAAAAAAAAAAAAAAAAAAAAAAAATGTGTATAAATTTAAAATTTTTTTTTTTGGAATATTGACGAAAAAGAATTATAAAACTAAAATGGGTTGTAGTTTTCTAACTGGGGCTCTGTGAACAATCATAATTTTCATCAAAATTCGGTTTTGTATATGAAATTAATTATAAGCTCTAAATTCTTAAATAAGTCACCAATTGAGAAAATAACTTTAATCTGTGATCACTTGTATTTTGCAGCAAAATTAGATTTTTCTTATGAAATTCATTAGAAAACTACAATTGGTAGCAAAATTTTAAATAAGCTTTAATAGAGAAAAGAACCTCAATCTGTGATCCTTTATATTTTTCATTAAATTTCGACCTTTCGTCTGAAATTCATTATAAAAGTAAAAAGTAGTTTCTTAAAAAAACCTATAATTGATGAAATAACGTCAACCTGTGATCACTTATATTTTTCCATCTGAAATTCATTAGAGAACAGAATGTGCTGTAGTTTCTTAAATTAGCTTCCAGTTGAGAAAATTACGAAATGGACTGTAGTTTCGTAAATAAGCTTCCAATTGAGAAAATGACGTAAATCTGTGATTACTTATATTTTTAATCAAAATTCGAATTCGATTTTGTATATGAAATTATAAGAAAAGTAAAATGGGTTGTAATTTCTTAAATAAGCCACCAATTGAGAAAATAACGTCAATCTGTGATCACTTATATCTTTAATAAAAATTCGATTTTTCACTTGAAATTACATATAAGAACATAAAAATTTCTTCAATAAACCTAGGATTGAGAAAATAACATCAATTTGTGATCACTTATATTTTTAATCAAAATTCAATTTTGTATATGAAATTATAAGAAAACCAATATGGGGTATAGTTTCTTAATAAGCCTCCAATTGGGAAAATAACGTCAATCTATGATCAATCGAGAAAATAACGCCAATCTGTGATCACTTGTATTTTTCATTATAATTTGGTTTTTCATCTGAAATTATAAGAAAACCAATATGGGCTGTAGTTTCTTAAATAAAACTTCATTGAGAAAATAAATATTATTCCATTTGAAAAAAATTTGATTTTCGTGTAGTTGGTGCAAATAGTAAAATTTTTTATTTGAAAAAGCTTTTCTTGTTGAACTTCTTTAAATTTTTATTATATGAGTTTCGAAAAACACGTTCTTCCTTGTTCGGTTCCTTTGCTCAATTTTGCTTTATTTTTTTTGTAACGCACAGAAAAAATCATCCAACACCTACCTTAAAGTAGACCAATCGACTCAGAATCACTTTTGAATCGATCTAATGATGTTCGTCCGTCCGTCCGTCTGGCTGGCTGGGCGGCTGGCTCGTTTGCCATGTAAATCTAGTGCACAAAGTATAGGTCACAATTTTGAAGATAATTCAATGAAATTTGGCACGTAGGACTTTCATGACACAATTACGAAGCCTATTGAAATTGGTGATGATAGGTCCATTATTTCACCTAGTTCCCATACAAATGTCCTCCCGGAATAGGGGTTTAACGATCATAAATGCATTAAATATAGCAATATTTTAAAGAAGTTCAGTGTAAGGAAGTTTTGTATAAGTTTCAATCATGAAGATCCATAACTGACCATAGCTCCCATATAAAAACCTCTTCCGAAAATCACTTTAACGTGCATAAATCACATATAAATGTTAGTATCAGCTACATATTCCACACAAATAAGTTTCATATAAGTAGAAATCATAATGATAAATTTTATGAGGATAGCTCCATAATTTACCATAGCTCCCAATAAGCCCACTTCCGGTAATCACCCTAAAGTGCATAAATTCATATAAATGTTAGTATTAACGTAATATTCTTTATTCATATATTTTATTTTACACTTAGTAAAAGTATCGGTCCACAATTGTCCACATTTCTAATATAAGACCCCTCCACGAAATATAAGACTCCTGCACAATGGTGTGGGGTATCATATGGTCGGGCTTGACCGACTATATCTTTCTTACTAGTTTTTATTTTTTGGAATTTACAATTTTCTTCCCATTTGCTTTGTTAATAATATGTCAAGATTACTTGAGTGTTTTTTTGGTAGTTTGCTTTTTCTGCTGCCATTATTCGTTGTAATGTTTTACCCTTCATTGGATCTCATTTTCCAATTCCAGGATTTCTTTTGCTACAAGACATTATTCATTACAAAAAGCAAACATGACTCTTTTACATTTTTCTGTATTTCCCTTAGTCTTTGCGCTGTAATAAAAAAAACTGTTGATTAATTGTGAAACTGTTCTTGAGTATATAGTTAATAAGTACCCTACAGTTCTCATTTAAATATATATGATGGCTTTGTTAGTTGCAATTTACTTAAATTGGTAATGCAAAGTGAAATGAGTCAATTTTCTTTTTACTCTCTGTGATAATCTTGAAACTAAAACTGTAGGGTATCTCTATAGTAAGTTCGCATTACTTGTATGTCTGTACGAATAAGTGTGCATGGAATGTCCGTCTGTATGATGAACCAAAGTTCAAATATTATGCTGTATGAAACAGTTTTCTAAACGATTTTCAAGAATGCGAGTAATAATACAAAATATAGGAAAAGGAAATAAAGAACAAAAAATTGGTCGTTCAATTATTAAAACCAACTGTTTTTAAACGATTATTGAAGAGTTTAAAATGTAGCAGAGCAGTTTATTTGCAGAATTTATAATGCGATTGATTGGTGGCAATATTTATAAAGGGGACCATTATCCTTATACATAGCAATATTTATATGGCATTTACTAATTATACCTATACGTATGTACAAATGTAACAAGATTTAATTGTAATGTCCTTTTTCTTTTTTTTTTTTTTAACACATACGAAAAAATGAAAATTGTAAAAATTTTTAAAGAATAAGAAAGTTTTATGTGAACTACTTTAAATTGCAGAGTTTTAATTTCGTATATATTCAAATTAATAACGATTTTCAATGTTGGATCTTAATAATATCGAAGAAGAAAACCAAAAATTAATGAATAAAACAACCCTAGAATTCATTTAAACGTAAGTCCAAGAAATGCTGAAAGTTATTTCTTTTTTTTAGTATCTTTATTTTCAGTCTATGGAAATACAATCTTTACAGACTATTACAATATAAGCAATAAAAAAATAATTTATTATTGAGATAATAAATTATGTCTTTATTAATAGCAACTAAGTCGATAATGTGATATAGTTAATTGAATTCAACACAAATACGGCCAAATGGATCAGAATATTCGTAATTTGAGCGGAAGTATTTAACAATGAGGAATTGATAGTAACGCGAGATGCGATGAGGAATACTTACATTGATTTTTCCTAAGAGAAATTCAGAGTATAAGTTGCCGCTTATAAGGTTGAGGAGAAATGTTACGTTCAGCATTTTTCTACGACGATTTTTCTAAGCCGACTCTTATAAGATGGTAAATGAAAGTTAGGATGTCATCCAAGACCACGTAGACAAAATAATAAAAATTGTTTTTTAACCGATTCGATATTATCTGAGTGGAAACTGTACCTATTCTTGAATATAATTGAACCATATTCAAGAATAGGTCTAACTAGAGAAGTGTATAGCTGTTTAGTTGTATATGGATCGAAAAACTCTTTTGCCCAGCGCTTGATGAATCCCAGCATACCAGTTGATTTATTAATATTTCTGGATATATGATCACGGAAATCTAATTTTCTGTCCAGTAGCACACCAAGATCGTTAAATGTTTGAACCAATTATAATCGCTTATCATTCATCGTGTAATAGCCATTCAATACCAACAACCTAGTAAATGCCATATATTGGCATTTCTTGACAATTAGGTTCATTAAATTCGTCGTACACCATCTAGTAAAGCTATCAATATCCATTTGGAGTAGTTTTTGATCAAATTTGTTGTTAAATTATAGTAATATTTTGATATCATCTGCATACATTCGAGTAGTGAAGAGAAGAAGGAAGATCGTTAATGAAGAGCGTAAACAAAAGGGGTCCCAGGTGGCTGCCTTGAGGAACACCATATGTAACATTATTAATATTGGATAGATGATTACGAAATATTACGCGTTGCTTATGGCCATGCAAGTAGGAATCAATCTATTGTATAAGCGACAAACCGAAACCCATACGATTTAATTTGAACAGTAGCAGATCGTGATTCACTTTATCAAACGCCTTGCTAAATCTGTGTATATTGCGTTGGTTTGTTTCCTATAAGTGAAGTCTTCATTAATAAAAGTTGTAAGTTCAAGTAAGTTTATAATTGTTGAGCACGATTTCCGAAAACCGTGTTGTTGTGAACAAAGAATAGAAGGAACTTGATACGATAGCGTCTCTGTGATGATTTTCTCAAATACTTTTGGAATTGAACTTAATTTTGCAATGCCTCTATAGTTTGAAATTGTTGATTTACTGCCAGACTTAAATAATGGTATTATAAAGGAATCTTTCCAAACATTAGGAAAATAGGAATGTTTTAAGGATGTATAAAATAAAAATGATAGAGGTATATATAAAAATTTGCACAACGCCTTAAAATATAATTCGGAATACCTCCGGGCCAGCCACATGAAAAATTTTAAGTTTCAACAAGTTGGTCAAAACTGTTTCCTCCTTAATATATGGGATATCAGATTAATATAGGATATCAGAAATATGATAAGGATATTGTATGTTGTTGTTATAAACTGATGATGAGTATGTTGAAGAAAAAAAATCTGAAAAGCAATTGATGCATCAAAACCAATTTTAGTCATTTTGAACAATATACCATCATGGTATGCCTTATCAAAAGCCTTTTCAATGTCAAGTGATACTGCGATTGTACATTTTCCTTCCCTTAAATTCTGCACAACATCAGTTTGAAATTTCAAAAGAGCATGTACTGTAGAATTGCCCTTCTTAAAGCCAAACTGGGTCTGTGGTATATACGATTCATTTAATCTTAAATCCATTTTTCCCGTATTATTCTCTCAAATAATTTCCCAATGTTAGATAACAATGAAATTGGTCTAAAGCTGTTAATGTCATTATTACCTCTCTGCTTCGGAATAGGAACAATTTTGGCAATTTTCCACGCTGAGCGAAAAAACAGTTATTCAAGCAATTATTGAACGTTATAGTAAGGTACTCAAAAGCTTTAATCGGTAATTTTATAATTAAATAATTAGATATTTTGTCTAAACCGCATGACTTTTTACTATTTATCATTTTAGAAGTGGCTAAAAGTGCATTCAAATTCGTAAGTTTAGAGTGGTTTTGGCAGTTTAATGAAGTCGTATTATTATTGAATGTTGCAAAATTTTCAACTTGCGAAATTGTGTTTCTAATTGTCTCTTTTACTTCCGAAAGATCTCTATTTGGGGGTAAACTTTGATAAACAGTTGAGAAATGATTCCTAAAAGCATCCAATTTCTCATTTAGAGTAATTTTTATACCATTTACCGAAACATCCTTAACGTAGGAACGCTTTTTATTTCCAATCATTTTTAAAATTTGCTTGTAGGCCCATGGACCAGGTTTTATTTCTCTCAATCTGTCATTGAAAATATTCGCTTGTTCCAGTTCGATCTGTTCCTTTATAATAGTTTTAATGAAATCAATTTGTTTAGAATATAGCAAATAATCAGGGTGTTTCCTATTTAAGGTTCTAGTGAATATTCTCTTCAAATCCTTCTGCCAATTATATTTAATTCTCAACAACTTTTTAATTCTATCGGAAGCAATATATTTTCCTTTCCTATTTTCAATCCTATTAGACTGCACCTCCGTTATAAAATTTATTGATGTGTTAAATTCTTCTACGAAATAATCTATTTCCTCGTTAGATAAATTCCTATTACTTGGAGGGAAGTGATTACATATTGTCTCACTTACATCAATTTTGAATGTGTTCCAATTTGGGTCTTTAAAAGAACCAAAGCGATCCCGAGACTTAAATATAAAGTTGAAATCATTTAAATAAATCTTAAGTCCCAAAGGAATATGATCCGAAAAAATGGGAAGCGTAGATGTTCTGAAATTTGTATTTATATTACCAATTATATTTGTACCCACAATAAAATGATCCAAATGTGATGAACCTTCAGGATAAGTGGGATATGCATAACAAATTCTAGTTACAGAAATTGATTCTTTTTGAATCCAATTAGAATGAACTTCCCCATTAAAATTGTTAATATTATCTCCCCAAGAGGTGTGTTTCGCATTTAGGTCACCACCTAATATCAAGCCATCATAGTTACTAGAGAAATTTAAAACTAAAGAGAGGCCTTCACAAATAATTTGACGATTACAGTTTGACGGAAAGTAAATAGAACCACAAAGAATTTTCTTAATACTACCATTTATTGAAATATTTATGTATTTCTACAAAAAAATTTGAAAACCGAAAATTTGGAATATTTATTCTTGAAAAAGAGATTGAATTCTTAAGAGCTATACCAACACCTAATGAGCTATTGTCCCTCAAAAAAATATAGTTATCAAAACAAACATTTGTGTCCGAAGACATATGTATTTCCTGTAAAAATGCAATCTCAATATTAAATTGATTAAGTATATCTGTTCAGTTCAATTTTCCTTCCTATGTGTATAAGAGAATAATAAGAGAAACATTAAAGGTTACTAAATTTAGTGAATTACGGACCATAGATATCTTGAATATCCTTAATTAAACTCAGACACTCTTTTCTAGCCTGATCCCTTGTCAATATCTTATAATTTTGCATAAAACTATAAATTCTATCCTCCAGAGTTATAGGTTCTGAAGCACATAACATTTTTGCAAGCTTCATAAATTCCTGAATTATAGCCGGTTTTTCAGATTTGCTCTGTGTCTGAACATCATTTAAAGCATTAAATAAACTTGCAAATGATTTATCCTTAATAGCATTATTGGACGGATGTAGAGCCCTTGCGACATTCTCAGCTGCTGACATTTTCCTCTCCTTTGCCTCTAAATACTCATTCTTCATAATCTTAACGTATTTCTTGCAAACGGAGCAACCCCTGTAATTTGAACTATGACTATTTTCATTACAGTTAACGCAAAATGGTAGCACGTCATTCCCAGGAATAAAACCACATTCACAAGGAGTGTGTTTTTCACATAAGAAAATGGACGACTACCATTCCATACCATACCATTCCTCGAGTAATGACTCTACTTTGGGCATCTCCAGCATTGTGGAATTTTAGTGCTAACTTTTGGACGTTTCCATGATACAACCTGATTAAGAATATACTTTAAGCCGAGCAATTCGTTTACTCTTCGATTAGGTTTTAGCATCAACAAAAATAAACCAGTATCAATACTCTGCTTCCTAGAATATTCTGTGGAAAACTTGAAAACTGAATCTACAGTATCAGGAACAATTCTGTCAATTTCTGACTTAATATCATTAATATCTGACTTATAATAAAGCCCCGTACAAATTATGCTTTATAATATAGGGGCAATATGCATTCCTGTAGTGCGATTCAGTAACTTTTAACGATTCGACAATCGTAAAACTTGTCAATAGCAATTGTTGTTTGCAGTAACGATTGTGTGATTCACTAACTATTATTTCGTGTGGCAGCTCTCCACAAGGAAATGCCGAAATAAAAGTAAGGTTCAAAACCAAATAAAAAAGAAAAACGAATAAATTTGAAACAAATCGAAGTTTATTTAACAATTTTAAGACCGTGATTGATTAAATTATGTATTTGATATTGATTAAGATGTGTTTCTGTTAATGGTTTTCTTCAAAATGACCACTACTCCTAAAAGAAGATTCGGAAACGTAGAAGCACCATCTATAACGTGGAAGCACAGACTACAACCACAAAACAACGACTGAATCATTGGGTTGACTTTTTGGCTAATTTTTGTCAATATATTAACAACACAAAAATTTTTGTCTTTAAGTTAACGCAAACAAATATCGTTAAAAGTGTTAGAGAATAACTAAATCGACAATTTTGTTGTTTACTAATTTTAACGATTCGATTATCGTTAAAATAAGTTACTGAATCGCACCACTGGTTCTAACATGTGTTTGGGAATCATTATTAATTCTGTAGTGCGATTCAGTAACTTTTAACGATTCGACAATCGTAAAACTTGTCAATAGCAATTGTTGTTTGCAGTAACGATTGTGTGATTCACTAAGTACTCTTAAACGATTGTATATAACTATTATTTCGTGTGGCAGCTCTCCACAAGGAAATGCCGAAATAATAGTAAGGTTCAAAACCAAATAAAAAAGAAAAACAAATAAATTTGAAACAAATCGAAGTTTGTTTAACAATTTTAAGACCGTAATTGATTAAATTATGTATTTGATATTGATTAAGATGTGTTTCTGTTAATGGTTTTCTTCAAAACGACCACTACTCCTAAAAGAAGATTCGGAAACGTAGAAGCACCATCTATAACGTGGAAGCACAGACTACAACCACAAAACAACGACTGAATCATTGGGTTGACTTTTCGGCTAATTTTTGCCAATATATTAACAACGCAAAAATTTTTGTCTTTAAGTTAACGCAAACAAATATCGTTAAAAGTGTTATAGAATAACTAAATCGACGATTTTGTTGTTTACTAATTTTAACGATTCGATTATCGTTAAAAAAAAGTTACTGAATCGCACCACTGGACTCGTTGCGATTTATGTCTGTGTCATTAAATGGCCTTTACAGCCCGTCTAGACGTAACATAATATGTAAGATTTTTGTGTCAGAGAGTGTCAAATTCGCTCTCTGAGAGAATTATTTCACGTGTAGATTCAAAAATAAGTATTATAAGATGTATTATGAGACTGTTGTGATGAGATTTCTCTACACAACCATCTTATAAGATGAACTGTCAAAAAAATACACATACACTAAAGTTTGCTTGTGTGTGTGCATGTGTGTTTTGGAAATTATTGAAAAACAATGTTATTTGGTAAAATTGTTTCCTTTTAGTGTTTGTTTTACATGTTAAAAATCATTTTTATAAAATTTGTGTTAGAAAAGTGCGAATTGGTTGAATAAAAAGTACATGTTTACTCTGTAACTGATTGAGATTGAGGTACCCCAGGTCTACAAATGAGATTAACGCTGATATAATATGTGAGATAACGCCGGCAGAGGAGAGTAAACATTTTGTTTATATTATGTTAAATCTTAAATAAGGGGTACACGTATTCTAATAAATCCTATAAGATATTATTATTTTCAATCACTTACAGAGTAAACATGGCCTTTTTATTTAAGCAGTTCGCACTTTTTTAACACAATTTTTATAAAAATGTCTTTTTAACATGTAAAACAAACACTAAAAGGAAACAATTTTACAAAATAACATTGTTTTTCAATAATTTCCAAAATACACATGCACACACACAAGCAAACTTTCGTGTATGTGTATTTTTTTGACAGTTCATCTTATAAAATGGTTGTGTAGAGAAATCTCATCACAACAGTCTTATAATACATCTTATAATACTAATATTTGAATCTACACGTGAAATAATTCTCTCAGAGAGCGTATTTGACACTCTCTGACACAAAAATCTTACATATTATGTTACGTCTAGACAGGCTGTTAAGCTTCTACATTTAAATCTCCTATCAGTGAATATTTGTTTGTACGATTAACATTATCAACTAACTTTTCTAATTTTTTAAATTGACATTTTTAAACATCGATTTTTACGTCACCTTGAAATGTTCTTATCTTGTTTTTTTATTGTTTTGAATTCTTCTTCTATTGAAGAAATTGATAACGACTCATGATCCATAAAGGTTTCAAGTTCAGCCATTTGCAAATTTGGAATTTGTATATTTTCCAAAATATTAACATTATTTTTTAGGGGCTCAAAAGATTCTCGAATTCTTGATTCTTAAATATTGATACTTGATTGAGTTGGTGGTAATTGATTTGCAAAAACTGCATCGAATAATTTTTTAACAAGCTGAGAATCCTTAACGACATCATTATTTTTGGTTTCTTGACTTGATGTATATTGGACTTTTTTATTTGGTTGGGAAACAGATAAATTTATATCTAATTTCTTTGGAAAAATATCATTGACCAGATTTGTGTTTTTGTTTTGTAGTTTTGAATATAACGGGACTTGTAGTGTTGGTTGCGAACATGATGGATTTGTATCCATTTTTATATTTGCGTCCTTCTTAATAGCAGATTTCCCTTCTTTAGAGTTTGCTAATTTCTTCTTAGAATTGTTAGGAGGTCTTCCTCCGGATTGGGATAGTAATGGATCTCTATCCATTGTAATGGTTTAGTTAAATTTTACCAAAACTTTTTCAAAAATATTTATTTTGAAAAAAAGTAATTATTATTTGAAAAATTAAATTTATTTCTTAAAAAAATAAATCCGATACGTTTCGCAGTTGACAAGAAACTCATTGATAAAATGATTTAACCATAATATCCAAATTATCATTGTGTGAATGAAATACAGCAATTAATTTTTGATAAAGCAGTATTCGCTTAAAAGAAAAGTCTTTATTGTTTTATTGGTAATTGTTATTTACTGAAATTGAATAGTTGTAGAACTCTCAAAAGGATACAAATTAAGTGAGGAATAAGCGGAGATCAACAAAACACTCAGAGGTCCAAAACTGATTAAAATTTAAATCAGTTGGATGTTATTAAATTATGCTGCAAATCAATTGCTTGGTCAATGAAGTTTTTTTTCTTTTTTTGCATAAGTGCAACATTTTTTAATTTTGAACATAATTTAAATGTATGTAATAATTTCGGATAAGAGGTATCAAAATAAGACCACCTTGAAATTGCACGATGTGTTGATTTAAGTGTTTTATATGGTACCTGTGTTAATTACAGATATTTGGTAGGTAATACAATTTAGTTTGTATATTGGACTCAGTCTTTAAGCTGTTACGTCCAAGTCGATTATTGCCAGATGAAGGTAATCGTTAGATAATACGCATTACGAACTTGTTACTCAGAATCACTAAATACTATGCTGCACTTTGTAACTATTAACTTACTAACTCATGGCCATATATGCTTGCAACGTGGAGATACTCATCTGGATATTGAATATCAGAAATTATGATCATAACGTAGTGTCTATATTAGACAATTTTTTATCAAGACAAACGTCAAAATTGCAACAGACGAATTTATTACAATAAGGCGAATTAATTTATGTTTATTTATATTTGTATGTGCTGTAATAACCAAAAATAATAATTAGCTGTTTCACTGAGGTTGCTTCAGTGTTGTCATATAGGCTTTTTAAGACTAAAAAATCTAGCCTTTTTATTTTGATTTTAGCTTTCTAGCTTCTTTTGGTTCTTACAATTGCCGTACCCCAGGTCTACAACTGAGATTTACCTAGTGTCTACATTAGGCAAATTTATATCAAAACAAACAAGGTAACCTTAGTTAAACAGTTGATTATTATTTTGATTGTTACAGTTGCCAAACTGCATATTGTTGTTTTTGTGCAACTGTTGCCACCTTCCACAAATTCGCGTTAAGTTTGACGTTTGTCTTGATAAAAAAATCTCGAATGTAGACACTATGTAACGCTGATATAATATGTGAGATAACGCCGGCAGAAGAGAGTAACCATTTTGTTTATATTATGTTAAATCTTAAATAATAAATCAAATAAGTATCATTATTTTCAATTAGTCACAGAGTAAGCATGTTATTTTTACTTAAGAAATTTTCACTTTTTTAGCACAATTTTTATAAAAATATTTTTAAAATGTAAGAGAATCATTAAAAGGAAGCAATTAAAAAAATTCTTTTTTTCTTTTTTCTGGCCTTATTTTTTAGAGCATTCAGCCTTTTTTCATCTTAGGCTCTTTTTTCTCACCCCGTACTGATTACACCATTATTTTAACACTGCGCCATCTCATATTTGTTTTTTAAAGAAGGTATAAAATTTTATTATTTCCTACAGAAATTGGACAGAGATCGTGTTAAAAATATTCAATACAGATTTCGTTCTGGCTAGTTCATCCAATTATTACCGTAATAGACTCTGTGTACAGCAATGTTGCCAAAACCTATGTGAAAAATTTAGCCAAATTTATCAAGGTGACGTTGTAAGATCAGCTGATTATTTTTTGCTTCATTTTTTAGTGTAAGACTGAAATGTCAAATCTTGTTTACGTTTGCATATATTGGTTTATTTACAAACAAAAGTAAATTTTTTCGGTGGTGAAATTTGTATTTTTAATAAGAAAAAACAGTGCTGTATAGCAGTATATAATTTAATTTACTAAAAGCAAATTTATTACAAATTATTTTTATTATTTTTCAATTTCAACAATTATTATTTACAATTTGCGTGTTTTTTTTGTTTCTTTTATTTAAGATGAAAAATAAATGTCTACTATCATTACATTGTTGTAGTTGTTGCCTTTACGCATATACCTTGTTAAATTGTTGTACCATGGGTTAAAATTATCGCAACGTAGAAAGAATAATCGGAAGGACATTTACAAGACTCTAAGAAGCAATAATAATTAAGCAAGAAGCAAGAAAAAATATTTTTCTTAAAAATGGAAGATTTATTTTATTGTATTTTTCAATGCAGTAAATTTTATTGCCTCCAAACTTTGAAAAAAATTTTTTTAGACCATGGGCAAACATACATGAATCCAGCAAAAATTACTGCTTGTCTTGAAGCGATTTTATAATAAGTATATGCATTAATTCCCATTGTTTCACATCAGGCTGCGTTAAAAGAAATTACTGCCGTTAGCTTTCTTATTCAATTTGAAGGTAAACAACACTGTTTTTAAATCTTTGAATATGAAGAAGCATTTGTGGGAAATTTAATTTAAAATTATTTTTTTTAAGAAAACCGCTAAAGAAAGTCATTGTATTTTCGTGGAAGTTTATGGGGCTATGCTTTAGCTGAGACAACTTGTAGTGAGTGATTTAGACGATTTAAAAGTGGCGTAGGTCATATATACCTAAATTTGGAACAAGTAACAATTTTTTCGCGACTTATTCAATATTTACCTTTTAACACTTCAGTTCTGTTGAAGAAAACTAAATTTGAAATATGGTCATTTCTTTCACATAACGATCTTCTTTCCTTTGTGGCGGTTGAAATTATTCCGATTTTTCCTAATAAATTTTTCGTCTATAAAATTACACAAAAAGTAACTTTTGCAAAGTTTTCATATAAAAAGTAAATATTTCAGTTCAAAGTATAAAATACTACAAATATATACAAACAGTGGAAGATCGGAGAAAAAAATTTAAGAAATGCTCTTCAAAACTAAAAAAAATTTATAAAACCAGTTAAACTTTAGACGCCTTATACTTTGGACAGAAGGGGTATGTATAACTGATTTATAAAATAAATTTTCTAAATAAAGTTTTATTTGTGATAAATTTTTTTCAAAATCCAAGTGCTGTCGATAATTGTGGAAATGTGTGGATAATTGTGGATCTGAAGAAAGGATGAGCCACTAAGTATTCAACAATATAAACGAGAAAGAAAGGTCTTGACCTACTATATGATACCCTACACCATATTAAACCTGTGACCAATTTTACTAAATGTAAAATAAAATATACAAATACAGAATAATGCGTTGATACTAACATCTAGATGATTTTATGCACTTTAGGGCGGTTTTTGAAAGTGGGTTCATATGGGTAAATTATGGATCGATTCTCATAAAATATGGCAATGTTGCTTCTAATTACATAAAACTTATTTATATCGAACATTAACTTGATACTAACATTTGTATGGGATATATGCACGTTAAAGCGATTTTTGGAAGTGGGGTTTATACCGATCTTCATAAAATTTGTATAAAAATTGATACTTGTACAGAACTTCTTTGCACCATATTTTTTAAACTCTATTCTGGGGAAACATTTTAACTCTATACTGGGGGAACATTTGTATGGAGGCTAGATGAAATAATGGACCGATCACAAAACATTTAAATAGGCTTCGTCCTTGTATCGTAAAAGTCTCACGTGCCAAATTTCATTAAATTTTCTTTAAAATTGTGACCCGTATTTTGTGGTTTACATGGACAGCCCGGCAGCCGTCCAGCCGTCCAACCATCATTAGATCGATTTAAAATTTGATTCTGAGTCGATTGGTATACTTTTAGGTGGGTGTTGGATAACTCTTTTTATGCGTTACAAACATCAGGTGGTGTAGGGTATAAAAGCAATGTGTATTTACATGTCATGTTCAGATAATAATTACTCAAATAAACTTATAAAATAAAAAATTTCCTCTTTAAACCTAATAAATTGTTAATATCTAAACTCACCAAAAAACATACAATTCATGCAATTACCCGTACTTTTGAATTGTGATATTTCACATTAATTCGATATATGTAATAAATTATGGAAGATTACGAGTTTTTGTACTGAAAAAATAAAAATAACACTATGTGACAAATTTTGGGTTATTGAATATTGCTTCAATAATTCCAATGGGAAATTAAGTATGTCATTAGATTAATAAAATCTCCAAAGGGTTTTAACAAGCCACATTATTAAACCGATTTAAAGAATGTTGATAAAAATGCCACGACCACTTTCTTTTAAAGTTTTTTTAAGTTCAATTGAAATTTAGCAAATATATCAAGTATTTTTGGAGAAGGCTATGAACTAAAAAATAAATTGGATGCTACGCCCAGTTTTTATCCCACTTTCAGTAAAAGCCAGTTTTGATACTTTCTTGATATTACTGATATACACAAGGAACAGAAAACACTGTATGTTATAAAATTGAGTTTGATTGGGTATCACGCCACTATTTCGCCTACTTTTATCGTACTGTGATATTTTTTTCACCACTGTTATCAAAATTTTGACGAATTTTGAAATTTGTTTTCTAAGAAGCAAAGTCACCCTTCAAAAAAAAAAAAAAAAAAAAAAAATTGGGCGTCACATCCAGTGAGAGCTTTCTTCAAGGATATACATAAGTGGCATGTTTTCGTCTTAATCGGTTCAGTAGTTTAAACATAAGGTCAAGACAAATAAAGTAGACAATAAGGGATTTTATATTGGATTATAATATTTTTAATCAAATTTATTTTAATCAAGTTGGTAAAAAGCGATAAAATACACTGGTCGGCAGAAAAATCCTCCCTTTAACACGAATATATTAATAAGGCGATTACATGAGTATATTTTACTATCGGAAATGGTTTGTCTGATTTAGGTAGATGAAACAGCAAAAGAAGCGAACCAAATTTGTTGAGTTTACATTATTCTTTTTATCTGCTAAATAGTTTCCTAGTTATTTATAATAGTTTCCAATAAAAAAAAAAAAAAAAAAAAAATGAAGACCAGATAGAAAAAACCTGAAAGCAGATTCGAATTCAGCACATCAAATTCTATACAGTTTTTATTTAAAGGAGGATAAACATTTTTTGGCGACCAGTAATATTAATATTGCGAAGCATCGATTTAATTACGAGTTGTTTCTCTAAAGTGAAGCCATGCACTTATGTCATTGGAATGTGTAACCAGTGCATTATCACTTGAATCCAAACATTTACTACTTCTCTTGCATTATTTTATTATTTTCTTCGAATCGAAAGTACATACGTATTGACTATTATTATTTTTTTTAATGCCGATAATCTAATTTTTTAGGAAAAATTCGTAACTTTTTTAATAGAAACTATACATCAAAATATCATAAACTGTGCAAACAAAAATACGCAAAAATATGCAATTTAAATTGCATATTTTATTTCTTTTTTACTGTCAAATGTGATTTTCAAATCTAATAATTGAATAAAAATTTTATAATTTACATATTTTTAAATTTTAAGGGCGTATTTACCCATTTTAATATAATTTTTGGTGCGCATAAAAAAAACACTTTTTTGCGTTTGCCTAATTTTATGAGGGAATCACCCTAAAGTGCATAAATCTTAGAGTATCAATACATGCGTGTTTTGTAGAAATATATAAACACAATTAGGCACAGGTCCAATATACGACCTAGAATTTTTATGCACATACACAATGATGTAGGTTATCATATAGTCGGACTTGACCGACTATATATTTTTCACTTGTTTTATAATATATTTTCGGTTGCCGTGTCCATAACTTATTGTATTGCTTAAATTTAGCCACATTTTAAGTTATTCATTATATGTATTATAATAAAAAGCTTTTTTAAAGAAAATAATGGTAATTTTTTTGAAACAAAATTATATCATTCCAGTGCTATAATTATATTACCTAATATAATTATAGCATTATAGCATTAGAAAAGCTCTCTAATTTTTTTTGAAGTGGTGGCGAGTGTGTGGTGAATAAAAAAGTTTGGGAAAAAATCGAGATGTGGTGAATAAAGAAGAAATTCACCACAAATTCCGTTATGTGAAATTTTTTTTCAAGGTTATGCCAGATTTTACTACTATTTTTTGCAACTGTTACTTGTAAAATAGTACTAAAACAGTAACACTTCTTGCAACCAAGTTGATAGATGCCTCTTAGGGTCTTACTATCCGTCTACACCTAATATTAACATCATGGTAATAGTAAATGTAGCCGGCTTATGTTTAATGTTTAAACATGATTGCCCATTCAAATGTTTCAAAGACGATGCTTTAACATGATGTCGACTTATCGACTTTATTTCAATTTTTAAATAGTAGATTTTTCGACTTTTTAATTTAGTCGATTTTTCGATTTTTTTTTCAATTTTGGAATAGTTGACTTTTTTCGTCTTGTCGACTTTTTCCAACTTCCAACAAGAAAGCCATCGTCGCCGTTAAAATTGTTCAGAGTAGGTCTCCGAATACCACTTTTACTACAGTATAAAAAAATAGTAGAGAACTTTCTCATTTGGTACATTAAGCAGCTATCAAAAGTACGTAATGCTAAGAATGTGTTAGTAAAATTTTATTTATATATATTGGTGTTAAAACCACATTCACCACACTTCATATGCACACATAGTTGCAGAAAATTGTATTTAAAAATTTTTAAATATACATATATATATATATATATTTCTTTTTTTTTTTACATACAACATTTAATGTGTATTGTATTTATAATGATTTATTTATTATATTTTGTTGCTAAATATCAACAAAAATATAAATTATTTTAAAATCTACTACATTTTTAATACCAAAATGTCAAAATATAAAAAAAAATATTTTTTTGGTTTATAAAAAATTAATATATTTCGGAAATTATAATGTGTTACAAATGTTAAAAAAATAATTAAATATTATGTGTTTGAAAAAATGTACTACGAATGTTATTTGAAAGGATAATTAGGGTAATTTTTTTTGTTTTGTTTAAATCTCTCATAAGTGTGTTGAATTCACACAGCACATGTATGTGAAGAGTGGGGACTTGTTGTAGTTGTAAAAAAGAGAGTTAGCTTTTTTACTATGTATTTTACCAGTGTTGCCAAAGATGTAAGGCTATGTCCTACCAGATTTTGCTTGAAAAACCGTATACACTTTAAATTAAACCGCTGATTTTTACTGCTAAAATATTTCTTATAAAATAATTCAATAAATTGTTATTTCTTAAGTTACAAACATGTTAAAAATTAATGTCGATTAAACTGGAAAACTTTTTAGGGATGCAGTACTTGCTATGTAAACGCATCTCATAGCTCAGATTGTATTTTTTTGTTTACTCAACTGAAAACATTTGCATTAAAAATCATCTACATAATTCTTCATACTGCAAAACCTCAAATACTGTATATTTTGATTCGAAGAGTGTATCACTCGAAACTGTACTTTAAATACATTGATTTTCGAAAATGCTTTCTTTTGAATCAAATTACACTACAACTCTTCAATGTTTGATAGATTTTTCCATACAATAATGTTGAAGTGATTTAAAATTAATATATATATATATATATATATATATACAAAATCACATTTTATATATAATTTCATAGTTTCTGCTAACTTGATACTTTAGATAAATTAGTCAGTTGTAGAAGTAAAAAATTTTACTACTTTCAGTTTCAAATGCGTGGTTTTACTATTAAGGCAAAAGTCATGGGAAACCGCCGGCTAAAAAAAATTTTGCAGCCAGAAAATACACTTAATGGTTTTTATGGAAAATACCCTCTGATGACAACAAAATATCGCCGGATCTAGCGGGAAAAGCGTCGTTTTGGCAACACCGCCCTTTACTATAATTTACAACAACAATAATAACGAAGCTAAGGAAAAGGATATTATGAATAAAAGTTGAGCAGCAAAATTTTATGGGAATAACTGGCATGTTTGTACGAGAAACATGTTAGTTAGTTTTGACAAGTAAACAACCGTTGTAAGGTCAGTACACAAGGCGCTGGCTACGAGTACGTTACCAATAAACGGAAATACGCGTAATTTTGTTACAAAAAGGAAATACAAATAAAAAAGAAAATAAATAAAAATAACAACAAACAAAAATATAAAGAAAAATAAAAAAATTGCAAGTGACAAATTAAAGAAATTTAAGAAAATTATTTTATGATAATTAAAATGATAAATAAATAAAAATTGAAAAAAAGAAAGGAAAAGAAAATACAAATAAATAAAGTTAAAATAAAGTGAAAGTAGAAAATTTAAAGTGCAAGAAATTCTATTTAAATTTAAAGTGTCTTCAAATAACAAAATTTAATTTAAATTCTAATGCCATTGTTTAAATTTTTGTTTTTGCTTAGCCAAGTGAAAATTTTAAATTGTGCGTAATCCTTAAAGGCTATTGTTGTTGTTCTTGTTATATTATTGCCAAAATTGTTTGCCGAATTTTCTATTATATGTAAAAATAGAAATTCTTGTCTTATTCTTTTGTTATTGCTAAAATTATTTGCCGAAATTCACACACACAAAAGTGGAATAAAAATAAGAAAATTTATAATAAAATATATAGAAAAAGAAGCACAGAATCAATAAAGTCGTATTTGATTTTTTGCCAAGGGTGTTAACAACAGACGGCGCGTAAATAAAATCTTTCGATTTTTTTTTAAATAAAGTGCAAAACTTTCAAAAGATGTGTAAAAAATTTAAATGAATTAAAGTAAGAAAAAATTTTAAAAATAACAAAAATCCTTTTAAGAAAAGTCCACTTTGAAAGAGAAAAAGTCCTTAAGTAAAAGAGGAAAAAGTAAAAAAAAACACAATAACAAAAACAAAATCGAAGATAACAAAACTAATAGTAAAAAAACAGTTAAGTGTGAAATAACAAAAAATACTCTTATGCTGCTATAATACACACACATTATCATTTACACTCAAATAGTGCTACACACAGTCTTTTAACATATGTAAACGTACCAGCAGTTCTGGTTATGGTCTATGAACTAGTGATTTAAGTAGCCTATGTGTCTACTTAACTTAATATGAGCTTGACTTAGGAGAACGTCTCCTAAATTACAGGATGGATTGAATTAATGTATGAATGTATGTGAAAGTTGTAGAAATAAAAAAATATGCTTACTCACCTAAAAAGATATTTGTATTTGAATTTAGAAATGTCAATTTTTTGCGTCGACATTTTTTGGCTTTTATTAAATAATTTGCATAAAATAAGAGTGATTTTTGTTTGAATATCCTAAGATTTGCAATATATTCTAAAATAATGCATTGAAATAATTTTTTAATTATCTCAATTTCTTTAGCCGTAAAAAATTATTAAATTCAAGTTTCAAGGCTTCAGAAATGGCTAATAAGGAAATTTTTATTTGATTGAGAGTTGGACTCTACTGGACGCATTGGTGGAAAATAGTGAAATTTCAAGTTTATTTGGATAGAACAAAAAAAAAAAAAAAGTGACGCAAGATTTTCCAAATCTAAAAAATAGTTTTAATCATTTTCTATATAGATTGACTTAGTGTTAAATCTAGATCCCGCCTACTGAAAATAGTAAAAATATAATAAAATTTACTTTTTTAAATTTATTTCTGATGAAATTTATTACAATGATAACGATCCTTTCGTATAAAAAAAAAAAGAAAAAAATCATATTGATAGTTTTAGCAGGTTATTTTTTATAAATTTTCAAATCTAAAAAATTTTTTTCTTAAAATTATAGATACTAAAATTGAACATACTTTTTAGCTAAACTCTGTCTGTGGTTTATGAGATATATATTTATTACCAAAATTTTTGCCCTACTGTGCGTTGTAGATTTTGCATCAAAATTTTTCCCTAAATGGACTTTGCCAAGTTTCAAATAAGCTTTCTCAATCAAAACATTAATTAAAACCTAATAAGTGACCAGATATTCATAAAGATTTTTAAAATTTTTTAATTTTCCAACAGAACTGTAGGGTTACATGCATGTGTGTTTTAAAAACACACAAACCATCTGAACACTTACAAAAGGCAAATAGTAAAAACAACAAAACGAGTACATTGCACGTTGTCAAATCGGGTCAAAAGTTCGCAACAACATTCACTAACACTCAGAGTCAACTGCTACCCCACACCCTCAATATAAACTCTAACATTACCACCACCACCACCATCTCTATCATTCGCATTATCATTAAGCCAAAAAAATTAAAAATAAAAAAATAAATAAATGTAAGAAAAGCAACGTTATAAAATGTAATAGAAAATTTTCCCAACAACAGTTTTTGGATGATAACTTTAAAAGATTTTATTGAACAAAATATTGTTGGGAAATATGTTGGATTTAAAAGTGCTTGGAATGTTTAAAATTCACATTGCAGTCTTATACAGTTGCGAGCATAAAAATTTGTAACTCCAAAAAACTAAACATGATTTTTTAAATCTTGATAAAAATCGTTATTGGAGAAGATTAGAAACTAAAGTGTTGTATTGTACAATATATTGTTAAATACAATGGTTTTCTATTCTTATATATAGACTAAAATATATCAGCAAAAATAATTGCACTTTCTAGTAAATTTTGCTATTTTTCTAAATTTTTTCCATAAAGATTGATATTTTTGGAATTATTATTAATTTTTTTATTAATTTGAAATCTTAAAAAAATTCTGTATGAAAAATATAGTTTAGCTTAACTTGATAATTTATAATTGCATATTATAAATATCTATTGATTTTGGTTATGGATTTTGACAATATTTTGGTTATGAAACAAATTCTAATATAGGAAAAGATAATTAAGAATTCTAAAGGGTGATTCAAGTATCTCTACTTTTTTCAATAGCCTTTTTTTGACAGATCACGTGTGAGTCGTGTCATGCTGTCATTTTTATTTAGTATTGTTTGGCATTTCATAATGGAAAGACTTACGCCTGAACAACGTTGGAGGAAAACATCTCACGTGTCATTCGCCAGTTACCAGTCGAAATGCTCGAACGAGTCATCGAAAATTGGACTCAGCGGGTGGACCATCTGCGACGTAGCAACGGCCAATATTTGATAGACATAATCTTCAAAAAATAAATGCCAAAGAATACTCTTTCAAATGATAATAAACATTCCCCATTAAATTTGAATTTTCTGTGTTTTTTCTTTAAAAAAGTAGAGAACCTCGAAATGGATCATTCTTCCTAAGGTTAATAATTAAAATTTTCGAAACAATCTAAATTTGAAATATATGCATTTAAAGTCAAATTAATTCAAGTTGTCTTAATAGGACTTCATTTCCATTAAACAGTACTTGTTACAATAATAAATGACCTACCTGCCTCCAAAAGTAAAAGTGCTAGTTTGATTTTAGCGAACAACATGTTGTATGTTAGAAGTGTTTCCCTTTACCATATTAACATCATTAAATCAACGATTGGTGGCAGTAGTAGCTTTAAATGGCCACATGTGTTCATTCGAGTAATATCAAATATCCTCATATCATAACTACACATCAGTATTATTTTAGTACTATCATCATAATGTTATTCTAAAATATTCCTAAATTCATAAAAAGAATGGACAAAGAGTACTTTTTTTAATATTATTAATATTCTTTGTAGTTAAAATGACCTTAAATTTATGCATATTTGTAGTAATTGATGGTAATGCAATCAAATTATAGTTTTCAGCATTTTTCAATGTTTTTTTTTTAAGCAAAATTTAAAAAATTCCGTTTATTTTTTTAAAGTTGCATATTTTTTTGCTCGCATGAATTTACAACTTTTTTTAGCAAAATTTTTAACAATTATTCCTATGTGTAAAAATTTGAAACAAAATGACATACAATAATTGGCTAAGACAACAAAAAATAAAATCACAACAAAATTGTCTAATTTAATAACGTTCTAGCCCTAATCAATACGATCAAAAATCAAATAGCCTAGAGTTGCATTTTTTATGCTCGCAACTGGATGAGATAGGGGAATGTGATTTTAATCATCAGGATCAGTTTAAAAAAAGAAAAAAACAAGTAAAAAAGATACAGTTGATCAACATGATACCCCACACCATTGTATATGTAAATCAAAATTCGTGGAGGGGTCTTATATTAGACATGTGGACAGATACTTTTACTAAGTGTAAAATAAAATATACGAATATAGAATATTACGATAATACTAACATTTATATCAATTTATGCACTTTAGGGTGATTCCCGAAAGCAGGCTTATATGGGAGCTATGATAAATTATGGAACGATTATCATAAAAATTGTTACTGTGATTTTCCCTTATATAAAATTTAATTGTGTCGAATATATACTTGACAATAACATGTGTATGTTACTTATGCACGTTAAAGTGATTTTCGGAAGAGGGTTTTATATGGGAGCTATGGTCAATTATGGATCGATCTTCAAGAAATTTGGCACAAAGATTGATACTTATACAAAACTTATACCCAATTTCATTAAAATATTGCAATATTTAATTCATTTATGGTCGTTAAACCTCTATTCCGAGAAGAAATTTGCATGGAAACTAGGTGAAATAATAGACTGATCATAACCAATTTCAATAGGTTTTGTCCTTGTGCCATGAAAGTCCTACATGCTAAATTTTACTGAATTATGTTCAAAATTGCGACCTGTTCTTTGTGCACAAGGTTTACATGGACAGTCAGCCAGACGGACGGACGGACTTCGTTAGATTGACTCAAAAAGTGATTTTGAGTCGATTGATATACTTTAAGGTGGATGTTGGATGATTTTTTCTGTGTTACAAACATCAGCACAAACGCATAATACCCCAACCACTTACGGTGGTTTGGGGTAAAAAAACACGGACGGAAGCGGAAATCTAAAGATAAAATGACTGAGACTCTTTTAAGATCTCTGTTAAATACTTATGGCCGTCATACATTATTTAATCATTTGAATATTAAATTTCTTAAACAATTAAACTTCAGAAAGATTAAAATAAAAACGATAGGAATATATTACTTCCTCTTAAAAAGCACACTTGTGTAATAAATGATGAAACCTTCGAAATTTCTTACTTATCACAACATTCAAATTATTTTTTTTTAAATCCTCACACAAAATACTAAAATAAATTATATTACAAATACCCATTATCCTTTTATCAAAATTGTATGTGTGTTACATTTTTTTACAACGTTTTTTCTACACACACACACACACACACACACACACCACTAATGTGCATTTCTCCCTTGTATGTTTTTGTAAGCATTAATATCAGGGTTGAAAATATTGGTACAATTATAATTATTTAAAAAATTATTAAAAAGTACAATGATATTTTAATAAAATTAGGATTATGATATTTCATTATATTTTTTAATTAACCTAAGGATAAGGATAAAACCATACATATGTATGTATGTACATTAGACTACCCATGAAAACAAAATAATTTATTTTGCTTGCTCCACCGGCAGTTTCTGATAGATGTGCGCAAAAATTGGGTTTATAGGTCGTAAAGCAGTCGGTTGACTTTGACTTTTGTCCTAAAAGAGGTCTTAATAGTAACCAAAACTTTTATCGCGCTATAACTCTTTAACATTTTTTGAAAAAATATATAAGCGTTTTTATTCAGAACCAAAAATAGACATTTTTGACAAATTACATGTTAGCCTACTACGTCTTATTGTGGTGTTATAAGCAATCAAAGTAAAAATTTATACATGGACTTTTTTTTAAGAAGATCCTCGTTTTAATATGGACCTAACCTGTAAGCAACGGCTTTTCTTATTTTTTAGAGTGGAGCAGGCAAAATCAAAACTTTTGTAAATCCTATACATTTCTTGGGTGAGCTAATGTACATGTAAAAAATGTAAGATACATGACTAAATGTTTTAATATTATATAAAACTATGCTATTGAAAGAAGGAACCCTTTAAGGATTTTACAATGTCGCTTCGAATTAAATTTGTGTGGCCTCTGGAAATGCAGACAGAAATAACGGTGTAAAGATTGCATTAAGTAATCTCTTACGTATATAATTACAATTATATGTAATGAGTAATTTGATTTTTTATTTACAATTACATTTAATGTGTAATTGAAATTTTCCAATTACCATTATTGTAAATAAAAATTTTGAAATTACCGTTACTGTAATTGTAACTGAATTTTGAAATTACAATTACATGTAATTGCAGTCACTACAATTACAATAAACAACTTCTGGAAAATGTAATTAAAAATGTTGATTACAATTACTTGTAACTGTCATTGAAAATTTTGCAATTAAAATTATTGTATTTATAATTGTAATTGAAAGAAATTCAATTACCATTATTGTAATTATAAATGAGAAATTTTTGAGTGTTAAAACTCTATTCCGGGGGACATTTATATGAGGGCTAGGTGAAATAATGGACCGATCGCAACCAATTTTAATAGGTTAAGTCCTTGTATCATAAAAGTCCCACGTGCCAAATTTCCATGAATTATCTTTAAAATTGCGACTCGTGACGTCCAGCCAGCCAGACGGACTGACGGCCATCGCTAGATCCTGATTCCGAGTCGATTGCTATACACTAAGGTGGGTGTTGTACAGCTTTTTTTAAGTATTACAAACATCAGCACAAACGCATAATACTCCATCCAACCACCTAATGTGTGTGAAGATAAATATGCAAGTTAAATTTGTTTTTGACATAACGACTTACGTAATGATATATGTGAAGACGTAACATATGTGAAGACGTAACATATGTGAAGACGTAACATATGTGAAGACGTAACGACGTAAACATGGCATATTTAAATATGACTAAAAAAATATTAAATCAAATTTTCACAAAATTTAATATAATATAATAATACAAACTTTAAAATTTCTATTCTGAGAAAATGTTTCAAAATTCAAGTTTGTGAATGTAAAACCTCTCAGAGACTTGTCAACGATTTTGGATACTGTAGACAATGAATAATGGAGCGAAGAATAAATACTATTCTTGAATATAACCATAATTTCTGAACTGTATTTGTGAATTAAAAAAAGATAGTATTCATTCTTGGCTCCATTTTCCACATGACGGGAATGCATGCCAACGCGCCGTTTGGCCAAAGTGAGCGAAATCCTTGACAGACCAAAATTTGACACTTTGAAAATTTTTTTAAAAATTCATGAATACAATTCAGGAGTTCTGGTTATATTCAAGAATAGCATTTATCCTTGGATAAGTGAGTGAAGATAAATATGCCGAGTTAAATATTTTGACGTAACGCCTTACGTCATGAAACATATTTTTAAATACATTTTTTCACATATATGGCATATTTCAAACATGTTTTCATATTTTCAAATATGTAAAAAATATTTTGTAGAACTAAAAAAAAAAAAAAAAAAATGTAAAAAGTACTAAAAACAAAACTCGAAAATTCTGGGTGCATTATTTTAACAAAAACATTTAAAAAATTTTTTTTTCTAATTTTCACATGAACCAGTATTTTTTTTTTTTTTGTAATTCTGGACAAACTAAGAGAGATTATAGAATGAGACATACCTCATTTTAAAGAATATTTAATGCACATTTGTAATATACTTTCATTTTTCCAAAAAACATTTGTAGTATTTTTAAAAAAATTTTTGAAATTTTCATATGTACTAGTACTGATTATAGGAGAGATTTTTGTAAATTCTGGACAAACTAAGATATATTACGGGATGGGACATACCTCGTTTTAAAGGTCATTCAATAGACATTTGTATTCTACTTTCACTTTTTCCACATTTGAAGTAAATTTAAAAAATTTTTGAAATTTCCATAAGTACTAGTACTTTAAATGGAAATGGAATTTTATAAAAAATATAAAATATAGAAAAAACTTAAGAAATATTTTCTATTGAAAATGGAATTTTATAAAAAATATAAAATATAGAAAAAATTTAAGAAGTATTTTCTATGGAAAAAATAATATCTTAATGTTGAAATTCAATGAAAATTTTATCCATTTTTTAAGTAATTTGAATCATCATTAGGAAATAGTAGTGTTAGGGAAACTTTTAAGCGATATCTTTATAAATGGAATTATTGCCTTTTAGAAGTGTAACTTATTTAAATATTACTTATATTTAGCTATAATATGTAAGAACCCAAAAGTGGATGCAAGTGTCAAAGTTTTTAGAGATACATATCAGTCAATTTAATATTTATTTTTGTTTAGTGTATTTAATAATTAAAACCGGTGTTAACATAAATATTATAAACGCATACACACTGGTAAACAACACCATGTTTAATTACAACAACACAAGCCTTTCAAAATACGTTTATTGCATTCACGCTCATTTACATACAGCAGTTCATGAGAAAATCACAGTTATACGAGGAGTATAAATGAGACATTACTAATACCAGCGGTAAAAAGAAGAGCTAAAGACAACTTTTGAAAAACCTTTTTCAGAGCCGGGAGCCATTCCTTAGATCTTCTAATTACATTCCGTTTTCATGAATTTTTTACACGCGATATTCTTGCAATTAAAACCTTATACATTCTCGAGCCAATACAGTCCTTAACATAACTAAATGAATTGCTTTTAATTTTTCGAATTCGATCTTGTCTTTGTAATGGTTTTTAATAGTTTGAATAGTTTTGTTGTTGCTTAAACCAAAAAATATTATATTATTACTTCCCTTCTAAGAGAAATGAAGTAAGACGCTGTATTTTTTTTTTTTTTTTGTTGCAAAGACTTGTTGTTGCTTAAAGCAAAATATATTAAAAAAATATATAAAGGAAAGGAGGTAGGAAATTCCCTCGGATATTTTAGAAAGCAGTGATGAGGCATTCTTGAAGGCCTTACTATAGAAGGCAGGTTAGCATAAGCAATTGCATCTTAAAGAAGGTGTAAAAAGACCTTCTGGAGACCTTATAATTTTTAATGCTACTCACAAACATATTTAAAAACACATACATACATACATACATGCACATTTTACTAATAAAATCCCTGCAAACATTTTATATGAAAGAAGTAACTAATGGTAACTGGTAACTTTAGTAATTTCACATTTTCCAATTAGATTTCTAAATGGAAAAAATGTCCAAACAGTGTAATAAATACATGAAATATAATATTTTATATGTGTAGTAATTTTATAAATTATCCTTTTTGAAAGTAATATTTTCATTATTTTCTCTCTCTTTTTGTATTCATAGAATAGAGTTTTTGGTCAGGAAAATAACAAATTATAAAGAAATTTTGAGTACGAAAAAACTTTCCTATAAAACCAGTAAATCTGACTAGAACCCTATCAGAGAAAATATCTATAAAACAGTGTGGGGCAACACAAACTATTTTACATTTGTGTGGAGCAGCAAAAAATGAAATGGAATAAACGCTGCTCAGTTTTACACTGTAAAAGCTTTGCAATTGTCGAAAATAAAACGACCAAACTACAAAATATATATTTAAGTTAATTTTTTTTATTGACAACTATATTTTAAACTAGAAATCATTGATGTTCCTGGCTATAACAAATATTCATTTAGATGATTAAAAATACAAATATATAAATATATATATATATAAATATATATATGCAAAACTACAACTGGCTTCATTTGCTTTGACGAAATTGAGAGAGAATAAAAGCAGTGGAACGAAATTACATGAACAGTGTTGCCAAAACTTTGATTTTCTACTAGACTTTATTTGAAAAACCGCTAGAAACCGCCTACACTTTAAATAAAAACGCATATTTTTATTTCTTATTAAAGGAACTAATGAATTATAATTCTTTAAGTTTTAAACATGTTAGAAATAATATCTGTTCCTTCAAAATTTTCATTTTTTGTTATTTTAAATTCATTAATAGAAATATATGAATGCTTAGAAAAGGATAAAGATTTACTTAAATTTGGGAAATGTGGCAACGCTATTAAAAATAAAAAATTTTTATTAATTATTTTTATAAAAATATTTTGTGTATAGATATTATTAAAAGTATACAGAAATATTCATAATTTTCTAAGTATTTATTCACGCAAAACTAAAGGCAAAAGTTGCAAGTTTGTAAAAATATAGTCATATATACAATAAATTGGAAATATAAAAGTTTAAACGCGCATTTCTGAAATGAGGCATGATATTAACTTGAATCTTTTTGCAAAAGATCGGAAACTATATATGCTAAAGGATAAGCTTAATTTGGAATACATATTTTTAAAATTTCTATTTAGAAATAAACCAAACAAAAGGCCCAATTTGGGGTTTTTGGAGAAAATACAAATCTTTTAATTGTAATAACATATTTGTTTATAAAGATATCTTAATGAAATTTGCAAGAAATGTGGATCGTATTAATTTAAATAAAAGCGCGTTAATCAAATTTCAATCAGGGGTAGAGTTTTCCTGAATTCCCAAAAAAACTAATCAAAATTCCCAAAAATGGGATTTTTTACATTTATGGCTATAGAATCCACATTTTTCCGAAGGCCCGTAGATTTTGATTTAAAACTTTTAACAACATTTTTAAAATATATTCCGCTTGTCGATTTGTGCTTTGGGATTTGAGAAAAAATGGTCTAAAGTCAAAACTTTCATATAAAATTGGTCGAAGTCGGGGGGATGTGTACCATGACCGATTTTGTTATTGGTTTTTTTTTATCTTAAAGTCGTCTCTGTGAAGTTGCCTTTCAGAAAAGTGTAAAATTATTATATGTTGCTAAAGAAAATTTTATTTTAGATAAAAAAGAGTGTAGATACTTTTTCGGCTAAAAAAACACAAAAAGTCGTCTTTTTTGGAATTTTCAAATTCAAAATCGTTTATTTTTGGACTCGGTAAAGATATCGACTTCAATTTTTTTTATTCAATAGATAATTTTGTTCTTTAACTAGATAGGAAAAAAAAAATAAAATCGGTCGGAAATACTAGGATATATATGGACCAAGAACATACAAAATTATGGTGCTTAAAAATTCAAACGCAAATAACTTGAAAACTATAAGAGATAAATAGGACATGTAAGCATGTATTTTATAGGTCTTATCAGGTCCTACAACAATATATAAAAATATTTGAAATCGGACGAGAAACAAAAATTTGACAAGAGATTAAAAATTTTTTATGTCAGAGGTACCTAACTTTGAGCCCCATTATCTCCGCCTCTGAGGGGTTTGTTGTGCCCCCCTTCCAAACTTAATATTGTACACTCTTCCGCTACGCCTATACCAAATTTCATGAAGTTACAGATTTATTTCTAAAAAATTTCGATTCTGCCCCACTGTGTTCTGCAAAACATTAAACCAAGGGGCTTATTGTATATTTCAATAATATTTTAAATTCAGTGACTTTCGAAATTGTTTTCTTTTGAATCGAAGTTTGTGCATAAATATAAGAATTTACTTTCATTGATTTTAGTTCATAATATTTAAGAATAATGTCTTAAATATTAACATTTTTTTTTACATATTTTGAAATGAATCAAAAGTCAGGAAAATTTGAACAAATTGTTTAAATTTTCATTTATATTTTAAATTTGTAAATGTATTTTTGATTTTTAATGATTTTTAGGCACATTTTGGGAGTAGAAGAGCACAGCAGATGCGTTTTTTATTACAATGATGCATGTGCTATAGAATGGCAGCAAATTTAAGCAAATTTCTAATCCTTACTTTTTAACAGCTTTTTATTGGAAAATTTCCATTTAAAGGGATTTATTGTTAATATTTTCATGCATAAGTATTTTTATTTATAATTAGAGTCAAATCTAATAAAACTAAATTAAAATTTCAGCAGCAATTTTGCAAAATTCGCAAAATTATCACTAAGTACAATTTAATAATATTTATGAACAAAATTTTATTTTTTATGAAAAAAGTTTGGGAAAAAAAGTCATGTTCGATTCATAATATTTATGAAAAAAAATTTTAAATATATACACAATAATCGTCCAGGGTTTATATATAATAATGTTGATGTGATTTAAAATTTAGAGCAAAAAAATTTTAATTTTAATATCTTTTTTATAGAAAAACTATTGATTTTAAATATAATTTCTGGTAACTTCATATTTTAGTTAAATTAGTTAGTTATAGAAGTAAAAATATCTTCGAATTTTCTTATTTCGGGTTTAAAGCTATGTTTTTACAATAAAAGAAAGGTCGCTAAAAACCGCCAGTTAAAAAATGTTACAGCCAGAAAATCCACTTAGCGGTTTTTTATGGAAAATATGCGCTAGAGACAAAAAAAAAAAAAAAAAACGCCAGATCTGCACACGAAGTAGTTTACATAATGTGTATATTAGACAATTAATTCTATCAAGACAAACGTCAAAATCAACGCGAATTTATGTAAGGTGGAAACATTTGTCTTGATAAAAATTTTTCTAGCATAGACACTACGTTATAGGGTACGTGTGATACAACGTTGCATAAGCAGCATTTTGTAGTCTAATCTCGCGAGATAGGAAATTTGTAAGTCGCCCCACACTGTTATACAACTTTCAAATAAATTGAGCAATAAACTTTTTACTCTATCTACTATTTATTATTTAGAAATGAGAAAAAGTTACTTTTTGCCAAATTTTCTTTCTAAAATGCTTGTAGGGATAGATTTTATACTCAAGTAGTTTTTTTTCGAAGAATTCCAATTAATTAATTAATTAAATCTTTTTAACCCACAAAGTAGAAAATGAAATACAGAAAAATAAAATAAGAAGTTATATAAACAGTAAAGAGTTAAAACCGCAACTATTTTTTGTGTGAAGTGTAAAAAAATAAATAAATAAAATGAAAAAATATTTAAAAAAATCCACAAAACGTATAAAATAAAAAATAATTCTCTGATTAATGAAATATCACTACCACCTTTAATAATAAACAAGGAATTTCAATGAAATTTTAGACAACCTTTAAAACCAAATAATACACAAAACATTTCAACTGCGCTGGAGCCGGTAAAAAAAGCAATTTAACAACTACATCATCAAAAAGACAGGTATGTAAATATACTACAAGGAATATTTCTTTAATAAACTTAAAATATTGCTTTGTTCTTAAATGGTAATCAATAGCACCACTGTGACACATTTAAAATTTTGGGTTTTGTTTAATTCTTTTTAAGATTATTTTTTATGATCATTTTTTATTAAATGCGTTGTAAGAGAAAATAAAAGTCAATATAAATATCTAAGCTAAATAAAATAAACAAATTAAAGCTGGTTTTTTTAAGTGCATATAAAACTCATAAAAAATGTAAGAAAAAAAGTATCCAAACTAATCTGCCTTTGGCCCACAAAGTACTTTTAATTCATGTAATAAATAATTAAATATATATTCGTATTTGTTTGAATGTGAGTATAAATATATTTTAAAATAAATTAATTCCTTTAAAATCTGTAGAGAATTTTTGTTAGTTACAACCAAAAATACAAGAATATCCTACAGTTATTTTGGAGGCATTATAACACTAGTTTTTTGTTGTCTCTTCACTAATGTTCTACCACTTTTTTAACTGCAATATTTTCAAATACAAGTGGAAATCTATTACGTAATTTACTGTCCCTTAGTAATCTACAAAAGCACTTGTACTGGCTTTTAGACTATGTCTCTTAATAATATTGGGAAAGATAAATGTCTTTCTCCAGTTATAATTGTTAATCATATACATATTTCTTCGAAAAGCTATGTTGGTCCTTCATGTTCAGAACTGTGGGGTATATATACGTATGTATTTTTGTACGTATGTGCTTATATTTAATTCAAATGTATGAAGTGAGCATTAATGCTGTGTTGTCAACGCGTTAGCATTTTTAATGAGTTCAAATGATACCACTTGTCAGTGGTAGGATTTTCATTTTAATTTCGGTTTTATTTTTATTTTCATTTTTATTTTCTTTCTCTTTTTAAGCTTGTTTTCAGCTTTCAAAGTTCTTGTATTGCTACACAAAATTTTTTTGTGGTAGTTATTTCTTTTTAAACGTATATATATAGTATATGAATAGATATTATTACTACTATATTATTCTATTAGTAGAGATGTCAAAGTTTAGATTTTATGGTGCAGGGATGGAAAATACAGTATTGCTGCTTTGATATCTTTCACCAAATTTGACAAGATTTACACAGTTGGGCTTTAGATAAGTTTATTTTAAATATCCTGTGCCATATAGAATTTGTCCATGCTGATTACGCTTGGAGTATAAACAAAGAGTAATAAGAGTCGAAACTAATTTTTGAAATCCTAAGTCAGTTCTCAAAAATCTAACTCATGTAACAGCAAAATACTTACTCGTATAATCAAATGTAATAAAAATTATTTCGAATATTTTTTTTTCTCAATTGACAACCTAATGTTTCGCCTTTATGTGTATACTCTCTGGGTATAATCCCAGCAAACACGATGTCAAACGTTTGAAATATGATTACTTTAACGTTTGATATCAAACGCGTTTCTCAAACTTGTTTCAAATGTAGGTAGAGGTGTGTATTTTAAGTTTGATTTTAAATTGAGAATTATTTGAGAAAAAACGTTTAAAAAACTGTACATTCTCAAATTGATATCAAATGATATTATTGACTTATTCTAAAACCTAAAGATAACTTTAAAAACATTTGAAAAATAATATATTCTTAATTTGATATTTAATTTTATTATCAAATCATTCATAAATCTTAACAAATATTTTAAAAATAGTATTTTCTCAATTTATTATTAAATGTTATTATCAAATCATTCTTAAAGATATTTGAAACAATATATTAAAAAAAAAAATTGAAATATATACAAATAAATAAATTAATAAATAAAATGATTTAATCAAATATTTTCTAATTAATGAATATGTATTTTGATAGGACAAAATTAAAAGTCTATACCAAAGTAAACTTTACAAAAAATGAAAAAAAAAATTACTTTTATTTGTGTTCCACATGTGGTCACAATCTACATTTGAAAAAACTTTGAGAATTACATTTAACAATGATTTGATAATAATAGCATTTCTCAAAGTGACAATTAATTCCCCTTTTCGTTAAGAAAGCTATTATTTTCAAGTTATTTTCAAATAATTCTCAAACGTTTGACATTTCAGAAAGGACTTCAAATCACTCTCAATTTGATATCAAACATTTGTGTTTGCTGGGATATTATAATCTCCCAGCACAGTGTGAGATTTTGATGATTTAGTGTTAAAAGTCAATTTTATTGTATATTTTAAAGAATTCTATGTAGACAATAAAAACGAAAAAATATCTGACATTTTGCATACAATAACTGTATAACGACGCTTTAAAGTGAGATATTTTTTAGGTTCTAAAAAATTCAATAAGACTGTTAAAATTGCTTATGTTTGAAACATCACACGTTGCGATAAAATGTGTCAAATGTGGCGAATAATTAAATTTTGAATATTTACTTTTCGTAATAAAATTGGGTATCAAATAAAAATAGACAAAAATATGTTGCATTCTTGTACTGAGCTGCCAAAATTAACATTTTTTTTTAGATATTGAAAAAAAAAATCAAATTTTATCAACTTTAAGTGTACTTTTTTAAATAAAAAGTTTCTTAAAGTAAAATTGTTAAATGAAACCATCAACTTCAGGTATTTTAGTGGGTATTTCAGGTATTTTAGTGTGTATTTGAAAAAAATTTTCCAAACATTTTTATTATTATTTTTTTTTTAATTGTTCTAAAATATAGAACACTAATTTTGAAATTTGATGGAATGGAACTTAAAAGGTTACGGGTTGTTTGGTCCTATATTTTTCTGAAAAATAGTACATATTATCTTTTTTTAATATTCTTAAAAAAATCGTGAGCATATATAGCCCGATTTTAGAAATTAAAATTTTTGTAAAAAAAAAATCCAGTTACTCTCATATAAAGAAGGCCTTAAAATAGTGCGGATTTTTTTTATTGCTTCATCTTTACAAAGTGGGGCAGAATCAAAAACATTAATCTGTAACTTCAAATAGGCTGAATTTACACAAAATTTCCCATAGGTATAACAGAAGAGACTAAAATTTAAAGTTTGGAAGAAGGATCTTACATATATCTCAAGAGCGGAGCTGTGGGGTCTCAAAGTAGGGTATCTCTGATATAGAAAATTTTCAACCACCAACCGATTTCAAAGATTTTAATATCACCTTAAAGCTTTTGATAACATTCTTTAAAAATGCTTTAAAAAACATTCTTGCATGTGCTTTTTATCTCATATATTTTTCGAGTTATATGTATTTGAAATTCGACTATCTCAATTTTGCAAAATCTTGGTCAAGTTTTTTCTATATGAATTTTCAAAAATTAACAAACAGTCGGATGGAAGGACAGATATCGGAATTGTCTCAAAAAAAAAAAAAAAATATTAATGAACATAAAAACAAAATTTAAACATTAAAATATTGATATCACCTTTCCCTGAATTAAGCGCTATTTTCGACCCTTTTTACTTTAATGTGCGTCATAACATTTTATTGGAACCGAATTTTTTTGATAATTCTTTTTTTATTTATTAGGCTTTTTATTTAAGTACTTTACTCTTTTTAAATATATAACAAAAACATTACAAAAATTTATTACATTTAGACTTATTTACGAAAGTTTAAGTACGAATCAGTTGTTTTCCCCAAAGTCCAATATATAGACCAAAAGTTAAAAAAATCAGGTGCTTATTCCTGGTTCTTTACCTTTTTTACAGGAACAAAATGAATGCCCAAAATACCTCCATATTAATAATATGTGAAATTGGGTCAAATTTAGACTGGAAGTGACAATTTTGCGAATAATTTGCGAAATAGTATTCTGATACTTAAAATTTATTTTCGCAGACTTTCACTTCGATATCATATTTTTTGCAGAATTTAGAAGCTCTGAAATGATTCTGAGGAGAATGAAATTTCTGACTGAAATTTCAAACTTTTAAAAATTTTGTTAAACAATTTTAAAAAAAGTTGTAATAAAACTATGCAGGTTTATACATAACACTACAGAAAATAAAACTAAAAAATATTAGCTTGTATGACTAAGCCGTATCTGTGATTTGAATTTTATGGATTTCGGGAAAAAGTATTGATATTTAGCTGCCTCAAAATATATAATTTGTTACTAAATAATTTACTAAAATGATTCAGCGGTGTCCGTATGTCCAACAGTTATTAATCACACTACTGATCTCAATTATCAAGATATCTATATTTAATTTGATACTCCATTTCAAAGGAGAACTCAAATGTTTTTCCGAAATACGTTTTTTAACTGAAAATTACGATACCTAATTTTGTGAAAATTAGTTTTCACATAAACCTCCCCATTGAAAATCTTTTTTTTTTGGAAAATCATAGGTGCATAAATATTATATGAATACTAGTATCAAGATCAAATTTGGCAGTAAATTATATCAAATCTTATAAATCATATAAAGGAAATAGAGAATTACGTATAAACATTTAATTAAAAATTATATATATTTTGTGAAGATAAGTTAGAAATTTAAAAATAGTTATCAACGAAGGAGACTAGGGCGAGACAATTTTATTATATTTTAAGTCCCTAGAGTACTGGCTATAAATATATTCTCTAATCTTTGCCCATACAATTTATACACTTTCACTGAGAGAAAAAATTCGATTCAAAATTGGCTACGTTGGTGGTGATATTGACAATTTACAGTATCCGCTTTTTGATACTGTTCGTTAACAAATTTTAAATATACAAAATAGGAAACAAATAATTCGATACTGAAGTGGTGTCAAATTGATGCCAATTGGTATCAATTTTCAATAATGATTTAAACACGCAGTGTTGAATTTGAACACATACGTGGTTCTGAATGGTATTGTTTTCAACATGTATGTGGTCGATTCTTTTCTGCACAGAAAAAATTATTACCGTATATTTTTCAGTTAACACAGTTATTTCATTTTGCATCTAAATTTAATAAATATATTTAAGTAAATATAAAATAAAAATAAAATTTAAGTATAATTTTATTTGTCACTTAAATTTTTAATTCATTTAATAAATGATTTGATCAATTTTTTAATTTAAAAATTTTTTCAGTTTTCATTTTTTACAGTTTTTCGTAATTGATATAATTATTTTGGTGAGGAGTGCACATATAAAGACAGTTTTTAATTTAATAAATTATTTACTAATATATTTGGTGATTGGTGAATTTTTTCTGTGTGGATGTTGAAACTTCAAATTTAGATAATTTTTTAGTTAAAAGTTATAAATTTTAAAATGAGCACTTGTCATTGTCTAATTCATAAACCAGGATCAAAAAAATATGATTATGTATTTTAAGATATGGACAATTTATGATATAGGGGAAAATAAACCAAAAAATATTATCATATATAGATTTTTTGTATTAAAAGTTGATGCTAGTTTTTTTTAATAATGTTTGTAAGAACTTTGACTTTAGAAGCGCACATATAGTTCAACAAATAGCACAAAAAAAAAAAAAAATGTTTTCAGCCTTAAAAAAATTTTAGTCTATTGTTAGCTATTGGATGCGACATGTATTTAGTTTTGCAAAATTTGAACTTTCTGCCGCAAATTTATTGGAGAGACCCCTCTGTGCAATTTGTTAATTAAATCAAAAAGTTTATTGAAACAAAATTAATATTTTAATTAAATTAATCAATGAGATAATTGAATGAACAGACATATTAATTGTTAATTTGTTTATTTCTTCTATTTTTAATTTTTATTTAAATATTTCTCAAAATATTTGTCATTATTTTAAATTTTTGTAAAAATTGTTTTACTCTACTGTTATTGTTATTGTTTTCTGAGTTTTGTTTTCTCTAATTTCTGGTATCAAACATTTGCTAAATAAGCCCGGTGACAGCACGATATTTCAAAATTCAATTAAAATCAATTTAAAAGCTCATACTTACAGGTAAAAACTATATAAACTTTCACTTCATGACCATTATTTTCTCTTGTACAAGAATGCATGAATAAAAAAATTAAGACTCAAGAAGAAATTTTCCCATCCCTGGTCATTCATAGTTTTTATATTACTTAACGTAATATTGAGAATTCTTAATTTCTTTTTGTTTCTGTATTCGTTTCCTAAAGTCAAAGATGTCAATCTTAACAAGTGTTGATAAGTGATAATAGATTCAAAGAAACGTGAAAAGATTTAAAAGATTCTTGTGATTGATCATCTTTAAAAATGTTTTCTAAAGTCATATGCAGCATTACAGTAAAATCACCTTGGAATGATGCCATAAAAATCATTTTTTTTCTATCTCCAAATAGGCCAGAAATATGGGTTGTACAACATATTGTGGTATGTAGTCAGTCACAAGAGGGTTTAAATATCAATAGATAGTTAGCTTCAAAATAGTTTCAGATAATTCTATATATTTCTCTGTTGAACCGAAGGACAAATAATAACAGTAATAATAATTTATAAAAATATATATATTAATGTATAAAGTTATTTTGCAATAAAATACTATATTTTTTCCAAATATAAATTATTATAAAAAAATATATAAGAAATTTCAGAAATTTTTGTAATTCCTTGAAACCAACTTTATGCGTCTTCCATTTCTTAAGTTTGTTTTTGAAACAGGAACAGTATTGATGAATTTTGTTAGACCTTACAAAATAACTAAGAAATCCAAAATTTTAGATCATTCATCTTAGATTTCATGGAAATACAATCATTTAACCCTAAAAGAAATATAAAAAATCGAAGTGAAACTTTCAAGGATTTTTTGATTTATTTCAGTTTTTCACTGACTATTTACATTCTATAATCAGTCGAATTCATATGTTGCATAACAACTAACCGTTTTACTATCTGCTGAAAAGTTATGCGGTGATAGAAAATTAACCCAAAAATTTAAGTTTTTTTAATTTTGCAGTCCTTTTGATAAAAAAATTTCGCTTGTAAGTGAATTTAAATTTAGAGAACAAAATTTTAAAGACGAAGTAATTCTCTACAATTTGAGGCATATCTCGTTGATGTCAGGAAAATGTTTGTAAAATCTATGACAAATATTGCATTTATAGAATCTTTTATAGAATTTTAATAAATGACACTTCCGAGTCAAAGGGGAGTTAAAAATTTTAAAATGCAAAAATTTTATGAACTTTTTAAAATTTTCACCAAATTTTGAAATTTTGTTCTGCCTTTTGTTAAGACCAGATACGACTTTATATCATTATCTCAATGGTTAAAGTTGATAATGTTAAAAAAATTTAAGAAACATAATTTATAACGACTACAGCGGCATTCTTCTCCGAATACATTTCACTTGCTGATAACCAGTGTTGCCAGGAGGCGGGAAAAAATTGGACTTTAAAATGATCAGAAGAGGCTAAATGACCAAAAAAATAAGGCTAGAAAAAAGCTAATATTTATTCTATTTAAACATTCTTTGTCTTCTTTAGTTTTTGATATTTTAGTTTTGATACTTTAGAGATATTAAATTTATAAATAAAACATAGAACAGCTTCCGGCAAAATGATCCAGTAGGAAATTGCCTACAAAATTTCCATACAAATTTGAGTTATATGCACATATTTCAAAATCCTCGATCTTAGGTTTTCTTGATATTGCGTTTTTGATGCCATTATATTCTCTGTAGTAACTCTCGTCTATGATATAAATTTCAAAAAAAAAAAAAAATCTGGTTTTTCCAATTTTATCAATGCTTTTGTATTCCTCTATCATACAAAACAAATATTTTACTTTTATTTTTGAACGCAAAACCCTCGATCTCTCTGAGTAATTATTTTTTTAGTTTTTAATAATATCAACATATCACGTACCATTTCTGACTACTTGTACATGCTGAACATGAATTTAAATCGGTTATATAGTTCTTGAGATATACACTAATAAATAATCACCATGTATTGCGGCTACTACCTCCTGTAAACTTATCCTAAATATTTTTCTCTCAAATGTGAAACTTGACAATAAAATTATTCTCACAAAATTTCGAGACTTTCACTGCAATATTTTCTTACATATGCTATAATTAAAATTTACTAGGGGGTCAACACATCTCCTAGAGCTGCCCATAGTATTTTAATCTCAATTATGAATCTTGATAAGAAAATTACTGCCACACAATCTTAAAACTTTTGCTCAAATAGTTCTTCATTTAGGCGATAAATAAGTTTTACTTTGTGTGGGAGTTACCACTCCCTATTCACTCACCCCTTCTATTTTTACCTTAATTGTGGAAGTCGATAAGGAAGTTATTACTTCAACATGTTAAGACTTTCGTTGCAATAATTATTCAATGAAGTTTATTAAAAAATAATCACCTATAATAATTGGTTAAGTCCATAAAATTAGTTAAGTTCTATTTGATTTAGAGATTGAAGTGCCGCAGGCGAAAATTTTAGTTTTTGTGCAAATTAATACACATTCCTTATGCTGTAGAAATAAAATTGTAAAAGAAAATAAGAAATTATTTCCTTCTACTAAAATACTAAATACTAAAATACTATGGACCTAAAAAGATGTTCTTAACCTCAAAAATCAGCCCCTCATATTTCACATTACAGTTGGATTTTTAAAATAATAAAAACTATTTTCGATGTAAACTTATAGCTAAATAAGATAGGATGGATATTTAAAAATTTGCGAAAATTCATTAAAAAAAAAACTAGTTTTGACATGTGCTAATAGAGCTTTAGAAGTTCTATGAAAAGCCATTTAAGATCTTTTTTTTTTAATTTTCATCTTTAAACCTTTTCAACTTTGGTGCGCATTAATAAAAATAACGCATAAATATTGCTTAATAAAACCACAAATCGAGATTCATGTCAGAAAAAAAGTGTTGAAAATATTTTTACTAATTTTTTTTTTTTAAATTCCTCATATACATAAGTTACCTTAATGATGACATATGTATAACTTCAATTTCTATTATATATCACCATAAACTATATCATTTCCTCTACAATAACTTCATTTACATGTCATTCTCCTAAGATATCACTCATTAAACAAAATACCCTCATTTAAACTGAAAATCTACTACTTGTAGCATATAAATTGCTAATTGCATTTTTAAATTATAAACAAAATTAAAATGATGTTGGCAAAAAACAAACCTTAACGAATCACCTTTCAATGGCACAGCAGTAACGGTAACAGCAACAACAACTTTAACATTAACAACAGTGACAAGAGCAGCAATTCAAAAGTGAACAGACGCCTAAAAGTATCCACCAAAAATGTCTAATTATGTATCTAGTAATAAGCTCACTTGCTTACTCGTCGTCACTATTAAAGTGCCATTTCAACGTGGTACACTAATTTGCATGCTTCCATATTAAGGGTGACAGGTACATGTTTATACTAGTAGAAAAAACTGTGGAAAAAAAAGAAACAAATTAAAAAGCGCTCAATATATTTACACTCAGAGAAAAATTAATTACTTACACAAACACAAATGGTAGCAATGTCAACAGCATGAATAGAAAACAATTTATATATAAAAATATCTTTAAAAAGTTAATAGAAAATGATTTAAAAATAAAAATACCTATAAAAAGAGTTTAAATTGTTTCATACAAATTTTTTGCTGTAAGAACACTGCGGGTATGAGTTATGTGAGTGTTTATTACATAACACGTATACGCATCATATTTTGTTTACTTTTCGATATCAGGTCAGATCATAAAGAAACTTTTGATATCTGTAAAATTTTCTATAGAAATTCTTGACAATCCGATAAAATGTTTATAGAAAATTTTGAACATCCGCAAAATTTTCTATGGGAAATTTCGACATCCGCAATGTTATGTATAAAAAGTCTTGGCATCTGCAATATTATATATAGAAAATTTTGACATCCGCAATATTACTTACAGAAAATCTTGAGATCCGTAATATTTTCTATATAAATTCTTGGCATCCGCAATATTTTCTGTAGAAATTCTTCACATCCGCAATATTATCTGTAGAAATTCTTGACATCCGCAATATTTTCTATAGAAATTCTTGACATCCGCAATATTTTCTATAGAAATTCTTGATATTCGCAATATTTTCTATAGAATTTCTTGACATTCGCAATATTTTCTATAGAAATTCTTGACATTCGTAATATTTTCTATAGATATTTTTGACATTCGCAATATTTTATATATAATTTCTTGACATTCGCAATATTTTCTATAGAAATTCTTGACATTCGCAATATTTTCTATAGAAATTCTTGACATTCGCAATATTTTCTATAGAAGTTCTTGATATTCGCAATATTTTCTATAGAAATTCTAGACATTCGCAATATTTTCTATAGAAATTCTAGACATTTGCAATATTTTCTATAGAAATTCTTGACATTCGCAATATTTTCTATAGAAATTCTAGACATCCGCAATATTTTCTATAGAAATTCTAGACATTCGCAATATTTTCTATAGAAATTCTTGACATTCGCAATATTTTCTATAGAAATTCTTGACATTCGCAATATTTTCTATAGAATTTTTTGACATTCGCAATATTTTTTTTATAGAAATTCTTGACATCCGCAATATTTTCTATTGAAAATCTTGACATCCGTAGTATTTTCTATAGAACACCTTGGTATTCTTATTGTTTTTAAATTTGGATCATCTTTGGAATTGCTATTTTATATATAAATTTTCTTGTTTGTTTCTTTAGGTGTATTTTACTTCATCATGTTAACTTTTTTTATCCTTTTGCATACATATAGTGAGAGTCTATAATATATAATATGCTTATGTATGTACAAGTATTTATATCTAAAAGTCTATAATACTTTACATACTGATGTAAAGTGCTGACACTTCACAAGTTCTTTTTCACTTTAGAATTTTTTTAAATTTCTTTTTTTTAAATTAACTTACGTAAACTTTGTCATATTTGTACATATTAAAACTTATTAAAATAAAAAAAGTAACGAGAAAAAATAAAATTACGTTTAACATATATGAGTATATATATGTATTAGATATTTTATAATTTAATGTCCTTATGTAGCTTATAAAGTCTTAAAATGATTTTGTGTCTTTATTTTAAAAGTAAAAAATGTTTGTTATTTTATTTTTTCATTCAAAAAAAATAAAATATTTAATTTAAATTCTTTTAAAACCTACATTATGTATATGTAACTTATTTCTTTTGAAGAGTAAAATCCCAACAAAATATGTTATAAATTAAAATAAATTAAAATAAAATAAAATAGGTTAAAGTTGAAATACGGAAAAGTTTTCTTTGAATTAAAATCTATAAAAAATATTTTTATTTAATTACAAGTGTTAAAAATTTACAAATATCTAATAATCCAAATTCTTATATATTTTTTTAAATAAAATTTCATTTTTTTTATTTGCTGGGCTATATATTTTCGGCAGCAAAAGTCTATCAAGAAAATGCTTTTTTAATACATACATATGTATGTTTATAATAATTGACATGTATTGTATATATACATGCTTTTATAATTAAAAAAAAATAAAAAAATTAAAAATGTTGTTTTGGTTATTTGATTTCATTTGTTATATTTAAAAGACATGAAAATTTTTTGAAATTCATAGACCATGTTATAGGCAATAAAACCAACTCAAATTATATATTTCATTATATTTACAAAAGACTTTTGTAAAAAATAATATTTATGACAATAATATTTATGTTATACTAAAATGAGTATAACCATGTGAAATCAAAATAATTTTATTAAAAGTCAAAAATACCAAAAAAAAAAAAAAAAAAAAAAACAAAACTATTTTAGAAATTTTTAAAATTCTTGTTCGTAACATACTAGTGGCTAACGCATTATTTTATATAGAAAACATTAACATTAGCACTTCTTTTTTATAGAAAACATTGACATCCACACTTTTTTCTATAGAAAACATTGACATCCGCACTTTTTTCTATAGAAAACATTGACATCCGCACTTTTTTCTATAGAAAACATTGACATCCGCACTTTTTTCTATAGAAAACATTGACATCCGCACTTTTTTCTATAGAAAACATTGACATCCGCACTTTTTTCTATAGAAAACATTGACATCCGCACTTTTTTCTATAGAAAACATTGATATCCGCACTTTTTTCTATAGAAAACATTGATATCCGCACTTTTTTCTATAGAAAACATTGATATCCGCACTTTTTTCTATAGAAAACATTGACATACGCACTTTTTTATAGAAAATATTAGCATCCATTTTATTTTCTATAGAAAATATTGATATCCGCTTTATTTTCTATAGAAAATGTTTATTTTACATAGAAAATATTGGCAATATTTTCTATAAAAAATATTTTTTTATATAAAACATTGACATTTTCATTATTTGCTAAAGAAAACACTGACATGTGCATGATTTTCTATAGAAAACATTGACATCCGCATTATTTTATATAAAAAGAAATAAAATACAAAAACATTGCGAATATCAATGCATCTGTATTGAAAAGCTTAATACCTTAATTAACTATTTCAAACAAATAAATTAAATTAAATTACTTAAAAAAATATATGGTCAATCCTGTTATGAAAAAAATTTAAATGTTGTGTTTATTATTCATTTGTTTCTTCTCTAAAGCAAAATTATTTTTTAATAATAGATAAAAAAAGTGTTTTAAATTAATTAACAACTTAATATTTTGTATTTTAACGAGGGTCTAATCTTAACATTTTTATGATGTCACTGGAAAAGCTAAAACTGAAAAACCAAGAAAAAATCTGTGATGGCGTAAATTTTAATTAGCTTGATTAAAAAAAAAAAAAAAAACGAAAAGAAATTCATATTTTCTTTTTATAACATTTCCTTTTTCTAACTTTATCTAGTTATTGTTGTAAGAAAAAAATTGACTGATAAAACTAATTAGCAATATAAAACTTGTCTTTGATCCTTTTTGGGGTAGTTGAAAGAAAAATTCTGCATATTATTAATAACATTTAGATTATCCTCGTATTTAAAGAAAGGGAAAAAACTGTATAATTTAATGCGCTACAAGATATTTTTTAAAAGAGCATACTTTAAGGAATAACATAACACAAAAAATCGCTGTGAAGTATCTCTTGTGTTGTAGTGTTTCATATGGTTGTCTTAATTGTAATTTTATTCACAGTTCTTTATCTTAATCTTTCCTTTTAGTCTTTACTCTTTTTTTCTATTTCGTAGCACGTTGAAGTTCTATTTTTATAGAACGTTTTAATTTTTAAATCTGTTTTATATAATTTTGTTAATCACAGGCAAAAGGAATAAAAAAATACGAAAATTAAAATGTATGTTAATAAAAATCAAAATGTGTCTCGCTATTAAGTTAAAATATATCCGCACACGTACTAAAAAAGAAAAAATACGAAAGCTTTTAAAATTTTTTATTGGAACAAATCAAGTTTAATTTGGGAGGTTTTTTGAATAGTAATGTTTTAATGTTTAGTTATATAATTAAATAGATAAATAGACAGATTGATGGATAAAAGGGTAGATGATATTGTCTCTAAGAATCTATATATAAGAACTCAAAGTGGGACAGCCGTAGAGTTCATGCTAAGATGTCACATTTTACCTTTCGCAAAATCTATACTATTTTATTTCAATGTTCTCAAAAGTAAAACAATATTATTAGCACCCTATGGCCTCAATTGTGAAGTGATAGCAACTTCTAGTATATATTTTTTTCAACAAATAGCTTTGGCAATCAGGATACAGTTTCCTTAGGATACCCATCAGTGGGACTTTTTTAAGTCCAAAATTATGCTTTAAACATTATTCTTTATAGGCTTCAATCATATACATTTATAATCTAAATTTTGCTTAAATTAAGCTATGATTATAATTTTTTTTGATATTTTAATTCTCGTTTTATTCCAATTAATCCTTGTAAATCTATATAATCTTCTAGTAGTTTCTCACTAATACATAAGGAAGTTAACAAAAAAAAAAAAAAAAAAAAAAAAAAAAAGACTTTCTTTATCATTACAGTGAGTAGAACTTGTTTAGATAAGTAAGATAAATTATAATTAAGAGACTAACCAAATTTAAGAAAACAGACGTTACAAACTATATTTTTTAAATTTTGTTTAATTTTTTGACTTTATTGAAACCTTTAAAAAATAATTAATTAATTACATTTTTATGAAGATTTACCTAAAATCTTACAACAATTAACATCTAAATTAAATAAAAAAATTAAATAAGGAAACTACCAATATCACATTATTAAGGAAAAGTTATCCAAAAAACTTTGTACATACTTAAAGTTATAAGAAATTTTAAAAACAACCACTAATTATCACTATTTATATATAAAATATATATATAATATATATATATATATAAAGTCTTAGAGATTGTTTAGCATATTTCTTATTATTTCATATGTAGACGTTTTGCATTTTTCAATAAATGACAGAGTCAATTCCCTTGTAAATGGATTAAACATTTTATGGTTAAAGTTTCTATGCAGTAGATCAGTAGAATATCTAATGTGTAGGTTATGATTTTCATTTTGTGTTATTTGCAGTTTTCTTGTGTAAGTGTTAACAGACTTATGAAACCAGAATTGGAAATAATAGGTCAAAATTGGCCGAATGCACATTTTGTAAACAAAAATCTTGTTTTTTTTTTAAATTAATTTTGGACTTTCTGTTGAATAAGGGGTAAAATGCATGACCACAAAATATATATGTGCTGTTTAAAAGAGTTTTTTTTTTATCCAAAATGATTCCTAGATATTTAGAGATTTTCTCAAATACACAAAAATATTACAAAAAATATATTATTTTTATAAAATTTCTTTTTAAAATATTTTGACGATCAAACTCGTTAAGATAGATCTCTTTGTTTCTAGTTCCTTAATGTTTACCAGGTTTAAATTGTGCCAGCTGACAAATAGAGACAGAAGCCGATTAAAAAATATCGGCGGCGGTTTAAGGGCAGAAATTTTCGTCGGCGGCTATAAGCCGATTTTTTCGTTCCTAAGGAATAATACAATTTTTTTCAATTTGCAAAAAACAATAATTTATGTACATATATAATAAATTTAAACTAGCAAAATCAATTAGCTTTATTAGACTTTGATTAAAGAAAAAACAAATCTAAATAAATAAAAACTTAAAATTCCACACATTTGATAAAAACGTTTTTAAAATATTCGTACAAAACCAGTGTGACTAGAAAAATTTGAGTACGCCCTGAGCTTTATTCTTCTTTAAGGAGACACACAGTTTTAAAATATTTATATAAAACTAGTGTGGACTAGAGAAATTTGAGGTTTGAATTACTGATATTCGCAAATGGTTTAAAACATGATGGACGTGTATCGACTTATTATTTTTTTAAACTTCGTTTTTATTATTTAAAACTTTTCCGTAGCAAAATTTAATTTCGAAAATGTGTATCTTACGCAAAGAAGGTACTCAATATTTGTATTTTCTTAATAAAAGAACTTGCAACTGCATGAGTTACATAGTTTTTGACATTAGAAGTGCAATGTATACTTCAAATAAGTAGCTAATACCGAATTTTTAAGTTATGCCAAATAACATAAAAACGACTTAGCTGAACTAAAAAGTCTAACAAGTAAGCCGCCGATATGCCAAAAATTTCGGCGGCGGCTAGATTTATTAAGAACAATTGGCTAAGTGGCTAGCTGTCAGCTGCGCCGCTATGGCTTGCTTCTCTGCTGACAAATTCTTTGCCAATTTTCTTTTTGTGTCCAGTTTTGTTAGGCCAAATAAAACCAATTTAAAAATTTTTACATCCTTTAACTCATTCGTATAATACTGGAACTTTTTGTCTTTGAGAACACTCAAAGCTTCATTATATAGCGTTAACGAGTTTGATACAATTCTCGTACCAATAGACATTCGTTCATTTGTAAATTTATCCAAAATTAATCTGTTCACAGTTGAAAAACTGCGGGTAGAATCCACAATTATTGGAGTAATATTTTCTCTGAAATTAACTGCTTTTTCTTCTTCAGATAGAAGCTGAAATCTGTTGACACTAGTGCTGGGACCGTCCTTGACTCCTTGAATTTAGGGATATTGTTTAAATGATTTCTTATCTTTTGAGCAAACAAACGAAAGTTAAAGCAAATGTAAGTAGCTTTTTATACTTTTTAATTGAAAAATTTAAAAACTAGAAAATTCTAAAAGCGTTATTTTAAACTTATGAAACATATTTTTGTAACAATAACATTATCGAACTAATATATAATTCTATTGTTTTACAGTTTTCAATCGGTAGGAAACCTTAGTTTCAATTTAATTTTCTTATATTTAGCTATATTGATCGAATAAAAAACTTTATAAATTAATTTTAATAATTCCTATTATAATTAATTGTAATAATTAATATTGTAATTAGTATAATATCTAAATTTGCTTTTGCACAAAAAAAATTGTGTTAAAGTTTAATATCAACTACTTTTAAACAATTTAAACATTTATAAACTTTTTGCCATTTGGTTAAGTAAACTTGTAGTTTAATAATTAATTTTGTTATTTATTTATTTTGTAAATAAAATTATTAAAACTATTAAGCTACAAATATGATGATACTGGTATTTTAGTTTGGGTATTTTAAAATTTACTATTTTCCATGTAATATGTTTTGCAAAACTAATTTCTCATATAATTTATTTGCTTCAAGAAAGATGAAATTAGTTTCAATAATAACAGTTTATTTAATGTAATATTTGAGCCGTTGATTTTGAAAGTGGCCTAAGTCCATATACAAAAATTGTGAAATTAGGTATGAAAATATTTAAATTTTTACCTGATTATTTGATTATTATTTAATTTTTTTTCTTTTATATTAAAACTTGTTAAGATTTCTGTATGCATAAGGAAGAAAGAGAAGAAACTATGACGTTGAACTATTTTTATGACTAAACCCGATTTTTATGATGAAGATAATTAGGCCGCTTTCAAAATTCATTCTTGAAATCTTGTTTTCAAGATCATTTTGGAACAAACAATTCTTTCTATCGATCCACTTAATACAGGAAAAAAAAATACAAATTAGTATATTAGATTAGTATATTTTATTCAAAACACCTTTAGTTTTTTTATTGTAAATAGGTTTCTGCAAATTCTTAGCACAAGTCAACAAAGTGATAGAGCAAATTGTATAGCAAATAATTTTTTGTAATTCATATCCATTGTGCTAGATGTAGTAGGTGTGTTCGACGATGTCACCCAAATTTAAAATTTGAGAGAGTAAATTTGTTAATGCTTAAACTTTACCAAAAATTATTTGGACACAGCGAGTGTATAGAGTTAAATAAAAATATTCTATCAAGTCTCTGTTTTATGAGGCTTAAAAGCCATTAAGTTATTCAGGCTTCTTTTCCTATGTGATTTATATTTGATTCTTTCCTTAATATTCTCTGAGAGAATGAAACATTTGTTAAGAAAGTTACAGCTAGGACCATTTTTAATCACATCCAAACTGCATTTAAATATTCATTAACTATGAACGTTAATTTTAACTACCCTGGACGTGGGGTTTGAAAATTTTAAGCAAAACTTTCTCAACGAACTACCATAAATGCGCCTTTATTATAGTTTTAAAAATTAATTTGACAATCATAAATTTTTTATCGAAGGGATTTCAAATTTGGCTTTCGAGAATTTTGCATCTTATTTTCACATTGGCTAAGTATGTACCTGTCGTCTGACTACGCCGCATTATAGTTTTTTAAGACTTTTACATTTGTCATATGCAGTCGATTTTGATCTTAGTTTTACTTCGTATTATTGGTAGAATTCCATGTAAAAAGGAATATTGTTGGGGACCATCAAATTCAGGGAGCTGCAAAGGATCCTTCTTCTGGAATGAACATCCTGACAATATGCTAGCAGATAATTATGCCATTTAAACTTTTAAAACATTCATTACATATTCATGCTCTCTTTGCCATGGTTGTGGCACGTTAAAGGTAAATTTTTTAATCATTTCAAAACTTCTAGTGAGTAAGTAGGGCAAGTTAGGAACCTAATTGGTATTACATTTTTATAGCACTATTTCTTCTTTACAAAATATAATTGACATATTTGTTCTAGCTCTTACCAAAACAATTATATATATATATATATATATATATATATATATATATATATATATATATAACCTGGGGAAGTATATTTTCAATGGATTGAATTTGCAACGATATGTTTTTATGTTTTTTTCCAGTAATTGGAATGAATATTCCCCTAAGAAAGCATTCGCAACTCATTTTTCATTATATTTTTTTAATGTTGACCTGTAATATTACTGAAATATTTAAATGGGTTTATTTTACAAAACGTTAATTTTGTTAATATCCCCTAATGGTCCCACTCCATACACAGAAAAAAGTTCGTGCATAAATATAAGATTTACATTCATTGATTTTAATTCATAATATAGAAGAATAATATCTTAAATAATAACACTTTTTTTCATTTTTTGAAATGAATCAAAAGTCAAGAAGACTTAAAATAAATTGTTTAAATTTTCATTTATATTTTCAATTTGTAAAAAAAATTTTGAAATTTTCGTCGGAAAATTTTAGATTTTTAATGATTTTTAACTACATTATAGGAACAGAACAGAAGTGCAGAATGCGAGCGAAATTATGTAAATTTCTAAACATTATTGTTTTTGACAGATTTTCCATGGAATTTTAACATTTTAAGGCGCTTATTGTTATTATTTTTATGTATAACTCTTTTCATTTACCATTTGCAATTAAATGTAATAAAAATCAAAGATTTAACAAATTTTTTGCAAAATTACTAAAATTTTCATTATGAACCATTTAATAATATCTGTGAACAAAATTTTATTTTTTATGAAAAAAGTTTTGGAAGAAAGTCATGTTCGATTCATAATATTTATGAAAAAAATGTTCAAATATATGTATCTTTTTTTTCTGTGTAGGAGTTGGTGCCAAAATCTTTATGTGCATTTTAGAGAAATATAAAATAGACTTCATGTCTTCATGTGTTCAAAAAATTAGAAAAAGGTGAACTTAAACCGCCACAAAAATCAAATGACGGTATTAAACATAAAATATTTTTATATTTTATGTTTTTTTTTTATGAATAATAATTAAAAATAAATATATGATGTAACCATAATTGACATATTTTTAATAAAAACGGTATATATCAGTATTTTAGTTTCGGTACTGGTATACCAATACCGATATAATTTAAAATACCGTTACCGATACCATTATCGATATAAAAATACATTGAATACTGATAGCGTACCGATACCATTATTCGTTTCGGTTTCCAACCTTGCTATTAGCCCCTTTTATAATCTCTAATAATCATTGTTCATTATTTATTAGGCCTAAGGCGTATGAGTGTTAAAAAAATATTCAATTAATAACACTCATACGTCTTGTCACAACAGTAACATGTCTTGTTAACAACACATTAAATAAATAATAAATTATATAAATAAATCACCTCTAATAAATCTTATATCGTAAAAATAATAAGTAAATTGCTAGCATAAATATATTAGATTTATAATGAATTTATTTGAAATATGAACAAAGTTTTTTTGCTTTTGAAGAATAATATTGTTTAATGAGTATTTATGTTTTCATCAAGTGTTGCAAAGTATGAAATTTATACTTATATACATTGACAAAGGAAAATGTATAGAGACAAAGTTTACTTAGAAATATACATACATATTAAATAATTATTGTCTAGGTTTTAACAAACATAGTAACGAATGTTTGTTAGAACTTTGCCTTTAATACAGGGTAGCTGGATGTAGAAAAAAAGAGGGAAAAGAAAATTCTTTAACATACACATTCTTTAACTTTCACAATAGTTAAAGACTAAATAAACAATATACTTTTGCATTTACTTGTATTTGCAATTAAAGAAAATTTAGAAAGCTCTTTTCCTTTATTATTTCATTATTATTTTCTTATTAATTACATCCCTTATTATTTCGTATTTTTATAAAAGTAAATTTATTTCTTACACAGAAAAAATTGTTCCAAATAATTTTTTAATAAAATGATTTATTTATTTTATATTGCAATTTGATTAGATTATTAATTAATGTAATTAATCTTCTAATTGGTAAAGTTTTTTGAAAGAGATCGTCAGCTTTTGAAAAAAAATGTACAGAAAAAAGAAAAACCTGTCAATAAAAAAATAGAGAAATAAAATAACTTTCAATCAATTTACAACCATTTTTAACTATTTGAGCTGATTCTATCGTTTAAAAAACTGTTTTATGAAATATAAACATGTTGTTAGGATTTGTTCAGATTTGTTCGGAGAAACGTTTAATATATAAGTATTTAGTAAGTACGAATTTTAAATATTTGATGAGATTATTAATCTTTCGATGCTATTGTAGATGTTTCCCAGTTTATTTCAAAGCTATTCTATAAAAGATTATTTATATATGTACATAAGGTAAGTTCATATTGATTTTTTTACGATTTGTTCAGATATCTGTTATATTGTTATTGGTATCTCGTCCTATTTCGCAAGTGCACTCCGATAGGATGCTGTGATCTTTATTAGAACATCCCACTGAGATGTTATTTTTTTACATACTTTAAAATATATAAATTTTATAATCATTATAGTAAATTATATTACATAGATTTTTATATTATACACACTCTACATATATACATATATATATACATACATACATACATCTATACATTATTGTAAAATCTAGTTAAATAAATGTATAGCACCAAAACATAGTGTAGAGAAACGAAACTTAATGTATAGTTACGTCTTGGCGTCTTATAATTCCTTTTAAAAGTCACCGATAATCACATGAGGTCAAAGGTTACAAATATCTGATTTATACGTAATTATCGGTGATTTCAAACAAGATGGGACTAAATATGTACCAAGTTTCCTTTTCTCAATCGAATTTGGTATTTTAATAATTTTCTGGTTAAATATTACTTGTACTGAATTATTTAAATATTCAGTAAATAATTGTATTTAGAAAAGAGCGTTTTTATTGAAGGAGGAATTTAATTAATTGTAGAATTGAAACAATAAAATTTCTAGTTAATTTTAGGCAAACATCCAGTCATAATTCTAATTAATTTTATGAAAAAATTAATTAAATTTTAAGCCAAAATCAATTATTCTAGTTAATTAATATTATCATTTTGATGATTGGTGTAAAATCAAACAAAAATTTAATTAATATAAGTATTTGAAGTCCACTTTTATTTTTTTCTGTGCTAGCTCTTAAAGGCACATATAAATCTTTATTAGGTTTCAACAATCTTATTTATACGTAATTATTGGTGATTTTAACAAAATGTATAAGACGCCAAGGTGAAACTATGTACCAAGTTTCATTTCCCAATCAAATTTGGAGTCTTAGTATTTATTTCATTTAGTTTTACTTACATTGCATTATTAAAATATTTTTAATAATTTGATAAATAACTATAATAAAATAAATAAAATAAATGTTTTAGTTGATTTTAAGTTAATGATCAATCATAATTCTCATTAATTTGATTAGCACATTATTTGAAATTTAAACAAAAATCAATTATTTTAAGTTAATTATTATTATCATTTTGGTGACGGGAGCAAAATTAATTATAAACAAGTTTACAATCGTAAATTGCCTTGTTGTCTCTGTTTGGCAGTACCAAAGCAGAGTTTGTGGACTATAATTTGCAACGAAATGAAATAAGTATTTTCTGTGCCGCTACACATTTTTTTTAGTGTAATGTAATTTTTTAAATGTAATGTAGTTAAGTTCAAAAATTCAGAAGTTATATTTCAGAAGTATATTGTTGAACATGTAATATAAATTTATACTAGTAACTGTCCCAACGATTAGGGTAAAAAAGGGGGTTTTGTGGCATTAACTAAACCGTAATTTTTTATAACAAGATATTGGTGTTGTTGAAAGGAGAAGAAAGATTTTGGAAGAATTTGAAAAAACGAAATAAAAAGTAAAGATATATATAGATTTTATATAAATTATTAATTACAAATTGCATCATTGTATGATGCGCAGTTTTATAAAATTTTCCATAATGCTTAAAACGCACAAAAGCGATGTTACTTAGCTGTCTTCAAGTGCACTAAATAATCTATTAAACCGATTGACCGGTGTCCGTCAATCAGTCCGTTCAACTGTAATTAATGTAAGCGTTCAGATCAAATAATAGTTTACAGTTTGCAAAATATCTTAATGAAAGTTGATTCATAACTTCCTTTCCAAGGAACACTCAAGTGAATTTCATGGAAATTGTGACAAGTATTCTTTCCCGTAATACGATTTGTAAAGTGAAAATTATTATTATGATACCTAATTTTTTTGACTGTTGGCCCAAATTAGCGTCTGCATAAGGCTCTCCATCGAAAATCGTTTTTGGGAAATCACACGTGCATACATATTATATAGATGCTAAAATCGATAACTAATTTGATCGAAAATTATATCAACTCCTTGCACTATAGAAAAATCTTATGAAAAATCTTATTAAAATCTTGTGTTGCAACACTTAAGTATGCTAATTATAAAAATTTAAATAATCATTTACCCGATATTAGTGTTTCAGTTGTCTTAATATTATTATATAGTCTAAAATTAAAATCCAATATCAAATAATTAACAAATTAATAGACAAATTTCTTTAGAAATTATATACTTTTTTGTAATTTGAAAATTCAAATTATTGTTCAAAAGGCAGGCCAGGGCTGAACAATTTTATTTTATTTTTAGTCCTTGGAATATTGTCTATTATCTGCGTTTTAATTTATGTTTTCCAACTTATGCCTTATACAACTAATACATCTTGAAACTTAAAATTTACAATTTTTTTTATTTAAAAAATTATCCACTTTAAAATTAACATTATTAAACGAACATTATATGATTCAGTATTTTCAGACATCAGTAATTAATGATATAAAGGAAAATAACCTATAACTGTTATAATATATATAAATTCTGTATGTAAATTTGATACTATATTCCAGTAGTTTAAAAAAAATTATATAATGTTTGAAAAAACTTTGACTTTGGAAGCGCTCACCTAGTTTAACAAATCGCATACCAAAAAAAAAAAAACAAAAAGTTTAGGGTAAAGTTCAGCACATTGTTAACTTTTGAATGTCATATTTAGTTTTTGCACAATTCGAACTTTTAACTTTCTGATGGAAAACTATTCGAGAGAACCCTCTGTGCGATATCTCTAAATTGTTTTCTTGATCAAATTGTCAATTCTTATTAAATATTTTAAATAAAAATATTTTGGAATTAAATCTACAACTTCTAATCGGATGGTCCTATTTAGGTTAAGTTGGGAAGGGTGATGTAAGTTTTTTTGCACCATTATGAATCCCTTCAGAAAGAAGTGATAAAAAGAAAAGAATATAAGTAGAAGAATAAAATAATTGGTCGTTGAAGGAGTATTCTAGTTCAAGTTTTAAAGGTGGTGTCCACAAACTTCTTAGAAGCGATGCCAAAAGTTCTCAAAATAAAACACCTCTGACAAGAACATTTTTTAAATATTTAGAATTTTTTTCTACAACAAAAACCAATTTGGTTTTTCGCTCTTCTGAAAAGTTGTTCAAAAACACATAAGACTTTTAGTCTGCGCACCGACGATAAGAACTCAGTCGTTGCATTATTTTATTACTTTGTTATTCTTATATTTACAGAATATAAAAATTAAGTAATTTTCCACATGAAATAATAACTTATTTTGTCCCTGGGTTTGTATGTAGGCCTGTGTATTCTCACTCACGTAGAACCTTATATCTTTTATTTCATATTTCTAGGTTAATTATTTTAAAAAATTTAAAAAGTACAATTTGTAAAACAGAGATGTACCACAAAGTCCCCACTTGTAGATTCTCACTCAATTAGGACTTTGATGCTTTAATTTCATATTTCTTATTACAAAAAATTAAAAAAAAAAATTAGAAAAAAATAGATTCTCAATCAATTAAGACCATATCTTTAATTACATTTTTATGTTTCTTTAATTACATGCTGCTGTACTCAGTATTATAGAAAGTTTATATGAAATTCAAAAAGTACCAAGGAAAAAGTACTTCAAAGTCTCCACTTGTAGATTCTCACTTATTTAGGACCATGTATCATTACGATCCTGTTTCTATGTTAATTAGTATAAAAAAAGTGCTACTTGAAAAACAATAAATTACCACAAAATCGCCTCCTTGAGTTCTCACTCACTTAGGTCCATGTATCTCTAAGTTCATGTTGCTTGGTGCACTATTATAGAAAATTCGAAAAGTACCATTAGAGAAACGAAAAAGTTCGTTCATACAGAATAGATTTAACTTCATGTTTCTATGCTCAATATTATAGGTAATTTAAAAAATACAATTTGAAAAAGAAAAAGTACCACAAAGTCCCTCCTGGAGAATTTTTACTCACATAGGAACATGCATATTGAATTTCATGCTTTTAGGTACAATATTACAGAAAATACGAAAAGAACCATTAGAAGAACAAAAAAGTACCAAAACGTTCCTTCATATTTGCTCATATTTACTCAGGCCCACATTTAATTTCATCCTTTTAAGTTCATAGTATGCGAAGTACAGAAAGTGCCATTAGAAGAATAAAAAAGTTCAGTACCATATTAACTAATTTTTTGGTACTTTTTTTTACCCCCAATAATGTAGCCAAAATTGTACTGCAATGAGCGCAATTTTTCAAAATTATAGTGGAGTCACATAATAAAATATCTATGTCAATATATGGAAAAAATAAATAGTAAACAATTTTTTATGAAAAATGTACCAAAAGCAGGTGAGATTTTCACCCCTTAAACATTTAAATTTCTAAAAAGTACCAAATTTGTATTTGTCATTTTTTGAAAAGCTACGAATATGATGTAAATTTTATTTCTGCGTTTACTGGATTAAAAGATACATATGGTGCCAAAAAAGTACCAACATAAGTTTTTACTCGTTTTCTTACTAAATGAGCTGAATTAAAAAAAAAAGTACTAAACACCTGTCCGATTATTTTTTAAAGGAATAACGATAACTAATTAATGTTTTTATATCTATTAGTTTAGCATATATAAGGTTACCGTATTTACCCGTTTTCCCCCTTTTAAACCCATAAACATTCGAATTTCCAAAAATCCCTTGTTAGTGGAGCAACCTACAGTAAAAATTTTATCTTTCTAGCTTCAGGCATGCGATGATGAATCAATAAGTTAATCAATCAATCTTAAATTTTAAAGCTCAATATTTTACAACCGATCGCTATGAACTATTACTCAAGAATAACACTACAATCTCTTTGTTTTAGTCTTTTGCATGCACAAACAGAAAAATACGTTGGTTTTTTATTTACATAAGAATTACTCGAGAAATTTAGAAAAATAAATAATTTCTCGAAACATATAAGTTTTGATATTTTAGTAAAGTTTACTATTGCTATATCGATATTTTTGATATTCTCGAAAATTAATATATATATATATATATATATATATATATATATATATATATATATATATATCCCTCCATTAAACAATATAAGTAATTTCCTTTGTTTTTACCTGTTGAACAAATCATATTACCAATAAAACTGCAATATCGTGTTCAAGTCTTTCCATTGTATTGTCGGCTAGTGTAGACGGCGGTGCTTTTCAAATAAGTAAAAAAAAAAAATGAAAATAGCAACAAAAATAGTACAAAAATGAAATACAAAACACTCTCAAAAGAATACTTTTGTTAGATAGAAAAGTCCCAAAGCACAAAAAATGTAATACTCCTAACCGCTATTTTTCTTTCATTTGCTGATAGTTGTTGTTCTTTCATTTGTTTTTTGCAAAATACCATAGTAGACATATTTGTGTTTCTAGGAGTGTATGTGTGTGAATATGTGTCAGTGTATGTATGTTTGAGTGTGCGAAGTTTTTTAAAAAAATGGTACTCAATGCGTGTTATGTGTCACATGAAAAATTATGACAACCTCTGTTGTTTCTATTCTTTTTCTTTTTTTTTTTACTCTAAATAAAAGGAATTAGACAAAAACAACAGAACTTTAACAGGAAAAATTGCGCCAAGTTAAAAAAGTTCTCTTTTCACATTTTTATAATATTTTTTTTGCAAACAACGATATTTTTTGACAAGTACGAGTATTAAGCCCAAAGTACACTTCAAAAACAACACACAACAACAAAAACTACAACACCAACACAATAAACTATTTTTTCTTTCTTCCTTATACTCCTGAGCTCATACGTATAGACACACATACATATATATCTACATAACATCATATAAACAAGTTTTGTTAGTTTATTATAACCTACACCACCATAGGTGGCTGGGACTGGTTATTATGCGTTCGTGCTAACGCCTGCAACGCACAGAAAAAAGCCTTTGAACCCTCACCATCTTAAAGTGTACAGTTCGACTTCCTGAGTCGATTTAACGATATCCGTCCATACGGCTGGATGTTTGTACATGTAAATTTAGTGAACAAATTACAGACATTTATTTTGAAGGTATGTTCATGAAATTTGTCACAAATAATTATTTTGTTACAGGGACGAAATCTATTGGTTATGATCGGTTCATTATTTTACCTAGCTCCCATATAAATTTCCTCCAAGAATATCTGTTTAATGATCATAAATGCATATATACATGTATTTTAGTGAAATTCGGCAGAAATTTCTATATAAAAGATTAAAATTTGAACTGTGGGATTGTCTCCCGCCAAATAGATCCATTAAGATGGGTTTTATGGAATTTAAATGTTTAGGGAGTAAAAAAGTGTAAATTCAGTAACCTTATATCTACTAAAATAATATATATGGACAAAAAGGCAAACATTTTAAAATCAATGAAACCGAGTTAATTTTACAATAATATCGAACATGGTTTTGTTTTTGGCAAAATTGCACAGTGGTTTAAAACGCTTTTTTTTTGGAAATAATTCAGTAAGTTGTAAACCGATTGAAATATGTCAATAAAATTTCATCTGTCCAGAGGCGAGGTGTTTTCGAGTTGATCACGGATTCCTGGCGGATCAGGGGAGAAGTGTGTAGACCTCAAAAATTGGTCACTTCGGGTAATCATTTTTTTTATATCGCCAAAAATTCATTTATAATTTGACTGAAACAAATTTACATATATATAGTCCTTGTAAATTCCTACACAAAATATGCTTACATATGTAGCTTACCTCTTTTAGCTTAAGAATTATTTAGGTCGAAATATATTTTTTACTCATTTTTAGTCCTTTCTTTAGAGGTTTTTTTTTTAATTTGGCGGGCTCAATATTGGCCCTAATTTTTTTATAAATATTCATAAGATTGCTTACAAAATAATATGCTGCAGGAAAGATATTAATATATAAATTAGATAAAAAGTTATATTAATCTGAAGTTGGAACTTAAAAAAAATTTCATATTTTTGGGGTTCGTTTTTCAAAAAAGGTGGCAATATTTTTTTTACTTATAAAATCGTTTTTTGTTTTGGCCCATATAATTTTTCAATGTTTTCAAAAGAAATCTTAATGCATATACGTGTAAAGTAAACCCAAAGGCTCTGGGGGTAAAGGTTTCCTGAAAATTCTTATTCAAACTTTATTAATTTTCCATAGTTTTTTTTTAAATTTGTTTGTAAAATTCTCAAATCGCAAAGCTGGGATCAAACAAAAATGATGTTAATTAAATTATTTTCTAATGGACGACTCTTATAACTACAGTGAGATCATTTGAATGGGAAAATTCAATTTTTCAAACACCTTTTTTCTGGCTTGGGATTTTAGGTATTTTGGTACAAAACAGTGTGTTTTTAATTCTCTAATTTTAAGGAAAATCTACCTATATTGTGTCGAAATTTTATTTTAATATTGAATATTAACATTATTTCTAAAAAATATGCTCAAATTTAAAATTTTAAGTTTTTCAGCTCATGGTCTACAGAAATTTGGTATCCAAGACCCGGCATGAAAATTTATACTAAAATCAAGGGCGCCCTAAAAAATTACGAAGTTTGTAGAATTTATGGACAAAAATGCATTTTCGTAATCTCAAAAAAAGTTTCTGAATATTTTTCTGTAGCTTAATCTGAAAATAGGTTTTTAGGCATTAAATGAAGAATCTTAAAATTAGCAAAATATGTGTTTTAAAAAAATTTGCACCTGACATATTTTTTTATTATTTAAAAAATTCTGCAAAAATTATTTTAGAAAAATTAATGTTTGCATGTAACTCAGTTAGTAATGATTATTTTTTGAATCTTTTTTATATGTGGTGATAGTTCTTCGCAACATTTAATCATGTGTGAAATTGTATTATAAATAATAGAAATTTTGAGATTTTTTTTTAAATTTTCATTGTTAAACAGCAATAACTTTTGGGCACCCTCGCGAAACTGATTCACGCCAATGGATTAGAAATGTTGAAGTATTGCTTTTTGTTCATTGAAAGCGTTGTCAATGTGCTATGAAATAAAAAGTCCGACAAATTTTTTTCAGAATCTTAAAATTTTAGTGTTTTTGCCCATATACAAACAAAATTCAATGCCTATCGTTACTTATTAAAAAAATAATTGGATTGGATCTGGTACTTACATCATATTTCTTACTTATCGAAAAATGACAAAAATAAGAATTTGGTACTTTTTAGAAATTCGAACGTTTAAGAGGTAAAAATTGTACATATTTTTGGAACTTTTAAAATAAAACATTTTTTCTATTTATTCACAAACATAAGGTCATTGGAGTAAAATTTTCGTCACATCGATGGGAGAACAAAAAGTACCAAAAAGTGATATAAATTTTGGCATTTTTAGAAATTTGAATGTTTAAGTAGTAAAAATCGAACCTATTTTTGGTACTTTTTCCATAAAACATTTTTTTCTATTTATTGAAATACATAAATTCATTATAGTACAATTTTGTTATATCCATAGAGAAAAAAGTACCAAAAAGGAATAAAACTGGAAATTACATTTTATTCAAACTCATTGAGCCGCCTTGGACTGCAAAGCAGCTCAATGGCTTAAAAAATTTGAAAAACAAACATTATAGAAAATACAAAAAATCCGGTTTATCTATTGATTATATGAGGTACTCCATATCAAGATCAGTTTACAATTTGGAAAATATCAAATGTTACAATAATTATCTTTTTAGGGTGAAAAGAAACTTTAAAAATAATCAAAAATATTTTTACCAGTTCGTAAATTCTAAGCGTCGAGTTTCTGGATATCCGTCCATGATGAAATTTGGAGATAAAGAATCCTCAAACGATGCAGATATTTGCGATATGTTTGCTGCTTTCTTCTCATCCGCCTATTCTGATAAAGATTCACATGAACTTTCCAATTATCCATATCCAATTCCAGCTGCAACCCTTATAAATTGTCCAATATTAGATAAATCGATGGTACTGAGAGCTGTACAGAATATTCTGATAAATGTGGACCTGATGGTGTTCCAAGTTGTGTTCTTATAAAATGTTTACATTCTCTTATATCTCCAATAACATACTTATTCAACATATCAATATTTAGTGGTTACTTTCCTGAAGTTTGGAGGAAATCTTATATTATACCTTTGTTTAAATCCGGTAGCAGATCCAACATTTCCAATTATAGAGGTATTGCTAAATTAAGTGTTATTCCAAAACTTTTCGAAAAGATAGTTACTGAAATCCTTTCGCATCAAGTTGTATGTTATCTTTCGCCATTTCAGCATGGATTTAAAAAAGGATGTTCCATTACTACTAACCTTTTGGAGTTCACAACCTCAGTTATAACCGCATTTGATTCCGGTTTACAGACAGACGTAATATACACAGATTTCAGTAAAGCCTTCGATAAAGTAAATCACGATCTCCTACTGTTCAAATTGGATAAACTCGGATTTTCTCCTGTTTTCCTTAAATGGATCTCCACATATCTTAAAAATAGATGCCAATGTGTATTATTCAGAGAATGTACATCAAAAACCATTCCTGTTTTATCTGGTGTTCCACAAGGTAGTCATCTCGGCCCCTTATTATTCCTAATATTTATAAATGATTTACCAGCTTGCATTAGGAATTCTAGAATATTAATGTATGCTGATGATGTAAAGCTGTTCCATAGCTTTAACTATTCCTATCAATGTTCCTTACTCCAATCAGATCTTGACAATCTTTATGATTGGTGTATGCTGAATCTAATGGATCTGAATTTAGGAAAGTATAAACACATGATGTTCTATAGCATAAGTCCAGTACTCTTTAGATACACAATATATTAATATCAACTTGATCTAGTCGAAGAATTTCTTGATCTGGGTGTGTTGCTTGATTGTAAACTATCCTTTAATTCCCACGTTTCGCAAATCGTTAATAAGGTAAAAGGAGTTCTAGGTTTCCTCAAGCGCTGGTGAAAAGAGTTTAATGATCCTTACGTTTCCAAGCAATTATTCATATCTCTTGTAAGACCAATCCTGGAATATGCTTCCGTGGTCTGGGATCCTCAATACGAAGTTCATATAAAGAAAATTGAATCGGTCCAGAAACAATTTCTCTTATTTTGTCTTCGTAATCTTCCATGGAATCCTAATATTAATTTACCATCATATGAAAGTCGATTACAGCTTATTGATCTCCCTACTCTTGAAAGTAAGAGAAAATATATGAATATTTCATTTGTAATTAATTTAGTAAACGGTTCAATTAATTCTGAGTTCCTGCTTCGTAAGATCGAATTCATAATCCCAAATCGTCCAACTAGAAATTATACTCCTTTAAAAATAAAATATTTTCGAACCAATTATGCCAACTTTGATCCCATGAGACGTATATGCAATCAATTCAACAGTTTCTATCCATATATTGATTTCTCATTAAATCCAATTCGCATTAAGAGGAATATTTTTAACTTAGTTAAATAATAAGTTTTTGTTATTGAATGATTATGAAAATATTTTATTGTTAATAGCTTTAAGAATAATATATATGCTAGCCTGTAAGAAATTGTAATTTCATTGGCTATTAAATAAATAAATAAATAAATAAATTTGGTTAGTTAATTTAGTCACACAATGTATGCCAATGGGTTATTGTTTGTAACTCGGGTACTAAGTCATACATAATAATAAATACGTATAAAGCTTGGTACTTTTTTTTGAAAACATAATTTTTCCTAAGTAATTGAGGGCAGATTTGCTTAGTTTGAGTCATATCTACAACATGCTAATTTAAACACAGTTAGTATTTTGAAAATTGAATTTTTAATGAATCTGTTTTAGGGCGAAAAATATAACAATGTGCTTTTTGCTTAATGGTAATGTTTTCTATAATTGAGTTTACCGACATAAAAGTTAGTTAATATGTTGCCGAGTTTATTATTAGAAATCAAAAAATTAATGTTTAGTTTTTTCCCTCTAAGAAGGAAATCTAATGGTATTTTTTTTTATAAAGGTTTACGTTCTTTTAATGGTATTTTTTGTATTCGTATGCTATGAACTTAAAAACAAAAAATAAACTTACGCAGTTCTGGGTGAAAATATGAAAGAAAGTAGTAAAATTTGAAAAAAATAATTTGGTATTTTCTCTGATCTTCTAATGGTACTTTTCGAATCTTCTTTAATATTGAACACAGAAGGCTACATGATCCTATGTGGGTAAGAATCCACAATCGTACTTATGGTATTTGTTTTCTTAATTTTTTATAATATTGAACGCAGAATCATGAAATTAACCATAAACGGTTTTGAGTGAATGAAATTCTATATGAAGGGAGTTTTTGGTACTTTTTTGCGTTTCTAATGGCACTTTTTGAATTTTCTATAATATTTAAACTAAAAAATATAAAATTAATGATATATGGTTCTATATGGATGAGAATCCATTGCGAGGACTTTGTAGGGGTATTTTTTTTGTTCTTCTAATGGCACTAAAGACATGAAACTGAATATGCACATTCTTAAATGAGTAGGATTTCACAGTACCCGATTTTGTGCCACTTTTTTTCTTCTAATGATACTTTTGAACTATTTTATAATTAACCTAGAAACATAAAATATATGCCTCTGATTGACATAGAATTCAACAAAGGGACTTTATGGTACGTTTTCTTTCTTATAAGGATATTTTTATTGTTCTCACTACAGTGCACTTCGATTTTCCAATACCAAGTTGTAGTGTAGTAATGTAGGGTATCATATGCCGTCCGACAACAATTTTTTTACTTGTTTTTCTTTTTGTTTTTTCGTTATACTTTTTTGTTCTTTGTGTAGTTGTTAATAAACGTCTTTATAAGTTGAGTTTATTTGTTGTTTCCCAGCCAGCAATAACAAAGACATTACAATCGAATTATGATCAAAGAAACTTGCATTAGACGACTATTTGCATTCCAGAACAATGAAAAAAGAACAAGCATGCTCGGTAAATGTATAACTTTTAAAGTGATAACATTGTTAATAGTGTTGAACAGTGTTGCCAGGAGGTGAGAAAAAAGAAAGCTAAATTGGACTTTGAAAAAGGTCAGAAAAAGCTAAATGCCCAAAATTAATTATAATTCCTTTTTCGCTATATAAATATATATATATATATATATATATATATATTAAAATAATTATTATAAGTAGGTCAATAAAATAAGTTATGTCTGTCGCGTCGCAGGCGAAAACTCTTTTATTCAATATAAGTAACCTCGATTTTTTGTGTGAATTAATACACAAAAATGCTTAAATGACTGATTCTGTAAAAATAAAATTAATAAAAGCAAATAAGAAATTATTTTCTTCTTTGTAGAAATACTAAAATGTTACCCCTTTTAAGGCAATTTTAAGAATCAAAAAAGACTAAAAACAGCTAGAAGCTAAGAGGAAAATTTTGAGATTAAAATCAAAATAGAAAGGCTCTATTTAGCCTCAAAAAGGCTAAACTGGCAACACTGATGTTGAATAAAAAGTGTATTTCTGTATATATATACAAAAAAAAAAAAAAAAAAAAAAAAAAAATGGATTTTTTTAATTCGTATTTTTTTTTTTTAATATTTCATATTTAGTTTAATAGTGTCAGTTAGGTTTTGATAAAAAATACAATAATGTGCAAATAAATATAAGATAAGCATTTATGTAGTTCTATTATTAAAATTATAAAAAAAAAGAAATACTCCAACTGCATTTTTTTCTATTAAGTCCATTTTTAGATATAAAAACATTATTTTCTGACACTCTCTTGATTTCCTTTTTTACACTTTTAAATGATATTATTTCGACACCACAAGAAGGCAGTAAAAAATGTCGCCTAAAAGGTGTTAAAACTGATGCAAGTTTCTTCCCGAACGGTGACTATTTCCAATAAGAAAATGATATCATATTCGATAGTTAATAACATGAAGTTACGTTTTAGTTTAAATTTCGATAGAAAATGTTGGCAGGGTTTGTAAAAGTTTTGTATTCGTATTACACCCTCCCCCCCCCCCCCTAGCATTTAGAAGATTGTTTTTTCAACCATCCACTAAAAGCTGTCTTTCTTGACACCCTTGAATGTTTAAAAGTAGAAGATACACAAATGTGCAACAACAAAACACATTAGTATCGAAAACTTCATTTGGGCGACTGTTTACATTTCAGTGCAAAGAAAAAGAATAAGCATAATTTCGGTATAATTTCGGCATAATTTCGCTTAGTAAATGTGTAACTTTTCAAGTGATTAATGTTGTTTATAGTGTTGAATAAAAAATGTGTTAATACAAAAAAATTGTTAATTTTTAATTAGTGATTTTTGTTTTTAAATATTTCGTATTTAATTTCAACTTATGGTGAGTTATTAAATTAGTTTAAGGTTACAGTAAGCTTATATAGTGTGTTTAAATATAAGGTAAGCTTTTAGCACAATTATAATTAAAATATTTACTAGAAATATTCTAATTGCAGTAAAAACATGTTTATTATACAAAAGCAATTATATTTCGATACTTTTTTACACTTTTAAACGATAGTATTTGGGCAACCAAAGAATAGTGTCATCTAAAAAGTAATAGAACTCCTACACATTTCTTCCCGAACGGTGACTCTTCTTCGATAAGGAAATGATATCATATTCGACTGTTATTAACTACATGATGTCTCTCTTTAGTTCAAATTTCGATAGAAAATGTTGGTAGGGTATGCTTGTGTATCAATGAATTTATTTGTTTGTGTATGTTTGGTTTTCAGTATTTAAGTGTGCGTGTGTGTTTGTATATTTGTTGTTTATTTACTATACAGAGTTGTTGATGTTAAAAAATTTTTCTCGTTTTAAATGGAATGTTAATGCTTAAACTTGGTTAGATCAGGGATGAAAACATGGTAACCAATTGTAAATAAACTTTTTTGCTACAATTCTTAAATAAGGATTATATTAAAAAAACATTTATTTGCTACAATTAAAATAATTTATCTAATAAGTAAGTTAATCTTTTTAATTAGAAAATAATTGCCTTATTAAATAAACATTTTTCTTCTCCAATTTTTAAGCTTATAGATTTAATAATATATATATCTTTTCAATTTGTAATATTAATTTCACATCCCTGCTCTTTTATTCTTTTAAATATAATATGTTATTTTGTTTTTATTGCCATATAGAAAATCAATAAATTTTTTATGTAATTTAACAAATTTTCGTTATATTTTTTTTCTGTTCTACTTTATTTTTACTTAATATTACCTATCCTAAGGGTAATCTGTAGCTGAAGTTTTTATGACATTTGGCCGTTAGTTTAAAACTGAAAATAATTTATCTTAAGTAGTTAGTTAAACTTAAAGAAATATATAACAGCAAACTTTTAAAGTTGATAAAAACTTAATAAATAAATTTGTTGTTTAAATCGTTTAAAAGAAAATTTATTTCACTTAATTTTTTTGTTAACTGTTATAAATTGTTTGACACTTTCTGAAACTGGCAATATTTTTGTTTAATTTTTAGCAAACTAAAATAAAATTAAAAAAAAAAAATACTGTCACGTCAGTAAACAATAAAAAGTTAGACTTAAATAAGAAATCTTATAAGGCAAAAAAAAAAGCTAAACTTATTCTCCTATTTTTAATTCTCTAATGAAATTCATTGAGGACGGCTTGAGGTTAAGAAATCCTCTCGTAACAATCATGCTTGGTCAAAAGGTGAACTAGTGGGGAACAATATTAACTGCAATCACTTGTTTTAGAAAATGAAGTGCATGATTTTGAACTATTTCTTTGTCTCATATTTTTGAACTACAGATCTTGTCTAGAACTAAACTTTAAGACTAGCTTTTTTCCAACTGCCCAGTCTTTCTGAATGAATGCTATATTTTTTTATTTCTATGATTAGAGCTTTAGATTTGTTTTTAAAATATATTAAAAGCTAATTATCAGGGCAACCAAAAATATGCTCTAAGAAAAGTATTTTATGCGCATTAAAAATGCATCTAAAATCGGTAAATATGCCCTTAAAATAAAAATATGTTCTTAAAATATTATTTTTTATGGCGGAAATTGAAATTATCTACTATTAGTGTTAAAAATAACTAGATTTTCATTAGAAATTCTTAAAAAATATTTTCTTTTTGCACTTAAAAACATTCAAAATATAAATTATGTAAATAATTCTATTAAACACCAACAATTCTATTAAAATATGCAAAATGATGATCTTAAGTTTAATATATATATATATATATATATATATATATATATTATGTTCTTAAGTATAAAATATGCAAATATATGCTATTTAAATTAGTAAAATATACTGTAAAATAAGGATTTTCTACGCAAATATAAGAAAATATGCTACTAAGGGCAAAATATGCAAAAATATGGTATAACAAATCGATGCCAAAATTCCTAAAATTTCTTGAAACGAATAAATAACTAACAGTTTGGTTCACTTGAAGCCCAGAAAGAAATATGATTTTGCATGTTTCTGGTAGCCCTGCTGATTAGAATACAAATAAAGTAACACAACAAAAATAAGTAATAATATTTTCTGCCTGTTTTTATAACATGAGCGCAAAAATGACTCGTCAAACTTACATTTAAAACAAAAACAAAATTTCAAAACTTGTTTTTGTTTTAACTGTATGTTAGACGAGTCGTTTTTGCGCTCGTGTTATAAAAACGGGCAATTTATCATATATTATAGTTTAACAGTTCAAAACAAGTAAAATAATTTTCAGCATATTGTGTTTTGTAATAGCAGCTTTGTTAGGAATTAATATCGATAAATTAAGCGACAATAAGGAATTCTAATGTCTCTAAAATTGCTAACCGAAATAAGGTATCGTACGTACAAAATTCAATAAAAAAATCTAAATCTATTATCTACAAATAGGGAAAGCTTTGGAATTAAATCTACCCTATTTTCTAATAGGCTAGTCCGATTTACATAAATCGCAAACAGAAGTATTAAAGGAGTATTTGAGTTTATTTGAATCTATATAAGCGTAACGTTAAGCCCTCAAAATGGGGTACCTCTGACATGAACATGTTAGAGTTGATCAGATAAGAAACATTATTGTTTCTTATCTGAAATATTTAAATTAAAGGTTGCTAACTGATTCAAAAAGGTAAAAATGTAATGGTAATGATATTTTGGAATATTTCGGTAACAGACATTTTTTTGCAGTAACGGTATTTTAAATTGTTTCGGTAAGGGTATTTTAGCGTTATCGGTATTTCGAGCGGTAATTGTATTCGTAGTCATTTCGGTAATGGTATTTTAAAGCTTACGGTTGTTTCAAAAATTTCGCAGATATCTGTTCGCAAGCATAAAATATAAAGTGGGTCAAGTGTTTAAAAGACGGACTGTGATAACCCTAACATTCCTATAAATTTAATTTTAATTTTATTCAAATTAAAATTTTAGCGTTTTTGATATTTTTGGTTATTTTGGCATCGGTATATTAGCGATAAATATATTTTGAGCTACTTTCGTATAGGTATTTATTTTAACGGTGACGGTATCTCGAATTATTTCGGTAATGGTATTTTAGGGATAACGGTAGTCAAGTTGAATGGGTTTAGAGACAAGGGCAATAACCGGAAAAGGTAGACAATCTTGTTTATATTTCATATTTTCTTGAAATACTCTCCTAGGCCTTTATTTAAAAACCGCTGCCAAAATGCTATAATAATTTCTCTTTAAAATAACATAAGTCTAACATTTCTTATTTTTCGAAAATATCTTAGTCACGTTAATTTTCTTTTCCCTGTATTTAATTTTTAATTTCAACAAACACCTTCTTTTGTATTTTCCTTTTATAAAGATTAAAATTCAGTTTTTTTCCTTCCTGTTTCTCTAAATTTTGTCCATTTTCCGTTTTGTTTGACTAAAGTTTTAAACACAAAATGATTGTCATTTTCATCAGGAATTTTAGTCGTGTGGAAACTTTTGTTCAAATTATTTTTGCCAGTTGTTTATAGTTGTTATTATATCTTTAGTTTTTTTTTTATTAAAATGTGACTGGCATTTTTTTTAGATATTTTGTAATAAATGGAGAGAGTAAAAAAATTAAAAATAATTACAATGACTCAGGTACTAATTTTGGAATACAGTACTATTTACAAAAACACACGGATGGAAGTTTATGGGGATGATGCTTTAGCTGAGGTAACTTGTCGTGAATGGTGATGAGTTCGATGTGCATGATAAGAAGCATCCCGGCCAGTAGAAAAATTTTAAAGTTAGAGAATTGGAGGCTTTGCTCGATCAAGACTCATGCCACACACAAGAAGTGTTTGCAGAATTATTGTCAGTAGATTAAACAACAATTTCCAGGCGTTTAAGTGCACTTGACTTTATCTAAAAGCAATGAAGTTGGATGCCACACAAAGTGAAGTCAAGAGACGTTTGAAGGAAATTTTGCATGTATGAAAGGCTGCAGAAAACGAAGTATCGTGTATCGTATTGTTACGGGTAATGAAAAGTGGATCCATTATAATAACTTAGAGCATAAAAAATTTTATGTGAAGCCCGACTAACCGGGAAAGTTGACACCAAAGCCGAATCTATATAATTAATAGACAAACACATTTTCTGTGAACCTCTTTACGCTCAAAGTATACAACCGATGTTAATAAAAAATATACCATTAGTAAAGTATTTTCTCATAGATGTGCAAAATATAAATAAATATTTTAAAAGTTATAAGCTACTACTACATATACAAAGCTCCTATATATATGAAGAATTTCAAAAAATTCTTTGAAACCGACTTTATGTGTCTTGTATTTCTAAAGTTTGTTTTAAAAATAGAAAAACTGGTAATGCATTCTGGTAGACGTCATAATATAACTAAGAAATCCAAAATCTTAGATCATTCACATAAAATTCCACGGAACTACAGCCATTTAAAAGGTGTGAAGATAAATACGTCACTTAAATATGCTCCACACGCTGTTAATCGATTTTTTAAAACGAGCAAACTTATTTTTTAATAAAAAACTATATTAAAATTAAATTTTAAATAAAAAAATCGAAACATGTTCATAAAACATATTAAAATATAAAATTATAAAAAATTATTGTCTAATATATCACTCTGTACATAAAATTTCTTTGAACAAAAATCGAAAATTTCTAGTTGTCATAATGGGTATTAGGAGCAGACATGAATCAGGTAAGCGAAAGAATGAGAGCAGCCTAGGATTAGTAGATTCCAGAAATGTATGTCCTATGATCAGATTTCATCTGGAATCAGGGATATATAATTTTGAAAAATGTTTTTTTTCTTTGAAAATATGGAAAAATAAGTGGATAAGCGGAAAAGTAGGAGTAGCCTAGAACTAGTAGATTCCAAAAATGTATATTCTATGTGCAGATTCATCTTGGATCAGAGATATATAATTTTGAAAAGTGTATATTTTCACTCTGAAAATATGGAAAATTGTGAAGTTTTCAAGGGGCTCCCATGGACATAAGGAATAGACATGAATCGGACAAGCGGAAGAGTCGGAGTAGCTTCGGACTAGTAGATTCCTGAAATGTATGTTCTATGTCCACATTTTCCATATTTTCATAATGAAAAAATATATTTTTCAAAATTATATGCCCCTGATCCCAGATGGAATCTGGACATAGAGCGTACATTTATGGAATCTACTAGTCCTAAGCTACTACCACTCTTCCGCTGACTCGACTTTCAATACTGCTCCCAACACCCATTAGGACCATATGAAATTTTCCATTTTTGTTCAAAGAAATTTTATGTATAAAGTGACATATTTGATATTTTTTTTATAATTTTAAACTTAATACGTTTTATAAATATGTTTTGATTTTTTTATTTAAATTTTAATTTCGGTATAGTTTTTTTATTATAAAAAATAATTTTGTTCATTTGTGGAACGTATTTAATATTTGTGTAGGATGTATTTAACTGACGAATTTATCTTCACGCCCTTGCACAATCTATTATTAGAATGACACATAAACTTCAGAATAAGAAGTAGACATTTCAAGTTTATGTAACATTTACATAAACTTAACATTTAGTAGGAAGAACGTTAATTTTTTTATTTCTTTTAAAAGATAATTCAATGCATCGAAATTAATGTTAATTCTTAAAATACTTATATTATTTTCTTCTTAACTTTAACTATTATGCAGGCGAAATAATTATAAAATAAAAATATTTTTTTTTTTAAGAATTATTTAAAACGAATTATTCGAATTGAATTCGTGTGCAGTGGTGTATCGTGGTTAAAAAAAGGTTTTGAATAAAATAAAGATTTGTGAATGTTTATAATATTTGTGTGCTTATGTTTACATGTGTATGTTTTTTTGAGACTTTTTGTGTGTGTTTTTGCTATTGAGTTGATAGAATTGAAACAACAGCACAGTCTTGACGTTTGTTTAAATTTGTTACATTTTTCGTAACTTTTTAACGGTCCACGTATATGTATAATTTTTTGTTTTTAACCGCATTTTTGTAACATTTGATCCCTACAATACCATAAAGTACTATGTATAAAAATTATATCATTGACGTACACCTAAAGGGTGGTCCAAAGTGCTTTTCTTGTCATTTTCAAAATGTAATAACTCAGAAACTAATAAATATATTTTCATAATTCTTTCACAACCTAAGTCCAAATAATATGTATATAAAATATTATACTGGTCGGGGTCGTATTTATTAAGTTATAACAAAAATAGGAAGAAAAAAATTTATGTAGACATTTTGGATAAAAATTATGGTTTAATTTATAATGGAGCTAATTATAATTCTTACGTGTACATTTGGGAGAAAGAATTATATATTTCAAATTTACAATAAATTTGACTACTAAATAGAAAAAATAGTTAGTTCTAACTAATTGCAAATTTGACTTATTGGTTATACACTGCCTGCCACTGGAATAAGGAATCACATTTTTTTAACTTTAATTAAGTATATCTCCTAAACTAAAGTTCAGAAAAAAATAATTTTTTGCGCAACCAAATTCTAAAGTATTGGCTTTATTTTCCTGAAGAAATAAAAAATATACATATTTTGTTATACTAAAATTATGCATTTATTTAAAGACATATATTTCTATGGTACTATTTCGTGTGTCACTTGATATCAGTAAGAAATTTATTTATGCATAACCTCTAGTCTACACATAGACATTTTTATGTTGGCAATTGTCAAATAATATCGCCCTTAATTAAAATGTTACGGCTAAACCAATAAGAAATCTATTGCGCAATATATTTCGTAATAAATGTTTAAATACGAAGCTATGCAATAATGCTTAACATAAGCTGTCAAATTTATTGTTCTCTGTTTTAAAATTTAACTCTTTTTAAAAAAAGAAAGAATGCAAAATAATTAAATTTGTTTTGAGAAGGCGACTAAAGAATAAAAATGCGAAATGAATTAAAATTTTCGATAAAAAAAAAAAATTTAACATATAAATTTCTTATGTACATATTCTCCACCCCTTAACACAAAGTTGGAAACAAAATTGTTTTCCCATTATTCTGCCGACGTTATTTCTAATGTTAAGAAATAAAAATGTCTTCGTGTAGAGGTAGAGTAATATCAAGTGTAATTATGTATAGTCTAAGTAAATAAATGAGAAGTTATATACATACATATTTACACATATTTTTTATATTCATAAGTATAATGTATGCACATAATTTTTTCTTTAATGTAAATTGTTTTTTTGTAATTAATTAAATTGTGGTACATGTATCGGAAAATAATTAATTAAGAAGTAGTATATGTATGTAAGTACATATAAGTATGTACAATATTTGTTTATTAATAAAATGTTAAAAGCATTTCATATTATTGATAAACATTTTTAATATTACTTTTTTTCTGTGTACATTTGTTAAATAAATGTTAGTAATAAAGTTAATTTAAAAATTAATTTAAACTTAATTATATTATAAACATTCAATATATTGATTATAACAATGTTTGTTGCACAATTAATATTATTATATGTACATACGTATGTATGTTTGTTAATTAATTCCATTTTTTTTTATTTTTTTATACCTACATATGTACATATATATGTACATGCCCAAATACATACATAGCCAACCGGAAAAAGAAGGGCTAAAAAGACATTCTAAATTCCAACTATTTTTACAGAGTGACATTGGAGGCAAGGCCTTCCCTTCCAAAAACTAGCGAGAAAGCAAGGACTTTCAATAAATAAATATGCTCTTTTATGTTCAATTCTATTACAATAAGTCTGAAATTGAATTTAAAAAGAGACAATGCGGACTACCTTCATTAACGACGCTTAAAATAAGACTAAATAATTTTGAGCTTTACAAGTCTCGTAATTAAAAATATTTCTGTTTGTAATGAAAAAATTAATAAGTGAGTGATACACCTCGATAAATTTTAACATAAATTTAACCCTCAACTAAACTTGAGGTAATCATTTTTGGAAATACCCTGCTTTCCTGATTATATGCAAAGAAAATTTCATTAACTGATATTATGGACAAAAAAAAAAAAAAAAAAAAAAAAAAGATCCTTAACTCGTTTTGTCATGTAAAATTTTTTGAACAAAACTAAATTTATTATAGAAATTATTGCTTTGAAATCCATATGAAAATAAATAATTTTGAGTTATATTTTCGTTGAAAATCTCAAATAATCCTGTTCTAGAGGTTAACATTGTTGAAATGCGTTAAAAATTTCGTAATGTATTTTTTACAATCTACTTTATCTTGTTATATTAAAATTTTCAATAATTAATATACTAATAAAAAAAAAAAAAAAAGAAAAAAATTACTCCACAACACAAATGTCACCAAAAATTGCCTTTTTGCTGAAATCCAAAAAAATTCCAATCTAAGGTACAGCGAATTTATAAGAGATATTGACCTAATTCTTTTTTATTTTTACTTTCTTTGCTGTTGTCTATAAAACAGTATAGGTCTTCCCTAACTTTTCTGAAATTTGTTTAACAAAATTTTAAATAAATTTAAATAGGTGTTTTGAAATACCCATAATAAAAATCGATGTTTTGTAATAAAGCATGAAAAGAGAATTATATTATCCTGCAGGATTAAAAGTTCTTTTTCAGTAATTATGGTTCAAATTTGACTTTGAATAGCATTTTATTTCAGAATTTCTAAAAAAATTAAAAATTTGTCTCTACGTTGCTTACACAAATGTTTGAAAACATGTTAATGTTTTGGGGAATTTCTAATAACATTAATATTTTCTAACCGATGTTAACTTTTTTTATCTTGTTTGATAGATAATTATGTCTATATTACGGTTCCTTTACACTAAATTGCAAAAAGGAGTTGATAATAGCAAATTTTTTTCAAAAAACTGTGAAAAAGTCAAAAAATTTTCTCATATAAATGCACACTACAAACTTCAAGGTCGATGCGGCATGTGTTAGCGGCATCCAATATCTCTAATATTTTGCACACTATATTTTTACATAAGATAGAACAATCTTAGGGGAAATTCGAAAGTCGGCTTTTTTTAGGAGCAGTCTAATGTATATAGGAAAGTGTATGAGATTTACAAAAGTTTTGATTTTGCTTGCTCCACCGGCAGTTACTCTTAAAAGTAACTAAAATCTTTATTGCGCTATAACTCTTTAATATAACATTTTGCGAAAAAAAAACTATATAGGCTTTTTTATTCAGAATAAAAAGTAGAAATTTGTTCACATATAATTTTTAAGCCTACGATGACTTGTTGAGCCATCTAAACAATCAAAGTAAACATTTATACATGGACTTTTATTAAAAAGGTCCTCATTTTAATATAAAACTAGCCTGTTGGCAAAGATTTTTATTATTTTATAGTTTTAATAAATCAATATATTTTACCACATATGCAAACGATACCAGTACGAATAGACCAAAATTTGACTTTGGATATCTATTTTTTACTTGTTACACAAATTCCCGCATAAAATGCAGGCTATAACAGGACTTTTTGGATCATTGTAGAGAGTATTATTAAACCATTATTGGATCAAAGTGTAGCTCATAATTTAAGTGTTGTCGATCAAATGAAATTTGTAAAAGTTGACATGTTAATATTTTTACAGATAAACAACTTTTCACTTCCTTTACTATAATAATTGAAAATTAAAAACATATATAATAACAGCTTGCAAATATTTAAATAAAAATATATAAGAAAAAAGAAAAAAAAAATATAAAGGAAACAATTTTAATTTTTAATTTTGCGAAAAATTGATATTAATTTTAGAACGTAAAATTTGTTTTGTATTCCGAATTTTTTGTATTTTTTTTGGAAATTTTTATAGAGTTTTTTAGAATTTTACATTATAAAGGTTAATTAAAAGTAAAAGATTTTACTTCCGTAATGACTTGCTTTGAATACTTAAAATGTAATTTTTTCATCCCCGATTAAGTATCTTTATCAAGAAAGCTATTGCATGTATTTATTAAAATACCAGAATTCTGAAATAGGTTACTTTTGTTCCACATCTAATACGTCCTCATCTTACACTACACTTGCTGTATTATTTGGATTTTTTTTTATGAATATTTAAGAAAAATTATTAATATTGCACATATGTGTCTATTCATTTGCGAGCTAATGTAAAAAAAGTTGTCTGTTTTCAATATATATCTCACCGATTTTTAAGATATTATTCTATTATACAGCACAAATATTAACACGTCAACTTTTATAATTTTTGGTTAATCGGCAACACTTAAATTTCTAATAATTGTTTAATAAAATAATAATTTAAAAATACACTCTATAATAATCCCAAAAATGCACGCTGTATACTGCATTTTATGTCATTATTTTCGTAACAAGTTGAAAATTTATACCTCAATATATATATATATATATATATATATATATATATATATATATATATATGTTTTGATTTATAAAAGCTATAAATCTTACTCTAAAAAATAATAAAACCATTGATAAGAGGCCAGGTACATAGTAAAACAAGTAGGCTAATAAATTTCTGGTTTTAATTTTGATTAAAAAAGTCTATATAGTTTTTTTTCGCAAAATTTTTAAATTAAAGAGTTATATCGTAATAATGATTTTAATTGTTTTTAAAATCTTTGTTGGGATAAAAGTTAAAATCGACAGGCCAGTTTAAGACGGATTGATCAAATTTTTGCACATATAATATTTTTTTTGACTTTTTCTAATAGATAGGGCTACTATTAGAAAAAGTCAAAAAAACTTTTATTTATGTGTAGTCTATTATACGGCATACATACTGTTCGAACGATATGTGATCATAAAATATCAGTCTTCTTCACAAAAACAAAAAATAAAATAATATTTTTTGGATTACTTTTGTAACATGAAAATAATAAGTCTTTTAGGTTAATTTTTGAATACGAAAGTAAATAAGTAAAGGAAACAATTTTAACTAAGAAAAATAATATTATTTTTAGTTTTGCGAAAAAATTTATTTATTAATGATGAAGAACGCAAAATTTTTTTTGTATTCCGAATTTTTCCATATTGTGTTATTTACTTATGTCGCAAAAAATTTTATTATTTTGTGAGTTTTAATGCATTTTAAATAATGTAATAAGATGATCTTTTGATGTGATTTTGTTAATAACTTTAGCAAATTTATTCGAAAAAATAAGTAAATATTATAAAGTCGGTAAAGTCCGATTATTTTATATCCTACGCCATGCATGATTTTTCATGAGACCTATGGTCAATTGTCGACGGTGCTTATAAAATTAGATGGTGTAATTAATATTTCCATAAAAAATATGCATATGTAATATTACCGTGATATTACCATTTACATGGCATTTATTATGCGCTTTATTCGCGAAAGTGTACGTTATATGGGGTATATGATCAATTATGAAACGATTGTAGTAACCTTTTCTCTTGCAAACTTATTGTCGACAAATATTATTATTATGCTATCATTTGTATGAAACTTTTGCTTTAATTTTCGAAATTTGGTGCAGTATTTTTTTGATTACAAAAAAAAAAAAAAAAACACCAAAAATAAAAAAATGGCAATACCAAAAAAATCGCCAATACGAAAATATCGCCATATAGGAAAAAACTGGAAAACGAAAAAAATCGCCAAATTAAAATACAGGAAAAATCACCAAATAAAACAAAAAATTACCGAACAAAAAAAAAAAAAAAAAAAAAAAAAAAAAAAAAAACACCAATATCAAAAAATCGCTGAAAAACAAAAAACGCCAAATTAAATCATTAAAACGAAATAATTAAAATAGTAAAACGCCAATACGTAAAAAAGTTGACAGAAAGGAAAAAAAAATACCAATACGAAAAAACGTCAAAACGAAAAAAGTCACCAAAATAAAAAAAACGCCAAAATGAAAAAATCACCAAAATGAAAAAAATGCAAAAAAAAAATAATAAAAAAGTTAAAATGAAAAAAATTCTAGAACAAAGAAGTCGCCAACAATAAAAAATAGGCAAAATAAAATCTCCAATACTCAAAACGAAAAAAAATTTTTTTTTAACTTTTTCCGGTTTGGCATTTTTTTTGTAAAAGATATTTATATGCAATATTTTAAGTTGAATAAGTTTAATTTACACTAAACTTCTCAATTTTATTCAGGATACAGACAGCGGAGAACGCAGTTATAATCCAATATAAATAATTGCACTTATCCAATCCAGAATTTGCTTGTATTCGCCGATGTCTCCACCTTACTGGATAAATTCTTCTTGAATTTGTTTTGAATTATCACTTAAAATTAGCAAAGTGCAATAGAGATAATCATAGAGATTAGCGCAATCAAAAATATGCTCTAAAAAAGTGTTTTATCCGTATAAAAAATGCCCTTAAAATTTAACAAAAATATGTTCTTAGTTTGTCGGGCTTAAGTTATGAGTTAAATAGATGATGATTACAGAGAACACCACGAAGGGACGCTGAGTGCTGAGAGTGCTGATGACGATTGCGGCTGACTAGAAAATGCATTTCATTCTGCCGAGTGTCTAATAAAACTTTTACAGTCTATTCTTCCACAATTAATCGATGAACTTAAGCCCAAATACAAAAATTCTTAAAAAATATGTTCTTAAGATATTATTATTATAAATTTTGCTAAATCTTAAATTATCTGCTATTCATGTTAAAAATATATTTTTTTTAAGTAATTGCTAAAAAATATTTTCTTTTTGCACCTAAGATCTTCAAACCTAATACATTGCATCAGTAAATTACATTTTGCTTTTTAATTTTTAAGATGAAAAATGTTAGGAAATCGGATTTAAAAATATGCTCTAAAATAAGTGTTTTCTAAGAAAATATGACAAAATATTCTAATAAACTCAAAATATCCAAAAAGTTGTTGTTAGAACTGAAATATGTAAAAATATGCTATATCAAATCTATGACAAAATTCTTAAAAATGTCTGAAACGAATAGATAACTAACAGCTTTGTTCATTTGAAGCTCAGGAAAAAATATGATTTGGCATATTTTTGGTTGCTCTGCTGATCACACTTTTATAATTTGAGTAACGTTTTCAAAAAACTTTTAATAATGTTAATTTCAATCAAATCATTAAAAACTGTTTAAATATTTTGAAGTTAGTATCACAAGTAACAGAAACTACGAAAACTTGCATCTTCCTGCGTTCCTTTGTCTAAAGCGATAATAAACCTAAAGGAACTCAGACAAAACATTTCTTTTAGCTTTAAAAGGCATTAAAAGGCATTAAACATAAAAATTGCCATCCAGACACAAAACGATAAATATACAAATTAAACATTCTAACCCAGTTTTAGACTTTCAACTCTGTCTGTCCGTCTTTCTGTCTGCCTACACAAAATGTGCAAAATTTCAATTGAGTTTATGTTCTTAATTCCTTAAATCTTTTTACAGGTACAGTATAAATATATTTTTCTATTTGTTCATTTCACCTTTTTTATTATTTACTTTTTTGTTATCTTTATTCCAACTAGGCTTAATGTTCTAATTTTTTAACTTTTCTTATTTTTTTATTTTTATGTGCTAAAATAAAATTTCTGGAAAAAATCTACACTTTACATTAATTTGAAATGAATGGCCTGCAGTTGGTTGTAGTAAGTTTTCTATTGTCCCTTTGAGTGTTTGTAGAGATTTGGCCTTTTTATTTTTAGTTTTTTCTTATTTTTTTTTTTTTAGATGTAGTTGGTTTCATTTGGCGTTTGTGTCCTGTTTTGTTTGTATTCCTTAGAGTTTCTTGCAATAACTTGACTTTTTTATGGCAGACATTTTTCTGTTCATTCTTTGTTTGCTGTATCATTTGTACTAATGAGATAATGCATTTGTTTTAGTTTAATGTAAGGGAAAAGGAAATATTTAATTTTGTAAATTTGTATGTGACAAAATAAGGAATAAATTTTGTTGAAAGTTTTCTGGAATTTAAATAAATAATTATAGATTAGAATTTTAAAATGTTATGTCTGAAATAAATTTATTGCTTTTATGTTAATTTTTTTCTTTTGTAACATTTGGTTGGGTTGGAATGTTTTTAAACACAAATTCATTGACGCACAGTGTAATTTTTTTGGGATATGAGTGATCAAAAGTCAATAACTTTTGAAGGGGTTAAAATTTTTGTCCCCGATTTTTTGTATGTTATTGTGCACAAAATTTGTTATCGCGCACAATACAATAATGATTACAAATTTAAATATTTTTTTGTAAAATTACGATAAAAAATGTTTTAGTGTTTTTTGGTTATTTTTTTTTTTATTTTATGTAATTTTTTATGGAATTATAAGAGCTTCCTTTTCTTTTCCTTAAGCAAAGTTAAATACGTATTTTGTTTTATAAAATATTAAATAATATGATTGTTTAATTAAAAGTATTCCTACATCCAGTCTTGCACTTTCTTGCAGCTAAATTATATATAGAATAATTCAAGATAACTTACGCAATAAGCTGATTTTGGCAAAATAGTTAAAAGTTTTGGTAAAAAAAAGAAAAATGTTTTTTTTTCTTTTCGAATAAATTATTTTTATCCAGCTGACGTAATACTGAATTTTACTATAAATATACAAAAGTATTGAACTCGTTATATTTTATAGAAAAAAAATGAAACTTACTAAACTTAAATGTTTATATAGGCTTTATGATATCTTTGAAACTATATACAAATCTTTAAAATCGAATAAGAAGCAAAAATTTGGTAAGCCTTTTGAAATTTCATGTAAATCCAACCAGCCGACTAGAAGCTATATAGATTTATTTCTAAATAATTTCGATTGTGCCTCAGTGTACATTGGACCTACTTATTTAAAAAACTATTTATGGGATTCCATTTGACCAGCATATTTTTTTGTAAATTCTCGGTTGCAGATTTTTTAAAAAATCATTTCATTTTATGACGTTTTCATTGGTCCTACAAAAATCTTTCTATTTAGCAGATTCTAGCATATTACTTTTGGGAATTTAGAATAACAGTTCAAATATTTTCCATTGTTGGCCTATTCACTTTCACAATCTCCTTCGTTTTCGGAGTCCATAAATTTTCTAATTCTAAAAGATATTGATATATTGTTTACGACTACTGCCAAATTTGCACTTAAATTAAAAAAGTATGAAAAATTTCATTATATTTCAAAAAAAAAAAAAAAAAAAAAAAATTAGAATTTTTATTTTAAAAAATTTCATAAAATTATTTTATATATTTTTGGCCTCAAAAAAGTCAAGGCCAGAAATGAGAAATTTTATTTTTCAATTTAATATTTTTTTAAAGCAATAAGAGTTAAAAGAGTACAGTTTTTTTTATCTTGTTCAGTAGAATTTAGAAAAACAAAATTCATATTTATAAAGGTACAAGCTCTGATGTTTATAACACTCGTGCTGATAAACTTTAACGCACTGTAGTACTGTCTGTATTTCAGATACGCACTCCAACTACCAATATTCAGAAAGCCTAACTCCTCTTCTGACGTTGTCACAAATATCCACATCAAGATCGGTTTAGCAGTTTTAACGTTCCAGATTAATTTATATATATATTTTACAAAAAGCCCACTGTGTAATGTAAAATAGTTGATAATTTTCCTTTTAGACGAAACTTGATTCTCTGTTCTAGATTTTCAATAAATTATATAATGAATTTTTTACAACACAAAGATTTTTTAAAGGAATTTTAAGGCCCGGTATTATATTGCTCACTTAGTGGCGAAATCGTGCTTAACTTCTAAAAATTGTTTTATGATTGCAAGCCTAAGTATTCTTTTTATATCCATTAAGTTTGTTTAACGTCTTAAAAAATATTTATTGAAAATGAACAAAAATTTATAAAAATACAAAATGTAATAAAATTATTTAAAATTTTAAAAAGATTTCAAAATACAGGTTAAATTTATATTTATATTAATTTTACAGCTCATAAGCTTAAGATCACTTTATATCTTTCAAGTAGTTTAAAATTTTTAAAAATATTTTTCTATACCCTTCAGCTCAGGTGTAAAGGGTATATATAAGTTGTCATTCTGTATGTAATTTCCACAATTTTCGTCGGAGAGAAAAAAGTTGATATTTTCTGGATCCTTATAAGAAATGATGTCGATAGGACGATGTTCGTCTATCCGTCCGTTCCTCCGTCCGTTGGTTGAAATGAGGTTTATAAATATCGTAATATAAATATCAAAATATCGGAAATCCTTTCGAGAACTTTGTTATTAAAATTCAGCAAGATCGGTTCATAAATGGCGGAGATATGTGTAAAAAATCTCCTGATAACATAAGCTGTATATATATATGTATAAAATGGGGTGTAAGTTTGTTTTTTGTGTATCAATCGCGTCTAAACGGCTGATTTTCACAAACTTTTACACACAGATAGTATCAGGGCCAGAGGTGATTATAGGATTTATTAGTTCTCGATTGGACATCACAACCACATTTTCCGCATACTTTTAAAAAAAATCTATTCTTTCAATTTTACACGTTGTTAATAAAGCTATTTATATGAAATTTGAAGAACAGATAGATTATGTTTGGACCTTGCTCAGATGTCAAACGGTTGAACCAATTAGCTTAAAATCTGAGCAGGGGATGTAGTACCTTCCATATAAAGCAAATATTAATTATGGGATATCTGCTTATAATGTAAAGATTTATAAATTCTTGAACTTTTTTATATGTTATGTATTCAAGTTTTAATTTTTATCCCCATAAAAAAATCGTAAAACGTAAACTTTTCTATGTAAAAATTAATAATTTACGAAGCATATACTTAGGATTTTTGTACCAAAACAATAATGCAATTTTATTTGAAAAGATTGGAAATAATGAAAATTGGTATGAATAAGGTTTTTTTGTATTCTGATTTTCGTTGTACTATACATTTTTATATATTTATCTATATACCAAAATCTCTTACATTTTTTTTTCTTCATTTAATGCTATTTTTTCCAAAGTTTCCCATATTTAAAATCTTTGTGTAATCTACTGTTGTTAATCTCTAGAATAGAAATTTTTTTTCAGAATTAATAAAAAACTGAAGCTTGAAAATACAGATTAGAAGATTCCTGTGTAACTAGAGATATCACTATTTCGAAAATTATTGAACGATAAAAGCAAGAATTTTTCATTTGTATTGCCTTATGCTGAAACTTTTTCGAAGAAAATAATAAATACTGAGTAAAATTTGCAAATTATTTTTAATAAAATAGTAAAAATAGTAATAATAAAAATTTAATTTATTTCACTTATATGGCAGCACTGCTACATGTAATTAATTATAAACTATACAAAAAGTTTAGAAAATATTAATTACTTCACTTATCTGAACATGTTGGAAATTTATTTTCCCGATATCTGAATAAATTTTAATAATCTTAAAAATCTAATTTTAGATTTTAAATTTTCATGACTGTATGACATCTTTTTTTTTAAATTTTTCCATGGACTCGATTCACTGTGCGGTCTCATGAGCAAAAATGACAACAATCTGCCAACCGTATGTCAGTTTAAATCTCGTCGAAAAATGGAGCCATAAAAAACACCTTTTATTAAGTTGCAGTGAAATCAATACTATATTTCTGTTTGATACACATTTTTTTCTAAACTAAGATAGTTTCTATGATGCATCAGTGAGTGATCTGGGGAGTTTTATTCGGAGAAATGAAAAAAAAAAACGAAAAATGACAACTATTATAATGTTGGTATCTTAAGAAATTTAATAACATATGTACATTTCATTCACACCTGCTTATGATTCTAATTTCATGTCTCCAGGTTTATACTTGAAAAGGGAGTACCCAAGGACTGGGATATCGTAGCAATTGTTTGGGTTGAAAAGAAAATTATTTAAATTTTGTTCTTATTTACATTTCACAGTCTAAAATACATAAAAAGTAGCTTTTCTAGACGCTTCTAACCCGCAAGATTGCAAATTTATAACAAATGTTGGCTGAGATAGAACCATATACATATATTTAATTTCATATTTGTAGGTTAATTATTACAAAAAATTTAAAAAGGTACTATAAAAATCCGCTCTTATGGATTCCCATTAATTAGGACCATATTTGTTTGAAGACAAAAAATGTTGCAAATGTACCCTGAAATTAAAGATAGATAAGTTTTAAGCTAATCCCCAAAATATTTCGGTGTAATTATTTCGTTCACCTGAGCTGGACCATTTTTAAAACATCTCCAAAAATATGGCTTTCGATCAACAGTGTATTATTGTACTGTAAGTTTATGTAAAAAAATAAGAACATGTGATAGAGAAATGATTTTTAATACAAAATGAGTAAAATTAGCTAAATTAGTTCCCATTCTCGTGAAATTAAAATTTTAGTAAAATTTTCTAATATTTTATTTTAAATACATTTTTTTTTTTAAATAAAGTTTGTATATTTTGAACATTTTTCATAGTAATTTATATTTTAGGGCACTCTTTAGTTGCACAAAAGTAATATTTTTGTGTCAAATAAATGGTTACTTAAGAAAATAAATGTCACCAAAAGCATACATTTATCATAAAACTTATAAATTCGTTTAAAATAGTGACTAAATTTCAAAAAATTTCTTTAATTTGATTATTATCGCGGTTTCAAAGGAACTTATTACATTTTTCATAAATTCATCTACTTATTTGCAACTTAACCCTTTAGGAACAAAAGATTAAGTTAGGACCCTCTTGCTGTTAAAGAGTTAATTATGTATAATCGTCAATAGTATCAGGATAGACCATTCTAATGGTAAATTAAAACGTAATATATGTTGAAAAATTTAAAAAATGTATAAAATTACATGCTTGAAAATAAAAAAAAAATAATAATAATAATAAACGTTAGTAAAATCTTAATATTCCGCGACTGACAAGAGACATAAGAATTATTTAAATGGATATTCCAGGTATAAATCTATTACAATTTGAAGTTAATTTTCATTTAACGAAAATTCTGATCATGATATTGAAAGAAATACGTATTTTTAGAGGTGTTTTGAAAATAGTCCAGCTCATGTAAATTTAAACATTTAATATTTCGGGAATCATATAAGAACAGACTAATCTTCACTTCTAGAGGGGTACATTTGCAACTTTTTACTTGAGGCTATTTAATACATATGTTTAATTTCATGTTTCTAGGTTCAATATTATAGGAAATTCAAATATATCATTGAAAGAAAGAAAAAGTACCTCAGTTATAGTTTAGGAAATTGCCGATTTTGTACATATTTAACGCTTTCCAAAAATTCCGCCTTAATGGGTATATATGGCTATATATATATTTCAGGTCTATATTTCATCTTTCCAGCTTCAGGTGTTTGGGTTATGCAATGATGAATCAGTAATCATCATCAGTAACGTTACTTTTTTATATATCGTCAAAGTAACATCAATTTCCTTAACTTTACCTTCTAAAATCAAAATTGTCCTATAAACAAAATTTTTATGTTTTTAGATCCTTAAATACCGTCAAATATATTGGTGAAGAATATTTTTATTTATTTTAAATATTTTTTGGATGCGTATTTTTTGAAAGCAAAAAGAACTAATATCAATACAAATTTTAGCAAAAAATATAATTAATTAAATTTTAATCTTTTCTTGGTATCAAATGGAGTAGTTATCCTTAATTTTTTCATTTATATTTTATTTGTTTTTCTTAATTCTATTATTAGTTTCTATAAAAAGGAAAATTTATCTTACCAAGCAAATAATTTTGTAACCAGAAAAAAATTTTTCTTTTTTCATAATTTTTTCTCCAAATTTTGAATAGTTTTTATACCTTTGGTAATTTACAAACCTAAATTCCTTAAAAAAAATTAAATATTTTGTTTTAATGTGATGTTATGTTCTTTTGAGCTATACAAATCATTCACATCGAATCTTCATCATCTATAGAATTTCGGTAATATTATTGTTATTTTTCTAGATATAAGTCTGAAAATGGTTGATTATACGTATTTTGGAGAAATAATCTATACTCCATCAAAAAACCGAATTCGAAAAATTTGATGTTATGTTGTTTTGCATTTTCGGTGACGATATTACATGTCGAATATAAGAATATTTAAGAAAGGTCATCAATGGATGTTCTAGAAATTACTAACGGTATTTAACTACTCTTTAAATATGTACATATTTCTCAAATAGTTAAACTTCATTTTATTTTGTAGAATATCTTTATAGTCGTCTTTACCCTTAACGTACAGCTCCAATTACTTCTCTCTGTTATTGTTAACAAAACACATTCAATTGTAAAACTTAGACCAACATTCAGCAACATCAACTTAAAAACTTGCAAAGTCAGATTTTCAAAGCAGAATGATTGAGGAGTAGTGGGAATAGCCACAAAAAAAGTAGAGTTAAGAAAAAAGTGCTTCAAAATTGTTTTGTTTTTAATATTTTTATGTTGCTGTGATGTTTTATTTTTCTTTATTTGTCAAAAAAAAAAAAAAAAAAAAAATCAGTTCCTGTCTGTTTTTCTGTCTCTCTGCCGTCGTTTTATGTGTTCATTTGCATAAATTTATAGTTTTATTCATGTATACAACAGCAGCAAAATATTTGTTGTAGAGAGAATATTTTTGTTGTTGTCATTTTTATCTTTTTTTTCCTGTGCTCAACTTAGTTGCTTTCATTGTCATTTTATTTATGTTGTTGTTTTTACTTTAACATTTTTTGTTGTTTATTATTATTGTTATTTTGTTTAAGCTGTCCAGTATATAATACTGTCTTTTTAAGATTGTATATGTATGTACGTGTATAGGTATAAGGCTAAGTTCACACTAGGCTAATATTTGTTGATTTTTGCAAATATTTGCTTTGCGTAATGTGAACACGAAATATTTTTACGATTCAAACAAGATAACAGCTGATTTTGGACAAACCAAATTATTTGCCCTTAACTGTAAACATCGTGTGAACACAAGTTATAAATTATTTGCCACTATTTTGAGCAAATTTTTGTTTTGATCTTACAAAATAAATGTAATATCAAAGAGGGTCAAACAACAGTTGATGTGACGGAATAGGTGTTTGTTATGTACATAAATGTTAAAATGACCAAAAATAAATAATCGATTTATAAATTATCTATTAAAATACAGTTTTTTTTATATATATAAAACTTTAATTATATTTATATTTTTCATTATTTAAACATAATAATACTTGTTATTTTTTATGCAGCTGAAGGTGACGTGCAAAGAAAACAGTGTTGTTTTGTGAAGATAGAGCTGTTTTAAAAGCAACGTAAAGAGGAATCGATTGATAATAGCTAATAGGTTTCCTTTTTATCTACATATTTTACCTTGACATCTACATATTCCGAAATTTGCTCTGAAAATTATTCTACATCTATAAAAACAAAATAAAAAAAAAAGATTTTCCTATAAATTCATTTAATAATTGATGTTAAATAAATTTATGGTAATTGTCCGTTTAATCAAATAATGTTGTGTATATAATTTGCGTCGAATATGAACCGGCTTGAAATATTTTTCGCCTTCACGTATTTTACGATATTTGATATTTGTTTCATTCACAAACAAAAAAAAAAAAAAAAAAAAAAATCAAAACAAAAAATCAACTGTGTATTTAGCTGCAAAAGTTCCGGGAAAACACTACTAAATATTTCGTAGCAAATATTAGTGCAGTGTGAATTTCACTTAAGTATTGCGTGTATAGTTATTTTTATTTTGCAAGAATAAAATATTTCATGCTTAATTCCTGTGTTGTTCTTTCTTCTGTTTTGCTCTAGTAATTGTTTCTTTTAATTGACAACTTTTTGTATCAAGTATTTAAGCAGTTATATATTTTTTTATCCTGCTCCAATCTTGGCATTTGTTATGTTTTATATGTGTATTTGTTGTTTGTACAGTATTTGTGCTAATTATGTTATAGATTTTTAGTTTCCTGTCCTTTTATTTGAGAGCGGAGGTGGAGGACGAGGCGGCTTTTGTTGTTGGCAACCTAAGGAAAATATTTAAGGATTATTTAACCCTGTCCTTTTGTTAAATTAGCAGAATGTTGCTTAATTATTTTAAATGATATTAAGTTGGAAGATTTTTATTTACATAGGATTTTTTGTTAGTATGTTGAAAAAATATCATCTAAATAAGGAATAATTGTTAGGGTTAAGGATATTTTTTTTTTAGTTTAACTGATTTCCATAGTAAATATTATACTATCCACAACTGAAAATATGGTTAAATTTAAACATATTTAAATACAAATAATTTTTTGATAGAAACCATCAATATTACATTTTAAAATATGAATTTAATTACACTATATTCTCCAATATAATATAAAACATATTTATAATTTACAACACTTATAAATTTTACTTTTGTCATCGCTTCGTTTACTTATTCTCGAAATATTTTGTATGGTTTGTTTTCCATTTTCCATTGACCATTTTGAAACGTTTTCTTTTCCCCTGTGTAACCTTTTCGCCACTAGAGGTGGTGAAAGGTATAATAATAAAATTCAAATACTGTTAAAAAGTCGTGTATACTTAATTATAGCTTTACAAATGTAATTTTTGTATATTAGTTCAATTAAATTTCCATATTTCTTAGTATATCATAACTAATTTTCTTTCAAAAATTAATTAACTCAAATTTCTATACTTAACTGAGTCAATTACATTTGAAACACCCACCAATAAAGCAACAAATTTTTTTTCTTAATATCCAAACTATCGTTTTTTCTCAAATAACAATTATCATAGCCTACAATAACGAAAATAAAATACTTAATTAAAAACTTGAAGCATATTTTTTACATTCAACAGTATCATTTTCTTCTTTAATCAAATTTCTCTCTCTCTCATTGCCGCAAAATATTTTAATTGATATAATTCTTAAGAAATGGTTAAAGTACCTACAATTCATTTAATTATAATTAAGAAGAAAAAAAAAGAAAGTGAAAAGTAAGTAGTTTACAGGTAATTTTAAACTTTTTAATTAAAAGGTTTATAAACTTTCTAATTATATGGGCCATTACAAAAAATTTTTGAATTTATATATATATATACTTGTGCATATTCCTGTAAACGCATATAATTTTCTTTAATCAACTTACCAAAAATAAGGCTAAAAAATAATTAAGGTATTACAAATTAATTTTTTTAAATTATTTATTGATTTCACTTATAAAATTAATAACAAAAAAGTTAAAATATACATTAAATTTTTTTCATTGTAATTTTGGCAGTTTAATTCCATTTTTTATAGCATTTTCCTATATACGCACTTAAACTAATGAACCAATTTAGCATTATTAATGATGCATTGATGAAAGTTTGTTTTAGATAACTTCAAAAATTTGGTCTGTCATTGATTCGACCAATTTTTGAATAAAATCACTATCTATTTCTTCCCAGGCTTGCTTAATTTTTAGTCTTAACTCCGTTATTGACATTATAGTTTCATTCTGTGCATTTCTTCCGTAAAATTTACGAGCCATGTACCTCCACATATTCTTCATTTAATTTAAATCCGGACTACTAGGTGACCAGTTCAATAGTGGAATACTATGTACATTAAAGCAAGATTTAGATTGGTTCTCAAGACATGGATTGCAACGTTATCCTGTTGGAATATACAATCTTTATCCATTTTTTCATCCACAAATGAGAGAAGAGCATCTTCCAAAAGTTCATTATAAATTGCGCTGTTCACTTTAGTTGGAACAAAACATATTTTTATTTTTCACGAATCAAAAAAGGGCGTTCAAACCAAACACTGCCTCCACTGAAATTGCGTTTCGACATACAAATTTCATTCGACCTCAAATTATGCCAATAGCAAGAATATGAATCGGGACCATCCAAATTGAATTTCTTTTCATCAAAAAAGATTACTTTATTTTACTCATCTGTCCATTTGATGTATTTGCGCGCAAATTTTAAACGATTTTCCTTATGATGCTGTTTTATCATTGGCTTACATTTTGGTTTCTTACATTTTATGTTACCATCTGTTCTCAAAATATGTGCAACATGTTTGGAAGTGACAAGAAGTTTAAATTTATTTTTTTTATTTGTCTAGTATTTAATTTATTGCAGGTGGCTTCTTCTTTTATTTTATTAATTTGCGTTTTTGTTGGTTTCCGCACTCCATATTTCTGTCCTTTCTTAAGAAAGCCCCGAATAAATCCTTCCGAATGGTTATCTTTTCATCTAATTTCTCTGTTAGAATAGCCTTGATCACGAAAAAATTTAATTTGAATTTTGTTTGTAAGAAAAGTTTTTTTGGACATCCTTTAAGCTTACGAAATTTCCCAATTAAAGCAGAAGTGCTTTCAGTAAACAGAGATGTTATCATCAGAAACTTATCTTAAATGCAATAAACCACTAAAACTGTTAAATTTTATTAATATTTTTATTTTTTGCAATAGGAATATTCTACTGAAAATTAAATTAAAGAATACAACAAAAGCAAGAAAAAATATTTCTTATTGTAGCAACACAACATTGTTTTTGGTTAAGAAAAACAAATATACCTCAAAGATATACCTAAAAAAAAAAAAAAAAATTTAAATGCGTTTATAGGAATATGCAACAGTGTGTATAGCGTCCTCTCCCGAGAAGCAGTTAAAAGTACTTAAATCCCACATATGCTAATAAAATTCGGTTCTAATAAGATTAACCTTAGTACCCATATAATGCTTTCACTCAAGTATATATTACTTTAAGTCACATAGACAATAGTGTAGGATATCATATAGGCGGTCTTCACCGAATATACATTTCTTTTTCAATAGTATTTTATTTTGTAATTACAAGTATGTATTTAGGTTGTTTGTTACATCGTTAGAACTTTGTCACAAAAATCTCCAAATCAATTTCACTTTTTGGTTAAATATTAGAAAGTCTTTATATTTTCTACTGATTTAAATTGTTTTCTTATTTATCAGTTAAAATTGGAATGAGAAGTTATAGGAATATAGGAAGTAATGAATTTTTAGCACACTCTCTTTTTATTTATTTATTTTTTTATTGTTGGTAATTTTAGCAGAGTAAATGGCATTTTTAAAACTAATAAAAATAAAATTATGATTTAACAAAAAAGTTATCATCTCCACAACTAAGCAAAACGGCAACACTGATTAGTATTATAAGAAGTATTATGAGACTGTTGTGATGATATTTCTCTACATAACTATCTTATAAGACAAACTGTCAAAAAAAATACACATATACGACAGTTTGTTTGCAAGTGTATTTTGGAAATTACTAAAAAAGCAATGTTTTTTGTAAAATTGTTTTCTTTTAATGATTGTTTTACATTAAAAAAAAAATTTATGAAAATTGTACTAAAAAAATGCGAATTTCTTAATTAAAAAGAACATGTTCAATCTCGGACTGATTAAAAATAATGATATCTTATAAGATTTATTAGAATACGTATACCCCTTATTTAAGATTTAACATAATATAAACAAAATTTTTACTCTCTTCTGCCGGTGTTATCTCACATATTACATCAGAGTTAATCTCAGGTGTAGACCTGGGGTAATATTACCTTTAACTAAAGATAACATGATAAGTTAAATACTCTTGTAAACGTCTGCATTTAAAAAAAAAAAATTATCAACATTTGATTCATTGCAATCCGAGTAAAATAAAAATATGCGCATATTACCCTGTTGTTAATTCATTGTTTTTGCTTACTTTTCCTAAACTCTAATAAACAATTTATAGACTGAATAGAGAAATTAAGGGTTTTTTGTTACTAAAGGCTTTTTATGTTCTTTAAGATCTACTAATTTGCAAAAAAAAAAAAACATCCAAGAAATTCTGAACAGTTATCAACAGTGTTGCCAGGAACCAAGAAAAAAAGAGCTTAATTTAACTTAAAAAAGGTCAAGAAAGTCTAAATTTTCCAAAAGATAAGACCAGAAAAACGTTAATAATTTTTCTTTAATTTAAAAACTAATTTTTTTTCGTTTCCATTAGTTTTTTATATTTTTTTACAGATATTGTTATCTAATGTTTTGAAGTGATTTTTCAATATTTTTAAACTATAATTTTTTTGATTAAGAATTTTTAAGTTTTTGGGCGATTTTTCGTTTTTATAAGAATTTGCTAAAATTATGCTTACAATTAGTTTCTATGGTTAATGAAGTAAATAAAAAAAAAAATAACTATAATAATCGATTTAATAATTCATATCAAATTAGTTATTAGTATTTTGGTATATTTGGTATATAGGCGCAAAATTGTGTTAAATATAAGAAAATATAGATATTTTTATGAGAATAAATACACAAAAATACTTAAATGAATGATTCCATAAAAATAAAATTGGTAGCAGATAATAAGAAATTATTTTCTTCGTTATTGAAATAGTAAAATTTTAGCCTTTTTAAGGCAATTTTAAGAATCAAAAAATGCTAGAAGCTAAAAAGAAAATTTGAGGCTAAATGCAATATAAAATGGTTAGATTTATCCTTAAAAAGGCTAAACTGGCAACACTGGTTATCAACAACGTCCTTGATGACTTTAGTCAGAGTACATACTACGAGTATAAAAGTTATTTGAGTTGAGAAAAAATGTCATTGGTTACCTAAAAATTTTTTATTTAGTCTAATAATGTTTCTTCTTTTATTTTCTTTTATAATTTTGCCACTTGACAAAGAAAGTTTTACTAAGAATAATTATAAGAAAATTATATGAGTTGCATACAATTCTGTACCAATATTAAATTGAAATTAGTAGGAGTGATATATATATATATTTATATACATATATATCGCGACTTATATTCATTAAGGTTTATCTGAAAAAACTCTATTGTTCAGGAAAGCATAAACATTGTTTCTTTCATACACTTTTCAACAATTTGTAATCCAGTCTTTTCTAAGATTTATTAGAAATACTTCTACTAAACCTCACACATAATAAAGGCTGCATTATTCTAACGTAAATGTAAACGGATCGTAAGTAGATGATTACTCAACAAAACCTATGTCAATATAGCAAGTACTTAGTTATTGTATATCACTTGTAGTTTAAAAATCGCTAGATTTATTGGTTTTTGAATTGGTGATTAGTGTACAAAACAACTATACGTTTTATAGAAGTCATTTTCAATAATTTTTAGTACTAGGGTTCCTTCCACCTAAAAATACATCTAAGGTGCGCGGCAAAATTATAAGGTCACTTATTTGTTCCGTGTGTGAAAAAGTTCAAACGGGTATTTTATTGTACTGGTAGGTAAAATATTTATTGTTGAAAGGTGTTCCTACATGCATCGTTTGGTATCATTTATTCGACATTTTATATTTTTATAGACAAATCTGCTAAAAATATGCACTTTCCAGTAGGTTAAAATTATAAGGTCAGCCCAATTTTTCCATTAAAATCACAGTTTTGGTAATTCATTCCCTGACCATTTTTATTTATTGATTTATAGACGTGATTAGAAAGTAAATTATTCTATAAGTGTTTCATAGCAATTCATTCCTACCAGCTTTACAAATGTCCACTTTTACCTATCCCACTGAATTATATCGTAATTTTCCAAGATAAAAGTGTACAATTAATCCTAAAATATTAAATAACAAATAAAAACGATATCAAAATTTAGGATAAAAAGTAATTAATTTAAATAAAAAGAATAAAAAAGTTAAGTTAAAAAAGTTGAAAATAATATTAAAGAAGAAATGTATTCTATAAAAAAAAAGAAATAAAACTAAATGTAAAAAATGGATTAATATAAAAGAATTGTTTTAATACTAAAGATAAAAAAAACAAAATTAATAAAAATTAAATGAAACTTAATAAACATTTTGTGATGACAGCAACAAATCAAAATAATTGTAATTATGTTTCATTTCGCTGTAAGGAAAAGAAAATTTAGATATTCTAATAGTCCATCATATCGACTATACACTGAGCTATTAGTATACTAAACTAGAGACTAGATAACAGATTAAGGAAAAACTAAATTATAGACTAAAAATTTAGTATACCACAGATTAGATTATAGACTAGACTATAGAATGAACTACAGAGTCGATTAAACACTGAACTACAGACTCAAATATAAACTATAATATAGCCCCGACAATGAGCTAGAAAATAAGCGACAGACTATATACTAGACTATAGTTGATTATATACTCAATTATATATTGAAGAATATACAATTCTATAAACAATAGCTTGGGCTATAGAATAAATTATGGTCGAGTCTATAAAATAAAATATAGTCGAGACTATAAAATAAACTATAGTCAAGACAATGGAACTAAGTATAGACTAGGCTGTAAAATAAACTATAGCCGAAAGTATAGAATAACCTATAGTCTAGACAAAGAATAAAGGAAAGACTAAATTATAGACTAAAAATTTAGTATATATATATATATATATATATATATATATATATATATATATATATATATATATATATATATATGTATATACTCAATTATATATTGAAGAATAGACTATTCTATTAATAATAGTTTGGACTATAGAATAAATTATAGTCGAGACTATAAAATAAACTATAGTCGAAACAACGGAACTAAGTATAGATTAGGCTGTAAAATAAACTATAGCCGAAACTATAAAATAACCTACAGTCGAGAATAAAAAACTAAATTAACATTTAGAATTGGAAAACGTTTAGATTTCTGCATAACAGAAACTCTAGGTTCATCAAACCATGCTTCAGTGGGTCACTACCAATAGTTTTTACTCTTTACTGTAAGAAAAAATTTGATGTTTTTAGCGTTTTCCACCCAGTTCTGGTAAAAGAAACTATCGCTGATATTCAATATCATTAATTTTATTGAAAGGCAATACCTTAGAGTGGCTCCCGTTTGAGATTAACTCAAAAACGTCAAGTCAGCTAATTGGTACCAGGTAACAATTTCAAGAATTCTTCTTCATTAGAAAATGCCTAAATTATCTTTAGAAATTTATTTTTTTTCTTTAGATAAAAAATTATTTCTGATGGTTCCAATAGCCTGTCAGGCTATGAAAGAGATTTAATGGAGGAGTCCATTTATTTTTAAAAAGATAAAATTTTGTGTGAACTCCCTAGTAGTTTAGAATATTTTTATTATAATTTGAATCCACTTTTAGCATTTCTTTTAACTAAAATGGATAGTGTGGAATGGCAACAATAGTTACCAACTCCTGTCATAGCATGCTATGTGCAATATTATTTTAATAATTTTTTAGAGGAAAATTGCAAAAAAATTGTTCAATTAGTTAACTTTTTACAGCGATTTTTAACGGAGATTTATTGTATTGAAATAAAAAGCTGCCAACACTGTTCTTACAGCGTTACGCGACTTAATTTGATTAGGTCGATACATTACATTTAAGTTTATGAGTACCCATATACACATACCTCTCATAAATAAAACGTATTAGCTGATTAGCTATATTTACATTTACTATCCACCATAACTACGCGAATAATTTCAAGCCTATTATTCGCGTAGTTATGGTGGATAGTCCCCTTTTAATTAAAAGGTGTACAAGAAAACACTTTTGTTAATAATTAGACAATATATTAAATTTATAAAGTCTGACTATTCAAAAGGTAAAAAGGGGGAAGTTTAGTGGTTAGCTGGACATTCTTCAAACGTTAGAACTGCAAAATAACAGATATGGCTCTCAAAGGAATAGAAATGTGTTTATAATTCTAACTATCATTAAATATTCCATAATAATTCACATAGAAAAAATTTGCATTTTTTTTTTTATAAGAAAAAAATTTAACTGATTAAAATTGTATTAAACTACTTATCAGGAACTCAATTGAAAAGATTAGCATGTAGCCCATTATATGCTTTGAAGAAATCCCCAAAATAAAATTGAAAAAAATGTGTTAGAATTAATTTTAAAAATTGCTACTACTGATAAAGTAAACAAACAAAAGTTAAGAGTTTGAAGCCAAAAAATATTTTTTTTTTTGAAATATGCAGGTAGCCCTGAATATACGCTCTCGATATATATATTTGGATGTAATAAATCTATTTAATATAACCTTCCCTACAAGCAAAATAATACGAAAGTGATTCGAATTCGTATTGCTTAGAAGAAAAATTTTATTGCCGCAATAATTATATTAGTATTGCCGAAGTTTCCCCCATCGGGAGAGATGGCACATCACAGGCGATACATGAAAGAAGAAAAGTAGGTAATACTGCTAGATAATCATCTAGATGAAAAAAAGAAGATACTGCCAGATAATCTTCTGGAAGATGTAATAAATATATACAAAAATTATCACTAAATAAATCTTGAAATAAAGAAAACATGCACATAAATCTTAACATTATAAAGCACGAAAACTAAAAGGCTCACATAAAATATCCATTTCTTTGCTAAAAAATAAAGAAAATTGTGACTGAAAAATAAAAGTTTTGCATTAATTTCTTACAGGTGATCTCAATAGGATATCATAAATTTATTGCGGAGATGATAATCACCTTATTGAAAAAGAGCCATATTTGGAGGATAAAAATAATAAAAATAAATTTAAATTTTATATATTTTTTATTATTTATTGCCTAATTTTCTTTAAACTGATAAAAATGCAATGTTAGAAATATATTGCTTTGATTATTTTCCTCTAAATTTTAATAAGAAGATATTGCGTAAATTTCTTCTAGGAAGATATCTTTAAAATGTTTGTAATGTTTGATTTAATATTAAATTAGTTTGGGAAAAATTCATTTTTTATATTTCCCATCTGGTATTTGATAAACTTGAACGAATTACATAAATTATCTAAGTAAAGTTAAAAAAAATAATAAGCATTATTCCGGTTTTTTCGTTCATATCTCAGCCATTTGTCGACCAACTTTGTTGATTATTTTTCCGTTTCATATATTTCCGTTAGTTGCCAGGGTATTTGGAAAGTTTGATTTCCACAGATGAATTCAACGAAATCTAGGATTTTTTCTATCTTCAAGCAATTCATGGATTCCATTCCAAAACCGCTGCTTAACTTTTGAGGCAAGAAACGAATCAATCCAACTTTTGATAACTTGTTCTGAAGTGAAGCATATTTTATCTACAGCATTTAGAATCGAACGAAAAAATAGTAGTCAGAAGAGGTAATTTCTAGGCTGTACGGCAAAACTTTGAGCAAAACTTTCCAACCACTTTTTTTACGAATACTTTTTAACTGGTTGCGCAACACGAAGCTGTTCATTGTCATGATGAAAATTTTTGGACTCGTGTCTGGTTGTATATTCTGTCCCTTTTTTGTTCAATGCTCTTTTCATGCGTATTAATTGTATTCTGTATAGATCTCCCGTAATAGCTTCACTCTGTTTTAGCAGCGCATAATAGGTGATACTTTTCTGATCCCATTAAATACAGAAAATTACATAGGCACCATGTTTTTTTTTCTTTGGTGTCAATTTTCCTAGTTGCTTGGGCTTTGGATTGTCATAGTGGATCCACTTGTCATCGACTGCAACTAGCAATTGGTGGCAAAAAATCGTTTCTCACAATGAAATTGTTTTCCCTGTGTAGAAACAGCAAAGAATAGAACATCATTTTGTGAATTATTATTTTTTCCCCAATTTAATATTTGATTTTATTTTGTATTAAAAAACTTAAAAATGCCAAAGTTTTTTGATATATTTACAAATAATTACTGAATAGTTTATACATATTTGTTAATTTTATTATTTTATCTTCAGCATTAAATGAAAACAGTAGTAAACAAAACTACGATTTTTAAAGTAAAATATTGTTTTAAATGTCTGTTATGTTGTAGCGTGTGGTCTGATTTGTCGTGATATACTTTTCAAACAACATACCACAATATATATATTTATTTAAGAGAACTGTCTATCCATATATCTATTCGTTTGTTCTCTTATAAGTTTACCAGGCGAAACACAACGGTCATTGTGGCTCTGTGTATAGACATGTATATACATAGAAAAAATTATGGCTAAAATTTTTCTAAATAAATCATTATTTGGGTTTAAATTAAATTTAATAAAAAATAATATTTGGTTTTAATATTCTATTTTATTGCGCAGAAAAAATAATGGCTAGAATTTTTTAAATAAATCATTATTAAACTTTAAGTAAAATTTTATAAAAAAAAATTTGTTTGATTTTAATATAGTATTTTATTGCTTGTAAATTCATTCTAAACTAATACGAAAAACAATAATAATTTCTTGTTTTTTTGAAAACTAAATATTTAAAAATAAATAAAATTATAAAAATGTTGACACAAGAAAATATAAAATCCATAATTTGCAGGATTCCAGAGCTAAATTACCTTAATTTTCTTATATATTTCATTACCAAATATGTATAGTGATTTATTTTTGTGTATCTTCTAGGTGAATAAAAAACATGTGAAATATGCATGTATGATGGGGTCTATTGTATATTGCTGTATAATCCCTAAGTCGATTAAACTATGTCTTTTAAATTGTGTGCCTGAACATGTAGCTCCCTCTCGTGATGTAATTATGTGAAAATAACTGAACTTTTCGTGTGTTTGTGTTTGTAATTTAAATCATTTAAAAGAATTTCGCGGAATTGGTCTTTAGCGGAAGTGGTCTTCAATAAAATGATATATGCTTGCAATTGTAAATTGCCCCGTTGTACGGTTTTGGCGGTACCAAAGCAGAGTTTGTTTGCGCATTTATTATATTCAATCTTTTGTAGTGAACCGTCCCGACTTTAGATTGAAATTAACAGTCTAAGAAAAATTAAAATACTTTGTAGGGGTCTTCGGCGAAGAGGCCTTTTCATGCTGCGGAAGGTTGCTGGTGGTTAAAGTTTAAAGTGTTTTGCTTTTTAATTTTAAGGAAGCATGCATAATTATGCATGTTTCCTTAAAATTACTTATGGCTAATTATATTTATTTAAATGGAATTCTAATTCATTAGAATTATATTAAAATATAAATATGTCAAAATAAAAATACATTTGATTTTCTTAAATCGTGCAATATTTTTATTAACTAAGGTGATTTATCTGTGATATTAACTATAGAATTTAGGTTTAGTTTAATGTAAGAATTTAAAAAAAAATACATATTTAGAGAATTCAAGTTTTATCTCTAGATTGATTTAGACTATATTGTCATAATTATTAATTAGAAAAGAAAACAGTTTTTACTTATATTAAAAATATAGGATAAAAATATATATATAAAAAAATTATAATATGAATAATTCAACCAATTAGGAGCAAAATATGGGTTTTATATGTGGAAGAAAAAAAACTGAGACTTATATACCGATATAGCCAATAACACAAAATAATTAACACGATATTTTATTGGTTGGTGCAGCAAATTTTTCCGTTCTTCTCCAGACCAGAAAACCTTCAGATAGTAGCAGGAACGGATGAGAATTTCTAGCCTTTTATTCCAATGGAGAAGAAGACTTCTCAACTTTCATGGTGAAGATATTTGTTTTTTGTCTGTGTGTGTGTTTTTTTTTTATTATTATAATTTGACTGTGAATTGTTAATTTTACTAATATATTGGTTACACTTTCTGCTTTGTGATGTTCTTATTAATGAAGTAAATTAAACAGTAATATAACTAATTGTTTCTTCTTCTTCTGCCTCTCTGTTCACTCTGTTTTTTATAATTGATGTAGGTCAAGCTTTTGGATGTATTTGGGCATCGCAAAAAATTACAGTGAGTGGTCGTTGAAAGAGACACCCACATAAAAACTTGTTGGATAGATTTTTCTCGACAGAATATGATCTGCGATCTACAGCAAAGAAAATTATTTGCAATATAATAGTTATTTTCAATTGTATTTTTTTCCACAATGGGAGCTTACCTTAGTTTTATTCTATAACGTGGCAAAATTTTAAACAATTTTATGGAAAATAAATCAGGCATGAAAAAAGCATCACAAATTTGGTACAATTACCAAAAAAATGCGAGTGGTAATAGAAAAGGTTCTGTCGGAAGGAAATTCATTAGGACGATAAAATATTTTAGGTTATATTTTCCAAAAATTATTTTTTGGGATTTTGCGTGATTAATTTTTTTTTCTTTTTTTTTCATTAAATGTATTCTGTTGCACCAACTATTGTAGAGAAACACACTTGTTGATTTAGTTTTTATAATAAAATTATTTTTAAATATGGAACATGTGATTCTTTTTTTTATATATATAACACTTGATTTAAGTATTTTCCTTTCAAAACTTGTGGACTGGTCGAATGTTCGTTGAAAAAGAATTTGTCGATACCTATATCGTAGCTAAAAAGCCATTTTATTATGTCGATGGAAAAAAATACCTGGAAAGAAAGCGTTATCACCGAATTTCTGAGGATAAAAAATATAGGCGTCAATGTGCGATGGTATGCGTTGCTGTGCGTTAGTCAAAGGGTGTGTATTATTAGGGATGCCACATGGTGTAGAATCTCTGTGACTATTAAGCACGGCTTTTTCCATAAAATTATTTAAAAATAAAGCTGTTAATACAATTTTAACTGTGTACAAAGTTGTTTTTAATAGCTAACAAACGATTTTAGCAATTCCCAAGATAAATAATATCACTACGTTGTTTATGTTACAGAATATAGTCGGTATTAATATTATGTAGTAAAACAATGAGCAATTTTAAACCATACCACATTATGGGCAAATATTTCCTGATAAAACTTAGTATAAAAGATATATAATATTCTCCGATCCTTACACTATTTTCTTGGTTTCATTAAAACTTAAATATTTCACTGTGTTAGAAGGTATGTAAGTTGAACTCATTTAGAAAATGCATCAATTGATAACGATTGCGTTTCTGCTTTAGATGGTTTTGGCCGCTAATGAAATTTGGAAATAGTGTCATGTCTTCTATTATTTCATATATATCATTTCATTCATATATGCATATTTTATATACTACTATACATGAATACATAAACTGTTAGTTATGGCACCATTATTTTTCAACAGCATATTCTACATTGTTATATACTATGTATTACCGTTAAACTATATTTTATCTAAAAAAGTCTCCATTAATTAGTTAGTATTATATAAAAGTTTCGCTTCTCTACACCAAATTTTCATACATGCATTTACATGATAAAATACAATACTAACATTCGATCCAAATTATTTTGTATATTACAGAAAATGTAAAATATTAAATAAAAAATAAAAATTGTTTGAAAATCTGCAAAAAAATTAATATTTAATTTATTGATTTTAACAAACCATATTATTGAATTTCTTAAGAATTTTGAAATATTCAAATTTATAGATAGTAAAAATATTTTAATAAGAAAAAAAATTAATTTTTTTTCAATAAAATATTTACGAATTTGAATATTTGATTTTACTAAATCAGTGATAGATCCAATTTCAGTAAAAAATATAATTGATTTAATGAATTTAGTAATATAATACGAAATTTAATTGAATTTTTCTGTGTAATATTAAGGAAATTAAGAGTATAACAAAATGATATCATCAGATTATCATCCACAACCCATAGATGTACAGTGGGATAAGAATATCCACATAAGCCTTAAAATAATAAACTTACGACATCATATTTATAAATTTATTCATCATAAAAAAACTTTTCTTATTATAACAATTATTAACAAAATAATAGATAGTATAGCTTATATTTAATATATTCAAAATTTCATAAACAAAATTATATAAGTAACTCATATTTTTTATATTTTTTTCTGGTATAAATTACACTGTTTTGTTGTAGATTTTAAATATCGTAGATGAAAGCAAACATGAATAAGTACTGTATCAACATCTCAACCTGTATCATCCAATATAGCAAAATTAATGCAGGAATTCCCTATTATGTCTTGAGTTCGATTAATTTCAGTAGTGGTGATTAATAGAAATATTTCCTATAAAAATCGATTTGTATGTATAACTTACACCGAGTTTCCTGACAAAAAAAAAAAAAAAAAAAATAATAATAATAATAATATATCTAATAATAGATTTAAAATTTAATATCGATTTTTTTTATACATAACACTGCCTTACCTCGATAATAATTTAAATCAACATATTAAACATATTAAAAATTTTCTTTGTTTTAGAACTCAGTTTGATATTTTATTATTGATAATTAACTTTAACTTATATTTCTGTTCTTTTTCGTTTAGATTAAACTTAAGTTTTCAATGTGTGATCCCCTCAACTATTTTATTACAATTCAACTTCTTAAATTCTTTCAATAATTTTGTACATTTAATTAACGGGATCATACATATATGTAAATTCCATCGCATTGTATTTATTTCATTAATACACAACACTATTCCCATCTAGTACTACCTGTTAATAGACTACTCTCAAATTTTGAGCAAGTGTCGTCATTTACTTTGCATAAAAAATAGGATTTTTTCGAGGTCCTTAAAATAGACATTTGTTTGGTTAATAATTTCATCGTTGGAGCTGAATCTCTTTCCACCGAGTCATATCTTTAGGTTTGGAAATAGGAAGTAGTCACTAGGTTCTAAATCCGGAGAATATGGTGTATGAGGTACCAATTCGTAGCCCAATTCATAGAGTTTTGCCATAGAGTGCACACGTGTGTACCCGTATATTATCTTGATGAAAAAGAACTTTATTCTCGGCCATATGGGGTTATTTTCTTTTTAATCCTCATTAAATCGGTCTAATAAGTTGGCATAATATTCGTCGGTTATTATTTTTCCCTTTTGAAGGTAATCGATGTGGATTATCCCGCGTGCATCCCAAAAAAACTGTTGCCATGGACTTAATAATAATATTAATATTTTGTGGAGAATCCTTTGTTTTCAAGTTTGGCATCTTTTTGACATGAAAGCAATAAGGTTATCTATTGTCTTTGTATGTATTGTTTTCCAAGCATCTGCTATGGCCTCGAATAGCTTATTTTTATCTTCACCCACTCCCTCGTGATTTATCCTATTCTTCACAATTTCCTAGAGGTTCTCGATTAGGTTAAGATATGGGTATGGGTAGGTTAAGATATGGCTAATCTTTTACACCTTTGCTGCGGGTCTTTATCTTGTTGGAATTCCCATGAAACGGGCATGTTCTACTCAGTGTGGGGCAACATGATATTTTTAAAATGGTCTTGGTACATGAACCTATCAATGATTCCGTTTTCAACGCCTTTACCAGAAAACATCCTAGACCATTATATTTTCGCTTCCGTGTTTTACAGTCCCCTTACAGTACAAAGGGTCTAATCTTTTATTAACTTGTCTATGTATTCGAATATTTCCATCCGAATGTTTTGAATTAATTTTTATTCGTCGGAAAATAAAACTGTTTTCCATTTGTTAACGGAGCAGTTGATGTGCTCTTTAGCAAATTTTAAGTGAGCGACTCGGTTTTTCTTGAAAATTAATTTTTGTGGATGTTTTTTTAAGTTCTCTGACAATTTTTGAGTCATGTTTGACTGTTGTGTACCTTGGCCGACCACCACTGTGAATACTTTCAACTCTGCCTGAGGTTGTAAAGGTTTTTATTATAAAGTTGACGGTTTGTTTTGGCAATAAAATCTTTTCACAAATTTCTTTTTGAGATAAACCAACTTTTTAAATTCTGCATTGTATTTTGTTCGAGCCAATTTTTAAACGAACCTTAAAGTAAACTCAAATCTACTAATTATCCACTACTAATTCCTTAATCGTCTAACTTCTTCTTATTACTATTACTGGACAAGTGTCAACTTATTTTATAAATATTATTGATTCTTAATATTAATTATTTGCAATAATATTCTCACTTTGGAATTATAATGTAACATATAGAGTTCTATTTTGAGAACAATTTAATGAGTCCAATTTGTTTTGTCACGTGCTTTTTATCACACATTATTTGTCTGACATTGATATGGGAAGGTAAAACAACAACAAAATGCCAAGTCATATTTTTCGTTTGCTTATATCATGACGTTCAATATTTATTATTGGAAAATATGATTACAGAGTTTATATTTTTAATATAAATTAATATTTGTGAAAACTCAGTTATATTTTCCAGTCCAAAATATATTGTCCAAATTTAGCAAAAAAAAAAAAAAAAAAATTGTTGTAAAAATCATTTGTCATCAGATATTTAAATATTTCTATTGATCAAGATCATGAAATTCATTTACCAAAAGAAATTAAATAAAATCATTTAATATAAATTCTTAATTGAAAACATTTTACCAAATCTCAGAAATCTAAAACATGAAATAAAAGCAAAAAACCTTTTGATGAAATTTAAAATTTCTAAAAAAAAAAAAATTAAATTCTTAAACTTTCCGATATTATCAATACAAGTTTTGTAAAATTGATTTGCCTTCAAAAAAAAATTTTTTTCTCAAACAATCAAAAGTAGAGCCAATAGTAAATATAAAACAATTTACAGCAATTCTTTGGAAAGGAGACAAGAATTGTAAAAAATGTTGCCTTTTTTCTTCCATCCTTTTTAGATTAAATATTTTTAATGGATTTTTGGTAAGCAACCCGTCAGTCCAGCCACCAAACCAATGCCTCCTAAACAAGTGAAATATTTTCTTGTAACTACAACAGCAACAACAAGAACAATTTAGTTTAATTAAATAGAGCAAAACAAATTTTTAATACCACCCCAGTGGTTATGACTTTTTTTCGTCCTTTTTCTCTATTTTTTTTTCTGTTACTTGTTTTCAATAAAACACGAGCAAAACTTTATACTAAGTTAAATTGAGAATGAACAAATGAAAGGGAATGAAAACGAAAAGGATACAAATAAATGAGGCAGCTAAAATCAACCATTCGCTATTTTTAAATAGATCCACAATAAAAGAACACACACACAGACACTGACACATTTATATATTGACAAATACTGGTGCTTGTTTGTATAAGTTTAAGGTTTAAACATCCTGTTGATATCAGCATGACCTTTGTTAGTATAGTTTTATTGATAATAAGTTTTTTTCTTTTTTCTTTTGCTTTTGATTGCTGTAATTTTAGCTTATATGTCCAATATCTCTAATGTAAATTATAAACACTTGTACGCTATCTTGTGTTCAATCAGTCTGTCGTTGACCAGTGTTGAATTACATTGTGAACAAAAATGTTCAATATTTTAATTTTTTACAGTTTTTGGATTAGAAAATTTGCACCATTTCGGGTATTGCAAAATAAGGAATGGAGGTTTATAGTTGTTGTAATTATAAATTGTTTTAGATATATTTTCTTGACGTGCCCTCTATAGCAGCGCGATAGGGTGTGTCCAAACTTGGGGAAAGAAAACGTGAATGGCTCTAAGTGGTGCCCTTTTTGCGAGGCATACTCACAGCGTAATTTTAATGAAGAGTAACTCCATATTAAATTTAAAAATGTTGACTTCTCTGAAATTTTCTCTGTAGCAAGTATATCGATAAGGCTTCCTTTCAAAAAATATAAAAAAAATTAAAGATGGACTTTTTTAGATACACGTCACTAAAGAAAATTCTTACAAAATATATGTTAATAAAAATATTTTCAAAAATTTTATATGGCATCTGAAACTTCAAGCTTTGACAAATCCAAATTTTTATATCTTTTATACAACAAAATTTATGACCATTTAAATAAATATGTTAATCGCTTTCAAAGGTATAGAATTGCTACAGTTCACAAAATAAAAATGAGAAAAATTCATTTTACATGCTTCTGCACCGTCCTCTACACATTCACCAAATTGTTTCTAAATCGGTAACCAAGGGTCAAAATTATTTAAATTTAAAATGGAATTACTCTGCATCTAAAGTAGCGAGTGGTTTCCATATTACATTTTAAAATCATTGTTGCGCGATAAAATATTAATTTGCAAAAATGTTACAACTTTTTAAAATCGATGTAAAATTCTGCGTACTTTATTTCAGCATTTTTTTACATTTCATGTAAAATTATATTCCCAATTAGTACATCTATTCGGTTCTAGTTAAGAGAAAAATGGGTTAATAAAAAAAAAAAAAAAATAATAATAATAATAATCCACCTGAGTTCACGGTGTCTTTAATAATTCATAAATCGTCGAGGCACACCCAACGCAAAATATATACCAATTTGTAGGTGGAATTATTTATCGGGGTTAAGTCGCACTCAAAATTAATTATGCATTTGAATTTAATGCAATTTTTAACATTTTTTGGATGTGCATTTTTGTCATTGAAAAATTTATTTTATAATTATACCCTACACCACCATAGGTGGTAGGGGTATTATGTAATTGTGCTGATGTTTGTAATGCATAGAAAAAAATCATCATTTTTGAGTCGATCTAACGATGTCCGTCCGTCCGTCTGGCAGGACATCCAGTCAACCGTCCAACTGAATGTCCATGTAAAACTAGTGTACAAAGTACAGGTTGCAATTTTGAAGATTCAAGCAGCCTGTTGAAATTGCTTATGATCGATCCATTATTTCACCTAGCCTCCATATATATGTCCTCTCGGAATAGGGGTTTAACGATCATAATTGCTTGTATAAGTGTCAATCTTTGCGCCAAATATCATGAAGATCGGGCCATAATTGACTATAGCTCTCATATAAAACCTTCTTCCAAAAATCACTTTAAAGTGCATAAATCATGTTTATATTCGACACAAATATATATAATATATAAGTAGAAATCACAGTAACAAATTTTATGAGGATCGCTCCATAATTTACCATAGCTCCCATGTAAGTCCATTTTCGAGAATCACCATAAAGTGCATAAATTGATATAAATGTTAGTATTAATGTAATATTCTGTATTCATATATTTTATTTTACACTTAGTAAAAGAAACGGTCCACAAATGTACACATGTCTTATTTAAGACCCCTGCACGAATTTTGATGGACATGCACAATGTTGTTGGGTATCTTATAGTCGGACTTGACCGACTATATCTTTCTTATTTGTTACATAATTAACATATGCAACTTTTTATTTCTTAACATCATTTAAAGATTTTTTATGACTAAATATGAAAAATGCATCAGTGAATTAAATTCAATAAAAAAAACGAGATTGAAAGATATAGTCGGTCAAGACCGCCTATATGATATCCTACACTATTGTGTACGAGCATAAATATTCGGGAAGGGACTTGAATTAATGCATTGATACTAACATCTGTATGATTTTTTGCACTTTTGAGCGTTTTCTGGAATTGGGTTTATATGGGAGTTATGGTCAATTGTGGACCGATCTTCATAAAATTTAGTAAAATGATTCATAATTATCCAGAACTACTTTTCACCAAATTTCATAAAAATATTCTTATTTTTAAGGCATTTTTGAGTGGGGACATTTGTATAGGGCTAGGTGAAATAATGGACCGAACACAACCAATTTAAATAAGTTTGGTCCTTGTATCATAAAAATCCAAAGTACTAAATTTCATTAAATTATCTTTTGATAAAAATATAAAAAAATGTAGGTTAAATAAAATTATGGTCCCAATTATTCACTATTATAAAACGTAACCATCCTCCTTTAATTTGTATTTTGTACTTAAAATGGAAATTTTAAAATTTTTGAATTTTAGCTACAATAAAATAAACGGTTATTTCTTGTCCATTTTGATTGTAAGATATTAAAAATATATTAATAGGTGTTATAGCCAGTGTTGCCGTTTTTTAATTTTGATTATTTTTTTGTTAAATAAAAATTTTTTTATTAGTTTTAGAAATGCTATTTACTCTGTTAAACTTGCCAATAATAAAAAACAATAAAAAGAGAGTGTGCTAAAAATTCAGCACACATTTAAGAACAATTTTATCTGCAAAATGAAGAAAATACTTTAAATCAATAGAAAATATGAAAGTTTTCTAAAATTTAACCAAAAAGTGATAAAATTCTAACGATGTAACAAACAATCTAAATACTTGTAATTACAAAATAAATTACTATTAAAAAAGAGATGTATATGCGATGAAGACCGAGTATATGATGTCCTACACTATTGTGAATGTGACTTAAAGTAATATATACTTGAGAGAAAGAAAGCTTGCTCTGATTAATCTTATTTGAGAAAAATTTTATTAATATACGAAAATTTATGTGGGATTTAAATAGTTTTAACTGATTTTCGGGACAATAAAAAAGAAGTTACAATTAATTTTAAAGCGATCATTTTGAAACTGAATTTTTTATAGAATATTTTAGGATTAAAAATGTTTTATTTGTTCAGAATTTTGTAGAAATACGCTTATATATATTTAAGATATTTGAACTTCAAAATATTACTCCAAAAGAACATTTATTTGGAAACTAGTTGAAATAATGAACCAATTTCGACCAGCTAAGGAGATTCTGGGTCGATTGGTATATTTTAGGGGGCTCCCCAAAATATACCAATGGATTAGTTATTAAAACTGTGCAAGACCACATAATTAAGTAATACACATTATTTTAAAAATAACTGCAGTAAAAAATGTTCTATCAATCCCGATGTGTATTCAATTGGACCACAATTTTGTACATATCTTTTAAATTAACTTATTAAAATTTAATATATATGAGTGCTTTGGTATATAAACGATTAATATTAAATCTTTTCGCCAAACCTCCCAATTAAATATCTTTTAATTTAAATTTTTAGAATTTGGAATTCATAAGTCCCTATAAAAAAATTAACTCTTGTTTGCATTCTTTTTCTGCAAACACATAATTGCAAAAGTCAATCTTACTTTCTATTACTGCTCGACCCCGTTGTTTTGCAATTCTAAATATATTACAATATAGTTTGCTTTCGATGTTATATCATAAGGACGTAAAAATAATTAAATTCTTATTATTAAACTTTATACCCCTACCGCCTACAAAATTGGATCAGGGACCATGTTTCGATAAACATTGTTCTAAGCAGTTAAATTCTAAATAATTTTTTCTCCTAAATACTAACTAAAACTTACGATTAGTATGCAAAGTATTAAAAACCTGAATACATATATTAAGATTTTAATTTAATTTTTATATAATAACCAGCTGACCCGGCAAACGTTGTTTTGTCATATAACTTATTCCTAGTGAATATTTTCGTTTTTAATTAAAAAATAAGGAATGTATTGTAAGTGTGTGGGGAGGGGTGTGCCCTAAATTTTATAGCCCTTCTTAAAGTAAAATTTATAGCCCTTATTTACTTCAAGACTTGAAACTATCATCGGATAATTAATTAAGAAGGCATTGGTATGGGGAGCTTTTACCCGTTTTCTCATATTTTATGCACTAAATCTTGGAATTCCCAAAAAATTTATATCCCTAAGTACCGTTCAGATGTTACAGTGTCTGCATGCCAAATTTTAAGAAAACCGATTGATATAAGTTAAGAAGATATAGCGAGGGGGTCTTTTACCCCTCTTGCCATATTTCATGTGCTAAATAATAAAAATTATAGAATATAATTATATAATTATAAAATATAAATTATACACTATTTGCCTGCCAAACTTCAAGAAAATCGGTTGATTAATTAAGAAGATATAGGGAGGAGCAGCTTTTACCCCTTTTACGATATGAAATATACTTTACGACCTATTTTCATACCTAAAAAGTACACATACAAAATTTCATAAAAATCGGTCAAGCCGTTTCGGAACAGTTCAATTACAAACACCGTGACACGAGATTTTTATTTAATAACTTTGAATTTTTAAAATTTGGTTATTATTTTCCTAATATTGGTTAGAATTTTTTTGCCATGGCAACACTGGTTATAACATTAAAAAACAAACAAATTCTATGTATACTTTTTGACTAAATTTTTTTTCTGAAATGTTAAAAAATCACTATGATCGCTATTATCTTCGGTGATATCAACCATACCGTATCACTTTTAATTTGTATTTTAGACATATTGATTGTTGAAAATAAAATTTTTGCATTTTCTTTTTCACTTTTTATCTTCAATCTTCATAACACTGACTCTGTTCAAAAAAGTCATTTGGCGTTGAACCTCAAAAATGAAAAAATTTTAAGAAATTCCTATGTATGGACATATATAGCGATATAAGTTTCAATTTTGCACAGAACTAACGAAAAAAAAGAAAACCTAAAGTTGAAAACAACCCCATTGTGCAAATATTTATTTTGTTGTGTATATTTGTTTTAACACAAAATTATTATTATTCAAAATATTTTGTGTTACAACCCTAAAATGCTGCTGAGCAGCAGTATTTTTTCTTTTCTATTGTCTGGTTTTTATTTGTGATGCACCTGCTCTTACCACCAACAAAGAAGACAGTAACCCTTTTTACCACCAGGAAGAAGATAAAGAGTTCAACTCACAGTGCTTTGTTTTCATACAACGATAGCATACAACCTTTTTTAGGTTGTATCAAAGTCATTTATCTAAAACTAACAATAATATTTATTAAAACCGATTTTAGGTATTTTTACTTAAACCTCTATAATACATAATTTTACCACAGTAGATATTCTTTTTTAAATTTATATGGATTGGTTAATCTATTCAATAGGATTGAACATAATATCTTCTCCAACTTGTTTGTTAAAACCAAGATATGTCCGCTCAGGTTTACTAAAATTTCACTGAAAGAATAATGATGATAGCAAGAGTTTGCCGAAAAATGCTGCCGCTATCGTAATTGTTACATAATTTCATATTTTTACATTCGTGCCCAACATAGCTTAAAGTTTAAAGTTATAGGGTACCTTGGTATGATACTCATATGACCACAAAACTCAAAAGTAACGACAAATACGCGACTTATATAAAATTTAAAATAAAGGTGTCAAAATATATCACCTGTACTGTAATTTACATTATATAACATTGTTATATATTTTTCTGGTATTGCGTTTTTATAATCCTACCACCATTTTAATAAAAATTTTTAAATAAACAGTGACAGAGTATATGCTCCATTGTCTCTAGCTTCTCCACATCATCGTATGTCCTGCAAAAATCTGACATGCCAGTGTCCCTTACTGGTCATATTCCCTATTGCGAGGTGACCATAACAAAGGCAACAATGATCTTTAGATAAAATCGACAATTTGTTACGAGTTAATTATAAGTAAAAGTTTCCAATTTTCTTTTTTTAATAAATTCAAATAAGAAAAAAAAAATAAAATTAGTGTCTAAATGAAGTTTAGACGTTTTATTCTTCTCCTTCCCAAAAAAAGTTTACAAAGGAAAAATAAAGAAAAGAAATAGAGATTTAGGTATACATTTATACAGTATCCACTCAAAAATAGTTTTATGAGCATAACTAAAAATTTTGAGGGTGTAGTGGAAATTTTTTAAACCTCAAGAAAGCATATAACCTACGCTAAGTAATTTCTTGAGTGATTTTTCACTGTAGCAGACCAATTTAATGCCTAGTAAGACTGTCGACGCTGGCACATTATATTATTTAAAAGATGTCCTTAATTACTTTTAACTTTTTACAATTTCTCAATTTATTATTTTGGAATTTCTGCAAAAGAATTTTTGATCAGTGCGGATGAGACAAAGATAGTAAGTTTTCGTAGAAAATTGATACGCATATTATCTTAGGTTTAAAATAAACAATAAGAAGTTTTGAAAAAAATCGGTGTAAGGGAAGGTCTACCTCCTATATATCCTGACATTAAAAAAAAAAAACGGATTTGTGATAACAGTTAAATATGAATTATTTGTGATTGTGATAAAGTTTTTCCACTACACCCTCAAAATTTTATCCCATGATATCCAACGAAAAATTCGTTCTACAAAATGTATGGGAAACAATAACAAAATTTGAAATTTATTTGTTGTTTTCCATTTAAATTGCCAAAATCAATTTTTCATTTAAAATCGTTTTTTGTTTTTATCAAATAAACAAATTTTAAGGAGTGTTTTAAGTATTGAAGCAGTTGGCCAGTTGGCCTTTTTTGCAAAAAAGCCCTTTTTTGGTGACTTTGTTTTTTTAAATCCCCTTTTTTGGACACTTTTTAAAAATTTTCAACGGTAACGCTGTCTATGTTAGTTGAATATTTTTGATTAAAATATTACAAAATGTACACGATGGTTGAGACTGAATCGTTGAAACTTTTCCTGCAGTTTGTGTCTACATATTTGTGCAAAACTACTTTTTCTGCTCTACTGTTCATAAAATCCAAATTTATATCACATTTGGATGTGAAAACTGAAGTAAAATGTGCTTTATCAGAAATATCTTCCATTGTTAAAAAGTTAGCAAAAATAAACTTATTTTATTACATTTAAAATTTTTTAATTGTGTATGAGGTTCCAAAGGTTCATAGTTTTTATATTTAATAAATAAATAATTAAGTTTTGGTTACGCTATTTTATTTAAAATCAAGCACCCGAAAACTTTTTATTTTTCAATCAATATAAATATCATTACAGTTCAAAATGTTTTTTCATTTGTTGAAAAAAAAAAAAAAAAAAAAATATGTGAGTGATTTTTTTATTATAAATATCCATCATGATGAAAAAATAAATATCTATAAAAATAAATATCATTTTAGAAAAATTGTCATACTTTTGTATTTGTTTCAACAAATATTTTCTACTATTTTATTTATTTAAATTTTGTATGTCTATTGTGTGAACATATTTTAAATATTTTTTTTCATTCAATGAAATTGTTGTAGTTTAGAATGTTTTTCATCCGATAAAAATAAGTTGAAAATAATTTTCAACTTTTGTGATAAATAACACAATTGATACACAGAAAAAAAGTTTGTACGTAAATATAAAAATTTACTTTCATTAATTTCAGTTCATAATATTTAAGCATAATTTCTTAAGCATTAAAACTTTTTTTTTATATTTTTTCAAATGAATCAAAAGTCAAGAAGACTGAAAAAATTGTTTAAACTTTCATTTAATTCTAAATATTATTATTTAACAGATTTACCTTGGAATTTTGCCATTCTAAGGTATTTGTTGTTAATATTTTCATGTATTTCTATTTTCGTTCACCGTTTGCCATCAAATCTAATAAAACTAAATCAAAGATTTAACAAAATTTTTTGCAAAATTCTTAAAATTTTCATTATGAACAATTTAAAAAATATCTATGAACAAAATTTTATTTTTAATAAAAAAAGTTTGGGAAAAAAATCGAATATAAGATTCATAATATCTATGAAAAAAATTATGAAATACATATATGCATTTTTTCTCTGTATATTTATATTTTTGTTTCATTCAAAATGAATAAATTAAACTATTGATAAAAATAAAAAAAATATGATGGATTTTTATTATTTTTTTAATACCAAAGATTGTTTTAATAAAAATGTTAGTTATTTTAATATTAAAATCTGGTCTTTATTTAAAATAAGTATCTTTTGAGTTTATACTATTTTTCATTTCTACTAGGGTTAGATTAGGTTACGTTAGGTTAAAAAGGGCAGCGTCTTCACGCCTCCACCCAGAGATCATTCGGTCCATTGTGATCCCTTTATAATTAACAGAAAAAGGTGATAGATGAAGAAAGAGAAAAATCCTAGTAGAATATAGCAAAAGATTGAAAAGAAAGATAGCTAAATATAAGAAAAATAAGAAAGGTGTGGATCCTAAGACCCATCAAATCAACCCTGACTAGCTCTAAGCCATTTTATTCTCATTACGAACCCTATAAGATTGCCGAGTTCTTCACCCGCAACCTCCTGTAGTTCGTGCAGAATATGGCTCCAAACTAACTCAGTCTACTTCGCTGAAGCCCTACACAGTGACAGAGTATATGCTCCACTGTCTCTAGCTCCTCCACATCATCGCACGTCCTGCAAGAATCTGACGCGCCAGTGTCTCACTTACTGGTCATATTCCCTATTGCGAGGTGACCAGTAATCATGCCAACAATAATCCTTAGATCCTTAGACTCATGCCCAGAAGATGCTTCGAATCTGCTGGTTTAAGACTTGGCTATAACGCTCTAAATACTCTGCAGTCAAATCTACTCCCCCAAGCATCATTCGTTCTATCTATAGTCCATTCCCTTATGGCCTTGAAATATGACCCAATAGGAATCCTAACCGATACCTCCACAAAAAACCTATCCAACTTCGAGCCCTTACGAGCTAGCTCATCGGCTATTTCATTGCCGAGAAAATCGCAGTGACTAATAAGCCAGCAAAGTCTTATTCTGTAGGCATCCATTATCCTCCTAAATTCCATCCTAGATTCCAGCACTAACCTGGATCTGACGCAGTAATTTGTCATTGCCATCAGTGCTGCCTGACTATCCACACAGATGGTTATCTCAATGTCAATCAACTTGACTTCATTAAATATGCTAGCGTGCTCCCTATTAATCCCTATTAAGTCCAAAATGTGGCAAGGGGTTCTCGAATAAACAGAAATTTCAAAAAAGGTCCGAGAAGCATAAAGATGTGGGAACCGCTGACCTTCAACAAAAATAATGTAAACAAAAGCAAATATGAAATAGTGATGTTGATTCGTAATTCTGATAGTTATACTTACAATCAACAAAAATTTCATTTATACATAATTATATTTACGTAAGTTAAATAACGATTTTTTTTTTTTAATAAAAAAAGAAAACTATAAGCAGATACAGACAATTACGCTCACGTATATCGACATACAAAAGCAGAAAAACATAAACAGTGACGAAAGCTCAGAACAATAAGAAAGAATAACACTGTAATATAATTAAATGTATATATATATATATTTTTTTTTTTAACTGAAAGTAATTTTTTACTAAAAATCTAATTTGTTGCTAGAAATATCATTTATATTCTAAATCGCATTTCTAGCTATAAATCAAACGCTTTACTAAAAATTTTTTTTTAACTGAAAGTAATTTGTTACTAGAGATATCATTTTTATTATAAATCGCATTTCTAGCTAAAAATTAAACGATTTACTAAAAATCTATTTTTTTTTTACTAAAAGTCGCTTTTTTTTACTAAATATCAAATTTTTGACTAAACATCAAATGTTTTACTAAAAAGTTGATTTTTACTAATAATAAAATTTCTTACTAAAAACAAATTTTTATTCAAAATCAATTTTTTTTTTACTTAAATCAAAAGTATCACCACGCTTGACTCTTTTTTACTAAAAATTGCTTAATGGTTTAATTTCTCATGTTATGTTTTATATTATGAGCAAAAAGGTAAAAATTAAAAATAATAATTATTTTTGAGCAGAAAAAAAATAAAAATAAAAAAAATTAAAACCAAAAAAAAGAAATTATTATGGTGAGCAAAAAAAAAAAAAATTAAAAAAATAAAAATAAAATAAAAAATATTCCGGATATCGATAGAACCTATCCTGGGGATCACATTTCTGTATTTAACACTTTTATCCGGTCGTTCCTTTATGTGATTTCAAGAATAATGATTATTTTCTGTCCTTGGTAATTATTATAATTATTTCTTTCTTTTGTTTTATTATGATTAGGATTATATTTATATTTATATTTATATTTATATTTATATTTATATTTATATTTATATTTATATTTATATTTATATTTATATTTATATTTATATTATATTTATATTTATATTTATATTTATATTTATATTTATATTTATATTTATATTTATATTTATATTTATATTTATATTTATATTTATATTTATATTTATATTTATATTTATATTTATATTTATATTTATATTTATATTTATATTTATATTTATATTTATATTTATATTTATATTTATATTTATATTTATATTTATATTTATATTTATATTTATATTTATATTTATATTTATATTTATATTTATATTATATTTATATTTATATTTATATTTATATTTATATTTATATTTATATTTATATTTATATTTATATTTATATTTATATTTATATTTATATTTATATTTATATTTATATTTATATTTATATTTATATTTATATTTATATTTATATTTATATTTATATTTATATTTATAATTATATTTATATTTATATTTATATTTATATTTATATTTATATTTATATTTATATTTATATTTATATTTATATTTATATTTATATTTATATTTATATTTATATTTATATTTATATTTATATTTATATTTATATTTATATTTATATTTATATTTATATTTATATTTATATTTATATTTATATTTATATTTATATTTATATTCATATTCATATTTATAATCGTCACTATTTTACACGAATTTATAAATGCCTTTGGTGACATTTATTTTCTTAAAATTAACTTAATTAATTATGGACCGGAAATCCCAAAATATTACTATTGATATGTGTTAAATGAATACACATATCAATAGTATTGAATGAGACCTTTCCAATAATGCCCTAAAATATAAATTACGATGGAAAATGACTAAAATGTTCCAACTTTAATAAAATCGTATTCAAAATAAAATCATAGAAAATTTTAATTTAAAATTTTAATTACGCGGGAATGAAAACTAATTTAAAACTTTTTTTACTGATTATGTATTAAATATTTAAATATATAGTATTTAAATATATAGTATTTTTTTTTTTTGACAAAAAAATTAAAAATTATGTACATTGTTGATCGAAAACCATATTTTTCAGGTATTTTAAAATGCTCCAGTTCATGTGAACGAAACAATTAAACAGTTGCGGATTAGTTTTAAACATAAAAATCTTTAATTTTAGGGGGCTACATTTTCAATATTTTTGTCTCCATGCAAATCAAGGCACTTTATATGACGAATTTCAAAAATTTTCGAAACTCTTTGAAACCGACTTTATGTGCCTTTTATTCCTAGTTTGTTTTAAAAACCCGAAAAATAAAATGTTAATTCATTTTGGTAGACCTTACCAAATAACTAAGAAATCCAAAATTTTAGGTCATTCACCTAAAATTTCAAGGAAATATATTCAAAAAAGTAAAAAAAAAATGAGTTTTGCACTGACAATTTACATCTTTTAGATTCAAATTATTAACCGATCGAGAAACAATACTGAATAAACTTATATTAAGGATATCCAACCAGCATTGATAATATATATCTTATATATATATATTATTGATATATATGTATGTATACGTATATATATATATATATATATATATATATATATATATGTATATCAATAATGGTTTGAAAGGGTGGAAAATGAAATCTTTAACTAAGTAGGACACTAACTTCTTGTTTAATATCCTTAATATCCTTGGAGTTGGATTTTTGTGAATATACATGTATGTAATTGATTTTCACGATACTTCCAAAACAGCCATCTACTCAGTAAAAATCGATATATAACAGCATTCCAGCTGTGCAATATAAAAACGAGTTTCCTATTCGGGTATTATTCTGTTATACCCGAAAGTGAAATAGGTTACCTTATTTTTCGATAGGAGTAGGGGGAGTAGTAGGCCCCATATAAAGTAAACACTAATCACATATAAAGTAAATACTATCACATATCACCAGAACTATTACAGATAGAGTCCTAAAATTTTGTAGAAATAATTTCAAATTCTATTAGCACTACTTTCTTATCATATTGCATTAATGAAATGAAAATAGGTCGGATAAAGCAAATATTAATTTTTCCATATCTGAAGTAGTAATTTACTGAATCATAAAAATTTAGATAAATAATTTTCATATCAAATTTTGGCTAAGGCTGATAGGTTAAGGGGGAGTAGCAACTCCTATATAAAGTAAACATTAGTTATCGCATCAAAAATAGTAGCGAAGTTCACCGGGATAAGTTAGTGTTATATAAAGCGGTTAATGGTTTTTAGTAAAAAGTTTTCCATAAGCAAAATGTACTTATACAAGTTTTTGTACACACAGAAAAAAATGTTTAAAAAACGGTTACAATGATAAATATTTAATTAAATTAATTAAAAATTTTGGTTTACATTTTTTTATAATTATTAACATTTGTAAATTAAACGACTTTATTTATTTGAAACCGTAAGATAGTAACAAAAGTGAAACAGTCGGACCTACTATTATATTGTTGGTATTTTAAACTTTGTTAGTTATTTAGTAACTTTATAAAATAATATATTGTAAACTATTAACCACTTACCTTCTTCATTATGATACTGATGATATCATGGCTTTAGATCGCATTCATTATTAAATTTTATTTGTACAAATTTCTTCATGTTCTGGTTTTTATTCTAATTTTAGTTTTTTAAAGTGTCAAACTTTTAAAATTTTGCTCACTATCATGATATTTAGTCGGTTGTGACCACCGAATGGAATTTTAGTCTGTTTAACCGAATTTTTGTGCTAAACTAAAAACTTAGTTGTAGTACAAAATAACGTGAAATTATCAAGTTATATTTACCGATTTATAAAATATTATTTTACAAAGTTACATTCGATTGAAATTATTAACAATATAATTGTAAGTCTGACGATTTAATTTTTGTTACTTTTTTATGGTTTAAATAAAAAAAGGCTGTTTAACTTATTAATTATTAATAATTATAATAAAATGTTGGTTTATTTAATTGAATATTTATCCTTGTAATCGTTTTTAACCAATTTTTTCTGTGTGTACAAAAACGTGTGTATTAAATAAGTACATTTTGCTTATGGAAAACTTTTCTCTTCTTTTACTAAAAACCATTAACCGTTTTATATAAAACTAGCTTATCCCGGTGAGCTTCGCTACTCCTTTTGAAGCGATAACTAATGCTTACTTTTTATAGAAGCTGCTACTCCCCTTTGATCTATCCGGCCTAGCCAAAATTTTATATGAAAATTATTTATCTCAATTTTTAGGACTCAGTAAATTACTACTTTAGATATGCTGGCACTATCCGTCCACAAAGCAGTTTCCATAAAATTTGCAAGCTCTCTCTATAATAGTTCTTTAGATATGCCTTTTAGAATACTTGCTTTGTATGGGGGATACCATTTTCCCAGGTCCACATCCCATTTGTATCTTAATTTGTGGAGGTTGTTGAGAAAGTTATTTTAACAAAGTATTATAACTTTTGCTGTAATAGTTGCTAAGATATACGATATTTAATATTTTCATTGTGTTGGGGGTACAATTTCCACTGGTCCTATCCGTCCCATTTTCCTGCTAAGTTTGTTGGCTAATGAAAAAGATATTCCCGTAAAATTTTAAGACTTTTTCTGTGTCAGAATTTAAGTTATCCGATAATTAGTATTTTTTTTTGTATGGGAGCTATCACTCCCCCTAGATCGATCCCCTATTTTCATCTGAATTATGTAAATTGATAATGAAATTATTTCAACAAAATCTTAGGACTTTATCTGTACACAGATTTATATATATATATATATATATTTACTAACTTCTAGTCTTCTATGTATATTATTTTGCCAGTGTAGTTTTTTCTTTTTTTTCAGAAAATTATATGAGTGTAATTTAAAATAATGTTTGCTTTTCTATAAGCTTTTCTTTTGCTTTTGTTTTTCTATATTTTTTTTTTGTTTTATTTAATACTTAACATTGATGAAAGAAAAGGTATTCTTTTTGTTGTTATTATTATTTTTGTTCTACAATGCCAACAACAAAAACAAAGGAAAAATATTTTTCGCGTATATTGGCTGGTAAATGGCACTTAAGGGGTTCAGCGTCATATTGAGGTGAAATTAAATTTTATATAAATGGGCTTTCAGATATGGTGCTGAAAATTCTCACATTTAAACAACAAGATGTGAATGTATTTGTATGTACATAAGAATGTTGGAATGGTGTAAGGAAATTTTCTATTTTTTGTTTGTATAATTTAAAGGGTATTTTTAGGCGTTGGAAATCGGCATTCGACATAAAAAAGGAAATTTAATACAGATGTTTTTTAAGTATTGAACATTTGTTGTCGTATTAATTAATTAATTAATTATTTGATAATATATATCAATATATTACTTAATGATGTCTTTTTTGCTTCATAATATTTTCTGACCTCTATGGTTTGTAAAAAATAGTTTTTTCCTTTCTAGAAAAATACCTTAGGAAACTTATTTATTTATTTTTTTTTTTGAAAAAGTATTTAATTTTTATAAAAATAAAACACCTCTTTTTGGTCTCTTCTTTTAGTAATTTTCTGTATAAAAATATTTATGTTCAAGAGTTAACAACACTTGCAAATACTTTGTTTTGTTGAATGGTTTTCACCTGTTTTTTGTTTGTTTAATATTTATTTCCCATATTGAAGCGATTCACTCATGGAAACCCCGTAGATAATTTATTGTTGAGAAAAAATGAAAATAAGAATAACATAAGGGTAAATATTTAGGTATTTCTTTTTTTCTTAATATCGGTAAGCTCATTTCAATTTCATGCCCATTATAAACTTAGTAATGGCATGTAGTTACGATTGTAGTTACTTCTCAATAACAACAACCACTTGCATTACATAGAAGTAGTTTAGTAACTACTTATTTATGACTTAATATGTAAATATTCAATTGCCATTGGGTTTCAGAAAATACTACTTTTTATTGATTTTTTAATTCAGTTAATTAATATATTTAATATTAATATATAAAGACGCGCTAAATTATATCCTGTTATTTCATTAGTTATTTGTAACCAAAAATGTAATTAGTTTCTAGTGTGTTTACTTATAATGACTTGAGTAATGTATTGAAATCTAAGTAGTGTAATTCTTAAATGCCAACTTGTAATAACATGAGGTAAGTAGTTGCCTCCCATGTCATCGCCATGTTAAAATAATGGGTTATTCAGGTAATGTTTAAGTAGTGAAGAGAAAAGCTAATATAATGCTTTTTAATTCATTACATGGCAACCAAAGTTTTTGCTGTGTGCACGCAGAGAAAAAACAACAAAATTATTATTATTATTATTTATTTACAATTTATTAAAAAATTCAGCAGAATACAAGCCTATAAATCCCAATTAATTTAATAGAAATATTTACATTAGCTATAATTCAATTTAAAGGAACCGTAAACTTATAACTTATTTTACAAAAGTTATAGTAAAATTAAATTAATACAAAAAAATAAAAAAATATATACATTTTAAATCCCAACAAAATTCCACAATTTGTTGAAGTTAAATAGAAACAAAAAAGATGATTGCTTAGTGAACTTTAGCTAGTAACAGCAAATATACTATAAAAAGAAATTTCTTCAAGATTTCTTAAATTGTTTAATAGATTTTTCAAAATTTTACTCTCCATTTAGATGGCAATTATTCTATAATCTGGCAACTCTTACCACAAAGGATCTGGTCATTTATGTAACAAATATGTTGACTTACCTATCATAACAATTTTATAAAACTGAAGTAGTAATCGTAAGTTTATAAAAGTGAATCCGAACGTAATACGCAAATTATTGAACCAGAAATTTGTTTCCTATACTTAATATTGTAAATGTATCTAACAACACGATTAAAGCATAGTTTCAGTAAATTGTGTTGAGATCTGTCCGAAAATATTTCAAGTCCATAAAGAAATATAGGAAGACATAATGACATTACTACTCTTTTGTTAATATTCATAGCAAGATATAAACCAAGAAAATAGAGTTTTCTTAAAATAAACGAAATTCTTGAAATTACAAAATTAACATGAAAATCAAAATCCAATCCAAAATGTCCATATATATACCTTAGATCTTATGATGCTAAACAAATAATAATACCCTAGTTCATTAAAAGTACATTCAGTAAAATGGAACTATTAGAAAAATACATGACTTTTGTCCTTGAGGGATTTATGTATAAATAATTCGATTCAAACCATTCCAAAATGCGCTTCAAATCACTATTGACCTTGGTTTCAATGAAGTTGACTCCATTTTCTAAACCATTTGCAAGTAATTGAACGTCGACCGCTTATGTATAGCATATAGCAGAATTTTAAGACATTGTACAAATCATTGAAGTACATAGTAAATAAAAGAGGTGCCACTATTGACCCTTGCGCAAATCCCTAGAAGTTTTCTTAATAGAAGATTTTTTTCAGTAATATAAGTGTTAATCATGCGGCAAGAAGAGTAATCAAAATTAAAGTTATATTGAAGTTTGTGAGAAAAAATTATGTGACAAATAGATTCAAATGCCTTACTAAAGTCCATCGCAATTAACAAAGAATTCATATCTCTGCCCATGTTAACACAAATATTTTCCAATATATCTAACATCCGTAGTGTAGTAACGACTCCTCAAACCAGATTGAAATGTATTTATCATATTTGTAGAGTTTATATGTACCAGCAATTGTTTTTTCAATAATATCTCTAAAACTTTGGAACAGGCATTCAAAATACTAATTGGGTAATAATTTGAATGTGTAAGAGGAACTTTAATTTCAGGTATTGGTATTACTCTACCAATTTTTCAAGATTTTGGAAAGACGGAATGCGTTATTATTGAATTTGAAAAGAAAAGTAAAATATTGAGATATAACAGGATATATAATTTTTATAAATTTCAATGGAATATCATCAGAACCAACAGAATTCTTTTTAATGCTTATCATCGCCTCAATTTCCGAAGAGTCTGACTGAATTAATATTATTATCACATTGTTAATTTTCTTGAATTTTAATAACTTTGTGTTCATGATAACAATGTTTTTGTTTAAATTTTGTCATTTAATGTTAACACTCAATAAAAATTTTAATATGGTTGACTGCACCCCATCTCTCCCAAATCTAACTCGAGGCTAGAACTACGGGTTTTTACTAGATTAAGGTTGGGTCATACCAAAATTACTCATAAACCCCTCTGAAAAACGAAGCTAGCCTCATCTGTCGTAGATGATCAATGCTAAGCATATTCCACAGAAAGAGTACAAATTTTTGACACGATTCTTCCCAGCTCTTGCCTGAATAATCCAAGCCAAAATAACATTTTTTCTCTATTATTTTCAATAAAACGTTTATAAAAATAATAATTCTTTATTAATACGTATTATTTTAATATATGATATATTTAATATATGAGATATGATAGAATGGAATCATAATATGGTAGAATTAGATAATAATATTATAAAATTGTATAACTATATGATAACATGGAATAATAAAATGGAAATGGCATACTAATATTATAAAATGGAATCGTAATATGAGAATGTGATATAATAATATAATAAGATAGAATAATAATATAATAGCATCAAATCATAATCTGATAGAGTGGGATAATGAGAATGAGTAAAGTTGTTGAATTATATGTAAAACCCGAATCATAATATGAAAATACAAATCATAAAATCGAACACAATGGGACAAAGTGGAATCATAATAATTATTAATTATAATCATTTCTATTTTTCGCTGTGATAACATGTTCCAATCATAATATGTTGCTCTTAGACTACGGTCACTGCAACTATATTTTTTCTCTACGTGTGTGTTTACTTAATGACTTAGTTTTTTTCAAGAGAATATTTAATTTCTTTGTTTAGATGTTTATTTTTATTTATAGGTGTCAAAGAGAGAATATTTTATGAAATATTTATTTATTTATTTATTTCTTTGATTTTATTTATAAAAAATGATTCGATATTATTGTTTTTATAAAAAAAACTATTTTTATTATTGATTTTCTCCATTAGATTTCGCTATGATTGAAGAAGTTTATTTGGAAATTGGTCTGTTTAAGGTAGAAAAAGTGAGAGTATTCTTTTAAATGCATCTCTATTTATCTATCTTCATAGAGCATATAAACACTAGAAAATTCCCCTTAAGTTGCGGTCAGACTAGTAAAATATTTGACGAAACCACTACATAATATAATTTTTAATTACGTTTTTAATTAGTAAAACACTTTTAATTACTACAAATTGCATTTGCAATATCAAACAATTTTTTTTTTTTAAGACAGGCAATTAAATTTTTGCCAAGTGTGATTTTAGCTTCACTTTAGTAATATTACTAAAAATGCCTAATCAGTTTTAAACTTAAATTTTTTTTCGTTTTTTTTATGTTGCCGCTCGACTAGCAATGCTGTTTTAACCTAATAAAAATTGTAGATAAAAAAAGTAAAACTAAAATCACTTTTAACATTTATTTGAACCTCAGCAATAGCAGCAACAACAACAACAACACGGCCAAAGTTATCAAAAGTTCTAGCGAATATTAACAAAGTTTTGTGCAATTTAAGTTATTGAAGGACAGACAAATATTCCAATGGTTTTTATATATATATTTTTTTTTTAGATTTTTTGCTATAAAATTTACAGAATTTATAGAATAAAAAAAGTCAGAGAGGGACTATTGGGCAGTAACGAATTCTAAATATCCTTCACTTTAGTTAGTAAGTTAAGTGAGAGTGTAGTAGGTTGGGTGATAAACTTAGTTCTAAAGATTAAGATCTATTAATCATTTACCCACTGTAATTTCAAGTAGTGCTGGCAAATTCTATCACTTTTGAACACTCTATACTACTTAATACTTTTCATTTGGGTACTCGATATTTAACGGATTTTTTAATTTGAAATATATTTTCTAATTAAGGCTCTCTTATTTAAAAATAAAATAAATATATTTATCCGATTAGTAGGAAATTTTATAAATTTAGTCATATAAAATATAAAATAAACAAAAATATTAACTTAAAATTCAATGTTAACAAAAATCAATAAAATTATTTTCATATATTTAAAAATTAATTTGTATTTTCACACAGAGTTGTAATTTAGCCGTTATATTTTTAAAACGTTATCATTAAAAACATTAAACTCTGAAAGTATTGAGTAACTACTTTATAGTACTGAGTACTCAGAAAAAGAGGCAAATACTCGATACTTAATACTCAATACTCGCACAACACTAATTTCAAGAGACATGATTGTAGTAACAGCTCCTTGGTAAAACTAATGAAGCTCCCTATAAGACCCAGTATGCGTTAGTTCCATTAAATATTTAAATAGTTAACAGTGTTGCTAGAGGTGAGAAAAAATAAGCCAAATTGAACTTTAAAAAAGGTCAGAAAATGCTAAATGCCTCACCAAGTAAGGCCAGAAAGAAGCTGATATATCTTTTAATTTAAAAACTTATTTTATTTTATTTTTTATTGTTTCTGTTCTCATTAGCTTTAAATATTTTTTTAAGGTATTGTAATAAGTTGTTAAACACAGAACAGCTGCCAACAAAATGATCCAATGAAAAATCGCCCACAAAATTATATACAAAATTATACAAATTTGGAATATATTTCATATGTTAAATGACGTGATTTTTCGTCATTTTTGAATTGTAATTTCTTTTTCACTTTTAATATGTTCTCTATGTTTTATTAAAAAAATAATTATAATAATTGATGAAATAAGTTCATAAAATTTTCTAATTTGTAGAATGAAGGGCAAGTGAAAATTTTTGTTCAATATAAGTAATCTCGATCTTTTGTGCGAATTAAGACACAAATATGCTTAAATGATTCTGTAAAAATTAAACTAGTAAAAGCAAATAAGAAATTATTTTTCTCTTTATAGAAATACTAAAATTTTAGCCTTTTTAAACAATTTTTAGAATCAGAAAAGGCTAGAAGAAAACCTAGAAGCTAAAACTGAAATTTTGATGCTAAAAGCTAAATTGGCAACACTGACAATTAACCTTAACCGAGGTATGATGATCATAAGAGTGAATCATATATATCTTTTTTAAACTTCATTATTATATAATTACGTTCGTCCGTACGTTCGAAACAAGGATAAATTGATATTTAAAAGTAAATTTATTTTCATTTAAGACAAAAGGAATATGAAACTTATATAAAAGTACATATATCACTTTATAAAGTAGCGTACAAAAAAGTCAAATATATCGTGTATAAAATCAAACATTCACATACATAAAAAGAAAATAAAAAGAAAACGAACGGTCAGAATTGAAACTTATAGTCAAGGTTAAAATTACAAAACTTAAAATAAAAATCTTTATATTTTCTATTCTAGAAAAAAAGAAAACTTTAAATTTCATTGAAAATATTAAATATATTCTTATATATACACACATGATTTTGAATAATTAAGTATTAATTAATGGGGTTTATCCAGGGATTTTTTATTACTTTTATGCAGTTTCTTTTGTTTCCTACTTTTTTTTAACTGTTTTAAAACTTTTAATTAAATTTAGTATTAAAAATATTTGATATGAACTAAACTATATAAGTGTTCATATGAGTTCACATAAAAACACACATTTTTTCAATTGATCCAATTATTAAAGTATATTTTTTCTTTTGTAAAATTAAGTGAGTACACATCAAATATTAAGAAAAAAATGCTGTTGGTTATATCAAAAATAATTTCCAAATAAATTTTAAAACAAAAAGTTTTTTAAGAGTATTTTTGTTAATACTATTCTTTTTTTCTTTGCAGCCTCTACTGTTAAAAGGTGAGTAGTAGTGCAAACTGTTAGTTAAAGTGTAACATAAAAAGTGCAAAGTGATGAAGAAAATGTTCCCATAATGAGATATTTTTTTGACTCGAAACAAGGTAATGTTTTTTAAGGGTATAGATCTTATTTAGGGTCATCACATAACAATCTTCAAAAATTCTCAAATACCCTCTAAATTTAGAGATGTTAGGAGAAACTCAATTTTGAGCTTACTTCCTGCACAAAAGATCTGTTAGCTGAATAAATTTTAAACCACCTTTAGATGTTCAAATTGATTTGGAAAGTAGAAGAATGTAGTATTTCTACTATATTAAGATATTTTCTATATATTCGCCATAAGTGATGGCTTATTCATTAATTTTTAATAAAGGCTGGTCCGAAATGCTTTTTGTCCTTCTGGAAACTTTATAAAATTATTAGTTTTTTTTAGCTATGGTTAAACTAATGATATGGAATTAAAGTTGATTATATGTAATTTTGAGCCAAATAAAAATTAATGTTCAGCTTTTATCCACTTTGGAATAATTTGTGATTTTGTCTCATTACCTCACTTTCTAATTTGGACATGTGCTACATAGAGCTTTTCAATTAAACTCAAAATGCTTATACACAGCGTTTAGTCGCCAATTGCCACTTTTCCAACTATCTGGCTACCTTTTTGGCACCTTTTTTAAAATATAACTAAATGGCAACTTTTTAATGAAGAGAAACTAAGTTATTTGATATTATGTATTAATTCCAACGAAGAAATTAATTATTTTAAGATTATTTCACAGTATAGTAATGTAAAAAAAAATACACCAAAGAATTTATCAATGAACTGAAACTGTTCAAAACTAAAGCTAATGATAAAGTTTATGAACAACTATTTAGTGCATCAAATTCCGAGTCTTTTTGGACCGGATTGGGAAAATTAAAAAATAGATTTTATGAATAGTTATATCCTAATTTATATCTTTACTTTACTTTTTTCTAAATTTTCACTAATGAAAAATAAATTGTCCAACGAACTTAAGTTCAACACTTGTGAACCCATGCTTTCAGTCCCAAATTCGTTAGATGGGAATTTGTAAGACTAGAGTCCGAGCTTAATATTTCATATTCATAAAATGTTAACTGTTTGTATGAAAGCAATTTTTATTTTTGCAATAATAAAAATTATTATAAGTAAATTATTTTATTATTAATAAAATTGAATTTAGCAATTTTCTTAAAATCCTATATTTTTTGTTTTTGTTTTTATCAAATAAACAAATTTTAATGAGTTTTTTAGGTATAGAAGTAGTTGGCCACTTTTTTTTCAAAAAGTCCCCTTTTTTGGATACTTTTTAAAAACTCCCACGGTAACACTGCTTGCACAATATTTTTAATTAATGGAAACCTACTAAACTCTGATTTATTTTGAGCATAAAATATCTTTAAATGGTTTAGTTATAGCGAAAACATATCTCAACATCTTTAGTATTATAACCACACTAATTGAAATTTGAGAACGGAACACATATATACTACAATGACTGATCGCCAGATAAATTAAGTATTTGACAATCTTTATCATCATACAATTTTATTTAGTCCTTGCTATATTAATTGGTATAAAGTGTGGGCGATATCTCTATTGGCATCGTTTAGAAATTATGATTAATATACATACACGCAGAGAAAAAGCATGGCTACAACAATATTATGTTCTCATTTTTAATTTATTTGAATTTTAATAACTTTGTGTTTATGATACCAAAGTTTTTGCTTAAATTTTGTCATTTAATGTTTACACTCAATAAAAATTTGAATATAGTTGGCTGAAGAAATTATATGTTTTTAAATGTTTTTACCAGAAAAAATTATTAGTATGAAAAATATCATTACTGCTACAACCATTTTCCTTGTTATTAAATTATATTCTGTTTTTAAACCATATTATTATTATTATTATTATTCGGATGATAATAGAATGTTTCAACCAAATATAATATTTTGTTTGTTTTTGAATATATTTTGTTTTTAATACCAAGTTTACACCGAAACAAAAATATTTGGTTTTTATGAAAACTAAATTTCAAAAACTAATTCGTTTACATACCTTTTTTCATCCCTACGTAGTTTTTGTTTACGTGAGGAATTTTTGATTTGTCTTATCCTTATATTCGACTTTGTTTTATTTTTTAAACCATCTTTAGCTATATTTTAATTTAATTGTTTTAAAAATTTTTTTAAAGCAAATGACTTCATACAAAAATAATAGAACTTGGATTGTCTGTGAAATCAGTTGAACAGGATGTTTCATAAATAGATATTTTTGCAGAGTTTATATAGTTCTTCATAAAAGCTAGCTGATAATGATTTTTTATTTGTATGGAAAAAGTACACGTAGAAAGAAACATAGTTACAACATTATCACTACAGCAATGTTCTCATTGAATTTTATTTCATGAATTTTAATAAATCTGTGTTCATGAAAACAATGTTTTTGTTTAAATTTTGTCATTTAATGTTTATATACAATAAAAATTTTTATACGGTTGACAGCAAAAAATATGCGTTTTTAAATATCTTTATCAGAAACAACATTTTATTGAAAAATATCATTACTTCTACAACCATTAAATATTTGCAGTCTTTTTCCTTGTTCTTAAACCATATTCTAATTTTAAACCATATTAATATTATTATTCCCACGACAATAAAATGTTTCAAATAAATATTATATTTTAATGTTTGCTTGTTCATTGTAATTCTCATTTAGTTTATATATGAATAAATTTAAATAGACAAGGTTTGGTTGCACTTGGTGTGATTCAAGCAATATAAGGTATTGATTAACTACCATTAAATGGTTTAGTTAAGAGAATATATCCTGCATTCGAACCACATATATTGTGATACAAATGAAATAATTAATGAACAAATAATATGTAAATATTTTTTTTTTTTTGCTTATGAACACTTCTCCATTGTTTTCAATAAAAAATTTGTAAAAGTAATAATTTTTTGTTAATACGTTTTGTTTTATAATAAAATTAAATAATAATATGATATGATAATATGTGATAAAATTATGATAAAATGGAATCATAATCGAATAATCATATAATAACATCAAATCATAATCTGGTGGAATGAAATAACGATGTAGTAAGATTGTTCAATTATAGGTAAAACTAGAATCATAACATAAAAAACAAACCATAAAATCAGACACAATATGACAAAATGGAATCATAATAATTATTACTTATAATCATTTCTATTTTTCGCTGTGATCATATGTTCCAATCATAATATGTTGCTCTTAGACTATGATCACTTCAACTATATTTTTTCTCTGCGTGTAGAAAATTGCTTGTAGTTTTTTAATCTAAACCACATGAGGCCAAAAACTACTAGTTTTTATTTGGTGTAAACTGCATAAACTGCATTTTCTAACTTCTCTGCAATTCTCATTTAGTTTATATATAAGTAAGTTTAAGTAGACAAGGTATGGTTATACTTGGTGCGATTCAAGTAATATAAGATACTGATTAAAGATTTTAGTTAAAAAAAACATATCTTGCATTTGAACTACATATGATTGTACAAATGAACACTTTTCTCTATTATTTACAATAAAAAATCTATAAAAATATTTTTTTATTTATTTTTTAAGTTTTATTTTAATATACGATAAGATGGAATAACATGACAAAATGAAATAATATGATAAGATTGGATAACTATATGATAACGTGGAATAATAATATGATAAAATGTAATAATATAAAGAATGACAGAATAATTTTATAAAATTTAATCATAATATGAAAATGAGGTATAATAATATAGTAAGATATAATAACATCAAGTCATAATCTTATAGAATGGGATAATGATGCAGTAGTATTGAGAAAACAAACCATAAAATCGGACAAAATATGATAAAATGGAATAATAATAATTACTATTCATTTCTTTGAGTAGTGAAATAACTAGGTATCAGTAAATAACAAGTTAATTCAGTTCTACAATGGCTCAGTTCGCTAGAGCAACTGCGTAGCACTCAGAAGGTTGTCGCTTCAACCCCAAACTAGTGTTAACGTAAAACAGTAGTTTTTGAAACATATACGAATGTTTTTGCTTAGGTTCAAATTTCAGTTGACTTTTTATTTTATTTTTTTTTTAGAAATTTTATAGTTTTTTAGTATTTGATTAACTTGAAATCTATATCTGAATTCGTTTAACGCTGGATTTTCATTAACACATCCATCAGCTTCGAAATCTTAAATCATTTGTCATCTTAAATCATTGATCGCTAATAAGAAAAGATTTCAAAATTCAATGTATTGTCGCTTGTGTTGTGTATTTGAAAATGAAAAATGGGTTAAGCGCTATGGATGCTGGCCAATGCACAGTGGCTCAGAATCGTTTTTCATCAGCCAAAACTCTGTTACTTTTGAATCGATAGAGATATTTTAGATTTTTTTCTGATGAGAGATATTTTCTTGAATTTTTCTCCAGTTTTAATTCCATTAAAATCGATTTAGCAGCAAATTTAAGGTTAAAATAAAACCTTTAATTTTTTTATAGCATTTATATGAAAATGCGGATTTTTTTGTTTTTTGAATTAGCTTTACTTATAAAAGAAGTAATTAGCAGGTAAAAAAAATATTTTAATAATACCCAGGATAATTTTGTGAATCAATTTATCAATTTATCAATTGTAGAACTGGTTCCACTAGAATCGGTTATTTTTGAATAAAAAAATTACGATTTTTTAATATTTATTTTGGTTTTATTTAAATAACATTAAGGACAAAAATTTTTATTTTTTATAATAACTAAAATTATTTTAATGTTTATTTTATTTTTTACTTAAATAACAATAAAAGAACATTATAATCATTATTCATTCGGTTGGAAAATAGCCTGCAAATATTCCATATTTAGTTCTATATTATTTCTGTTTTCCAGCATCTCTTTTGCTTCTTCATCTAATTCCTGATGTTCTATTTTCCATTTACTTGACAAATGTTAGAGATGAGCAGATCGGACGTTGCAAGTAATATATGTAATAGATCTTCATTTGTTGAAGTGCATCATATTTTTCTGGTATTGTGCTCTCTCTATAAAATTTGTAATCCTTATTCATTTTTTCCTGGGCTTTATCTGATAGATCTCCAAGTGCTACTAAATGATGCTTAATGACATCTTCTCCATAATAAATAATTTTGTGAACTGTTGCAGACATATTTGGTTGTATATATTCGTACAGATTTCTTCGCATAATCATCAAATTTTCTTGTATAAATTTTGTTCATTGCACACAAGTACATCGATAATTGTTTTAAATCTTGAAATAAGATTTTTATCAACACCTGTTATTTCAAATGTTCTTTCAGGATCTGAAAAGAACCTTTTTGTTGTGTTCCCATCATTCGTATTGCCTGATCCTTGTTTTGGTTGATCTGTAATCAACCCATATTTGAGAAATTCATCCTGAACATGTTTTTTTTATACTTCTGAACTCTTGTTTCATATTGATTTTAAACCTACAAGTTCAAATCCAAATCATAACTGATTTTTTGTATGTGTTCCAATGAAAAATTTTGGGAATAATTTCATTCAAATGGAAAAACTGTTCTACAAACGGGTCCAGACAGATACAGAAGTATATATGGACTTAAAGAGGATACTTTTGCTTTTCTACTGGTAGTAAAATTTGTTTAACCCCTTTTGACCCTCAAAAGTTCTATTCCAATAAAATTCAAATTTGACTAAAATATAGTACCTGAAAAAACATTTAACAACCCAGCAGATATAAATGGTACAGTGCCACCATTTATTAAAGACTATTTTGAGGACCAAAATTCTTGGAATTTTGACTCACATAGTTACTAATAATAACATTTTGAAATATAAACATTGTATAAGAAAAATGATAAAAAAAAATAATAATAAAGTTGGTTGAATTGATTACATAAATTCAATGTAGCGTATACTGATTTACAATCAGTAAGATTAAAAGCTTTAGCAGAATTTACAATCTGGTTGAGGTGGTAGGAGAAAAGCATTGCTCAGAGTGATAGAATATTTTCTTGGAAGTTTTCTCTCAGAAAATACAGGGACCAGAGAATTACATTAAAGATTTAAGAATAAGTAGGAGATAGTAAATAAGAGATGTAGAACCGGTCAGGCAACACATAGTATTCACGAAACAGCACTGTCTCAGCAAAAAAGAAAGAAGTTTGTGGAAAAAAATACATAAAGTGAAAAGATAAGTAATAAAGGAAAAATAGTAGAATTTAAATACAGGTGTTGTTATTTTATGTAAGAAACTTGCACACGACTGAGTATATTCCAATTTCAAACCCGGGTAACCGGAGGTTCCTTAACTAGTATCCTGTCAATATAAGAAAAAAATGTGACTATTTCAGCAACGTTTTAAATGTTGAGTAGAATGTTTTTGATTACATGTGAGCTACGTTCCTTTGGCGACACTTTATACTATTTTTTATACTGATTTTGTATTTGTAATATTAAATAACAATCAATATATATTGGTCAGCCGACGGGAAATGCTATATTTCTAAAAGAGTTCGTGAGGTAAAATCTTGTACTAGAAAATAGTACAAGACATTTTGGCGAGTATAAAGAAAATAGTTTTCAGTTGAAATAAAACTTTTTGCAAGCTTGTTGAACACTGGTTTAATATTGAAAAGGACATATGGCATCACGTTGATTTACTATCGCTATCAATATGTAAAGATGTCAAACTGATGAAAATTTGTCATAAAAATTCTCAGAATCGATTGCAATGACTATTTTTTTTGAGCAATTAAAGTCGCATCGTTATCGTATTGAACCTTATAGATTCTTTTTGATCACAACATATTTTATCTTGGAGGCTGTGCTGACAAATAGTATTTCCTTATCTTGCGATAGGAAAATCTTAACGTGACTGTCTAGAAGTTCTCTGAGATGATATGGATTTTGGTGTAGAGAATCAAAGTATAAATTTACTCTCATTAGATGATTCTTCATGTAGTGTATAGTATAAGGAAGTATGGGGTGAGAAAAATCAACACACCTTGATGACTGGAATTTATTACATTCTGGAGTAATCATGTCCTAACTATAATAGCTTTAGTGGATACTAGATGATATTTTCAGGCCAAAGATGTAGTTAGCATTGCTGAAGATCTGAAAAATTACTGCTTAAACAAAACTAATCGTTAACGGTTCCAATGATAGGATGAGGTTAGTGATATAAAATAGTCCTACTAAATGAGAAAAACAAAAAGCATTTTAAGAATTTTCAAGAAATCTTAAATGGTACTGGTGTTTGGAAAATGTGGAACAAAGTTTGGTGAACTTTTCTCAGTGTAAGATTGGCCAATGCAGCTGAAAAAAAATCGGTTTTTCAGTTTAATTTTTAGGAAATATTTTATTTAATCATGTTTGATAGAGGACATCTCACTGACTACTAAAGTATGTAATTATTCAGGTTTTCATATTAATAGGTTATTTCGGCAAATAATTATTCGAGGTTAAAAGTTGATCGGTTAATATCCGGCTAATGGCAACTTATTCGATTAACATATAAACATATAAATAAGACTAAATTTTGTATTTAATATAATGAAATAATTATTTAGAAATATATAGTAGATCAAATTCTTTCATAAAGATTCATCTTATAAGTTTTTTTGCTCATTTGTTTTTAATATTTTTCTGTATGAGAATGATTTTTTTGTCGGAAATGTGGAAATTAATTGTTATTTTTATGTACATTTTGTTGATGGAAATTAAAATTTTTTTCATTGTTTATATAACATTAAATTTACTTTATTCAAAACTATGTTTATACCCTACACCACCAGAAGTGGTTGGGGTATTATTCGTTTGTGCTGATGTTTATAGCACGTAGAAAAATTTATCTAACACCCACCTTAAAGTATACCAATTCACTAAGAATCTCTTTTTAAATCGATCTAACGATGTCCGTCCTTCCGTCTGGTTGGCTGTCCATGTAAACCTTGTGCACAAAGGACGGGTAGCAATTTTAAAGATAATTCAGTGAGACTTTTATGATAAGAATAATGAAATTCGGTGCAAAGAAGTTCTGTGCAAATATGAATTTTTGTACCAAATTTTAAGAAGATCGGTCCACAATAGACCATAGCTCCCATATAAACCCCTCTTCCGAAAATCACTTTGACGTGCATAAATCCAATACGAATATTAGTGTCTAGTTAATATTCGACACAATAAGTTTTATGTAAGTAGAAACAAAATTGTTAGATTTTATGAAAACTGGTTCATAATTTAACATAGCTCCCATATAAACTCACTTCCAGATTAATATCAACGCTGTTTAGGTTTCAACGAAACTAAATTGGATAAGACATCACCAATGCTGAAGTGTGCAGCGGCAAAGAAAATACGTGTTTCATTTTGCTGGTGTCTAATTATAGTTCACAACCTCTGCTTTGGTACTGCCAAACAGAGACAACAAGACAATTTACGATTGCAAACTTTTTTAAAATATAAACTGATCTCCTGAAATGTTAAAAAAACTATTTATGTAGTTTTTCCTTGTTGCAACATAATCCATTATGAAAGTCCTACGTGCCAAATTTCATTGAATTATGTTAAAAATTGCGAATTGTAATTTGTGAACAAGGTTTACATGGACAGCCGTCCAGCCAGCAAGATGGACGGACATCATTAGATTGACTCCAAAAGTGATTCTGAGGCGATTGGTACACTTTAAAGTGGGTGTTGGATGATTTTTTCTGTGCGTTGCAAACACCAACACAAACGCATAATACTTCAACTACCTGTGGTGGTGTAGGGTATAATTATTATCTTCTGTTTTTCAATTAACACAGTTGTTTCAATTTATTTGCTTAAATTTTCATTCTTATAAGTGTTTTCCAACCAATTATTTCTCTGTGTGCAGGTATATCTAAAATATTTTCTAAGATATTTAATTTTGTCTCTGCTTTATTTCTGGACCACAAGTAATAGACTGGCTGCAAACTCAAACAATAAAGAGTTAATTATATTCCCCAGCTGATGCAAACAAGAGATTTTAAGTCAACGATACTTGAAAATATAGAGTTAAAAGTAACGGAGGAAGTTTTCTCACATAGCAAGCTGCCATAGAAATGAAATGCTAAAAACCTATCTCAATATCTATTAAGGAAGTTAAAATTCCATACATTTGCAATAATGGGTAGATGCTTCTAGACACTACTCTATTCATGATATTATTTGATAACATTACGTTGTAGATTCGTTCCCGTATGTTAACGAATGTTGCAAAAAAAAAAAAAAAATGGCAAAGTAAAAGGTACCAATGTGATTATAATCTTTATCAATTTTGCAACGTCGTTTTTCCCCTAAGTGTTTGCTCTATTTGCAAACGAAACAAAGTTGGGCGAATATCCGGATGAATGTAGATTTTGTTTAGACTCAGATTTTTGAAGTTTTAAAAGCTGAGAACACAAGAGGCGATACTAAAATCTTTGAGAGGACATAGTGCCAAATCAATGTGAAAGAGATCTCAATAGGTTAATAAAATTTTTCATTCATTTTGACAATGGACTGATAGTAAGAAGAGACCGATTAAATTCCCTGTGGCCAATCCGTAAGGGATAACAAGGGCTCTGGCCCCAAACTAGACTTGGCTCCAGTATGAATTAGGACAGATATTTGTTAAGACATTGATAGTAAATCAGGAAATGTTATGAAGGATTTTAGCAGGTTAAGTGAGGAAACGAGAGTAAAAGTTAAAAAGTATTGGTATAGCCTAAGCTTAGATTGCTGGGCAAATGATTCCATCGGTAGCTAAATGATATATCAAATCCATAATAAAGGTTACAGTAAACTAAGGCTTCATTATAAATTTTTTAAAAATATTCATGGGCCTCTAAAATGTTTAAAATAATGTGCAAAAATGTATAAATTTTCGTCAATATATTATAAATTCAACTCGAAGCATACTTTTACTATGCGATTATTTTTTTGAGGGGAGGGGGGTCTAAAATTAAAGCTATGAACCTAAATATACTTTGGATTTAAAAACATAGTGCTACCAATCAATCTTAACGATGACAATTGATCACCTAGAGTGGCGAATGGGAGAGTATTAATACAATCTAGAAACAGTTTAGTTCTTAAGCGGAAAAACATTTCAGAAATTGGTAAAATATATCTAAAGATATCAGCAAGATCATAAGAATGCAAATATATGTGTTAAAAAAAAATATTTTAAACTTAATTTAACTTACTTTGTTGAAAAGAGTATTTTAAATTCGTTTCAGTTATATGAAAATATATTTCTTCTCCTCCTGCCTGCATATTTTCATTACTTTTTCAATGTGCTAACCTGGCACGTAGTTTTGAAAAAAAAAAAAAAAAAATTATACGAATATATGAAAAAAAAGTTTGAAACAAGACGAACAAAGTTTTTGGCCGATCACAAAACTAAATTTAGGTTGTGAAATGGAAAAAAACGAAAGATTATATGTGAGCGAATCCCCCGAAAATTGTGAACTGTAAAAACTTTTAATATTTGTCAAAGTTATTTGTCCTTGTTTATGTTTTTGTTCGTTAGAATGTTACGTATATTGTGCATTCCCCCTCAGTTTATGTAGTACGAAAAAGTAACTTTAATTGACAAATAAATGAAATGAAATAAAAAAAATTGCTATTTCATGTGTTAGACTCAATTGAATAATAAATTTGTAATAAAAATAAAATAAATACATTTTGATAAATAAACCGAAAATAAGATTTACAAAAAATAATAAAAATGTTTCAAGGGGAATAAATGTTGTGAAGAATAACCTAAATTATTTTTAAATTAGTTTTAAACATTTTTGGTGAGAATTATTTACTGTATAACTGTTTATTTATCACAAGAGTAATTTAATCATATTAATTTTTGTTTTTTGCTGGTTTCCACTTAAAGTGTTGATTGAATTGTGTACATTGATTTAATATGTGTTGATTTGATGACTTTACTACGAGTATTTTAATTCTAATGAATGAATGTTAAATTAGTGTCAAGCTGAATTAGCATTCCATGTAATTTTATAGACCATTTAATAGTTATTATGATTATGATAAAGTTTTACAAATTGCTTATAGAATTCATATTAAATTACAATTGTTTTGCTTTATTTTATTAAATTTTAATTATGCAAAAATTTTATAAAATATTTATTAATTTAAATAAAATAGTTAGTTTGTTGTAACTAAGTAATTATTATGAAATTACACACGTAATAATGTAATTTCATTTAAAGTGTATAATTAAAAAATTAAGTATTTAAGTGCTCCTGTGAATATTTTTCAGTCACATGACCAATATAGTTGGTTTTAATATTAATGCTTTTATGCTGATGTGTTTATAACGTCCAAAGATATTGGTCTAAAGCATACATTAAAGCACACACCGGCGGCCATAGCACACCGTAGTCGAATGTTTTCGGCTTTGTCACACACACAACAAGCAGGGTTGTCAGATTTTTTTGAGCCTCTGTCGCCAAATTGCTAATCAGAAATTGCCAAAAATCGCTAAATTTAAATTTTATTTTATTTTTATTTACTTCATTCCTGTAATAGCAAAACCCTTCATGTGGCAAAAAAAAAAACTTAAAATTGCAGTTTTAAGTATTTATTTACAAAAAAAACCCTACATTAAAATTTATTTTTATATATGTATATTAGGGCTATAACTTTTTCCCGCATTTTTAGCGAATATCAAAAAACAGGATAGTATAGTCGTGTAGAACATTAAAAGTTATTAATAAAAAATGTGATAGTTTTTTCGAATCGTTAAAAAAGTTCATGCAGGGATCTGGTTGAAGTTTGAAAACAACCTTTTTATCTCACGAAAATTTAAAAAAATATACACCTGATAATTGTATATATTCCTATACGTATTACTTAAATGCTATTTTGGAACTTATCCACTGCTTTATATTTAAAAATGTTCCTACGGTTTACAATTCATCGCGGTTCAAAATTCGTTATATGTAAAAACCTGAGTAAAATATCTTATGTTTAAAGCGATATAAAATTATAAGCAGTGATCCGAATTTCATAGATTGTACCATCACTAAATGCCTAGATTATTATCTTTTAAAGGAGTTTCCAAAAATACACCATTTCCAATCAAAATTCATGCAAAATTAAAAAAAAAAACACAAAATAAACGAAAAAGTTGTAAAACTTTTTATTTTAAAAACTTTTATTTTATTTAGAAAGCATGGAAATTGTTGCGTATTTATATATTATTAAATTTTGTTGTTTGTTTGAATTAATAAAAGATGTCCTTCAAGAAAAGTTGTTTAAATGTCCAAAAAAATTCTAAAGTCTGGTGAAAGTCTTTGAACTAATTTCAAGATAGCGTTAAAATTCAGAGAAATATTCTCGATGTCGACAAACCATTATATAAATTTAGTAAAATACCAAGAGAAAAAATTGTAATTGGACGATTCCATGCTCTATCGATTTCAATGAAATCAAAAAAAAAAAAAAAAAAAAAAAAAAGAAAGGTACGCTATAATTTGTAATGAACTCAACACTTTGTGGAATAAATTGAATATTGCAAAATTAAGCGAAATGTCCGTAGTGAGAAAAGTGGAAGATCTGATGAAATTGTTTGAAGACAGCTTTAAGTATTATGATAATACTAATTTTAGAAGAAGATTCACTATAACTAAAGAAAATATAGAGCCTCAGTTATCCCTAGGTAGTGATAAGGATGATATATCTGATGCAGAGTCGGTTACGACATGCAATTATGAGTAGGACTATTCATTCGAGGACTCTGAATACCAACCTCCGAAAAAAATAAAACTAAATAGATTGACAACAAAGCCCGCAGTTAAGTTAGTTACTAACGCTAAGGTTAGCACCAGAAAAGCGGAAAAAATATGTAAAGAATTAGCAGAGGTGGGAGTTAACATTTCAACGTCATCACAAGCAGCTATTTACAAAAGCTGTAATTAATTCGTCTGAACAAAAAGAAGAGTTTCTGAAAGCTACTTTAAAAAGTGGAAACTGGTGCCTACGTTTTGACGACAAAAAAAAAAAAAATTTATAAAAAAGAACTCCAAGTTGTAGTATTAAAAAATGAAGTAAGAGAAGTAAATTTAGCAGTATTTGTTTTGGATAACGGAAAAATATTAACAATTTTTAATGGATTGAAGTAAGTCCTAACAAAATTTCATTTATGGCAAAATATTAAAATGGTTATCTGCGACTATACACTACAAGTGTTAATACAGTAAGCGAAAATGGTGTTGTTGCCTATTTAAAAAAATATTCTAATTCAACATGTGTTCAGCACCACATATTGGACTTAATATTAAGACATGTTATGGACGAGTTGATAACTGAAAAAACTTCATCACCAGAAATAATATATGACTTTGTTGAGCAATTAATAAATAAATATGAAGGACTACAAAGAAATTTTAGGCAAACTATGAAACACTTGATGTAAAGACAATTAAGTGGCGTGATGATATGAAGTTCTTATATGAACACGGAGCCTCATTCAGGTACTTTCAAAACAACAACAAATTTCCCAAAATAAAGTTTAAAAGCATACCACCACTTAGCAATGCCCGTTGGAATTCAAGGGAAATTCTTGCTATTTTAGCTTCTATTCTTATTCCAAAATACTTAACAAAACCATATCCAATTTGCAAATTTATATATGGAAAATGGTACGATATTTGGTTTTCCGATCAGTGCTTCAATGAAGAAAATTAAAAAGTTTTAGAACAACCATTGATCCAATTTCAAAAAGCAAAAGCGTGTTTTGAAAGACACTTGGTAAAAGATCCTTCAGCAATTCTTTTGCAACAAAGGAGTAATATATGTGCAGAGAGAGAGAGAGAGAGCAATAAAAGTTGTACAAGATATTTATCCACTGTGTAAATCATCGCGAATAATAAACTTAAAGTTTATTTCATCCAATAGTAGCGTGAGGCTTTTTTTGCAAAACGACAGGAGACAGATGTTTTCCTTACTAAAATATTTTTGGCCACTCCGTGGTACCATGCCAAAAATTTGATATTAGCCCTAATGTACATAGCTTAAAATATTTTTTTTAGAAAATAGCAAAAATTTATCAATTAAACTACATTTAAACTACAATAAACATATATACATCAACAATTTATAGTACAAGTTCAACGATATAATTTGGTGAATTATTATTATAATTATTATTATTATTACTATTATTATTATTATTATTATTATTATTACAGAGAAAAAATTAAATTTCGTATTCTATTACTAAATTCATAAATTGGAACTATCACGGAATTAGTAAAATCAACTATTCAAATTCGTAAATATTTTATTGAAAAAATTTTAATTTTTTTCTTATTAAAATATTTTTACTATTTGTAAATTTGAATATTTGAAAATTCTTAAGATATTCAATAATATGGTTTATTAATATCAATAAAAATAATATTACATTTTTTGCAGATTTTCAAACAATTTATATTTTTTATTTAATATGTTTTTTTTACATTTTCTATAATATATACAATAATTCGGATCGAATGTTAGTATTTTATTTTATATGCATGTAAATGCATGTATGAAAATATGGTGTAGAGAAGCGAAACTTTTATATAATACTAACTAATTAATGGAGACTTTTTAGATGAAATATAATGTATAGTATGTAACAATGTATAATTATGCCAATATGCTAAAATAATGGTGCTATAACTGATAGTTTATGTATTCATGTATAGTAGTATATAAAATATACATATATGAATAAAAAGATATATACGAAATAAAAGAAGACAAGACAGTATTTCCAAATTCCATTAGTGGCCAAAACCATCTAAAACAGAAACGCAATCGTTATCAAGTGAAGCATTTTCTGAATGAATTCAACTTAAATATCTTTTAAAGGAGTGAAATATTTTAATTTCAATGAAACCAAAATAGATAGGATATAAAAAATGCGCAAACAAACTCTGCTTTGGTACCGCCAAAACCGTACAACAGCGCAATTTGCAATTGCAATTGTTAAGGGCCACTTCCGCTAAAGACCATTTCCACAAAATATTTTTAAATGATTTGAAATACAAACACAAACACACGAGAAGTCCAGTTACTTTCGCATAATTATATCACGAGAGGGAGCTATATGTTCAGAGACATAATTTAAAAGACATAGTTTAATCGACTTAGGGATTATACAGCAATATACAATAGACCCCATCATACTTGCATATTTCACATGCTTTTTATTCATCTAGAAGATACACAAAAATAAATCATTATACATATTTTGTAATGAAATATATACGAAAATTAAAGTAACTTACCCCTGGAATCCGGCAAATGATAGATTTTATATTTTTTGAAATTGTTATTATTTTTCGTATTAGTTTAGAATGAATTTTCAAGCAATAAAATAATATATTAAAATCAAAAAATTTTTCTTATAAAATTTTATTTTAAGTTAAATAATGATTTATTTAAAAAATTCTAGTCATAATTTTTTATGTGCAGTAAAATAGAATATTAAAACCAAATAATATTTTTTATCAAATTTAATTTAAATCCAAATAATGATTTATTTAGGAAAATTTAACCATTATTATTATTATTATTATTATTATTATTATTATTATTATTATTATCATTATTTAGCATAAGCATAAATCCTTTATAAATGTTAGCTTTGCACATGTAATTTTTATAAAAGTGTTAAATATAGTTCCAAAGTTTTGAAAACTTGATCCTCAATTGACTATAGTTCTTATATAAAACTCAGTCCGAGTCGGGCACCATAAGGTTATTCTTTAACTTTATGATACATTACCATAGGTTATAATGTTGTTCCTTATAATGCACAAAAATTGTACTTTAGCACTCACTTTGACTTAGAATCACTTTGGGATTCGTTTTAGCAATATCTGTCTGTAGATTTGTCTGTTATATTTAACATGTTGCTCTTATATTTAAGTTTTCAAACAGTATTCTGTAGTTATTTAAATTAAAATATAATACTTATTTCACAAGTAAGGATATGATGTTGTTCAAATGACAGCAGCTGTTTCGCTGTTTTCCACTATCCAAGAGATCCAATTTTCGATTACTCTGTATGCATAGATCAGGCTCAATATGCATTATTTTACAAGTTATATTGGCGTAAGGAAACCTCAATTAAATTATATGTTATTATCAATATATTGTAAAATAGCGATTTGAAAAAAGTTGTTCATTATTTTTCATATTATTTTTCAGGTATATCGATATACATTATCCGAAAAAGTCTCTTAATATTAAAGATCGCATGAAGCAAAAACAGTGTTGCATTTATTAATATTAAGGGTACCCATTTAAATGCATAACCACTTGAACCACTTTTATAAATGTGGGATTTTTATATTATTAAATCCCTGCGATTTAAGCTTGATGGCTTTAATCAATTAAAACACAATTTATTTTGATTAATAAATTATAGTGTACACAGTTTATTTTAAATTATCAAAACTTAAATTAAAATATTAACTTCACTTTATTTTAGTTTTACAATTTATTAGAGTTTGGCTACTGCTGGTTTTAACTCAATTACAACTTTTAACTTCAACTTTAGAGCAACTCACTTCAACTTTTGCACAACTATTCTGCAACTCTTCGACAACTATTTTCAACTGCAATTTACTTCAACTTTATAAAACTCTTCTGCAACTAACTCAATATTCTCTTTTATTCCTATTTATATCCTATCCACTATTACTCGCTATTTCCCTAAAGCTCCAGAAACTTCTTAGCGAGCGAAACCTATATTTGTCCCTTTCCTGTGCATGGTAAGTCCGTTTATAAAATTAAAGAACGTCGTTTAGAATATTCGTTCTACGTTATAAGATGTCTCGTCCATATTTTGTCTGTTGCGTACGTGACTCGTCACTAGCTCCGTCGAGAATGTTCTGTCCGTTAACTATCTTAACTCTTTTCTTACCAACGTCTGCCAGATCTGGTGACGCGACCAGGCTCCAATCCCACATAAATGTCGTGCAATACTATATATAAGAGAATAAGAAATCGTGGTAAACAATCTAAAAATTTTGTTAAAATCAAAAATACATACAAATATTTTATTATAATTAACTTAAATATAATTTTTAACTTCGCAATTATTAGTTTAATTTAATTTTTAAATATAAGCAAATGATAGCTGATTTGTAAACGCACAATTAAACTGCACAAGTTCATGAGACTAAATATTCGCGCAAACTTGTAATTGTTGTGCAAATAATTTTTATTACAATTTGTTTACAGAAAAAAACATACATTTCCTGCCACTTGAATAAGGAATCACATTTTCTTAACTTTAATTAAGTATATCTGCTAAAATAAAGTTCAGAAAAAAATAATTTTTTGCGCAACCAAATTTCAACCAACGCTTTAGTTTCTTGAAGAAATAAAAAATATACATATTTTATTATACTAAAATTATACATTTATTTAAAGACATGTATTTGGTACTTTTTCGTGTGGTACTTTTTCGTGTGTCACTTTAATAAGGAATATTTTAAAACTAAGCAAAATGTAATTTATTTTTAAATTTTAGGTTATAAAAATGAAAGTTATTATCTTCTAGCATTCAATTAGTAATGAGTACTGCTACAATTTTTAGAAATAACCTCAAAAATGCGATTTGGCAACGACTTGTATAATGACTAAGTAATTTAGCGAAATTGAACTCCATGCCTCCGTCATTCATAAACTTTTCTTGCAAGCCAACCCCAGTCATTTTCCATTGGATTCAGGTCTGGTGAATATGGGGGCCAATCTAAAAGTTGGACATCTTGTTGATTAATCCATTGTTTTACTACTCTGGCGGTATGAATCAGAGCGTTGTCGTGTTGGTACGTCCAAGGTATCATTAAATTTTGGAAATGCTTCCCCCAGAATGTTTTTGTAAGTCGTTGCAGTCATTTTGTTGGATACAGAAACCAATTCTATCGTTCCATAATACGACATTGTATTTTTGGCAAACTGTAGACGTTGTGATTTGCGTTTTTCATTAAGTGGTGGTTTTGTTTTGCAGTTTTCGTCGGACTGTGTATGGGCACGACTTTAAAATACGGTGCACTGTTCTTAGACTGACACTGACTCCACTTTTTTCACGTATTTTTGATACCGACATGGCAGAATTTGATACAATTCTAAGAATTTTTCATCTTTCTTTTGGAATTGTATCCATTTTTTTCGCCCTTTCATGTTTTTTTCATATCTTTCCACGTTATTTAAATAATGTTTTTGGCTATTTGTACCGGATTCTGACCCTGAGATTTCAAAATCAGAATTTTTTCTTTTTCAGAGTTATTAAGAGCCTTTCCACGTTCCATTTTGAATAAAGACTATTTAAAAACTATCAAATTAAAAATTATATAGCCGTTTATATTGAAAGAGATTCAAATCATAGCCTTCCTGATTAGTATGAAAAGAATTACTTATTCAAGTGACACACGAAATACTATCACAGAAATACAAAATATGTATATTTTTTATTTCTTCAGGAAACTAAAGCCAACACTTTGGAATTTGGTTGCGCAAAAAATTATTTTTTTCTGAACTTTAGCTTAGGAGATATACTAAATTATAGTTAAAAAAATGTGATTCCTTATTCAAGTGGCAGGCAGTGTATAAAAATAATGTTGTTAACTTTATTTTCAATTTAGTTTATTAAATTAATTCATAAAATAGCAGTATTTCCGTCTTCCAAAATTATTTTATTTAATATAAAAATGGAGGTAAAAAATATATAATAAAATTAAATTTGAGAACCAATAAACTTGAAATTGCATTAAAATTATTCACAATTTTTCAATATTGAACAAATCTTAATTAATTTTAAATTTCACTATAAATCATAAAGACTTGTCTTTTAAAGTACACAATTATATAAACATAAATATAATTTTGCAATAAAATTAAAAAGTAAATTATTTTAAAAGTATCCTTGTTACCTTTAAATCATTGTTTAAATCTCACATCCCGTGGTTTATCCCGTATTTTTATTTTTTTATTTTTTTTTTGAATGCTTAGCTTTTTCTATACAAATAACCCATACATTACTTTTCGTTTAGATTAACGGTTGTGAAGATAAATATTTATTAACATTTTGGCTACACTATGTGATGTTATATATCAAGTTTAGTTTCCCTTACTTTTAGTAAACTTTTCACATAATTTTTCTAACCCTTTTAATATTTTCTAAATTGCTTAATTCTAATTAGAAGACCAGTAGCTTATACGGCTGTTGCTTCTTCTTTAATTCCCAGAAATTTTGTTTATATAGTTCTTTAAAAAAACTTACTTTCTAATTTGTAATCATTTATGTTTGTTTCACAAAAATAAAGCAACACAGTCACATCCTCAACTCTACGGTAGCATGATTAGTTTGATTATAAAATGTTGTATATTTTCACCATATAAAGTAGGTATTTACATATTTTATGTGATTCCTTATAAAATCTTTTTATAAATTATAAAAGTCATGTTGACTTTGTGTATAAACTAATATGACTTCCATATAATAAAAAAAAAAAAATAAATATATTAGGTTGAGGTAAAAGATAATTTCCTTGTTGGATATGAATAAATTGAAAATTTACAATAATTTTGAATTTGTAAGTTATTTAACCGGGGGGTGTTAAAGTATTATGCTAGTAAATTTCTATATTGGCTTTCAAATCTCTTAAGGCGTATGATTTATTTTTATATAAATATCACAAATTAAATATTACTCATACGCATCATATTTTAACAACCTAAAGTATGCTTTAGTTTTCTTTGTTAAAATGATGTATGATTTATTTCCGTATTACTCATACGCACTTTAAAGAGTCTCACAAACAGTGTGTGCCAGGAGGTGAGAAAAAAAAAGAGGATAAATTGAATTTCGAAAAAGTTCAAAAAAGGTTAAAAACCCCCAAAAAATAAGGCCAGAAGAAGTTAAAAATTTCTTTCAATTTAAAAACTTATTTCTTCTTGTTCTCAATAGTTTTTGTTCAATTTCAATTTTCAATTTTCAATTTATTTCATATTTAATATGTTACATCTCAGTTTTACATAATTAATTGTGAAGAGTTTAAGATTAGTATCTTTTTCTACTTAATTATAATATATTTCGATAGTTATTATATATATATATATATATTGACAAAATTATATTGGAGGCAAAAATTTAGCAAAAACCTATTTGAGCCTCTTTTTTATTTTATTTATATTTTTTTTTTCTTAATTTTATAAAAACACTTATTCTAAATCCTAACTACGTAAGTTGAGCTAGCTCATTAATATGATTATAAGGAGAGTTTTGGCACCTAGTATTAAAATTTTCATTTAGTCTTGAAAGTCTATCTTTAACTAATTCTATATCTGCAAGAGAATGGAGGCGAGCTGTTGAATAAAACCAAGGAAGGTTATATATTAGTTTTAATAATTTATTCTGTGATATTTGTAACTTGTTTAAGTGACAGTTAGCACTGTTCGACCAAACAGGAGCTGCATAGTAAATAACGGCGTGAAATATTGATTTCAGTATTAACATTTTATTGCTAATGCTTAATGCAGAATTTTTATTTATGAAAGGGTAAAGCATGCGTGTTAGTACATTTACTTTATTTATTATATAATGAATGTGGTCTTTGAATTTCATTTTGGAGTCCAGTATCACTCCAAGATATTTTACTTTATCTTCCCATTGAATAGAGCAATTACAATAGTTTTTGATATTTTTTAAATTATGTTTATTGTAATAAATTTATAAATACAACATAGAACGTAACAAATCGCTTAAAAAATTCCCTTACAAATTGGGTTATATCAGGTTTCCGAATTTTCTCCATATAAAAAATTACTTAATGTTTTAAAATCATTTTTTCGTCATTTCTCCTTTTTGATTAAGCATTTGTAAATTTTTTGGGTGATTTTTCGCTTTTATGTAATTTATTTTTTTTTTAAATTATGATTTAATATTTTCCATGGTTAATGAAATATTTGTATTAATTATTATTATTATTATGTGTATGAATTATTATAATATATTGATTTGAATAATGAATTTTGAAGTCGAAAGTTTTTGCTACATATTACTAATCTCGATTTTTGTGCGAATAAATACACCAGATTGCTTAAATGGATGATTTATTAAAAATAAATTTGGTTATAGCAAATAAAATTTTAGCCCTTTCAAGACAACTCTAAAACTCAAAAATGGTTAGAAAAAAAGCTAGAAGCTTTAAGGTTAAATGAAAAATAAAAAGGTTAGATTTAGCCTTAAAAATGCTAAACTATCAAGACTGCTCACGAAGAGAAGCTGCAAATATACCCCTCTAGAAATGATGATTATAGGTCGTTTCTTATATGATTCCCAAAATATTGCATCTGAATGTTTTAATTTACTTGATCTAGACCATTTTCAAAACATCATATTGTGTTTTAATATACCACTGGAATGGTTTATCCTGATACTATTGAAGATTACTCGTAATTAACTCTTTAACAGCAAGAGGATCAATTTTATGCATTTATTTTCCAAAAGGTTAAGTTAGCAATTCTTGTAAATAAATTGTAAGGAAATATTTTTGTACTTAAATATCAGTGAATTTATGAAAAATATAGTAAATTTTTTCAAAACTATGGTAATAATCGAATAAAAGGGATCATCGAAATTTAGTTACTATATTACACGAATTTATAGTTTTTATGATATTTTTTTGATGACATTTATTTTGTTAACTAACCATTTATTTGACATAAAAATTAACTTAAACAATTATGGACCAGAAATCCCAAAACATTAATTATGCAACTAAAGGATTAAATGAATACATATATCAATAGTATTGGATGAGACCTTTCCAGTCCACAATATTCAAACTTTAATAAAATAGTATTTAAAATAAAATCATAGAAAATTTCACTAAAATTTTAATTTCGCGAGAATGAAACTAATTATAAAACTTTTTGTACACATTATGTACTAGATGTTATTTGTCTATCATGTGGTACTTTTTTTTTACAAAAATTTAAAAATTATATACATTGTTGATCGAAAACCATATTTTTGCAGAAACAATCAAACCGAAATATTTTGTCAAATAGTTTTAAACATATCAATTCTTAATTTTAGGGGGGAACATTGCAATATATTTTGCCTCCATACAAATCAATGCATTTTAACTTGAGGAAACCTAGAACTGCATTTGCTTTATTAACGATTTGTGAATTAAAGGATAGTTTATAATCAAGCAACACACCTAGAACAAGAAAAACTTCGACTAGATCAAGTTGATATTCATTTATTGTGTATCTACAGAGTAGTGGACCTCTTCTGTAGAACATCATGTGTTTACACTTTATTAAATTCAGATCCATTAGATTCATTATACACCAATCATAAGGACTGACAAAATCTGATTGGAGTAAGGAATATTGATAGGAATAGTAAATGTTACGGTAAATCATTTATAAATATTACGAATAATAAAGGGCTGACATGACTACCTTGCGGAATACCGCTCAAAAAAGGAATTGTTTTCGATGTACATTCTCTAAACAATATTTCTAAGATGTGAAGAAATACATTTAAGGAAAACAGAAGATAATCTGAGTTTATCCAATTTGAACAATAGGAGATAGTAATTTATTTTATCGATAGTTTTACTGAAATCTGTATATATTGTGACTATCTGTAAACCGAAATCAAATGCTGTTATAACTGAGGTTACGAACTCCAAAAGGTTAGTAGTATTGGAACATCCTTTTCTAAAACCATGCTGGAACGGGGAAAGATAACAAACAATTTGATCCGAAAGGATTTCAGTAACTATTTTTTCGAAAAGTTTTAGTATGACACTTAATATAGCAATACCTCTATAGTTGAAAATGTTGGATCGACTTTCGGATTAAAACAAATGCATAATATAAGATTTCCTCAAAACTTCAGGAATATAACCATTAAATATTGATGTGTTGAATAAGTAGGTTAATGGAGATATAAGAGAATGTAAAAATTTTATAAGAACACGGCTTGAAACACCGTCACGTCCAAATTTATCAGAATATTCTAGATTCTGTACAGTTGTCATTACCAATGATTTATCTAATATGAAACAATTTATTAGGGTTGCAGCAGGAATTATATATGAATAATTGGAAAGTTTATGTAATTCTTTATTAGAATAGGCAGATGAGAAGAAAACAAATATCTGCATCGTTTAAGGATTCTTTATCATGGAGCAAAATAGAACACTTTTTTATGCCAATATACTTATTTAGGCATTATTTTCTCAACAACAGATTCGAAAAAAATCAAAATATTAGAATAAAGTTTATCCTATAAACTTTATACTGTGTTTAAGTGCGAATTAAGCTGATTATATCCAGAAAATAAAAAATAAAAATATGCTTGTATATAGATTTTCTCCAGAAAAATTCATAAAGACTCGAAACTATCTTAAACCTTGATAATAATAAAAAAATGTGAAATCATCTAAAGACTTTTAAAAAATGAGCGATTAGCAATATTCACAAATTGAGATGCTGAAAAAAATTTAAGACTACTAACATCGGGGAAAAAATTTTCCAAAAAATCCATTAAAATCAATAAATGTAATGCTAGTGTTTGTTCTCCATCCAGATATTTTAAGAAAAATTATGTTATTGCGACGAGAAACAAAAGAAACTAAAATTATCCAATAGACCATATTTAGTGAGACTTATAAATTTTAATAAACTCTGTAAATCCTGCATCTTGAAAATCGAAATAAATTTAGTTGATAGAAGAGGCAAATGAACATATTTTGGTCTGAATATAACAATTGATTTCGGTTTTAATACAAATTGGCTCTCAGTAATTCTAGGCTAAGTAAACCATGAAACAAAGGCATGGTTCTCTGATGGTTTAAGGAAGTTTCCCTTACTTAGGTTTTAGTCCGATTGTACTAATCATTCGAATCATATGCTGGGAAAATTACCTTGAACTATTCGCTAAAATTTGACCACTTTTTAGGTATATAATGTTAAAAGCATTACATAACAGCACAATATTCAAACTTGTCGAAAACTCACTTAAAACCTAGAGTTTCACGTTATAGAGTGATCCGTTAAAAGCCTAGACTTAAAGTAAGTGATTCGTATTGAAAGTGAAATTGGGAAGCATGGAATAGCAGCCACGGAGTATTCGGATACAATGGAATGAAATTGTGAAACATAGTGAAATTTTTTAGCAGACGTGTGAAAGGCATAGCCTACTTTTATTTTATTTATTTCCTTATTTTTTAAAGTTTTTCTTAGATGGAGTAAAACTGAACACTTTTTTATTTTAACAATCTTAAGTTTTTTAGTAACAAAATTGATTTTAATCAATTTTAAAATTTAATATTTTAAACAAAACCCTGAAAATTTTACACTATTAATTTTTTTTCATACTACTTTCCTCTTCAAGAAAATAGAGCCCAAAAATAAAAGTAAATAGTCACAAGTATTCAGTTTTGCTCCATAGAGTATTGAGTTACAGAGTGCCAAATTGGATTATCTCTAGTATAAAAAGCAATTTAGCGAATTTGAAATCTAATAAATAAAAATACTTTATACAAGAAAATTTAAATAATTTTAATAAGCGAAATTCCTTTTTTGCCTACCCTCTAGCAAACTTATACATTAAATATGAATGGTATGAATATGTTAAAAAAACTTATTTGCTTTAGTTTTAGATTTTTAGTTGGATGATAATAATAATGATGACATGTGTGTGTGTGTTTTTGTACGCGTATATATGTTTATATGTGACTTAGATTAAAATATAAATAAAAGAAAATTTCAAAACAAATTTTGACTAAAATTTATCAAACTGACAGAAATATATCAACATATATAGAGCTGAAAATTGTGTGTAAATAAAACTAAAATAAACACGGGCATCGCACTAGCACATATTTTATTAGAACACACAAGACCTCAGATATATCAGTTTTAAATACATTTAGACAGCAGACAATTTCAAAAGAGAAAGTTACTAAAAATTGTAGTTAACATGAGAAATATTTTTAAAAAATGTTTGTATTTGTAAAAGTATATGAAAATAATAATGACCATGAAGATTATGAAAATGTTATAGTAATATATTTTGATTACTTTTATCCACAATAAATGACTAAAGCGTATCATCCATGAGAATGGACACCAATATTAGTTTGAAAGGAATACACTCAAATATTCGCAATTCAAAAATATATTAAACATATACAACGACATAGTGATTAAAATCATCAACATTCAAATTAACTTCAATAAACAGAAAAAGTGTAAATTTACAGAAATCAACACAAGTACAATGTTAACAAGTGAACTAAGTGTCAAATGAAAAATACTGAGATGAAAACACATACAACTAAATAAATTTAAATACATATGAGACATTAATGAATCCATAATAAAATATACATGAAGATAAAAAAGACAATTTCAAACTTCATTTTATTATAACTTTTTTCGAAATAAAGATTGGTTTATAAAAGCGCGCGTATGGTTGAAATGTTATTATGGTTTATCAAATATCACAGACGGATTTAAATAACAAAATCAGGAAATGTTTATATTTTCATTAAAATTCGACAAACATTATTTACTTTTATATATATAATTAAATTTTAAAAAGTGTGAAAATTTAACACATATTAGGTTCATACGCACGATTATTGCCAATAAAAATATTTTGCAAATAAATAACTCACTGTTTATGCGCAAAATGCATAAAGAAAAAATATATTTTCTTTTTTTGTTGCGCCAGATAGGAAAAATAAAGCTATTGTCATAGAAAACTCTATGAACGTAAATGGTAGTGGCAACGCCGTACGCATTTTTTCAATTAGTTTCGCTAATCACAATTTTTTTTCGAGAGTTACTAACTTGCAAATAAAATATTAACTCAACGTTTACGCAACAAAATTTTAATATCGCACTATTTTTAAATGAGGTTCGTTTATACGAATAATATAAATTAAAATTAAAATTATAAAAATAAAAGATATGACTTTTTAAATATTCTTGATATAAGGACACATAGTAATTTTATTATCCCTTTCTCTTAAAAAAATGGCGTTATTATAAAAACAATTGTAAAATAAATTTATTAAGCATCAGTTTGTGATAAAAACTTGTTTAAACCGGACGAATATGTCTGAAAATATATGGATATATAAAATACAAAAATTTTAAATTCATGTATTTTAAAAAATTCTGAAAAAGGTGTAATTTGAACCACGTTAAAAACTAAATTGCAACGAATTTGAAAATTTTAAAGAATTTAAAATTTTGTATTAACGTAATGACTGTGTATACCAAATTTTATCAAAATCGGAGGTGGTGAGGTCAAAAATAGCCTTTTTTCTATAGGAAAATTATCTCAAAGTTTGAGAATTTTCTTATGGAAAAATGATCAAAAAACTCTGAAAATTATCTCAAAGTTTGAGAATTTTCTTATGGAAAAATGATCTCAAACTCTGAGAATTTTTCTAAAGGAAAAATCATCTCAAACTCTGAGAATTTTTCTATAGGAAAAACATCTCAGATGCTGAGAGTTTTTCTATAGGAAAAATATATCAGATTCTGAGAATTTTTCTATAGGAAAAATATTTCAGATTCTGAGAATTTTTCTATAGGAAAAACATTTCAGATTCTGAGAATTTTTCTATAGGAAAAACATCTCAGATTCTGAGAATTTTTCTATAGGAAAAACATCTCAGATTCTGAGAATTTTTCTATAGGAAAAACATCTCAGATTCTGAGAATTTTTCTATAGGAAAAACATCTCAGATTCTGAGAATTTTTCTATAGGAAAAACATCTCAGATTCTGAGAATTTTTCTATAGGAAAAACATCTCAGATTCTGAGAATTTTTCTATAGGAAAAACATCTCAGATTCTGAGAATTTTTCTATAGGAAAAACATCTCAGATTCTGAGAATTTTTCTATAGGAAAAACATCTCAGATTCTGAGAATTTTTCTATAGGAAAAACATCTCAGATTCTGAGAATTTTTCTATAGGAAAAACATCTCAGATTCTGAGAATTTTTCTATAGGAAAAACATCTCAGATTCTGAGAATTTTTCTATAGGAAAAACATCTCAGATTCTGAGAATTTTTCTATAGGAAAAACATCTCAGATTCTGAGAATTTTTCTATAGGAAAAACATCTCAGATTCTGAGAATTTTTCTATAGGAAAAACATCTCAGATTCTGAGAATTTTTCTATAGGAAAAACATCTCAGATTCTGAGAATTTTTCTATAGGAAAAACATCTCAGATTCTGAGAATTTTTCTATAGGAAAAACATCTCAGATTCTGAGAATTTTTCTATAGGAAAAACATCTCAGATTCTGAGAATTTTTCTAAAGGAAAAGCATTTCAGATACTGAAAATTTTCTAAAATTTTTTTATATTAAAAACATCTCAGATTCTGAGAATTTTTCTATGGGAAAAACATCTTAGATTCTTAAATTTTTTCTATGGGGAAAAGTTTCAGAATTTGAAGATTTTTGTATAAGATAATTATCTTAGATTTTGAGCAATTGTTTTGGATTCGTAAAATTTTCATAAAGCCTAAATGATAATATTGATAATTTTTATGCCAACATGATAAATTATCCTTATTGATTTCTTAATCCTGATTGATTGATATCTTAGAATAACTTGATTTTTGGTGGAAGAATTATGGTAATTTATTCACAGAGACATACCATATGACTTCTTTGGTTGCTACATGAAAACTATGTATTATGTCCGTGTATATCCAATTTATGCCAATAATAAAAATTTATTATTTTTTTTCTACTAAAACTAAGTATCACTTAAATAATATTCTTAAACCTTGGTAATATTTCTAATCCTGTTATATATTTTTAAATGAAAATTTTTCTCTACTAAGTCATTTTATCTATTAAGCATCCAATAGTTCTTTGTCAACATTTTTACGACACTTGCATGTTTTGTTATAACTTTTTCGTTTTGTTGTTATAGAAAACAAATCTATCTTAAAAATAGGCTGCTAAATCCTTTTAAGAAAAAAAAGGAAAAGAATTTAATACATTTTCACAATTCAATGACCTGTAGTATGATTTTAAGACAAGCATCTTCTATATCTTTTAAAATTTTTTTAAATTATGGAATGGGAACTATAAATTTTTTTTAGTATTAGATATTTCTTCTGCTACGTAATAAGTTTTTAAAAAATAAATATTTTCTTTATGACGATTGAGATATGAAGTTTATATGTATTTCTGATCAGATGTTAAAATTCGTGTTGTATTTATTTGTTTAAGAGTTTGGAATCAGTTATAATAATGATACACAAAGGACATAAATAAACACAATTGCTTTTCACTAAGCACGAATTGTTATTTTTTATAAAAAGAGAATGTATAGAATGCTGGAATGCTAAGTATTGACATAAATTACCGTAAAATGTAAAATTCTATTGTGTTATCGTTCTTAGAAATAAATATGGAATAAAACAAAATTAAAAAAGTTGTATCAACAAGCAACGATTTAGTAGATAAGTAAAAAAATATCCACAATAAAAACAGCCTTAAATAGCGTCGCAGTTATGCGTTTTAACTATTTTGGTTTGGAGCAATATTGGAGAAATTTTGTTGAACATTTTCTAAAGCTTTATAAGTTTGTAGGAAAAAAAAAGAAATGTGTATTACACTTAAAGATTAGTTGTAATAAAGTGAGCTATACTTTATTCAAATTACATTATGACAAAACTCAAAGTAGACTATAATATTTAGTAGAGAGCAGAGTATTGAGACTGGATAATAGACTAGACTATAAACCATGAACTAGACTATAGACTGGAATATAGACTAGGCTATTTACTAGACAATGGACTATTCTATAGACAAGATTATGCAATAGACTATTCACTAGAATATTGACAACACCATAGATTTGAATGTCTACATAGACTAGACTAGTTTATTGGCCTGACTCTAGATGTTAGCTGTGAACAAGGAGAGAACTGAGCCACCAACAAATAGAAGGAAAGTCGCAATAAAATCCAGTACCGATTCATTTTTTGAACTAGTAGCTATGACAGCCGACCTTATGGAATAATGTAAATTATGCTTAAGAGGAAGATAAGGGAGATAAGAGCCAAATATAATATGGTTCGCGATGAAAAAGATGAGTTTTCTAACCTGCAAAATACTAGCAGTCGAGCCACATAAACATCTCCAAAGTCTTGCCCTAGTAAAAGCAAGACAAGAAAAAGTAGAGATTCGACAGGTAAAGTGTCGATTATGGAAAGGGGAAAAAAGGTTCGCCAAATGATGCTATTCCTCACAAGAATAGAAGCTTACAAATGTTTCCGCTATAATGGAGAACAGTTTGAAATAAATAGAAATTTCGTAGGCCAAAACCCGGTATAATAGTTATCCTTGCCAAGGGAAAAAGTCGTGTATGCACATAGTGACGCATGCAGCTAGCTGAACTAAGAAACAAAGTAAATAAGGTTCGTAGAACACAAAAACGCGTCCTTCTTCTGAAACTGAAGATTATGCATGAGAGTATAGTGGTTCCGAATTTAATTCGAGAATCGAAACATTTCTTGAAGGTAACGAATATCAGAATATTCTAGATTCTGTACAGTTGTCATTACCAATGATTTATCTAATATGAAACAATTTATTAGGGTTGCAGCAGGAATTATATATGAATAATTGGAAAGTTTATGTAATTCTTTATTAGAATAGGCAGATGAGAAGAAAACAAATATCTGCATCGTTTAAGGATTCTTTATCATGGAGCAAAATAGAACACTTTTTTATGCCAATATACTTATTTAGGCATTATTTTCTCAACAACAGATTCGAAAAAAATCAAAATATTAGAATAAAGTTTATCCTATAAACTTTATACTGTGTTTAAGTGCGAATTAAGCTGATTATATCCAGAAAATAAAAAATAAAAATATGCTTGTATATAGATTTTCTCCAGAAAAATTCATAAAGACTCGAAACTATCTTAAACCTTGATAATAATAAAAAAATGTGAAATCATCTAAAGACTTTTAAAAAATGAGCGATTAGCAATATTCACAAATTGAGATGCTGAAAAAAATTTAAGACTACTAACATCGGGGAAAAAATTTTCCAAAAAATCCATTAAAATCAATAAATGTAATGCTAGTGTTTGTTCTCCATCCAGATATTTTAAGAAAAATTATGTTATTGCGACGAGAAACAAAAGAAACTAAAATTATCCAATAGACCATATTTAGTGAGACTTATAAATTTTAATAAACTCTGTAAATCCTGCATCTTGAAAATCGAAATAAATTTAGTTGATAGAAGAGGCAAATGAACATATTTTGGTCTGAATATAACAATTGATTTCGGTTTTAATACAAATTGGCTCTCAGTAATTCTAGGCTAAGTAAACCATGAAACAAAGGCATGGTTCTCTGATGGTTTAAGGAAGTTTCCCTTACTTAGGTTTTAGTCCGATTGTACTAATCATTCGAATCATATGCTGGGAAAATTACCTTGAACTATTCGCTAAAATTTGACCACTTTTTAGGTATATAATGTTAAAAGCATTACATAACAGCACAATATTCAAACTTGTCGAAAACTCACTTAAAACCTAGAGTTTCACGTTATAGAGTGATCCGTTAAAAGCCTAGACTTAAAGTAAGTGATTCGTATTGAAAGTGAAATTGGGAAGCATGGAATAGCAGCCACGGAGTATTCGGATACAATGGAATGAAATTGTGAAACATAGTGAAATTTTTTAGCAGACGTGTGAAAGGCATAGCCTACTTTTATTTTATTTATTTCCTTATTTTTTAAAGTTTTTCTTAGATGGAGTAAAACTGAACACTTTTTTATTTTAACAATCTTAAGTTTTTTAGTAACAAAATTGATTTTAATCAATTTTAAAATTTAATATTTTAAACAAAACCCTGAAAATTTTACACTATTAATTTTTTTTCATACTACTTTCCTCTTCAAGAAAATAGAGCCCAAAAATAAAAGTAAATAGTCACAAGTATTCAGTTTTGCTCCATAGAGTATTGAGTTACAGAGTGCCAAATTGGATTATCTCTAGGGAAAAAGTCGTGTATGCACATAGTGACGCATGCAGCTAGCTGAACTAAGAAACAAAGTAAATAAGGTTCGTAGAACACAAAAACGCGTCCTTCTTCTGAAACTGAAGATTATGCATGAGAGTATAGTGGTTCCGAATTTAATTCGAGAATCGAAACATTTCTTGAAGGTAACGAATAAGTAAAAACCCACATGAAAGAGAAAATACCGAATATAAAGATATGGATAATATCACGACAAAACAGGAAATATGCCTCGCTTTTGGAAAAGAGTTAAAAATACCAAACCTATACGAGGCTGTTGTAAAGTCTATCTGAAAATCATACGGATATACTCAAAATACAAAAATATGTTTACCTGTTGAAGCTGCCAAAAGAGCTATTGAAATAGGAAAAATTTCGAGCACATGACAAAGTTTTGTGAAGCAGAAAATGTCGAATAGATGTCCACCTTTAAAAAGGCGTTAAATGCCTGGAAAAATGAGATTTATCCAATTAAATACTAACTATTGCAAAGCAGCTTCAGTTGGCCTGAGTCATACTATCAGCGAATTGAAAATAGACGTTGTTATAATAAGTGAAAAATATAAAGATATAGATAGGAATGTATGGGAAAATGATTTATCGAAAAAAAAAACATCCATCGGAAGTAGGGTATTCATTTTACTTCACTTTTTCTATTATTCTATTAATAAAATAACTCGAAAATGTTGTTTTTGAATTAATCGACTAATCGAATAAAGTTTTTTAATTAGTCGCATTATTCGAATAAATTATACTTTAACATTCAATGTTTATTAAAAAATAAATCATTTTGTGTTGTCTTAACAATGTTAACAATTTGTTTTAATAAAATATCAAAATTCTTGAAAACATCACAAATTCTTGAAAACGCCAAAAACTGCAATCACTTTATTTACTTCAAAGGCTCAAATTCCCTTTCTGAAACAGTATTAAAAAAAATTATACGTAATTAAAATTTGAATATATTTTTCTCATTTTCTAAAGTCATTGTTTCTCTATATTTTTTTCTTAATATTTCAGTAGATCTATGAGTATTACATAAACTCGTTAAATGTCAGACATAGTTGTCTGTAAAACAAATAAAAATATGCTGGTATATTTATGAAATTAGAAAAAAAAATGGATTTACTTTTGAAGTTTAGCAATTCTTAGCATGAAGTATGCTTAACTCAATTTTAATTTCAAACCCTTTCTATATCACAAGATTCGTCCAAGCCATCATCAATATATCCTCCACACCAGGCTGAAACTCTATTGGTACATCAACTCCATACCTACATCTATCGACTGCACTGTCATTCGTAGAACTATAATATGTTTTTCAAGTTCAAAATCTTACAATTTATTTTTTACGGAAAATTGAATATAAAAAGAAAATGATTTTTTTTATCTCCTTCAAACCCAAATTATTTATATAAATGATTTAAATTTTACGTTATAATACTTTAAAATTGTTTTTATATATTTGATTTAATTCTTTGTGATTGAAAAACTATCTTATACTTCAATTATGCGATGTATTTCAGACAAATCTTCGGTACTTTTCACTGAATAAAATTTGTTTAATACAATTTCAAGACGTAGTGTCTCTTGACGACTTACTAAAATCTTTGGATTTTAAACATTCTATACACAGAGAAAACAGATTCGTTGTGACAATCGAATTTGTTGCCAATCGAACTTTAGAGATAACATCAACTATCACATAAAATCTGCTGTTAATTTTGAACAATTTGTTTTTCTGAAGAAACTGTTAATTCGGTTACAGGTACTGAAATTATCGATAGATACAAATGAATATATGGATAAAAATTCGGTTCCCTAATCTAATTTTTCCAATGGCATTGTAAATTCTGTTTAATTTTTACTTCATTTTTCATTTGCATTTAGTAAATACTCCATTTTAACGACTATTGTACAAGTTGCTTTATCGAGGAGGAGGAAGAAACAGTAGAACACTTTGATGCTTTTGCGAGTATATGAACAGCTGAATTTGAGAATCCATATATACATGGATTATCCAATATCTCTACAATTGATATCAAATGGATTAGATCTTTTATTTGTGCGTCAGGTTTATTCAATTCGAACCTATTCTCGGACATGTGGAAAATAGATTCACATGATCCATCAGGGTAACATAGCGGAACCAATTGGATCCAAGTGAGCTGTCTATTTTATATTTAAAGCTGCCCATCTAACCTAAATTAACCTAAACTAGTACATATTTAAAGTTTCATACATTTGATTATACTATTTAAATTCTTCTTGAAACTAGAAGTGGAAAAATTTTCAACGAAACGTCTACATACATCCATTTTGTAAAGAATAGATGTGGCCAAGATTAACGTGGGCACCTGCCATGACCAACCAACGCCCCCATGTACCTGTCAGGAACACATAGGTGGAAATTTGAGAGACTCATTGTCTGGATAAGTCCACTCCCCCTTGCTTAGGAGTTGGAGCTATCTAACCTCATGCCACACTATTGGCGACTTGTGTTGCTATGCAACACCACATTGGGACTATAAACCCCTTCCTGCGATTTAGGTTTAAACCAACAACCACCACGTGAACTCCCCGAAGGTCCTCTCCAACAGCCAGTCCAGTGCGACAACACCGAATTGAAGTTGCCGCACCAGGGGCTACTGGCTTCCGTGGTACCAGATTGTGTTAAGTCTCTGGCCAGGCCCCGAAGGTCCTTTTCTTCCATTATAGACCCAGAGACAAGTCCAGACAATGGTGCACCTTTTTGTGCCTGCCAAACTGTTACGCTCTCTAGGACCGAAGCTATCCTAGAGTGTAACATGACAGGATTTTCTCTACCACGTATGAGCTATACATCAAGGACAAATTAATCCAAGAAGACAAGCCGCCGTGGCGGTTTGTAAAGAATAGATTAAGTTGCCAGAATAACAAAATCAATATTTCTAAACAAATACATATTTCGTTCAGGTTTGAGACTTTTCTGTTGGGATTAATCGCCCTCAATCACATTTAATCAAATATTACGTTTTTAAAACTTTAAAATAAAAAAAATAATTTTATAAATTAAATATATGTATATTTGGAATTAAATTTCAATAACTGACCTTCTGTTTAATGATTCCTACAGTCTTTTGTTCCAGACTTGAAAGCAGCATCAACTTGAGCCCAAAGTATGTAAATATATTGGTTTTTGCTAAATAACACCTTAGATTAGCTGTTTTGAGTAATTAATGTTTTTTTTATCGGTAAAGGCTTCACCAATCTTAAAAATAAAAATAAGTAAAAATTGGTACAGCAATAATTAATAATTCAACTAGCATTCCATCTAAATGTAAATTTTTACAAAATAAGCTTCAAAATCAATTTTATCCTTAATTTAATAATGTATAATATAATGTATAAAATTTATATTTTTAAATGTCGAAAATAAAATCGACGTCATAGTCAATTGAGAATACCGAATGTGGATTTCTTTTGCAGTAAAGAATTTGTTTTATTGTAATCAGCAATATTCATAATAAGGACCTAATATACATAAACAAATTCGATTATAACTCCCAAGTTCGATGAACAAATTATATAAATGGAACAATTAATTTCTGCAACTAATTTTACTATTCTTGAAACTTTATAATATTTACAATAATATTTTAACTATTGAAGATAATAAAAATCATTTGGTAGTATAGTATTTTAATAACTGTAATAAAATATATATTATTCGGATCGAAAAATTACAATTGTAGTAGTTTCTCAAAGAATTTTTTCCTGTGTGTACAACTGTTTTGCAACAGTTGTTTTCAAGCTAAATTTTTAAAGAAATTTAAAAAAAAGAAAAAAAAAATAAATAATATAAAATTAAAAACGTCTTTAAAACTAGTAAAGAAAGTAAATTTTTGAAATATTCTTTATTTCAATTATTCGATTAGTCGATATAATTGATTAAAAATTTTCGATTAATTAATTATTTGATTAATTATTTGATTAATTAATTGATTTAAATTTTTCTATTAATCGAACAAACATTATTCGAATAAATATCTTAATCGAAAGCTTTCACTAGAAATAAAATTGGTGGTACTTTTATGAATAGATACTATGTATCATCGAACATAAGGTTATGAGACTTCAAAGCCATAGTCTTTAACCTTGTACACGACGCAAGTCAGCACAAACCGTTCACTATTGGCGAGGACTTTAATGCATCAGCTATAGAAGGGAGTTACCAAAGGATATGCAACAGATAACGAGTAAATCCTGGAAGATTTTTCTCTACTCGATTTTGTGCTATTGAATATAGAAAAGACGCATTTTTCGATGAACTAGACACGGATCAATAGTCGACATTATCTACGCCAACAATACGCTAGCAGGAGACGTAAAGTGGGAAGTAAGTAAGCGCTGCACTAACGGTGATCATTAAGCATCAACAAAAAATCATCAACAAAAAAAAAAAAAAGAAACATAAACCAGGAGGTTCTCGCAAGCTCTTACTTCGCGAACGACTTTCGATGTTACAATTTGAGAATGACCCGCCGCAATTTGGAGGTAACAAATTAGCTGCATCCCAGAACACTCAGGAGTTTGAAACATGATAATTTTAATGTGTTTCAAAAAATATTTTCTTACTAATAATTTTAGTTTCAAGTTTGTATTCAAATTTAAAATCAAGTGTTATTCTTATATAATTAATAAACCTTAAAAGAAATTCATACTCAAAAGAAAAATATTTAAAATGATATCTTTTTTTTTAATTTTGATGTCAAATGTTATGCTAAATTAGGCTAAATTTAGAAAAATTTATTTCGTTTAGGATTTACTAAAGCTTCATTGAGAAATGTCAGCTTTAAATGTTTTTGTTAATTGAGTACACACGTTCCACAACAAGAATTTTGAAATACATTTGAAAATCAGATTTGAAATAATTTAATAATTGTATTAGTTAATTCTCCAATTATTTTTAAAAACATATGATTTCAATTATAAAAATTATAAAAAAATATTTAAATATAAATATGAATAAATGTCGCAATTATAATGGGTGATCCATTTCGATGTTCCCTACTTTTTTAAAGAAAAAACACAGAAAATTCAAATTTAATGGGGAATATTTATTATCATTTGAAAGAACATTCTTTGGCATTTATTTTTTGAAGATTATGTCTATCAAATGTTTCAAAAGTTTCTACGTCGCAGATTCGAGCATTTCGACTGGTAACTGGCGAATGACACGCGTGATGTTTTCCTCAAAGGCCAGATTTGAAGCGGGTTTGTCCGCATAAACTTTAGACTTTACATATCTCCACAGGAAAAAAATCTAACGGTGTGATATCACACGATCTTGGTGGCCATTCGACCGGCCCAAACATGAAATTATGTGCTCATCGAAGTGTTCTCTCAATAAATCCATTGATTGATACGATGTGTGGGAAGTGGCGTCGTCTTGCTGAAACCAAATATCGCCGAGATCACGAGCGTCAATTTCAGGCATCAAATAGTCGGTTATCATGGCACCGGCATCTTTTTTAAAGAAATATGGACTGATGATTTCACCGGCCCACAAACCGCACCAAACCGTTGTTTTTTCTAGATGAAGTGGCAGTTCTTGAATCTCTTCAGGTTGCTCTTGGTCCCAAATGTGGCAATTTTGTTTGTTTACATACCCACTGAGCCAGAAATGGGCCTCATCTCTGAACAAAATTTACTTCGAAAACGTCGGATCTTCTTGGAACTTTTCAATAGCCCATAGAGCGAAGCGATGTCGCTTGGGAAGATCGAGCGGCTTCAGTTGTTGCACAAGCTGTATTTTGTACGCTTTAAATTTAAGATCTCGATGTAAAATGCGCCAAGTCGTTCCATACGTCAGTCCGAGTTGCTACGAACGGCGCCGAATCGACGCTCCACGGTCTTCGTGTACACTCTCAGCTACGGGCGCTATATTTTCTTCACAGCGTGCTGGACATGGTCTATTCGGTCGAATATTATTCAATAATGAATGCTGCGTCTCAAAATGGGTGATGGTGTTGCGAGTAGTACGCTCAGTAGGCCGATTATGTTGACCATAAGTTAAGCGAAGTGCACGAAACACATTCCTCACAGAACGTGAATTTTCGTAATAAAGTTGAACGATTTGTAAACGTTGTTCAGGCGTAAGTCTTTCCATTATGAAATGCCAAACAATACTAAACAAAAGTAACGTGACAGCATGACACGACTCACATGCGATCTGTCAAAAAAAGGCTATTGAAAAAAGTATCTCTACTTGAATCACCCTTTAGAACCTGTAATTTTAAAAATTAATTCGTCACGAATACCGAGCTTGCACTTAAAATTACAGGTTCTATAATCGCGACAGTTTATGAAAAACTGGTTCTATTTTCGGGACTTTTATCTGCCTCTTTAAATTTGATTACAATGTCTGTAATAAAAAAGCAGAATCCCCATCTTTTGATATATTAACCTGATTTTGATCTTCAATTTTGTCAGTTTATTCGGGTCATTTGTTGTGTACATATATCTCTTAACATGAGAAAAGTTGAGCATATTTTAAAGCGATTTCTCAAAAATTTAAGATTTAAAAAAAAAAAAAATAATAGTAAAAATTCCATATATTCAATTTGCGTGAATTGCAAGTTGTATAAGCAAATGGAATTATCAGATATGGAATCAAAGGATTTACATGATTCAGTGGTTATTTTAAAAACAGTTTACCAAAAAAAAAGAATGTAAATATATCAATAAAATTAATTCTAATTTTAAAAATTACATAAAATTTTTCAATAAAATTTTGGCTTCTGTTATGGTGAAAAATCTGTTTTTGCGACAGGTCTGGTTTTTAATTACTCTCGAAGAGAAAGATTTAAATTAAGTAAATTAAAATACTGTTAGCTGATCCTTATTTAAATATAATACCTCTCTTAATTGCATTTATATTATTTTTATTGAAATCTATAAATTTGAATGGAGTATATTAAATTCGTTATAAGTTCTCCGAAAATGATCAGAATTATCATATTTCATTGAAATTTTTAATAATTCATAGTATCTCTTTGGACAAAAATAATTATTTATATTAATTCTACTTGGAGGAATCTCAGATTCAAGACTTTTATTTAATAGTTTTAGTAGAAATGATATATTTAGCATCTGGTTGCGGCTTTTTTGTGCTGGAAGTTTAATTAGAGGCAGTCTACCTTCGTAAGAAGGATTCCAGTCAAGACTACGTAGGCAAGACAACAAAAATTGAACTAGAAAAGATTCAATTTAGTTTATATAAACGTGATCCTCAATCCCTGATAGTGGATCCATATTGAAGTATATGACTTAGGAAAACTGTAAATAATTGTTTAGTAGTATATGAAACTTTGAATTCTTTGGACCAGCGCTTAATAAATGGTAGGATTCTAGTAGCTTTATTAGCACTTAGTAAAATATGGTAACGAAATTCCAATTTGCCGTCTAGTTGAGTACCCAAATCGTGTATGCATTTTTGGATATTAAGATCTATTAAAATAACTTTACACCAAGAAGCGAAAATATTTAAATCCATTTGCAAAAGTGTTTGTAGGTTCGGAGTTTTAAATAAAATAAACATTTTTACATCATCAGTATACATTTGGATATTGGAATAGTTAATTTCAGATGGAAAATCGTTTATGAAAAAAGTAAATAAAAGAGGACCAAAGTGGCCACCTTGAAGAACTCCTGAAGTAAGTCTTACAGATTTGGATAACACATTAAGAAACTTAACACATTGAGATCGATTTTTTTTTATATAAAGCAATCCATTTTAGAAGGGCTGAGCAAAATCCTATTTTGTCCAATATATGTAGCAAGCGATTATGTTTTACTTTATCAGAAGCTTTGCTAAAGTCGGTATAATTCATTTCTGTTTGCCAATGATTAATAAATCTTTCTTTTACACGAGTTGTGACTTCTAAAAGGTTTATAATGATGGAAAATGATTTTCTAAATCCATTGTTTTAGAGATAAAATGGAGAAAATCTGATGAGACAGCATATAATATATAATTTTCTCAAATAGTTTTGGAATGGTATTTAATTTATCAATTCCTCTATAATTGGATATTTTAGATTTTGATCCGGATTACCACCCACTAAAAATTTTGCTTTCCTGGTAAGCTAGCAGGTATAATTGGAAACAAAAATAAACGACTTGTTTTTTGCCAGAATAACTAGTCATTTTTATTCGAGTTATCCACAAATTCATGTAGTTATTTTTAGACTCTAGGGATACTCAAAAATATTTACCTAAACGAAAATAAAAATAAAAAACAAAAAACAAAAAATTTTTCTGTCAGTGAGATTTGAATTAGGACAAAAATTAGCCATTCGTTTTTAATGATTAACGTCTTAATAAGTAAACCATCTCGTAGTTCATTTTCTAAGTGAAGAAACTTTTTTAGTATAAAATATCTTTTTAAATATTTATTATAAAAAACTAACAGCATCAGAATGTGGTTGAACCAAGAACATTCTGGTTGTTAATTCAGCGCTCTAGCCAACTAATCCCCTTTATTGCAATATTACTGTGCTATTATACTGTTGAGTACTTATTTATTTAATATAGAGTAGGAAAATAATAATGACGCCTCATTACCAAAAAACTACTTTAATAAATAATTGCCATTACCGAGAACAAAAAGGTTTTTGCTTGGTAATAAGTTATTGAAAATAAATGTCAACGGTTTATATAAGTGCTTAGCGTTTTAATGTACAGCTCGGAATTTATATTTAAAATATATTTTAAAATATATTTTGATCAGAATTATTAAACGTAGAGAAAAAAGAAAGTTGACTACGTTTAACTAAAAAATTGATACGACTAGACTAACCTAGAGAGTGGACTGTAAACTTGCTTTTAGTTGGATAAAAAATTTATTTTAATATTTTCTTCAGTGTATTATGCATTTAGACCTTCACTCAAACACTAATATAGAAAAGTTTTATAATATGGCGAAATTTAAATAGAAATTATACACACAACGATACAATGAAATATTTTATTCAAAACAGAAGCCTATTGTTTGTTATAAAAAAAAATGTACTTGTTGTAGTCGACGCAAATAGTCATCAACGAAAGCTGCCTTACATTTCTACTGGTGACAAGGTATCCCATCTGCGTAACTGTAGGCACACTTTACTAATGTCTGATTACTTGACTATTATATATCATTGGAAATATAAAGAAAAGTCAATTGGCCAATTTACTGTGGTTGGCTTAAAATTTCGAATCGACGACTATAAACTGTCTTTGTCTAATTGAATTATGAATTATGTAGTAAAATCACTAAATTCAGGACACTCAACAGAACTACTGGGATTAATCTGTGATAACAGTAGCAGCAGCAATAGTTGCAGCAATGCTATGTTACAAACAGACAAAGAAATAAAAGACATTAACATTATCTCTCTAAACCAAATATAAAAATACCAACAACTTATACTTTTTGTGTGCTTGCAATTACATTTGCGCCAAAGAGGATTTACATGATCCCTTCCTCAATTGTTAAATCGTGAATTGTTTGTTTTTTAAAACAATTTTTCTATTTCGTTTTTCTATTTCTATTCTAAATCAAGAATTTAAATATTAAGAAAGGAACAAAATGACAAAAATTATATTTACATATAATACTCTATAATACCAAATTTAACCAAGAAAAAAAAAAAATACTTTAGCAAGAAAGAATAAAGGAACAATAAAGGAAATAAAATAAAACTGACTTCTAACGCCAAAATACCAAAACATTTAAGCAGAGCATTAAAGTATAAACAAAGTAGAATAATAAAAAAAAAAATAGTACAACAAAAATCAAGCATTAATGTTATATTAATGGAGCAGTTGGGGTTGGCTGCTGTTTGACTGATTGTCCAGATAGGGTGCGTTTTTTTTGCTTTAAATAAAGTGGTTTCTTCCTTCAGCAAGAGAGTTCGCTAAATACTTGTTAAAAAATTTTTTTTGTTAACATTTTTATTTATGAACTATTACTTTAATATAAAAAAATCTCATTTCATTTGTAAATTAAAATATTTTTTTAATGCCAACTTGAACCATTGTCTTGCTTTTATTTGCTATAAAATTTTCACTATAAAAAACTTTGTTATAGGCAATATTATTGCATTTTTTTTTTACAAACCATTCCAGTGTGTAACTTAAATAAATTATAATATTTTTTTTTTACATTGAATTTTTTAGTAATAAATATTTTCATTGGTTTCTTAATGTAATGGAACTCAAAAATTATTTATTTTTTTTATATTGTAATATTCATGTATTTAAATCCTCTGCTTTAAAATTCATGGAATGTTGAAAAAAAATATGAAAATCATAAGCATAAAAGTGAAAATTTATGATAAATGCCAAATGAATAAATTAAACAAATGTTCAATATAATCCGGAAATATTTTTAATGAAAAATTTTAGTTTCGTGTTTTGAAGAAAATAAGAAAAAATATATATAAAATATATATATAAAGAAACTAAAAAGGGCACAGGAATGTAAATGAATTTTTATAGTGATCTGAAAAAAACTTAGAATGACCTTAAAAACAAATTTTAGACATTAAGATTCAATTTTACTTTTCTTTATTCTTAGATTAGCCAGGGACATACTTGGAATACATTAAGGTTGCAAGTTTTTTTCATTTTGTGGCAGGATCATTTGTTCGTACACAGAAAAAATATTGATTTTTTTCAATTAATCCGTGCCAAAACAAATAAAAGAATTGATGACAGCTCGTATTTGACCCCCAAAGCAAGCAATCGTGCTCGTTCTTGCTCCCCTGCTCTGTTGTCAATTGATGATTGTTTAACAAAAGAAAACAAAAAAAACTGCTGATAATAAACAACTGTCAGATAATAAACAAGTTTTAATTCCGCCTGAAGGTGTGCTATGTAATTAACCTTCAAAATAGCTACATTCACAGTAAGTACAGATTTAATTAATCCTACAATTAGAGCTATACCCAAGTCTGGCCAATCGATCAATATTAAACAGAAACGCCAAATCCAGGTTGGAATGGACCGCTATATTACTGCTTTAAAACGAGGAAGAAGCTCTAAACCAATTTTCGAAAATCGCTTCGCTATTTTACAGAATGAATCGGTTGAGCCCCCAATTGTATCCAAGTCGTCTAAACCTCTCCCAATTTATTTAAGAGAACAAACCAAAAACGAATTGATTCAACATCTGATCTCGTTGATCGGTGAGAATCATTTTTATGTGATCCCAATAAAGTGTGGTAATATAAATGAGACAAAAATACAAGTAAGTCAAGAGAACGATTACCGCAAAGTTGTATCAGACTTTGAATCTCGTAAAAAGAATTTTTGTACGTATTAATTAAAGTGTAGCAAATGTCTCCAAATTGTTATTAAAGGAATTGACTCTAACGTGTATCTAATAGAAATAAAACAAAGCTTAGAAGACAAGGGGTACAAAATAAAAAATGTAATGAACATTCGAAATCGTAATAAAATTCCTCAACCACTCTTTTGAGTGGAATTGGAACCCGGTGATATAAAACTGAAAAAAGGCGAAACCCACCCCATATATAATCTCAGATGCTTATTGCATTGTAAAATCACTATAGAAGAGCCACATAAACGACCCGTCCAATGTTTAAACTGTCAGGAGTGTGGACATACTCATGTCTACTGTAGGTTACCACCAGTTTGTGTTGTTTGTTTGTGGTGAACTGCACAATTCGTCCAAATGCGACAAATCCAAAGCTGATTTTATGATTAAGAAATGTAGTAATTGTGGTGCAATCCATACCGCCAATTACAGAGGTTGCCCAGTATATTCATTTGTCAAACGATATTTAGGCCAGAAATCTAGAATTTCCCCCCATTCAACCACCAAATACTTTGAGTACAAATTACCCCTAGTTAATAGAGCCTTCTGCCAACAAAGTGTCATACGCAAACATTCTCAGAACAAATCGAACTCAAAATTACCTGCCTAAATCTAACTCCAACTTAAACCCACAGGTAATGGAACAAACCCCCGCTTTCAATTTTACCAGGCTAGAAGCTACAATAGCGACGTTCGGACAATTGGTAAATAATTTTACAAACTCTATGAGCAATATGATGCGGGAAATGCTTAAGATGCATTTTGCGTTTTTGGAACGCAAAACGGCATACGTCAACATAAGAACGAACTCGAATATTTTCTAAAAAAACAACAAATAGATATAATGCTAGTTTCCGAAACTCATTTGACGGCCAGAAGCCTATATAAATGGATATGTGTTTTAAGATACAAAGGAGCCCAGAGGAAGAGCATGTGAAGGTTAGGCTATTCTCATAAAAACCCCCATTAAACACTACTTAATGTGTGATCTTTGTGAAGATTATCTCCAAGCTACAAAAATCTGTATTGATGATTGTTATAGAAACTTAGTGATTTCATCGATATACTCACCCCTACAGATTTTCAATTACAGAAAAATAATACAACGATTTTTATAAATCACTAAGCCCCCTTTCCAGGCAGCTGGCCACTATAACGCTAAGCATACATTCTGGGAATCACGGCTGATTACCCCGATAGGTTGTGCTTTGTTTTATACAATTTCTAAAATTGGGTTGAATGTGATTTCTATCGGAAACCCCACATACTGGCCCACAGATCCACACAAAATACAGGATGTCATCGATTTTGGTGTTATAAAAAGTATTCCAATGGAGCTAATTAAAGTTGAATCTTCTCTAGAATTATCATCAGATTACATACCCGCTATTGTTATGCAAAAAAGTATAAACTGGCTAAAATATAAGAATTTACTGCACAGAGAACATATCGCTGGGTTCACCAGAAGAAATCGATTTCTCTCTCAATAATTTTGATAGAAATCTAAAACTGGCTGCTGAATAAACTACCCAACCCCCCTACAAAACAGATATAATAGAATTTATTCTGCAAATGTCGAACGGCTCTTAACTGAAAAAAGAAGAGTTTGAAGAGAGTGGAAACTCCACAGATCCCCTTAACTGAAATCGAAGATAAAAGAATGCCAAAAAAGGCTTAATAAATTTTTGGAGTATCGAAAAAATGCATCTTTATGTAAATATCTAGAAAAGTTGGATGCAACGCCTGAGTCAGATTACTCATTATGGCGAGCTACAAAAATACTCAAGAGACCTGTTATAAGTAGATCACCTTTACGTAATAAAAATGGTGGATAGGCAAGAAACGATACAGAAAAAGGGAATCTGTTTATTAGTCATTTAAAGAATTTATTCACCTCGAACGAATCAAATGATATAATTGAGTTGCCACCTGTTGCACCACATTTCAAAGCAGTTCAACCCCTTTACTTTGAGATTCAAGAGATCGCCAAGGCTATTGTTGATTTAGACTGCAAAAAGGCACCTGGTATTGATAAAATCAGTAACCAGATGTTTTTAGAGCTACCCCGGATAGCATAAAAAATAATACTTTATATTATATTATATTTTTATATTACGTCTTGAATATTATCCACTAGAGTAGAAGTTGTCACTGATTACCATGATACCTAAGCCAGGGAAAGATGACACAAAAGTAGAATCGTATAGACCCATAAGTCTATTATATAATATGTCTAAGCTATTTGAGAAGAAGAGAATGAACAAGCTATACCCGATAATAAGCCAATATATACGCAGTCATTAATTTGGATTTAGAAGAAAACACAGTATTATCCAACAAAAACACACAGACTTGTAAATGTTATAAACAAAACGTTTGAAGAAAAGAAATATTGTTCCGCTCTCTTCATTGACGTATCGCAAGCCTTTGACAAAGTGTGGCATGACGGCTTGTTATATAAAAGAGAACAACATTTTCCCATAAATATATACATAAATTATTAAAAAGCTATATAACTGGTCGGAAATTTATTCTTAAAGAAGGTGACTTTTTAGTCTTTAGCCTATTGAAGCAGGTGTGCCCCAAGGTAGAGTACTGGGCCTGATATATACCTCCGATATGCCAACTAATAGTCAAACCCATATATCAACATTTGCAGATGATACAGTTATTTTAAGTATCCATGAATGCCCACAGGAGGCATTTCGAATTTTGCAGAACCATATATCTGATGACTAAAAAAATGGAAAATAAGAATAAATGAACAAAAATGCACACATATAATATTTACCTTGCGCAGGGAATCATGTCCACCTATCCTTATAAATAACCAAGTAATACCCCAGCAATAGGAGGTTAAATACCTCAGAATACATTCCGACCGACGCCTTACTTGGAAATTCCATATTGATGAAAAGTTGACCAAAATGAAATTGAAAGCACTCCAAATAAATTGACTAATTGGCAGAAATTCTGTACTCAGTCTAGATTGCAAACTAATCCCCTATAATTCAGTTTTAAAGCCAATATGGAGTTATGGGATCGAGTTATGGGGTACGGCCTCAGCATCAAATATTGAGAAAATACAAAACACAATATTGCGAACTGTAACCGCAGCCCCTTGGTATGTAAGAAATACTAACATACGGATCTAAACGTTCCTTTGATAAAAGATGTTATAAAAGGATATGCAGAAGCATACTTGAAAAGATTGGAAATACATCCTAATCCACTAGCAAGAAATATACTAAGAAGTAATGGCTACAACCGTTTGAGAAGAAGGAACACAACAGACCTCCGCCTAAGCTAAACCCTTTGATTACATATAGTTTTTCGTCCGACAGTGGTTGGACATAAAATAAATTAAGATTTAGAGTTAAGATATGAATACGTATTGTTAGTTCACTTAATTTTGTGAAGATTCAATAAATAAATTTAGATAAAAAAAAATTTATAAAAATTGACATACCTTCAAAAAAATTAAAAAAAAGAAAAAAATAAAAAAGTAAATAAAATAAAAATTGTAATAATTTTGTATCTAACAATAATAAATGTAAAATGTATGTAATATATCGCGAACATTTGAAATTTTTGTGATCTTTAATGAAATCGTGTAGTTCACGCTGAAAGTGCAAAGAACGATTAGAAGCGTGTAAAGGATCCGATTTTCTAAAATTATGTTGTAGTAAATGTTTTTAATATTTGCCAAATTTATTAAGTATTTTTTCTATTGCAGATGTTTTTATTATTATTAGTGCAGGAAGCTACCATCAAAATACCAAGCAAGATAATGCATTCCGCTTCCCTTCTCAGAAAAAATTATTACCGTATATTTTTCAATTAACACACATTGAAATATCTTTTTAATGCAGATTTAAACCATTGATTTGTTTTTATTTTCCATAAAATTTTCAGTAGAAAAAATTTTGTTATAGGCAAAATTATTCCATTTTTTTTTACAAACAATCCCAGGGTGTAACTTAAATAAATTATAATATTTTTTCTTTTTTTATTGTTCTTTTTTTGTTTTAGTAATAAATATTTTCATTGGTTTCTTAATGTAGTGTAACTTAAAAATTATTTTTTTATGTTGTAATATTCATGTATTTAAATCCTCTGCTTTAAAATTCATAGAATGTAAAAAAAAATTATGAAAATCATAAGCATAAAAGTGTAAATTTATGATAAATGCCAAATGAATAAATTAAACAAATGTTCAATATAAACCAGAAATATTTTTAATGAAAATTGTTAGTTTTGTGTTTTGAAGAAGATAAGAAAAAGAAAAAAAAAATTTTTTTTTTGTAAAAAAATAAAAAGGGCAGAGGAATATAAATGGATTTTTATTAATTGAAACTAATTAAACAATTGTTCAATATAATCCGGAAATATTTTTAATGAAAAATGTATGTTTCCTGTTTTGAAGAAGATAAAAAAAATTATAAAGAAAATGTAAATGAATTTTTATAAATTGAAACTAGTGATCTGAAAAAAAAACTTAAAATGACCTTCAAAATAAATTTTAGACATTAAGATTCAATTTAACTTTTTTTATTCTTAGATCACCCAGGGACATATTTAGAATACATTAATGTTGCAGTTTAGTTCATTTTGTTGTGTGTGTGTTTTTTTTTTGCCGAAAAAGTGTACATTTTCTTTTTATAAAATAAAATTTTCTTTATACTTTACCAAAAGGTACTTTAACAGAAATGTTTCCGAAATTAAATGTAAACTCAAACAACTAATTGGACTAAGTACAGACCCTCCGGAATTTTACCTACTTGATATAAAATTTTTTAATTTGGCCTATATATTCTGAAATCCCAAAGGCCAGTTCTGCAAAACGAATGCAGTTTCGAAAATTCTAATGTGTTTTAGAGAGTTTGCCAATGGCCTTTTCCAAACCTGCAAAAAAATTCCAAAAAATACCATACTTGGGATATTCTCCGCTTTTAGGGGATTTTTTTTTAATCTTTATCATTTTAGTTCAAAAGATCAACAGTTACCGAAAATTTCGTTAGGATATCTCAATCAACAAAGGTTATATTAGAGATAAAATATTTAAAGTTTCACCAAAAGTCAATTTTTTGCAAACAATTTACTTTAATTCCAAAAATCATAAAAAGTATGAACTCCATTCCAAACATAAATTTTACACTTCTCAGCTATGCCTATGTGAAATTTTATGTAAATCCAACAAGCAGATTAGAAGTTTCGATTTTGCCCCACTGTGTGATGTACATTACTGTGTGTAAAGTGAATAATATTGTAGGCTTTATTATGTGAATTATACGACTTTTTCTTATTCTTAATCTTATATTATTTTCTTTCTTCTTCGGTTTATATAATCTGTTCTGCTTTTGTAATTACATAAGTTCAACATTATGAGAAATTTAAAGGAAATAAAAATATACCACTGAAAAAATACTTTATTATTTTAGCATTTTTAAACAAATTTTAGCATTTTTTAGCTTTATTTTAAACGCGATTTAGCTGAATAATTTTTTCACATCTGGTCACACTGCTTATAAGACTAATATTTGAATCTATACGTGAGATAATTATCACAAAGAGCGAATTTGACACTCTCTAACAGAAAAATTTTACATATTCTGTTACGTGTAGATGGGCTGTTAGTTCCAATTGTTTTATATTATATTGAGCTAATATAATTTTTTCCAAGTGGTACATTTTAACAACTATGTCATATGAAAGTACTGTTATTAGGCTTATTTATACAGTATATATCATTCTGTTGAAATGTAAACAACACAGTCTTTTTTTAAGCTTTGAATATGGAGAGTTTCATACCAAAAAGAGAGCACTGGCAGCAAGTTTTACTTCATTATTTTTTGAAGAAGCCCCCTGCGGAAATCCATCGCGTTTTTTGGTGGAAGAGTATGCGGATCATGCTTTAGCTAAAGCAAATTGTCGTGAGTGGTTTAGATGATTTAAAAGTGGCGATTTCGATATGCATGATTAGAAGCTCTCCAACCAGCCGCAAAAGTTTGAAACTGAAGAATTGGATGGTTTGTTTGGTAAAGACTCGTACCACATATAAGAAGTGCTTACATTCATCAAGCAATAATTTTTAGACTTTTAAGTGCACTTGTGTTAATCTAAGAGCAAGGAAATTTTGTTGCATGTCTGAAATGTTGCTTCAGTGACATAAAAGGAACACGTTTGTGCAATGAATAGTTGCGGACAATAAAAAGTGAATCCATTATAATAATTTTAAGTGCAAAAAAATCGTATGTAAAGCCTAGTCAAACAGTAAAATCGACACCAAATCCAAATTAAACTATTAAAACTGGGTGAAAATATCACTACTGAAGTCTGTTTTTGTTCAGTTCGATTCGGCAAGTCCTGGATACGTTCTTTTTGAGAACAGTGTATCAAAAATTGACTTGATTCGTTACTGGCCTCTAAAGATGAGAAGTGGTTTCATGATGGAATCGATAAATTACGAGAAAGATGGAAATGGGTTTTATTTTCCGACGAACAATATTTTGACTAAGATTCATTGTACCTTTGTCTTGAAAATAACATTCTTTTTTGATTAAAACACAATGGATGCATAAAAAAAATTCATCGAGAACGCACCATAAAGATTTTATAAATTATTGAAAAATATTTTTATGATGATCATTCTAAATAAGAAAGCAAATAAATATTTCTAATACGTGCCAGTGTGGATTTCTTCGAATTTGTTACTTTTTACATCCTACATTCCGATTGTAATTTCTGCAATTTTTGTCGGAGAGCAATAAAGTTTATATGTATTTTCTGTATTCTTATAAGAAAGGATATCGATAGAACGATGTCCGATCGACCATCTGTCGGTTGAAATGACCGACCATCTGTCGGTTGAAATATATGTATAAATAAATAAATAAATATATATATATATATATATATATATATATATATATATATATATATATATATATTTATATATAAAGAACGATTGTTAATCATTTCGAGAAATTTTGTTATTGAAATTTAGCAAAATTGGTTCAAACATGGCGGAGATATCTAAAAAAATGTTTTTTTTTCTACGCTTTGAAGTGCCTATGTAAGCTAGGGACTTCATTCTTTTGCAGAAATTTTTTACACATTTTTCTGAATTTGTACGCAAAAAAAAAAAAAATGAAAAATCGACCCATAAATCGAGATATAGGCTAAAACGAGTTTTTGTTCTTTTTGGAGACCTCATATAAGCTACGGACTTATATTGACCGGTTACAAATATTTTTCCAAAATTTCAGTTTTTGAATCAACCAAATTGGCTTATAAACAAACGAGTTATTGGTAAAAAAAAAACTGAAAAAATCTGCTAAAAATAAACACACGCAACATTTATATAAACTGACTATCAGTGTTGTTGTTTTTTCTATAAGCGAGCAGTGATTGCTTCGCTTGTATATACATACAAATGTACATATAAATGTATTGGATATCATAGCTTTTAGTGTTTGAAAAAAATGTAAGCCCGGTATTATGTTGCTCACTTAATGGCAAAAATCGCACTTAAGTTTTTAAAATTGTTTTGTGACTGAAAATTTAAGTATTCGTTTTCCATCCCTTAAGTTTTTTGTAAGTATGAAAATTGTTTGATATCTTAAAAAATACTTATTGAATATAAACAAAAGTACAAAATCTAATAAAATTATTTTAAATTTTAAAAAGATTTTAAAATACACTCTAAAATTACATTTCCTT